>CM051837.1:49196537-50446537 GCA_028451465.1 Erethizon dorsatum | reverse complement strand
CCATACTGCCCTGTTTATAAGAAAAAGGCAGAAGGTTGCTTCTGTAGTAACATCTATGCAGAAGAGGTAATTGGCCTGTGTTCTTGCATTTCTGAGCCAAGATCAGCAGCTCTTATTTTCAATCCTATTAGCTTTGTAGTTGTTAGAAATCTCTTCCAAATTCTGGCAGTGTTACT
Organism: Erethizon dorsatum; assembly: GCA_028451465.1. NCBI lineage: Eukaryota > Metazoa > Chordata > Mammalia > Rodentia > Erethizontidae > Erethizon > Erethizon dorsatum. The sequence continues at coordinate 50,446,361 of CM051837.1, read as the reverse complement.
TGTTGGACTTATATTAGGTCGATGTGAATTTTGACTTTATGGGGTCTTAACAGATACTTTGAGAAGTTAGGAGAAAATACCAGATAGTAAGCCTGACTATTAGGTTAACAATGACTGTTATATAAACCACACATATTTTCCCTCCCATGTAAGGCTCAATGCAATGTAGAACAATCTCTTCATCTTTAGTTAATGCTTGAGCTACCTTGCATAAATATCTTTGAGTTTCCCCATATCACGATTTCATTTTCTTCCCTTCTGTTGGGATTCTCTTAGCTCTAGCTCTACTTATTGAAATTCTTCCCTTTATTCACAGGTTACCATGGAAAGAAAGTCCTCTACGAAACATATCCTAATGTCTTCAACCAGATATTCTCTCCCTCTTTGAACAATTACTATATTTTATTTATGTCTCCCTTATTATCTTTTCATGACACATACCAGAGTCAATTCCCATAATTTGCTAGAGTTATGCTCTATAAAGTTGCTGCTGACACTGAATTAGCAAATAATAAACCATTGTTCCTAGGGAAAATAAAAGTTTAAGTTTCTGTGAGCCTCTGTTCACAACATTTTTGTTAACTATTCAATACATAACGCTGTTCAATACATATTGCTGTTTTATGTGTGTTTATTTTAAAGTCACCTTCTTTAATTCATTATCATTGATTCATTAGCATTGAACTCATGGCCAATAGCATCATGCTTGAATGAAGCTTATCTACTACAGGTATTTTCTCTTTAAGCCACATCAAAGCCTTTTTTAGCTTATGAACATTGGGCAGAACTTCAGCATTACAATTTGGGCCATTACAGTGAAGTAACAAAAAGTTCGAGATAAAAAAATGATGCTAAATAGACTGCAAAAGGGATACTTTTTATACTATGACTGCTGAAATAAGAGGCAGGGCATCTCCTTGTCTAACCTGAGCTGGAAACATGCATATTGGGCAAGTTTTGACCACTTTACCCGTCTCTGAATGACTGTGAAAGCATCACAAATGTTGATTTTTATATTATGAATGAATCTTACTGAGTAGATAAATTTGTAAATGTGTAGTATCTGAATAATGAAGATAGGCTCGGGTTTGTACGTGTAAATGTCTGTGTATGTATTAAGTACCTGTTCTGTGCCAGGCTCTGAGTGAGGCATTGTGAATTTATAAAGGAGAGGGATCCCGATTTGAAAAAGCAGGTAATCAAGTAAGCTGATATGCAGAAGGAAAACACATAAACTATAAGGGTACCTGATGAAGCATCAAGATTTAATAAAGGTTTCCTAGAAAGACTGGACTATGACCAGAGTCATGAAGGACCATTACAGGTGAAATCTTTAGGATCTTGTTCCATAGAATCTAGTGAGTGCCTGGATACATAATCAGTAAACAATAAAGATAAAGTTATAATTAACGAGGTCTAATTAGTTCAGAAACACAAAATACAAAAAAATTATTTAACTGAAATGTGGATATATAATTACTTCTGAAATCTTGGAGACCATTTCAGCCTCATAATTTCTAAAGCCACAGCACCTTCGTGTAGGACAGATGACCTAGGTGATGACATCATGCACCACTCAATGGGGACAGGCAGGGCACTGAACAGCTTGATAGTAACTGAAATTCAGGTGGGCTTTGATCTCCTGCAGAGAAAGAGCAAGGGAAGTAGAGAGATAATCAGTGGTAGTCCTAAAACCAAGGTAGAACTTTCATAATGGAGGGAGTGGTATGTGTCAGAGTGAGTCCACAAAGTGTGAAGAAGGAAAGCCATCCATTCATTGAGTTTCACAGCTAGAAGGTGATTACTGACCTTGGCAGAACTTAGGTCAGTACAGAATCAGAAGTAGAAGCTAGATTGCAGCACAACGAAGAGCAAACTAAATGGTGTGCCTTGTCCTGTAATTCTGCCACACTGGCCTTAATCAGCTTCTCAAATATAGGCTGATTTCTCTGGATGTAAGTATTAATGTGCTTTGTGTTTTATCTAGTTTACTCCTTCTGAGGTTTCCTCAGCTCAGATGTTACATCCTCCACGAGGTCTTCCCTATACATTGTCTGCTGTAGCAGTTCATGTTGATACAGACTCTCTAGCACCCTGTCACAGATTCCAATTTCAAGTCTATCTGATGATCTGACTTCCCTTCTCACCATGAAACGAAGTTAAAACTGTGCCTTATCTTCCTAACGTTGGTATCCACATCACCTAGTGCTCTTTCTGGCACATGTTTTTTTATTTGTTTGTTTTTTCTCAGCTAATAACTATTCCCTATGTAAAATTAAAAACTTTAAATTTATTCACTTGTTTTATTTCCTTGTGGTACCTTGCATAACCAAAATGTTTAATAAATATGTACAAGCAATGAAACAATAGTCAATTAAATTGTTATTTAAAAATTAATAAGAAATATTCTAGATGATCACAGAGCATCTAGAAACTTCCTCCAACACTGTATGGCTTCACTTTTTTATTCATAACTGCATTACCTTTGAACCTAAAATGGTACTTGATGCAGTTAGTGTATAACAATTTCTTGTTGAGTTGATAAAAATAAAATTATAATCAGTTATAGTTAATCTATACCTTAAGTTTATAAATTTACAAGACAATTTTTTTAATTGTTTTGAAAAGCAACAGCTTCTATGACAATTTCATAAGACAGGGAGATCATTTCAGAGGAAACTGTGGATTTTAGTAGTCTATATTATGGGGAAGAAAATGAAGGTGTACTTTCAGAAATCAAGGAAGGATAACAAGGATCTTTCTAATAGACTCAAGTTTAAAGGTTATAAATAAGAAATGCAAGATTTGCACATTATCAACAACACAACACATATAAAAGAAAATCATGAAGACCATCTAACATACGTAAAGCTAGAATATGGAACTAATAAAAATTAAAAAGTAAGGAAAAAGAGAATTTTAAGTTATATATACAGTTATAGAAAGCAAATAATAACTGAAACTTAAAATCATTAGTATCATAGTAATCAAGTAATTGTAAAATTAAAACCACAATAAGATATTATTATTCCATGTCCACTACAGTGTTTAAAAGAAAAAAGATGGGCAATTCCAAAGTCTGGCAAATATATGGAGCAACTGGAACTCTTATAGACTACTGAGAGAAATATAAAATAATACAAACAACTTTGGGAAATTTTGACAGGTTTTTATGAAATTAAATATAAGTTTGAATTATGACCCAAATTCAATTCTGAAAAATGAAAGCTTACATTCATAGAAAAACTTGCACTTGAATGTTTACAGTAAATTTATTCACAATAGCTGGAAAACAATTCAGATATCCATCAAAACTGGAAACAGTTCAGATATCCATCAATATGTTAATGGATAAATTATGGCATAGATGGAATGTCTCTCAAAAATAAAACAGAAATAGATTACATACCCATTCCACAATGCGGATGAGCTTTAAAAACACTTCAGTGAAAGAAGACAGACTATAAGACTACATACTACATAATTCAATTTATGTGAAGCTCTGGTATGAATAAAACTAATCTACAGTGATTGAAATTAGATCAGGAGTTGTCTGGGACGAGTGATAGAGAAAATCACTGAGAAAACACACATAGGAATACTTTGGAGCTATGAAAATGTTCTATATCAAAAATGTGTTCAAATTTATTATATGTTTTAAATATGTATATTATTTTATTGCATTAATTTTATCCCAGTGACTTTCAAAAAATTTAATTATATATTAATCCAAAAAAGAGAAAATAGAAATCTTCAACTTCTCTATTGTTCCTATTTCTACCACTAAGAGAAATTTAGTGTAATCAGCATTAATGGAAAAGAACCAAGACCAAGTTTAGTCAGAAGAGCAAACGTTAGCATCTAACTCAGTGCCATTAATCAAATTTTAAAACACAGAAATTATACTCCATGTATTGTTCAGGATTTTTCATCATTATAAACAGAATCCACGTTTAAACTGTACTACAAGCTGAATTATAAGTTGAAGCCTTAACCCCCAAAGTGACTGTAGTTGGGAATTAGGGGCCTTTACAAAAATAATGAAGCATAAGTGATATTATAAGAATGGGGTCTTCACCCACTAAGACTAGTGCCCTTATAGGAAGAAATCTCGGAGGGCTCACTCTCTTTCCTCTGTGTGAGGACAAGGAACAAAGGCAGCTATCTGCAAGAGAGGAAGATAGCTGTCGCCAACCAACCCAACCCTGAGCAGACACTTCTAGCTTCTGGAAGAGTGAAAATATTTCTATTATTTAAGCTACTCAGTCTAAGGTATTTTGTTACTACACTCCAACAGACTAACACAAACTGAAATTGCTTTATTATAGTGTCCTTGATGGCTCACAAAATCTCTGGGAAGGCAAGGAAACTAATCTTGGTTGCCACTCAGAGATCTGAAACTAAAATTTCTACTAGAACATTCCAGAAAAAACAGCATCTTCAGCACATGTTCACAAAAAAGCCAACATTTCTCCACATGGTAACTGTCCCAATTGCCTCTCTAGAGGTGTTTGTTTGCCTGACAAAGCCCCAGTGGGCCAGGCCATAGTATCCACACTGCCAGAGTACAGTCATCCATTGCTGGCGAGACCACTGAGCTGTACTCAAAAAGACTTCAAGAGTCTCTTGAAGGAGAAGATGAAGATTAAAACTGCCCTGTAAAAAACAAACAAACAAACAACAAAAGAGGTTTAACAAATCACAGACCAGAGCAGTCCCCTAATTTCAAAGCAGATTATTAAAAGGATAACTTTAGGGCTGGTGAGATGGCTCAGCGGCGTAAGCGCCTGCCTTGCAAGCGCGAGGGCCGGAGTTTGACTCCCGGATCCCACATACGAAAAAGGGGCCGGTGATATCGCTCAGCGGCACGGGTGCCTGTTGGTGCGCGAGGTCCTGAGGTTGACCCCCCGGTACCCACAAAAAAAAAAAAAAGGATAACTTTAATCTCTTGGTACCAAAAATAATCACTGACAGCAATACCATTTTATTATGAAATAAGTTTCTAAAATTCACATACCCAGTTGATCTCAGAATGATTCCCAAACTACAGTTTGCACAGGATTAAGAAATTTGAGACATTAAAAAATAAACAATTGGGGGTCGGTGAGATGGCTCAGCGGCTTAAGCGCCTGCCGGGCAAGCGCAATGGCCCGAGTTCGACTCCCGGAACCCACATACGAAAAAGGGGCCGGTGATATCGCTCAGCGGCACGGGCGCCTGCTGGCGCGCGAGGTCCTGAGGTCGACCCCCCGGTACCCACAAAAAATAAATAAATAAATAAACAATTGATATCATCCTAAAATGAAGCTGCTAGTTGCCTATAATTAGAAGTATCTTTAACGTGCGCACACATGCACACACACACACATATGCACACACATGCGCACCCACATCAACTTAATCAAATTTGCAAATAACATGGTGTTAATGTCTGGGATAAAAGAGACCTCAGATCGAAATTTGTACCTATTGTTTCAACTAGTGAACTTCTTTTGGGCTCTACAATACCACTATCCACCTTGCCTCTTAGTAAGGACACTGGGCTGGATGAAAGTTCACTTCAGTGATTTCTTTCTTTGATCTTCTGTAATCCTTTTCGTCTCCCTGAGTCTCTGGTTTATCATCTGAATATAAGGTTGATTTCCAAGGTCCACTGCAACTCTTAATCCCTGATTCTCATGAAGCCTTTTAGGTTTGGCAGTAGTTTTGGGTTTTCTCAAAAAACAGTTTTTAATCTGCTCTTACCTATGGCTTTTTTGAAACTAATTGATATGTTAGTAAGCATTTGGTAATTTTTACTTATAAAGGACAAATAAAGAGTAAGGCATCTTTTCCAAAACACATTTATTGAAGACCCTAGTTCATAATACTGTGCTTTTTATTGTACTCAAAGAGATATTTAAAAACAAAAAGAACCCAGAGGAAAGACAAAGAATGAGGAAGACTGAAATTGTGTTTGAAATAATCTAACAATTAGCCTCTTTCTGGAACTTTGTTTTTTAGTGTTATCTTTATGACACAGATTAGTTATGTTTTGAGGAATTGGTACCTGTGTAAGTCATATCTTGAATATTTTCTGGTCCTTTCCCCCATCTTCTTTACCTCCCCTCTTCCCAACCCCATTCCCTGTCTCCAAGAATCTGCCTTCTAGTGTTCCTGGAACTTTTGAACAATAAAAATGATATTTAAATTATATTGTGTGCCCAAATTTCTCTAGTTAAAACTTCAAGAAGGCATAAACTGATAGAAGTCTAATGAGAGTGGAAGAAATTTTGGCAACCTCTCAGCTTGCATTGCAGGGCAGATTTGCAGAATTAAGTGGCATCCTCCAATTAGCCCTTCTTTCTCACTACAATCCTCATCACAAGAAGCATTGCCTTGATATTTAACTAAAGTGCAGACTCCTCTCAATTTTTTGATCTTCTGCAATTATATCAGCAGGCTATGACTCCACTTTATGGCTTTCAGAAAAACCATCTCACCAGTAAAATTTGGAATATTGAAAGGGTCAAAGTAGTGTATGATATAGATAGGGACAGTAGATATGAATAATTTACCTCTTAATTTTATGTATACAAAAATAATTAGAAAAATGTTTTTTAGGAGGTAATGAGAATACATTTGCTGCTGTTAGTCTCAATTTCATTTCTCCCAGAGATTCTAAATCTTAGGGTGCTAATGAACACAAATCCCTTTCATGTCTAGGTGAGTACAGCTGCACTAGTTCAGAGCTAATAAACACCTATGGTCTAGCATCACTTCTTTGGATAATGTATTCTCTGGTTCATTTTAAGAATGTGGTTCAGCCCCACTGAAACCCCACAGAGTCTAGAAGGTGTGCAAAACAGACACAAATATTGAATCCTCAACTTCATTTTCAAAACTGAAAGCTCACGATTTCTAACTATGTACTTTCTGGAAACAACACTTCATAAAATTAATTTTGCAAATAATGATCACTGTGTAAAGGCTGACAATACACTTTCTTGAGGCTATCGGGCTTCTCAGATTTGCAGACAAAAGATGTAATAAATATTAAGACAGAAGTTCTAAATTTTTTGGCACAGTGTTTGTGAGGAACCCTGGCTCATTTCACCACATTTCCAACGGACCCTTCACAGACATGTGAATCAGCGGGAGCTGGGAATTCACCTCGTGAACACCAAGGTGAACAGACAAGGGCCACATTTCCAATAGGTCCTTTCCCCCACAGACATATGCATCAATGGGAGCTGAGATGTCACCATTCACCATGTGAATCAAGCATAAAAACCAAACCCTTCCCCCTGGAATGCTGCACGTTTTAATGTAAGATCTTTCTTTACCGAAGCATGCTAAAACCATCAATTCCCTCGATGTGTTACCTGCTCTTCATATTCTGCTGAGGCCAAAGTGTGTCAAATGGACAGATTGCTCTGCCAGAGAGAGTCAGATTTTGTCAAACTAAGAAAATTAAATACAGGTCCTGTCATAAAAATACAGCTTTTGAGTTTGCTGGATGTGCCCGGGAAGCTGGTCCTGCACAGCTGTACTCCCTCCTGGCATTTCAACATTGGCCAAAAGTTGACTCAAAGCATAACCGAGTTAGAAATCTCTCAAACAATTTCTGCTTCAGCTGACACAGCCGACTGGTTTTGGATAAGTAGTATTTGTCAACTTCCAGTCTAAACTGCTGACCATAAAACTTGAGATAATGAACAAAAATTAGCTCCAGAAGAGAAATCTCAGTCATCTGAACTTGTTTTGGGGGGCCCTTGGGAAAGATGGGAATTTTTTTATTTCATCCTTCATCATATTTTAGTATTAAGAGAGTTTTGTAATATTCTTCGGTTTTCATTTAGAGTTAGAATTCTAGTTATATTGTTAGTAGTAGTATGATTCTGGCAATTAACTTACAATGGTTAAGAATGCCCTATTGAAGAAAGTAGTCAAAGTTTAAATATACAGGAACGCAGCCGGCTATTCAGAGAGATCTACTTCAGTGAACTCTGGAGCACTTCCCTCCTGGGTGTTTCCGGCATGTCATTGCTGCTGGGTCTATGTGGTGGTCTCTCTGTCTCTTCTACTCTGAAGCATACAGAGGAATTATGGATGGATTCTAAGGTTCCCGCATAAATCTCATACTTCTTCACTTCCTCCACATAAATACTCAAATGAACAGATGGCTGAGAAATTATTACATCACAAAGTAAGATAGAAATAGAAATGACCTTTCTTGCTCAATTAGTAATTGTCATTTGATGCTGGCCTATTTGAAAATAGCAAAATGGTTGTCCTTTAGTCATAACTCAACTTCCAGGCAAATTACACACTGCCGAGAACTTACACTGATATTCTTGTATACGAAGCAATAATTCTTTAAAAAAGGAGGGAAGAAATAACTTATTCTTTAATGTAGCATTTTTACCAGTTCAACCTGGGTTTACATTTTGTTTCCAACCAAAAGGTCAGTTTGCATTCAATCTTTCAGAGCATTGAAAAATTGTGTTGTCTATTAGTCTTTTGTTGTTTCTGGATTTAATGTGTTAATCCTAACCCCTACCCTATTGAGTTCTGTGGCTTATTTATTTAACAATCAACTATTGAGATGGAAAAAGAATGATCCCTGTAGCCTAAAACTATGAATCCCTTGCTTATTATAATTAGCTGAAATTTAATGTAAATATATGTATATAACCATCATATTATACAACGGTCATATTATTGCAGAATTGGCATTTGAAATACACATACTTTTTCATGTATCTCTTAGAGTTCATTCTTCTAAGAATAATTCTGTTTAATTAATTAGTTAGGTATATATTTAAACCATTTCTCCAAATCCCAGGTCAGAAGCAGTAATCAATGTTTAATTTGTTTTCTGAGTCACAAGTGGATTTGAACTAGAAGCTAAAGGTGTACCAGAGCTGTCAAATCTACTTTAGGATGGTTCACAATTAACATAAATTAAATGAACAGTACAGAACATTTTAGTTCAGCTGTTACTAAGAAAGTAGATGTTTGTCTACATTTACTAATTTTCAATTTGTTTCTAATCTTTAAATAAATTTACTCTCTATTTTTTAAATCCTTCTCAGCCTATTGAATTAATACAAAAATCTCTTCTAAAATCTTATCCATTCTGAACTTAATCTACCCAGCTATTCAATATTGCCTCTTCTTCTATACTTGGACTTATAATTCACCCAAGGTATCTATGCAATTATTCATTTGTCCTTGAAATTTTGACTTTTATTTGTGGAGTCTATAAATTTGATATGTAGAAAGATAGTCATTACCTCTACATTACAATCAACCACATTACAGAAAGAGAAGTGGTAAATATAATATACAAAAAATATAGGGGCAGAGAAACCTTGAAACAGTCATGGATGCAAAGAAAATATGTGAATGTGAGTCCTGATCTATGGAAGCTGAAGGAGCTAGCAAGGACACATCCTGGTTTTATAGCTTGAGCATTTAAGGTACAGAAGATAAAGCAGAAATGTGATTTGAAGCCACCACAAAACACACCTTTCTTGCTGATATCTGACATTTTAACTACCGCCATTTGAAAATACTTTCTGCACTTTGGATCTGTTGTGTTTCTGTGGTATTAGCAATTGGGTGGATTATTTATTAACCTACCAGGAGAGGAATCCAAACCTATTTTTTTAAAGCAGGATAACTGTTAGAAGACTACCATAGTGCTTTTTTTTTTTTTTTTCCTTTTTACTAGGAATTGAACTCAGGGCCTTGCGCTTGCCAGGCAGGCACTGCTCCACTGAGCTACATCCCCAGCCCCATAGTGCTTTTAGTTTTTATTTACTTAACAGTTCAAATGACTAAAATATTCACTGTAAGAAATTAGTAAATAAATACAATTTTACTCATTCCAGGCAATTTAGGGGTTGTTCTGTCTAGTTTTTTAGCAATTCTCTTAGCAGTTAAGCCTTTCCTTCAATGCTCTCACACACAAGGATCTAGTCTGGAGAAGTGATTAAAATAATACAGTGCCTGTAGTGCCCCTTTCTCCTCTAGGGCTTACAAATCGGCCCCCTGCACATGCGCACACTCATGCACACATGCACATACACGGTGAACCCTGCAGAGATTCAAGGATCACATCTGTAACACAACCCTGCTAAGTGGTTTCCCAAGACCTCTTCCAGATACTTAATATTTTGTTTCTTCTTCCTAAAGTGCTACCAGGACACAAAAACAAACGACAAAAGACCATAGGAAAAAGTAAATGGAGAATATTTCTCAAGAGTAATTTTGCTATTGCCAATTTTAATTTGTTTCTTGAAGGCATACTTTTATGGTCTGCGTCCTGATTTTAAAGCATGCCTATGTCGTTTACTAACTGGAAGACCTTGAGAAATCTACTTAACCTTTCTGAGGCTGTGTGTTGTCATCAGTAGGATGATCTAATAACTGTAACTACCTCATAGGATGATTATGTGTATTAAATTATTTAATCCATATGGAACCTTATAATAGTGGTTGGCACATGTAAGTACTTAATGAGTTTATGCTACTATTATTAGGTTCAATAAACCAAGTACCTACAGTGAATAAAACAGAGTTTCAAGGGATACAGAGATTGATAATACACAATCCTAGCCCACAAAAAAATTATGGCATTTTTAAATAAGAACACATATGACTGCTTAAGAAGAGTTTCTGAGTTTTATGAAGACCCAGATACCCAAAACTTCCTCCAATCCACTTAGACCTAACTGAAAGGAGAAAAGATAAACCTGCTAAGTGTGGTTCCAAGTATCCATCTTGTGAATAATGGTAACATCTCTGTGAATCTGTAACTCAGCCTATAGACAGTGGAGAATCACTGGCCTTCTTGGATTGGAAACATTATGCAGCAAAGATAAAATAGATTCAACTGGCAGCAGAAACAATTTGGAAGGCTACGCTGGTTGTTCTGGTAAAGAAATCAAACAGCTTTACTTTCTTTGCCAACCCACAAGTCTTAACTTCTTCAAAACTTATATCATCTCAATTTTATAGATAAAAATTTATGGTTTAGCTGGGCATAATGGCACATACCTGTGATCTCAGCACTTGGGAGGCTGAGGAAGGAGGATCGCCATGACTTCCAGGCCAGCCTGGACTATATAGTGAATTCAAGGCCACCCTGAACTACATAGTGAGACACTGTCTCAAAAAAATATATATATGGTTTATAGGCAATACATCTGAGCACATAAACAACTTTCCTCATAATTATTTTATTTTTATTGCTCTGAAACTATTCTCCACTCTGAATTATAGAGCTAAGCAAAGCTTGGCAGTCATTTATTTCAACCTTCTCAATTACTTTTAGGAAGAATTTGACAATGAGAAAAGTTTAAGGTGTTTGTACCAATGTCACATAGACAGCTAATGACTTCATGTGTAAAAGTTACTTAATTAGTTAAGGTCCTAAGATAAGTACCCTGCCTTGGGGTTCTAATATAGTGTTATTTAATTTCTAAGACATCATTTAATCCAGCACTTTGAAAGCAACTAACTTTTTTTTGTGTGTGTGGGTACCGGGGGGTCGACCTCAGGACCTCGCGCGCCAGCAGGCACCCGTCCTGCTGAGCGATATCACCGGCCCCTTTTTCATATGTGGGTTCCGGGAGTCGAACTCGGGCCCTCACGCTTGCCGGGCAGGCGCTTAAGCCGCTGAGCCATCTCACCGGCCTGCAACTAACTTTTAATTGAATGTGTTGTCCATAAAAGTTGAACTTTTATGAATGACATCTTAAAAAAAGAAAAAGAAAAAGAAAAACAGATGCAGTGAAACAGGATTCCAACTCAATCTCAAAACTAACCCCTAAAGAAAATTCTGAATTTTTTTTTGCTTTCATCATGGAATTACTTACAGACATTTCCTGAATTGATTAACTAGACTGTCATTTTAAGACAATTTTTATAGAATATCAAACTAGTCTTCTTGGCCTCTTCCAATCACAAGGATTTATGACATCAAAAATATTTTCCATAAATATTTGTTGCCTAAAAAATATATAGCCATGAACAACAGCCATGGAGCTGGAATGCTGAACAGTAATAGTATTAGTTCTATCTGTAACACTTGCTTTCATGAGAAACTACCATTTCTAATCTTGGTGTAAGAATTTAGACCTCCTTTCTGGGAATTCCATATTACTGGTACTTCAAGAGGACAATTCTTATAATAAAAGCATAGCAATAAACTGTTTAGTTAACTTTTCAGAGATTTTGAGAGTTCTGCTTATTCAAAAGATAGCCAAGAATATAGTCCCCTACTAACGGCTAATACAGCAACACATTATACTTTCTGCTGAGTAATCACTCCCTCTTCAAGCATAATCTCTGTAAATTGTGCCACACATCCTAGAAGTTGATGGTTCAACAAAGCTTAAACAGAAATATTCATTAAGTAAGTTTTGTATATCTGTCTTGGTTTTATTCCATCTCAAAAGTGACTTCAAAACAGGTTTAAACTAATGCTTTTCAAAATGTTAATTATTTGACACTTGAATGCTTTTAACTGGCTGCCAACATGGCTTGGTAAAGAGAGACAAAAATATTCAATTGCTTTAGGGCAAAAAGCCATTTTTCTTTAATTTATAGAGTAAAAAACCTTCCAATTCTTTCAATGTTCTTACTTTTACATTTAGGTTTGAAGATGTTTGAAAACAGCAATATCACATTTTTTCCTTCTGTTGATCCTGATTTAACTTATTCACAAGTAATATGCATAGTTCACCACTTTCTCTAAATTCCAGTGGTAGAAAAGACAATCATTTCTCACACTTAAAGTTTCCAAAGAAAACTGAATCTTGCACTCCACTCCCAACAGGGAAAAGTATGGGAACAATGTTACTTGTTTCCACATCCATCTACTTTCCCCCATGGAGGAATCTATGAGTATTAAATGAAGCTTTAGCAAAGAAAGCCCTCTGGACTCACTATTATGTCCAAAAGAGAGTTGAGAATGTCCAGATCCTTCTAATCCATCAGTTTATATAAATTTTGTTCTTTATCGACATGATTTCTTCTCCCCTTACCCTTCTCCTGCTCTCCCAAATTTCAAATGGCTTAAAATTTGGAGATACATGAATTATAACGCAATTAAATCAATCACAACTTTACACAGAAAAATGAAGTACCACATTAGAGTCCCACATTAGCCCTGAAAGAAATCCCAATCTAAGAATGTCCAAACATGGGGGCAAAAGGATATAGAAAACATGGTGGTTTGGAAAATACTTACCAGCCATATTATATTTGTTCCATCACAATGAAGTATCTTAGTGACCATAAATATTTATCTGAAGGAAAAGCATACTTGTATATACTGCAATGTATCACTGCAGTAGAGCTCCCTCACTGAATGAATGAAGCTACAGAGTCACCTGAATGATCTTTCTCCTAGAAACATCATCCATGACAATTTTGATCCTTTCTCCTCATTACCCATGTCTGTGCCAGCCCCACTCACCACGGTACCATGATTCTTTAGCTATCACAACACTAACCAGCAAGATCACAAAAAGATCTCTCATTTTTACCATAGTCTTCATTGGTATCACACAGCCTAGTTACCTGATCAGAGCTACTAAGTCAGTCAAAAGGAAACAGAAACTCAATCCAGAGATGGAGCTGGCACAAAGATTGCAAAGAATGGCGCACCGAACACCTGTGAGCCTCAGACTGTGAAAAAGAAGAACCAGGTAAGGACCAAACTCCGAAGTCAAAAAAATACAAGAGATGCAATCATGAGAAACAGAAAGCATTCTGAGAGTAGGCTTTTCCAAATCTGAACTCCACATAAAGGTATGGGGTTCGTATGATTCCCAGATGGGAAGAAAAGGCTCTGCAGGAGGTAAGCTTCCAAATTCATCCTGCAAAAGAGTTACAACTGGCTAGAAAGTTCTAGCTTCAACATCAAAATATATTTTTACAAAAGAGAAATTTATTTAAAACCTAAGTTGTATCCTTCAGAAAAGGATTTAAAATAGCTAACAATTATAATTACTTTCAGGAGAAAATAAGCAAACAGAATAACATATTAATTTCATATAAATATGACCCCATAATAAATAATCAGCAGTTAAATAAATAATCCTTTAGCTGAGCTCTGAAGTGTCAACACTGGCAAACATAATGAATCTTTTATAGACGCTTGTTAATAACAGACTTTGGATCTGACAGGTGTGTGTTGCAGAAACAAGCAGAAATCCAAGTATTGTGAGGCTCTCTATCTCCATTCACTGATACTATGTCAACTATGAAGCTATTTTTCCAACAAATTTTGCAGCATTATTTTTGATAAATGACTTGAGCTTTTCCTTTTTATTTGCATTTATGGGTGACTCAAAATAGTTATTTTAGGCTGGAAAACAAATAGTCAAAAAAGTAAGGAGTCCAAAGCTATATAATTTGATCATTGAAGGGTTGAGCCCTAAAATCAGGTAGATTTGATGGAATTCTTACTCCGACAAACACTCTGTGGCTTGGGGAAAAATTAATCTCTCTGCCTCAGGTTGCTCATATGTAAAATGGTTAAATAATCATTTCTACCTCCAAGGTTATCATGAGGATTAGTTAATGCAGACAGTGATCTGAGAAGGGTGGCCGGCACTTATTAAGTCCTCTGAGAGCATAGCATTAGTAGTATTGTTAGTGTTAATATTAGATTTACTAACACTCTTGCTTCCCCAAAGGAAAAAGATAATAAAAATATAGTTTTATCTATATTCAGCTTTGGTGAACATGAAACAGAACATCATTTAGAGTTATGGGTACTAAAGAATATTAAAACTGGGGCCGGTGAGACAGTTCAGCGGCTTAAGCGCCTGCCTTGCAAGCGCGAAGGCCCGAGTTCGACTCCCGGAACCCACATACGAAAAAGGGGCCGGTGATATCGCTCAGCGGCACGGGTGCCTGTTGGCGCGTGAGGTCCTGAGGTCGTCCCCCCGGTACCCACAAAAAAAAAAAAAAAAAAAGAACATTAAAACTAATTTTCTTAAGTGTGTAAGAACCTGAAGGGTCACAAATGTTAAATGAGATCTTGATAGTATTCGAACACTCTGCCTTTTGGAATTATTTTCTTTACTAATGTAATCAAGGTGTTATCTTTTAAAAACCATAAAAATTTAAAAAGACTGATTTGTTCTAAGCACACTTGTTCTGGCATTTGCAGGGGCATATTTCTCTGCTGGAAGGTAGCATAATTTTTCTCTTGAGCATTTCCATGCACACTTGTGGCCTTCATTCCTTGGCAGGTTTGCTGCTGCACCTTGACCAGTCCCTGTTAGTGTCCCCTGATAAGGTGGCAAGAGTACGCCATTCACCTAATCAGGCCACTTGCCGGGCCATATTTTAGCGATGTTTTTATCAAGCAACTTTGATCCCAAAATTACTTCTTAATTGACAGCTCACTAAGAATATAATACATAATAAACAAAACAGGCAGAAAATGTTCACCTTACTTGCCTAAAAACAAGTCCTTACACTAGAGATTCTGGCTGATTCTAGGAAAGTCAGTATAACCTACAATAGGATTAGAAAACACATTTTCCACACCAATGATACCTCTTTCATTTCCCTTGAGTGCAATGAAAACTAAACAGAATAACTTCTATGCTGAATTAACCTGTAAGCTTTGTCATTCTCTTTTACTATGTCTTTGGCAAAGTATTAAAGAAAAGACAGATAAAACTAAAGCCATGAAACTGACTGGCCCAGGTGGCTGGATGCACACCTAGCACACAGTTGTCCAGCATTAACAAGCAATTGATGGTCACTAGATCATTCATCCACTTATTCCTTCAGATCTAATGCCTACTGTGTGCTAAGCACTTTTGTAGCGGCTAAGGATACATTAGTAAATGAAAAAAACCTTCTAATGCATTGTCTCTTCAAGAGTTGGGCTTTACAGTTCTAATATGTAAATATTCTAACAAGATTAGATATTATAGACAGAAAAAATGACTAAGAAATTAGCTTAGAAATGAAAAGCAGGCAGGTTTTTTCTTCATGCTCCTTCCTCCTCATATATCAATATATGCATATGAAAAAAGACAGTACAAAAAAAAAATGGAAGGAAGGAAGAGAAACCATAGTTTCTTTTTTTTTTCCCAGAACGGAAGTACATTCTAGACCTTACAAGGATACATAACCTTAATCCAAATGACTCATAGAGAGAATTAGTTTCAGGGTCATGTGGAACATTGGGAAATTTAGTATTTGGCACAGGTTCAGTACACAGAATAGTGATTTTAATGAGCTGAGAACTATTTTCTTCAATCAAATCTTCTAAAACAGTAAGCACTAGTCTATCAATACTGACAGAAGTCAGCATGAAGCGAAGTGTTATTTACACAGTAAATGTGATAAGATTGTGGAAATCTAGGGAGTCTTAATTGTTATTCCCACAGAGAAAAAATGTTAAGGAGAAAACCCTCGAGTAATACAGCTTTAGAACATGAGCTTGTCCATCAAAGCCCAGTGTGCTGTACCTGTGCACAGCTTTACCAAGCTTGAGATATTTATTTCAGCCTCAGGTTAGGCAAATTTGAGAACTGCAAACTAAGAAAACAGATGTGGACCATAAGACCCCCCCCTTTCTAAATCAAACAGTTATCCTGCCCTCCTGCAAGGGAACAGATGGTGGTAGGTAACAGATGTCCCCATAATCATTAAAATGAGGGCATGAAGCCAGATTGTGCTAATTGAAGATAAACATACTTACTAAAACATAGTAACTTTTAATTGTTACACCATCTACTATTTCTCAGAAACAAAGGCTAGTAGGCTTTGGGCTGAGAGGCTTTGGAAAGACAAATACAAACCAGTGCAAGGCGATGCATACTCAGAAAATTCCATGTAGCATTGCCTCTGCTTACAAAAGTGAACTCTTGTTTATACCACCTCTCAAATAAATGCTCTCCTTAATACCCCCTAGCTCAGGAAATAGCACCAGAAACTACTGAGCTGTCTGAGCCAGAATTCTGGAGATCTATTTTGATCCCTTATGTTCTTTTGCTTCTAAATGCCGAGTCTCCCATCAAACCCAGTTTATTCTATGTCCAAAAAACATCTTGCGTCAATTTGTTTTTCTTCACCTCTGTTGTCACTACTTAGCCAGCTTCACCTAACACAGGAAAGAGTCATCATCTCCGGAGGGGATAGTATCATACAGAGACAGTACAATTATTTTATGGACGATTAATGACATTCAATTTAAAAATACTGGGAAAGGCAAGAAACAATCTACTGTAATCTAAATCAAACAAAACAAAAACAGACAAAAGAAAGAGATCTGTGGATAAATAATTTACTGGTTTTACAAGATGAGAATGCTAAAACAGCTATGTTTAATATATGCAAGAAAATAGAGGAAACGATGGAGGAAATGAACTAAAAGAAATAATTTCTTCAAAATGTTAGCATTGTAAAAGACACAATATAAGTTCTACAATTGAAAAATACTGCAACTAGTATCAAAACTAATAAATGGGCTTGCAGATTACATATGTGTCTTAGTCTGTTTTCTGCTGCTAATACACAATAGCACACATTTAGTAAATTATAAGCAATGGAGATTTATTGGACTCACATTCTAGAAGTGGGAATTCCAAAATCTGATGAGGGCTCCTTACTGCATCATAACATGGCAAAAGCACGAAGAGTTAGAGGAAAAGGGAGACAAAACCCTCCCTTTTATAACTAATCATTTATAACAAGTATTTCAACCACTTAATACAGCCAAAACATTTCATTACAAGAAAGAAAAATTAAAGACCAATATGTCTCATCACACAAACACTAAAAGCTTTAAAAATTAGAAAATTAAAACCAGTAATATATTTAAAAAGTTAATCCATCACATGTAAATGGAGCTTATTCCAGAAAAACAAGGTTGGCTCAAATTTGAAACTAGTGTAACTTACCATATTAAAAGGTAAAAAGAGAAAATTAACACAGCCATATCCAGATACCCAGGAAACATTCATGACAAAAACATCAATTTAGCAAACTAGGAATAGAAGAAAACATTCCAAATCTTAGAGTGTAAAAAAAACCAAACCAAAACAACAACAACAAAAAGTACAGAAAGCAATACACTGCTTTTTTTCTACAAAAAGTGAACATGATCATTTTTGTTTCTGGCATTTTAATGTGTATTTCATATTACAAAGAATTCGTTACTAATCTAGATGTTTGGAAGTGTGTTGCAGTTGAGTTTAATGAAGGAGACTCTGGCTTTTTGAAAATACAAGTAATAATGGACCACACGATAAGAGTTTCCTTATAAAAGAATTAATGAAATATATATATAAGAGGTGATCAAAAGATGCAACGAATGTTTCAATTTAAAGCGTATTACTACAGAAGACACATTGGCATTAATCCACTCAAAATACTCTCCCTTGCTTCTAACACACTCACCTCATTGTTCTCGCACTTTCTGAAGCAGTCTTGGAAGTCCTCTTCTGTGTGTTTTCATGCCTGTCTCCATCCTGATAGTCTCATTCTTCTCACATTTTGAGACTCCAATTACATATTTTTAAATTTTTCCCATTCTCCTATTTTCTTTATTATCATCTATCTTTTATCCTCTGCTTCAATTTAAATTCTTTTTTCTAGCCTATCTTCCAATTCACAATTTCTCCTTCAGTTGTGTCAAATCTGCTGTTACATCTATTTCTGGTATTCCTAATTTCAATTATTGCCTGTTTTAGTTATAGAATTTCTATTTGATCCTTTTGTATAGATTCAAGTTTTTGTGCAAAATTTTCCATCATATCCATGATATGTCATTTGTTTTTAAATTTATGTTCAATAATGTCAATATGTAGACCACCTTTGGATCTATTTCTACTGCTTATATTTTTTTTCTTGCCCTGTTTATTGAAATATGCTAATTTTTTAATATAGACATTTTACATAAGAAAAGAATAGAGGCTTTGGATATTTTTTATCAGAGAGGATTCATCCTATTCTCCGACACAGAGCGAACACAGAATACATAAAACATATCGCAGGTCTCTTTAAAGACAGAGCATGGTGTTTTGAAGTAGAGAGTGAATCTTTTTAAGGGTTCCTGTTAGAAATTCCATGAAAGAATCTGGGTGTTGCCTAGGGCTTTTCTAAGGCAGTTCTTAAATTCCTATTTTAGTTTCCTCAATATGTTTTTTTTTTTTTTTTTTTTTTTGGTGGGTACCGGGGGGTCGACCTCAGGACCTCGCGCGCCAACAGGCGCCCGTGCCGCTGAGCGATATCACCGGCCCCTTTTTCGTATGTGGGATCCGGGAGTCGAACTCGGGCCCTCGCGCTTGCCGGGCAGGCGCTTAAGCCGCTGAGCCATCTCACCGGCCCTCAATATCTTGAAATTATAAAAACTTCATTCTATTTCCAGCTGCTTTGTTATTGGCTTTCTATTTTCCTACCCTATACATGTGAAGAATTCAGCAAATGAGTTGGATATGGTGGAACACTGCTGTAATCCCAGCATGTGAGACACTGTCTCAAAATTAATAATAATAATAATAATAATTAATAATAATAAAAAGGGCTGGGGACTTAGCTCACTACAAAGACTCTGGGTTCAATCCTCAGTACAGGAAAAGAAAAAAAAAATAAGAATTCAGCAAATGACTCAACGGAAAAACCAAGTGTCAACTTACCTTTTCTATGCTCCTTTCTCCCAGAGTTTTAGCATTTCTAATTCTGCTTGTTTCCACACCCTCAGACTTCAGTTTTCATTTCCTCATTTCAATTAGCTTCCGTGAAGATGCCCAAAACATTTCTGGCTACCCTGCCTCTCTCTCTCTTCATGACTCACAATTTCTTTGTCTCCACCATTAATCCCTGCACTCAACAAATGACTTAAGGTGAAAGAAGCACACAGAACATTGAGTTAGTGCTCAAAATCTCCCTTCTCTCTTAATCCTCATTCCTCAAAGTCTGGGTATCTCAGAGGCACTCTGGTGCCCTCAAGAAGATGGATTTTTATAATTTATTTGGCTTCTCTAGTTGTTTTCAGAAAGACTCTTGGTACTTTTTATGTATATATTATATGCTACTCTATTCATCATAGGTTAAAGCCAGGGATCTATCACGTTCAAATTTTGCTTAATTCATGAAATAGTCTTTTTTCAGTGGATGACATAAACAAATGGACATTTTCTCCACCATACACTAAATTTGAAAAATAATAAAAAATTAAATATTATTACCACATAGGGAAAAATACCTCATACACAATCTTGTTTGAGAAAATGGTTGATCTCAGAGGGATCAGAGACAGAGCAAACCTTCTATTTCTCTCTCCATCCTAGAGAAACTCCAGTTACACACTATCATCCTTCAAAATATATGCTAAATTTCACTAAAGCACATTGTACTTTTCCTTTTTACTCTTTAAAAATACTCCTCCTATTAGAATTAAATATTTGAATCCAGGATAATGTATATTATTAGAGTGTCTTTGCCTTACTTTTTTTCTTTTTAATATGTGGGTCCCGGGAGTCGAACTCAGGACCTCGCACTTGCCAGGCAGACATTTATGCCACTAAGCTATATCCCCGGACCTGCCTTACTCTTTTTATTTTAATTTTATTTTATGGAAAAAAAGGTAAAACAAAATTTCATAACAAAATAATATGAGAATAACAATAATTAATACATTACATGTTGTCATCTTTAAAGTAGTTGCTCAAGGTACAAGGTATGGACATAAAAATTTCTCCATTCGATATTAGCATAAACCTTCCTTTTAATGAACTTAGAGATATTAATAGGATAACTGACTTGCAATTTTTCCTTTTTCCCTACCGTCCTTTCCCCTTTCACCCATCCTAGTTCCTTTTTCCTTCTGAACAATTTCTTCCCATTTCACAATATCTATTATACATTTTATACTTTATTTACTCTCTCAGATTCTCACACGAGGGAGACGATACAATACTTTCACATGTGAGTCTGATTTATTTCACTTACGAATATGGTCTCAAATTGCATCCATTTACCTATAGAAGTCTCAAGTTTATCCTTCTTTATAGGTGAGTAGTACTCCATTGTATAAAATTACCACATCTTTTTTATTAATTCCTTGGTTGATGGGAATCTGGGTTGTTTCCAATATTTAGCTACTACAAATTGCACTGCTATAAACATGGGAGCACGTATATCACTGTGGTATGATGTTTTTAATGCTTCTGGGAAGATATCCAGAATGGGAATAACTAGGTGGAATGGAACCTCTAATCCTAGTTTTTTGAGAAAACTCCACACTGATTTCTGCAGTGGTTGCACCACACTCCCACCAGCAGTGGAGAAGAGTTCCTTCTTCCCCACAGCCCCTCCAGCATTTGTTATTGGTTGATTTGTCAATGATAGCCATCCTTTCTGGGCTGAGATGGAATCTCAGTGTTGGTTTAATTTGCATCTCTCAAATGACCAGTGACGTTGAACATTTTTTCATATATTTACTTGCCATTTGTATTGCTTCATCTGAGAAGTGTGTATTCATCTCAGATGCCCATTTCTGGACTGGGTCTTTGAATTTAGGAGGTCTGATTTTTTTCAATCCTTTATATGTTCTAGATAGAAGCCCTTTGTTTGAGGGACAATTGGCTAAAATTTTTCCAACTCTGTGGGTTGTCTTTTCATTCTGTTGGTGATTTCTTTTGCTGTGCAAAAGCTTTTTAATAAGAAGAGATCCCAGTTGTTGATTCTTTGAAGTATTTCCCATGCAGTCTGAGTTTTGATCATGAACTCTCTAACTACACCTATGTCTTCAAGATATCTACCTATTTTGTGTTCCAGTAGATTTAGTATTTCTGTTTTAATATTTAGATCTTTGATTCATTTTGACTTTAGTTCAGTGCATGGTGATAGACATGGGTCTAGTTTTGCTCTTTGGCATATAGACAGCCAGTTTTTTTAGCACCATTTCTTAAAGAGTCTATCTTTCTTCCAGTGAACATGTTTGGCCCCTTTGTCAAAGATAAGGTGGCTAAGAGTGTTTGTAGTGGTGTCTGCATCTTCCAATCTGTTCCACTGGTCCTCAAGTCTGTTTTCTTGCCAGTACCATGCTGATTTTATCACAGTAGTTTTGTAGTACAATTTCAAGTCATGGACTGTGATGCCTCCTGCCTTGCCTTTGTTGCCCAGGATTGCCTTTGCTATTCTAGGTCTCTTCTAGGTCTCTTCCAAATGAATTTTAGGAATATTTTCTCTAGTTCTGTGATGTATGCTAATGGTATTTTGATCGGGGTTGCATTAAATCTGTATAACAGTTTTGGGAGTATGGCCATTTTCACTATGTTGGTTCTTCATATCCATGAGCAAGGGATGTATTTCCATTTTCTGATATCCTCTTCAATCTCCTTTTTCAGAGTTCTGTAATTTTCAATATATAGATATTTTACTTCCTTTGTTACATTGATTTCTAAGTATTTCATTTTTTTGGATGCTATTGTGAAGGGTGTGGTTTCCCTAATTTCTCTCTCAGTGAGTTTGTTGCTTGTGTACAGGAATGCTATTGATTTTTGAGTGTTAACTTTGTATTAAGTTACGCCACTGAATTTGATTATTCAATCTAGAAGTCTTTTGGTGGAGTTTTTGATGTCTTCTATGTACAGTATCATGTCATCTGTGAATAATGATAATTTAACTTCTTCCTTTCCTATCCTTACTCCTTTTATTTCTCTCTCTTGTCTAATTGCTCTGGCTAATGTTTCCAGAACTATATTAAATAGGGTTGGTGATAGTGGACATCCTTGTCTTGTTCCTGATTTTAGAGTGAAAGCTTTCAGTTTTTGTCCATTTAGTATGGTGTTGGCTGTTGGACTGTCAAAGATGGCTTTTATCAGATTGAGATAAAGACCATCGATTCCAATTTGCTGAATGGTTTTTATCATGAATGAATGTCAGACTTTGTCAAAAGCATTTTCTGCATCTATTGAGATGATCATGTGATTTTTGTCTTGGCTCTGTTGATATGGTGTATTACATTTATTGATTTGCATATTATG
Source organism: Erethizon dorsatum (assembly GCA_028451465.1). Classification (NCBI taxonomy): domain Eukaryota; kingdom Metazoa; phylum Chordata; class Mammalia; order Rodentia; family Erethizontidae; genus Erethizon; species Erethizon dorsatum. Next base: position 50,423,343 of record CM051837.1, on the reverse strand, counting down.
AACCATCCCTGCATTCCTGGGATGAATCCCACTTGGTCGTGGTGTATAATCTTCTTGATGATTTGCTGCATTCTGTTTGCCAGTATCCTATTGAGGATTTTTGCAAGTATGTTCATTAGGGAGATTTGCCTGTAGTTCTCTTTTTTGGTTGCATCTTTCTCTGATTTTGGTATCAGCATTATACTTCCCTCCAGGAATGAGTTAGGTAGTATTGCTTCGCTTTCAATTCTATTAAAGAGTTTGAGGAGTATCAGTGTTAAATCTTCTCTAAATTTCTTAAAGAATTCAGCTGTGAATCCATCATGACCTGGGCTTTTATTTGTTGGTAAGTTTTTAATTATGTTTTCAATTTCATTAACTGATATTGGGTTATTCAGAATTTTTATATCTTCTTGATTCAGCTTTGGTAAAACATACATTTCTAGGAATCTGTCCATTTCTTCTCTGTTTTCCATCCTATGAGTGCCTTACTCTTTTTTACCAACAAACCTAAGTGTCTTTAATGGCTAATGATCCTCACACCAAGGAAATATCTGTAGCACTCATCCATGATTCTTTTAGAAATAATCTTCCTAGTTCTTTCTCAGACCAAATAGAGCCTTGAAGTACAAATAAACATCTTCCAGAACTACAGTAAAATAAGTACATGGCACCAGAATTTCTAATCTTGAATATAAAAATTTTTAAAACCATGTTGTATTTATATTATGGTCTCTTGAGAATTTTAGATTGTTTCTATGTAATTCACCATTCCATACATACATCCATGCATACATATATAGATAGATAAAATTTTTCCCAATAGGTCTGTTAATGAATATAAAAATATATTTTAAACTCCAAAATGAGAATTCTTTTTAAATTAACCATATGTTAAATCATTTTCTAAATGGAAGCAGCTTTTAAATTACTTTTCAGCCATGTAGATAGCCAATAGGGTATCAAATACTAGTTACATTAATTAGTTCTTAATTTCCCTAACTCTTTCTTTCTCTATCAGAATTTAATCAAAGGGGCCAGTGAGATGGCTCAGCGGCATAAGCGCCTGCCTGGCAAGCGTGAGGTCCTGAGTTCGATTCCCGGAACCCAAATACAAAAAAAGGGCCGGTGATATCGCTCAGTGGCACAGGAGCCTGCTGGTGCACGAGGCCTTAAGGTCAACCCTCAGTACCCACAAAAAAAAAAAATTAATCAAAGGACCGGTAAGTATTAATTCTTTATTAATATGTTAAACTAAGTCTGATTGATAACCCCCTGTGAGAATTTTTTGCAAGCCTTTCTCATTAAATTATTCCTTGCTAGAGGATCCAACAGATAAGTCATTATTGAATCTTACAAAGTGAATAGTAAAAGTTGACCTCTCTGTGTAATTATAATAACCAATCTGCCATCACCCCATAAAGTGCAGAGTAGCAAATTAGAGAATGTCAAGATTTCCATGCTGGTTCAGCAAGCGAAGTTAGAAGCTTAATAACTATTCACAAGTGAATCCACTCAGCTAACTTTCTGTAGACACCTCCCAACATGGTCAGCATTAGTTCAAGAATAGTAGGACTAGTGCAGGCTGGAAAGCCATCCACACCTTGGCTTTGTCACTTACAACTGAAAGATCTTGGGACTGTTTCTTTATTTCCCAGGTTTCAGTTTCTTCAGTACTTAAATAAGGAATAAAACTATTCATAAAGATCTTGAGCATTATGTAAAATTATTTGAATTACCAAATAATAATTATTTAAAATTTATTTTAAAGCTCTGAGTTTTTTTATAAGTTCCAATGTAATGTAAAAAGGTTAAAAATGGTGTTTATGTTATTATTATGGTCTGCAAGCTTAACATCAAATGCCACAATTATCTAAAAGTGCTACATAGTACAACTATGTTAGTGTTACAACTGGCCCATTTCTCTCAGAAACGTGCTATATGATTTATAGCTCATTGCAAAAATACTCATTTTCTGCAAACTTTATTCAAGGTGCATTTCTATTTATGAACCTAATTTAAATCTTGCTGTATTTAAATTGTCTTTAACTGCATTCCAGGAAATGATGACTTTAAAAAAAAGGAGGTATTCATTAAGGAAACAAAACTGCATCAATCTCATCATTACTTTTACACCGGTTTCTGTCAGCTTATTGTTCAAAGCCATATTCAGAGAGGACTAACATGATAAAAATGTGTTAGAGAATTAGAACTGAATAAATTATTGTACATGGTTGAATTGATGCCTGTAACTGTAGTTTAAGATGCCATATACTTACAAAATTCTAGTACCAAAAACTAATACTAAATTACCTGCATTATTAAAATCTAGCACTTTATGGCTGAATGCCTTGTTCTCTCAAACAAAAAAGGATCTCTTCCTTCCTCCCTCTTCCTTCCTTCTTCCTTCCTTCCTTCTTTCCTTTTTCTTTCTTGTCTTAATGGTTCTATTTCTTGCATCTACTTGCTCAACTATTCACTAACTTGCTGTTATTTATGAAATCATACTTGACTCCCATGAGTCTAAGTGTTATCCATTGCAGGAGTCTGAGTTTGCAGGAGGGATTTCTTCTGGGACAGTGACAAAAAGATTCTAAAATACTGACCACTGGTTAAAACATATGTGAACAGTGAGTTCATTCACATGACACATCAATCCCTTCCAGTGCGTGAGAACATGTGAAAGCATGAAAGTGTCTAAGAACAAATAAGTTGGAAATGATAAAAAAAAAAAAAAAGAATGAAATCAAAACCTGGTCTACATGATCTTGCCTAGCATTGCTGATGTCATTAACATCATTCCACGGATTGTTAGTCAAAGTTAAGCAGCATACTATGCATAAGAACTGCTGCTTTGGTTGCTCTCTCAGTAAAAGAGCTCCTGTGATGTCTTCCATGTGTAGAGTCCTCCTCGTGCCTTATCACATCTGGTATCCCTCTATCTACTGAAAGCTGCTTTTGAGAATTAAATGAGTATGATGGTTTACATTCTTAACTGTCAACTATTACAAAATGTAAGCATTAAATGCTGAGTGATTGTAGGACAAGATTACCAACTATTAAGATATTGATAAAATGAACACTTTTTTTCTAGCTTGGTTTAACCAAGATATAAAAATCCAATTTAGTGCCTACTGCAGAGCAGATCTAGACAAATGATAGATACTTGTGGAATCACTTAATATACTATTGAAATTATAATGCCTGATCAAAATTTTTCAATAGGAATTTTAAAAGACATAATTTTTATATATACAAATAATTAGTTCAAATGATGGTAAGTGTTTTTCAAGAAGGATTACACAGGCACTATACCAGATTTATGGTCATAGGAAAAATTCTGTTATTAGTAAATTATCACCTATAATTAATGGTAGAAATACTTTGGTACCTCAGTTCATGAACTTAATTTGTTCCATGATTCTGGGGAAGATGGCTGTGGTTTTGTTCATCACTTGATGCAGAGTTCATGAATGGAAGCAAAATTTTGCCAAATGCTTCTGTTCACTAACCAAATTGTTCCCAAACAGAAGCGTTAGTGATCCAAGGTATTAATTGTAATATCAGGGATTGAAGAGCTCTGACCACTTTTTTCTCTTTGCTTTCTACATTTTCCCTATTAACTGAATGTTCCAATTAGTTTTTTTTTAAATGAAGCCTTTGATTCCACAGTCAAAAACACGGTTTAAATAAAATACAAATAAGTAGGTAAAATTCCACACATTGTAAGTTACTAAAACCAGTGTATTTATAAGATTGTAATAAGAAATATTCTCTGCCTCAGATTAAAAATTAATAAATATTTTCTGGTAACAGAGACTTCTGCAGTCATAAAGCATATATAAAAAGAATTTGTTTTGCATTGCATATGCTGCAGATAACAAAATTCAGGGCAAAACATTTTATCAATAGAAAAAGCATTAATAGAGCCCTAATTTTACTTTTAAAAATGTGGTTTTCAAGAATATATATTAGGAAATGTGAAGAATTAACGTGACTTCATTGAGACGCCCTCAAAAATAAAATCAATATAACTTGAAAAACAAGAATTACCGCTATTATCTTAGTTACTTTCTCTTCTCTGAGATGTACTATCTGACACTCACAACTCTAAGGAGGAGAGGTTTATTTTGGCTCACGATCTGTAGAGGTTTCAGTCCATGCTCTGCGAACTCCAAAGCAGGGCAACATGGCAAAGGGGGTGGCACGGGAGAAAGAGGTCATGGCATTACCATGGGAACCAGAGAGAGATCAAGGGACAAGGGCGGGAATTACAGTATAACCTTCCGGGCCACCCCCAGGGACCCACCTCCTCCTACCAGGCTTCACCTCCCAACATCACTTTCAGCTTTTAACTCATCAGTGAATTAATCCATTGATGAGTGTCGTACCCCCATGATCTGACCACCACCCAAAAACCTCACCTAGGAATGCATGAGGCTTTGGGGGGACATCTAGATATAAACCATAGCAACTATAGACTCTTTATGTAAAGTCTCATTAATAATCAAAATAACCAAATTCAAAATATGCTAAGCAACTCATGTACAGCCAAGGAAATTATTGAAGGAACCAGCCTGTAAATTGAGTTTTGTCTAATGACAAAGCCCAAAGTCATTCAGTCCAGCCATACTATCACTGTTATGGCTCATATCTAGATGTCCTACCAAAGCCCCATGTGCTCATGGGTGGGGCTTTTGGGAGGCGACTGGATCACGGGTGTGTGACACTGAATTGGTCCACTGATGGGTTTATAGCTGAGCATGATGTTAGGAGGTGAAGCTTGGTGGGAAGAGGTGGGTCACTGCAGTTGTGGCCTGAAATTTTATATATATATATATATATATATATATATATATATATATATATTTCCTCTTTCTCTCTCTCTCTCTCTCTCCTCTCTCTCTCTCTCTCTCTCTCTCTCTCTCTCTCTCTCTCTATATATATATATATATATATATATATATATATATAATCTTCTCCTCCCTTGATCTTGCCCTGCTTCCTGCTGCCATGCCCCTACCATGCTGCGTTACCACTACAGATTGAAACCTCTACAAACTGTAAGATAAATAAATCTTTCTTCCTTTTATTTATGGGCATCAGGTATATTTTTCCAGTAATGAGAAAAGAAACTAACATGATCTCAAATCCTTGAATTAGTGTTTAAGGTTGTTGGCTATTTTGTCTTATATTGTCTTAATTTTAGAATCTATAGAACATGAAGAATGTGTCAAGCTCCTATTGCTATTTTGCCCATTTCAAATACTATTATTTTTTAAATTACACTGCAAAAAAGCAACAAAAACCAGCAAAAGCATCGGCCATGCCACTATGCAGATATAATTATTAACATTCCAGTAACTATTCTTTCTTTGTATATACATATGTATATATAAAGCTGTTTATCTGTATTATAGCTATAGTTCTTTTAAAATGTAACTTCTTCATTTGTATTTTCCATTATTATTACATAGTGTTTAAAACAGGATTTCTTACAGCTGCCTTTTTCCATTTTTTTTTTTATCATGCCAGTATTTCTTTAGCCATATTCTTTTTCCTGGACCTTTACATTGTTTCTCAATTTATTTACATTCATTCTCTTGCTTTTTTTCATTTTTCTAATGTCTATTAAATTAATTCTAATTTTTAATTAAATTTAATTTTAACTGATATATTAAAATTATACATACTAGTGGAGTAACGTGACGTGACAATACTTTGTGTAATGCTTGAATCAGGTTAAACCTACATATCTCCTTAAACGTTTATCCTTTCTTTATGATAGAAACTTTCAAAATCCTTTCTGCTTTTTTAATGTATACCAGAGACTATTATTATCTATAGTCACCCTATTGTGCAACAGCACACCAGAACTTTCTTCCTATCCAACTGTGACTTGCTTTTTTCAAAATGTGTTTTTCTCATCTGGAAGCCAGCAAATGAGCTTTTTAATCTTTGAAATATTTTTGTAATAAATTCTTTTGTAAAACAAAAAACTTGTGGAAAAGTTTGTCCTAGGTGAAAATTGTCACCTTCTCACAACTTATTAGTTTGATAAGGAGGTGCTTATATATATTTAAGCTCATATACAATCTGACAATTATTTCCCTTTCAAAATGTGTGATTATTTCCTCTATCACACCTTTGATTGTTTTTTCTCTTTGGCTGTTCTTAATTTCCTTTTATATACTTTCATGTGTGTTAGCTAAAAAAAATAATAATAATCATACACTGAGATGACAGGTGAAAAAACCTCTTTAAAAATATTTGCAAAAACTGCTGCATGCTCAGTGTGTCTGCTATCCAAAGAGTAATCATGCTTAACACTGGGATATATGATGGTATACTGTGTAAAAATATATGATTGCCAAAAGAACCCTAGTGAATTTGAAAAGTAAAGCAAAATGAATAGATAGATTCAAATAGTTTCACCACCTTTAAATGCCTTAAACCACATTAGGTTTCTCCTTATAAGCCAAAAAAAAAAAAAAATTCAATTTACAATAATTGAGAGAATTTCATTTCTTTATCACATGAGAAGGAATTGATAGTTGATAAGACCCAAATCAATTAATTCATTTAAGAAAATGTATAAATTTGTAGTTGGCAGATAATAGGATTTTGCTAGTAAGAAAAAAGGGGTCTGGGGTTACTGCTCAGTGGTAGAGCACATGCTTAGAATGTGTGAGGCCCTAAATCCAATCCACAGAATCCTCCCCGCAAAACCAAGTATAGGATGAAAACTTGATGAGTGCTTTAGCCAGAAAATGCCATTTTTAGGCCCTTATGGTTAAAATATCTTCCGTGTTTCCCTCTGACTCTTGGCACACTCCATAGCCCTAGAGGAAACAGCTAGAACTAACTGAAGAAGACAGAGAGGAGAGAATGGTGCCCACAGGAGCCACAGTGACGGCTACAACTAATCAGGTACCGCTGCCTCTCCAGAAGCTGCAGCACCAGTGTCTTTTTATTGAACACTGGGGATTTAAAGAAGAAAAAGTTTGTCACTCAAATACTTTTGAAACCATGCATCCCTTTAAAAGAAAATATCTTTCAAAAATTAGATATCTGATACTTAAATAAACACCAAGAAAGCAATATGATCTAAATAACCAAAAGAATCCCTTCATGGGAATTTTGCCCTGTATATTCACTGGACCAAGAAACTTTATTAAAAAAGAAAAAAAGAAAAAACAAAACAAAACAAAACAAAAAAAAAAACAGCCTAAAATTCTACCCTGAACAAGTGAACCACACTGGCAAAGTAAAAATTTCCAAGACTGAATTTGGAGAATTTAATATTTTAAAAACTGTATTTTGAAACAATAGATATCTTCATTTGGGCTTTGCTGATTTCTTTTAGTACTCAGAATTTTTTTTTTTTTTTTTTTTGGTACCAGGAATCAAACTCATGCCCTCCTGCTTGCCAGGCAGGTAATATGCCACTGAGCTAGATCCCTGGCCCTAGTACCTAGTACCTGGACATTTTTAAAAATACAGAATGCTGAGGTTTTTTTTCTCTTGTCTTTTTTTTTTTTTTTGTGGGTACCGGGGGGACGACCTCAGGACCTCGTGCACCAATAGGCACCCGTGCCGCTGAGCGATATCACCGGCCCCTTTTTCATACGTGGGATCCGGGAGTCGAACTCCGGCCCTCGCGCTTGCCAGGCAGGCGCTTACGCCGCTGAGCTATCTCAGCAGCCCCCCTTGCCTTTTTTTCTAGCTTACAAATATTAGTTTGTTTTCATTTCCCTTCTATTTCTTGCCTTTTTTCTTTTTCTTTCTCATCTCTTTATTTCTCCTTCTCTTTTCCATCTCTGTCTTACTTTCTCTTCCTCTTTCTCCTTCATCTTTGACTTCATCTCCTGCTCTTCCTCTCCCCTTCCTCCTCCTCCCCACCTTCCTTTTCATCTCTCTCTCTCTGTCTCCTTCCCCCACTCCCTCCCTCCCTCCGCCTTCTTCCTCTCCCTCTTCTCCTCTCCCTCTCACTCTCGTCTCCCTCTCTCACCTAGTTTGGGATGACAGCTGTCAGTTCTGGCAAGAATTTACAGTGGACTTTACATTGGGCTTATTATCACACAATTCCAACTTAACCAAATGGAAATTAAAGTCTTCCTTCTGGGCAAGTTTAAAGGTAAGAGAAATAGTATACAATGCCAAATAATGCCACTCGGATTCTTCTAAAATGGAGCAGAGGTGTTACAAAAGAATTTATAAACGCTAGTATTGGACATGACTATTTGCCCTTTAGTAGTGACATTTTTTTCAACACAAAACCACCATAATCATTAGGAAATACTATATGCAAATAGCATTCAAGAAGAAACACTTATTATTCAGCTTCCGAGTTTATTATTCAGAGAAAAATGTAAATGGATTGCAAATGAAACTGCCAATTAAACTTAGAAAATACTTTTAAAATATTGCTGTGGTAGAAGAGGCATAGACTTTTTTTCTGTTTAATTTACTCAGACTCTGAACACAATAGAGGCCATATTATGGAGAAGCGTCAGGCAGTGCTGCATAGGAAAGACATAAAAGGTAAAGTTGTGGAACTTAAAAGCAATTTGTTTCTTTCAGAGATTATTGTACATGCTGGAAAGAAAAGTACATTTACAATGAACTAACAGTGCTATATGAATTTTGTGGAGAATGACAATATTGCATGTTTCAGCTGCCTGATTAAAAAAAGAAAATTATGATGTTCACAGTGAAAATAAAATTACATAATCAAAATTTAGCAGGATTTTTGTTCAGAGCATTGACTAAACTGTCTCTCCTTAAAACAGGTGTCATTCATTTTCAAGTATGTTTCTGGAATTGAAACACTTTGGCTTTTTAATCTTAGGTCAATAGTGGAAATGTTAGCACAAGGAAAGTTAATACCAATTTTCTTGCCTTAGACTAACAAAATTTATGGATTGCATTGGCAAACAATTCAATAGAAATTTAGAAAAGATACTTTAAGAACAGGAAATCCCTTGTTAGGAAGAAAAAAAAAAAAACTCTAGTCAGACAGTTCTCATGTCCAATGGCTTCTACATTAAAAACAAATGTTTCGTACTATTGAAATCATTTCATTACCCAACTCATTCCTCCTATCTGGAGGTAATTTTTAACAGATTCCAGCCTACTTTGCAGACACAAATTTCCAGCCACTCTCCTTCATGCCCCAAGAGGCCATTTCATAAGTAAGCTAACATCAATTCAACAAGATTCATTTTTTCCATCACTTTACACCCTTGAAAACTGATACAGACTTCTCCAGATGAGGTTTAATACAGAACATAGGTTTATGAAATGTGGAACCTCATTTCAAATGTACACACAATATATAGACTTTGGGAACATTTTCAAAGAATACAAATGTGCTGGTTCCAAAGCTTAAATGCTCCTTTTCACTGAAATACAGCTCATAAAAGATTTCAGAAGGAAAAAAAAAAAAACTTCTAAAATTTAGTGCCCTTTTTTTGAGATTTTCCAAAATGTTCTAATTTAGAAACTAAATTGTATGTCCACCATGTAAATGCATAGTGTAAGCACTTCATTAGATTAAGTAAACTTGACAATTGGTGACCTGATTATATATTTCAAAGCCTAAGTGCTTAAAGAAAAAGTACATGAATAAAAACCACGACAGTGATAAATAATATATAATAATATATGAACAATAAAATGTTCCCACAAATTGAGACTGTGATTATTCTTAATTAGTAGACATGCTCAGGGCTATAATTAGTCAAATTCTATATCCTGTCTGAAAAATGTCAACAAGGGATCTGATGTCATACACAAATTGTCTTTTCTGTGACATCTTTCTTAAAAGCTTGGAGACATACCCTCAATCACATTCAGTCTTATGTTTGGTTATTAATCTTTTACTTCTTGCATAAATTTATATGTTCATCCTGACCAATAAGCCCCACAACTGAATTCATCTGTGCAAAAAATAGTACAATCTTTACTCAGCCCAAAGTGTCCTTCCTATTTGATGGTTTTCTCACTTCGGGACATGCATACCATTTCATTCATTCTATCAGTGTTTACTGAGTGTGTGTTTGTTTCATGTTAGGATTTCAGATGAAAAACTGAAAAACAAATTACTTTGCCCACTAGAAGCTGCAAATTGTGAAACCTGGAATTAAGTTTAGGATTAAAAGATATTGTTCAACCCTTACCCATATCTTCTGAGATATTTTTTACTTATTTTTACTTCAGTAATTTTTATTTTATGCAGATTTATAAACATGATCCATTCAAAAACAAATACCTTTTTAAAAATATGATGGTTAATTTTGTGTGAGGAGTTGATTAGACTAATGGCTAACTGGATAACTGGTAAAACAATTTAAGTTTATATCTGTGAGGATGTTTCTTGGAAAGATTATCATTTGAACCAGCAGACTGAGTAATGAAGATTTTCCTTACCAATGCAGGCAGATAGCATCCAATCCCTTGAGAATCCCAGATGTAAAAAAGACATGACAGACATGTGAAGGGTGAATTTCTTCTACACTTGAGAGCAGAAAGGATTTCTATCTTCTCTTGTCTTCAGACGTTGGCACCAATAGCTCCCAGTTTTTTGGATTTGGGCAATATTTTACCAGATGTTCATTTCTTTAACTATTTTGTTAACATTTTGCTCTGAGGACATGGTTTTTTTTCCCTGCAGCCTTCTTTAAAAGTAAAATATATGGGGCTGGTGAGATGGCTCAGCGGCTTAAGAGCCTGCCTGCCAAGCGCGAGGGCCTGAGTTCAACTCCTGGAACCCACATACGAAAAAAGGGCCGGTGATATCGCTCAGCAGCACGAGCGCCTGCTGGCACGTGAGGTCCTGAGGTCGACTCCCGGTACCCACACACACAAAAAAAAAAGTAAAATATATGTCTTTTTCTCTCCTCACTGTTGCTTCTGGACCATTCTTCTATAAAACCTGAGCATTGACTCTCCCATGACTGGACTAAACAGTCTAGTACTCCTCCAAACTTTGAGTCACATCCCTCCCTTCATTCCACTATTCCTTTGACCTCCAATTCATCCCTTGCTTTTGGTTGTTCCTCTAATCACTGGCCACTTCTCAGCCTCCCTTACTGGTTCATCCTGCCTCTGATCTCTAAATGTTGGAGAACTTTGCTGCTTAGTCCTTTGAGACAGGTCTTACTGTGTTTCTAAGTCCTAATTGCTTCCTAAGGAAGCTTTGCATTGTTTTCCATCTAAATTAAAAGTGATTTCATTCACTCAGTTACTCAGACAGAAATTAAAGTCATCCTTGTAGAGTTGCCCTTGATTTCTCCATTCCTATTTTAAACTCATCCAGTGCACCAAGAAATTTACATCCTAAATACAAAGTTTTGTCATCACTAATATATATCACTTTTTACACTTAAAGATCTCTGAAACTGGTAGATAAATAAAATTAATCATAGATTATATTTTGCCAGTTCTAATAAAAAATCTGAAGTGTATATATTTTCATTTTTGGTTAAAATGCGTATTAAATCATACTGCTATCCTGCTTAGAAATCTTCCATTGCTTCCTATTTCATATTAGGCAAAACTCAAAATCATATATATTAAAATGTGAGTTGTCTTTTGTGATCCTTTGTAAATAGAATAGTTTGGGATATGTTTGATTGGTTGATTGGTTGGTTGTTTACCTCTTTTGTTTTGTTGGCTTCACTATATTTTCCTGCTACAAGTGGTAAAACATGCTTCCTTGCTGCCTTATTCCATTGTAGTGGAAACAGAAAATTTCTCTTACCATGGCCTAAAAGCTTTTCACTTAGGTTTGCTAGGAGAAAACCAGTTATACACCTTGCCGTGGACCAATAATTCACTAAGAAATAAAAGCCCTGGATTGCCCAGTGCCTATGTTTCTGAACCAGTCAGTTGATAAAGAGTTGAGATCCCTTGATTGGCTTAGTTTAATGAAGATTCATTCTTGGAACAGTGGGGAGAGTGATCCTTTCAGGGAGATACATAAAGTATGTGAATGGAGTAAAGGGAAAATTGAAGAGCTTAATAAAATGAGAAATGTTTTAGGAAAGAAATAAAGGATAATGGGTAGGCAATTTATGATGCCACTACAAAGAAAGGTGCTTTGTGCCTTCCTGGCCTTAGCTTTTTGTCAAAGAGAAACTCACTTCCATTAGTCAAAGATCAGTCTGGATTCCTGTCTTTTAGATGCAACTTTCAAGAAAAAAGACAAATTTAAATTTATTCTGTATGTCCTCTAAAATGAAACACACAATTTGGATTTCAAGTAGTCTTTAGAGGGTAGTGAAGAAACCAGTACAGGAAAAAATATTAAAGCAAAAGTTTGACCTCTGTACTAAAATCTGTCATGGAAGCTTGGTGCAACAGTTTAAAGTTAGTTCAGCAGGGCCACACTCTTTTCTTGATACAACCACCTACTCCTGATGTATACTAAGGCACTAGCAGGTGGGAGGGGCAAGCACTTGATGTGCTTATGATAGCAAGAACATATCCCCTTCCTCTGGGCAACTCCTGTCAAAAACCTCACCCCTCAGAGACAGGGAATATTCTCAAAATCCTGCCCAGGTTTCTTCCACTAATTTTCCAAGGCTGGGACTACCTAAAATGAGTTTTGCTATCCTAACTGATATGCCAAATAGTTATCAGACATTCTTAAATTCCTACTCTATGTATGACAGCTTATTCTAGGATCCAGTAATACAGAAAGTTTTCACTGATTCTTCCCCCATTCTCTAGACCACTGGTCATATCAGTAAAAAATGAAGAAGGAGGAGGAGGAGGAGGAGGAAGGGGAGGAGGAAAGAGTTGGAAGATTCAGCCCAGATGAGCTGTTCATCTAGTGGTGAAAAGGGTAGACTGTGGAACCAAGTGACAAAGGCCAAATCCCAGCCCTGCCATTTATCAGTCTGGACAATTATTTAACTACTGGGACTTCCTGTCTACCTCTGTAAAATAAGAATTATAGTAGTAATTACTCCACAGGATGGTCATCAGAATTAAATAATTTAATACATGCAAATACTCAGAAATATGTTGAAACAACTAGCATGAACTATTATTATTTGTATTAAATCATACCTACACAGAATTTCTGTATGTTTTCCTCTAAAATTTTATTTATATAGTAATACTCTGTGTCTTATATTATTTTTATTGGTCTTTTCTGACCTGCTCTAGTTTTCATGGGAATTTTTTGCCATGAGGCAACTGAACATATATGATATGCCAAGTGTTGAACAGTAGGATAAGATACCTGTTTTGTTTCTAATTTTGTTTCTAAATATAAATTATGTAAGCTATGGCTAGCCTATGAGTATTTAAAATAACCAAAAAAGCTAATACATTTATGAATAAATTGGATAACTAAAAACCAGATTTTTTTTCAAATTTTAGTTTAGCTTTCATAACAACATTAAAACACGTTTCTGGATTTTCTGATACGTCTCCTATTAAGAAGTAGGTTTATGGGGCCGGTGAGACGGCTCAGCGGCTTAAGCGCCTGCCTTGCAAGCGCGAGGGCCCGAGTTCGACTCCCGGATCCCACATACGAAAAAGGGGCCGGTGATATCGCTCAGAGGCACGGGTGCCTGTTGGCGCGCGAGGTCCTGAGGTCGTCCCCCCGGTACCCACAAAAAAAAAAAAAAAAAAAAAAAAAAAAAAAAAAGAAGTAGGTTTATGTGTCATCACTTTGGATCTGAACAATTTGAGCACTTGATATAAACTGCAGTTAAAATGATGATCAACGCCATAAGAAACTATAAACTTCCACCTTCGCCATCCAAAAAACTCTCTTAGAAACCAGTCACCGTTCTATAAAGGAAAGCCCAAGTAGCCCTGGAGAAGCCCATAGGAAGTAGAACAGAAGTCCCAGCATAAAGCCCCAGATGGGCTTCAAGTCACCAGTCAGCACCAACTTGCCAACCATGTTAGGAAGCCATCTTGGAACTGAATCCTCTAGTCACCACCTAGTCTGTCTCAGAAGTTGCCAACTGGAAAAAAGCCAAAATATCCTTACCACACCCTCTTCATATTGCAAATCCATGAGTGCCTTAGTCTGTTTTCTACTGCTGTAACAAAATACTACATATTGGGTAATTAATAAAGAAAAGAAATTATTTCTCACCATTCTATAGACTCACAAGTCTAATATCAAGGTGGCATCTGGTGAGGGCCTTCTTGCTGCATCATAACAATGGCAGAAGTTATCATATAGTGAGAAAGCAAGAGCATGCAAGTTCAAGTCCCTCTTTCTCCACTTATAAAATCACTGATCCCATTATAGAGGCCCTACCTTCATGACCTCATTTATCCCTCATTACCTCACAAAAGGCCTTTCAAATACCATCAACATATGAATTTGAAGATTAAGTTTCCAACATATGAACTTTTGGGGGAAATAGTAAAACCATAGCAATAAGCGATATAAATGACCACTGTAGTTTTAGGCTACTAAGTTTAGGAATGGCTTGCAATAAATAATTGAAACAGACTATACTGTCTTACTACTACAAATTATAGATTAAAATATATAATCTCAAAATACTATAAATTATTGCAGAAGTGATTTATTTCAGTCTTAGTTTTCCCTCTATGCCTCAATCTTTTCTAATCAAAGATCTACACATTGAAAGAGCCAACATTTAATGAGTCCAAGGGTGATCCAAAGTTAAGCACAAATTGAATAAGCAATGTAGTTTCATTGAGATATAAAGTACAATTATTCTGAAGTTCAGTGTGTTAATAAATAATACGTTATGGAAGTACACATGCTTTGGAAGAGCATACATTTTCTGGTAAAACTGAGAATCAAACTATGCCGTCCGTGTTGTCAAAGTACCTCTTAAAGGCAGGATGGTGGACATTAGTCATTAAGCCTCAAGCTATTATACAGAATGAGTAACTCTGAATAGATCATACAGCTAGAGTGTTGATTTACTCTAAAATATACTAAACCATGTTTTGTGCCAGATAATGGATCACATGCTTTCACACAATCATTTTGAATTTCCTTAAAATGCTGGATCATTTCACACAATCTTTTCTTTTTTGGAGGGAGTTTTCCTTCTTGCCTTGCAACTTCCTTGCATAAAATAAAAATAATACGATAGTATAAATATTGTTCACCGAAGGATCACCATATGATTCACTTTATAATTATAGTTTTGTTAAACAGCTTCATGACTATGGAAACAATTGTTCCATTAAGTACATTTGAGCAGCATTTTTAAATAGTAATCAGTACAGCAGACTTAAAGAGAGAAAATTACTTATTTTAGAAAATACCATCTTAAATTCTTTAATTGCTCAATTAGGTACCTAAGAAGGTCTATTTTTACCTGCAAGGCACTAGGTTTTATTTAAAGTGCTAAAAATGGTAATAGCAATAGAGAAAGTAATAGAAATGAAATGGTTTATTCATAGACATAAGAAGTAAATATTTTAAAAGTCAGTTGATAAACATTAATTTTAAAGTAACTCATATACCAGTTTATAGAGTGTTTTCAAACAGAGGCACTAGTTAATATAAATTAAGGCCACCTACTTAAAGTGATTGTATTTATGAATTTACATAAACAAATTACATTTTATTGTTGAGAATGTAGACTCAGACCCCAAGAGCTGAGGATTTGCTGATCCCAGGACAAGAATGATCTGCAGGTACTCATGAGAAAATACAGTTTTAGATATAGACACTCTGGGTGTTTGAGTTCCAGTGAGCTCATGCCCATTATATTTGAGTCCTTAGTTAGAGACTAAGATGCATATTTTTTAAATGAGTTACAATTCACACCTCATTTTCTCATGAGTGATATGTCTTCTATTTATTCTATATCATGATTTGCCATCCTTGTTTTTAAAAGACTTTCAAGTGCAAACCAAAAACACTCGAGAATATCTGAATCAGCGGCTTTCTTGGTGGGGCAGCTGGAAAAATAAAAGATGATTGATGAAGTGATGTCACCCTTTTAAGCCACTGGTCAGTATCATGTTGTCTCTAGAGATAACTGGCATTACAATCTTTCTTGCAGGTATTCACAGACACATGTGCACATGTAAATGACTAATAACATGTAAAAAAAAAAAAAAGAAACCTAATGTCCGATGGGTGTTATTAAGTTAAAAAAAGAAAAGTCTATTACACCACGAAGCAGAAAATAATTAATTCTGTTGTTTATAAGTAAGCTTTCAAACTGACAGGATGTGATTCTGGTTAATATCATGTAAAATGAAATTAATTAAAGAAGCCATTTATCAAAGAAAAATTTTGAATGAGTAATGATATGTATGCATTTATACAATATTTATGAAATATGAATACATGTTTATGTGCTTATTTTTAAACTGGCTTAATGAAAGAGAAATTGGGGTGTCAATTATTTTTTGATTATTTATCTTATTTATTTTTAATGACTTATTTTCCATTTGATATTTTACTGTCATTGGTATCAGTGACTGGAGTCAAATTTTACTACTTTTTACATTACCTTCTTAAAACTAATGCTGGGTTAGTTTTGCTGCTATCTACACTCCCATGAGTATTTAATCTTCCCAATGATTTATTCTTTGAACAGAACCCATAATGTCTACAATTGAAAAATAAAAGGAATGAAATTAAACTAAAAAATAATATCATTTGAGGGAATAGTATGTGTCTCAGAATCAAGAGGATCAGCTTTAAAGTCCTTGTCCAATCAATGAAAAGAATAACTTTGGAGAGTTTTATAAATGGTTAAGGAAAATAAACTTCCATAAAAATGTAACTCAGAATGTGCCCCACCAGTAGTTGGTCAATACATTCAGTTGTTATCATTTATAAAATACCCATATTGCTTTACTTTTAGTGCTAAAATAAGAAAGTATAAAGTCAGTTCAAGGTGTGGATTCTGAAGCTCAGACTTCATTCAAATCCTGGGTCCTCTACTTATTCATAGTGTAATCCCGGAGATTTACTTACCCTCTCCATACCGCAATTCCCTTAGGTATAAAAAGAGGAATAATAATTAAACATAGCTTCTAGATTTGTTTTGAGAACTAAAGGAATTAATATAAGAAAAGTGCTTTGGAAGTGCACTGTGTATCCATGGTTTCCAGGGCCTGCAGAGGAGAACTGACTACAAAAGGTTGGCACAAGGAAATTACAGAGCAATGGAGCCATTCTATATCTTGATTTTAATAGTGATTATGCTATGGCATATAATTTTCAAAATTCATGAGCAGGGTTAGATTTACTGCTAATTAGTGCTTAACAAAAATTTTTAAATTATTGAAAGTCTAATAAAAAAGGAAACCATACCTTGAGACCATACTTTTAAGTGAAATAAATCAGACACTCATGTTTAAATATCACATTTTTTCTCTTGTGTGAGAAACCAAAAGCACAAATAAGGACCAAAATGAATGAGAGATATTAAGGGTAGAAAGAAAATGTTCAAATGAGAAGGGGAACAAGGGAGGGGGTAGGAGAAGGAAAGGAAGGGGAAACAAGAATTAAGTTGTGTTATGTACATGTACCAACACCCTATGATGTAATCATTATGTACTGCATAAGTGTACTAATAATATTTTAAAAAGAAAGAAAAAAGTGCTTTGAAGGAATTCCTATATAATTGTTTTCTGCTACTACTAAGTAATCAAGGCTTTTTTAATCAAGATTTTATAGATTATCAATTGATTGTCTGAATTTCAATTCTAGCTCTTTCCTTACTGAGTGGATGACCTTGGGATTTAAAAAAACAATCCCTGGGATTCAGTTTTCTTATGTAAAATACTAAATATACTGATAATCTTTCAGAATATGTGGGAAGTACACATATGTATGTAACATGGGTTATATATATGCTTTTAAAATATATGTATGTGTAGACAGGTAGATGTAGGTATACAGATATAAGTATAGATATGGATATCCTCAGACAATGCCTCAAAATAGAAAGCATTCACTAAATGTTAGATATTATGAAATTAAAGAAAACAATTTTATCAACATGATAATATTAAAATTAAATAAATGAAGCCTCTCTCAAAAACTTAAAAAAAATAAGTTGATGTATTAACAATAATTGTAATGGCCAACTAGATTACAGTTATTTGGTCTGTCATTTGTTTGAGGCAGGTCTTAGTTCCCATATGGCCCTCCATGAGAAAATATGTTAGAAGTGAAAATACAGATTTATGTACAAATCTTCACATTCAGGAGCAAAACTGCCCAGCCTCTTGGCAGGGATTAAATAAGATCACAAGGCAAAAACGATTTCTGTAGGTTTAGTCCAACTTTAAGAACTGATTGATTAGAGTAATGACAATTTAATCCACCTCCTAAGATTATGTGGAAATCCAGTGCAAGGGATGGGATTAGAAAACTGGATTAAAAGATATGCCCAGACTAACCATAAAGCCTTTTGCTGAGAGAAGGTTTTTGTTTCCTCGTAGTGAGAAATGCCATGTGCCTAAATTAAATAACCATTAGTATAAGAAATATGAGATTAAATTTTATTAAACCTGCAAGATTCTACAGGGCCTTTCTTAGCATCTATGAAAACCATGGTTCCAGAGTATAAGACATAGCTTTGAATGAGAGAGTATAGAATAAGTAGGTAAAAACCAGACCCCGGAAGTGAAGTTACTCCAGAAAGCATGCTGGAAATCAACCACCATACTCAGATGCCCTTGCCCAATTCAATCTGAGAATTCTAAGCACTCAAATCTAAAAATAGACATGTTTCTTCCATTACTTTTGAGAATAAAATTTAATCTGTTTTTTCTTTGTTTGGCTTTTTAACTTCTTGCCTGAGTTATTTTGGGAAATCTAAGCAGTTTTAAAAATAGTTATTTCTGGTGATGAGAGCCTAAGAATAGAGCCACTCAGAGTTCCTGGAGCATCATTACTACCTGGAGTGTCAAATATACTTGTAGAAATTTTTATAACATTCATTCCTTACTTATATAATTTACAGCATTCATTCTTTATACATATACATATATATGCACTGACTATTCAGATCTATGGAACATTTTATTCCAATCATATAAATTATTATAATAAATTTTTAAACCTAGGTAACATATAATCATCATTGAAAATTATCACATTCCAACAACGAAATGTCTCAATGTATTTCATTCCTTATTTTGTAAGCATTTGATAAATCTCATGATTCTACTTTGATGTGAAAGGTTCTCCTCAAGTATATTAAACTTAGTAAGTGTTGGAAACTTCAGTGTTGGAGTTCTGTAACAATTTAAAAAGAATAACAAACAACAATGGAAGATCTATAGTATAAAGATACTTCAAAAGCTAAATAGTGTTAAGAATATCCTATAGGCTTCCTGTCTTAGTCCTGTCATTGGGACACAATACCTGACATTCACATCTTTAAAAAGGAGAAGATTATTTTAGCTCATGGTTGCAGTCCATGGTTAGCTAGCTCTGGATAGAAATAAAATGGCACAGGGGCATGGTGAAGGCAAAGGTGCTCAACCCATGGCAGCCAGGAAGCAGAGAGAGGAAGGAGCCACAAGAAGAATACACTTTTCAAAGTCACAGGCCCAGTGACCCACATCCAAGCAGGTCCCACCTCCTAGCAGCACATTTAGCTACTGATCTCGTCAACAGTCAATCCAGTGATGAGTATAGTGCCCCATGCTCCATTAACGCTCCAAACACATGAAGGATGGGGGGAGATTTAGTGTAAAAATGATAAACACCAGGAAAGATGTCCAGCACTTTTGGTGCAAAGGAAGTGGGTCCAGGAAGGATCTTCTCCATCACACTGGAGCTTTCCAGTTCAACCACGTAAGTACAGGATGGGCAAACAGAAGGCTTCACCCACAGGTTTCTGGATTCGAGGAGGATTATAAATCCTGAGATGATACTAATTGGCTCTAGATTCTTAGTGTATATTTCCATTATGGAGAACAGTGAGTGATAAGGACAGAAATACTCTGTATATCCCACTTTTCTCATTTACAGTCTTTTGAATGAAGCTCAAGAAGCACCTTGCATTGGGCAGCTGGGTTAAGATTAAATAAGGGAAGGAAATTGGTAAATTTGGGAGAGTGAATCAGATACCTGCAGCAGAAGGGCACAGGCCGATAAGTGTTCTGAGTAAGGAAGCAGGCCATAAGAAAGCAGACGCGAGATAGCATTCAGTACAACAGGAGACTGAGCAGGGTAGATCTGGGCATTTCTGTAATTTCAGAATGCACGCCATTAGCCTGGTGGCCCTGTAAGACCAAAGAGAAATATGGTGGTCTGTGACATGAAGCACAGTTCTTCAGGGGCTGACACACTGGGAAAGCACAGGACCAGGTTCTCTGCAAGAATTGTTCCTCATAAAGGTTCTGTAATTTAGCAAATGTAGAGAAGGAGCGTCACCCACACAAAGGTTGGAAATGGAAAAAAATTTTTAGGAGTGAAATGTATGGAATAGATTTACAAGTTAGTAAAATGATTTTCAGGATCCAGAAGGATTTTAGAGAGTGAGATATATTTCTTAGAAACCTAAATTGTCCTTACTCTTGTTTTCCTGGAAAAAAAAATATGTTTTTATCTCCCTTGCTCAGAGCACATCAATTTCCTGTAAACTGTCTGGCTAAGTTTCTAGATGAGGTACGCTTAAATCTATGAAACTCTTAATCTAGAATGATAGCCTTCATAGGGATCTATAAAACAAATCTGCTACTTCACAAGCTGTGTCATATCAGGGCAGGCCATCATATCCTTTCTGCATGTCTCAGTACTTCCCAGGAGAAATGTGAAGAACTCTGGAGTCAGCTCTAGAGCCTTTGCCATGCCAGGTTAACACACTTGAGAAAAAGAGAAGATACTATGCATTCTAACATATCAATAATAGAAACAAACACATTTAAAAAGGCTTTGAAGTGGCTTTTCTGTTTGTTTCTTAGTAGTCTTTTTTTAATTTTTTATTTTGTATTAGCATATATTTGTGGCACAAAATGATTACATTCATTGTGGGGAATTGGTACATGTACATAACACATCTCCATTTTTTCCCCTTTGCTTTCACCCTCTGCCTTTTTTTTTTTTTTTTTGCCAGCATCAGATTCACTTATTTGTAAGTCTTTATAAAATTAATTATCATACATACAGATTAGCAACCACATGTATAAGCCAAAAAACATATAAAACACATAAGACAATTATAGTAAATCCAGGTACACTTTTACATACAATCAGTGTCCATGATGGATTACAATAACTTTTTCTCTCTTTTTCCTTATTATCTTTTATTTTGTGCTTTATTTTTGTATCGTTTATAATATAAATGAAACCATGTGATGTTTAAGCTTGTGTGTCTGATTAACTTACTTATATTATAGTATAAAGGTTCCTCCATATTTTCCTACAAAGTTCATACTTCTTTGTGGCAGAGTAGTACTCCATTGTGTATAAACATCACATTTTTATCCATTCATCTCTTGATGGATATATAGGCTGTTTCCAAGATTTAGCTATTATGAATTATGGTGCCATAAATATGGGGATTTGGTATGATGTTTTTAGACAACGTGGTAAACAGAGTCCAGATCCATGCTGATTAATCCCAGCAACCAGCAGTAGCTTTATGGTAGGGTAGTGGATAATCCCAGGGAGGCTGCACCATTATTTCCACTGAAGTTCAGGCTTGCTTTTGGCCATGAGGTTAGAACCAGACCCATTCAGCCTGCAGTGGTCCGTGTGCCTTCTGTGGTTTGAACCCAGCTGGGAGCCACTAGATGGAGTCCACAGTTGCTCTGAGTTCTGAGCTTAGTTGGCCCCTCTCCAAGATAGCTCCGGGCCAATTGCCCTCTCCTGTGGGACATCTGAACCTAAATAACTCACCATCGACTGCAGTCTGCTGCGTCCTCTGCTCCATCCCACTGATGCATTTCTCTATGGAGGCTTCTGGGATTGTCAGTAGTCACCGTGCATCTGCAGGCTTGAGCCACCCCTCCTACACAGTGAGTCCAGCCTCAGGGAAAAAGCAGCTCCTGCCACCTCCTTCTTATTTGAAGTTTCTCTCTTTGCTTTCCCTGTGGGCTTCGATTCTCACTTCGGATTTTCCTGGGTCCCAGGAACTCACTTCCCTCCTTCTTGTCCTCATGTTGCTATATTAGAGAGTCTGGACACCAAATCTCAGAGAGGCTCTTTCTCTGCTGCTCCCCACTCCACCATCTTCCCAGAAAAATCTGAAATTTCTATTTTAAGTTGTCTTAGGAATCTCCATACTGATTTCCATAGTGATTGTACAAGTTTACACTCCCATGAACAATAAAAAATGTGTCCCTTTACCTCTGCAGCTTCACCACCATTTGTTATTGATTGGTTTCTTGATGATAGCCATTCTTTCTAGAATGTAATTTCAGTATTGTTTTAATTTGCATTTTTTGAGTGGCCAGAAATGTTAAACATTTCTTCATGTGTTTATTGGTTGTTTGCATTTCTCATCTGAGAAGTTTCACTCATTTCAGATGCTCATTTTTTAAAATTGGGAGTTCTAATTTTTTTTTTTAGTTCTGTATATATTCTACCTATTAGTCCTTTATCTGAGGAGTATTTGAAAAAATTCCTTTCCCATTCTTTAGGTTGTCTCTTCACTCTGTTGGTGTTTGCCTTTGCTGTGCAGAAGCTTTTTAAATCGATGTGATCCCATCTGTTGATTATTGGTATTATTTCTTCTGCAACTGGGGTTCCATTCAGAGTCTTTGCCTATACCTAGTGTTTTAGCTATTTTATATTCCAACAGATTAAGTGTTTCTGTTATAATGTTTGTATCTCTGACCCATTTTGATTTTTGTTCACTGCATATGGTGAAAGATATGGGTCTAGGTTCAATCTTTAGCATGTTAGATTATTCCTAAGCATTTCATTTTTCTTGATGCTATTGTGGAAGTTATCAGTGCTTAAAATACACTCAATAGCATTTAAATGTAACTATCTAACATATTTAAATAAAACCTTTAATTTTTTAAAAGGAGTTAAAATTATAGAAAAGAATACATTGTTTCTAATTTCTCCAGTATGTATCAATGTTATATTTGGATATATCTCTGACTTGAAGCAATACTTATTTTTAAATCTATAGGTGTCTGTATCTATTCTACATATAAATAATACACATATTTGAACTTTTCACAGAATATTTGGTTCTGCTACCACATGCCCATTGTCCTAAAGTTACCTTGACACGTCACTCAAAATCTGTTCTGTGAATTTTTCACCTTTTAATGTATGGCGATCTGAAGGCTTTAGTGGAATTAGCAATCTTTAAGAGAACAAAAGATGTGGTTCCTCTCCCTCCATAGCATCAAAGCTCTCCACTTGGCCTATGGGTATCCTCGCTTGAACTCCTCAGTCAATACTACCCATGCTCATAAATTCAATGCTGCCTCCCATGTGTCAGGGAAAAATGACACCCAAGTTTATTTTTTTAAGCCTTGTCGAAGAACTGCTGACATTTCTTTAATAAGCCTGGCAGAAGGGATGAAGCTGCTGTCTGACCTAACCAAAGTGACCAGTAAAGGAGATGCTCATTCAAAATATTCTTCCTTGTGTACATTTTCTACTGTCTTGAATTGAACTCTCTTGGAAATTTATCCTGTGTTTGACTTAGAAGTTTGTAAGATCATGGGAGTAGAAAGAACTCTGTTCATAGAGCCTGAAGCATAGGTTCTCTGTGTAACACTGAAGAAGTTTGTTTAATGTCATAGATGAAAAAGGTATATATAATTTGATGGTGCATATCCATTCTAATTTCCTACCAATCATGCCTTCATTTTTTCTTAGGAAATAAAGCATCTCCCCACTTTCAGCAACTGTGGAACTGACGTCAACTCCTGGCTAACAACCCTATATACCCCAGCCACAGAGATAAGCTGGGCATCCCAACCTGTAACCTGTACTACAATTCTCAAGAAAGAGGGTTTTCTTCCCTCCCCTAAGTGAGGTTTGCTAAATGGAGAGGGCTGATAACCTTGGAATATTACTGACCACTCTTGCTACCACACTGGGAAAGTACAACTGAAAATAAAAGCAATGGAGAGAAAAGAAAGGAAGGGGGGTGTCTTGATTACTTTTCTCTCATTGCTGGAACAAAACACCCAATGCCCAAAATTAAAGAAGGAAAGGTTTATTTAACTCACAGTTTGTGGAGGTTTCAGTCCTTAATCAGCTGGCTTCAAGGCGGGGTGGTATAGCACAGGGGCAACAGCTCAAGGCAGCAGAAGACAGCAAAAGCCACAAGAGCAAAAAAAGGGGGAGGGCAAGCCTCTTTTCCTCCCTTACATTGTAAGCAGGATACCTGCCCGCGGGGGGGGGGGGGTAGCACTCACACCATCTCCTGCCCTCCTCTGCACAGGCTCAGGATGTTTACAAAGTGAGGACCCTGGCCCCCCACTGAGTCACTTAGTTAAACTTCTAAACTTCTCAAGCTAACACAATAAACAACATCCTAGAGCAGTAAGGGCATGTCCTCTACACCCCAGGATGTAGAACTGCTGAGTTACTTAGTTAAGCTTCTAGACTTCTCAAGTGGACACAATGTATCAACCATTACAAGAGGGGATTACATAAATTTCTATTTATTTGACCAAGATATTCTTCCATTTGCAACTCCATCATGTTAGGGCCACTGCTAAATTGATATCTATCAAAACTATAATAATGAATGTAAAAGGTCTTTGCAAACTCTACAGTACTACATAAACGTAAGACTCATTACTCTAGAGTAGAAAATTCACCCTACATAAAATTGCAAGTCCTATCCCAGAACCATGAGTCCCTGTGCTATCACAGAGTGGTAAATTCTAGTTTATCAAACAAACAAATTATTTATTTTCTCGACCTTATGGAAACACTATACAAGGCAAACTCCTGTTACAAATAGTAATGGACAGGTTTCCATAATTGTAAAGTTACAGTTACTGCTTCCCAGGATGTTGTTCCTGCATATTTTTTGCATGGCTCACTCTTGTCAAACTCAACTCTAATATCACCTTTTCATAAGTCCCCTCCTGAGGCATCTGTCCTACATAAATGTGTATAATTTTCCTTGGTACTTCTTACTTGTTGAATTTTTCTGCTTTTTCTATTTAATTGTTCATAGTTCCTATGATACAAACACACCTTGAATTTAGAAACCTGCTCTGTCATCTTAATACTGGGTCCTTAAGATTGTGCCTGACACATAGTAGATGCTTAACAAATGTTGGTGAAACAATACACTTTCAAATATCTCATATTTTCCACACACAGGATTCCCAAGACTAAATTCTCAGGTAGGAGAACCCCACACCACCTATGCAAGGAAAAGAAAACTGTCCAGGAGACCCCAGTACTCCAGTTGTCCCCCACTGCCTAGGAGACAAAGTTGGGCAGTATGAACCTGGGGTGACAACCCCATTAACATGTATGGGATTCACACATTAGTAATAATCTTCTACTTTAGCTACTGGCAAAATGCACAGAAAACTGCATGTGTGATTCCAAAGATTAAAGTTTGCCCGAGTTGATAGATGATTCTGGATATTAAAGACTGCATCGTTATGGCCAAGACAAATACTCAGAACTATAACTTCACTTGCCTTATGATTCATGAAAACATTTCTCTTTATGCTCTGAAAATAACCTTAGAAATCAAGTATTATTAAATGTCTATCAACAACTGAATAGTCTAAATAATAACTTACATACTAAAATGACATTAGAATTTTAAATCTATAATAAAATAACAAAACATAAAAATAAAACATTAAGCACTATATATGTACATGTGCCAAAAATAATTTTAAATATTATTGTCTTGATACTCTCCATGCATAAAATCCAGAATAGAGGACCAATCCTTGGTTCAAGTATGATGATTATGGAGCCACTACTGCTCCCCTAAATACCTCAAGATCACAGTATCATCAGTGGAATTACAGAAGGAGCTTCACAAAAGCAAGGCAGTCTAATAACTAACATTGATAAATTCCTCTAATTCAAGAGGAATATAGGAGAAGAGAAGTCAGTTATGGTCCCCAAAATTAAAATAGTATTTTTAACATTCAGAAGTTGCTTACTGCTATGTAACTTCCCAGGTTCATTTTTACAGAATTTGTATATACCAAAGAGTCACTAGCTATTTTAATTTTACCTTATTTAAATTTTGTGGTATTTTTGTTATTTTGTTTGTTTTTAATGTGGGTACTGGGAGTCGACCTCAGGACTTGGCGCTTGCCAGCAAGCACTTGTGCCACTGAGTGATATCACTGGCCCTTTTTTTTTTCCTTTATGTGTGTACTGGGAGTCGAACTCAGGACCTCACACTTGCCAGGCAGGCACTTATGCCGCTGAGCTATCTCACCGGCCCCCAAACTTTGTGTTTTTAAATAAAATTTGTTATGTATATTTGAGGTTTAGAGCATGATATTATGATATACATATAGATAATAAAATGGTTACAGTAGGGAAGCAAATTAGCATATCTATCATCTTACATAGTTACTTTTTTGGTGCTGCAAGAGCAGCTCAAATGTTAGTAAAAATTCCAAGAAACACACTATTTCCTTAACTATAGTTCTCATTTTGTATATTAGGTCTCTAGACTAGATCACCCTATGTCTGCTTTCTGTATCCTTAGACCTACATCTGCCATTTCCTCCCCTCCTCCTCTCTGCCTCCTGTAAACCAGTTTTATTTTTTATCTCTGTATGTCTAAGCTGCCTTTTCTTTAAGACTCCACATATAAATGAGATCATGCAATATTTTTCTTTCTGTGTCTGGCTTATTTCACTTAACATAATGCCTTACAAGTTCACTCATATTGTGGTAAATGACAGGATCTCCTTTTTTAAGGACAAATAATATCCCCTTGTACATAAACACCATGTTTTCCTCACCCATTCATTGTCAATGGACACTTAGTTGTTTTGATACCTTGGTGATTGCGAACAATATTGCTGCACACAGAGAGTTTAAATATCCTCATGGAATGGTGATTTCATCTCCTTTGTGTATATAACCAAAGCAGAGGTTACTGGGTCATATGGTAGCTTTATTTTTTATTTCTTTGGAAACTTCCATATGACTTTACACAATGTATACATCAATCTACATTCCCATCAGCGTATACTAGGGTTCCTTTTCCTCCACACCCTCATCAACATTTGTTATCTCCTGTGTTTTTACAGCTACCCAAATGGGTGTCAAATGATATCCCCTGTGTTTTTAATTTACATTTTCTTGATGATTAGTGATGCTGAGCACCTTCTCAATATACTCATTGGTCATTTTTATGTCTCTTTAGAGAATGTCTCTTTAGATCTTTTGCCCATTTTTAAATTTTTTTTTAATTTTTTTATAATTGTTATTTGTTTTTCTGCTATTGAGTTATAATCATTCTTTATACATGTAGGATAGTAACCCCTTTTCAGATGCATGGTTTACAAATATTTTTCCCAGTCTGTAGATTGCTTTTTTTGTTGATTATTTCCTTTGCTGTGCAGAAAACTCTTAGGTAAATGTAGCCTTGATTATTTATTTTTGTCTTTGTAGCCTGAACCTCTGGTGTGATACCCAAAAATCCTTTACCAATGTTTTTCCATATTTTCTCCTGTGAGTTTCATAGTTTCAGGTATTCGTTTAGGTCTTTTGCATATTTTAACTCATCTATATGTATTGTATAAGATAACAGTTCAGGTGTTGTTGTTAATTTGGAAATCCAGTTTGACCAACATTGCTTCTTGAAGAGACATTTCCTTCCCTATTTTGTATCTTTGACAAGTCTGTCAAAAATCAATTGACCATATATATTGGAATAATTTCTGGATTCCATTCTGTTCCATTGGTCTATGTGTCTATCTTTATGCAAGTAGAGTTTTTATTATGATAGGTTTATAATATAAAATTTTAAACCACACATTTGATAGTCCAACTTTGCTTTGCTTTCTTAGTATTGCTTTAGGCATTTTTAATTTTTTGTATGTGATTCAATAATATTTTGGATTTTTTTTCTCTTTCTGTGATGAATGCCATTGAGATTTTGACAAAGATTGCTTTAAGTCTGTGTATTTCTTTGAGTAGTATAGATTTTAATGAAACCAATTGTTTCACTATTAAAGTCATAGTCTTAGGCAAGGACTTTCTGAAAAGAACACCGGTGGCACAGGAAATAGTACCAAGAATCAAAAAGTGTTTTGCGGTTTTCTTTTTGGGGTTTTTTGTTTTTTGTTTTTTTGGTTTTTTGTTTTTTTGTTTTCTGTATACAAGCTTTTTCACTTGATACTATCCCATTTTTTGAGGAAAAAATTCCATAATAAAAACTCTACTTGCATTCTACTGAATTCTACTCTACAGGATGGGAAAAAAAACTGCCAGCTACTCCACAGACAGAGGACTAGTATCTAGAACATATAAAGAACTAAAACAAAACAAAAAAAATTGATTCCTCAAATTAAAATAGCCAATAATAAAAGGGGAAGTTGAGATGAGCAGACAGTTCACAGAAATACAAATGGTCAATAAATACATAAAGAAACGTTTAGTATCACTGGCCACTAGAAAAATGCAAATTAAAACAACATGATTCCATCTTATCCCAGAATAATTGCCAACATGAATAAATCAAATAACACAAATGCTGGCAAGACTGCTGGGGAACAGGAACCCTTCTACACTGTTGATGAAACATAAACTAGTAAAACCTTTATGGAAATCAGTATAGAGATCCCTCAAACAACTAAAACTAGAAATTCCATTTGATCCAGCTCTATAAACTGTGAGCTACAATTATCTTTTCCTCCCTTAACTTTGGGTCTCAGGTATTCTGTCTTAGCAACAAGAGAAGTAACTAAGATTTCAGCCCAGATGATTTTATCTACTCTAGCTCACTTTTTTAAAAAGGAAGCCCTCTTTAAGTCTTCAGGCTCATTTGCAGGGTACTCCACCTTCTCAGTTAGAGTCATTTTACCACTTTTGGGTTTGCCTAAGAGCTGCTGGCAAGTATGGGTCCTTCAGAGTTGGAGCTTCCTGGGAAGATTTTTCAAATGTAATACGGAAGGACCCAACTTAGAACAGAAAATTGATTCACAGCCCCCCAAACAATTCACATTCTATTTTCACATGGTGTCATTTTAGAAATAGAAATCTCAGGTTTGGAAGGCACAGTAACTGACTAGTAAATAATTTGAGACAGGAAATATAGATTCATGTAGTGCTAAAATTAGAAAGACCATCAAAGACCCTCAGTGGACAGTGCCAATGAGAAATCTATTAATATTTGAAAGAAGTTTATCATTAAAGGATTAATGTTGTCAATTGTGTGTTACTGTGTCCTGATTTACTTATAAAATATTATGTCTTTGGATTCCCATAGTATTTCAAATGGCACAATTTTCAAGTACATTGATTACTATTATTACCCTACAACTTCATGTTTATGAAATAACATTGGCCTCGTCATTTTCCTCATGGAAAAGCAGATTTGACTCTTCTGCAATATGGCACTGTTGTATTGTACTTACAAACCACAAGAGTGCACATCAGCACCCAAAAAAATATGCAAACTGAGCTTCACCAGCATGTCCTCCTGGACAGAGCGGTTACTGGCCCCAAAATGCTTTGAGAACTGGCTGAAAAAAAATCATGTCAAAGCCTCAAGTTCAGTATTGCTAAAAACTTATCACATTTCTGATTGATATTTTATGTATTAAAAGGCAATTACCTTTCAGTCTGCTTTCTTTTTTCAAAGGAGCAATGATTTGCATTCACAAAAGCAGCTCTTTCTTTAAAAAGGAAACAAACCCGCAATACAAATATCATCTTATTAATCTTGTACTTTATACAAGTAACTCCTGCCTCCTTTCTGGGTCTGAAATGCAAATTTCAACTAAATGAGGAAGGTTGAGGACCTTTACTCTGCATTTCTGATTTCCTTTTTCTACCTTTTTTCTTCTCTCCTTCCCCTTGTAGATTCTGTTTATACGGTGACTACGCCCATTCATTCTGAGTCTTGGCTCATTACCCTTGCTGGTGAAGGTGAGGATGTGGTTATTAGAGTTCATTACAGATGTGAAAAGACTAAAATTACTTCCAACTATAGTGCTAAGTTAAAACCACGTGCAAACATGCATGTAAAGAAATTGGAGGATCTGTCTTTACCTCTTGTTTTTTCTCTTCTTGGTTTATATCCCAGCCATACAGAACAAGCTGTCTACCCTTGCACACTGACGGTTTGCTTGTGGCTGCTTGTTCCACTACCCAGAATGTCCTTCTGCTTGTTTTCTGGGGAGTTCCTACTATCTCCTTAAAACAGCAACTTTTCTACAAATGCTGTCTTGACCCTGGATTTGGTACCTTTTCTCCACATCCTCATGGTCCTTTGGAAACACATACATTTTTGATAGCTGTTATATATCATTAATTTTTGTTTGTAATTGCCATGCAATCTACCATGTTAACCATTTTTAAATACACAGTTCAGTAGTCTTAAGTGTATTCACATTGTGTAATCAATCTCCAGAGCTTTTTCATCTTGTAAAACTGACACTACCTACTCGACACCTCTCCCCCTTCCCTCTCACCACCCCCCAGGCCCTGTAACCACTATTCCACTTTCTGTTCCTACGTATTAGACTACTCTAGATACCTCACATGAGTGGAATTATAGGAAAGTTTTTATCAGTGGCTTATTTTACTTAGCATAATGTCTTCAAAGTTCATCCATGTTGTAGTGTATATCAAAACTTCTTTACTTTCCAAGGCTGAATAATATCCTAGTGTAAGTATACACTGAGTGGTTGCTTACATCTTTGTTTAGTGTGAATAATGCTGCTGTGAACATGAGTACATAAGAATTTCTTTGAGACTATGCTTTCAATTATTTTGGATTTAAAGACAGAAGCGTAATTCTGGATCATATGATAATCTACTTGTATTTCTTCTGTGGAAATGCCATGCTCTTTCCCTAATAATTCCATTTTAGTTTCACACCAGGAGCACACAAGGGTTCTTCATTTTTTCAAATGCTTACCAATATGTTGTTTTCTACCTGTTTGTTTTATGGTAGCCCTTCTAATAGGTATGACAAGATTATCATATGTTATTTAAATTATCTGGTTTTTGTCTAACACTGACTTTCAGAGAACCATTTCTTTTCAACTAGGTGGACTCATTTATGTTGCTACTGTCTGATCACATGCCTGGAGTACAACATGTCCTTTAAAAGAATAAATGTTGGGCCGATGAGATAGCTCAGCGGTATAAGTGCCTGCCTGGCAAGCGCGAGGTCCTGAGTTCGACTTCCGGTACCGACATATGAAAAAAGGGCCGGTGATGTCGCTCAGCAGCATGTGTGCTGCTGGTGCGTGAGGTCCTGAGGTTGACCCCTGGTACTCACAAGAAAAAAAAAAGAATAAATGTTGCCCCTGTAAAAATTGATGCAAAACTCCAAACAAGCAATAGATTTCTTTAGGAACTAAAACAAGCAACCCTTGGTTTCCAGTGGATTGAGGAGTAGAGAAGCCATGATTGGAAGCTTCAGAAGCAGAAGGTGGAAGAGAAGCAAGCAAGCTAGGCTCATGGCCTTATAGAGGGAAAAAGGAAGAGGGGTACAGAATCAGAGAGCTGACCAAGCACTGAATAACCCTGGAAGCTTTTATTAGAAAAAAATACAGTATTGCATAATCCTCAGTCCCTAACTTCAGGAGTCCCCATCTCCACTCTCCTGGCTCACTTCAAGCCTCCTGGCCTAGCCGTAGATTCCATTTGGCCTGTAGGAAGGGGCTGTTTCTGTGTTCCCAGCACCCTAAGATAGAACAAAACCGGAGAATTGTATAATTCCCTTTACTTAGGTTTTTGGAATCCAAAAAACATGGGACCATAGCCCACTGACAAACTGGGGAGTGCCAAAGTCTTTATCACCATGTTATTTATGACAAAAACAAGATTCATAAAGGACATAAACAATGGCATAAGATCAAAGATTATATCCCCAAAGTCCTGATCCCCGCTATATTATGTGGCTTGGCTTTGTGAACACTATCAGCAGTTTAAGGATGCATTTACATAGTTCATTGTCAGGCTATTAATGTATTTATTTTCCAGAGGTCAGCATTTCTAAGAGAGCCTAATTCCTCCTTTTATATTCCTCCTGTTATTACTGTAGTATGTGCAGGTCTGGAACTTTCTATTGCTCCATGTTCCGCAATTTTCAATAACAAGTCTTCCTATTCAGCATATTCTTTAAATAATTACAAATCTCTTTTATAATGAACCCTTCCCATCTTGTTACCAGCCTACATTTTATCTACTTTTGGTTCTGCCTTTAAGGTTGTTTCAGCAATGCTAATTACAAAGAAAAAGATAAGGTCGAATTGCTTTTCTTCCCCACTCACATCAGCTCAGAAAATGAATTGTAGCATTTTCCTTTCTTATTTGTGCAGGTAATGATGTATTCATTGTAGCAAAACCTTCACAGATAATAAAAATTATATGTTTTTTGCAGATGTGCTAATTATCTCTCCTTGATCAAGAAAAAATATATTGAATTGGCCTCCAACTACACAGTTTAGTTTGCACTCATATTTGATGTTGTCAAAAAGCCTGAGCTATTTTTATGTTACTTTAATTTTTGGCCTAGAAATAAAAATATTATGGAAAATTATTATTTTAAAAAGCTAAAAACCACTAATACATACGATTGACTGCGGAAGTTCCTACCAGTTAAGTTATAATGCAGATGTAAATGCAGAGAGATTATAAAGAAACCAAAACACAACAGAATGAATGATTTGCAGTATCCAACTTGGGTAATGGGAATTACTTCAATCTTTTTTGGACATGAGGAGATAACTCTGTTATTGACTATGTGTACTAGGAAAGACACGAACGACACATTTTTAAGACATAAAAACTACATCATTCCCTGGCAACCAAAAAAGGCTAACAATTTTTATCACGTACTATTTTTAATTTATTTGTCTACCAATTTATTTGTATTAGTACAGCATTCTGACCAGAATTGTTTGCAATGATGGAAGAGTTTTACTAAATTCTGTTGACATTTGACAATAGTTCTCCGTATTTAGTTGTGAAATTCTGCTTAAAACTATATTCTTAGAGGGAAAAAGCATTATTTAGCCTTACACATTTCAACCTCAAAGCAGCCATGCAGTAGGGTTTATGCATATAAAATAATACTATCAATACTGTGAAATGTTGCAACTTAAACAAAATGAAGGATAAAATGAGAAAGGAAAAAGCTTGTCTTTGTGTGTTGTGGTTTGATTTGGTTTGGTTTGGTTTGTTTGGTACTGGGAACCAAATCTTTTTTCTATTTAAACCTGGGGAAACTTTCAAAATAAACAAGGAAAAACTGGCTTGCCTTTGCTTCTAATGAAAAAAGTCGTAAACCAACTAGTCCACACTTTTTTCACTCCCTTCCTATCCTAGACCTATTTGTACAGACATTCAAACATCCCAAAACACTGATGAAGCATTTAATGAACTGACTGCAAGATCAAAGTGTCACTGAGCCCATCATGTGTACATCATATTACACAAATCTACTCATTGAGTGGTTTGGACATAAAGTTCACATCCACAAGAAAGTATAATATAAAATATAAGATAGGTTGTCCTTGAAAATAATAAAAATCTCATATCAAAATATTATGAATATGCCACTCATAATAGTTTGGGGACCAAGCTTTTCTTTCACTTGATATTAGAAATAATAACTTCTGAAAATCTCTTTGGGAAAAGGAAACTAATCCATGTGTAAGCCCCAATCTGTGTACTTGGCTTCTGTTCTAGTCAGCAGATCCCCAGTAAAAATTTGTGATTTTCCCTTGATGCTGGAGTCAGCTGGCTGCTGCTGCCATGACAAAACAAAAGGGTATCACACACTGTTTGCTCCAGATCTCTCCCAGCACTCATGATCTGCAACTAATCCTCCTACCTCAACCTATATCACAAGTTTCACCCCTCTCTCTCCATGGTTTTCATAAATGCCAAAGAGAAAGATATTATAAGACATTCTCAAAGTCATATAGGTGGAATCCAGAAGTACAAGGGAGATGATGCCCTGTTTTAGTCACTTTTCTCACGACTGGGACAAAATACCCAATAACCACGATTTAAAGAAGAGCTTTATTTTGGCTCACATTTTTAGCTCAAGTTGGTTGGCTCCAAGGCAGGAAAGCATGGTGGAAGAGTCTGTCAGAGGAAAGATACTCCCCTCATGGCAGCCAGGAAGCAGAGAGCCAGCCAAGGGAGGAACTGGTGAAGGAGATACACCTTAGCAGGTCATGCTCCAAGTAAACTCACCTCTTTGATCCAGGGCCCACCTCCAAATATCACTTTTAGCAAAAGGGCCCCTATAACTCAATCACTTCTCAAAATCTCTGCCTATAAGCACATGAGGCTCTTGGGGGGACATCCAAACATAAACTAAAACACACTTCATGGGGTGAAATTTGATCAGTTGAAGGCAGTTACCAACAGACAAATTCTGATACTTTTCATTCTTGAATGAACTCAATGAAGAGACAGTACCCTCCTTTCCCTTTACTTTCCTCAGATTGCACTTGTAATAAATTATAGCATCTCATATTGACTGCAAGCATTATTTTGTAGGGAATTTAGGAAGAGACAAAATCCAACAAGAGGGGCCGGTGAGATGGCTCAGCGGTGCAAGCACCTGCCTGCCAAGCACGAGGTCCTAAGTTCAACTCCCGGAACCCACATATGAAAAAAGGGCCGGTGATATCGCTTAGCAGCACGCGCGCCTGCTGGCATGCGAGGTCCTGAGGTCGACCCCCGGTACCCACAAACAAAAAAAAATCCAACAAGAAATAAGCAAAAAGATTAGTAATGGATTAATGGTCCCAATTAATATAGAAATTATAAATGTATATTCAGTTTGTCTGAAGAATTATATGGCTTTTATAGCATCCAAAATAAAAGTAGAGAAAATAAGAAGTTGAGTTTATTTACTCATTCCAAAAATTGCATTTTCCTGTGTGCCCGTCACTAAATTGATTAGTCTTTAGGGATTCAAGGTATAAATCAAAAGTACCAATCCACTGGGCTCTAACTGGTCCTTCTTTAAGAATTAACATTATATACAGAAATTTCAAGTTAAGATATTCCAAGATGCATGTAAAATAGTATTTTTGAAGGGTAGAGAAGGAAGCAAATAATACATTAGAAGACTAGGAGGGGTGAGGGAACTGACGATCCTGATGAGATCAGAGAACAAGTCCTTGGAGGAGGGAACTACATGCACTAACCTGGGAAAATGCAAGAGTACATTGTATACATCAATCTATTCTGTTCACAGCGAAGTTCAGAGTATTAACATAAGAATAAGGGGTGCTATTGGAGGGGAAATGAAGATTGCATAAGTAGACAAATTTAAAGAACAACAAGATAATGATGAATCATTAATGTGAACTAAAAACTTACAGGATAAAAACAAAAGATGTTATATTTCCCCTTAGTCTTTGCTCCTACCTATACTTGGCTGAGCTAGGAAAAAACCTGCAAGTAAGAAGGAAAGGGGCTAAAGTCACCAATTGTCCAATTAAAAGCAGCTGCATCAATTCAGCAATAGATGAAATAATATTTCACAGACCAATTCTGGATATAAATACTAACCATGACCATGCTATTAAGTCAATTTCCGGGATAAGAAGTGATATGAGTAGCAAAAATATCACAGAGAAATGAGAGAAGGCAGGAAGAAATCACTAGGGAAAAAAGCAAAAGATTCAGCCCTGTATAAAAGTATAATAAATGTAGGAAAGAGGTGAATAAGAGCAAAGAAGATACAGGGGGAAGCAGGTGTACAGACTACAGTATTCTGCACATGATGAGCATTGTAGGTGATGATAGCTACCATTGTGAAGTGTTGGGTGGGCTTTCCTATTCTCTGACTAAATTACAGTAATAATGCAATACTGTGCAGGGTTAATGTTAGTGCTTTATTTAATTATACAATTTGCTTCTGTAAGTAATGCCAAATCCTTCAAGCTGAGAGGTATCCTATCTGAATAAGAGGCTCAGAGGCACTCACAGTAAATCATGCTGTGCTTCATCTCTTGGGCCCACAACACTACCATGCTCCTTTGCAGCCTCCCAGCATTATGGACCTTAGAAACCTGAGAACTGCATTCACCAGTTTTCCTGGCCAGCAGACATGCCAAGCAGAAGCCCTTGTGAAAGACATGGAATGGAGGCAAGAGGCAAAAGCCATACTAATGTTTCTCGAGGTGTGGCAAATAAACACCTCTGCCTGTGGCAAATGCAAAGTTTTTGTGGTAGCTTCGAAGTGTTCTGAAAATTCCCTAACTATGGAAAAAAATCTAATCACTGGCATCTGTTTCCTGGATCAGGGACCATTTAGTTATAGAAAAGCTTACAACACATCTGAGAGTTCTCAAAGCTTGCCCTGATCTTCACTTTCCCAGCACTTCATGGGTTTGAAAGGATTTAATTCCTTAGATGAAATATCATCCTGCTTGAAAAACCTAGTGTGATGTCTGCTTCTTAGAAAGAGCTCTCATTGGTTATTCTTCTTTCCACGATCCATCTTAACCTGAAAAATGGTTGCATTTTGGTATAATAATGTTTTTAAAACTTTATTCATTAACTATAGAGTACATTTTACTACTTTTCATGAAAGTGCCAGAGATAAAACATAAAAATAAGATATCTCTGAAATATAAAAGTTATATTATCAGAATTTGTTGATATGCTGTTCTTGCTATTAGTGAGTCAAATGAATTAATAACATACTCCTTTCCTTGAAGTTAACCCAACTTTATAAACCTCAGACCTGATTTCTCCACTGTGCAACTTAATTGAAGCCATAAAATTCACAAAATTTTTGCTTTTGCAATAGGTGAAAGGAAAAACATTAATGGCTGTTCTAGCATAAAAGAAATACTTTCTGCCCATTTCTAGGGGACAATGCTGAATTCAGGAAATAAAAACTTAGTCATTTAATTAAGACTACAGTGAAATTGTTAATTAATGCTACAATAATCCCTGCAAATTTAGACGTAATTCTAATTTGTTTTCATTACTTAACCTGAAAGTAGCCAAATTTCCTTTAAATTTTTCTTTACATTTGTCATCCTTCTGTTAGAAAAATACTAATCACTTTTATTACTATTTCTGAGATTGAAGAAGATTATAAGTATCTTTAAAGCCACAGACCAGATATATAGTTTTACCCAGTTCAAAAGAGTTCAGTCTACCTTGCACAGAGAAGGACGGATCAAGGCACATTTAGAGGGCACTGGAGGGCAAGTCTTCACCCTGTGGTCTAGGTGTTATGGAGACAGACAGTGGGTATACCAGCCTAGAAATACTGAACTGTCTTCCTATTTCAGCCTCTTGCTTGATGCATATTAGACCTAGTAATAATCATTCAGCCTTCCTCTATTGCCCCAGGATGGCATGGCCAGTGAGAGGAGTGTGAGTTTGCACTCCTCCCTTCCTCCATTGCCCTGAAGGATGTGGCTGGTGACAGACACCTGAGACCTGCCCCTTCCTTCCCTCCACTGGCGACATTTAGGGCCAGGAGGTCTGTGGGAATGCCAGCGATACAGTAGGACCCTGGCTAAGGTGCACACAATAGACAGATGGAACTAGAGGGGTGGAAATATCGCATGTAACATTAGCAATATGAGCCAACAGGTGATCTCTAACATTTCTTCTTTTATTCTACTTGTCCTCTTCCACTCTTTCATCAACTACCTCGCTTGACTCTATGATACTTTGATGTGAGTAGAAATTGTTTCTTCTCCTTCTGATTCACTTCAAAACTCATAAGGCTTCTCTTCCAATCCTTCCCTCCTGTGTCCTACAATTATCCAAAACCTGGATGATTGTCGTGTGCCTTCTAACCTTGCTCCTACTATATTTAACCTCATTCACCTCCACATCCTATCCCTTATCCTTCTGAACCACCCCCCAACAGCAGGGTAAAATCACTCAACTAAGTGGAAAATCATTGCATACAAGTTCCTGGTGTAAGTTGGATTATATTATATTTCTGTAGACCTTCCTCCAACAGCTATAGATATCAGGTTAATAGTTACCACAGATTGTCAGTAGCCAGGCTGTACTTGAGTCTATTGTTAGTGCCAACTCAACTACTTTAACCAGGATGTGATATATGCTATAGCCAGTTTTTCCCCCCATATGACAACACTGCAATTGTAAGGGGTCATAACCATCACCATAGTACAGTAGTACCAAAGGAATTGGCCCTAAGTCAAATAGATGACAACTCCTCAGTCTTAATATATTAGAAAGGTAGGTTCTTGGGATAGACATAAAGGCCAAGAACCACCTAAATCTAGAAGGCATCCAGAGGAATGGACACCTCCTAGGAATGCCTCAACACCAGTGATAAGAGTATCTAACATAAGAAATCTACAAGCATCAACAAGGAAAACAAAATAAAATAGAAAATAGAAAATGACAAGATGAAAAATCAAAATGCAATCCCAAATACCCAGCCCACCCAGGACAAGTCCAGAGCACAAAGAGATGGAGGAAATCAGAAGCCAACAAATGGAACTCTCTGAAACGATAGCAGCAGAAGTGAAAAAACAAATGGAAGAGGCCATAGAAAAAATTATCTCTAAGGTGCAAAAAGAAATGACTATCAAAACAAAAGACATTAAAGCAGACACAAACAAATAGAGGAGCTCAGGAAAATGATGGAAACTACGAATGACAAACACGGCAAGAAATGGAATCAATGAAACAGATCCAAACAGAAATGCAGGAGATTAGAAACTCCACTGAAAGTATACAGGGCAGATTGAATGAAGGCGAGGATAGAATATCAGATCTAGAAGACAGGAATGTGACTAGCAACCAGAAAAAGAAAGAAAATCACAAGAAACCATGAAAAATCAATCCAACAGCTGCAAGATGAAGCAAAGAAGAACAACATAAGATTGATTGGAATCAGTGAGAAAGCTGGAGACACCAAAAAAGCCACTAAAAACCTCTTCACCGTGATAATTGCAGAAAACTTCCCAAACATGGATAAAGAACTTGACATACAGAAAGCATTTAGAGCTCCACATAGCCATGACCAAAATAAACCTACACCAAGGCATATAATAATCAAGATTCCAGAAATTCAGCACAAGAACAAAATATTAAAAGCAGCTAGAGAAAAGAAACATATCACCTATAAAGTAAAGCCCATCGGGATCATGGCAGACTTCTCAACACAAACCCTCAAGGCAAGAAGAGCTTAGAGTAGAGTATTTCCAGTCCTGAAAGAAAACAACTTCCAACCCAGATTGATGTACCCTGCAAAACTATCTTTCAAAATTGATGGAGAAATAAGATATTTCCATGACAAAGAACAACTGAAGAAATTTATGATGGCCAAACCAGCTCTACATAATGCTCTGAAGGACATATTAAAAAGACAAAATGAAGGCCACAAACACATGAACACCAATACAAAGAAGCCGCCAGGCAGGGCAAGAAATTAATGAGAAAGACAGGGAACAAACAACAGGAAAACAACATGAAAAAGAAAACCCAATACATATCAGTTATAACCATCAACATAAATGGTCTCAACTCACCATACAAAAGAAACAGACTGGCAGAATGGATCAAGAAACAACATCAAACAATATGCTGCATTCAAGAAACACATTTAACCCAAAAAGAAATTCATAGACTGAAAGTTAAAGGATAGAAAACAATTCTGCATGCCACAGGAACCCAAAGAAAGCAGGGGTAGCTGTTCTATTTGCAGACAATGCAAACTTTAAGCCAAAACTTATCAAATGAGGCAAAGAAGGTCACTACATACTTGTTAAGGAAAAACTCCAAGAAGAAGAGATAACAATCGTAAATATTTATGTACCAAACACAGGTTCACCAAATGACATAAAGCAAATATTAACAGACATTAAAAAACAAATTAGCACTAACACGATTGTAGTGGGGGACCTTAATATCTCACTCTCACAAATAGATAGATCAACAAGAAAAAAAATCAACAAAGAAATATTAGAATTAAACCAAGCCTGTGAACAAATGGACCTGGTAGATGTCCATCAGATGTAGGTGTTCCACCTCAAAACATCAGAATACACATTCTTCTCAGCTGCACATGGGACGTTCTCCAAAACAGATCATATATTAGCTGACAAAACATGTTTAAGTAAATGCAGAAGAATTGAAATCATCCCATGCATACTATCTGACCATAGCATAATGAAACTGGAAATCAATGACAATGGAAATCACAAAAACTACATTAATACATGGAAATTAAACAACACCCTTCTGAACAACCAATGGGTCACAGAGGAAATTAAAGATGAAATTAAACCGTATATACAATTAAGCGATAATGCTGATACAACATACCAAAATTTATGGAATGAAATGCAAACAGTCCAATTAGGGAAATGTATAGCGATAAACTCACACTTCAAGAAAACAGAATGAGCTCAAATAAACAACCTAATGTTGAAACTTAAACTTCTAGAAACAGAAGAACAAATCAAACCCAAAACTTGTACAAAGGAGGAAATTATAAAGGGCAGAAATTAATGCAATAGAGACTAAGAAAACAACACAAAGAATCAATGAATGAAAATGTTTGTTCTTTGAAAGAATCAATAAAATTGATAAGACATTAGCCAACCTCATCAAAAAGAGGAAAGAAAAAAACACAAATTCAAGCAATTAGGACTGAAAAGGGGGGAAATCACAATGGATCCCACAGAAATCTAGGAGATCATCAATACCTACTGTGACAGCCTATATCCTAATAAGATGGAAAACACAGAAAAAATGAACAGATACCTAGACACAATTGAATTGTCAAAACTAAATCAAGAAGATATAAAAATTCTAAATAACCTGATATCAGGCAATGAAATTTAAAATATAATTAAAAATTTACAAAAAAACAAAAGCCCAGGCACTGTTGAATTCTATAAGAAATTTAGAGAAGAACTAATGCCACTAATGCTGAAACTTTTTAAAGACATTGAAAGGGAAGCAGTACTTTCAGAATCATTCCTGTAAGCAAGTATTACCCTGATTGCAAAACCAAAGAAGAAACCAATCAAAAAAGAAGACTACAGGCCAATCTCCCTAATGAACATTGATGCAAAAATCCTTAGTAAGGGCCAGTGAGATGGCTCAGTGGTGTAAGCGCCTGCCTTGCAAGCGCAAGGGCCCGAGTTCAACTCCTGGATCCCACATACAAAAAAGGGGCCGGTGATATTGCTCAGCAGCACGGGTGCCTGTTGGCGCGCGAGGTCCTGAGGTCGACCCCCCAGTACCCACACAAAAAAAAAAAAATCCTTAGTAAGATACTGGCAAATAGAATACAGCAAATCATCAAGGAGATTATACATTATGACCAACTGGGATTCATCTCAGGGATGCAGGGATGGTTCCACATATGCAAATCAAGAAATGTAATACACCATATTAACAGAACCAAAGGCAAAAATCACATGATCATCTCAATAGATGCAGAAAAAGCATTTGACAAAATCCAACACCCATTCATGACAAAAACCCTATAGAAAATTGCAATGCATGGTGTTTACCTCAATCTTATAAAAGCCTTCTATGACAAATCAACAGTCAACACCATATTAAATGGTCAAAAACTGAAAGCTTTCACTCTAAAATCAGGAACAAGACAAGGATACCCACTATCACCATTCCTATTCAATTTAGTTCTGGAAACATTAGCCAAAGCAATTAGACAAAAGAGAGAAATAAAAGGAATAAGTATAGGAAAGGAGGAAGTTAAGTTATCATTATTCATAGATGACATGATACTCTACATAGAAGACCCCAAAAACTCTGCCAAAAAACTTATAGATTTAATATCCAAATTCAGTAGTGTAGTGTGATAACCGTCAACACTCAAAAATCAATAGTATTCCTGTACACAAGCAACAAACTCACTGAGAGAGAAATTAGGGAAACCATACCATTCACAATAGCATCTAAAAAAATGAAATACTTATGAATCAATCTAACAGAGCATATAAAAGATCTGTACCATGAAAATTACAAAACCCTGAAAAAGGAGATCAAAGAGGATATCAGAAAATGAAAATATATTCCTTGCTCTTGGATAAGAAGAAACAACATAGTGAAAATGGCCATACTCCCAAAACTGCTATATAGATGTAATGCAATCCCAATCAAAATACCATTAACATACCTCACAAATCTAGAGAAAACATTTCTAAAATTCATTTGGAACCAGAAGAGACCTAGAATATCAAAAGCAATTCTGTGCAACAAAGGCAAGTCAGGGGGCATCACAATCCCAGACCTGAAATTATACTACATAGCTACCGTGATAAAATCAGCATGGCATTGGCAAAAAAAAAAAAAAAAAAAACAGGCCTGAGGATCGGTGGAACAGAATAGAAGATGCAGATGCAACCCCAAACACACTCAGCCACCTTATCTTTGACAAAGGAGCCAAACATGTGCACTGGAAGAAAGATAGTCTCTTTAATAAATGGTGCTGGAAAAGCTAAAACTAGACCCATGTCTATCACCGTGCACTAAACTAAAGTCAAAATGGATCAAAGATCTAAATATTAAAATA
Source organism: Erethizon dorsatum (assembly GCA_028451465.1). NCBI lineage: Eukaryota > Metazoa > Chordata > Mammalia > Rodentia > Erethizontidae > Erethizon > Erethizon dorsatum. Next base: position 50,380,738 of record CM051837.1, on the reverse strand, counting down.
GAAACACTAAATTTACTGAAAGAGAAAACAGGTAGAAATCTCGAAGACGTAAGTGTAGGCAGAAACTTCATGACTGCAAAAACCCAGACTGCAAGGGAAATATTAAAAAGAATCAAAAATTGGGATCTCATCTTATTAAAAAGCTTTTGGACAACAAAAGAAATCAACAGAGTGAAAAGACAACTCACAAAAAAAATTATAGACAGTTGTCCCTCAGAAACTTATATCTAGAACATATAAAGTATTGAAAAAAATCAGACCACCAAAATTTAAAGACCCAATCCAAAAATGGGCATCTGAGATGAATACATACTTGTCAGATGAAATACAAATGGCAGGGCAGTTGAGATGGCTCAGCAGCATAAGCGCCTGCCTAGCAAGTGTAAGGTCCTGTGTTCGACTCCCAGTACCCACATACGAAAAAGGGGCTGGTGATATCGTTCAGTGGCACGGGCACCTGCTGGAGCGTGAGGTCCTGAGGTCGACCCCCAGTACCCACAAAAAAAAAAATACAAATGGCAAATAAATACATGAAAAACTGTTTAACATCATTGGTCATTTAAGAGATGCAAATTAAAACAACACTGAGCCAGAAAGAATGGCTATCATCAAAAAATCAACCGATTACAAATGCTGGTGGGGCTGTGGGGAAAAAGGAATTCTTCTCCACTGTTGGTGGGAGTGTCGACTGGTATAACCACTGTGGAAATCAGTGTAAAGATTCCTTAAAAAACTAGGATTAGAGGTCCCATTTGACCCAGCTATTCCCTTTCTGGGTATCTTTCTAGAAGAGTTAAAAACATCATACCACAATGATATATGTACACACATGTTTATACCAGTACAATTTGTAATAGCTAAAGCTTGGGAACAACGCAAATTCCCATCAACCGAGGAATAGATAAAAAAGATGTGTTTTTTTTAATATAATGGAGTACTACTCAGCCATAAAGAAGGATAAACTGCAGACTTTTATAGATAATTATGCAACTTGAGACCATACTCATAAGTGAAATAAATCAAACCCACATGTGTAAACATCGTATTGTCTCACAAGTGTGAGAAACTGAAGGGGTAAATAAGATCCAAAATGTACAATAGATATTGTGAATTGGAAAGAAACTGTTCAAAAGAAAAGACAAACTGTGATAGGGGAAAGGGGAAAGGAAAAAAGGGAAAAAGAAAAAAATATATTTATACACAAGATAGTTAAGATAGTTACACAGCTAGTTTCTCTTAGTTCATTGAAAAGAAAGGTTTGTGCTAACATTATTTGGACAAGATATTATGCCTGTATCTTGTACTCTGAGTAACTACTATGAAGACAACAATACATAATGTATTAATTATTGTAACTCTCCTACTAACCTGTTTTGACTCTGTTTTATTGTTATTTTTATTTTTTTCTCTTTAAAATAAAAAACATCATCCAGATTTTCCAAACAGTAAGAAAAATTTAAGAACATAATTGGAATAATGAGAATAAGGGAGAAATCAGAATAAGCTTTTAATTCTGGAGATGAATCCTTGGGCACCTAGAAAGAGAGGAAAATGGACACTCACCTGCTGTGGATGGTATGGCCTTGAAGCCATCATAACTGATTCAATAAAAAATGACAAGGTTCAACTTAGAAAATGAGGTGATCGCTTTTGTGGTTATTTGTGTGTTCAATGTTATGACAGTTGTACAAGTCTAAAAATTACTTTGAGACAAATATAGGAAGAAAAGGGAAGAGCTAATCATACAAGCATGTACAGTTATTGAGAAATGTCCTTAGCACTGCAGGTGGTCACCTTGTACACTTGAGAGAGCAGTGACTGGAAGAGATCTGGCACAGCAATGCCAGGTGACCAATGACCGGGTCTTCGGAGTGTATATTGTGCTATCAGGTCAAGTGCCCAGTCTGGGATCCTTGTTTCTGATTACCATTTTTTTCCATGTGTGGGTACCAGGGGTCAAACTCAAGACCTCGCGTGCCTGCCAGCAGTCACCCGTGCCACTGAGCAATATCACCAGCCCTTTTTTCATATGTGGGTATGAGAGTCGAACTCAGGAACTCGCGCTTGCCAGGCAGGTGCTTATGCCGCTGAGCTATCTCACCTGACCTGATTGCCATTTTTGAACTTTGAGGATCATTTAAGTACTAGCACAAAAAAAGAGAAAGAAAGAGACAGAGACACACAGAGAGAAAGAGAGACTGAGAGAAACAGAGAAAGAGACAGAGAGGAGCTTAACGCACAATCCTTTCTCTTTTATTTGATCCATAATCAACCAAATTAGATATTTCTCACAAAAGTAATTTTAAAGGTAAACAATACTAACAACCAAGTGTTTGCTACTTTGGCTAAATACTCTGTAAAAGAATAAAAATATCTTAGAGAGAAAGAATAATAGGTCTGCCAAATCAACCAAATTTCCATTTATCAAGTTCCTTTTTCATACAAAATTTATACGTAAGCAGTGTTTCAGCTTTACACATGATGTAATTGTACTCCACAGTTAACAAGGCCGAGACACCATGGTATCATCCTCCATTCCAATGAAAGCTGACGGGTGGAAAGCTGGTCTGAAAGACACCATTCATGACCACAGAGCCTCCATATAGAGTACAGGGAGTTCTTGGGATTTACCATATAATCATCTTTTCTAAAAGAATGAGTAAGCTAGAGAAAAGACAAACTGGAGAGAGTTGCAGAGGTTCTTTGCTCAACTCCAAGAGAGATATTTGCTGTCCTAAGTTATTAAAGGCATTAATTTAATAACTACTATAACAAAGATAGAAGGAACTGAAGAAACCTAATATCAAATGGTGTGGGGAATTTTCCTCCTTTAACTCTTTTTCATTATGAAATGTACTTCTTCCAATAACCATAAACACATAATCAACCATAGATTCATATATATGTATTTATCTAGTTTTTGCACATGGATTTTAATTTTTTTTTTTTTGGTGGGTACCGGGCTTCGAACTCAGGACCTCACGCGCCAGCAGGCGCCTGTGCCACTGAGCAATATCACCGGCCCTTTTTTGGTATGTGGGTTCCGGGGGTCGAACTTGGGCCCTCGCACTTGCCAGACAGGCGCTTACACTGCTGAACCATCTCACCAGCCCATGGATTTTAATTTTAATTAAAATTCCTATGAAGTTTTTTTTTAATTGAGTTTCAGTGCTTAGCACTTGTAAAGATGAACACTCAGAAATCATATCTGACAATGACTAAGAACATTAAGCTGTGAGACCTTTTGGTCAGATTTAGCATATTAGTTTTCCTTATGCTTGGCCTCTAGTCTAACAGCCTAACTCAGTCCTGCCTTTTCCTTAACACCTATTTCAAGAAATGTTAAATAAATAGATGAATGGCTCAATGAAGAGTAGAGTGTGCATTTTCAAATCCCATCTCACTGAAGTATTTTTCTTCGAAGGCCCTGCTATTCATTTCTATGACTTATCTGATGTCACAGAAATGACATAATAATTTTAGCCCCAATACCCAAGGATGTAAGATGGAAGATTTTATTTATCAAGTACCTTAGACTTCACTGGTATACCTTGTACTTACCATACAAAAGTTCAGACTATCTAAAGTCATAACTATACACTCAATCTTACATTTAAATTTTATTAGTTTATAATCCATCACAAAACTATGGCAAATTTTTGACAACTTTTAGATCTTTAATATAAAAATGTATGGAATTACTACATGAACTTGTGCTAATAAAATTTACTAAATTAATTCAATAGCATTTCTTTCACAAGGACTGACAATAAATTGAATTGGATGCACCTCTTTTCTCTTCTGTACTCGGCTGCCAGATCTGCTCATCTTCCTTAATCTAAAGCTATTGTCAGTTTTCTACTTATTTTTATTAAATGCTTTCTTTCTAATGGATTGTATTTAGAACACAGTATAAGGTAGCTACAACTATGTGAAGGATAAAAATAAGAGCCAGTATATAATTAGCCTCTTTAAATCAATGATAAATAAATAGGGCATATTTCTAGAATGAGAGAACAAGTAAAGGATTTTAAAGATGAATAGTGAAAGTCAAAATTAGCTAATAAATGATGTTATTTCATTAGCAAATAGTATTTACAAATCATTCAAAATAATTCAATTGTCAAATAAGTTATGGGATATGTTTTTGTCTTAAAGCCAGTCTAAAACAAGCTGATGAAGTCCAGATGAAAGAGTTTTACTGACTCTCCATGATTCACCACACATTTTTAGAAGACTGAGAATGAGAAAGATAAAGAAAATTAATTCCTGATTTACATATTCTGTTAATAAAGTGGCAAGGTCTTATGGAACAAACACAACAGCTGCAAATTATGTAATTATGTATCTGTATGCAAATTTGCAGACATCTCATAAATGCTGGAACACTATTTGCAATGCTAATTAAGTGGTTTTTATTGCGGCTGCATAATTCCTACATGTGATTTGGTTCCAGATGTCATTGTAGCTTGTGAAACCTTTATTGTCAGGTTAGCTGAGGTAGCACATACTAACACTACTCATAAAACCTCTATTTATAATTAAATTACTTGCAGTGACTCAGTGATTTTTTTCATCATCCTCCTGCCCAACCCTGTTATTCATAAGCCATGTAGATTGAGTTGCAACTGGAAGCTTGGGCTGAACAAATTTTTATGTATATACACTCCCATACAATGGCTAATCTATTTAATCTCACCCACGTAAACCAAGTTCAAGTGTCTAATGAGCATGAGAAAGTTCAGATAACAGACTGAGGCCAATATGGAACTGTTGGCAGATGCTATTTTATTTTAAGCTATAAAAGAACAACTCCTTTTGCTATAATCTAATATCAGTATTTTAATATCCTGAAGAATTATCCTTTCTTTTATGATAATACAAGATGTTTTTGAGAAGCAATAGGGACTTACTAATGTACTTTTAATTCACAAGAAAAAACTGACAAAAGGAAAAAATATTTGGGCACCCACTATGCTCACAGCATTGCAGGAACTAGAAAGAAGTAAAATGCATGGGCCCTCAAGTAACTCAGAATTCACTTGGAAGATAAGAGGTAGTAATAATAATAACTTTTGTAATATATACAAAAATATGAAACCTGATTGTTTACCTAGAACAAACACAAATAAATTAAATCAGAGACAATCTTTAAAACTATTTTAATCTAACAACTTACTTCAGTTTTTTTCTCTATTAGTGGTTCAATAATATAAGAAATATGAACTGGTATGTCCATTGTTCCTTGCTACTTCATCTAAGAATCAGAACAATTATACAACCAGTCCCTGATGTTTGAAATGCTAGCTTTCTTGTGGATAATGGCATAGAGGACACACAATGTAAATGATTGTAAGCAGAAAAACTACCTACTGTAACAAGCTGCTGGGTGAAAATTCTTCTGGTTCCTAGGGTTGTGGTAATGCCCCTAAAATAAAACTAACACACTAATTGAATCATAAGCTAAAATGAGTGCCAAGCAGCCCTGGTACTTCCTGAGAGGGTTTCACTACCTGGCAACAGAATTGTACTACTACCATTAGCGACCACCCCTCTCAAATATCCCCAGTCTAAAAAAGCCAGCTAAAGAGGGTGAGATTATACATTCTTGGGAGGGAGAACAGTATTCCCATTCTTAGTAAGGGAGTGAGGGCTTAAGATTAAGAGAGTGTGCAAGAACAGGAGATTGAGATATCATTCTGTGCTTGGTTCTCACACTGCTGGAGCAGCTGCAGGTCATGCTATTGCTGCCCTAGGACAGAGCTGGATGGATGAGCCCTTACAGCACAGAGGTCGGGAGCATGTGTGAACATAAAAACAACTGCTGATTTCTCAGTCACACAACAACCAAACAGAATTTGAAGGGGACATCTTATATAGCATACATGAAAAAAAGGATGAGGTTATTTCTCATTACAGTTTCCCCAAGGCACCGGCAAAGCCTAAAAAATATAATTAGCAGCTCCCATGGCTGCATATGAAATCACAAGAATCACAAGAGAAGGTGGAGTTATTCTATTGTTGCCAGGTATAAACAAACAAACAAATAAATGCTCCACAATGGACAAGGACATGGAGACAAGAATCACTAGCGGTGCAGGAGGAAAACTAGACCACCCTCTCCTCAGCAAAATAGGGGCCCAGTTGAAGTTGAACATTGATCTGAGAAAAATATGACTACCACATGTATAGACATCTCACCATGAACAAAGGCCATCAGCATTACACCAAACCAGAGCTAAAATGAGATCAGTTCCTCTGCAGTAGCGTGCACCAATTAGCAATAATATGGTGCCTTCTAATTTCAGTATCTAGCCTCTTTGTTTTTCCAGCCTTAGATCAAAGGACATACCCCTAAAAAGAAAGGGGTGCAGTTGGAGTTATCTTAAAGTCAGACCATACCTAGTGCCTAACAATACAGAAAGAGAGAGACAGAGAGACAGAGACAGAGAATTTGAGAAGTGAGATTCATGTTCTAAAGACACTTGTGAATGTAGTTGGGCTGGCTGATGGGTTGAGGGAAGAGAAGATTTACTCTAAGACACCTGAAAATAATAATTGAAAAAACTTCATTTGTATTTTTTAGCCCTCAAAATATGAAAATCCACAATTGCACTAAGATTAGAAAACAAGAGAAAACTTTCAAAAGCAAAAGTTCAACATGTTTTTTTTTTATTTTAAAGAGAAGAAAAAACAAAACAAATCAAAAGAAGAACAAATTTTCAAAACAACATAATAGGAGGGTAACAATGGTTAATATATTACGTATTACTATCTTTAAGTTAGTTATTCAGGACACCAGACATTAGCATTCAATTGTCCAAACATTATTGGCACAAACCTTACTCTTCAATGAACTAAGTAAAAATGGTAGTGTATCTATCTTAACCATCTTATATATATATATATATATATATATACAATTTTTTTTCCCTTTCCCTTCTTTCTTTTCCCTATTCCAGTCTCTCTTTCCTTTTTACCAGTTTCTTTTTGATTCACCATATCTATTGTACATTTTGGATCTTATTTACTCTTTCAGTTTCTCATACTAGAGAGATAATACGATGCTTACACAAGTGCTTCTGGTTTATTTCACTTATGAGTATTTTCTCGAGTTGCATCCATTTACCTATAAAAGTCTCCAGTTTATCCTTCTTTATGGCTGAATAGTACTCCATTGTATAAAAATACCACATCTTTCTTATCCATTCCTCAGTTGATGGGCATTTGGGTTGTTTCCAAGATCTGGCTATTACAAATTGTGCTGCTATAAACATGGGTGCACATATATTGCTGTGGTACGATGTTTTTAATTCTTCTGGGAAGATGCCCAGAAGGGGAATAGCTGGGTCAAATGGGACCTCCAACCCTAGTTTTCTGAGGAATCTCCACACTGACTTCCACAGTGGCTGTACCAGTCGACACTCCTACCAACAGTGAAGAAGGGTTCCTTTTTCCCCACAGCCCCTCCAGCATTTGTTATTAGTTGATACTAGCTCATAAAACCTGCTTAAGTAAATGCAAAGGAATTGAAATTATCCCATGCATATTATCAGACCATAGTGCAATGAAATTGGAAATCAATGGCAAAAGAAATTACAAAAACTCCCTAAACACATGGAAATTAAACAGCATCCTCCTGAACAACCAATGGGTCACAGATGAAATTAAAGAAGAAATTAGTCACTTTCTACAACTGAATGATAATGACAGTACAACATACCGGAACTTATGGGATACAATGAAAGCAGTCCTAAGAGGGAAATTTATAGCATTAAATACTTATATCAGGAAAATAGAGCAAGCGCAAATAAACAACTTAAGGGTGAACCTCGAGCTTCTAGAAAAAGAAGAGCAGGTTAAGCCAAAAGCCCGTACAAGGGAGGAAATTATAAAGATCAGAGCAGAAATTAACGTATTGGAGAATAAAAAAACAATACAAAGAATCAATGAAGCAAAAAGTTGGTTCTTTGAAAGAATAAATAAGATTGACAAACCCTTATCCAACCTTATTAAAAAAAGAAAAGAAAAGACTCAAATCCATGCAATTGAAAATAAAAAGGGTGATATCACGACGGACCCTGCAGAAATCCAGAAGATCATCTATACCTATTTTGAAAATTTATATTCTACTAAGATGAAAAATGCAGAAGAAATGGACAGATTCCTAGATTCGTATGAATTACCAAAGCTAAATCAAGAAGATTTAAAAATGCTAAATAAACCAATATCAACCAATGAAATTGAAGATGTAATTAAAAACCTCCCAACAAAGAAAAGTCCAGGCCCTGATGGATTCACTGCCGAATTCTACAAGAAATTTAGAGAAGACCTAACGCCCTTACTTCTCAAACTTTTCAATGAAATTGAAAGGGAAGCAATACTCCCAAATTCATTCCTGGAAGCAACATGTTTTTTTTAAATGAGATATAATTCACATACCATAAAAGTTCACCTACTAAGAGCTCTGGTGGATTTGGATATTCCTGAAGCTGATGGCCTTGTTTCATACTGAGAGGTCTGCGCAGGTGGTGGTCATGGTATCTCAGGCCAGTGCTGAACTTCAACTTGGGCCTCTCTCTCACTAAAGAGAGGCAGCCTACTTTCTCTTCCACACCATTAATGATCCTTGTGTCTATGTCCCTGTCACTGGATTTAGAGCCTTATTACCTAGCAGCCCTGGAGAAACCTATAATTCAATGACTTTTAGTATATACATTGTGATCATTGTGATGGGTGAACTTGGCTTGATAAGGATCGCCTAGTATATTAGTAAAGTTCTGGGTGTGTCTGCGGGTGATTGACATGTAAGCCAGCAAATGAGGGTTGAAGACTCACCCCAGATGTGTGTGGCACCAATCAATAGACTTATAGCCTGCATGAAATAAAAAGAAAAAGGAAGTATTCCCATTTTGGAAGAGTTTCACTCCCTGCCATTATCTTTAGACATCAGGCTCTGGTTTCTTCAGCCTTCCAATCAGATTCACACCTATGACTGTACAGTGAGCTTCCGGTCTTCAGCCTGCAACTTCTACTAGATCTAGTTTCTAGCATGCAGATGGCCATTATGGTTTCTCAGACCTGGTACCTAATAAATCCCATTGCATACTTATATATTTTCTATTGAGTCCATTCCTCTAGAGAACCCTAACTAATACACACACAATTGTACAATCATCCCAACATTTTAAAACATTTTTCACCCCAGAAGAAACCCCATATTCATTATCAGTCACTCTCCATTTTTTCCAGTTCCCACCATTCTACCAAGCCATGGGCAATCACTACTCTATTTCTCTCTCTATTATTTGCCTCTTCTGGATACTTGACATGAGTGAAATCATGAGACACATGGTCTTTTGTGCCTGGCTTCTTTCCCTTACTATAGTGTTCTCAAGGTTCATACACGTTGTATCTTATATAAATGTTTTATTCATTTTATTAACAAAAATATTCCATTGCAAATATATTGTAATGAACAGTTATATTATTTCCCGTTTTGAGCACTATGATTAATGATCCTACCCATATCCATGTAGATTTATTTTGTGTAGATGTATGTTTTCATATCTAGGAATAGAATCACTAGATCACATGGCAATGCTATTAATATTTTGGGAAACTGTCACATTGCTTTTCAAAGTCACAGCACCCTATTTCATTCCTCAGTGATGTACAAAGTTTCTAATTTCTACATATTCTTTTCAACATTTCCTATATATGTCTTGGCTGTAGTCATCCTACTAAGTACAGAGTTCTATTTGATTGTGATTTTTGTTTACATTTCCCTACTGACAAATGATATTGAGTGTTGTTTCATGTGTTGGTTATTTTTATTTCTTCTTAGAAAAAATACCTCCTATTTTTATTACTTAATTTGTTTATTAACCAAATTTGGTTACTTGTTCATGCTACCTACTTTTCTTAATCACTGATGGCCAAATTCAGTCCGATTTACTTAATCTTTCTTTTTTCGTGTGTGTATTAGATTTCACTCTTAAGAAATAATTGCATATCTCAAAATTTTACAAATAATCTTCTGTCTTTTTTAGCAGTTGTATAGATTTAGCTTTAAAATTTAAGTATCTGATACATTTTAGGTTTTTTTCTTTTTTTGTGTCATATGAGTTGGGAGCCCAAATTTATTCTTTGGCATGTGAATACTTCATTGGTGTGGCTGTTTGTTGAAAATACTACTCATTGTCAATTGAATTATCTTGGGACATCTTTGGAGAAAACAACCAGCCATAACTATAAGGACTCTTTCTGAACCTTAATTTCTATTCAAGTATAAAATTATGCCATTGCTATAGTGTCTTGAATATTGTAGCTTGCAGTCTGTTTTAATACTGGAGGTATAATAGTCATATTTTGTTCTCACTTTAAGATTGTTTCAGGTATCTGGGTCTCTTGTATTGCCATATGAATTTAATGATCAGCTTCTTGATTACTAAAAGAAAAGCCAGATGGGATTTTTATAGAGTTTGCATTGAACCTGAAGACCAATGTGGAAAATATGTCCATCTAAATAATATTAAACACTCCAATTCATGAAGGTGGCATGTCTTTCTATTTACATAGATATTCTTAAGCTTTTCAACAAGGTTTTATTGTTTTTAGTATACACATTTTGCACTCCTTTTGTTGAAATTATTCCTAAGAATTTATCCTTCTTGACGCTAATGTAAATGGAACCATTTTTATTATTCCATTTTCACATTGTTCATTGCCAGTGTATAGAAAATCTATTCATTTATTGTACTTATTGATCTTGGCTATTCTTGTGTATTAGGTCTAAGTGATTTTTAGTGGACTCCTTAGAATTTTCTACATTGAATTCTGTATCATCTGCCCATACTAGTAGTTTTACTCTGTTCTGATTCACATGTTTTATTTCTTTTTCCTACCTACTTGCACTGAGTAGACCTTCAGTACAATGTTCAATAGTGCTTAGAATGAATTTCCTTGTCTTGTTCTTGACCTTGGCAGCGAAGTATCTACCCTTTCACCATTAAAAATAATGTAGCTGGATATTTTCTATCAAGAAATTTTATCAAGTTGAAGAAGTTCCCCTTTACTCTCACTCTGACTATTTTTATCATAAAAGGATGTTGGATCTTGTCAAGTGATTTTTAAGCATCTACTGATGTAATCATGTTCCTTTTGCCATTTAGTCCGTGAATATGATAACCACCGATCTAGCATTGAGTGTTACACCAATCTAGTATTCCTGAAACAATTCCCCTTTGTTCACGCTATAAAATCCTTCTTAAATAGTGCTGGATTCAGTTTTCTCATATATAGTCAAAGCTTTTGCATCTATCTTCAAAAGCGATATTTCTTCACAGGTTTTGTTCTTCCAGTGTTCTGTTTAGTTTTAGTATCAGGATAATTTCAACCACAAAGAATGAGTTGGAAAATGTTCCTTCCTCTTTTTTTTCTTCCAGAAGATTTTGTAAAGTGTTGGATAGCCAGTCTTTAAATTTTTTGTCGAATTCACTCAGGCTACATAGATCTGAGCTTTTTCTTGCTGACACATTTTTAAATTGCTGACTGAATCACAAGACTCGTTAAATGCCTATTTGGATTTTCCATTTCTTCTTGCTTTATTTTCAGTAGTTCATATCTTTTAGGAATTTATCAATTTTCTGTAAGTTCTATATTTCAACATACAATTGTTCCCAGTATGCTCTGATAATCATTGTCATTTCTGAAAAGTTAGTAATGATGTTTCCTCTTTCATTACTAATTTTATTAAATTGAAACTTGTATCCCCCATTCCACTTGGTCTATATCAAGTTATCATGGAGTGTCTTTTTGCATCATCCTGAATGATGACCTCTATTATTTCTTGTCAGATAGGTCTGCTATCAATAAATTGTCTGGAAATATCTTAAATTTCCCTCCACTGTTTTTTAATGTGTGTGCTATTTTAAGGTTCTCTATCACTGGCTTTCTGTAGTTAGCTGTTCAGTGTCTGAGTGTAGATCTCCTGAGTCTACGTAGTCAAATTATGTTAAACTATTTAGATATATAGATTACTGTTAATCTTACACTAATATTATTATTAATTTATGAATATTGATGTCATGTTAATATTGACATAATATTTATATTAATATTATGGTTAATATTGTATGAATGTTACTATTAATATTGTGTTGAGATAAATATCAATATATGTTAAGCTACGTGGCTATATAGATTAACATTCTTTATCAAACTGAATAAGTTTTCATGTATTATTTCTTTAGTTTTTATTTCTGTGCTTTTCTCTCTTTCTCCTTCTGAACATCCTTCATACCAATTTAGCACATTTGATGGTCTCCCACAGATCTTTGAGGTTCTGTACATTCTACTTTTTCTCTCTGACTCTCACACTGGACAATTTTCAACTGAGTTATGTTTAAGTATTCTTATTCTTTTCTGTGATTTTTTAACATCAGCTTTTAAAACCCTACTAGTGAATTTTTCTTCCACCTATTATACATTTCAACTACAGAATATCTTGATTTTCAATCATTTCTATCTCTTTATTGATATTGTCTTGGACGATTATCTCTTACTCTTCATAGTTATCTTTAATTCTTTGATCTTATTTATATAGCTATATAAAAAATTTATTCCATAAGTACAACATCAGGGCTCTTTGGGGATTATTTATATTGATTGCTTTTTTCCTCGGTGGATACACCATACTTTTTTTCCTATGGTGCATATTTTTTTGTTGTTGAAAACACAGTGTTTTAAAAATATAATGTAGCAACCTTGTAAAGAAGATATCTGCTGCAGGATTTTTTTAGCTTTTATTTTGTCCTTCTTGTTGGTGCTGCTGTTTGGTTAGCAACTTTCCAGGACAAATTCTCCACAATATGCATTGCCTGTAAAGCACAGCAAATGTGATCTCTTCTCACTTAGTCTACAGATGAGCTAACCATTTTTCAGCAATTCTCTTGAGCTAATAGGTCTCCCATACTTTATAGGGAGTGTGTGTTGAAACATGCAGTTAAAGTCAGCTTTCAATTCTTTCCCATTCTACTTACACAGAGTCTCAAGGTCAGTCCAGTCAGAGATAAAAGATTTGGGCACCCTCAGGTCCTTTGGGCACAAGCACAGCTCAATACATGTACATAGCATTCTGGATTCCAAAGCCAATAACAAAGCAATTCAAAGATCCCTACGGAATCTAGTTCCCAAGATAATCTTTTTAAGATTTTGGCCAGGCCCTTGGTTGTGCCAAATAGGATCAGAGCCTCAGGCAGCTGCAATTTTGAGCAATTTTGCTGATTGTTTGCAGCAAACTCTTTGAAGACAGGTCTTTCCCCACAAGGGAATACTGAGTCAAATAATGATAATATCCTACAAATGAAGCTTTTTTAAGAGAGTTTCAGGTTAGGTCTGTTACAGTCCTTAGGGAATGAGATTTTTTTGGAGTAGTTTATATCTCTCTTGGAATTTACCAATTTTCTCTAAATTCTATATTTTGACATACACTTTTTCATAGTATTCTCTGATAATCATTTTCATTTCTTCAAGGTTTCTTGCTTTCCGAACTTTGGCTATAAGGATACTACTCTCTTTCAAGGCTGAGCAGAGCTGAAGCGAGGAGGAGGAGGGGCGGTCATGATGTCACAACCTGGTGCTCTAAATTTCCACTGATTTTCTTGAGTAAATAACTGAGATTGCTGCAAGCCTTTACAGATTTTTTAAAACTTGGCTTTGTCACTGTTTTTATTGCTTTTATGTTGGACCAGATATATGAATATGCTCAGCCTAGGATTCTGGAAGTTCTGCCTCAGTTAATATACTGTTGTTTTTAATTTTGATTATGAGCATTTAAAAATTAGTTATTTCTATTGATTTTTCAGTTGGTGACACCAAAATTTTTCATATTAAGCTCCTTTCAAATATTCAGAATCTTCTGAAAGAAGAAAAATAAATGTGTGAGTTATGTAGCTACTTTTTTTTTTTTGTGGGTACCGGGGGGTCAACCTCAGGACCTCACGTGCCAACAGGCACCCATGCCGCTGAGTGATATCACTGGCCCCTTTTTTCGTATGTGGGATCCTACCGGCCCTGTAGCTACTTTTAAAACAGTGAGATTTATATTTGAGGAATATCTCTTAGTGATAAAAATGTGACATATAATTATAGTCTACATCAATGTGGAGGAATTTGGATGTAATGATCATTAATAAATACTAGTTGAGTGCTTAACCAAGACTGCTACTACCTGTTAAATAGAAGAATGAACTTACTCATAATTGTATACCTGGAAACCCTTGTACAGTATTAGAGTAAGATTTGCTATCCACATTAAAGATCTCTTCTTCACTATTTCTAATGGATTCCTCCTCACCTTTGCTACCTACATACATGTCAAGTTCCTGAAATGTCAGCTACAATATTTAAGATGTTTAGACAAACCCCATGGAAATGTGCACTTCCTTATTTCCCAATATATCTTTGATTTTTACTTTCCAGAAGATTTTTACTACATCAGTGTTCTAAGGTGGTGAAGATAAAAGATCAGATATTTTTAGAAAGAAAATAAAAGATAGGGGTATTAGTATATTATGAAAATAAATCCCTTACTATTTAAAACAGAAAAGTATCTGGGAAACTGCCATTTGATATGTGCAGTTGGATCAGCCTTATCTTTCCTGGGTTTTGCTATCTTCTACCAATAGCAGACAATTCTTTAATATAAGGATATAAGAAATAAATCCTCAGTGAAGACAAAGTGATATGGATCTGTGCATGCTATTTCTGTCAGACACAGTACAACTTGTGAGAGAGTATCGATGTGGCCATCCATGATGGTGAGTTCAAAAGATCAAGCCATCTCTTGAGCATATTTACTGAATCTTTTTTTTTTATGTGGGTACCGGGAGTTGAACTCAGGACCTCGCACTTGCCAGGCAGGTGCTTATACCACTGAGCTATCTCACCGGCTCTACTGAATCTTTAATAACACTGTATGAGCTACTACTTTATCTGTGATTTTATTTAAACTTTTCCTGAAAAAAATTATATATATATATATATTACATGTATATTGCCTTATGAAATAAAATTCAACTTGATTTCAACCTTAATGTATTCATAATTCTTTTAACCCTTAAATACCACTGTATCTCAAATATGGTCTTATGTAGTAACCAGGTACCCGTGTTATTCCCTAAGAAAGAACAATGACTTAGGTCTTGAACTAAATCCTTAAGGATTATCTTTAGAGATAAAAGCCATCTTTTAAAAGTCACTGAAGCTATATAACCAGACCCTTTTCTACTTAGTTTCCATATCAGTACTTGTTTTTGTAACTGTTATCTGTTTCTCCCAGCTCGTTCAGAATTATGAATCCATTGAATGGTATATCAGCTGATTTGCTTGCTTTTTGCTGTAAGGATGCTTTCTAGAGTACCTATGAGCTCCATTGTTAGTGGTTCTTGTCTAGAAGTAGTGCCATTTACCACTCAAGCATGTTCCATATACTGTTGCCATACTAACCTTTTCATAGCAGTTTTGACTTCTCACAAATGTGTTCAGAAATCTTGAATGACTTTCTCTTTCCTTCTGTACTGACCCAGAACCTCCAAGATTTTAAACATTCCAGCTACAGGGCTAAACTGCAACAGTCCAACATCATTGCTTACTACTTCATAACTCACACAATTCAAACAATAAACAAATCTTCCCTTATCTTCCCCTGTTTACTTTATCCCATTTTTCTCCTTGTGACTTTATAAATAACTGGTTTTGACATCATTGTTGTAAGTGTTGATACTGTTTTAGAGTTTTATCTAACAGTGATAAGTAAATATAGCAGTCATAAAACTTATTGTCTAAATGAGGATACTTTTGAAAATGAAGGGTATTCAGGGTACACATGGACAAGAAGCCTAAACCAGAATGCCGAAGGCAATCTTGTACTTGTCATGCAAGCCAGGCTTCATGGTTACTTTGTAAGACAAATTCTATGCAAAATTTTAAGAACAATATTGAACTGAAACAAGTTGGCCAAATTAGAGCTCAAATTTTAATTTCAGATTTGGTTACCAAGAGGAGGAAAAATCAGCTACAATCTTAAAGAAATGTAATCCTAATTTTAAATTAGTTATTTCCTCACCATTGATTTTTGTTTTTGGCTCATCACAGTAATTTATTGTGCTTTATATATTTATTAAGGCAATGTATGATATGATTTTTTCATTTTTTTATGGGTACATATTTAGAAAACATAACGATTACATTCTTCATAGTGAGTGAGTACATGCACATAACACATCTTAATTATTTTCTCTTCCCCTTCTCTTGCCCTACCCCCACCACCACTGCTTGGTCCCTTTCCCATTTGCAAAAGATGTATCCCCCCATATCATATTTCTTTTAGTTTGCTTTTTATTTATATTTTGGATTTCTCACATAAGAGAAACTATGGGAAATTTAACTTGTTATATCTGATTTATCTCACATAACATTATGCTCTCAAGGTATATCCATTTTCCTACAAATGATTCCAGTTTTTCCTTCTTTATGGTAAAGAAGTATTCCATTGTGTAGAAATGTCATATTTTCTTTATCCATTCTGTAGTCATGAGCATATAGAGGGTCTATGTATAGCCAGCACCCTCTCTATGACAGTATCCCATGGCCGTCTCTCATCCAGTCACTGTGGGAAGGTAACACTGGGTACCGTGAAGTTCTTTTCTAATTGTTCTGAGACTCAGTCTTAAATAATCAACTCCTTTCCCAAATGGCAGCTGATTAAATCTGACAATATGGTGGGCATTGCTTTGGATTCCTTCTCCAACTGTTGCCTGCTGTGTGGAAGGAGTCACTGTTGGAATAAAACTCCACTCTGTTTTTGCAGTTTACACTACTTCTGGGATTTTCTCGGGGCTACTGCAGCTAATCCAGTCCATTATTTTCCCTGGAGCTCTTGACCCTGGGTGTTTACCTTGTGTCTAGAGAGAGAGGTTCTCCTCCGTGGAAGTCTGGGTGATCTTCCAGACTGCTCTCTCTGTATTGTGGTCTGTTTCTTCAACTTCCCCATACCTTCCTTCTAATTTTCCTGTTAGTTCACTCCCAAGTCTCAAAGATCTACTTCTTCTTTCTTTTTTCTCTCTTCACCAAGTTGTTATTTTCCAGGAACCAGACCCTGGGTCCCAGAGATGCTGTGCTTTGCTTCTGATCACTACTCTGGCATTTTGATTCTCTTACTGTCTTTCAAAAGATAAAATAAATTCAATATGTCAGCAATGTCTATGTTAATTCAGGTATGGCTGGTTTTTCAATAATATTTTCTATAAACTAGGTTAAAAACTTGTTAGTGGAAAAGTTGTTCTTCTTTTATCCTCATCCCATGATATCTGACTGCCCACAGATATTCCTCAAAGTTCACTACATAAGCACATAAGAATTAGTCAAATATTAGCAAAAAAATTCCCAGGTCTTAAAGCCTCATTCAGTTAATCAGAACTAAGCCAATCTATCTGGTTTAAGTCTATAAAACACAGAGAAATCCTTCCATTGTTAGTCTTGGGACATTAGGCATTCTTACCCAAGGCAATAAGAATATAAAACAGTTTACTAAAAACCAACAAAAGATGCCTAAAATGACTAATCAAAAATTATAGTGTGTGTTTATATTTTTAAAAAACATTACACAAAAATAGACACATTGTCATTAATTTTCCTTAAAACACTTCCCCTCACTTGGAACATGCTTATCTTATTACTCTTGCCACTTTCTGAAGCAGTTCTGGAAGTACTCTTTCACGTTTTTATGAGGTATGATTAAAAACAAAAAATCAGGATGAATGCTGCTGCCAAGTGCCAGCCAACAAAAAGGCAGGATCATAGAAAACAGTGTGTCCTTCAACAGATCTGGCACCGTGCAATTTCTGACTTTACCAAATAACTATGAAAGGTAAACATTTTGAATCTATCCAGGACATCAAAGCAGCCAAGAGATAGAGGGAGGGGAAGGGGACATAAAAAGAACTAAGATGTGTTATATACATATACCAATTCCCCATGATGAATGTAATCATTATGCACTGCAAACATGTACTAATAAAAATAAAAATTAAAAAAGAACTATGGGATAAGTGTGTTTGAAATAAGGGGAAGTGTTTTGAGGGACATTAATGACAATGTGTCTCTTACTGTAATAATATTTTTAATTCAAACTTTCACCATATTTTTGATCACTCTGTGTACATAGCTCTCTCCTCCCAAGCCACATCATTAATAACAGTGTTAACATTTGTGAAGATATATCATATATGGCTGCTGTACCTGGAGATTACCTTGATCAACAACTATCTTAACAGGTTGAAAGAAATGAGTAATGCAGCTAGTTAAACAGTACACACAACCACACGTCCTCAGGCTTTTTAGTCACTACCCAGTAGGGATGCATTTTATAGCAATTATGACTCTGATATAAAACTAGTTTGACATGTTTAATAAATAGCGTGGGAGTTCTTTTCACTGGTACTCAGGCCCTGTGCCATGTCTTCATTTCCGTGATATGTGCAGCTCTCGCTAGCTTTCGTGTTCCAAAAGAAAACCAATTTTCCCTGTTGTGGGAGAAATGACCAGGTGGGAAATGCTATTAATTCTGCAAGAAAGAAGGGAAGATTTTTTTTTAATCTTCAGCTTTTAAAAATCAGAGTTTTATATTCCTCTGGCAAACCACACAAGTTTTCAGTCATCCCTAGAGAAGAGGCATTTACTCGGAACCTCCTCATGCAGATTCATTTTCACTGAACGCAGTAGAGCAGAGATGCCATTCTTTTCCTGCCAATACACATCGGCTTTTTTACAAAAGATCCAAGTCACGAGCCTACAAGATATGCCTCAAAGAGCATATGCCTTTCTCATCTCACATGGCAGTCACTCACTCTTTGATGCGTGCTAGATGCGCTGCAATGTCACTAGATTCTATTAAATCTACCCAGCATCCATCTTGGGAACTTAGTGTATTACCTTGAAATTTATAAATCTCAACTCTGGCCTTATCCTTATGTGAGGCTTGGAGAAATTAGGAGACAAGATAAAGAAACTGAAATGGGAACAACTATAGGAGCTTACTCTCAAGTCATTTTCTAAATTCACACTAACCTACAAAAAAGCCCAAACCAAAGCAATCATTAGAGTTTATTTTGCAGAACTACATTGGAGACCCTGAGATTCCTAAGGCCTTTTTTAGGAGCTGATTTGCATATCTATTCTTGAGGTTAATGGGGAAGCAGGCAGAAAGGAGCAAGAGTCTCGCCAGGCTTCTCAGACCCTGAATTTGCACAATTAGCTGCATGTCAAGGGCTCTACCATGTAATACTTGAAGGATGTTGCAGCCTGAAGGGAGGAGAAGGAACTCATGCTAAGGGGAATGAGTGCAAGACCACCAGGCAGGGTGAAAGGAGCTGAGCAGGAAGGAGAGCCAAAGGACAGTCTGGCAACCTGCACACTTGCTTTCTTAAGACAATGCTCCATGCACAGTGAGAACAGGTTTCTTGGAATATCCACTCATTGGCAGACAGTGCACTGTGAGACTCTGCTGGATCATTGCTGGGACTGCTTTTTGGAACAGTGTTGATGTGGATCCAGGCACTAGCCTAGGCTCAGTGAGATCCCAGGGATCAAGACCAAAAAATCCATAGCACAATACCAATACCAACACTTTCCACTTTCTTCCCAGCACAAAGGAAATAATCAGCAAAGGCCTTAAATCTACAGTAGAACACAATGGAACCCATATTGTCTAACTTTTTCTCATAAATACTAAAACTTCAGACCAGAATCCATCAACAATCTTTCCCTAGAAATAAAGACCCGGATATACTTGCCTCACCTGACTCTCTTGCACTTTCTCTTGCAGCTGAATATTGCTCTTTCTGAGGGCATCCATCACTGAAGAACCTTAGAAGGCAAAGTCATTGGTTGACATTCAGGATTAGGAAATTTTATTGATTAACCTCTTCCACAGTCATTCATCATCCCAGCGTCTACAACTTCCATTCATTCATTCATTCATTCATTCACTCATTCATTACCCAGCCCCTATTCAGTGTTAGGCACTGTGACGGATGCTGTAGGCACCTGGGAACAGGATGGATCTATTCCATCTGTTGTTGTGTGTATGGTCTAGAAATAGAAGTACAAGAGAAATACACAAGCAAATCAGATTATGCACTGTGATGACAGATATGAAGGAGGAGCAGAGAGTATGTGTTTTAGGCACTGTGGTTGGGAGGAAATCTTTTGGAGAAATTGAAATTTACGATGGGATCGAGATGGTGAGAATAACCATTCACAGGTAGTGAAGTGTGTGTGTGTGTGTGTGTGTGTGTGTGTGTATGTGCATGTAGGGGCTGTGGTGGAATAAACCATTTCTGATAGCAAAAAGAGTTTGGCTTGGAAAGAAAGACAGTGCATTCAAAGAGTAGAATTAAGGGAGCGAGGTCCTCTGTTGAAGTTAGAAAGACCATATTACTATGGCCATTTATTTAGGACAAATATGTGCTAAATAAATGAATGCATGAGTGAGTGAATAAATTCAATTATTTTCACTCCATCAGCTTCAGATATACCCTCTCCTCCCTTCATCCCATCACCCTCTGCTTGTTCTCCAGTTACTACTATGCTTATCACTACCTTAGGGGGGAACGACACCCTCCCCCCTTTCTCCTTTATAACTGCTTCTTTCCACATGCACACCTCACTGAGAGAGGATAGCCATGTGCCAACAAGAAGTTACCCCATTGAAATGCATAAATGTACACAGAATTGCTGGCTGACTTTTGCATTTGATACAAAAGCAATTTTGCAATTTGCTCACCTACAGCTCTATCTTCCTCCCTCACCGTGATTCCAACTTGTATCTGTTGGAATGGAAACTACATGGGAGCAGAACATGCATTTCTTTGCTTCAGTTCCATGTGCAAATAAAGTTATGTAGCTCTGCAAGCCCAAATCTGCCCTCTATGCTTGCTGACAGGAGTGCTTACAGCAGCCAGCAATTCTCTAACACCTCTCTGAGGGAAAGAGCAACAAAGCTCATACTAGTAGCTGCTTTTATTGGTAAATAAAATTGAAGACTGCTAGTGGCTGTTATAAGTATCAGATTTCCTTAGGAAAGCACTGGGGAGGACCTAAAGCAAAGGATGTTGGTCAACATATCTCCACAATATTACTTTCACTCTCCAATAAGGAGAGTGCTTTGACTTGTCCAGAATATTTATAGTTTCAAGTGTATATTTTAACCCAAGTTTGTTTTGAAAATTAGGCATGAAAATCTCATGTGATCATAGCCATTATGTATTTTTAAAGCATCAATGGTCTGACCTTGCCTTTCGATGGCCCAGAGAAGGACTCGTGGTCTCTTTCTAAAGCAGTAGTTCAAGCAGCACATATTTTGCATAAGTTAAATCATTAAGGTGCTACTCAAGGGTTGTATAACATTCTGCATTTGTTTTTCTTCTCTTTATGCTTTTTTTATCTCCTCTAGGTGATTCATCAAGCATAGTTCTTCAACCAGCTGTGAGAGATTAAGAAAAGTTATTTGCATTCATGGGAAGAATTCTCAGGCAAAGGAACAATCTGCCTGTTGAATACATTCACATAAATAGAACAAATGTTTTAAAGCTAAGCAAAACTAATGCAAGGGACACAAGGGAGATTAAAGAAAATGAAATGAAATAAAAAATCTCTCAGCATGAACCATGCATGAACCATGCAAAACTTTGATCATGACTTCAAATGAGACTAGATCTCACACGTGTGACAAGATACCAGACCCAAGACATCTGCAGCTATGATTGGGTTCAGGCTCACACCAACAGGCATCTCTTTCTCTTTGGCTCCATCATTCTAGCTTTGGAAAGCCCTGCTTTCAGACATGCCTTTTAACCAACCCGTGGGAATGCAGAGTGTAAGGGAAATGCCAAGGAATCAGCAAAGCTCCCAGCTTGGAGTTAGAAGATCCAGGTTCTTCTTTTAACCAGGCCAATAACAAATGTAATTATAATTAGTAAGATTAAAACTCAAGGCACAATTTGAGCAATGATAATAATAAAGCCCACATTCATTGACTACTTTATACATGTCAAGTAGTGCAACTGATGTTAAAAGAATAGCTTTAAACAAATTAAATTTAACACTTTTTTGAGCACAAAATGATGTGTGAATTGAATAGCACTATACATTCCAAGGGATGCAAATAGCTCTGTGTTGCAAGGTGATTGTGGAGGAGGAGGAGTGTGTTTTTACAGGCAGAAGACAGAGATGGGTACAGAGATAGGTTCATAGGTTACAGTAGGAATTTATCTTATTTGAACACAGTCTGATCAGTTGACTACCTGTGATTGGCTTAGACTTAGGTCTATATCAGATATCAGTTTATTTACATAGTAAGTTGGGTTGCAACTCATTACCTAGGAACTCATATTGTGGAGATAACTTCAGGCCAAATTTAATTTAACACTAGATATTTTATAAATCTGTTCTTAAAAAAAGTCTTTGCAACAGGAATAGACATTTTTTAAACAAATGAGCAATCCGAGATTTAGAAAGAGTAAGTAATTTGCCCAAAGTCATTTTGCTATGAGATTTTGACCAACCAATTAAACTTTTCTGGACCACATAAATTTGTGTTCTAGTTTCATTTTAATCTGAAATGTAGCATTGGAATACATGAGTTCATTCTAACTCCGCAGTGTTCGATTTGACAAGGTCTCTCCTCCCCCTAAGATGTGTCGTAGTCTCTGCAATTTGAATTCCAACAAACCAGTCATGCTACACCATTCTCTTCAGTCTCTTCAACTTGGACAAAAAAAAAAAGAGCATGGAAAATAGGACAGCTATAATACAATAAAGGAAACTGTCTCAAACAACATCTTCTTGTCCTACAGTATTTGGTGCAAAGAAAGCCTTTGGTTCTGGGTTGTCATATTGTTCCACCTGTGACTTCAGTCCCTGAGGCAGCAGATTAGGGGATACCCATCTGGCTGGGAAAGTGGGCATTGCCTATCAATCACAGAGATCCAGGACACATGCACAGAACACAGTTTCCACGCCCTGCTCCTGCTACCAATCAGAGATGCTATCTTTAACGCTTCAGGTATGAGATCAAGCAGGTTTTTGACAGAATGACCTAGACCTGATGTCGGAATGGAGGATAAAAGAGACAGTGGCCATTAAATTCATGGCCACTACACTCTCTCTTTCTCAGTGGCCCACTTTCATCCCATAGAGTATACATCTTTTCTTACTTTAATTGGCCCACAGTCACTCTGCAAAGCATACTTTTTTTCCTACCTTTAACACATTTAATAAATGTAAAATGTAAAATCTTACTACCTTTTGCATTTGCCTTGTCCAATTCTTTTCAGGACAACAGAACCTAGAAAGAATCTCTAGAGCCCACAGCACCCAGAACCCTGGTAACATAGTTTTGGCAAAACCAGACAATTTTGCTTTGTTCATGGATGAGAAAAATTAGGTACCAACATCCAGCTGCTTACACCCCAGCTCTGTGCCATGTTGCTGATATGGGAGAAATGTAACTCCCAACCTGCTAGGTGTAAGATGTGCCGAGTTCATGTTCCCCAAAATTGAAGAATGAATTCCAAAGAATAATGGAGATTAAGACTGAGAAAGATTTATTGAGAGATATAGGATGCACTCAAGTGGGGAGCGTAGGTACTCAAACGAACAGGGCACAAACAGTTGGGAACTGGAGATCTTTTATGTGTTTTGGATGGTGGAAATCTGTTGAATTCAATAATCTATAGTCTTAGTCTAGTCTTTAGTTTTAGTCTTAGTCTTAGTCTGTGACAGAGAATGGTCCACCCCTAATGAGATAATTGTCTATTTCTATGGGAAATCCCAAAAGGGTGGTACCAATTGCAGTATAATTTCAAGGTTTCATTCATCCTTTAGACAAGTGTATAAATCTGGCCATTGTGACTTTAATCTTGAGGTCTTGTCTTCTTCAGGTTGCCTCCATCCACAACTCTGATGTCTCCACCTTTCACTGACTTCCTTGAGAAGCCAGTCCCTCTCTGACTGTATTGTTAATTTTTATGTAACTTAGCTCCCTATAATGCATAAGGGACTCCTCCTCTCTTCTCTTCTGAATTGGGTTAGAGCCTGTCTCTGGTGTTTTTCTAACTGAAATTCAGGTAGTTTAGAAACATGTGCCTGAGGGCCTGAGTGAAACCAAGGGAACAGTCAGTGAAGGTCAATTCTACCAGCTGTGTATATGCAAAAGTAGAGCTCAAGTTAGTAGATAATAAACCGTATCCTTGTACTTAGAACTTTTAAAGTTTTTTCTTTTTTCTTAAATGTTAAAAAAAAGTTTTCTACCTCTACTGCCTTAAACAAAGTAATTACCATAGTTTTTATTATCAGAATAAATGTGAAGGACAATGTTTCTCCAGTGGCTAGACGGAGCCCTCAGGGGCTTCACCCTGATCTTTTGGGAGTTTACTGTTTCTCAAGTAACTACATGGAGCCCCAAGGAGGCTTCATCTTTGTTTCTAAGGAGTCATAATGGGCTTCAAGGTGTGGAGAGTTCTAAGGAAGGAAAAATGAAACAAAACA
The DNA here is from genome assembly GCA_028451465.1 of Erethizon dorsatum. Classification (NCBI taxonomy): domain Eukaryota; kingdom Metazoa; phylum Chordata; class Mammalia; order Rodentia; family Erethizontidae; genus Erethizon; species Erethizon dorsatum. The sequence continues at coordinate 50,356,126 of CM051837.1, read as the reverse complement.
CGAGGGCACTGTTGCCGTTCACTTCACCAGAGACTTCTTGTAGTGCAATTGAGTCTCGTGAAGCACACTTCTGGGGGCTCAGTGGGTACACATTCTGCTCCCTGGGATGCTTTCTGCAAGACCTCAGAACTAGTCTCTCCCTCTCCCCATGACACACCATGGGGAACACCCTGCAGATCCCAGTCACCTCACCACTAGGCTGTGTCCTTAAAAAGCTGGGAACAATTTGACCCTGAATGAGTCATGGTGGGTCACAGGCTACGGAGGTGTTTAAGAAAAGGCCAGAAACACCGTTAATACAATTGAGTCTCATGGAGGACATTCCTGGGAACTCAACAGGTCTGCATCCTTCTGCATGGGACACTCTCTGAAGGACCCTAGACGTGGCATGCTCACTCTACATAGGCCCCACAATGCACCATGGGATACACCATGCAGATCCCAGGGACCTCACCACTAGGCTGTATGCTTAAAAATTGGGAACAATTTGACCCTGATGAACTGAAAAAAGAGCAACTTATTTTCTATTGCAGTATTGTTTGTGTCCAAAATAAACTAGGAAATAGCAAAAGATGAGTACAAATGGTAGTCTCAATTACAATGTTATTCTTCAGTTAGATCTTTTTTGCAAGAGGCAAAAAAAGCAGTGTGAAATCCCTTATGTTCAGGCTTTATGGCTCTTTATCCTAGAAAGGCCCAAGAACTATATGAATTAAAGAGGCCTCCAAGGAAGCAGAAATTGATATCATTGATGATCCTGTCTTCAGACACTCATCTGTATGGGGGGGGCTCCCCCATCTGCTTAATGAAAATGCCCACACTGGGAGGTCCCCTCAAATGCCTTTTATAATTCTCAAGCCAGGAAATCAGTCTGCTCCTCATACTCCTCAGATCACTTTTAGCCTTGCAGGACATATTTGAAGTGGAGTTTCTTACTCTTCTAACTCGCAGCTCATTCTGCCCCTGAGAGAAGAGGGGACTACTCAAGTCCAGATTATTTTTTCAGTGGCAGATACCAACAATGCAAAGAACGGCTAGGCCAACTTTCCATCTCATTCTATGAGCCAATTTGAAAATATTTTCCTTTAGTAATCAAGTTAGACTCATTCATATTTACTAGTGTTACTTTTATGTCTACTCCTACCTCTGCCTCTCATGTTATCTAATATTGTAATTGCAATGTATTTTAGATTTTTATACCCTCTTTGATTTCTTTAAAATTTCTTTTGGTGTTTGAGGAGATGTGAACTTTGATCTTAGTTTCAGCAGTTAACTTTTTTTTGTGTGTGTGGGTACCGGGGGGTCGACCTCAGGACCTCACGTGCCAGCATGCACCTGTGCCGCTGAGCGATATCACTGGCCCCTTTTTCATATGTGGGTTCCGGGAGTCGAACTCGGGCCCTCGCACTTGCAAGGCAGGCGCTTACGCCGCTGAGCCATCTCACCGGCCCTCAGCAGTTAACTTTTTTTTTTTTTTTTTTTTGTGGGTACCGGGGGGTCGACCTCAGGACCTCACGCGCCAGGAGGCGCCCGTGCCTCTGAGTGATATCACCGGTCCCTTTTTCATATGTGGGATCCGGGAGTCGAACTCGGGCCCTCGCGCTTGCCGGGCAGGCGCTTAAGCCGCTGAGCCATCTCACCGGCCCAGCAGTTAACTTTTAATTCATATTTTTCTAAACTTCAATTCTCTATTTTCTCTTATTATTTGATATGTTGATTTCAAATAGTATTCCTTGATTCCAATCTTTTATGAAAAATCAAAAATCTTATTCTATTCTCTTTTGATATTCTTGATCCCATTCACTAGTTTTAGTCTTTCTAATTTGTCAGAACATATAATATATAATGTATAATTCTTCTACCCATGTACCCACACCTGTGTAACACTTAGATCTGCAACTAAATATATGAATTACTCATTCTTTTTGCAAAAGGTTTGCAAGCTATTTTTTGTTGGATGAAGTGTATCATGTAGTAAATATCCAAGAAGGATAACTGTGCCTAGTAGTCTTTGAGTTCTGGGACATTTGAAAGTGTGCCTTGACATTGGAAAGACAATTTGACGAAGTGTATTATCTTTGATTCACACTTTCCTTAAACTTCTTAAGAATGTTGTTCAGTTGGCCTCAGTGCCTTCCTTTGAAGGTTGTTTTCGAGAAATCTAGTTTTCCTCATTTGTATGTAATTTAATTTTTCTGCATGGTAATCTTGAGAACTTTTAATGTCAAAGTCTGACCATTTTACTAGGATATGTAGCAAAGATGATTGTTCCTCGTCATGCTCTTTGAAAATTAAATGTTTTCCATGGTAGAGTGTCAGGTTTCCTTTCATTTCTGGAAAGTTTTGTAGCTTTAAGTATTCAAATTCATTGTTTTGATTTTCTATTGCAGAGACATCGATTATATGTATGCTAGATCTTGCTGGCCGTCATTCCTCTTTTTTCATCTCTTTCTGTTGGTTTTATTTTCTTAGTTGGTTTTTCTCCTTTTCTTCAACGGCCATTATCAAGTTTTCCTTTCACTCTATTCTCTTATGAGGTCTTTTACTTTTAGTCTTCTTTTACAATGTTATTTTGACTATTATTTCTTTCTTTTCAAGTTTAGTGAACTCGTTACATTTCACGTGTTTTGATCATTTTGGGTCACAGTTTTTGTTCGTTCGTTTTTGGGTTTTCCTAGCTCAAACTATGGTTCCAAATCATTGTTAGACAATGGGTAATCAGGGCTGGAATGTTGTGCTACAGCTTTGTGGAGACTTTTAATCACAAAAGCTTTTATTTGCCCTTTCTGGTTTCTGCACAGTTTGTATGGAATCTTTTCTTTTTTCACGCCTATTCATTTCATAGACAAAGTCCCCAGATTGACAGTTTCTTCTTTTCCCAGTTCTGTGGTTTTTTTTTGTAGGCTCTCCTTCTGTGGATAGTGGGAGTGGTGGTGGTATGGAAAAATAGGAAGGGATCACGCTTAGACACTAAAGATTAGATTTTTATCTCTGGTTCCTTATCTCCTTCCGCTTTCCTTCGCCATGAGTCTCATCCCCACGTATCTGATTGTCCCTGAGGAACGGTCCTTTTCTAAGCCTCAGTTCTTCACACTGAGCCCCTCCCCGTGACACTCCTCTGAACTGTCTCAACCTGTGTCCCAAATTTTGACATTTATTGCTGTGTTGTCCTGGCTGAGAAGTAATTTTCCCTGTATTTTATGCATTTGACCTTTTATTAGGGTCTTTAAACCCTGTCTTCAGATGTGTAGTGGGCTCTATGAGAACTCTGTTTACACTTGTTTATTCTATTCTTTTATGGAATTTTGATATTATTGATATTCTCTATCCAATTGGATATTAGATATTAGATTATCTTCTACTAATGCAGAAGGCATGGATTCTATATGGTTTTATTTGCTCTCCATGTGAATTTCATGGATTTTATTAGAGGGTTATAGGAGATTCAGAAACTGACTCCCCCCATTTTTTTCTGAACCCAGAAAACTGAGACAATCATCTAAGAAAAAATAAGGTTTCTCCCACACGCACACTCTCCTTAAGTGATAGTTGCATATAGTGACTTTTCTTCCAAAAAGAATAGTATTGTTGATTGTATAGTATAGTCCAAAAGTATAGTGTGGAAAGGGTAAAAGAAGAGCAACTTTACAGTGACAAATCCTGATAAACTCTACCTAAAAAGAGATTAAGGTTAAGATCAAGAGGTCAGTAGTCATAAATCATGTTGATAGTATGTGCCCTTGATATGTTGTGATAAAAATGGTCCTGTATTCTTGATCTTCCTCCCAAAGCACATAAATCCAGTCTAATGATGAGAATAACATCAGACAATTCCAATAAAAGGCTTTCTATAATATACCTTATGAGTACTCCTAAAAACTATTGTGGTCATAAGAAACAAGGAAAGTATGAAAAACTGTCATGGTCAGGAAGAGCCTAAGGAGACATAAAAATTAAATTGAATATGACATGGAATGCAGATCAAATCTGGAATAGGAAAAAAGGAAATTAGTTTTTTAAAAAATCTGAATAAAGTATAAACTTATTTAATAACATTGTACAAGTGTTTTGTTCATTAGTAGTTTTTAAAAGGACTGTATTAATGTAAAATATTAATTGTAAAAAATGGAGATGATGTGAGGAGGTTGTTACTTGAGAACTCTCTATACTATCTTCTCAATTTTTCAGTAAATCTAAAACTTTTTAAATACCAATTAAAAATAATAATTAGGACCAAAAAAGTATAATCAGTAAAGCCAAGTTTGAGTGATTAAAGAAAATGACATTAGGCACATTTTGAGGGTCATACATGTATTTTATAAATTGTCTACACTTATTCCCTGGGAAATAAATTGTTGCTTTATAGGCTAATTAATTAGCAATTACTTGCATTCTTCTAGAAAAACTCAAAGATTTAGATTTGATTAGACATTTACCCTTTGAACTTCTTTTTATTTTAGTTTCTAAACAAGAAAATATTTACTATTAGAGTATATAGCCTTTGAATGGGTTCCAAAGCTACAGTAATTTGAAAAACATGAGTTTAATAATTTCATTCAAAATAGAATTGGCAAAAAATACTAGGATAAATGTCTAATTTAAAAATAATAACTATGATTCATCATTAATAAATAGGAAATATATTGTGAAAATAAGTAAAAAATTTTTTGCAGAAGCGCAGTTGTTCTGCATGCTGAATAATATTGGTTGTAGATGCTGGGATAAAGTTGACCTTGGATTAGTTATCACATGAGCCACTTTTGTCCCTTATGTCTCAAGCAGTCTTTAAGTACCAACACATGCCACACAACTGCAAGAGTTGTATGTAGAAATGTGCATTCACTTTCATGGCCTAATATTCCCCTTTCAGTGCATTCTCTTTTAAATAGTAAACATAATGCAAATTTTTTAACGGGAAACTTAACATGGCAGGAGAGATGGTCACAATCTCTTACAAACCACTTTTCACACACATCCCTTGTTACGGAAACAGTGTCTGTAAATAAGAGAAAAAGAGTAAGAAAACAATTTAATTTTAAATCTGTAAACTTTATTTAGTCTAAGTAAATATTAAATTTTATCCCCAGTTATATTATGTTGCCAAAATTAAGAAGACAAAGACTAGCCTCATACTAGTACAAACTTTTCTCTCTTCTCTTCTTCTCTTCTCTTCTCTTTTCTCTTCTCTTCTTCCTCTTTCTCTTTCTCTTTCCTTCTCTTTCTTTCTCTCTATTTCTCTCTCCCTTTCTCTCCTCTCTTCTTCTTCCTCCCTCTCTCTCTCTCTTCTCTCCTCCCCTTCTTCTCCTTCTTCCCCCACCTCTCTCTCTTTCAACAAATTCTAGAACTACATTCCTTACTCCCTTAATTCTTTCATTCTGAGCACAGGCTGAACAACTGCCTATCACATGAAGTTTTTCAACCTATAAGTTACTAATGTTACCATTTTCTCAGCATCGGTCCTAGTTCACTTGAGGTCTAGGTCTCATTTCATGTCTTAAACTTAAGCAGTGATATTGCCTTCATTTGATATGAAGAAAATATCCCTTATTGAAAATTATTCCCATGATTATTTGGGGATATGAAGTTAAGTGGAAAGAATAAATAACATCGCATTTAATACATCTGGATTTGGAAATCTATGTTTCTGCATGAAAGGATGAATGTGACTTTCACTTTGGCAGTTACATTAAAATATTGTAATATAGTTTCAAAATTGGAGTTCCAGTTAGTATTTTCAGTAGTTATTGGATTGTATTTGCTCTGACCAATCATTAACAGTAAGGACATATTTCCATACATCATATCTAAATCATTTTAATTACTCTTTTGGAGGTAAATCTTTCACAAAGGCAAGTAGGGTCCTCCATATGTGAAAATCTACAGGACTTTCTAGCTGAAAGGGGGAAGTGAGGGAAACCACTCATTTGAGAGTCTTCTCATACAAGTGTCCAATTATCACTGCTGCTAACCATCTTGACCCAAATAACCTGCAGTGTGAACACCTAAACATTACATTCAACCTATAGTGCACCTTAAAGAGATCTAATTAGAAAATGAAAAACATTTAAAAATCTAGCACCTGTACAAGTTTGCATTATCTTCAAGTCACCAAATTAAGAAACAGCGAAGTTAAAGAAAATTTCATTGTAGTAATATGTTTGTTTTCTCCAATTCCAGAGGAAAGACGCTTTCGGGTTCAGTGTCTGAAAAACAACATTAACTTACCTTGTAAATTTCAATGATACGGCCCAGCTGCTCCATGTGATAAAATAGAGCTGATGATTTACTGCTGGGTTTTTTTCATAATAATGAAACAATTTAGATTTGCATCTTAGAGTAAAAACAAAGTATACACTGAAATGCAATACACACACAAAGTCTCCAACATCTTAATTGAGAAAGGCAGCTCTTGACTGATCACAGTTCAAACCCAAGTCAGATTGAGCAGGGTTTTACAACATGTGAAATTGAAACAAAAAAGACAGAAATTCTAATGAGACTCCTCCACACAATAAAGTATTTGTTAATCTGTGCCACCATTCTGAAGTTAAAATCATGTCAATAATAAAAGAAAAAAGTTACTTAAGTATCAATCTGGGAAGATGGAGAGGAATATTTAACAAAAATATTAGGTGCTGCTCTGAAGAGAAAAATGAACTTCATTGAAGACAAAGGTTGCTTTGTGTTTTCTGACTAAGGAAAGTATGAATCCATTTCTTTAACTTCAAATTTGACATACTTTTAGATTATTCCAGTTCCTCAAATACCTGCAAAGTTTTAACATAATCAAACCATGGAAAATACATATTTTTGGAAACTTCTAACTTTTAGAAGTCAACAAGCTAAATGAAATAAGCTTTATGTTTTATTACTTACCCATTTATCTTGAATGTGTCCTCTCTTTGTTTCTTTGGTTCTAAGAAACTCCAGAAACATAAAAGTGAATTAATGGTCTAGTGCTGACCTCTTAACTGTAGTCCTTAGATCCTCCAATGAAAAATCACTTTCAGCAGAAGTTCCATCATCTCAGATTTTCAACATGTAATGTGCTACACAGGTGACAAGTGCTGTGCCAATAGATCACCCTATTTTTGAGTTGCCTTTCCAAATGGCCCATGACCAACACCTTCTTTCTGGTTGTTCCCATGAAAAATTCCTTACTTCAGAGAGATGGCTATGGTTAAAATAGCAAAGTTGCCTCTTCAAGATCGACATTCTCAGGGTATTCCAGGTTTTTTTAAATAAAACTCAAATAGTAACATCCAATACAAAATTTTATCTGGATTAAATCAGATTTGTTAATATATAGACTTAGATGCTAGGACAGTGTATAAAACATAATACATATTTATAAATACTTGGTGAATATGAAAGTTTTGTTCTCCTTAGTAACCACTCACAATACACCAAAGTTGAAAAAAAAAAACCCTTTCTTACTAAAAATAGATTAGCAGCTTTTAAAGGTAAGTACAGGAAAGGTCTTCAATTCTTTGGGATTTTAGAACAAAACTAATCTGAAGGAGAACATAGGATAATTGTTGCTCTTGTTGCTGCTGCTAATGTCTGGAGGAGGAAAATTATAGCTACAGTCCAAAACTGAAAACTAGTCACTAATTGTCATGTACCGAGAACTTCTACCAGCAGTTCACACATCGGAACAGCAGTGCCCGACTTACTGGGAAGTGCAGTATAGTACTACTGCTTAGTCAGCAACCATCACTGTATCACCAGTAAAGACAAATTTGCAGCTAGAAGGCCTGTTAGAATAAAGCTATTATAGAGAGACTCTTCACTTTCTCCATCACAGAAAAGGAGAATCCAAAAGGAGTCATCCGTAAAGATTATAAGAACTTCAAGAAAGGGAGATGGCATTTTATTCCTTGACTACATGTTGGCTTAGCCAGTATGCTTGCCAGTTAGATCTGGAGTTCCAGTCATGGCAAAGAGGAACCTTAGAGAGTAGATGGAGATTACACCGAGGTGTGAGCACTCTACGAGTATTGTACACTCTCTGTGTACTGTCAGTATTCCATTTAAGATATCCTGTTAGATAACGGCAAGTGTAGGAGGCACGAAGAGGAGAAGCAGACAGATTGTGTAGAGTTGAGGGGAGAATAGACGATTCAGTCCTGTGCTAAGCAGTGGTAGGTTCTCCTCCACTCACTGTCTTATGAAGTGTCCACAAAAGGCCCCACTCACAGAGCCAGCATCTAGGTATTCTCCAGTTAGAAGGCTCGAGGCCCAACCAACACCCACTGAGAAATGAGATGGCAACAGCCACCCGAAGAGAAGACCGCATCCTTCCTTGTTGACTAAAGATAATTTTTTCCTTTTCCTTATATTCTCTTCAAACAGGAAGAATCACCTGGGGAAAAACAAGGCGTGTAAAAGAGAATATAAACTTCCTTTCTTCCCCAGAGACACACACTTTAAGCCACAGCAATATTAGGCTGGTTTAACTGCACTGGAAAAAAAGGAGAGATTTTTTTCTGTCAGAATATCACAAACCAATTCTAAAAGGTACGTGTAAATGCAATGCACTAAATATAGCTAAGACAATCTTAAAGAAGGACAAGGATGGAAATTTTACACTATCAAATTTCAAGACTTTCTATAAAGCAAGAACAGGTCAATAGACCCATGAAACAGAATAGAGAATCCAGAAATATATCCTCATACATAAGGTCACTGGATTTACCACAAATAATGGTATTGGAGCAACTTAATATCCATACAGCAAGAAAGAAACCTTGACACACATCTCTCATTAGGGACACAAGTTAATTTGAGATGGATTTTAAATTCAAATGTGAAATGTTAAACAGTAAATATAGAATTAAACTACATGCCATAGTACTTTGGGATGCTGGGACACATATGAAGGGTTCATGGGCTATGAAACAGCAATACAAACACTTGACAAATCTCTCACAAGCTCCCAGTTTACATGTTCAACACTGAATTGTGCAAAATTAGGCATTTAATGGTGGCTACTATAAAAATGCAGAAAATTAACATGGAACACAGTATGAAAATGTTGATGTGCAATCCAATTCCAACATTTGAGAGGTTATGCAATGCTATAGACATATATCCTATTACTAACTGCATTTAATTAAGAATAAAATATTAGTTTTTCTTTTACTTATACTATTTTTCCAAACACTGTTTTAGGACAAAAACCTGTAAGATATTTCACCTGACTACTTAATAAATAGAACTGTTAGATTTTCTGTTGACTTTGCAGCTCCACAAAAAATTATGAAACATTATAGTCTCCATATACTAAGAAAGTTTTGGAAACTCTGTTTTAGAAAATATATAGAGGAAAAAATATTCATGACCTTAGGATATGCAAAATTTCTTACACGGAAACAACAAAAAAAAAACCCTAAACATTTAAAAAAATGGACTGCTAAATTTAGGAACTTTTATTTACACAGGACATTAAAAAAGAGAAAATGCTAGCAACAAACTTGAAGGTAATATTCACAATGCATATACCTCAAAAGGAACTCACATCCAGAATACATAAAGAACTCCTACAAATCAATAAGAAAGATAATTCAATTTTTTTTGTGTGTGTGGGTACCGGGGTGTCGACCTCAGGACCTCGCGCACCAGGAGGCGCCCGTGCCGCTGAGCAATATCACTGGCCCCTTTTTCGTATGTGGGTTCCGGGAGTTGAACTCGGGCCCTCGCACTTGCTGGGCAGGCGCTTAAGCCGCTGAGCCATCTCACCGGCCCGATAATTCAATTTTTAAGGGCAAAGAACTTGAATAGACACTTGAACAAAACAATTGTTAAAATAGTCAACAAGAGTACAAAAAAGCTTCATTACTTATAAGAGAAATACAATTTAAAACCTCAACAAGACACTATTATATACCCACTAGAATGCCTCAAATGAAAAGGATTGTTACTGCCAGATGTAGTTAAGAAATGAAACAACAGAAACTGTAATATATTCCTGGTGGGGACATACTTAGTTGGACCACTTTAAAAATCTGTTGGCAATATGTGAGCAAGAAAACATACACCTACACTGTGACCTACCAATTCCATTCCTGGCTACGTACCCAAGAAAAGTCAACACATTTGAATTTAGAATCCATCAGAAAACATCTTTCAAAACTGTTTATACCAGACTTATTTATAACAGCCTGTTGTTATGTCTATTGTTAGGGTTTCTTTTTTTTATTTGGTTGAGGTCTCTCTTGAGAGTGGCCATAAGCCAAAATAGCCACTCTCTAAAGAGTTTTGGTAGTGGATGGAGAGTTAAGTTCAGGGCTATGTGTGTGTCTAATGAGACACAAGCAGGAAGTGAAACCAGAACTGGTGCAACAGAAGAAATTCACTACTTAAAGCTTCCTGAAAAGTTAAAGGTACTGATAGGCAGCTGATGAAAAGGCCAGAGGTGGCAGGGAGCCAACTACTGAGGGAAGGGGGGGAGAGAGAGAAAAAGAGGGAGGGAGGAAAAGAGAGAAAGAAGAAGAGAAAGAGAGAGAGAATATGAATATGGATCTATGGGATTGAGCATTTAGTAAGGTCCATGAGCATTCCTTAGGTTTCTCTGTAGGTGTTTGGGGTTAGCTAGTTTTGAAGGGGAAAAAAAACACCACTGGGCAATTTAGTTCCACCACTCTGATTTTGACCATTAGGTTTCATTGTAGCCAGGAGCTGTGGAATGCTTTGGGTTTGGGGTCAGTGAGATGTGAAGCGAGTATGCAGTATCTTAAACACTCAGATGGGAAGGGGAAGTTTTAACTACACCAAAGGCAACTGGATTTGGTATGACTAGGTTTCAAATAATTTATGTCAGGACAGGCATGATGCTTGTAATCCAGCACTCGGGAGGCTGAGGCAGGAGGATCACCGTGAGTTCGAGGCCATCCTGGGTTACATAAACGAGCTCAAGCCCAGCCTGCAATACATAGCAAGACCCTTTCTCAAAAAAAAAAAAAAAAAAAAAAAACTTATGTCAAGCCTACAAATGAATGCTGAGGCCACAAATACAGAAAGCAAATTTATGACACAGTCATAAACCAAATCAACACGAATATCCATTGATAGGAGAATAGATAAAGTAGCAGAACTCTCGAACAACAGAACACAAAAGAACTAACTAGTGTTTCACACAACCACACAAATGACTTACAGAAGTAGTACAGCAAGAAATACCCCAAGCACTACAGAATACATGCTCTACAATTCCATTTACAGTATGTTCAACATTGGGCAAAACTGATGATTATTGAGTTCTGAATAGTAATTGTCTTGGAGGGCTCACAACTGACTGGGAAGGCACCTATAGTACTGGTCCTTCAAATGTTCTACTTCTCAAACTAGGTTATAGTAAATTATTTTTTGTATATGTAAAAATCTATTGAAGTTGCCATATTGTGCACTATTCTTTATTTATATTATATCTTAAAAAGTAAATAACAGAACTGAATTTTAGTTAATACAATGAGATAATTCTTAAATGACTAGACGAGTAATCTGACCAAAATAGCGCTTAGTGCATATGTATTCAATTTAGCGTAATTGGTCACAATTACTATAGATTCAAAAAATCCAGATTTATATCCCCTACAATTTGATATTTCTCCATACACAGGTTAGTAAGCACAAAATAGTATAGTGCCTGAAGTATGAGTTCAGATTCTAACTACAGTCTCTAATCTCTGTGTAACCCTGGTAAGTTACCAAGCCTCCTTTTAAAACAAGATGAAAGTGTTACTCACCTTACAGGATGGTTGAAAAATTTAACATAATAATGTGTCCCTGGAATAAGGCAAGAACTAAATAAATAATTAGCATTAGTCTCATTTCTCTTCCATAAATCTCTGATAAACTTCAATATGCTGTTGGAAATAATTTTCAGTGTGAACACAATTTGAGCCATTCTGATTAAAATAATTTTAAAACAAGAAAACCAGATGAAAGTTGGGAAAAAAATCATGAGGTAACGGTGCAGGGAAGAGGAGGAATAAGAGTAAAGACATACGTGTTATTGATTTGAAGGAGACAAGAGTTGCCTTGATGCACAATAATCTCTCAAAACAGCACTCCGGTGTCTACGGACAAGCTGGCCTGAATTCATTATAATGGAAACAAAGCAGTAATATTTTCTCCACTAGAGACAAGGGTTGGGAAATACTTTTGAACAGATAAAACAGTTATTCTTCTCAATAGTCCAAGTATAATTTGCATTTCTCTAATGATCACTAATGTTGAACATTTCTTCATGTATTTATAGGCCATTTGTACTTCTTCTGGGAACTGTCTGTACATTTAACTTGCCCATTTTTGACTGGGTTTTTTATGGGAGGGGGGTCCGATTTTCTGAGTTCTTTATATATTCTAGATATTAGTACTCCATCTGAGGAATAGCTGACAAAAATTTTCCCATTCTGTAGGTTGTCTTTTTACTGGCTTGGTTACTTCTTTTTGGAAGCAGCCTATATGTCCATCAAAAGGTGAATGGATAAAGAAAATGTGGTATTACATACAATGGAGAACTACTCTGCCATAAAGAAAGATAAACTTGAGGCATTTTCAGGAAAATGGGTGCACCTGGAGACCATAATGTTAAGTAAAATAAATCAGATGCTCAAACTTAAATATCTCATGGATTCTTTCATATAAAAAAAAACTTTTTAAAAATACAAGTCATTCTACGTCTCTGACACCAAGATGGTACCCAAAAAGTTGAAGATGTGAGAAGTCATCACTTCAGAGTAATTAAATCACTATGGCAATGACAATTTGAATATCTGACTAAAGAGGAAAAATTTCACTCAGTATACATAATGTCTGCAGCAAAGCAAAAGTAATTCCCATTATATTTTTGAAATTTCAGGAGACTTTGAAATATTCCTAGCAATTATTGAATAATAAATGGAAATCACTTATGTTGTTGTCATTAATTTTAAGATGTATAAAAGGTTTTGTGGTCCAAGTTCTATGCTATTTTATTGATTTTCATAAACAGAAAAATTATTCAGAGCTTCTTTCGAGACCTTAGGCTTTCAACCTTATTTTTTGCTCATACTGTGTTAAATTCCTCTACTGGGACTTCTATCATATGATTATTTCTGAATGTTGATCCTCAAAAGGGGCACATAATACTTTAACAAAACTTCATCTTAAACCAATCCCTACATCCCTAAGATTTCTTAGTCCATGTAGGGGTCTAGAGAGTATTTTTAATTCCTTTTTATTTATGTTGAAATAGTGGGCCTGATTCTTTCTCTTTGACTATTAAAAATCAACCTTGTTTTTTTTCTAGGTTAATTCGTTTTCAAAGGTCCAAATCTTCAACAAGTGTATTTGTCAGCATTATGAAATCTAAACATTTTAAAAAGATACTATGTTCATTGTTTAAGGTAGAAATTTATGAGTGAAAATTATGAATATGATTCACTTTTACTTATGGACAGGTGAAAACTGGCTAATTAGGTTGTCCTTACAAATTTCTACTCTTTGTGCCCATAATCCTGGCCCCTGCAAATTTTATTTCTTAGCTGTTATTCTGTTGTAACTGACCTCTAAGTCAAACCTGGATAAATTAAAGGGAGATATTTGACACATGTTTCATGAGCCCCAAAATAATAAAAAGCAAAGAAACCTAAGAGACTGGCTTCTTGGGGAGGAATGTGAGGAGCAGTTGACTTTGCTCAGGATGGCACGGCTGAAATGAATACACTCACTGTTATGGAAGAGGCAAGGCGGGATCACAGCCCAGCTGTGATAATAGAACAGTGACCCGTGACTACGTCTTGACTGAATTGCAGATCTTGAATCTAATCATTATGTTAAAAAGAGGTGTTGAGCCTACAAAAGGAAGCAAGTCTGGAAAAATAGACATGGCAATATGTTAAAGCCAAACTGTAACATAAAATCCACAAATACGTGTCATCCCACCTGCTATTTGTTTCTGCCAGAGCTGTCATCCAGCGATCTAGAGAAGAGAAAGGGGAGCAACAGGTTTTACAAGAAGTAATAACGTGTGGTGTAACATTGGCTCTGTTGCTGATAGGCCGTGTTCCTGGGTTGTATTATTCTATCCCTATAGAAGGTGCTCCATGAACTTCATCACATATCTGAGAAAGTCACTAGTTCAAGATGCTGACAGCATGCAGATTTCTTCTCTTTTCTACTTTAAATGAATAAGAAAATGTCTTAAATGGTGTTTCTTGAATTTTGAGCAGTATCACACAATAAGAACTAGGTACTACTAAAATGAAAAATGCACCCTTTTTGTATTGCATTATTTTCCCCATGTGTATAGTACCTTGTATTAGGTCACAGCCCAGTAATTTCACTTTACATTTATATAATATTTTGCATTTTTAAGAATTGTTTTATATCACTTCTACAAAATAAACCTTTGTGAATTATGGGAAGTTGTATTATTTAGTTCATCTTACCAATGGCAAAGTTGAAGTCAAAGAACTTTACAGATTTGCTACAATAAATATTGGAGGCTAGACTAAAATGCAAGCTTCCAATACTAATCCAATATTCACTCCACTAGACCTCATTAATTTTAAGGAAGATGAAAAGGGGAAATGAGAAAGAAAGTCAAATTATTTTTTCAGAGGAATGTTACCAGAATCATTTGTTTTGGAGTGTATTATCACTAAACTAACCAAGGTGATACCAGAAAGCATATTTAAAATCTAATTCAAATTATGTGAATTATTGCATAATAAAAAACTTCTTCCTCTTACATTTAATTCACCAAGCATAAATAGCAACATAAGTTATAATTATCTGAAAACTAGAAAAAATTTCTCTCCTATCATTTGTAGGACCACATTATATTCCCAAAATGAAGCATAATCTAAAGGCTATCTAGTAAAATGTCCTTCTCATTAGGTAATTTTGAAAAATACTTTTAAATTAAAAACTCTAAACATCATTTATTAGCAAATTCTGATATTCTCTTCAAACACCACCATGGCTAAGAAAGCAATACAAACCCCAAAACTGAACTGTATAAGAGAATCTCTAAGGGCATATAGACTCTGGTTTGCATAATGAAGATGAACACCCAAGTTCCTACTCACGTGTAACAACAGCACAAACCTCTCCGGAGATACTAACCTGTGCTTAAGTCAGCTAGTAAGACTTTGGGTTTCTTTCATGTCTATTCCCAGGTCTTAGGTGTAATTTATATGGCTTATTAACACTGATGGTTGGAATCCCAACAGTAAGCCCAGGTGCTAGTTACAATCCTTATGCTGTGACCTTACTGTAGTCTTGAAATCAAGTCAAGTAGTAAACAGCCTTACAATTTCACACCTTGTTTAAAGGTCGCCTTGGGGAGAGAGTGTGTGAGGAGCAGAACAAATGTACCTGTGCAACTGAAAAACCCACTCAGGACACAAGGCCAGGTAGGCAGTGCTCTCAGATGTACCGTACATATTTGAATAGGAGCTTATGCCACTACCTCTACCTCTTACCAAGCTTCTCCTCTATAGTCAACTCCGTGCTGCTATCCCGAAAGCAGAATTCAGTGCTAGGAGACTCATTACACTTATAAACTCTTTGAAGGAGAAATTTTGTCTCCTTCAGCATTTCACTCCCAGCAACAAATACAGGAAGAACCACATACATAGGAGAAATGCAATAGGTAGTTCTTTGCTGAAATCAACATTTGAGGTAAGAATATATCCAGAGAGAACAGAAAATCTGTGTTATATAATTTAGGTGGTTAAGATTATAAAATGGGAAAATAATGAGACTTTATAATTGAATGGTTATTACAAATGCTTCCCATCTAATATCTGTTTTTGCCCTAACAGTAAAAAAATCATATAACCAAAACTATTCTCCTTCAAAATGTTTTCCTAGACATGAATTTCCTAGATATGACTTCACAGAGCTTCTCTTTCCACAAAGTGCCTGGTCTTTCTGCTAAACATTGTCAGGTGTTAAATAGTATTGATATTATTTCTCTTAAATTTACTGAACATTATGTTCAAAGACTGTAATTTTAAGAACAATATTTAGGCTTGCTTTAGTCTCTCATATTAGTAATGATTAATGTTTCTAAGAAGATTAGGGAAAAAACCAAGACAAGAACATTTTCATATACCAAAGGGTTTTAAAAACAACCAGAGAATGTGACTCTAATAAGATAATAAAATACAAAATATTTTAGAGCGCACCTGTCTTTGGGAACCAAAGAGCAGAGGAGAAGATTTGAACATAAGAGTTATTATTAGCATTGTAATGCCTATAAGGGAGACTCTCTCTCATAGTTTACCAATCCAGCACGTGTGTCTCCACACACGAGCCAATCACTCTTTCCATCGCCTTTAAATCACCTAAGAGAATGCTTCAAACTCAAGCATGCATACTTGGTACTCCTTTTGTAATGGGCAACAAAAGAATGACCTTATAGGAAACTAATGGGCCTTTCATCCCAAGAATCTCTATTGAGGCATGCAACATAAAATAAATCACAGCCAAGGATTTCTCAGAAGTTTCTTGATGAGAGAATCATGACCTTTTCAAGTGTAAAATGATGGATTGAATTGGGCAAGCAATAAGTAGATTTTTTAAAACAGGTTGGCAAAAAATCCAATGATTCATCTACCAAAGTCAAGTGGGATACCTGACTGGTGTCCTCCATCAGGAAACAAAACCAAAAGGTTATGTCTGCCTGGAACATAAGAACTTGTTAAGTAAAATAATAAAGTTAACACCAAGTTCACTGTAGAGATGTTCTGTGGGTCCATGCTAAGCACCATATCAAAAGTGCATGGTGTTTCCGAGGAGGTGGGTGGGCCCACAGGAGAAGCCTTTGAAGCCCTTGTTGAAGCAGTGGCACAGATCCCTTTGGACAACTCTCCGTGATGAAAATTTATGGCGCCCCACACAGACTGTGATGTTTATAATCATCACTTAGTGGGTTTTACTCACACATCGCAGACTTCAGTATACAATGGCCCTTAAAGAGCTTTGTAATTTGAAAGAAAGAATTCAAATTCTTTAGTTACCACCTGACTCCACATTCACTACCTTATTGTCCAGAGGGGAGTCTGAAGGCGTGAAGTGAATTTATTTTTCCATAGAAAATAAACATTCACCAAGGCACATCTGTTCTATTTTTTCATTCTTAACTAGACATTTGATACAACTGTTGTTTTCAGTTTTTTAACTTCCCCACAGGAACCACGCACAGGTTTCTGCGGTGTTCTGATCACGCTGACAGGGATCGGAGAGACCAAACCGACCTCAGACAGAAACGCAGCGGGGCGGGGAGCGTGCCGGGCAGGGCTGTGCGGAGGGCCCGCTCTGACACCTGAGCTGAGGGCCTTCCGTTCAAAGGCGCCTGGCTTGCTTTAAAGCGAAATGAGAAGGCTACCCGTGAAAAAGTTCCTTCTCTTCTTCAGATCTAAACTTCCTAGGCGTCCCGGGGCCCCTTGCTGTGACTCTCGGAGCAATGTGCAGACTGTCCGCTGGGAGCAGACACGGTCTTTACACCCCTCGGGGTTTGTTTCACCTGCCCGCGCAGCCCTCACGAGTAGTGCACTTGCCTGGATTCTCCGCCAGATCCAGACTGCTCTGCAAGTCCTTGGCTTGTTCGTCCTCAGATTCCATTTGTCCCTCCCCGTTCCCTTGCTCTGTTCTGTATCTCTGGTATGATTCCTGCAAACTGTGTTGCTGGGACTCAGTTGCCTTCTGGCTGGATTCAGGAAATTGGATGTCCAGGCAGGAGACTGGCAAGCAAAAGAAAGGAAGAGGAGAGCAAGGCTAGTTTTCCTCCTCTCTCCACCTCACATATGCTACATGGTCCATCAGGAGGAAAAGACTTGAATTCTGGATCTCCTACATTCCCAAGGAATCTTTTACTTTGCTGTGTACATAATTATTATATTTGTAACTTATTTGCTCAGCCTTTAAAAACGAGACTGCAGGAGCATTTAAAATCAGAAGAAATGGGCTGGTGAGATGGCTCAGCGGCATAAACGCCTGCCTGGCAAGTGCAAGGTCCTGAGTTCGGTACCCTCATAAAAAGGAAAAAAGGGCTGGTGATATCGCTCAGCGGCACAAGCGCCTGCTGGCCAGCATGAGGTCCTGAGTTCAACCCCCGGTACCCACATTAAAAAAAAAAAAAAAATCAGAAGAAATAAATGAAGAATTGTGAAATTGCAAGTCACTGAGAACACCGTGATTGGGAAAGTAAAGGATTTGAAAGTAGCTCCAGCAAGAGTCCCCCATTCTGAAAACACCTAGACTCAAAACAGTGTCCTTCACGATGCCAGGAGTCACAGGCATTACCCTCCAGAGCGTTTCCAGGAAACAGTCTCTAGGAGCCAGGTTAGGGCTATGCTTTCTAACATTTAAGCTCCAGGTGATTCTTCTGAACACAAAAATGTGAGGATGACATCATACTGCAATGAAGCCAAAAGCATTGGACAAAGAAATTAATTTTTTTCCCATTCTCTACACACTCCTACCTAAGAAAATATTGTCCAGGGAACTAGGAGAGGGAAGGAGGTATGTGTACTTCGGTACAAGTATGAAATATGTCCAGGTTCCCTTCCACTCAGTGGAAGAAAGGATATGGAGAAAAAAGAAATGTCATGTCCCCCCAAAAGAGAGACATTACACTTGGACTATTTACAGACATTCAAAAATTGCATCTAATTTTAAAGTAATTACTCAGAGATTATAAGGGGGATACAACACTCTCTCTCTCTTCTAGGACTTCTATTGAGAAAGCCTAGAGGAAGCTTTCAGTTATTTTTTTTTTCTTTTGGTTTCCACAATTCTAAATCATATGAAATAGCATTCTACTTGTGAAAGATTTTTGTGGCTTCTCCCTTCAACTGTTATTATAAATATAGCTACCTATAATCAATATGTTTCAAAACCGATGAGATGATAGTCAAACAAAATTGACATCTAGAACAGACGTAGCTATCTTGAATGAAGTCCCCTTGAGTCAAAGGTAATGTAACAGATAGAAGACAGCTTATAAAGCTCCTTTAGAATATTTGCTGCTAAAATGGTCTACATTTCAAAATGGACGCCAAATCTTCATTGCAACTAGAACCTTAATATTTCTTAGATTCTCAAAAAGATTTATGTCTGACGCAGAAAATCTGATAACTTGACTTGGGTTTAAACACTGATAATGACACAGTATAGCTGTTTGACCCAACTAAACTTTCTGCCCCCCCTTTTCTTTTCATTTTCAAGATAAAGGATACTTCCAGTTTTAAAATACATGGTGCTGTACAATAGAGGAGCAGCACATTGACAAGACGCCTGCCTCAAATGATAGTCTGTCTTGTACTTTCTTAACAGTCTGTGAAACCATGAGTACTAACTACAAAATGACCTGTATCATTAACTACAAAACAATGTCAGGTAAGTGGTAAATTAGAGAATACCTGCCCTGAGGTCGTGAAGCTTGACTGGGATTAGAGGAAAAGAAAAAGGAGGATGCAATTCACATTACAGAGTTGCTTTAGACTGGGACAAGCTTAGTGATTCTCAATAGGCCTCTGCTAAGCCTGGAAACTCTTGTATTCCCTAATGGCTACCTGAATAACAAGGAAGTCATAGGGTTTTTAAGGGATGCCTCTAATATACCCAGACCCAAACAATTCAGCTTAGAAATCCTCAAAATAGATAATTTTACAGTGGCAACCCAGGACTTCTCAGCTTTTTCAGGAGTGCTCTGAGGAGTGGAGGAGTTGGGGCCTTACGTATACTATAGCTAAGCTAAGAATGGTATCAAGTAGTAGCTTTCAGAAACCAAAGTGTGGCCTAGAGCGACCCCTAGAGGCTAATTCTGAAATTACTTTACAAACCTCTACCCTTTCTGTCAGCCAATTTTCATTCTCATCAATGGGATGTAGGACATTTCATTTAAATCCACTAACCTTGTTTCATGCAAGTTCAGAAATACAGATTTGGTGTTATATGTTGATTTAAAATAACATCACGTAAACTAACATCTTTTTGCTTGGACTTCTTTTCCGGATAATGTCACATGCAGTGGAGGGCTGGGGGTAAAAGGTAAAAAAAAAAAAAAAAAATCATGGGAGAGAATATATAATTTAATTTTGAGATATTACAGTGGCATTAGTGGTATTGTATACAGGAAACTCTTCTGTTTTAATTCAGTATTTGTGCCTGGGCTTAATCCCTTTTGAAGCAAATGAGAACAAAAAAAGATAACTGATGCTTAAGCATATTACTTTTAAAATTTTATGTAAGAGTAGCTGCATTTCAACAATCACAAGGACAAGAATAACGATGAGGTCATATCCTTGGTTTACTCAAACTTTGACTTAGTTTTCCAATGAATATATTACTGAAGGATTCAAGAAGTTGAGGAGATTCTGTTCTGCCATATAAACTAAACACCACTCAGTAGTTGAGAAATTGGAAACCACAAAGCTTGGGAAGAAAAATGAATGCTTTGGAGCATAAATTTTTCCATTAAATTATGCCAATAAACTTAGGACCTTGAAGGTTACTATACTTCAATACTTTTTAAATAGAAGGAGAGCTCTTTGCTGCCTTTAAACATGGACTGGAAATTGAATAACTAGGACAGCAAGATTTTTAATCCTGCTAGGTTATGTAAATAAATTTATTATTTTCCTATTAATTTAATGTCATACAGTCTGAATTGAATGTATATTTATTAATGTAGAAGATAATTTTTCTAATTTTTCAGTTTAAAAAAAACAAGTCTATGCATATCTCTAATTATATTTTCCCTAAGCTTTCTACGTGAATGGTTGTTTTTCCACTAGTTGAGTAAGAACAGCAAAGGTGAATTAAAAGCTGTTAAATTAAATCAGATTTTTTAAAAAGCTCCTAAGATTTAAAAGCCAAGGAAATTGCTGAGCGCAATTATTTCCATCTCATACCGGTTAAAGTTAGTGATAGTAGGACAGTATGTATAGTTTAGGGCTGAATTAAAGTGTAGGATGCCACATTACTGCAGTAATATGTGAGCTTCTAATTCAGAGGAAATGTGGACTGACATAAGTGAACTTCCTGCAGTGACCTCGCTGTTCCCTTCATTTCTTCCTTCTCTGCCTGACACTCTTCTCTCTATCTTCCCCTTTTGAATAAAAACAAGCCATTTATAGAATTTAATGGGCAAAATATGGATTAATAATCAGGTCGTAGATTCTAACACAGTTTTTGTCAGTAATTAACAAATGAATCATCCAGGTATCTATTTCATTGTAAATAGTACCAGTAGAAATGATGATTTAATAGTCCTTCCTTCTAAATTAAATCATACTATTGTCCAATTTTATTTCAAGGGTGGATAAAATAGAAGAGAACAAATATAAAGCAAAGGAGAATACAGAAAGAAGCTTAAAATTAAATTTGAGACATATTCCTAGTATTATCATCAAAAGATTCTCAAGTCTGGGTTTGGTTGTGGACAGATTAATCTATGTAGCCCTCCTGCTAGGATTTTCTTATCTATAATAGAAATATTAATTCCACTGTGACCTCTGTCTCTCTTGGCTTTTTCCAGATGTCAGTGGAAAAAAAATCATAAAATCATACTAAGTAGACAAATTTGCTCAAGAAACACGTACACATCCACCTCTCACTGATGTGGCAGAGGGAAGACCCTTCTCTGTAGCTAAAAGATGACTCAATTTCTGGGTTATTTTCTACCCAAATATCATATTCTTCCTGCCTTCCATTACCACCCACAGCCACCTCTATACAACTTATGCAAATATCAGTGCTTTTAACAACCTTCTTTTCCCAGCTACTCACACTTTTCTTCAGTACAGTTGTGCTATGTTACTCATCCTGTGCCAACCCTCTACTTTGCACACATTAAACAAAGCAGCGTCTGTTGTTTACATGCTCCAATCCTCCACCTCATCCATGTCTACCACCTCAGTAAATACTCAAAAGTTACAGAGACAGCTGAGTGAACAAATACATGAACAAATACATACATTAGCTAACATTCCAGTAAGGGTACAACAGTTAGTATCCATTGAAGAATAGTCCAAATACAGGAAGCCATGAACTTAATCAGTAAAAGCATTCCAATTTTAGAAGTCATATCATACACAAGATGGGATTTACAAAACTACTGGTTAAAATTTAATTTTTTTTTTTTTTGTGGGTACTGGGGGTAGACCTCAGGACCTCGTGCACCAGCAGGAGCCTGTGCCGCTGAGGGATATCACCGGCCCATTTTTTGTATGTGGGTTCCAGGAGTTGAACTCAGGCCCTCGTGCTTGCCAGGCAGGCTCTTACACTGCTCTGCCATCTCACCAGCCCAAAATTTAATTTTCTTAACCATATTAATATCTATCACTCTATTAGTATCTACAATATTTAAATATCAATGAAATTACTTTGCAATCCTCCATGATCATCATGCCCAAAGCAACTTCAAAGATGGCTCTGCTCTGAGTTGAATTACCGTCCTACTGAAATTTGGTGAAGTGTCAATTTCTGAGGCTGTGGAACAGGCAGAACTGCCTTTGGTGTGACATTGTCTGCTAGGTTCCATTGATTGCTTTATCACATTGGAAACTAAAACATAGCCAGGTTGGGAACTTCAAAAAGACACCAATTAACCCACAGGAATACTTGACCAATTCACTTTCTCAAATGACAATGAGTAAAATAAATAAAATAATACACTATGTCATTTTCTAGGGCAAGAAAAAGTCTAAAATACTCAAAGCAGTCTCAGCAACAACAAAAAAATTGAAATACTTTTGCTTCAACATTTTCTAAATCATTTTCATAACACATAAAAGTGTTATGACAAATGCAGCAAAGTAATTTGCACCGAGAGTGTATAGTCCATGTCCTTTGTAAATACTCTGGTCAAGGAAGAGTATTATTAGAATTAAATATTACCTTGAATTAGCAACAATCATCATACACATACACATATTTGTATGTTCTACATTCAGGCCTCTGCATAGTTTTTTTTTTTAATATGCATGTACCGGGAGTCGAACTCAGGACCTCGCACTTGTCAGGCAGGCACTTATGCCACTGAGCCATATCACCAGCCCTGCATAGTGTTTTTATTTTGATTTGCTTAACTGAATGAGCAAACAGATCCTCCTACAATAGGTCCTCAAATGTGGAATTCATGTTTTCTGCTAAATAAGGAGTTCCTTCAAACGGAATATTCTTTGTTTTTTATGCGGGTACCGGGAGTCGAACTCAGGACCTCGCGCTTGCCAGGCAGGCGCTTATGCCGCTGAGCTATCTCACCAGCCCAGAACATTTTTGAACCTAGACAATGCCATTCATGTTGAAGATAGAAATTTTAGTTTTAGAACATGATGGGAATGGGTTTCTTCTGCAGCTTCTTCTACACTCACTACAATCTTCACCATAAGAATAGATTCATGCTGTGGCCTTTTCAACTCCTATTATTACCTTCTTTTAAATGCAGGAGGTGTTATAATTTTAATACCTGTTAAGTTCTGATCACATAATTCTCCACCAATATTATTTTATCTTTATGGACAGAGAAGTGCTCAGATCCATTGGCAACTCCTACTGGTCACGGAGCTGTTAATAGAGGAGAGTTAAAATAACAGCCTGTCAGAATTTTTTTAAACTCTAAGAGCAGATCATTTTGCATCTTGGAACAAAATGGCTATTAAAATTCAAATCATGCATTCTATAACAAATAAGAACAGTAAACGTTACACCCCAGCAAGCACTGATAACCAAAACACGTTTTAAATTTTGGAAGAACATTACCCCCTGGCCCCTAGAGTGGGAAGAGGTAACATCATCCTCCTGCTAGCTAGAGGAAGCTAACAGCACAATCACACTGATACGAGGTGATAAAATAGATCCCAACGGATCACTATTTTTTCAGGAATCACATGTACAGTGTACAATTTTCTTTCCAGTGATCTGAATCCGTTTTTATTTTAGAGTTCAAAAATTTCAGGATCGATTCTGGCTCCACTCATTACTAGCTTTGAGACTCTTTGTCCTTATTCAAAAAGTGGCCATAATAATAAATTAATTCTGGCAAAAAATTAAACTTGGTGAAG
Organism: Erethizon dorsatum; assembly: GCA_028451465.1. Taxonomy (NCBI): domain Eukaryota; kingdom Metazoa; phylum Chordata; class Mammalia; order Rodentia; family Erethizontidae; genus Erethizon; species Erethizon dorsatum. The sequence goes on along the minus strand of CM051837.1, from coordinate 50,332,061 downwards.
TGCAAGCACTTTGACAAGAGCGAAGTGTTTTGATAAGCGTAGTGTGATCATTATCAAATCATCTTTAAATTAGGGACACACTGATTGCTAGGTGAGCTCTCGGATTGAATGCTATCATAAAATTTCTAACAGAGACCTCCAACTTTGAGCCAAAGCAGTGGCATCAACATGCAGCATGCACGCTTACGTTGGGGTAAGGTGCTGGTGTAGAAAACACAGCTTTATGTTTTCCTTTAGCCATTTTTTCAGCTCTATCTGCAATGCTTTAGAGCATGGGCCAGGAACCATCCTAATATTTTCTGTGAGTTTTCCTTCAAAGCGCTTCTTCTGTGACATGGTTGAAAAATGTGCAGGCTATGGAAGATAATGCAAATACTGCAACGTTGTCACTTACCATCCCAGCCAGCAATGGCACTGAGAAAATGAAAAAGCCTTTGACATATCGAAATTTAGCAGCACCATTCTAACTGGGGCGAAAACAATATTTTTAATCTTCCCTGGAAAGATCAAATTAAATCGGTGGCAAACTCTGCCTGATACAGCTCTATGTCACTGACTATTCAGATGAGAAAGCCAGAGAAGTCTGCAGCTCTTGACTTTGTAGCCCATGCCTCTTTGTAGAAATCTAGGGAGCAGCGATAAGCCATTCCTGCATAAAGATTAGCCTCCAGACAGTGAAATGGTGTCAGAGACAAGGATGGAGAACACAGACACACATTTTGCCTGGCATTTAGATTCAGCTAAAAGCCATCAAATTTCACAGCTGAACTTCAAATATGACTCAGAGGTTTGACTTTCCTTCTGTTTTCAGCAATGCAACACATCTGTGTATTTCAGCCCACACAGCTATGCATTTTAGTGATTGTATATTAAAAGTGGATTCTCTTAATCAATAATAATTCAGGGATTATAGCTGTATTCATTAAAAGTTCTATTTAAAGGCAGTTAAAACTCAAGGGTAGGGGTTTTCAAACTTTAGTATGTGTAAGAAACATCTGGAAAGCGTAAAAAATGCAGATTCTAGGGGCCTCCCTGCAGAGTCTCATTGAGTGAATCTGGAATGAAACATCAGAAATTGAATTTTTTAACAAGCACCCCAGGTGAAAGTTATCCTACAGTCTTTCAATTTTAATGTGATTTTTATAATCCCAGTTGCATTTAAATCCTTTGAAGAAATGAGAAAATGGAAAGAGACAGACAGCCCAAAATGTATTTTGACAGTTTTGTAGATAGTATTATTCTGGCTTTTAGAGATTTAAAATCAAAATTTTATGGCATACTAATCCATAATATGAATACTCTTTTTGAGTCAGACAAAGCAAAAAAAAAGAAAGATAAAAAGGTTTGTCCCAAGAAAAGTATTCAGCTCCCCAAAGCAAAGACCTTTCAAGTGGATATTTCAAGGAGCCTAGTTTCATAAGTTCAAGTTAATATTCTTAGCTATAGCATTTATGTTTAAGATTTAAAATTTTTGTGTTCACTTTGATAGTATAAAAAATGGAAGTATAAAATAGTACGACCAGTTCAAGATGTTCATATGTACGTGGCATATTTAATCAGCAGTGAAATATCACTTCAACTCTTCTCCAAATATGAAGCCCAGTATTTGACATCACAATATCCACACCTACTGTTTTATTTTAAAAGTCTGAGATTTTACCTGCTAACCTTGCGTAATTATAGTATTGAATATAGCAAAGCTAACTACACTAATGGAATAACATAGAGTGATTCCTCTTTTCACATAATCATATTGTCCTTTAGAAGACATATTCCCTCCAATCCAGAGAAATGTAGAAATCTATAGAGTATTATTTGGGTTGTTTGGTTTCTGCACTTAAAATTGGGTTTTACGTCTCACACTTTATTACTTAGCAGGGGCAGCTTCCCGGGTGTAGGATCTCTACAAAGAGCAAGACACTTAGTTTAACATTTGACTGTCATTGTCTTAAAATGACATCATAATTTTTGAGCAAAGTAACTCATATTTTTAGTTTTTCATTGGGCTCTCAAAATCATGTGACTAGTACTTCTCCTTAATAATATTTAAGTGTAATATTTAATGTTTCCTTCAGTATACATTACTACTGTTAACACAATAATTTGGCATGCCCATGATATATTGATGTATTTTATAATATATACAAAATTTCATTATTTATATAATATATAAATGTTCATTACTTAAATAATATACATATATATAAATTGTCAACCACCGGACTACAGAAAAGATAAAGATGCAGCCTCTATCCCCACAGATTTCAAATTCTATCTCTCAGTGTCAGATAGCATACATTACATATTCCCCATGAGTGGATAACAATTTCATATGAGTTTATTTATGTACTAACAGACACAATCACCTATTATTCCAGATGCAAGGAGATTGGAGCTACGTCTTAAAATAAGTTTATATCAGGTATTTTATATCCTGAAAAACAACAGAATTATTCACTACTTAGTTGATTGTGGTAGAGGCAGACCCAACTACAGTGACTTAAAATGGCCCAAAATACCCCGCAAAAATATTTCTTAATAACACTTAAGACTCCTGTTATAGTCAGGGTTTGCAAGGGAATAGATTTAATAAAGGAAACGCAATTTATACGATTATTTTGTGATATTCACCCAGAAAATTCAAATGCAGGGAGATGCAAGAGATTTGTCCACACACTAAAGACCCAAGAATCCAGTGAAGGACCTGGATCCCACAGCAATGTCCTGCAAAAGTCCAGCTGGAGGGCTGGCGCCCACGACAACATCTCATGCAAGTCTGTATCAAGGACCTGCACTGGGGAGGCCCAAAGGTCAGTGGTGGAATCTAGAAAGTCTGCACCAGTGGGTGAAGGATCTGTGCCACCAGGCTGAGGGATCTGCACTGGAGCCAGGAAGTGACACTCAGGGTAAGGACCAGAGCTGTCCCGAAGAGAACCGCAGCCATCCTCAGGGACAGCAAGGACCCGAGCTCCTCCGACAATGAGAACAGCTGAGTTCATATCAGGAAAACCAGTGTGACAAACTTCTCCAGGAGGATCAACAGCACACCATGTTCCCCTCCAGTTTTCTTTTTATTCTGCTAGCAACAACCCTCAGGTGGGCCTTGCACATCCAGAACCGTGCTGACTCAGCTCAGCTCGATGTTACAAGTTGACCATTAGTTAATCCACCATAGCTCCTCAAGACATAAAGCATTATTCTTTCTTCCACTTGAATATGTATCCTGGTTCCTCCACTGGCTGGATCCAAAAAATAAGCAGAAGTAGGCCTAACTTTAGTTTCACATATACATGTGCCAGGCCAAGCTTTGAGGTAACAGGTACAGATGAAACCAGCCTGGAAACTGTAAAGGTCGTGAAGTGCAAGTCAACTGCAGTTATTCCTGAAATTTCATTATAAAATTATGAAATAAAATGTACTGAGCTCTACAGTGGCCATGTGTGTGCTTCAAAGAGAAAAATGCCTATTAATGGATCGCACAGTTTTCTGCTGAGGTTTATGGGTTGAAGAACAGAGTGCACATAGCAAACGTAGGGATGGAGGCTGAGTCCACCCACTTGATGCCTTTCCTGGCCATTCTTTCTTGCCCCCAACGGCCCTTCCACTGATTCCTGTTTGTTAAGTAGAAAGCATTTCCCCAAAAGACATCTCAGTGTCTCAAACACAACTGTTATTGCCATAATCAATCTCTGCCTCAAAAATCCTTTCAGAATAAATTATTCTATAGAACAAAGACTTCCAGATACTTGAGGTTTTACCACTCTATGTACTAACTTTAATTTTTCCTTTGAACAAGGATGAAGATCTTTTGTAAAATACAGTCTTAACTTTATAAATACTGTATTTGATAGAAAGTATTTTAGACATTTTATGACCCTTAATTATAATTTAGATCACTGATCAAACATTCTATAATTCATGAATAGATGAAGTAAATTTATCACACTCCCTCCTCAAATAATGAAACAATCACACTCCCCTCTCAAATAATACATGAAACCATTTTTAGGTTGCTGAACCAGTTACAAAATCATAGTAATCCCTGAGAAATAATAAACAAGTGACTCCTATAATTTCCCAGCTTACTGGTGTGAAAAAATTTCCAGGGTGTTACGCAATAATGGTGGAACATGGGTAGATTTCAGTAGTCTCCATGAGTTAAAATGTGGACCTGAAAGTCTAGAGAGACTACAATGTCTGGAGAGGAGAATCACAGACAGAACTCCCCTGTGTTAATTAGAGATTTCCAGAAAAACAAAACCAATAAGTCATGTGAGTGTGTGTGTGTGTGTGTGTGTGTGTGTGTGTGTGTGTGTGTGTGAGAGAGAGAGAGAGAGAGAGAGAGAGAGAGAGAGAAAGAGAGAAAGAGAATGTTAATACTATTATAAGGAACTGTCTCATGTGAATAGAGGCTAAAAAGACCAAACATATGCAATCAGCAAGCTGGGGACTCAGGAGAGTTATGTGATCTGAAAGCCACCAGAGTTAACATCCAAGATGAACCGTTGAAGTCCAAAGGCCAGAAAACTCCAGTGTCTCAGCTCCAGCAGTCAGGCAGGAGGAGTTCCCTCTTAGCCTTTTTATTATATTCAGTTCTTAAATTGATCCACATTAAGAAGGGCAATCTGTTGTAGTCAGTCCACCAGCTCAAATACTAATTCTAGAAACACTCTCACAGACACTCCCAGATTAGCGTTTGGCCAAATGTCTGGGGAACCAGACAAGTTGAATGGTAAGATGAAGCATCATCCCCCCCTAGAGTATTCAGCTAAATACTGATGAAAACATCTGCATAAGTAAATTATTTGAGATAAGAAAAAAAGAATCACCCAAATAAATTAGAGGGAATAAGAGAGAATAGTCTATTTTTCTACAAGCCAGAGTAGAAAACTCAACATTCACAAAGTACTGAATGGAAAACTCAGAAGGATCTTGACTCAACATTAGGGAATAATTAACCCTACACTAAATGTTACTGTATTTTTATCTAACAAATCTTAAAGTGAAGATCTGAAGAAACAAACTGTTTCTAACTAATACAAATATGTGCGAGGACAAAATATCAAGAATATTTGTAAAAATACAAAATTATACAATAACCCAAATGATAAAATTTATAATACCTGGCATTCAGCCAAAAATCACCAAGCATGCAAAAAAGCTGGAAAACACATCTCATAATCAATCAGCTCAAACTGACCCAGAACTTACACGGATGTTAGAATTATCAAAAAACCTCATCTGAAGTTATTATGGCTATACCGTATATTCTAAAATGTAAGTAAATGCAACAAAACTAATAAGAAAAGACCAAATTGAGTTTTTAGGAATAAAAATTAAAATTTTATGAAGCTAAAATAATACACCATGGACTGGGGATGTAGCTCAGTGGTATAGTACTTGCTTAGCATGGGTGAGGCCCTGGGATCTATCTCCAGCACCCCACACAAATACCCAAGATGGAAATAACATCAGCTTAGACACTGCAGGAAAAAATATTAGCAAATATGAAATAATGGCAATAGAAACTGTGCATAATACATCACAGAGACAGAAATACTGTAATAATTTTTAAAAGGAACAGATCATTAGTGAGCTGTGGCCTACTTCAGGTAGTCCAATATACAGTAAAGTCCCCAAGGATGAAAACAGAAAAAAATAATTAAACCCACAGGTCCCAGCAGCTCAACAAACCCCAAGCACAAGAGCAATGATAAAAACTATACCAAGACATACCATAACAGATTTGTTCAAAACCAACGATAAAAATAAAATCAATAAATCACCAAGATAATGTGGTATGGGGAGAAGTCATACTTACACAGAGGAATGAAGATAAGGATGACAATATATCTCTCACTGGAAATTATGGAAATGAGAAGACAGTGGTGTAAAAGTCTTTGAAATATTGAACAAAGCGATCTAAATTTCTCTATCAGTGAAAAATATCTTCCAAAAATGAAGATAAAGAGGTTTTCTGAGCTATAAAAGCACAATTAATTCATTATCAGCAGATCACATAGCAAGAAATGTTATAGATAGTTGCTCAATGAACATTATGACAAAGTGCTTCACAAGGCTTATTGAATTAATAATTTTATTTTTCTCCTAAACTTGATAGTGTCATTAGGTGTTTTAGTTTTATGTTTCAGTTCATGTGCCAGATTTTATAATTTTATTGTTTTTAGGCTTTTAGCTAACAGTTCTCATAATTACCACTGTCCTTTTCTGTTATGGAGCTATTTTCTGTCCTAATTTTCTACTTCTAAACAGTGGGGCTAGAAATTAGATAAGAAAATTTATTGGAATTGTGAATAAATGACTCATCAGAAGTAAGCCATACTCGAGAAAAATACTACCGCAATTATTGCAAGGAAAATGATTACACATTGAATATCCATGTTGCGCTAGTCATTATTTTAAATCCTTCACATGCATTATTTCTTTTTCAGAGCATCTAGAATCTGCTTCTGAAGTAAATACATTAGTGAATAAAGAGGCAGAATGGTAACTTGCTTTAAAACAACAGCCTTGAATCCAGATATTCAACATTTAAAAACACAACTCTGGGGCCGGTGAGATGGCTCAGCGGCATAAGCTCCTGCCCGGCAAGCGCGAGGGCCCAAGTTTGACTCCCGGAACCCACATACGAAAAAGGGGCCGGTGATATCGCTCAGCGGCACGGGCGCCTGCTGGCGCGCGAAGTCCTGAGGTTGATCCCCGGTACCCACACACACACACACACACACACACACACACACACAAATACACAACTCTGTTGCTTCCTAGCACTGATCCTGTGAACAGATTTGCTCGGCCTCACCTTCTTGATGGAGGCAACTCCAAAGGCCATTTACATGGCACTGTGATCAGTGGAAGAACAATAAACTAAAGAAGTATTCAACTAGAACCTCAACTATATATGTTGAGCATTTATTTACCTAATCTTCATAAAATAAACCCGCATAAAATAAACTGTACATATCCCCTCAGCCTTGTTACCTTGACCTTATTCTACCACATCATGAGTTCTAAGAAATAGAAAATTTCAAGCACATGAATCAGATATCTCAGGGATAAACAGATTGATCATCAACCTCTAATAATCTCCCAAGGATAGCAAATGTCACCATTTCCTTAAGGGAACCCAAAGTCTGCCAAGGAAATCAGAAAGGAAAATTTTTCCCAGCAGAATGATAGATGGGTAGCTTCAGCTGCCACTCCAAAGTGTGCTGCTAGAATAATCTGCAAGGACAGTGACTTAGCAATGAACCATAACTCAAGTATCACAAGCAGCAGTCACACCACTGAAATATCCCTTATTTAACTCTGATCCTCAAAACGGTGAAAGGTATACTGCTCATTTTTGAAGGCACATTAATTCTGTCAATATTCACTCAGCATTTTACTGGCAGCAGTCTATAGGAATGTCATTTCATTTTTTCCTGTTCCAATATGTATTGAATTTATAGGTGCTTTCTTTTCCAAATGACCAATAAATTCCAACTCCAGTCTTTAAGTCAGAACAGGAAACCTTTAGTACATATGTAGACCTAACCCTTTGATTTAATTTGGACCTCAAATTAATATTGGTGTCATCACAAAAACTGCTGTTCATGAAGAAATTTATACTCTGGCGTTATTATGACATCCCATTCAGTGTTGCATCTCTGAGTTAAGAATGAAGAGCAGTGAAATATCTCCAAGTAGAGGCCAAACAGCCCATCATCTCGAAGTGTACTGGGAGTTACATAATGGGCTGAAGGCCAGGCCAAGTTGCCTAAGGCCATCTCCTCACACTGCAGGCTGGCCACTAACCATCTTTCTGAGCCTCTTCCCATTATCTCTCTTCTACTTTCCTTTTCTTCTTCTCTTTGTGTCTTTCTCTGTTCAGCTGTCTTCGCGTCCTCTTTTTTTCTCTCTTTTTCTCTTTTGTTCCTTTTCTTTTTCCATTTTCCCTCTCGTGTCTTTCTTTCATTCTTTTCACTACTCTATATAACATAAAACTTAAATTTAAACATTGTGTTTGCTGAATTATATTTCAGAGTCCTAGTCATTTAAGAATTAGAACAGGGTTGGTGAGATGGCTCAGCAGCATAAGCGCCTGCCTGGCAAGCGCGAGGTCCTGAGTTCAACTCCCAGTACCCACATACCAAAAAAGGGCCGGTGATATCGCTCAGCGGCACAGGCGCCTACTGGCACGTGAGGTCCTGAGGTCGACCCCCAGTACCCACAAAAAAAAAAAAAAAAGAATTAGAACAAAAGAAAAATTTTGCACCTGTCTCAATAATTAAGCGGTTTTCCATGTTGCTCTTGATGGTTTTTCCCTGGAATCCACAAGCTTTGAAATAAGAATCAAAAATCAGAAGTTATTTTTTATTCAAGGACCTCAGAGAATCAATTTTTTTTTAATGTGGGTGCCGAAAGTCAACCTCAGGACCTCGCACTTACCAGCAGGCGCTTGTGCCACTGAGCTATCTCACCGGCCCAAGAATCAATATTTGACTTAGCCTTAATTGCCATTCTCAAATTTTTAGCACCTAGTCTAACATCCCATTTTTTCATCTTCTTTTATAATCTTCTCTTTCTAAGGAACCAATTCTTATCTTTGGCTGTATGTTCCATTTTCTCATCTTTTTTGAAAAAAAAAAAAACAACTTATTTTTAAAAGGTTACTTTTAAAAAGGTAAGCTTACTTTAAAATTATCTATGTTTTGATAGCTTCAGAAGTGCTTCACTTTTCTTCTGAGTAGTTGAAAATGAATCTGAAAGAAAACCTAATATAAGGTCATATAGTTAAATATGTCTTTGATTATATCAAGAAATCCAATGAAGTCTTTGAAAAATAGATTTGTGTATTATGTAATAACAAGGGGATGTTTTGGGAAAGTATGGAAATATCCAAGATCTTTGCATAGAATTTACCAGAGAAAAGAGGAGCAAAAATATAACAGAGGATTTCAACAACCTCGAACAGGAGCTAACTAGAAGTAGGACAAAAATACTTAGAAACTCAGAAATAAAGTGGTAGAGACTTTAAAAGATCATGGAAGAATCAGAGCAGCCACCTACTGCTGCAATAACTTTAAATTGGTGGAAAAATATATTGTGGAGGTCCCTTCTGCTGGAAATCTTCTGCCAGTTGTTAACATCTACAAGAGTTTGCATGTTCTAGTGGTGTGCACAAGAAATAAAAATTAGAAATACAACTTAGAAATAGGAACAGGGTGCAGTGGAAACATTTACAATGGGCTTTTAATTTAGATATACAGGGGGCCGGTGAGATGGCTCAGCGGCATAAGCGCCTGCCTGGCAAGCGCGAGGTCCTGAGTTCGACCTCCGATATCCACAAAAAAATAATAATAATAAAATAAAATAAAATAAAATAATAATTTAGATATACAGTGATAACTTCCCGAAGTAGGTCGCATCTGTCCAAATTTCAAAGTGTAGATTAGGAGGTTAAGGAAAAGGGTAATGGGACATAAAAATGTATGTTGGAACATAAAAAGAATATAGTGCTAATATAAAAAAGTAGATGCATACAGACATTTGAAGACATTCAACATACGTAGTCTGCCATTATACGTTTGAATTGCATAGTTTTAATATGTGAAAAATGAGTTATTTTACTTTTTCTACCTCCAATTTTCATCTATATAATACACCTATAATGAAGATTAAGTGAGATTTCTAGAAAGTGTCTAGGATGTAATGCACTTCATATGATTTAGGACACCAAAGACCGGAAATACACCTTTATTTTATGAAACATAGGTAGGAAAATCTGCAATTAATATTAAACTATAATTAGTTGCAAGATGCACCTTACAGGAAAACTAAAATGTGAGATGGAAAACTATGTAGTTTAGAGTGAATAAAAATACGGTGTGTAGCTTATTTCCCCAACCCTTGAGAAAGTCCAAGACCATTATCAGTTTTCAAAAGAAATATGAATAAAGCATTCCAGCAGGGTGTTCCTGACTTCAATGTTAGTTCTCCATGATACCAATGCATTTGCTTGTTTCCTCTTGAGTCAATATTATATTAATCAATCAACAAATAATTATTGAGCCATTATTGCTGTAATATACCACAAAAAAATATTTATAACTGCATTCCTTCCTTTGGTGATTCTTTTTTCCAATTAATGGCATGATATATTTCTGACAGTGAATGGTCACTCTTTCAACATTTGATGTCCTGCAAACACGGAAAGAACTCTAGGCTAAGTCCAAGAAATCATGGAAAAATTGTCCCCTCACAATCCATTTTATTTGCCCAATTGTATGTCTTTCCAGCCCCTATCTATAGACTTCCTAGACTACTGCTTATCAATGTTTAGATGTATTCAAATACCATCTTATATGCCTTTCTAGTTAGCATTTCCAAACAATCTCAACTTTGTCTAGTTGGAAGCTATAATGTCTATTTTTTAAAAAACACTGCCCAACTTACTATGATAGACAAAGTGATTTTTTCAAATAAATGAAAAACACAAAAGAGAAGTAGGATTTTTCAAAACTTATTTCCTTAATGCCAATTAAAGCAAATATTGATGGTATTCTTTTAGTTCTAAAGAAAGACTATCAAGGGAAAACAATAAGCTACTGTTCAAAAATCAAGTTTGAATTATTGTCAATTGCTACAGCAGCAAATTAAAAGAAAGATCAGAGGCAAACTTGGTGCCTGAACTAGAACTCCTGGTCCAGGACTAGGGGTAGAGCTCAGTCATAGAGAATTTGCCCAGCATATACAAAGCCCTAGATATAAGTTCTAGCATTACAAAAAAGAAAGTATAGAACTCTCTACCCAACATAATAATAATCACTAAACTACAGAGGATTGTAAGTGCTCAAAACATGGCCAGTTTAGATTGAAATGTGGTATAATCATAAAACACAACTATGTTTTGAAATTTTGGTATCAAAAATAGAAAATACACTAGTTTTAGTATAAGCTTTTATAATGATTACATGTTGAAGAAAAATGTTTGATACATTTATACCATAAAATATGTTGCTGAAATTAATTGCACATGTGCTTTTTACTTTTTAAAAATGTGTCTATTGGAAAATCCTGAATTACACAGAGGCTCATATCTGTAGCTTACATATTTCTCTTGGACTGTGGTATGCTAGATACTACCCCACACAGACAATCACAATTTGCCTCTTGGGTCCCCAGAAAAATGTTGGGAGTTACAAGGTCACATGATCTCACTTCCTAATCATTCTATGTGGAGTAATATATTAAATGGATATGTAACACCTTTTTGTACAGAAGAAAGTGCTTATGAATTTAACATGCATATAACAATGCATAAGAAAAACCCTATAAATTCTGCCACATTACCCTCAGGAGACCTTGGGTATATTTCCAACAAAAACTATCTCTAGGGCCGGTGAGATGGCTCAGCGGCATAAGCGCCTGCCTTGCAAGCGCGAGGGCCCGAGTTCGACTCCCAGATCCCACATACGAAAAAGGGGCCGGTGATATCGCTCAGAGGCACGGGCGCCTGCTGGTGCGCGAGGTCCTGAGGTCGACCCCCCGGTACCCACAAAAAAAAAAAAAAAAAAAAAACTATCTCTAGTAAAAACTTTTGTTCTTCCACATACTCATCCATTCTACAAAGTTAGAGCTTTCCACTACTCACCAAATTTTTACTGGCTCTCTGAAGCATAGTCTCAAGTGTCAACAAAGAAAGTCTCAAGTTGGATTCTTTTCAAAGATGTAAGAAACATCACTTTAAATTATATTAGATAGTATCTTCCTACTTTGGATTTTGTGAGGTCTTGAACAATGAGTCTACTCTTAAGTAATAAGTTCAGAGGTGTCAGAGGTGATATTTGAGTGTGCTTGCTTGAGGGACAACACCAGACAAGGCTTTTAGTCATTGACTCCTATGAGGGGGTCATGGCAGCATCTCTGGCAACTTCATAACAATCACAATGCAAGATACTGAGGTGGAAGGAAAGGAAACACCCAAGTTGCCAGAGTGAGAGTTAGAAGTCACAACCAGAGTTTGTTCTCTGTGCTATTTCCCAGGACACCTATTTCAAACAGTTTCTGTTGCTGTGAGAAAATACACTTAGCAAGAGGGAAAGTTTATTTTGGTTCACTGATTCAGAGGTTTCAGTCCATGGTCAGTTGGTTGTATTGCTTTTGGGCCTCTGATGAGGCAGAACATCATGGCAAGGCGCTTCTCACCTCACAGTGACTGGAAAACAGAAAAGGAAGAGGCCTGGGCCTGAATATCCTCTTCTAAGACATGGCCTCGGCGACCTAACTTCCTCTAAGTAGGCTCCACCTCTTAAATGTTCCACCAACTCCAAAGAGTTATTAGCTGAGGACCAAGCCTTTAACACGTTCACTTTGGGAATACTTCCAAACCATGGCACATAGCTTGAACCAGAATGTGCAGGAGATCTGGGGCTGAGCCCTGGCTGCACACCAGCATCATCTGCAGAGCTTTTAAACCATATGAATCCTCAAATTCCTACCCTAAGGAATCCTAATTTACAAAGTTATTCTGCCTGTGGGCCAAAACGTGAATAATTATTAAAACCTTCTCAAAAGATGCTAATGTGAAAGTTTAAGGACCACTGAGTGAAAACAACAGTATTCAACTTAAGCTTGCATCAGTGTAGCCTAGAAGGCTTGCAAAAACACCAATCACTGGGTTGCCACATGAGTCAGAAGGTTGGGATGAGTCCTCAGACAACTCCTAAGATGATGCTGACTCTCCCGGCCTGAAGACCACATTCTGAGAGCCTCACAGCAAGGGGAATCCATAGTTCTTTTTTGCCTTTTTCATTCTTTCCTCCCCCTGAGAGAAGGACAAATTGAAGGCAGAGAAGAACTGAGCATGTTTGACAAAGAAACTTTCTCTCTCTCTTTTCAGACATGTGAGGCTACAGAGAAAATTCCTTTTTATCCATCACTAGACTAGCTTATCAGTGCAGGCTCTGTCTGCATGTGTGAGTAGAAAGCTTCCAGTTTTGTGTTTTGTTTTGTTTAAGGAATTATGATCATAAGTTTGGAGAAAGTATTAGGCCACAAAGCTAAAGTCAGCTTCTCCAACATGATAAGAATTTTAAAACATATGGCATATATTTTTAAATTTTGGTCCCCATTCATCTGTCTTCTGGGTCCTCTCTCAATATTTTCTAAACTCAAGATAGAGGAAAAGTTGAGTGTTATATATTAGCTTCCTAAAATCCCAATATAATTCTTCCCCTGTCCAAATAGTTTCTCTTCTTGGCCCTTTGAAAGCAATATAAACAATTTCACTGACTTAGTAAACAGGACTGAAAAAAACTGAAATGAAAACATGGCCCATGCTGGATGGAATCAATTCTTTGAAAAGGAAGAAGACAAATAGGCATCAGATGTCTGCAATAAACTATTGCTAAAATGTATGGGTGAGCTCAATGCTGCTATATTCCACACGCTCTACCCTTACTTATCTCCAATTTTCTAAGACTGCTATAACAAAAAGTATAAGAGAAGCACCCTGGACACAAGCTGGTAAAAACACCAAATAAAGCAAATATTTGCTGAATCATAGTAGTAGTAATAACAATAGGCATCTTTTTAAACACCTGTTATGTGCCAGGTACTGTCTTGACTACATTCAGCACAATATCACCTACTAAAGAACTCTGTTAAATAGGTATTATATGATAACAAAACTGCAGCATAGCTAGCTAGGCTAAAACTTGGTGAAAATAAGTAAAGATGGAATTTGCACTCTGGTCTGTCTGGGTTGAAAGTTGATGCTCTTTCTATTAAAATGTGTATTCGTACTTTTAGAAAAATTCCCATTATAAAAGTTATGAAAGATGAAAAGAAGTAAAACATTTTATAGCAGCACCCTAACCTAAAGACATTTGTAGTCTACTTGATGAGATAAGATTATAGGTAAGAAAAATTAACCACAAGATTAAAAATTAATAAAATACCATCTTTGACTCCAAGCTGAAAAATATTTCAAGAACGGTGAAGTGACTGGGAGAAATCTAAACCCATAAAGCCAGGTGATGTAGAATAGAGTTAGTCACCCATAATCCAGTCTGCTTCCAGAAAAAAAAAAATTATCTGAATCTTTGAGATCCACTGTGTATAGTGTATTCTACTTTTCCCTAGTCTCCCGGTGATTCACTCCGACAACACAGGACAAATACAATCTTCATACATCATTATTAACATGGCTAATCCTTCTGGTCCCTCCTCAGGTTGCATATTTTGATCAAAGTTAAGGTTCAGTCCAGTTCACTCAGATCCAGACTGCCTAAAAGAAGAATGCTCATCATTTATTTTTTTTGCTGTTATTTTTTTTTTATTTTAAAGAGAAGAAAAAACAAAACAAATCAAAAAAAGAACAAATTTTCAAAACAACATAGTATGAGGGTAACAATGGTCAATGCATTACGTATTATTATCTTTAAGTTAGTTATTCAGGATACCAGACATTAGCATTCAATTGTCCAAACATTATTGGCTCAAACCTTACTCTTCAATGAGTGGTTCTGCTTACTTATCTCTAAGTAAGTAAGAACATGATATATTGATTGATAGCAAAGAAAACTATTACCGAAGCCTCCATCCTAGAAGAAAAAACACTGACTGTGGTATACACACAGCATTAATACTCAAACATAATGAAATATCTCAGAGAAAGGGAATTGTACAGACCTGCTGGAATCAAATGTAACACACAGAAGACTAAACTATGGGAGAATCATAAGGCGGAATTGCCAATAGAGCACATCTTCTCTTATGATTCAGTAAACAGATAGAGTGGAGCGTAGCAAAAAGAGAAATGAGATAAGGGGATCCAAGAGTGAATCCATTTGGCCAAGAACGATGTGAAGTTAGCAATTAATTTTACATCCCAGAGCCTCTGTTCCCTGGTAAAATTCATAGGGAGAGCATGAACCTAAATGGAAAAATGCTTCTTTATTTTCTATAATCTCCAACTAAAATTTATAATGCTTCCTTCAATCTGAATATAATTGATAAACCACAGAATTATTAGCAGTACTTGTGATTTTGTTCCAGTATAAATTACAGATATTTTCACATTGCCGTAGTTTTTACAGTTATCACAAAATGTTATTTATGATCAGCAGCTCTTCAAATTTATAATCACCATCAAACATGCAGCTGCTTCTTGTCACTTAATATATTGGTAAAGAAGCACATATATTTCTGTATGGTAACATTCTTAAAAATGTTTTAATAAATAAACAATTTTATTTCTGACCATATGTATGCTTTTTAAAATGTTTTTCTAAAATGAGACTTTACTAGATTGCCAACAGGGTCCTCTGGGCTAGACAGAGTCTAAGGTCATTCCCTGTACTACTGTAGAATTCTAACTCTCCTATTTCACTACCAGGGACACCCCGATGGCTAGGGCACATATCAAGGATAAATAATAGGAGATGGAAGTAACTGCCATATAGGGAGTAAGGTGACAACTACAAACAACAGTGGCACTTGAATTAATTGAATGCAACTTCAGGTCAGTGGGATGACTAGGAAATGTTAAGGGAAAACAACATAAAAGAAAACTCAGGACATCAATAGAAAATACTTTGCCAGCAAATGCACAAGGCAGTCAGAATGATGCAGACTACAGAACTGTTCTCCCCATCGGAAAAGATACAAATGTATTGTATTCCCAACACTCAATGGCAATCATTTCTTCATATGGACTATTAGTTAGCAGCAAGAAATAAGTGAAAAAGCATAAGGGATGCTATCTTAGTTATTTTTCTCATTATTGAGACAAAATACCAGACACACAAAGTTAGAGGAGGAAAGGTTTATTTTGGCTCACAGTTGGTAGGTGGAGGTTTCTGTCTGTAATTGGCTGGCTCCCTGGCTCCAAGGCAGGGTGACATGGGAGAAGGGCATCACAGAGCAGTCAGGAGGTAACAGAAGACAAGAAGCAGCCACAACAAGCAACAAGCAGCAAGCAGCGACTCTCTTTCTGTCCCTTATATCTTATCCAGACTACCCTCCCTAAGGGCGGGGAGCACTCACACCCAGGGTGGGGCAGTATTAATCCTCACATTGCACCATGAATCAACCCCAGCATCCCAGCCCTGATCCCAGCAGCACATGCCTTAGATCCAGCCACTCCCAGAAAGCCCTACCTATGACTACATGAGGCTTTGGGGGACATCTACATACAAGCCATAACAGATGCTACGGTAACACTGAGAATAACTCTGATGAATGCACAAAAAT
Organism: Erethizon dorsatum; assembly: GCA_028451465.1. Taxonomy (NCBI): domain Eukaryota; kingdom Metazoa; phylum Chordata; class Mammalia; order Rodentia; family Erethizontidae; genus Erethizon; species Erethizon dorsatum. The sequence continues at coordinate 50,315,801 of CM051837.1, read as the reverse complement.
GTGCTTTGATGGGAACTGGAAGAACTGTATGCTCTGATATGCAAAATTTCATGATCATTGGTTGGCTGCATAAAGTAAAACTAAAACAGTGTGGTTAATGGTACAGGTCTACCAGATTGAGGCATGTAAATTACTCTTCAAGTCCACCCTTCCTTCTTCTGGCATCTACAAAGAGACACACGAATAACTTGAGATGGTTCCCAGCAGTGAGAATTAGAAGTAGAAGACAATGAATAGGTTGGTCTCTTAAATTTTAATGTGCAAAACAGCATCAGGGAGTTTGGTAAAAATGAAGTTTCTAGGAAACATATGAGATCTGAATCAGGAGATGTCAAATTGAATTCCTCAAATTTGGTAAAACGGGTACCCAATTTTGAAGTATTTTGAGTCAAAGAAGTAAAACAAAACATCAAAGAAGTAAAACACTCCAGCTCAGACACATGGGCAGCACTCTGTAAGTGGATGAAAAACCAAGAATAAAGCACTAAGAAGGCAGTTTAAGATCAAGAGATAAGTGAGACAAGAGGTGATAGGATGTTGACACAATCATAAAAAGAAATTACTTCTCTCAGCCAGTTACATGAAAGGTGCACCCTTTTAAAAATTATGTCCCCTTGGTGAGTAACTGGCTGATGGCTTCTAACAGGGAAAATTTTTGAAACACAGGCAATAGGAGCCCTGAAGGAAGATAGCTGGATTCAAGGCAAAAGTGAAAGTTCTACCTACCTGATACACCAGCACCTGCAAGCACTAATTCGGATAGACTTTCAGCCTTAAGATGCTCCAGCATTCACTCTGTGATCTCACACAGGCTCCAGTTTCAATTATTTAGTAGCTCCTTGGGAATGGTACATGGCCCAGTAACCTGAGTGCCCTCCTGAAGACCACAGTGGAAGCAGAAAGCTGGATTGATCTCCACAGGCTTGCAAAATAGTCCTGTCTCTGCCTTAGCAGGTCAACCAAAATTCAGGTCAACCAAGTGCCACTTTGAGTCCATTGCTAACAATTTCTTTATGACTTCCCTCTGAGGAAAGAGTCCTTTATACCTCCTATCCCAATTCTTTAGTTATCATTCCTGTTCATAGTACAGATAAAAGAGCCTTCCAACCACAATTTATAAAAGGATTACGGAAAAGTAATCCTTGGAAACAAAATGGTGTATCTACACATTCCATTGCTTCTTCAGAACTAAGTGTCTTTGGCATTTAGGTATAAGAGAAAAATATGACCTTTCATGTTAATTAGGTCTCAGAAACTATAGCTTTGAACTTAAAAATGTGGTCACCAGACAATGCCATTAAGCAGGAAAGACAGTAGAAATTAGTATTTGTGGACCATTTGCATGACAAGCTCCTAGATACGTATTTTGTATACAATATTTAACCTGGTAGCACCAACCAATGATTTGGCAAATAGGGTAGTAAAGACTCGGAGATCACATTGTCAGAACTCTATCCTTGGAGATCATTTGGTCCAAAGCCCTCATTATGCAAATAAAGAAAACTGAGGCCAAGAGAAGATGTGCAGCTGAACAAGGACTTTTGAGCTTCCCCACTTAACCTCTTTCCAAAGTACCATAGAGCTTCTCATGTGAGTAATGAGGTATGAATATCAGCAGACCCTTTAGAATTAAGTACTTTATTAAAAATGAAAACATAAGTACTGAATAAAATCCTTAGTCTAAAAACTAACATGGGAAAGAGTTAAGTTTGTTATTTTAAAATTATTTTTTTAATTTCTAGTTCTATTGGGATTAGAAAAAATCATGTCAGTCAATTTATTTCCCCTTGTCCTTCTCTAGAAATCATACCCAAGTTCCAGGGAGCCATGACTTTGGGAAGCTTCTGGTCCTGCATGCCTTCTGTCAATTTCAGCACTGCATGAGACATCTGTCTCCTTGCTGAGGTGCTCCACTGGTGCATCCATCGGTACATGCAGGCCACCACTGGCCACACACTTCTGCGTATGTGTCAACTTCGTGATGGTAGTTTTCTTGAATGCAAATGGACATGCAGGATCTGACACTACATTTCTGTGCCACAATATATTGAGAAAGTTTGTGACTTTATCAACAACAGTGTGTGCCAGACTCTCTTCAGTCATCTCCTCTCCATCACCTCTCCTGGCACTCTCTAGGTGTGGGTCCCCTCTGTTTTAGATGTTGCAAAGTTTTTGTAATATTTGCAGATAACCCAGAGCTGTGCCTGAGAGACCGAAGCAGGCCTTTACCTTCTGCAAAGCACTATTTTACCACTAGCCCACCCCACTTTCATCCACAGGAGCTTTTCTAGTAGTCTTGAAGCTTTTCTAGTAGCCTTGGAACTTTTCTAGTTTTTTCTTTGCTCCCTGGAGTCTCTCTGACCAGGGAGCACTGATATTTAGAAATAAAATTAAAGAAGACCAACTTGTAAATTTTTACCCTGTCATATCTCACAGCTGAAGCAAGGCACACAGAATAGCTCACAGGTTTGGATTCAGCAGAGGTGAGGAAAAGAAGGGATGGAAATAAATGACTGCATGTATTTATAGCTGCTCTGACTTATCTCCAAAAAAATGTCAATGGAATGAGGCATGCATGTAAGACACCCATACAAGGGGATTTGGAACTTATCAAGCTATGAGAAGTAATAAGTACATTAAATAGCATGATGTACAGCAAGATTTTAAACAGTTTACCTTTAAGATACCCACACTTTATTCCTTATTTGCTGAATTCTGTAACTTTTTTCTCACATCAATTGTGCTTTACCCTCAGGCCTAGCCATTTTTCTGACCTGAACTTTGGTAAGCCAAAGGTAAGTGTGAAACAGCTGAGTATTGATCTATTCTTTTGACAACCTGCTGAGGCATTGCTGGTCCCTTTAGAACAAGAAGAAAGGACCAGCTCTTAATTTCACTGTTATTTAACTCGGTCTGCAAGAGAATTATATTTTCAGTAAGTAGAAAATATTACAAACAGACCTCTGAATCCTGAGGTTTGCTCTTGAATTATTATACTTAAATAAAATGAACTTATATGCTTCATTTGTTGTTATAAATATATGCATGAAATGCTAGTCTTGGAAGTGTTTAATATCTTTGTTGATAACTTAATGATGAAAGGAAAAATTGGAGATTTCTGGTGATGCTTTTGAGAATTTTTCAAAATCCTTTAAAATATGACATTCATTTTTGCCTGGAAAATGCAATAAATTTTGCAGAAGCAAATGGGAAGCTTGTTTAAAAGACTGATTTTGTGCTAGCTTCTCAGAAGAGCAATTGGGAGAATATGTCATTTCTGTTAATTTGAAAATAACAACAAATTTTCAACTATTTTCACATTCATCCTGACAAGTATTTTGGACATTTCTTAAAAGATGATACTTGCCTGCTCCATGACTTTTAGTTTCCAAACCAGCATTATTGTGATGCTAATCATGACCTAAAGAGCCTGATTATACAGTACTGAGAGAGCCAGGAATCCTGCCCGAAGTCAGAGAGGCAGAGTTTGAAGCAAAGTTTACTTCGTGCAGCCCCCACTTCTTCTGACTATTGGATTTTTATTTATTACAGCAGATTTATCATGTGCTAGATAATTTCACATTCATGGCTTTTCTATGCTCAATTTATCAAGGAGAGTGGTGCCACATCCTCCTGTATTTTATCACAAGTACCATCAGGGTAAGAGAGACAGGTTCTGTTTCTTTGGCAGTGACTTTGCCACTAAATCATAATTCGTAATGATACCTCTTTCCTGGGCTCAATTTTTAATGTTGTTTCCCTTTTTGGAATGTTTACATAACAGGAAAAAAGAGGACATTATATACGAGCCACATCCATATCACTCATGAGTTCTCTACTGAGAAGATGAAATCAGATACCTGAAAAACGCTCAGTGACTTTAGCTACTCACTCTGGAGTTTGTGGGCTTTTTTTTTTTTTTTTTGGTTAAGTTGTACACTTTTTCATTATCAAAGACAAGAAAAATGAGGAGAAATGTGAGATGGCCTGAAATCATGACTTTGACTCTCCTTATAAGTTTAAAAAGTGAGGTGGCTTGTGATATTGCATATTGGTCACGCGATTCACAATCAGTATCAGAACCATACGGATTAGTGAAGGGCAAGTATCCATCAGCAAATAAAGCTCTTTTTTTACGCTATTCCTTACACTGTGAATACAGTTACTAATAAAATCTGTTTTACTTTAGACAAAAGCAACAAACCCTCTCACTTCCCTTAAGAATAATAATTATTTATTATTTCTTTTCTTCTTCCCTGAGTTTTTGAGTACTTAGGGGGCCTCACCTATGCAAAGCAAGCACATGGTCAGTTACCTCCACAGAGAGCATTAACTCTGCAGACCCCCAGTCTCAGTTTCATAAAAGTTAATGTAGGTTCTCTAAATAAAGGTGTTTATAAGAAGGGTGAACGTGAGAGAGCAGGGATTTTTCCAAATATGTTCAAAGTTTCTCCATCAAATGACTTCCTAATGAATATTAGAAGGCAGTGTGGTAAGAGTTAAAAGTCACTGGAACAACACCTGTGTGACTTTCAACAAAATACTTCACTCTGAACCTGATCTATAATTGAGAATAATTCCCATTCTCATTTTTTGTGATTCCTTGACTAACAATTTTCATTCAGCTTTATTGAAAAGAACAAGTTACATTATATGTTTAGAATGGATGACCTTTTATCCAATTAATGTAAAATGTGGCTGATAGAACATCATTCCAAAATTTTTGTCGAATTCCTTCAGCCTCCTTTTCTGTGTACTTTATAAGGATAGACCTAAAATACTTACACAATAGTTTCCCAAAACTTCAGAGGTTTAAGTAAGATGGTAGCTGAAGATTCTCAGGAATATGAATAGGTTAAACCCTTGAACATTGACACTAAGGGTAATAGTTAATAGTTTGGTAAAACTTTTAGCATTGTATTAGTAAGTTAATATCTGTTCATAAGCATTTTAGATATCAGATATTATCAACTCACTTTAAATTAAGATCTTATCTTACTATAATGATGCCTCAAATTGCTCATTGAAAGTAATTGGAATCCTGAGGTAAAGATGAATTCAGTATTATCATCTTACATAAGAAGAATTTTTAATAATAACAACTGGATGGCTAAGATCATCTAATAGGTCATGTATTTAAAATTTAAAAGCCAATGGATAAAATCAAATTACAAAAATATTTTTTCAAAAGAAAAAGAAAATTAAAAACTATCCAATGTTTTTAGGCACTGTAATGAACAAATATGATCAATTAAGTGCAGAAATAAATTGTTGCAAAATGACCCCAAATTACATTTTGTAGGGAAATGGTGGATACATAGCATTATCAATAAGTGTTAGCTCTCATCAAAGCAGTTCTTACTGTAGAGCCTAAGGCTCTGTTTCCCCACTGGAGAAATTTTTACCATTGGAAAATAGACAATATGCATAATTTGTAAATACTTTCAGTTCTTGTTTCTCCTCAGTTCTTCTTGGAAAAGAAATTATTTTCATGAAAGATATTCCCCCCAAGTATAGTGGCACATGCCTATGCCTAGCACTCAGGAGGCTAAGGCAGGAGGATTGCCCTTAGTTCAACGCCAGTCTGGGCTACATAGTAAGCTCAAGGCCAGACTGAACTGCATAGCAAGACCTTGTCTCAAAAAAAAAAAAAAAAAAAAAAAGAAGAGAAAAGAACAGAAAGATATTTTCCTTCCTAAAACCCACTTTAAGTGAGGGATATCTTTTTGGATTTTATGGTGTTTGTTGTTGTTTTTGTTTGTGGTTTATTGGTACACGAGCTGCTTAATCCCAGAAACAGTGTTTTTCTTTTTTTTTAATTAATTAATATTATTGGGGTCCGGTGAGATAGCTCAGTGGCATAAGCGCCTGCCTGGCAAGCACGAGGTCCCGAGTTCAACTTCCGGTACCCACCCACACACACACATACAGACACACACAAAAAAATATATATATATATATATTATTGGTAAATTTTAGATATACATAATGATCACATTCATCATAGGGAATTTGTACCTGTACATGATATATCTTGATTCTTCTTTTTTTCCCATTTCCCTACCTTCCTTTGAACCCCTCATTCCCTCCTTATTTAAAAAAACTTTGTTTCCATTTTTTCCTTCTTTTCTCATTTTTTTCTTTTCCCTTCCTGACATTGCCCCTCTCCCATGCCTAGTTCCCATTCCCATGAACATTTTCTTCCTATTGCACAATATCTATTACACATTTTGGTCCTTATTTACATTTTTAGTTTCTCAAACCAGAGAAACAATGCAATATTTACATGTGAGTCTGATTTATTCCACTTAATAGTATTCTCTCAAGGCCCATCCACTTACCTAGAAATGTCTCAAGTTTATCCTTCCTTATGGCTGAGTAGTACTCCATTGTATTAAAAAAAAAAACCACATCATCATCCATTCATCAGTTGATGGTCATTTGGGCTGTATCCAAGATTTAGCTATTATAAACTGTGCTGCTATACACGTGGGTGTGTATATATTGCCATGGTATGGTGTTTTTAATTCTTTCAGGAAGATACCAAGAAGGGGAATAGCTGGGTCAAATGGAACCTCTAGTTTTAGTTTTTTGAGAGATCTCCACACTAATTTCCACAGTGGTTGCACCAGTCTACATTCCCACCAACAGTGGAGGGTTCCTTTTTCCCCACAGCCATGCCAACATTTGTTATTGGTTGATTTCTTGGTAATAGCCATTCTTTCTGGAGTGAATTGGAATCTCAGCATTGTTTTAATTTGCAGCTCTTAAATGACTAGTGATGTTGAACATTTTTATATATATTTATTTGCAATTTCTACTTCATCTAAGAAGTGTCTATTCATTTTGGATGCCCATTTTTGGGCTGGGTCTTTAAATTTGGGAGGTATGCTTTTTTTGAGTTCCTTATATATTCTAGATATTAGTCCTTTGTCTCAGGAACCACTGGCTAACATTTTTTCCCACTTTGTGGGTTATTTCTTCACTCTGTTGATGATTAATTTTGGTGCAAGAGCTTTTTAATAAGATGAGATTCAAGTTGTTGATTGTAATATTTCCTGTCTGATCAGGTTTTGTTCATAAATTTTTGCCTACACCTATGTCTTCAAGAATTCTATCTATTCTATCTTCCAGCAGATTTAGTGTTTCTGTTTTAATATTTAGATCTTTGAACCATTTTGATTTTAGTTTAGTGCATGCTGATAGACGTAGGTCTAGTTTTAGTCTTCAGCATGTGGAAAGCCAGTTTTTCCAGCACCATTTATTAAAGAGGCTATCCTTCTCCCAAAGAATGTGTTTGGCCCCTTTGTCAAGATAAGGTGGCTGAGTGTGTTTGGAGTTGTTTCTGCATCTTCTAATCTGTTCCACTGATCCTCAGGTCTTTTTGTTGTTGCCGTTGTTTTGTTTCTTTGTTTATGTGTTCTTTTTTGTTTTTGTTTTTGTTTTTGTTTTACCAGTATCGTGCCCATGCTGCTTCTATCACAGTAGCTCTGTAGTATAATTTCAAGTGAGGGATTGTGATGCCTCCTGCCTTGCCTCTTTTGCCCAGATTGCTTTTGCTATACTAGGTCTCTTCTTGTTCCAAATAAATTTTAGGATTTATTCTCTAGTTCTGTGAGGTGTGCTACTGGTATTTTGATCAGGATTACATTAAATCTGTATAAATTTGGAAGTATAGCCATTTTCACAATGCTGGTTCTTCCTACCCAAAAGCAAGAAATATCTTTCCATTTTCTGATATCCTCTTAGATCTCCCTTTTCAGAGTGCTGTAGTTTTCAATGTAAAGGTCTTTTATGTCCTTGTTAGGTTGATTTTTAAGTGTGTCATTTTTTTCAATGTTATTGTGAAAGGTGTGGTTTCCCTAATTTCTCTCTCAGTGAGTTTGTCATTTGTATACAAGAATGCCATTGAGTTTTGAGTGTTGACTTTGTAACCAGCTAAACTACTGAGTTTGGTTATTAAATCTAGAAGTTTTTTGGTGGAGTTTTTGGGATCTTCTATGTAGAGTATCATATCATCAGCAAATAAGGATAATTTAATTTCTTTTCCTATCCCTATTCCTTTTATTTCTTTCTTTGGTCTAATTGCTCTGGCTAATGTTTTGAGAACCATATTTATAAACAGTGGTGATAGTGGACATCCTTGTCTTTTTCCTGATTTTAGAGTGAAAGGTTTTGATGACTTAGTACGTTGGCTGTTGGTTTGTCATAGATGGCTTATCAGATTGAAATAAATACAATCTACTCCAATTTTCTGTAAGGTCTTTTGTTGTTGTGGGTACCACGGTTCGACCTCAGGACCTCGCGCACCAGCAGGCGCCCGTGCTGCTGAGCGATATCACTAGCCCTTTTTATATGTGGGTTCTGGGAGTCGAACTTGGGCCCTTGTGCTTGCTAGGCAGGCGCTTACGCCGCTGAGCCATCTCACCGGCCCTTCTGTAAGGTTTTTATTGTGAATGTATTTTGGACCTTGTCAAATGCTTTTTCTGCATCTCTTGAGATGATCATGTGATTTTTGTCCTCGGTTTTGTTGATATGATGTATTATATTTATTGATTTGTGCCTGTTGAATGACTCCTGCATCCCTGGGATGAATCCTATCTGAGCATAATGTATAATGATGATTTGCTGCATTCTGTTTGCCAGTATCTTATTGAGGATTTTTGTATCTATGTTCATTAAGGAGATTGGTCAGTAGTTCTCTTTTTGGTTGGATCCTTCTCTGGTTTTGGGTTCAGAGTAACACTTGCTTTCAGGAATGACTTTGGGAGTATTGCTCCCCTTTCAATTTCACTAAATAGTTTGAGGAATGATGGCATTAGATCTCTAAATTTCTTATAGAATTCAGCAGTGAATCCATCAATACATGGGCTTTTCTTTGTTGGTAGGTTTTTAATTACGTCTTCAATTTCATTGACTGATATTGGGTTATTTAGAAGTTTTATATCTTCTTAATTCAGCTTTGGTAATTCATACATATCTAGGAATCTGTCCATTGTGTCTGTGTTTTCCATCTTATTTGCATACAGGTTCTGGAAGTAGGTATGGGTTGTCCTCTGGATTTCTGCAAAATCTGTTGTAGTTTTACCCTTTTCATTCTTAATTGCATGGATTTGAGTCTTTTCTTTCCTTTTTTTTTAATAAGTGGGCTAGGGTTTTGTCAATTTTATTTAATCTTTCAAAGAACCAACTCTTCAATTCATTGACTCTTTGTACTCTTTCCTTAGTCTCAATTGCATTAATTTCTACTCTGATATTTATAATTTCCTCCTTTGTATGAGCTATGGCCTTGATTTGTTCTTCTTTTTCTAGCAGTTTGATGTTCAACATTAGGTTGTTTATTTGAGCTTGCTCTGTTTTCCTGATGTGAGGGTTCACCACTATAACTCTCCCTCGTAGGACTCCTTTCATTGCATCCCATAAGCTCCTGTATGGTGTATTGGCATTATCATTTAATTGTAGAAAGAGTCTAATTTCTTCTTTAATTTCATCTGTGACCTATTGGTTGTTCAGGAGGGTGTTATTTAATTTCCATTTGTTTATGTAGTTTTTTGGTTTATTTTGCTATTGATTTCCCATTTCATTGCACTGTGATGCATATTTCATTGCAATATGGATAGAATACTTTCAATTTCTTTGCATTTACTTATGCATGTTCTATGAGCTAGTATGTGGTCTCCTTTGGAGAACACCCTGTGTGCAGCTGAGATGAATGTGTATTCTGATGTCGTTGGGGGGAATACTCCATAGACAACTACAAGTCCATTTGTTCAAAGGTTTGATTCTGTTCCCATACTTCTTTGTTGATTTTTTGTCTAGTTGGTCTCTCTGTTTGTGATAGTGTGGCATTGAGGTCCCCCATTACGATTGTGTTAGTGCTTATTTGATTTTTCATGTCCATTAATATTTGTTTTATATACTTGGGTGCACTGGAATTTGCTGCATATATATTTATGATTGTTACCTCTTCCTATAGGAGTTTTCCCTTAACAGGTGTGTGGTGACCTTTGCCTCTTTTGATCAGTCTTGGCTTGAAGTTTATTTTGTCTCCAAATAAGAAAGCTACCCCTGCTTTTTTTCTGGGTCCCAGTCACATGAAGTCTTGTTTTCCATCCTTTGATTTTCAGTCTAGGGATTTCCTTTTTAATAAAATGTGTTTCTGTTTGCAGCATATTGTAATATATTCTTTCTTGATCCATTCTGCCAGTCTATTTCTTTTTATTGGTGAATTGAGACCATTCACATTGATGGTTATAACTGATCTTATCCTTGTCATATTATTTTCCTGTTGTTGGTTCCCTGTCTTTCTCCTCTGTTTAATTGCTTGCCTTGCCTGGTGGATTCTTTCTATTGGTTTTTTTGTTGTTGTTTTGTTTTGTTTTTTTTGTTTTGTTTTGTTTTTTTGTATTGTAGTCTTCATTACCTCTTTCTAGAATATTCCTGCAGATCATTTTGAAGAGCAGGTTTGCTGGCCATAAATTTCTTCAGTTCTTTATCATGGGAGTATCTTATTTCTTCACTGATTTTGAGAGATAATTTTGCAGGGTACACCAATCTGGGCTGGAGACTGTTTTCTTTTAGGACTTGAAATACTTCATTCCAAGTTTCCTTGACATAAGGGTTTGTGTTGAGAAGTTTGCTGTGATTCATATGGGCTTTCCTTTATAGGTGATTTGTTTCTTAACAGCTTTGAATATTCTGTTCTTGTGCTGAGTTTCTGGAATCTTGATTATGATGCTTTGATGTAGTTTTATTTTGGTCATGGATAACTAGAGTTCTCTATGCCTCACCTATCTGTATGTCAAATTCTTTCTCCATGCTTGGGAAGTTTTCTACCATTAATTCTGTGAACAGGTTTTTATGTCATTTTCACTGTCTCCTGATTTTTCATTGACTCCAATCAATCTTATGTTGTTCTTCTTTGCATCATCTTGCAGCCGTTGGATTGATTTTTCATGGTCCCTTGCTATTTTTAAGCAATCTTTCTCTTCATGATTCCTAACTGCAATTCTGTTTTCTAGATTGATATTCTGTCCTCACCTTTGTTCACTCAGCTTCATATACTTTCAATAGAATTTTTAATCTCCTGAGTATCTGTTTAAATCTGTTTCATGGATTCCATTTCTTTCCTATCTTTGATGTTCATGGTTTCCATCATTTTCCTAAGTGCCTATATTTTTTTATCTGTGTCTTGATTCATTGAAAAAGTTCTTCATTTGATCATGATCTCTTTTTCTACATGAGAGATTATTTCTGGTCAGATTTTCTCTATAGCCTCATTCAACTGCTTTTTTTTTTTTACTTCTGCTACTACCATTTCAGAAAATTCAGGTGGGTGGCTTCTGATTTCCTCTATCTAGTTTTCCCCTGGGTTTGTCATGGATGGACTAGTGGTCTGGAGTTACATTTTGCTTTGGCATCTTGTCATTTTCTATTTTTTTTAATTTTAATTTGTTTTCTGTGTTGATACTTGTAAATTGCTTATGGTAGGTAGCCTTATCACTAGTATTGAGGGTTCCCTAGGAAATTATATTCCTCCAAAATATCTTCTAGGTGTAGCTGGCTCTTGGCCTTTGTGTCTGTCCCAACATCCTACCTTCTCAATTTGTTAGAGATTAGAATTTCCTATTTGGTTCAGCACTCAGTCCTTTGGTACTGTACTACAGTGATGATTATGACTCCAGATAATCACAGTGTTGTCATACAAGTGAGAACAACTGAATACAACAGGTATGACACCCTGGCTAAAGTAGCACAATTAGCAATAATAATAGTATCAAGCACAGTCTAGAAATTTACAAACTTTGGTAACTATTAATTTGGTATCTTTAATCATAGTAGCAAGATCTACAGTCATACAATAAAATCCAACAAAAACCAGGAACTTGTATGCTGTGAGCCTCCCCTTAGTAGAGTGATTTTGCCCTGTGGGGAGTGTGGGGGTGGGAATTTAAGAGGGATAGGCAAAAATGGAGAGATGAATGAAGAGAAATATAGTAGAAACAAAGCTGAAGTACAAAGGAAGATCACCCAAGCTTTGGGAAAGTAGAGAAGAGGACAGCAGAAAAAGAATGAAGGAGAAATCAAAAGAATATTGAAGAAGACCAGAAAGAATAGAGACAATGTTCACTCACATGAAAATATCAAAACATCAGGAAAGACCATTGAGGAAAGAGAGAAAAAGATGAACAAAACACAACAAACAATAAAAGTGAAAACCTAAACCACCAACACCTCCCAAACAAAGACAGAAAAGGAAAACAAAACAAAAAACAACAACAAAAAAATAAAATTTCTTAGGTGTTCTCAGTTCTATGGTAGTGGTCAAGTCAGAGCCAAAATCCGTGCTGGGTAACCCCACCAAGTCTGCAGTAGGATTAGTGTTGGGGGGCTGATCTTGGCCTCTGGATGTGGGGGCTCTGGCCATGATATTCAGCCATCAACTTTCTGTGTGTCCCTTGGCACCTCCCTATGTCTCCTTACTCTGTCTGTCTCTGTGTCACTCTCCCAGTTGCTGTGGTGCCCTCAGACAGAGACAACCCATGGCTGCCCCCTCCCAGCCCTCACATAGCCTCCTCTTTTCCACACTGCTGGCACATCTCTCTCCTCTCCTGCTGCTTGGAGAAGGGCAGGGGAAGTGCTGACTTCCCACTCCTTGACCCAAGAAGGCTTAAGGATGTTTAAGTCCCATGTCCCTCTCTCATTCCAGCATGTATGTCCCTTCCTTTCTTTCAATTACCTGTGGTTTTAGTTGATTTCCTCTGAGTAAATCCTATGTGGCTCCTCCTTTATTTAGCCATGTTGACAATGTTTTTCTTACAGCCACCAGTATCTCTGTTTCAAAGATCCTTTCTATTTAAAACCAAAAATAATTCAAAGTTTTATGCTAAGTAGAATTGCATGCTAATATTATAATTATATTCCTATTGCTTTACCTATATTTTCTCCCTTAACAGGTAGCTGGGGAGTAGAAGTCCTGATAAAATTACACATTTGCTATGGTTTATCCATGAAACATGTGTCTATGCATGCTTGAATGTATATTCCCACTTGTATATAACTATGTATGTGGACATGTCTATACATATAGGATATAAATTCAAATTTTAAAATTATCATAACTAAAAGATGAGATTATAGATTTTTTATTATTGAAATTTCTACTTTCTAAATTTGCTGCAAAGAATATGTATTTCTTTTCTATGCAGTATAAACAATGAGCTCTAAAACTAATTTTCCTAGTCTATGAAAAAGAACAAGTAACAATTTTTGTTCTAGACCAGGGATTATTTCCACAGGATTATTTATCTCTTCTGAAATTATTAGCCCTAGATCTCAAATTGGGCTAGATCTCAAATTGTATCTCAAACTGACCTCAAACTGGGGCCTAGAAATGATATTACTGCTGAAGGTTAGTTTGTCCTAAAATACCCACAGGGCATAAATGTATTTCTCAACTTGAGTTTGGCTGTGAGGCCATTTTGAGGGGCTCTGGATTGGTGAGAGGGTAGGTAGGGTCTCTAGTTTTATACACACACACATACACACACATACACACACAAAATCATGAAAAATATATGGTCAGATGGTTTCGTCCCTGTGCAATTCCTGAGTGTATTTTCACAGACCTAGAAAGTGTACCCTACAACAAACCTGGGCTATATGGCCTACAATGAACCAAATAACACAAGATCAAATCAAGCACATGAGAAAATGATGCAATCAAGAGACATGGTGAAAACTAGCTGAATGAGGCTGCTACTGGCATCACATGGCACTCTGTGTTATAGCAAACTCTTTTATAAGTAGGAGTACATTCTAAAATAATGATTCAAATTATAGTATAATAAAAAAGATAAACTAGTAGCATAGTTACCATTATCTATCAGGAGCTGATCTGGCTCCAGATTTTAGAGATGAGCATGTGGAAAAGGATTAAGTAAGGATAATGCAAACATGGTTTCTGGGGAGTCCAGGAAGATCAGAACTCTCTTGGAGCTAAGACAAAGACTTCTCTGGATGGCCTGTATTTATTGGATCTTAACAATGTAGGGCTTGTAGGAAGTGGAGGGCACATCTGAGGCAAAAGCCCAAGAAAATGAGCAGGCCTTGAGAAGTTAGAACAAAGACATTCAAAGTAGTAAATCCTGCTAATTAAGAGAACTGTTTGATCTCCAAGGTTGGCAGTTTATTGCTCTGCAATAGGGAGTGTCAGCCCTGTAGCTGCAGTCTTATCTTGCCTTCAGAGGCTGTGAATATGAACTTTTCCAGTGTAGTCAGAGAGCACTGTTTAGCAAATTAACCCTTAGACAGCCTGGTCTCCAACAATTATCAAGCTCTATGAATCATACATAATTATATGTGCCATGTTTTTATTCCACTGACCACACAATAGGTTTGTTTACACCAGCACCATGACAAGCATTCAGGGAATGTGTTGTGTGTTTTGCTAAGGTATTGCAACAGCTACAACATCATTAGGTTATAGAAACTAGACCACTTTGGTGGTGTATATGGGGATGGGTCACCTAAAAACTTATTACCTAAAAATATTATTCGCTATTAATAGTTGGCTGTTATTTCTACAAAATTGAGGTCTTACTGTGCATTTTATTTTATAGTCTTCTATTTCCACTGAATATACTTTCAATGTCATTAAATATTTGTCTAAATTATAATTTTATGGCTTCATACAGATGTATCAAATTATTTAAGAAATCCCCATATTTAATCCTTTAGATTATTTCTAATTTCCTCTATTATAAATAATACTACCACCAGCATCCTTTTACAAATATCTCTTTTATATAAATGATATATTTTCCCTAAGACAAATTTTGTAAAGTGGAATTGCAGGTACAAAGGATATGAATGTAGAAACAGCATTTGACAATTATATTTTGGTTGTCAGTATCTCACTAAGTTTAAACTCTGACATATTTTTTCCAATGTGGACTAGTAAATTGGAGTCAGTCATGGGTTCAGCTCCCATCTCTGGACTTCTTAGCTTGATGAGACTTGCATAAAGAAGCCTCCAAACTTTGGTTCCTTCATATGAAAAATGGACTTAACAACCCTCTTACATATATGGTTAATATGAGAACCGAATGAGACCTTGTGTGTACGGTTCTAAGCAAAGTCTCTCAGGTATTCCTGGAGTTGATAGCTATTTCACCAAGAATCTGCTTGAGGCCAACACTATAAACCTAAGTGAGTTAAAATTCTGAAAATCAGGGTTCCTTCCTGACACGTTAGTAAATACGTCCAGTGTGAGCACACGTCTTCTGAGAGTAGTACAACCCAGTTTGACCTCAGACTCTGCAATCAGGTGCCCTGTGACCAATCCACCTGCACAATCCATGTTCTTCTCAATGAAATAATTCTAACCAAATTTATCTTTCCTTCTTCATCCTGCCCTGATTTTCAATGGGTGAACACACTTCTCCACATCCCCACCAATCCTGAAGTTAACCTTATGAAATGGCACATGAGCAGGCTTCAAGTACATCTATCACACGTAAACGGGCTTGAAATGAACTCACGAGGTTTGGAGTGTCTTCCTGTGCTCCTGGACCACACGACAAGAACAGCGCACCCTCCAACACTGCTTTTCCACCTGAGTCTGGAAATGAAAGTCACATGCAGCAACCTTGAATGCCAGGGCAACCAACTGACACACTAACAAGGGAGAAATAATATTTATTGGTGTGAGATCCAGGATTTGGGGCCCTACCTGGCTGATACCAATTTCTACCAACAGAAGCACACTTGACTGTGGAATAGAGATGTTAAGGGAGACGAAAATGGCTCCAGAAGGGGCGTATTTGTTCTGAGACCTTTACTAAAAGCGGAGCCACCACAATGTTCTAGCCCTCCTTTCCCCATAACAGATCCGAGGCACCTAGAGTGCCAGCAAAGACAGTGTATTTGGGAAACTTGAGCCCAGGTCCCAAGGTGGGCGGGCTGGTAATGAATGTCTGCCTTGTCTCACTTTGGTTATTTCTCTCCAGGGGTGATTTACAAGGTGATAAAAGACTTCAAGCTGCAAAAGGTACTTAGGCTGTTAAAAACCAGGTTTTTATGATCCCTTCTTCTTTATAGTACATGTTATTTCATTAATCAAATGCTTATTCTATTAGAAGTCCCAAACCTCTAAGATGGTGGGACATTTCATTTTTATTGCTCTGAAGTGGCATTAAAACCCCTTTGCTCCCAGGCAGGCCACTGGTGAATTCTTAGTGCTCAGGCTCTTTCCATCCTTTGTCTCCTTTGATCCTATCTATTTTGTATTAATCTTTCAGACTTCAATTATTTTGCTTTTTGCTTTGTGTTCATACTGGAATAGATGCAGGACTATTAGCCAAAATCTCCTTTTTCTTCCGCAGCCATATATTTGAAGTCTGGAGCCAGTCATTGATGTCATAATCAAGTCCATGGATTTGTACCATACACCTCATCCCTTCTGGCCTCATTTTCTGCTGGCTCAGCCTTATCTTCAATCAGCCAAGAGCCACGTCTGTCCTTGTCCTTCTCTCCCCTGTCAACGGTGGATTTTATACTGGTATCTCAGTCTGTATATTTTCATCACCAAAAGGATTCGTACGCCACTTTCTAGTTTTCATCTTTACACTGATCTGAGTAAATTTTATAACCACTTATAACTATTAATCTGCAATTCATAATCATACAAAATAGTACCTCAAATCAGTTTTTAGAAATAGAATATGCATTAGATAGGTAGATAGATGAACTGATAGAGACATAACTAATATAGATGACAAGGAAGACTAAATTATAACATAATATTCCAGAGCACTTAGAAAAAGTTTCCAGATAAATCAATCCCTATCTTCTTAGCACCTAAACTATGAAAGCAAAGATCTGAAGAACTTTTAAAGAAATAGTAGGCTGTAAGCTTTCAAACTGTAGGAATGGTATTTAAGAGATCTTACTGGGAGGAGGGAAGAAGGGAAGGAAAGAAGGAAGGAAGGGAGAAAAGAAGAAAAGAATGAAGAAAGGAAGAAAGGAGGGGAAGGAGGAGAAGGGAAGGGAAGAGAATGGGAGAGTAGGGATGGAAAGAAGGAAGACTGACTAACTTATAATAAAAACAGAAATATACAGAATAAAAACAACACTAAGGACCAGAGAATATTTCCCATTGCACCTACTCTGGGGAATAGTGTGTATTTGGTGATAGTCTTTCCTTATGTTTTTCCCCTTCCTTTTACCAAAAAAAGAAAAAATTAATATGCGTAAATCTGGCTTTGCTCCATATTCTTCCAAAATGGCTTCCAAAGCAAGCAAGACATCAATTCCAAATTTAGTGAACAATTATGTTCCTGCCCTTTGATCCCTCTTTAACTATTGATTCAACTTGCCCCTTCATTCTTAAACTTTGATCTGATAACTGTCTCTCATTTTACTTCTTTCTATGACTATCACTGCTTCATTTTTGTCACTAGCTCCTCCACTTCCCTTCACTGTCTACCCATGACATGGACACAGAGTCCTTAGTCTTTTTGCATATTCTCTTTCCCTTTGAGCACTCATGGGTTTTCATGTTATATATGAGAATGATTCTAAGACATCTCTGTTTAGCACAGTCTTCACATCCATGCCATATGCTGCACTGACTTTCCACTGGGATTAACATGTATATCTATTCTCCCCTAATCTCAATTCTCCAAATATTTACTATATACTTCTTAGGATCAATCCCAATCCAACTCCCCATCACTACTCCCATGGATTCTTATTGTTTCCCCCTTAAGTGGCCCGAGTCCAGTCTCTGCCACTCCCATTCTACCATGAAGACCAGTGGTTCTGAATAAATGGTGGGTTTAGAATCAAGTGTGGGACATGTGGTGCTTTTATTTGTTTTATTTTAAAGCATATTCCTGATTCCTATACATGCATATCCTTATTTAGTTGGCCTCAGGTGGAGCCCAAGATTTTATATTTTTATTTTTTTAAAGTTTGTATTAGTTTCATAAGGCTGTCAAACAAAGTATCATGAACCAGATGGTTTAGAACCACAGAAATGTATTCTCTCACAGTTATCTGAAAGCAAGGTGTTAGGAAGGCCACACTTTCCCTTAGGTCACTAGGAAAGCATCTCTTACAGACCTGGCTCCCAGCATATAGTAGCTTATGGCTTTTCTTGGCTTATAGATGACTATTTTCACTGAGCCCACTTTAATGACTTCATTTAACTTAATAACTTGTATAAAGACACTGTCTCCAAGTAAAGTCATATTATATGACACTAAGGGCTAGAACTTCAGTAGATCTTTTTGGAGGAACCAAATTCAACCCTCAATAACAGTAATTTCTGATTCTACTAAAAATTTGGGAGCTGCTGATATAGATTGAGGGTCAGCAAACTACATCCTATAGGCAAAATTTCCTGCCAATTTTTTAGAAATAAAGCTTTATTGAAATACACCTACATCTACTTGATCATCTATTGTCTATAGCTACTTTCACACATGAGCAGAGGTAAGTAGTTGCAATAGAGACAATCTGGCTTGTAAAACCGAAAATATTTACAGAAGTTCTCAGGTTCATATTGTAGATCATTGTTTCCCAAAGTGAGAGCAAATGACTTCTAATCACATAGTGAAAAATTCATTCTCTTGTAAATTTTTCTATCATTGTTACATGTAAGAGAAGACCTGCTTTCTAATAATCATTATTATCTTTTTAGAGCTCGGCTTTCTCTATAACAAAGAGAAAACAGACCTCCGATTTAGAAACTTGGAGAGAAAATAGTATCAACAAGAAACATAATAGATGTGAGCCCTGCCCTCAGTGGATTTACAGTCCTTGGACAAATAGGACCAAAAGCATCATCAGAGTGTAGTAAGTGCTGGGCATCATGAAAGGAAGGTGCTATGAAAATATACAGAAGGAGGAGATAATAGCTATTTGAAGAAGTCAGATCAGCCCTTGTCCAGGAAGTGGAAACTGAAGAATGAAAATCAGTCAGCTTGGCAAATAAGGAAAGTGGGTAATGGGAAGGGAAGAAAAGTGGCAGTGGCAGAGAAGGGGTAGAAGCATATTTCAGAGACACATGGGAGAGAGTATGACATCTTTGAGAAGCTGTATGAAGCTTAAGGATAGTGTATGAGAATAGCAAGCCGTGATTCTGGAGAGAGCACGAAACAATTTAGGAAAGCCTGTGTGATCCTGGTGGTGTGGAACTCTGAAGCTCAGGGGATCCACTAATGGCTTCTGAACCTGCCAGTGATTTGATCAGGTCTTATTTTAGAAAATGCACTCCAACTTCAACATGGAGACTAGACGTTTGTGAGACTGAAGTACAGCCAGACAGAAGGCTGCTGCTTCAGAGGAAGGTTGCTGTCTATGGGGAGACACAGGGGCACTTGAAACTGAGGGACGTGAAAAGATTTGTGAGGTTTAGGAGCAAGAACCCACAGGACTTAGGCTGGATGTATGTCATCACAGTATCTGGCTTGGATAACCTAATAGTCTGATGGTGTCATTTACTACAACTAAAACACAAAAGAAGGACACGCAAGGTGTCGGGAGGCCCAGGAAACTGTGATAAGGTAAGCACTGCACCTTTTAAGTTTCAAGCAGTTGCAAGATCTACAAACTGCCGTACCCTGGAAGCATTCAGATTTGCCTCAGAGGATTAGGAAAGATACAGACCTAGGAATCACTCACATCTGTAGAGCTATGATGTCTGAGTAACCTGTGCAAACCTGACAAAAGCTATGACAGATGCACCAAGTCCCAAGCCCCTGAAGTTTGTCCATGGACTCAAATTAATAATTCCCACTATGGATGATAAGAGGAGCTGCAGGATTTGATGAGACAATCCTGAGAGAGATGAGAGTAGTGTATTTAGGAAAGAGCTCTAAGGGACCCCAATATTTGAGGAACCAGTTGAGAGAGAAGGTCAACATGGACATAGAAAAAATTGCCAAGGTAGTGACTGAAAAACTAAACAAAAAAAGCAACATCCTCAAGGAAAAGTGTCTTTCAATCAGTACCAATCCATCTGTCCATCAATCAGTCTGTCCTTTCTTTCTGTGTAATAATTCTTTCTGTGTACCAAATTCTTTAAGGGAACGAGGCTATATGTCTTTTGCATCCCTGTTATCTGATAATTGAATCAGATAAGGCAAACTCTCCATTGATGTATAATGTAGACAGTGAAGAATTAGTAGCCTAAGCCTGACACAAATTTCAAATAGTAAAAACAAAAAGTAGCCCAATGAATTTTTATAAGTTGATAAAAGACACAAAATTCTCAGGTGTTCTACATTAAATGACAAAAGCCAGAAGGTGGAGAGGGAAGCTATAGGTTAATGAGTTATTAGCACTGGAAAAAAGAACAAAAACGAAAAGACTAATGATGTTCTTAGCTTAAGTCCTGCTACTACAGTCCACCGTGGCCACTGTGCTCTGTTTCCATATAAATTTCAGGTATTGTTAACTTCAACCAGATGAGAAGTGAAGATTATTTTTTCTCACAGCTGTCGTCTTATCTCAAAGATCTCCCAACCATCTTCACTGTCTTGCTCCTGCTATCTTTAGCCAAATAAGGGTACAGTGCATTCCTTCCCCAAAGTTTATTAAAAGTGCTCTGAGCCGTCTCTATTCCCACTGACATTTCCAGTTGCTACCTGGACTTCCAGCTGCTGGTTTCAGGAACTCTACCCAGAACATGTTCCTTCCTTTTCCTGTCTAACATCTACAATAACTCAATAAACACTTGCATTTTAGAGATCCCTTGGTCTCTAGACTTTCAGCTTAACAAAACTATGTGACAGTTTACCTAACATACCCTTCACATAGTCTGCCCTAAATACGTGATTATAGAATTTGCTTATGAAGCCTCTCGTGAGTTAACATGAACCATGTCCATCCTACTGAAGAATGATGCTAGCTATGCAGAACACTTATGGTACAGTTGAACTGCCACTGAGCTAGGAATCAGAAGTGGATTTGAGACTCAGTCTGTCATTATAATACAAATCTCTGCACTTTCCTATGAGTAAAGTTCAAGTTCTGAAGTTCCATGTTATCAATTCTATCTCTTTCTTGGTAAACATCAAGGGTGCTAAAGATACCGTCTTAGTTACTTTTCTCATTGCTGAAACAAAATACCCAACACCCACAAGTTAAGGGAGAAAAGGCTTATTTAGCTCACAGTTTGTAGAGGTTCCAGGCCACCATCAGCTGGCTCCAAGGCAGGGTGGGATGGCAGAGCAGAAACAGTTCATGGAGGGCAGAAGGTAGCAAAGCAAGCAAGGGATGACCACAGTTCTTTCTATCCCTTATATCTTATCCAGGCTACTTAGGGTGGGTAGCACTCACACCCTTAATCCTAGTGCCCTTGATCTTAGCATACACCATGAATCAATCCCAGTGTTACACTCTAGGTCCAGCTACCTCTGAAAAAGCCCCACCTATTACTGCATGAGGCTTTGGGGGGACATCCAGACACAGGCCATAACAAATGCTAAGGTAGATTAATATTGATTGCAAATTTTGTATAAATTCTATTTGACAATGCATCCCTTATATGTTCCTGACCAAAAGCTATTGTTACCAAACTTTGCAAACCTGCCAACATATTATTAGATTTACAAAGGGTGGATTCTTTCTTTTCTGAGTAGTGTTTTACTGATTATTTTGGCCAACAAGCAATGTATAAGAGTAGATGACTGTGATTAATTGCCAAATGGTTCTAATCTATTATCTAACACCATTCTACTACTAATGGAAAGGGGGAAATGAGTAAACTTATCACTAATGTAAACCTAGCATAAATAAAAATTAACTTTCTTTATAAAAAGCTAAGTTCATTGAATATATTGAAAGTACCAGCAGGAAAATAAAACATGACCCTAACAATAAACAGATGGCATTCCCCTCTCTGTGATTATGTATACTTTGAAGTTTTAAAGAAACCACACAACACTCATGTTTTCAATTATTTTTCCAACAGAGACAGACACCAAATGTATTTTTTCTTTGCAGCTGATTACTCTTCCATTCCAATCCATGTGCCTGAGCTGGAAATTCACCTCAGTGAAAGAAAGAGAAATAAACTCCAGCAACTTCTTGACTTGGCACCCTTAGAAATACTTGACTAAATTTAAATCATTATTTGGCTAAGTCTTCTTTAAGAGAAAATAGGGAAAAGGCACTCAAAGAAACTGGATCCAATTAAACTAACTTTGTCCTTTTCTATTGGAGAAATTTACTACACCAATAATATTAAGTACACATGGATTTTTCTCTTGGTTTTTTCCTTCCATATCTTCTTGGCCATATCTGTTCTGTCCAAACGAGGGAACACCACAGATCACATAATCCTTGCATAAAGCATTCTAAATTGAACATTTTGTCCTCCGAGGTTTTTCTACAAGTGGAAGAAAAAAAGAAAAGGAATCACACCGTCATTAACCTCTGGCCCTCACACTACCACACTAACCTCTGGGCCCTCTTAGAGTTTAAACTGTATATGGACTCTGAATAGTCACTCATCCTTTGCACTGGGCCACAACTGTGAACTGTGACACTGAGTGGCTTATAGACTATAGAAATTTTGGAGGCTAGGAAATCCAAACTAAAAGTGCCAGCAGATTCAGTATCTAGTGAGGGTATCCTTCCTGGATTACAGATGGTACTCTCTGGATTACAGCTACGTCCTCACATAGCTACAGGAGTAAAGGAACTCTCCAGAGTCTTTTTTTTTTTAATAAGGGAATTAATTCTACTTATGAGGATGCTGCTTCCTAATTCCATCACCTTGGAAGTTAGGATTTCAACGTCTTGGAGGGATACATAAGCTCTATAGAAGATATTTCGTCCCAGAACTTCTATTCCTCCTGCAGCCCAGGCACAGACCATCCACTGACTGGGTCTGACCACAGAATTGGGGTTTGCTACTCTGCACTTTGCCCTTGCCTTATGTGATTGGGAAAAGCAGACCCCTCTAACTGAGGACAGACTTTCTCAGGCACACTTTTTTGTCCTAATTTGTTACACATTAGATTAATAAGCAAATCAAAATGGCTTACACTATTAAATCAAGGAAAGAATAATGTGTAAAATACTTCTAGATGACATCATGAGCCGCAAGCACTTAAACACAGAAAAGCAAGTTAACACTTCAAAATAACGCCCATCCTAAGAGGAGATGTTCTTTTTCACCTGTCTTGAGCTCCATCTCCTCCATCCTCCACAGGTGAACAGCCAGCCCTAACCTCCAGCAGCTGCCTCCTGAGTTACATAAACACTGATCATGTTTCCTAATTAAAGCTTCTTCCAGGTTTACTGATGATTTATGCATACATGAAAAACATCATGTGCCTTGTAAATGAAAAGTGCCAGAATAGCAAAACTAGATGTGAATTCAAACGAAACATGGCCCTTGCCCTCAAGAAACTTGTAAGAATCTTTTGTGATGAATAATGATAAATATTCCAACCCAGAAATCATGAAGAACCGTGAAGACATGGAGAGTACAGGAAAGACAGCTGTTCCACATCACTTCACCTATGCAGTGTAACTTGTGGTAGTTTCATACCTGGCCTTGGGCTGTCCTAGCAATGGATTCCTGTTGAGCCAAACTGCCCAAATGAGTGCTCAGTTTGGATATCTGGTGCTCTACCATGTTACCCAAAAAAGCCTGTTTCAAAGGCTTATCTTGCTATTCTTTGCACAAATTTCCCATCCATATTACTTTTGTTTCTAAACACACCAATAATTAAGACTAATGGTTCTCTCCTTCAGATTCTTATGAAGAAGCTTGTTTTGTTTTGCTTTGCTTTCTTTTCTTTTATTCTCTGAATAATCTTTTGTAGTCACTAGCCCTTGGAATCTCTTCTTTGCCATCCTTTCTCCTGACTTTGTGATTTCTTGTACTGTGCCGTACTTGGTGGCATTCCTACCACAATATATGGAAATCATTGTACATAACGCTATGTACAAATCATTCCCCTAGAGAATGCAGTCTTTGAAGACAAATTCTATGTTGGTTCTATCTCTAGGACCAACATGATAGCTAGCAAAGAGTGACCATTGAACAAGTGTTATATATATATATATATATATATATATATATATATATATATATAGCAATCTCTGTTGTTCCAAATAAGCAATTATTTCCTTTTTCAGCCTTTTTCAGGAATCAAGTAGTCAAAACCCATAGCATGTGGATTTTACCCCTTTCCTTAAGCCCTGGACTCAGAAACATATCTAAAGTAACTTGTTGCACTTGGGTCCAACAGTAATTATATGTCTCTAGAAAAGCACTTTTACTCCTAGAATAAAAAGTACAGATTCACATCCACAGTGAAGTTTGAAGAAAATTTTACTGACATTTCAATAGCTCACCCTCACTTGTCAGTTTATTCCTTTCTGCACAGATGCTTTAGGGGGGTGTCTGACTTGACCAAAAGTATTTTCATGCCATGTGTTATTAGATTTTAGATGTATTTTTGGTCTATGGACTGAAAATACCACTTGGAAATCACAATTAAGGAGCACTATGTGGGAAGTACATTCCAAGGCTTTTCTTTAATCCAATATTCAACCACATTCAACCATGGAGGCCTGCAATACACAGGTGCCTCTGAATACCTGCCCGGAGAGGTCCTGTAAGGCAGGAGCTTTGCCTCTGACCTCTGTGTGTTCCATTACCCTGGCACACTGAGCACTTACTATTCTGTGTTATATATCAAAAGCACTCAGGTTACTTAAAGTAGTTTCATAACATTTCCCCAAAAAATGGAAGTTTACCTGTTTTTTAGAAGTACTATCTTCTTGCTTGTATTGCTGTAGGTCTCTGCAAGGGATGGGGAGGGTAGAAGCCAGTTGTCCAGAGAAATCACCCACAGGGGGCTTCACAGAGTGCATGTGCTCAGAGTCGGCTTCAGCCTTACAGAGCCAGTCCTCCAGTGGGATGGGAATGGGGGCTTGCAGATATTTTTTAAAAGCTTTCCTTATAACTTCACCAACTTTTCTCCCTCCTTTATTCTGCCCCAACCTCTGCTCTCCTTCAATGTAGTCCACTGCATGTTCTAAAGTACATAATCCTTACAACATTTAGATTAGAAGATGTGTGAAGAAAGCTGGTATGTATTCTGGGATTGAGAGATATGCACTAAAGGGAGAGGGCTTCATCCTGTTTTTATATTTCAGACACCCTTTTCATTAGGCAGAAAGTCACCAAGGGAACAGTGAAAAGATGGACCATGACTCTCCCTTTGAATTTGTATTGATGATTTAATTGAGTGCTTCCTGCACAGATGTAGAGAATGGTCTCCTAATTCATTAGCAATAATGGTATGAGCAGCCATTAATTAGAGAGAGATTAGTTTAAACAGAAAGGGATTAAATTTAGATTCACTTATTATCCTTCCCATTGTTAACATTTTTGACCCTTGTTGTGGGTAGGATAAGCACAAGAGTAGTGGTGATTGTGCAGAATATGGATCAATTAATAAATACATGCCTGCACTGTGTAAGTATTGCTTTTTTAAAATAAAAAGAAAGACAAGATATAATAGAACAGAACAGACACACATAAAGATGAAGGAGAGAGAGAAAGAGATCAAGATTCTACTTTTTCTTTTTTGGCTATGGAGCACTGTATTTTTTCATCTATATTTACCTGTAGTCCTTTTCCTCCTCCAAACATAAAATCTCTTTTCCCTACCCTAAAATCAGTAATGTCCCTGGTACCAGTTTACAAGTATTAGATTTTATTTCATAAGAATTGTTCTTATACAGCATAGCAGAGTGGTTCTCAATCCTATTAGACCAAAGTCTTCTCTTTAGGAAATAAAACTGCTTTAATACCCCATTTACTAACTTGAAATAGTTAGAAAATATAATCCACCTGAACACCCAGTTCAATAACAAAGAAAGAAAAGCAAGCATTGGTTGTATAATAGTAAGCATAGCTGCCTTCCAAATTACCAAAAGAAAAGAAAATCAATATAATGTCATAAAAGTCATATAGAAGAGAAAAAGAAAACAAGAACAAGAACATTAAAGGTATAGTTTATATTTAATTTTCTTGACTTTTTCTTTCTCATATGAAATGGGTAATTTTTAGGTGATATCCTGTTAAAATGGTGAACAGATTGTCTTTTAAAATGTATTTTTATAAGATATGTAAAATGCATGTACCAACTTTACAAAATAAACCCCTATTATACATTAACATGCACTAATAAAAAAATTTTTTAAAGTACTTTCAGATGACGATAATTTCAGCACTAGTCATTCTAAACCTTTCCTAAGACACAGGATCTTTTGATCTCTGGTGGACCTTTTCCCAAGAAAAATGTACAAATGCACATAAACATCTATGTCCAGACACTTCAGTAGGCTGCAGGGCCCCAGAAGTCACCTATGGCCCAGACTCAGATTCCCTGACACCCCAGTGGCAAAGACTTGAGCATAGTTTCAAATGCAAATTAACTACACTCCTGGACACCTCTCAGTGCCATTGTCTCATCATTTGACTCTTTACTATTCAGGTATTTATGTTTATTTCTCGAGGTTTAGTTTTTTTCAATAATTCCTCCATATAGAAAAAAACATTAAGAAATCAGTCATCTAAATTCGATATTTTTTAAAAATCACTGCTACAAAAATATAATTATATAAACACAACAAGATTCAGTCATTCCTTCTCATCATGGTTCCCTTCGTGCAAAATTTGAAAAAAAAAATAAACAAGTTTCTTTTTGTATTCCTTTTCCTCAAACATGGGAATTTTAGATAAATGTATGTTAGTCCAAGTTGCTACTATATCATATTGCTGAAAATCTCTCCAGATAGAAGAGAGCTCTGATTTTTCAGCTTTGCCTCTTTGCCTTCATTCTCTGTCATCTTTGAGCAGAGCCCTTGGCAGCATAAGGCCTTAGAAGCCATTCAACAAGCCGTGTCTCATGTGCTACCCTGAAAACCTTTAAAGCCTCCTCATCCATTGGCATTATAGGCATCCACAGTCTCCACGTATGCTGATTGCAGTCTGTGGCAACAGAATACTGTCACTGATGCGCACCAGTTACTCCAATTTGGACCCAGAAGTCATCTGAGGCAGCCAGCAGATACACTCCCTTTTTTAACAGCAGTCCCTTGCCTGCCTTTGAGCACTGGTGGAGACCGAGCATCTTCAGGCCAGAGAACCACATATGATGCTACAATATGAGCTGCCCATTCCCACTTCGGCTCTCACGAGCTGCACCAATAAAAAAAATAGAGCTCAATTGTCAAATGGGAAAGGCACATTCAAGATCAGGCCCAGCCAAAATCAACGGTCTCCATGAACCAATGACTAGTTCTTACCGTAAGGACCAAGTAACCCACAGGGCATTTTCCTGTGGCAAAAGGAGCCTATGATTCAAGATGTACCTTCTGATGGTATGGCATGTTTTCCTGATGGCCCTGACATCCAAAACCAGACAGGATCTACAGGCCTACAGCCAACAATCAGGCAGTGGAGGGCTAACTTTTGTCTGAGACTGGATATGCAAGTTCTGTCCTATGGGCTAAACTACATACAATGGTATGGCCATGCAGGATTTCCCTACCACCATACCTGGCTGTATTTTCACAGACTCCTGGGCTGTCACCAACAGCTTAGCCATCTGGTCAGGAAAATGACAACTGAGTGAGTGGACATGTGCAGTTGAGACTCCATCTGTCCTGATCAATTTTCTGAGCCATGGAAGACCAGCACACACTGGGCCTCTGTGATGCCTTGCTGTCTTTCTATAAGCAATCAGTTTTTGTAACATGCTTCACAGTTACTTCTTTTCATATGTAAAATGAGAATGCTTGTATCTTCCTTGCAGGACACTGTGAGAATTGCATAAAATAATATACATAAACTCTATAAAAGGACATATGAAGATGTCAGCAGTTGTTGGTTCCTTTGCCCAGTACTTACTCATCATACACCATGCAAATTTCTTTGTTCTATTAGTTCAAAAAGTAAACAAATGCACAGTGTGAACTGACAGAATGAATAAAAGTGACTCATAAGTTTTACACTTACGAGCCAACTCATAAAGACCACCAACTCAGTGTTTATACTGTTTAAAACTCAGTTTTTAAATTGCTGTGAATAGGCAGCTGAGAAATTCATAGACTAGAATTGAAAGGATAGGTAAAAAATTCAGCATATGAATGATTTTAATTATTTCCATCAGTTTAAGTCATAAAGGGATGACTTTAAGGAAAAAAGAAGCATGGATAAGGGTTGTTCTGCACAGATATAGAACAAAGTTGGGACAGTCATATCACATCAACAAGTTTTTAAAATACTACAGAAAGACAACCTCTGAGACCACAGAAAGAATCCCCAGACAAAAACAAAAAGAAAAAGAAACAGTCTGAGAGTAGAATTGATGGAGAAAAGGCAGGCTAGGTGGCAATGCCATTTATCCAGGGTCTGAGGATGAAAATGCTAACTAAATAGGGTCTGCCAGCTTTAGGGAAAACTCCACAGAAAACCAAACAATTCATCATTGCAACTCTCACAAATATTAAGTCCTAGTATAGTTATATTTTATATTATGTTATGACTTGTGTCTAGATGTCCCCATAAAGCCTCATGCAATTATAGGTGAGGCTTTTTCAGAGGTGACTGGACCTAGGGTGTGTGACATTGGGATTGACTCATGGTGCATTGCTAGGATCAAGGGCACTAGAATTAAAAGTATGAGTGCTACCTGCCCTAAGTAACTGGATAAGACATAAGGGATAGAAAGAGCTGTGGTCAACCCTTGCATACTTTGCTACCTTTGGCCCACCATGAACTGTTTTTGCTCTGCAATGCCCGTCTGCTATGTGCCACCCAGCCTTGGAGTCAGCCAATGAAAGACTAAGATCTCTACAAACTGTGAATTAAATAAACCTTGCCTCCTTTAACTTTGGGTGTTGGGTATTTTGTCTCAGCAATGAAAAAAGTAACTAAGACATGTTATTTTCCCTTGCTTACAAAAATTAATCATGAGATGCTTTATAGATGGGGAAAATATGGAAATTCATTTGGATATGTTTTAATTAAAAGTATTTATTTCTCTTAGCTCTCCGAATGTTCATACTGAGGACCTAGAGAGAAATATGAAGGAAGTTTATCATTTCTTTTTAACAGTAAGATTTTTATGGAGTATAACATACATCTAGAGAAATATACAAATTATATATAGTATCGGTCAGTGAGTGTGTGCAAAGTGAAAACATCCATCTAGTTAGCACCTGATCATGAGACAGAACTCTACCCCGAAGCCTTCTCCAGTCTGCTTCCAGTTATTGCCTTCCCCAGGCATAACAATTATCCTAATTCTTTGCTATATTTTGGATATTGAATGTCCCCCAAAGACCCATATATTGAAAGATTGGTCTGCAGGGTCCTCCTATTGGAAAGTAGTGAAACCTTTGAAACATGGGGCCTAGTGGATTATTAAGTCACTTTGGAAGTGCTCTTGAAGGGCCTTGCAGGACTCTGACCCTTCCTTTTTGCTTCCTAGCCATGAGGTGAGTGGTTTCACTCCACCACGCATCCCACTAAGATATGCTGCCTCATCAGAGGCCCAAAGCAAAGGGCTAACTAGTCATGGACTAGAACCTCTAAAATGGTGAGCCAAAATAAGACTTTTTTCTCTAGAAAATGATTATCTCAAATAATTCTACACAAAATAGAAATGTAACACACACTCTAACATCTTAGATTCATGTTGCCTGCTTTTAAATTTTAAAAAATGCAATGTGTGTGCTCTTATATCTGTTTCCTCTATTCAATACAACATATGTGAGATGCATCCATGCCGTAGCATGTGGTTATAGTTTGTTCATCCAGAATTTAATACTGTCTCTATTTTCCACTTTAGCCATTCTAGTGGATGTTATGCATACTGTATTTTAAAAGAATATAATCAAGGAAATGTACTCTCACAGGCAAAAAAAAAAATGATACTACTGTTTACCATCTGTAGTAGGTCTAGATATCCTCATTTTAAATATAAACCTCAGTTGCTTTAGATGCATAGTGTTAGGATACAAGAATTGGAATCCAACTGTGCCAATTAAAGAGAATTAACAGTTTTTGAAAATTCCTATGTGGTAGGCACTGCTGAGTTGATTTGACTATGTGCTTTAATATAAACTAGATTGTTTAATCTTCCTAGCCTCTGTGTATAGAGAAGTTATGAAGATTTAGAAAGGTAGGCACTTCCCCCAGGTCATATATCTAATTAGTGGTGGAGCTAATGAATCAAATCTTTGGTCCCTTCCTCTAGGCCTAGAGTAATAAAGAATCAATCAAACTTTTCAGCCTATTTTTTCTAAAATAACACAATCTTTTTTTTAATTTTTAAAGAGAAGAAAAACAAAACAAATCAAAAAAGAACAAATTTTCAAAACAACATAATAGGAGGGTAACAATGGTTAATGCATTACGTATTGTTATCTTTAAGTTAGTTATTCAGGATACCAGATATTAGCATTCAATTGTCCAAACCTTATTGGCACAAACCTTACTCTTCAATGAACTAAGTAAAATTGGTAGTGTATCTATCTTAACCATCTTATATATATATATATATACAATTTTTTTTCCTTTCCCTTCTTTCTTTTCCCTATTCCAGTCTCTCTTTCCTTTTGACCAGTTTCT
Organism: Erethizon dorsatum; assembly: GCA_028451465.1. NCBI lineage: Eukaryota > Metazoa > Chordata > Mammalia > Rodentia > Erethizontidae > Erethizon > Erethizon dorsatum. The sequence continues at coordinate 50,285,122 of CM051837.1, read as the reverse complement.
TTTTGATTCACCATGTCTATTGTACATTTTGGATCTTATTTACTCTTTCAGTTTCTCATACTAGAGAGACAATACGATGCTTACACATGTGCGTCCGGTTTATTTCACTTATGAGTATTTTCTCGAGTTGCATCCATTTACCTATAAAAGTCTCCAGTTTATCTTTCTTTATGGCTGAATAGTACTCCATTGTATAAAAATACCACATTTTTCTTATCCATTCCTCAGTTGATGAGCATTTGGGTTGTTTCCAAGATCTGGCTATTACAAATTGTGCTGCTATAAACATGGGTGCACATAAATCGCTGTGGTACGATGTTTTTAATTCTTCTGGGAAGATATCCAGAAGGGGAATAGCTGGGTCAAATGGGACCTCCAACCCTAGTTTTCTGAGGAATCTCCACACTGATTTCCACAGTGGCTGCACCAGTCGACACTCCCAACAACAGTGAAGAAGGGTTCCTTTTTCCCCACAGCCCCTCCAGCATTTGTTATTAGTTGATTTCTTAATAATAGCCACTCTTTCTGGGGTGAGATGGTATCTCAGTGTTGTTTTAATTTGCATCTCTTGAATGACTAGTGATGTTGAACGTAAAATAACACAATCTTGAATATGAGACCTGCTATGTTAGTAAAAACTACATATTTTCAGGATGTTAAATTTTCTCAGGACCAAAAAGAGTGATAGCCAATTTTTATATTGCCACAGCATAGTTTTCTTTTCTTCTTAAAATACAGAATAATGATATCCACCTTGGAATATTGGTATATGATTATAATGTATTTTAATTATTTTCATTCTCATTACCTGTCCCTTTCCTCTCCTTTTCCTTGACTTCCCACCATTTCTAAAAGTCTACCTTTAAATTTCCCATCATATTTCCTTTATTTTATTTAATTTTATTTTATTTTTTCATTGCTCATATAAGAGACCACACATGATATTTAACTTTCTGAAATTGGCTTATTTCACTTAAGATGATAATTTCCAGCTCCATACATTTTTTTTTGCAAGTGACATGATTTCTTTCTTTATAGTTGAATAGTTGAAATATATATAATATATATATATAATTTTCCTTATACATTCATCAACTGTTGAACATCTAGACTGTTTCCACAGCTTAGTTTTATATCACTGTAGTATGCTGTTTTTAGTTCTTTGAGGAATATTCCAAGAATTTCCCTAATGGTTAAAGTGTTGAAAACTTTTCATATTGTTATTGGCTAGTTGTACTTCTTCTTCTTCTTTTTTTTTTTTTTGTGGGTACCGGGGGGTCAACCTCACGACCTCGCGCGCCAACAGGCACCCGTGCCGCTGAGCGATATCACTGGCCCCTTTTTCGTATGTGGGATCCGGGAGTCGAACTCGGGCCCTCACGCTTGCAAGGCAGGTGCTTATGCCGCTGAGCCATCTCACCGACCCTGTACTTCTTCTTTTGAGAATTCTCTGTTTAATTCTTTTGTTCATTTATTGATTGGGTTTATCTTTTTTGTTAGGATTTTTAGTTCTTTAATATTCTAGATCTTGGGCTGGTGAGATAGCTCAGCGGCATAAGCACCTGCCTGCCAAGCGCGAGGTCTTGAGTTCAACTCCTGGTACTCACATACAAAAAAAGGGCCAGTGATACCACTCCGCAGCACGGGAGCCTGCTGGCATGCAAGGTCCTGAGTTCAACCCCTGGTACCCACAAAAAAAAAAAAAAAAAAAAAAAAATATATATATATATATATATATATATACATATATTTTTTTTTCTAGATCTTAATCCTCTATCAGAAGAGTAGCTACAACAGAGATTTTCTCCCATTCTGTAGGTTTTCTCTTCACTTTGCAGATTTTTTCCTTTGCTGTGCAGAAGTTTCATAATTTGAGTTATTCCTGCTTGTTGATTCTTGATATTATTCTCTGTGCTATTGGAGTCCTACTCAGGAAATGTTTGCCAGTGCCTAATGTTTCAATTGTTTCTTCTGTTTTTTTCCAGTAGTTTCAAAAGTGCTAGTCGTATGTCTTGTTCTTTATCTATCCTGATTTGATTTTGGTACAGTGTGAAAGATCGGATCTAGTTTCAATATTTTACATATGGATATCCAGTTTCTAAGCACCATTTATTAAAGAGCTGTCTTTTCTCCAATGTACACTTTTGGCTCCTTCATTGAAAATAAAATATTTTTGTTACTATGACTTCGTAGTATAATTTGAGAGTAGGTATTGTGATGCTGCCAGCATTGCTCTTTTTGCTCAGAATGGCTTTGGCTATTCTGAGTCTTTTCTGATTCCATGTGAATTTTAAGGGTTTTTTCTAGTTCTGTAAAGAATATTGTTGAAATGTTAGTGAGGATAGCATCAAATCTGTAGGTTGCTTTTGGTCATATGGCCATTTTATTTTTGCTGGTACATGAAAAAGGGAACTCTTCCCCAATATTTTCATCAATTTCTTTCTTCTGTATTATATAATTTTCATTATAGAGGTCTATCACCTTCTTGGTTAAGTTGATTCCTAGGTATTGTGAATGAGAGTTCCTGATTTCTTTCTCAATTGATTCAGTACTGGTTTATAGAAAAGCTATTGATTTTTGTTTGTTGATTTTGTATCCTGCCACATTGCTGATTTTTTTTTAATACTTATAACTCTTTAGGTGGAGTTTTAGGATCTTCTATGTAAAGAATCATACCTTCTGCAAATAGGAATAATTCAATTTCTTCCTGTCTTTGGTGTTCTTTTGTTCTTCCCTTTCTCTTTTATATCTTTCTCTTGCCTAATTGCCTTGGCTAAAATTTCATGTATGTATGTACTGAACAGGAAATGTGATAGTGGTAAGAATAATTGTCTAGTTATGGTTTTTAAACGAATGCTTTCTGTTTTCCTCTATGCAGTATGATGCTGGCTTCAGGTTTATCATATGGCTTTTAACAATGTGAGGAATAATTCTTCTATATCTATTTTTATCAGGATTTTTACGTGAAAGGGTGTGGAAATTGTCAAAGGCTTTTTCTGCATTTCTTGAGATGGTCATGTGAGTTTTATCCTTAGTTCTATTTATGAGATGTGTTATGGTTATTGATTTACATACACTGAACCATCCTTGCATCTCTGGGATGAAGCAAACTTGGTCATGTTTTATAATCTTTTTAATATGGTTTTGAATTCTGTTTGCAAGAATCTTATTGAGGATTTTTGCATCTATGCTCATCAAGGGCATTTGTTCATACTTTTCTTTTTTGTTGTTGTTGTTGAGTCCTTATCCAGTTTTAGTATCAGGGTAATGCTAGCTTCCTAGAATGAATTTGGAAGCATTCCTTAATTTTGTACTTCATTAAAAAGTTTGAAGGGCATTAATGTTCTTTAAATGTCTGGTAAAATTCAGTAGCAAATCTATCAGATCCTGGGCTTTTCTCAGTTGGAAGAATTTTAATTATTATTTTAATCTCATTGCTTATGATCTGTTTAGATTTTTTACATTTTCTTGGTTCAATTTTGGTAGGTTGTATGTGACTAGGAAGTTATTTATTTCTTTGATGTTTTGCAATTTATTGGAATATAAGTTTTCAAAAGTAATTTCTAATAATACTCTGGATTTCAGTGATATTGGTTGTATTTTTGCCCTTTTCATCTATAACTTTATTAATTTGGGCCTTCTTTTTCTTTATATCTGTTTAAATAAAAGAGACCAGTTGTTTGATTTTGGAGCATCCAGGAAAATCAGTACCCTCTTTCTCTCTGTGATAAAGACAAAGAGCTCCACCAGACAGCCTGTATTCATTTGGTTTTCAAACAAAGGATGGATATACTGAGGCAAGTAGGAGAACAAAGCAGGGCCTTGGAAGTTAGTTCAAAAACTTCTCCAAGCAGTAAATTTTGTCAATTAAAAGAACTTCTTGATCTCTAAGATTAGCAGCTTTATTGCTCTGGTATAGGGGTTGTCAGCAGCCCATGTCCTTGGTTGCCTTAGCTCTGGTTATCTTGACCTCAGAACACTATGCATATGCTGTCCTCCAACACAGCCAGAGGGCCCTGTATTCAGCAACTTAACCCTGTACACCTGGTCTCCAACAACCAACTCTTTCATTCATTGATACTTTGTATTATTCTTTTAGTCTATTTTGTTAACTTCTACATTATTATATTTCTCTACTTCTAGATATTGGTGTGATTTTTCTTGTTTTTCTAGGGCATTGAGATGCATTGTAAGGTTGCTCCATTTTTCTAATGTAAGCACTTATATCTATGAAATTCCTTCTTAGAACTGTTTTCATTGTGTCCCAGATTCTAGCATGTTATGTTTTTATTATCATTTGATTCCAGGAATTTTTAAATTTCTTCCCAGATTTCTTCAATGACCTAATGATCATTCAAAATTGTATTACTCAATTGCCATGTTTTGTATAGTTTTATGTTGCGGTTGATTTTAAGCTTCATTGCATTGTGATATGATAGGATACATGAAATTATATCTTTTTTGTATTTATTAAGACTTGTTTTAGGGCCAGTGAGATGGCTCAGCGGCATAAGCACCTGCCTGGCAAGCACAAGGGCCCGAGTTCGACTCCCGGAACCCACATATGAAAAAAGGGCAGGTGATATCGCTCAGCAGCACGGGCGCCTGCTGGCACACGAGGTCCTGAGGTCGACCCCTGGTACCCACAAAAAAAAAAAAGACTTGCTTTATATCTAAAATATGCCTATTTTGGAGATAGTTCCATGGGCTGCTTAAAAGAATGTGTATTCTGCTGATGTTGGATGGAACATGCTGTAGATATCTATTAAGTCCATTCGATCTGTAGTATAGCTTAATTTTCTTTGTCAATTTTTTGATCAGTTAACCTATTTGTGAGAGTGACATATTGCAGTCACTCATGATGATTGCACTGGGGTCTATCTGACCCTTTATGCGAAGTAGTGTTTGTTTATGAAATTGAATTCACTGATGTTTGGTACATATATACTCTCTTTAGAATTGTTGTTTTCTTGGTGAATTGTTCCCTTTAGCAATATGTAGTGTGGTCTTCTTTGTCTCTTCTGACTTATTTTATTTGGAAGCTAGTATAGCTCTTGCTGTTTACTATTGGCTTTAGTTTCTTGAAGTATCATTTTCCATACTTTGACTTTCAGTCTTGTGGATGTCTTTGCAGGTGAGATGTGTTTCTTGCAGGCAACACATAGTTGGATTTTTTAATCCAATCTGCTAGTCTGTATCATTTAATTGGAATATTAATACCTTTTACATTAAATGTTATTATTGAAAGGTATGCACTAGTTTCTGTTTTTACGTTTCTTCAGTATTTAATTTATTCCTGATTTTCCTTATTTGCTTTCCCAATGAAATATATTCTTTCCCTTGGTCTCATGGTTGTGATTGTCTTCTTCCTCCTAGTTTAAGATTCCTTTAAGTACTTACTTCATTTTTTATTTACTGGTCATGAGTTTCTTGAGTTTTTATGTATCTTGGAATGTCTTTTTTTCTCCTCTAATTATGAAGAATAGCTTTGTGGTATATAGTATTCAAGGTTGGCAATTACAATGGTACCTCACTTCACAAACTTGATTCTTTCTACAATTCTGGTCACAAACCGAGTTGGATAAGAACTAAATCAAATTCAATGGTTAGGTTCAATGTTGACCTTATGGGGAAATTTTAAATGGTTCTTGTCCAGTTTGGTTTGCAACCAGAATCATGGAGAGAGTTGAGTTCATAGACTGAGGTACCACTCTATTTTCTATCAGAGATTGAAATGTATCATTCCAAGCCCTTTAGACATTAGAGTTTCTACTGAGAAATCTGCTGTTATTCTGATGAGTTTTCCCTTATAAGTGATTTGATGGTTCTCTCTAACAACTTTTTTATTCTCTATTTGGAAGTTTTAGCAATTTGTCTCTGATACATCATGAAGAGGATCTTTTCTGGTCATGTCTATTTGGGATTCTAAAGGCCTTCAGTACCCAGATACCATCTTCTTTCTTAGATTTAGGGGATTTACTGGTATAATTTTAGGAAATAGACTTTCTGTGCCATTAAGCTTGTACTTCCTGACCTTTCTTGTGGCTGAGTCTTAAAACTGTTCTATTCGAGTTGTCCAAGAGCTCTTCAATAATATTTTCATTAATTATTATTCTTTTTTATTACTGTCCGAATGTTCCAGTACATCCACCTGTCTTCAAGTCCTGATTATCTTTTTTCTCATTCATATCATCTATTACCAAGACTTTCAACTGAGTTTTTATTTGATTAATTGAGAATTTCACTACCATAATTTCTGTTTGGCCTTTTCCCAGAACTTTTATCTCTTTATTTTATTTGTATATTGTTTGAGCTCGTTGATTATTTTACCTATTAGATTTTAAATTTTTTTCCCTAGAATTTCATATACTTCAATATCTATGGGATCCATTTTTGGGGAGTTGTAAATTTTTGAAAGCATACTGATGCCTTGTTTTTTCACAGCTGTTGTTTTTGCGTAGAAGTGTGTAGATCCATTGGGATGGGTATTTCTATCAGTATTTTGAGGAAATCTTTTTAATAAGTGACTTTCTTTTCAAGATATGTCCTAGGCTGTGTGTCTGAGTAATAGCACCCACAAAACCTATTCAAAGTACTAGGTTTAATCTCTACCACTGCTTTGCAAGAAGAGCATAACTACCGAGCATATATTAACATATAGTTTATATTAGCAATCTAAAGAACCAACCATATATGAACATATATTTTAAAATTTGTTTAAAACTTTCTCTACTGTCTTACTAACCCAGACCAAAAAAAAGGGAGAAAAGTAATAACATAAGATGGTCTAGAGGAAAATAGGCCTTGGTAGTATTTATATACAAGAAAAGAAGGGGAAAGGGTGAGAGAATATGAAAGGAGAAAGAAAGAAAAAAAGAAAGTATGGGAATACAAATGGGAAGAAAAAGAAGATATAGGGAGGTTGAATCCAATTAATAAACTAGCCAAAATAAAATGTTAGGAAAGCCTATGGAAAAACCTATAGTGTAAGAAAACATGACAAAACAAGATAAGACATGATAGAAGCAAAAGCAATAACTACCACTTATGCACAATTATATACATATGTACGTGCACATACATACACGCATAAAAAAGGAAAAACACAGGTAAATATCCTTCCTTGTAAGAATATGTATATTGGGGGCCAGTGAGATAGCTCAGTGGCATAAGTGCCTGCTGGCAAGCTCAAGGTCCTGAGTTCGACTCCCAGAACCCACATAAAGGAAAAAGAAGGGCTTGTGATATCATTCAGCAGCACAAGTGCTTGCTGGCAAGCGCAAGGTCCTGAGGTCGACTCCCGGTACCCACATAAAAAAAAAAAAGAACATGTATATTGGCAACAATTATTCCCCCCTGCTTTCTATGGTTGGATTCCATCTGGTAAAATGAAGGATGTGGAAATCTTTTTTAGTCCAGAGTTCTCATCCTCTGCCAAAGTAGGAGAAGTCATTTAGGGAAGTCCGGAGGCTGAGCTGTGCTCTTCCATGGTTACAGATGAGCACCCATGCAGGTCTGCCAGTGGCATGACTGAACTACATCCTACAACTCAATCTCAGATGTCTCTCAAGTGAAGACATCTGAAAAACCCTGGATGTCTGCCAAATTTCACACTTCTGTAATTTCAGGAAGATCTAGATTGTGAGCCAAAGTTCTAGAATGCACCAGAACATGCTTTAGAGGTATGTCTGGCCAGTGTCTGCACAGTGCCATATTTACCCTGAATGAGTTTGGGCAGGGCAGAATCAGTGGGAGACTGTTTTACCAGGTGGGACAGTTGGGGACTGTCACTTCCTTGCTGCTGAAACAAAATGCCCAGTGCCCACAATTTAAAGGAGAAGAGGTTTATTTTGGCTCATTGTTTCAGTGGGTTCAGTTAGTCCATGACTGGTTGTCTCCAAGGCAGACACTGCATGGTGGAAGAGCATGATAGACAAAAGCTGACTGGATTCATGGCATCAAGGGACCAGAGATATTGAGGAACCAGTGACAAAATTACACCCTTCCAGATCATGCTGTCAATGACCCTCGTCTTTTGACCAGGCCCCACCTCCTAACAGCACATTCAGCTATGACCTCATTAATGGATTAATCCACTGATGCCTACAGTGCCCCATGATCTAGTCACCTTCCAAAAGTCCCATTTCTGAACATGTAAAATTTTAGAGACATTGTATATCTAAACCATAGCAGGTACACGAGGTCTGAGCTGTGATAAGTTTGTGGGTGTCCAGGCCTCTCCTGTGGTACTCCCAGACTCAGACTCCACCACACTATTAACCCTTTCCTTCTCACAATGTTCAAACAACCATAGGTTTTTACTTCCTGCCTCCTTCTTACAATTTCTCTCTCCCTGGCTGAGTGAGTTCACTACCTGCTGGGTTTCACACTATCTAGCCATCACACTGTGATTTTCCCAGCATCGAGTCCATCCTCCTATAAGACAGGTACACGGGTGTTACCCCCATTCTCATGGTTTTAGTTATTCTGTATCACAGTTACCATTCTCCTGGGCCCAAGGCTGCTATTAAGTAGGGTACCCACTGCCTCACTGGAATAACAGTGGTATGTTTCATCATGGAGATGTAAAATATGTGGTGATTTCTATTTTCTCAAGCCATTTATTGTTTTCAACTAATACCTTGGAGCAGCTTCTGAGTGCTGCTTTTTCTTTAGTCTACCATCTGGGCCTCACAGCACAATTTTCATCCAGTTCTATTTATTACTGAAAATTTCTTAAATGCATAGTCAGAGGTGTTTACTGACATGCCACCTGACTCCATTCTATGGTTCACATTTTTTGTCATTTGTATCAATGTGTTGGGCAGTACATAAACTAAATAGCAGGTTTGTCAAAATTGTAGGTTGATTAGTGATCTAATACTGCCTAATAAATCACCCCAAATTCTGCTATATAAATTTCTCACCATCCACTGGATTGGATGAGTGGTACTTTGTTGGTACTGCATAAGCTCCTACTGTGTTGACATGAGCTGAAGGGTGAAGGGGACCTGGGCAAAGCTGTCGTAGCTCAGCCTTTCTCTCCGAATAGTCTTTCATTCTCAAGGAGGAGAAATTGACTTCTTCATATGGAGGGAGCTACGTTCCAGGAAAGAGAAAACAAAAGCTACAAGGCCTCTGAGGCTTAGGTTTTTCCACTGTAGTCTATTCGTCAAAGCTACCCACAAGCTCAGCTCTGAGTCAAGGAATAGACAAATAAATTATTCCTCTTGATATGAAAGCTGGAGAATACTGTGGCTAAGTCACCAGTATACCACAGTGGATAAGAGTCTGAATATGGTAGCAAAAAGTGACAGCTAAACAATTATTAATATTTTCATAGTATTATAATTACTACTAAAATCTATGAAATTTACACTTTTTAAAAGTCGGTGGTTTCTCAGTTACATTTTCCAATATAGTATCGGTAAGGTATTTAAATTAATATCTTCCCAGTACCTTGCACATAAGTACAGTATTCATCTTTTGCTAGTAATATTACTACAAAACCTTAACTAAAATTCAGCAGTCAGTTGTCTGCACAGCCATGGAGTATTTTCTCTCCCTTGCAATTACCCCCAATTACCTTATAAAAACATCACTGGCACCTGTTCCACCATATCAGGAAATCAGGTTCCATCTTTTAGTTTCCCTCCTCAACTGCCTATAGTTACTATTTCATTGATTCAAATTGGTTTTCTCTCCAGCAACACAATCCCTTGAAAGATAATGCTTGATTTTATCTTTCTTCTTTGATTATTGACCTTCTGTCCACCTTTAACCACATCTGTTGGCTATTCCTCATTTCTTTCATCAAAATGTGGATTGCTACACTCTAATACTGCACTTGACCTCAGTCCCCAGACCCTCTACCTGGCTCAGAGCTTGGGATCAGCCACTTGCCAAGCATGGCTGTCCAGACCGTACTCCTCTGTGAGATCAAGTTATCAACGTAGGTTCTCAGGACCACTGCACAAGCGTATAGAACAGCAACACAATAAAATGCAGCAAGTAATTCCAAGCAAGAACACTCTGCTATTCCCTAGAAAACAAACCATATTCACACCAGTATAAGTAATGTGATCTTTTTTGTGTGTGTGGGTACCGGGGGTCGACCTCAGGACCTCGTGCACCAGCAGGCGCCCGTGCCACTGAGCGATATCACCGGCCCTTTCTTCGTATGTTCGTTCCGGGAGTCGAACTTGGGCTCTCGCGCTTGCCAGGCAGGCGCTTACACCTCTGAGCCATCTCATAGGCCTGGTAATGTGATCTTAATCAAAATAGTAATTAGAGTAAAAAATGTGTTTCCAGTTTTGGGATTGTTTGTTTGTTTGTTTATTCCTTCACAAGCACTTGGTTTAGGTGATGGTTAATAATAGGATATAATGATACTGGATCTTAAAGTTCAAAAATAGAAGTTAATTTGATCCAAATGTGAACTAATGTGCTATGGTGGAGAAAAACTGAAAAATATGAACCTCAGCGCTATGTGCAGAACAGACTGGAGAAAAGAAAAGGGGGCAGAAATCCATTATGGTCTCATTTCCATCACACTTAGATGAGGGAATCGCTAATGGAAATATACCTGAAAATAGGAAAGAAGCAACAGAATTTAATAAGCTACATGTAAGACAATGTGGAGAAAAACAATAAAAATGGCCAAATTTGCATTTATATCACTAGCAGTAATTATGAAAATGTTGGGAAAAGAAAAACAGGAAACAAACTTCTGGTTTTGGTGATAATTAAGTGAAGATGTTCTTTAGATAGGAAAATTTTGAGCTCTAAAAAAAAAGCAATGAAATGTCACAGTTAAGACAAAGAACACCCCCCAAACCTCATGCACTCAGAGGCAGGCCTTTGGAGAGTGGGTGGATAGCAGGAGCTCTGAGTTGACGGGCTGAGTGGACTATTGAGAGGTGGGGGCTGGAAGGAAGAGGCAGTCACTGGGGGTGTGACCCTGAAGCTCCTGGGTATGATCCTAGAATCATCTCCAGCCCTGCCTCCTCCCTTCACTCTCTGTTCCCTGGCTTCTATGATGAAGCAGCTTTCCTCACCGTGTCACTCAGCCAGGCTATTTCTACCTTGGAGCCACTTACCGTGGACTGAAATTGTGAGTCAAAATAAAACTTCTCCTCCTTTGAATTGCCAGTATAGGGTATTTTGTCCCAGTGATGAAGAAAGTGGGTAAGACACCAGGCTAAAAAGAACCAAATCAGATCTATGAATCCATTACCTTGTAGGTGAAACAAGATTGCTCAAATGTATTTCAAAGTTTAGGTAGATAGCTAAAAACACTATCACCTGGACAAACACAAATTCCAGGTATGTTGTTAACACTTTTTTCTTTTCCACAATTAGATCCTAGAAGTTTCCAACCAGATGTTTATTTGGAAAAAGTAACTATCTGTATTTACATTAAGGGAACAGAAAGAGATGCATACCACTGAAGTAGAATGAATGGAAATGGTATGATTTCTTCTATCATGTATTCAAAATTTCTTAAATGATATTAAATGTGTCAATTGGCCATTAACTTGCCCAACACTAATTGTGACTTCTTTATGGCAGTCTTAACTTGCTAGACAAGACAAACAAATTTTGCAATTAGAATCCAGCTTAACACAACCTCTAGCATATTTATCCCTCAGCCATGCATTTTCCAGGTATTAGGTTTGGCATTATTCTACTGAAATGAGGCATACAAATATCTTTGCCTCATGTGACCAAGACACGATGGTGCAAATAACAATGTCATCTTGGCAAATGACATGGGAGCTTTTTTTTTTACTTTCAGCAGAACAGATGCTTTTCTTTCTTCACTTCTTTACATACAACTATGAACTGTAGTTAGAGTCCACTAGCTTGCTACAGTAGTAGAGTAACAAAATTTAAAAATCTAGATGATAAAATTTCTAGCACTTAGGTTAGTGATTACAATGGGACAAGTCTCAAAGATTAGGAGAGTTAAGCTGTACGGTGGGATGCTGAATATAATAACATTTGTCAGAGTGCATAAATACAAGTGTTATGTCCTGTCCTGGTTTCAGTGCCCTCAGATGCCATGTGAAGATACCATTCTCTCACCTCTCTCCCACAGGGAGCCATGATGATCCAGATGGACGCGAGGAACCTGAGGCGGTTGGATGCACACCTAACCGCATACCTAGACCTCCATGACCCTCCTGTGCATCACTTGATTTATTTTCCCTGCTGTCTCTGCTGCTTTTCCCCCCTTTCAATAGAACCAAAAATGTAACATTACTGCTGTAGAAGCCTTGCATATCATAAACAAGAAAGAGACCAGATGAGATTGTCTATATTTAAACAGCTTATTCTTACATTTTTCAAATTATCTTGTAGAAAATATCCACATTTCAGAAGATGTTATTTGTTTATCATTGTTGTTGTTGGGTTTAGTTGTGTGTTTCCTAATCTATTGTGGGTATACACTTACAAGTGACAATAAGAATGAATTGCTAAAACAGATAACATCTTTATACATCACTGAAACACCAAATTCCTTTACAGATTTCTACATGCTCAGTTTCTGGACTTAGCAATACCCTGGGGACTCTGCGTAGCACTAGTGTAGTCTAAAGCTGTATGAGTAGGGGATCCCAGCCCTACTGAGAAGGAACTGACCATTGTTAACATGGTCCAGCAGGATGTGTTTACTACTGGGTGGGGTTTGGCTGTAGGATATTTTCTCGCACTACACACCAAAAAGGTAATCTCAGTGGCAGAGACGTAGATAGATAGTTGAGCCTTCATGGCGTGATCTGTCACAGAAAAGTTCTCTATGAGTCTGTGTTCTACCTAGACTACAAAGTTCATATACCCAGAGCAGTGACCATGCCTGTGGTTTTTTTCCTCCATCATAATATTTCCAATACCATTCCTCAAAGTCATGACAATAGTGAATTCAACAAGGCATTTGCTTTATTTATGTGTTGATTGATATTTGAAGCCCCTAATGGAGAGCCATAAAGTACACTTTTTACCTAACCTTCCTAAAATTTTAACATTTAGTTTTCATCCATGAAATAACATAAAGATTCTACTACAGTTGTAGATTCAATCTGGCAATTGCTTTGCACACGTGAAAAAGAAAGAATTGATCAATTCATAATTTCTACGAGAGTAAAACCAGTTATGGAAAATCAATAACTTAAAATGTTTCAACTACTGTTTAAAATACTGCCTTGTAGAGCAAGCAGAATGCAAGAATTCTACACCTATCTGACATCAACCACAAAAGGCATATAAACCCATGTTTAGAAATACGGGAACACATTGGCTTTGTGGAGACGATTCTTTGACGGGTATTTATCAACCCCACAGTAAACATCAGGCTTATTCTTTGGCCTCAAATACTAGCAAGACCTTCAAAACAACTGCACAACTTTCATACTTTAGCTAGTTCTCTCTTCCTCTAAGCCAACAGTCCTCAAATGCATAATTCTGCCAGCAAAGAAAGAATCCAGGACACATGCATTTTTCCTGCACCTCCTCTCTCCCTTCCCCGTCCTTCCAGCATCTTGTACTTTTTTTGAACATGAACACCAGTCATGGACCTGCATCTGTGCCAACAGCACACATAGCCACAGTCTAAAATCAACTGCTTCCTTCTGGCCAAATATCAGGAAGAGGAGCAAGCTGGCGAGTGTGTGCAGAGTGTCCAGAGGGCAGTGTTGGAGAGCAGTATGACCTCATGCTGTGTGTGGCCCAACACCAGTCTTAGGCTGATCCCTGAGTTGAGGTGCACAGGACTGAACAGAAAGCACTGCAAAGAAGACTAAGCTGACTTGGGAACACACCCACACGTGGTAAGACAGCTTCTGCCATTTAAACAAACCCATTGATTATGTGCTTGGAAAAAATTAAAAATTAAAATGAATGTTCTCCAGAGGATTTAAGGTTGGAGTCATTTTATTTTCTGTATTTTTCATGTGTTGTTATCTAATACCCTGATGACCATGGAAAGACTGCTCTTCCCAGGGTCAGCTAATTTCTAGAGATAGCAAACAACTCACCCTATGAATACATCTTTCATACATCAACCAGGCTATTCAGAGTCCACCCTCTCCATAACCCCCATATTCTCTATCTGACTCTTGGACTCCAGGCCAATATTGCCCTTCCTTAATTATCTCAGAACTGGGCACCAGAAAACTCAGGAAAGTCCCTACACCCCCAAAGCCCGCTGAAATTATTTAAATTAGTCAATCCTAAGCTTATTGCCCTGCCTGGCCCATTTCTTCCTATGAAAACTGTAATAAAGGCTCTTGCCATATTGCCCTCATGCTCCCACTGTCTCATGACTAACCCGGCAGCATCCTTCTGTGGCCTTGTGTGGCAAGACATCCCTTCACTTGGAGATCAGTAACAAACTGTATTTTCAGTGGCAATTGCCACTTGATTTGTTGGCTTCACCATACTTGAATAATAATATTTATGATTAAACACAAAAACCCAGAACTTGCACAGCACAATATTCAGAATAGACACAATACAAGTCAAATTAATTGATGAGTAAATAACCAGAAAACATGTGCCCAATTCATTTTTTTTTAATGTGGGTACTGGGAGTCGAACTCAGACCTTGTGCTTGCCAGGCAGGCGCTTACGCCACCAAGCCATCTCACCGGCCCAACATGTGACCAATTCTTTTTTTTTTTTTTTTTTTTTTTTTTTTTTTGTGGGTACCAGGGGGACGACCTCAGGACCTCGCGCGCCAACAGGCACCCGTGCCACTGAGCGATATCACCGGCCCCTTTTTCGTATGTGGGTTCCGGGAGTCGAACTCGGGCCCTCGCGCTTGCAAGGCAGGCGCTTACGCCGCTGAGCCATCTCTCCGGCCCTAACCAATTCTTAAGAGTAAAGACCACCACTAAATTTCAAACTTGAGATCAGCCAATGTCAAATTATCAGAAAAGATTTTATTGCAGTTATGGTCAATGAGGTAAAAGTGTCTGCTCATGTAAAAAATAGATACAATGTATCAGCAGAGAAATAGAAACTATAATTCCCTAACTGTGCCTGGAGCCACCAGAAGCTGGAATAGCAAGAGAGGATTCTCCCCTACAACCTTTAGAGGGTGTACCTCTCTGGCTACACCTTAATTTCAGATTAAATAGTGACAGAATAAATTTCCAAACTTTTTAAAGCTACTAAATATGTGATAATTTGTTGTGTCATCACAGGAAACTAATACAGTAGGGTAAACTCTATAAATATTCTAAGTACGGAGGCCACAATGGCAAGGTGATGTGCTGAGCCCAAACAGCATTCTTTCCCTTCCCAAAACAGGAATAATGAAGACAAAGTAGTTCAGGCAGCATTCAGAATAGCCACTGGTACCAGCCGCGTATAACACCTACACTATAGGAAATGTCTAGACTTATTGGAATCTTCTGCTCTGAATTCAAGAGTAAGAGAATAATTCGCTCTCTTTCTTCTGTTTTCCTTTTTGTCCATGCACCTAATAAATAAGCATCTCCTCTTTGAAATACTGCTTTATACCCTGCCTACTAAAATGCTACCTCATTTGTTGAACCTCAAGTAAAAAGAGTTAGAACAGGGTGTCTGTGAGATTCTGAAGTTCTCTAGAACTCATTCTTTCATTGGAGTGAATTCACTTCCATTCTAGAAATTTATCATAAAATCAGAGTGAATGACACAAAGTTGTGCAAATGATTCACCACAGCATTATTCGTAGTAACAAAAAATATTTAAAATAAACTAAATAACCAACGTGGAGGATTTGTTGCATACATTTTTTTATAACTATACCAAAAGGTACTATGTAATCATTTAAAAAGGATGCTGCTAGTGATATATTTATTAATAATATATTGTTCTATAGAAAATTCACTATGAAATATTAGCTTATCCCCTATGTTTTATGAAACACAGTAAAAAAATAAATGTCTAAATAACGAAGGTCATTCCTCATTATAGTCAACCAAAAGGGGATTGGTTCCAGTATGCTAAGACACTAAAACCTGTGGATGCTCAAGTCCTTTATATATAAAATGGTACAGTATATAGTCTATGCATATCTTCCTCATATACTTTAAATCATCTCTAGAATACTTACAATACTTAAGATATTATAAATCCAATGTTGATTGTTATTGTACTGTACAGTTTAGGAAACAATGGAAGAGAAAATCTGTACGTGTTTAGTAGAGATGCAAATTTTTTGTACAGTACTTTTGATTCTCTGTTGGTTGAATCCAAAGAATCAGAACCAGCTGTATGTAGAACCAACTGTATGTAGAAACCAGATGCAGAACCAGAGGGGTAACTGTATGTAACAAAATATCAACAATGATTTTCTTTGGATATAAAATTATACATGATCTTAATATATTTCTCTACATATCTACCATTTCAAAAATGAACATATATTATTTGTGTAAATTAAGAGGGATTTAAAAAGAAAACCTGGGCCGGTGAGATGGCTCAGCAGCGTAAGCACCTGCCTGGCAAGCGCGAGGGCCCGAGTTCGACTCCCGGAACCCACATACAAAAAACAGGCCGGTGATATCGCTCAGCGGCATGGGCGCCTGGTGGCACGTGAGGTCCTGAGGTCGACCCCCGGTACCCACAAAAAATAAATAAATAAATAAAAAGAACATAAAAAGAAAACCTTAGGTTCTATCTTACTTCAGTAAGAATGGCTACTGTCACGAACTCACAAAGCAATGAATGCTGGAGAGGCTGCCCAGAAAAATAAATTCTTCTATATTTTTGGTGGGAATGAAGACTAGTACAACCACTACGGAAATCATTATGGAGATTCCTCAGAAAACTAAAAACAGAAACTCCATTTGACCCAGCTGTACCTCTTCTGGGTATCTTCCCAATAGAACTAAAGTCGTCATACTGTAGCTGGATCTCGGGTCCTTGTTTTGGGGCAATGAGGACTGAAGCCAACAAAATAGCAAAGGGCAAGCAGTAGGGAATGGCCAAATGTTGTTCATTGGAAAGAATAAGAGAGAAGCTCTCTGCTAGTTGGAGAGGGATGTTCTGTAAGGCAGACACCATAGATGTTTTGGTCTATTGGGTTTTTATACAGTTTTTGGAACCAGGGTACATGACAGAAAGTAGGGATGCTCCTAGTTGAAGGTAGGCCTTTGATGTCTGGAAAACAAGCTGTTCCATGTTCAGTTTACTTCCTCCAACATCTCTCTCATTTGGTTAAGCACCTGTTCTTTTGTCTCTTGCATTTCATTAGGCTCTGATAGTCTCTTTTGGTATCCTGACTCACTTAGGCCCCTGACTCTTAGTTTACTTTAAGTTACCTATTTAGGACCTGTGTTCTATTTGTCTAACTTCCCCTATCTCCTGGCTTCAACATTACAGTGATATATGCATACCAATGTTTATAACAGCGCCACTGACAACAGCTAAATTATAGAAGCTGCCTAATGCCCATCAACAGGTGAGTGGATAAAGAAAATGTGGTATATATACACAATGGAGCCACTACCAAGCCATAAAAAAGGATATGAGAAACCCAAAATATAAGCAATTTAAAGGGTAAAATAAAAAAGAGATGGTAGGAAACAGAGAGGTAGACTGTAGAGAGGAAAGGGAATCTGGGGAAGGAGGGAGAGGGGAGGGCAGAAAGGAAAGGAAGACTACAAATGCCCAAGATGCAATATGTGTATGTACTAGTTCCCCAAGATGAATGTAATTATTATGTATTAAACATATATATTAATAAAAAATTGTTAAATATAAACAAAACCTTAGGTAACTGTAGCCAGATGAGCCATTGTATGTTTTACCAAACTCTCTTCTATTCATGGATTCCACTAATGTTATTAGATGATTTTTTTAATGTACTTTCCCTCTGGGCAACTTTACACATTTGCTGTTCATTACATGCCTTATCCGGGACAGCTGATGCTAACTCCCTAAATACCTTGGAATAAAATAATCAGAATATAGTTAATAGGCAGAAGCACCCTCAGCATTTTTCAGAGAATCCTACACAGTTTTCTGTTTTAAAAAGATTATATTGTGTGAATCAAATTAAGCATATGATTTGTAATGAGATCCACTTCAGAGAACACCATCGAATGAAAGTAGTCACTTTTTCAAATGCCAGACACAGAGGATTATATTGCATTGCACACTTCTACTAATCTAATAGGTTAAGGTAGTTGAGATGCAGTCTTTAAGTTCATGAAAATTAAGCAAATACAAACATGCATTCTCTTAAAAACTCACAGCATATTAACTAGGGCAACAGTAAACAAAATAGTATTGAATGGTTTCACTTTGCTTTTCTGCATTGTTACAAGTAAAAAGAAAACTCCTTTGGAGAAAATTTTTAAAAGTTTACAAATAACAGTCAATTGAGGAAACTTTTCATTGCACAACTTCATACAAAACAAACTAATGAGGAAAGATTCATAATAAATTAATGTATTAAATTTGGTCTAAACTCAATGGGACTACATTAAAATCTCATTTCATTCTATTAAAAATTCAATGAAACAGTACCAATTAAATGAGGCAATCAGTAAGAACAAAGAGATTTACTTGATATTTCATCTATTCTCCCTCATTACTAGATTTCATTTTTAACAGCTTGTTGACAGTGATTCTCTGACATTACCAGCAGCGGAATCATGAGTCAGCTTTGCAATCAATCTGGGAGGAGAAAATAACCTCAAATTGCCATTTAGTACATCTTCCTGTCCAGGTAATTGAATTCTCATTGAAAATATATCACTGGAGATGGACTAGAAATAGCAGGAGGGAGAGTGAAGTTAGTAGGTGAAAACACTAAAATGATAGACTGAAGAACAGCATGAAGCATAAGAAAATAATTTAGAAAGTTGCTATTTGCTGAAATTCTACTGCATTTCAACTTGGAGATTAGTCCCCAAAAGACTAATTTGTTCTCTTTTTTATTTTTCCGCCACAGGCTGCAGTTTAAAGAGGTGTAATGTTCTTCCTAGGCCTGCAGATTTTAAGTGTCATATCCCAGGGCTTAGACTATTTAAACACCCTGGTAATGGATCTAACCACACTTCGGAACAGTCCACCCATGAAGTCTCAGCTGGTTTGGCTCATTACAAAAAATTCAAAATCATTCTGCATATGGACTTAGAGCCTATCAGCAAAGTGCCAGTGGAAAGCAATAACATGTTGCTAATCTCTAAGCAATTCAGAAGCAAGTGTCAGGGCAGATAACCCATAGATTTTGAGTTTTTATTCCAGTCTCTTGATATCTTGGATTTGAGGGTTTGAGCCTCTTTGAGCAGGCACTGGAGTTTGAGTGCCTTTATAACCCCATAGCATTTGAGATTCCAGACCAATAAGCACACTTCTTTTAATGGCTAGTCTAATCAATCAAATTCCTGAAATTTGGCCAATAAAAATGTTTAAAGATCCTGAAATATTTTGTAACATATAACACAGAGCTAGGCTAGCATTTGTTGAGGTGTATATGTACAGTAACTATGCAATACATTTCTATTAAATGAATAAATGGACAAGTAAGTGCCTTATCAGCAAACACCGCAGAAGATGGATTTTCTTAAGTCAATTTGTTATAAAAGAAATAGGGCAGTGATTCTCGGTTGATTATGACTCTGCCTTCCTCCAGCCCAGAAGATATCTGTCAAGATCTAGAGACATTTTCAACTGTTGTAACTGGGGAGGATGATACTGGCATCTAGTGGGTAGAAATCAAGAACACAGCTGAAACATCCTACAGTGCACAAAGGCCCCTCACAACCAAGAACTATCCAGCTGCAAATATCAGTAATGCTGTGGTTGAAAAACTGAAGTACACTGATACACTGATAACCTAGAACAGCCTTCAGCGAATTCATCAGCCTCTGTCGAAATTTGTGGAGCAGGAAGACTTGAGCACACGGAGAAAAACAGCTGGTTACAAAGGGAAATATCCAGATTGGAGGACTGAGAGATTGGGACTGTGAAAATGCCACATGCTGCACAGTGCACCTACACTAAAAGTCTGTTGTTTGCCATTATGATATGGAAACACTGTGCCCAAGCTGATATTCAAGCCCAAACTGTTCTACACTTAATCCAGAGTTTATAGAAAGACCCTGTTCTGATTGATAACTGGCAACAATTTCCTTTTTCAATCAGAAGATCAACCCCCCCCATCCCTCCCCCCAGTGTCTGGTAACCACTATTCTAGTCTCAACTTCTATGTGATCAACTAAGTTACAGATAGAAGAAATACCTTTTGGTATTCTATTGCACAGTATGGTGATTAGAGATAAAGATAATGTACTGTATATTCTAACATAAACTATAGGAAAGGTTTTTGAATGTTTTTACCAATAAGAAATGATAAATGTTTGAAGTAATCAATATGTTCATCCAGATTTGGACATTACACAATGTATATACTTATGAAAACATCGCATAATACCTTCATAAGGATATGACATTTTTATATGTCAATTAAAAATTAATAAAATAATAAAGACATAAAGACCTTTTGAACTGCACAGGTAACTCCCTACTACCTATACCTGTCACATAAAAAAGAGAATGTCATGTTCTCCACTTTCTTTATTTTTTTTTTTTTTGTTGAATACTGGGAATTGAACTCACAACCTCACACTTGCCAGCTCCACTTTTAATTCACTGAACCACTTCTTTGCTAACGTAAAAAGGGACACTTGTTCTTTTCAAAAATAACTGATCCCCACATTTTTCCACACTTTGTGCAGGAAACTAGGCAAACTGTAGGTAATCTTTTTTTCAGAGTTCTCCCACCTTCCCCAGTGTCAGACCCCTACGCACTTCAGAAGACACATAGCATCAACTGGTTCCCTCGAGGTCCTCTCTACAGGCCCTCCGAAGCTCTGGCCTTTCTCCCCAGAACCTCTGCCAAAAGCCGACTGTTGTACAGGACATGCCTGTGCAGGGTCAGGCATCAGAATGTGTAACAATAGAAGCTGATAGAGCCTTATTGTGTTTCTTCTTGCAAGTATATTCATGTATTAGGAGGTGACAATGGGACTTTAAGTAACTCATCAATCATATATTCTATGATTGGGATAATATCAGACTAAAGGTAAAACTATTTGATGTTTAGGGGACAAGACCAGCTTTTTGTCCGTGTCCATGTTATATCAAAACAGCAGTTTTGCTGGTAGGTAAGACCACTCCCAGACCTAGCTGACAGTAGGTTTCACGTTTCCTCTGTAGTAGAATACAAGGACACAGTACATTCCAGGAGGGAGAGGATGGTACAAACCTCACCACACCACACTGCCAGCATTTATGTTGAAGTCTTCTTAAATATAAAAGAAGAGGTCTCATCTTTTTATCTATATTTCACATAGAATGTTACAAGCCCACAGTTTTTTTTTAAAAAAACTCTTGAAGAATGTGTGACATGGGAACACAAATGTGAACAGTGAGGAAAAGTCTCCGAAATCAGAACCACCTCTGTGTGAACTGGTAGAGCAACGAACTCATTCCTCTGAGGCAGGGAGCGGGGTACCACACTATTCCATATCTTCCTCTCTTCCTTTTTCATCTTTCTTCCCTACTTATATTTTTTTTTTTTTTGTGGGTACCAGGGGTCAAACTCAGGACCTCGCGCGCCAGCAGGCGCCCGGGCCGCTGAGCGATATCACCGGCCCCTTTTTCGTATGTGGGTTCCGGGAGTCGAACTCGGGCCCTCGCGCTTGCAAGGCAGGCGCTTACGCCTCTGAGCCATCTCACCGGCCCTCCCTACTTATATTTTTCCTTTTTTTTTTTTTTTCACTTTCTTCTCCCATGCTATTTATTATTGTCTATCCCATCTCTTTGACTTCGGCCCACTGGGAACCTTGGGGGCCCCAGAAGCACAGGCTGGCTCAGGTTGGACTTCAGCACAACAGGCCCACTGATGTTCTTCCAGGAAAGTCAGACTTCTGCATTATTACAAACATTCATCGTTCAAATACTCATCAAATTTCATTGGTCATTACTCCAAACAATGGCTGAGATATAAAGATGAATGAGATATGACCCTGGATACAAGGAGTTCACACTATTGTTGAAAAGAAGAACATGAAAACTGGTAAAAATGAAATAAGGGCAAGATAGAGGAACAAGTGTTTTGGTGGCATTTAAGAATCTCCATTATATGGGCTGGTGAGATAGCTCAGCAGCATAAGCACCTGCCTGACAAGTGCGAGGTCCTGAGTTTGACTCTTGGAACCCACATAAAGGAAAAAAGGGCCGGTGATATCGCTCAGCGGCACAAGCACTTGCTGGCAAGCACGAGGTCCTGAGGTTGACTCCCAGTACCCACATTAAAAAAAAAAAAAAAAAAAGAATCTCCATTAGAGGGCGCAATGATGTTATCTACTACAAATCTGTATTCAAGAAACTAAGAAGCCAGGTGTGGTGGTACATGCCTGTAATCCCAGCATGCTGGGAGTTAAGAAAAGAGGATTGCAATTTGAAACCCAGCTCTGGCAATTTTAGCAACTTAGCAAAACCCTGTCTCAAAATAAAAAATGAAAAAGGGGTGAGGAGGTAGCTCAGTGGAACAGCCCTGGGATCAATCCCCAATATTTCAAGTAAGCAGCAAGGAGGGAAGGAGGATAGGAAGGAAGAAAGGAGGAGAAGGAACAAAGGAAGGAATGAAGGGAGGAAGGAAACTAAGAAATACACCCCATCGAGGGATGGAAGACACCGCCATTCACTGTCACTGAAGTGTTAGGCAGCAGGTTCACCGTAGGGAAGGGGACGCACAACTTCATTTGATTCATAAACAATTTTCAGTGATCTGGTTAAGACAATACAACCTTTCTCAGAATAATGTTTATAAATGTACAAAATAAAATATGTAGGATTAAGATGAAAACTAGTTACCTGAAAGCACAATTCTACCCATGGGCTCATCAGTGGTGCCTGGGCCCCAGGTGAACTACCCCTGTGTGGAGTTTAAAGCCAAATTCTAAAAGTTACCTTCCAAGCTATGGAATATAATGGCGATGGGAGCAAAGAGGTAGAGCCATTTAGAGGCCACTGCTGTACCCACCATAATGCATAGAAAAGAGAGCTATCCGATGGAAAGATTGCAGCTGTATCGGAGATCCCTGCAGTGGGTTCCAATCTCCTGCCCAGAGTTACAGCCCATAGTGGGAAGAAAGAGCAAGAGACAAAATAGGGGTACAGCAGGGATCTGGGATGACCAGTTGTTCACAAGGAGCAAAAGACCACAAGTCACCCAGAACCTTGATATTTATTCATTAAGGAAAATGGTGAGGGGATTGCGGCTAGATATACTAAACAAGTGGCAAGGCTGGTGAGGCTTGTAACAGAGGAAACAAAGCATTCTTGCAGAACAGACAGGAACAGCCAGATTTAGGTTACAGTTAATGAGTAGCTTGCTTTGTAGCCAATTCTGGGAAAGAATTTTCCTCTAGAGTCATATAGGCCTCAGCGGAGATGTTATCTCATATCTTAGCCCCACAGTATCACAGCTCATTTATCTGAGCTCGACCATGGCTGTTGATGATAAACAATACTAGTCTATCATCAGCTACCTGCTTTCATGAATATACATGCACAACCTCAGCCAGACTCACTAATTAAACTGAAAGCCAATTTAGAGGAGTCACCTCTATACAGCCCACACTGCTCGCAAGTAAGCACAATCACGCTTGGGTCTGGGGGAGGGCGATGTGTGGTCTTCCACACAGCTGTAGCATTTGCTTTGCTAGAACTGAGTAAAATCAAAGCTCAGAAAACTGAAAAGATTAAAAGCAGCGAGTTATTTTTGCTAAGTTTGGACTTTGCACTTGCTTCCTCTGAAAACCACTGATATTTTTCCTTGACAGGGGCCATTCTCATATCATAGAACACCTCTGTTTGATGATCAAAGCTAATCATGTACACGATTCAATGTAGTCATCCTCCTCCTTCACTCTAGATGCTCAGTATTTCTGAAATTATACGGCTTATTGCCAGCTTCTGAGGAACCCAGCTTCTTTAGGCTGAGGGTTTAAAAGATTCAGATGTTGTAAGTGCCTCTATCTATCCTAAGAAACATTGTGAAGAACTCACTAGTTAGGGCTACGTGTGGTTAATAAACCCCCAGACTTGCCTGTGGGGTACCTTACACTCCGCATCATCCTCGTGCATTCTGGGACTCAAAGTCTATTTCTGGGGATGTCTGAGAAGAAAGTCTGATTGCTCTGGGGAGGCAAACTGATTCTGTCTTTGGAAAAATTAATTGACAAGGGCTACAAAAAGTGGTTCCTGGGAAAGGGGTATAGTTGACAGGGCCTAAATTGAGAATAAACAGCCATCATCAAATGGGGATCCATGGAGTTCCAAGAATCTGCCTGCTTCCTGACACTACGATTCAGGATGAATCATAGGAGGCCCTACAGCCCCCACAGCAATTAGAACTAACTGTAAGAAAGAAAGCTAGGTTGCTCTAAGAACCAGGGTCGTGTCAGTCAAGAAGAGTTCTGCCAGGAGGGCCAGTGAGATAGTTCAGCGGCATAAGCACCTGCCTGGCAAGCGCGAGGGCCCGAGTTCAACTCCCGGAACCCACATACGGAAAAAGGGCCGGTGATATCGCTCAGCAGCACGGGTGCCTGCTGGTGCGCGAGGTCCTGAGGTCGACCCCCGGTACCCACAAAAAAAAAAAAAAAGAAAAGTTCTGTCTTGCCTAAAAGGCCTTCAACATTTTTTCCTGTGTCCCCAGGAAGCTGCATCGCTCTCCTGAGAGGTAGAGGCTGCCACAGCTCCCTGGAATTGTTCTCTGGCAGACAGAAAAATCACCTGCTAGAGGCTGCAGCCAAGTGCAGAGTGAGTCTGCAAAGGACCCTCAGCTTCTGTCTGTGGCTCACGGTGACATGTGAACTACGATCACCACAATTATTCAACTGTTTCTAACTTACTATAACAATTTGTTAATTATAAATTTTATTCTCATGATGGAAGCTGCAGATCTTCATATATTTTGTTTTATTTTTTAATCTATTTTGAGAAGGAGGAATGCATTAAGGTGATAATAGTGCTGAAGAAGCCTAACAACTTTTGTCTTCAAGATATTTCTGTGGGAAGTAAATGCCAGTGTACCACCATCCCCTTGTTTGGATAACACTCCTAAAGATCATCTGCGGGCTCCTGCAGGCAAAACTGCAAACCACGGAGTACATTTTGTTTGGAAAACCGCAATTTCAAAAATCAAGCCAACATCTAAGTAGATAGTCAGCATACAACAGGAAGGTTATAAGGTTTGGAGTACAGTGACAGTAAAATAGGGTGTAACCTTTTCAATTGTACCTGTAGAAAAAGATGCCAAAGCATCTACAGAAAACCATAAACAGTAAAAGTGTGTTTACTGTCTATTTGAACAAATTAGTATATGGACAACAAATCTCCTAACAGCCCAGGACTGCATGATTTAGATGTTTTCTGTCCCTGGTGTTGTGAATAGCTCTTACATTCACACTTTGGGATAAGAATGCTACATGCTGAAGATCCTTGATGGGTCACATAAGGCAGGAATCTTCCTGATAACATTTGATGATTTCATGTTCCTCAGTAAAAGCACATTAGTAAAGATGAATTCTATTTTGAAGGGTGACATTTGATGATTTGATATTCCTCATAGTAAAAGCACATTAATAAAGATGAGTTTTATTTTCAAGGATGAAAAGAGACAAGTTTCAATACCAAGTGTGATCTATTCATCCATTAATAGATAACATACAGCTTATCTCTGCAAAGCCATTTCCGACTTTCAAGAAAAGAAAGATGGGAGGGGGGAGGGAAAGAAGAAAGGATGGAAGGGAGGAAGGAGGGAAGGTGGGAAGGAGGGAGGGAGGGAGGACTAAAAAAGAAAAGAAGAAGAAAGAACCTGGGCAATGAATTTGTTAACTTGTGATTTAACATTCAAGAATGTAACAAATGCAGTTGGTCAAAATCCTGCCTGCTTATACCCTCCCAACTTTGATAAAGCGTTCTTGCTTCAAACAGATGCCTCTGATATTAGACTTGAGGCACCGCTGTCTCCATTAATGAAGGAAGAGAAACACCCAGTGATGGATACACGCAGGAACCTTTAGAGGGAAAACTGTAACTTTCTATTTCGGAGAAAATCTTCATCTTCTGAGAAGAAGATCTGTTCAGCAGGCTTGTTGAAATTTTCTTCCTGGACAAAGCTCAAAAAAATAAAAGCAACATTTGTATTTAGGCAACATTTTATTGGAAAGTTTAATCAGAATTACAAGAGTGGTCATGAAACATTTACATATATACAGATTTAATACAATACAGTGAATACAATATGTCTATAAGTGAATGATAAAATACTACATGAGGAATTATATATAACTTTAAAAAACCTAATTCCTAAACTTCTAAGAACTTTTAAATCTAACATAATATAATACACAAACACATAGTTGTTTTACAAAATGGAGAAGAGACTTATTATCACAGAAATATACCCAAGTTTTAACTTTTGCTATTTTACTCATTAATTTTTTATTTGAGTTTTCTATGTTTGTCTTTGAACGTGTTTTTCTGCATCTCCAGAACATTTTTATTACACACTACTTTTAGTGTTTGTAGAATTACTGTATATTTTTAAGGTTAAACATTCTTTTACTCTATTGTTATCATTCATCATTCCCCTCCCCAGCCCATTCTACCTGAGTGAATCTGTTAAAACTAATCCTTTTGTTCAGTCACCCACACTCTAGGTCCAACAGTGTGAGTGGGGTAAACACACTGAGACGGAGACCATGAGTGTCTAAGCTTTACACATTGTGTAGAACCATTCTTAGCAATTGTCTTAATGAAGGTGTTTTGCAATACTCATGATAAATGTTAACCTTATTTACTCTGTCACTCTACAAATCAAAAGAAATGAAATTATTAGACATGGCTTTGAAGGCAGATGCATTTTGAATGAAATTTGAAGTTATTAAGTAACTTCAGGGGCAATAAGCCTGAAAAATAAAACCATTAGATCTTCTAAGCAAATGAAGCTAATATTGGAAGATGGTGTGTGTGCAGTTTGTCTTTCTCCACAGTCCCTATAATTGAAAACACACCACCAAGAGGAAGCAATAACATTGCAGTCAAATATTCAAAGTCGAATTTTTACTCACATTGATTATTTCTAACATTTTGAATATCATTTTTATGCTCCCATCTGAAAATAGTTATATGACTAGAATTTCAGAGGCTGTGTAAACCACGTTATTTTATGAGAGCAACAGTTATTGGGGGGCTGTAATTTGGAAAAAGATTGCTATAGGGATAATTTTTTAATCATCTTCCAAATTAATATTCCACATTCTTGCCCTAACTTTCACTAGTTGGAAAGCATGAACTTTCATTATAGGATTATCAGTTAGTAAACACAATACAGAAAGGAAAAGCTCTCCCCCAGACTTAATCCAAGCTATTTAAGTTTTTACCTTGCTTTTCTCAATTTCTGTTATTTTATCTCTAAACTCAGAAAACGAGATACAATCTCTTTTAAAAGGGAAAGCCTAAAGTCATTTCTCAGTCCCTGAAACTCTGAGTTAATTCCTTACTGAAACAGATCAATGCCCATCAACATTGCTGGCCCCCTCACACCCAGCCATTCTCAATGATAAAGCAGAAGAGAGGACACACATGGTCAGCTGCCCCTTAGAGAGAGAGGCATGTTATCTTACTAGCATTCATCCCAAATCTACAGTGTATGTCATGGCTGTCTGGCCAGGAATGCTCTGTCTCTTTGTCTCCCCTATCACACAGGAAGTTGTCAACAAAATACGGCATTTGAATGATATGGCAGGATTCCAGCAAAAGGCTATCCAGGCTCCCAGAAGTAGGTTTGCAAATTTCTTATAATTGTTTATTTTCACCTTTATGGTACACTGTATCAGAGTTTATTTAAAACATAAAATTCACTTGTTTTCTATTTGCCATACCAAATTTTGGCGCTGTAATGTCTGCCTAGTCTTTTTTCCAATTCAAATATAAAATGGGATTGCATACTCAGGGAATCATTTTTCTCATTCATTCCACAGACAAATGTTACCCTTCTCCATGACAGATGGACAGGCACTTATCTAGGCACTAGGAACATAAAATGTTAGCAGTTATATGCAATAAATTGCTTTACAAAATCAAAGAACAGAAATGTGTAGTAAGTAAATGGCACTAAATTGATAGTGGTAAGTCTATTTCAGTTAAATTCTAATCTGATCTAAAATCTTTAAAATTTATAAAATGTTGCCTATTTGATCTTTGTTACACTCTTAAGAATGGTGTTCAGGGCCGGTGAGATGGCTCAGCGGCGTAAGCGCCTGCCTTGCAAGCACGAGGGCCCAAGTTCGACTCCCGGATCCCACATACAAAAAAGGGGCCGGTGATATCGCTCAGCGGCACGGGTGCCTGTTGGCGCGTGAGGTCCTGAGGTCGACCCCCCGGTACCCACAAAAAAAAAAAAAAGAATGGTGTTCAATCTTAGTTCTAGATCTGTTAAAAAGGCTGAAAAATCATGAATCATGATCTATTACATTATTATGTGACTGTACTAATGGCACTTGTCAATGCTAATCTTACAGTAAGTATTCATTTTTTATTAACATATTAACCTAATTGATATTACACCCAGCTCATTCCAGAAACACTACAGACTCCTTTTCTGTCCTTTCTGGGAAAATGCCTCATATTTGGGCTAATACCAATTATTACTTTGTATATCCTATTAATATTAGGTTTATTTGAGACTCTCCATGCCCTTACAATAAAAACTATTTAAGCCAATGATAGCATGTAACAGAATGAAAACTCATTTGAACATCAAATTCAAAAGCAAATCTTGGGGTAGTTCTCTTTTCTTGGAAAAATCTATCTATTACTGCTCTTTGAGGCGTACTATAATTGTTGGTAAAGAATAGAACCTGATATAAACTCATATATGTTGATGATTTTAAAGAGCATTTCCAAATTTCTTCATCAATGGTTCATCCAGTCGATGCAATAAGGCAGAATAGGGCTGGTGAGATGGCTCAGCAGCGTAAGTGCCTGCCTGGCAAGCGCAAGGGCCCAAGTTCAACTCCTGGAACCCACATACGAAAAAAGGGCCGGTGATATCGCTCAGCGGCACCGGTGCCTGCTGGCTCGCGAGGTCCTGAGGTCGACCCCCAGTACCCACAAAAAAAAAAAAAAAAAGGCAGAATAGATGAAGTCTCAGATAAGACTACATTATAGAGGAAACAGTCCAGATTAAACTTGTTTTATTACTGAAATAAGTCATTTTTATTTATTTATTTTTTTTTGTGGGTACCGGGGGGTCGACCTCAGGACCTCACGCGCCAGCAGGCGCCCGTGCCACTGAGCGATATCACCGGCCCCTTTTTCGTATGTGGGTTCCGGGAGTCGAACTCGGGCCCTTGCGCTTGCCGGGCAGGCGCTTAAGCCGCTGAGCCATCTCACCGGCCCAAGTCATTTTTAAATTACCCTGTTATTTAAATTGGGTTTAGTTTCTCTTAATTAGCAACATGAATTGTCATATTTTAATCTTCAAAATACTGAACAGGAAATCAATACCAAAACACAATCACACTTAAAACATTACCACTTTTTTATCTTCAGCAATTAGACATGTCTTAAATAAATCACTCTTTTTTTTTTTGTGGGTACCGGGGGGTCGACCTCACGACCTCGCGCGCCAACAGGCACCCGTGCTGCTGAGCGATATCACCGGCCCCTTTTTCGTATGTGGGATCTGGGAGTCAAACTCAGGCCCTCGCGCTTGCAAGGCAGGCGCTTACGCCGCTGAGCCATCTCACCAGCCCAATAAATCACTCTTTCGAACATGTTAATATATAACTAAGAAAGTACATGTTCTTAAAGAACTGTACAAGTTGTAGGATTTGTTATCAGCTAACCACAAACCACTTTTTGCATATGTAGGAGTATTATTTTTTTTTAAAAGCAGAATATATTTATTGGGGAAAGAAAGCTTCTGTGTGAGAGAAAGACAGAAGGGGTCCCTACTGGGTTTCCAGGGACCCTGCCTTTTCTAGGGATTTTTATAGAGCAAAACCACAAGGTGAGGTGGGTCCATGGTGGGGAAAGATGGGAAATCACAAAATGGGTATGAGGTGAGACAAAACTATGGTCAACCAATAAGATCACAAGCAAAATTGCTCAGGTAATACTGACTAAATGGGGATCAAATGGGGAAGCAAGTCACGTAGCAAGCAGGCAATAAAACAGGGATTATTATCTCAACAATGACAAAAAAAACACAATACTTACTTGCAGAAATATTAACAACTTAGGTTACTTGAGTTAACAACTTAGGTAACAGATTTATGTGAAAATCAAAAGTATCTTTGAAAGTCATTTAGTATTGGGGGAAATAAATTCAGCTATACTGAATAGCAGAGCTAATATTAAAAAATCATCAGAAACCATTGTATTTTAAAATGTCATGAACACCAAGTCTCTTTTTAAAAAATCAGTAGGCTGAGCCTCCCTTACTTAATGGATCATGTGTTTCTGTTTTCCACGAAGGTAACAATTTCTTCATTCAATAGTTCAAAAATCTCAAAATCATTATAACATTGACCCTAATAGCATGCTAGGTAGTAACACCAATAATTTCTGTAGATAAAGAAAATAGGACACAGAAGTACAGTGAATAAAAACCAGACACTTGGTCCAATTCTTTTCATTGCAACCACGGCCTCCACTTGTTTCTTGGTACAAAGGAATACAAGCTCTAATTCACATAATTTCTTAGAACATAGAAACTGCCAGAGAATTAAAATAGCTGTGGGTCTTTGTTTTCACTAATATGTTTCTGTAATGAGGTCATAATTGTCTTCCTCAAGGGCCTTTTTCTCAGCTCTGTAGATTATTTCTCAACCTGTATTTCTGACTATGTATTTTAAGAGTTCCTGATTAGGTTGCTATAAGGAACAGCCTGAACATAGCGATTTTTTTAAAGTTCCCTGGGTGATGCTGTGTGCAAGAACGTTTGAAAACAACTCTTCCATACTACATATTCTATAGAAAAATAAAAGTACACATAAGTCTGGTTTGTTCCAATAATTGGTTTAATTCTTCACAAAGTAATATAACTAAATTAATGGATACAAAATATGGTTTCCATAAAACATCCATATCATTTCTTTATAGTTGAACTATATATGTAATGGATCATATTTAAATGACAAAACCCAAGAATGCAATACAAGATCATCAAGGTTCTTAAAAACTCAAATATGCACAGACATTCTAGAAATAACCAACATTATCTTTAGGCTTTAGTTTAGCTTTCCCATACCTCCCTTGTCAAGTACCCACTCCCTGTGTTGCATCTAGACAAGTGACCCTTTAAATT
This sequence comes from Erethizon dorsatum, assembly GCA_028451465.1. NCBI lineage: Eukaryota > Metazoa > Chordata > Mammalia > Rodentia > Erethizontidae > Erethizon > Erethizon dorsatum. The sequence goes on along the minus strand of CM051837.1, from coordinate 50,253,732 downwards.
TTTGTGGGTAAAAAAAGATTCTGAAAAAAGATTCCTTGATAGGTGACTCATGGCTTAGCAAAGCATCTGGTTTTATTGGTGAGAACTCCAGTCACGGCTGTGTTGCCTCTTCTAAAGAAAGATGTCTCCCAGCCAATTTCATTCATACCCTCAGCCTGGCCAGCAGGGTAAAGCAAACTTTTTCCTCAGTCTCCCACTGATGATTTCTTCACAGTTTAAGACAATTAACATATTTTCTTTCCTATCTTTCCTAGAAAGAAAGATTATAGATAGATGTCATCTACATCACTGCCCATGTAGAATCTAACTACAATTTTTTCATTCAGTGTTGCAGTGATCTACTTCTACATTAAAAACCACCCCAAAAGTTGGTGACTTAAAGCAATAATTTATTAATTTACTGTATTTTATATATGTGTGATTTGATCAGATTTGTCTTAGCTCTTGAGTATAGTCTCTCAAATGATTGCAAGTCAGACAGTTGTGGGACAAGGGTCATGGGAAAGCTCGTGTGGGATTACCTATACAGTTAATGGCTTCTTTATTCCCCTCAGTGGTCTTTGACCTTCTCTCCGCTTGCCTTCTCAACATCTCTGATAGTTTGATGATCATTACACTTTTCCTGTGGCAGATGACTTCTAAAAAAGAGGGAGCAGAAGCTATGATTAGCATTTAAGGGCTACACCCACAACTGATATTATCATCCTGAACAAATTTTATTACCCAAAGAAGACTATATACTTGCTACTCTCCAGTGGGTGGGAGCTGGAATTCATTTCTAAAGATTATTCTTGGTTGGAAAACAGTACAGATTATTCTTGGTTGGAAAACACAATTTGCCACATTCAGCAAAGCTCTAAGGAACGTTTTTTGTCTAGTTTTGAATGATTAAAATACAAGTAAGACATGGACCCTGAATCACATATATTTCTTTCGATCTTATTCATAGGAACTACTATCAGGCTACTCCCTGCTATTTACATTAGTATTTTTATCTATATTCACAACTTTGCTTCTATTTTTATAAAATTTTACCTGCTTGATTTCACCCTCTATTGCAACCTAAAAATATCATCTTGACTATCTACTTCTTTCACTCTCATTAGCTAATAAGCTTATACTCTATATTTTATGAAAATAATTAGTTTATTCAACACATATTTATTGTTTGAAAACAATTCTTCCAGACTACCTACATATTTTGTAGAAAAATGAAAATACACATAAGTCTGGGTTTTTCCAATATATATAATATATATTATATATCATGGACATAAGCAATTGCTTCACTCTTTTTCATATTACTAGACACCTCCTTAAAGTTAATATTGATTCATCAACTCATCAAATGCAGATGTTCAAATGGACCAAAATCTTTGAAATGTATTGCCTCTAGCCTGTATTTCTGCAACTAGTTCACAAGGAAAGTACAGAAGACTTTCCCATGTGCTATATCTGCCATATACATAAGAGAGCAGTATCCTACCAAAAAAGGAATAAGTTAAGTTTAATGGCTTAATGCAAATACAAAAGATTCCAGCATTTTTTATATTTTATAATCTTTTCAAGTATTAACAGCTTATTTTATTCTATATGATCTTCAAAAGCACCAAAACCTATATACCAAGAATCTAGGATTGAGATATTTCATTAATCAAAAACTCCTAATTAATAAAGATTTATGAGATATGGATTACTGGTTTCAGGAGAATTTAAATTTAATTAACATATCCAATTGAGCATAAATTATTGGCCTTGACGATCCAGAATTCCATCACAATATTGCTTTGTTTTAAGGCATCATTAATAGCAATACTAACAACTATATAGCAGGTACACTGTCCAAAAAGAATTCTGATTGATACAAATCAATAGACTAAAAGGGAGTTTTCTATGAGACTGTTTCCCCAATACGTGATACAACTTAAGGGTTTGAAGGCTACAATGTCTCACACAAAAACTTTTCAGATGAAACAAATACTTGACTTCAACTTCGAAAAAATATAATTTCCCAAGATCTGAACATATCGATTTGGCTTTCGGTAGTCAATATTTTTATTTCACATCTTTATTTATGCATTCCCACAACTAGTATCATAAAAGAAAATAAGCAATAAATTATTTCCAAGTTTATTACCATCAAATAATAACTCACCTCTACTGAATCAGCTCGTTCTGTGGTAGACTTGTGCTGTCTTGGAATATGATGCTTTAGGGTTGCATCAAAGCTGCCCAGGATGACTTTCCCTGCTGTTGGGGCTTTTCTTACTGCACAATGGGAAAAAACAAAATACCGTAGAAGCCTGTTTTGCTGTAGGCTTGGAAAAAATTATGTTCCATTATCTATTTCATCTCTAAAAACTGTTCTCAAATGTTAACTAAATAAAGCAGACAATTACATTAAGTAACTTCCTCAAAGATAGTGTCCATATTTTTTCAGAATTATGTGAGCCTACCACAGACTGTTAATAACCTTGATGGCACGTGATAAATGTTACCAGTATATAACATTAAAAATATTCCTATAGTCTACTGTATTCTGTTTTTTAATGCATGGAGAAACTAAGTCATGGAGCTTTATAAGCCTATAAAAGACCAAAAATGACATTAACTCCAGCACTAAAATTAAAGGTTTTTCAGAGTCTATTCATGAGTTCTAACCACCAGGCCATAAATTCTTTTTAAAAATCATTAAATTCTCCTTTAGTTCCAGTGAAAGAACAGTTCTTTTTCAACCTAGAGGTCTTTGGTTCAAGTGCCAAAATGGAAGGATTTGTCATAAAACTACAAAAGAACTTTGATTAAAGAACCCTTAATGAAGATCTGACATTTAATCTGCTCTTTTAGTGGATAAGATCTTTAAATATTCTCTTCTTATGAATTCATTTCATATTCATTTCAAATAGTACTTGATCATAGGAACGTGACTGTACACTGCTACTAAAAGAAGATAATTAAGCAATATGTTCTGCCAAGGACATCACCATCCTGTAACATCCATCATCCTACTTAGATAGTTAATAATTTCAGTAAAGTTGCCATGACATTATAGTGAGAATGTTTCATATCCTGCAGCTCCATTGTCAATTGGACTTGCTCTGAGGTCAAATGCTGGCAGCTTTGTAATAAAACTTCACATGTGTGCTGTGCCCCTTCTGAGGGGTTCACCCCAATATTAGCAAAGAAAAATGCCAACAGGGCTTAGCTTGTAGATAGGCACCTGAGGACTGTCTCTTCATGATCCAGTTACCCTCGTGAATGTTTTCCTAGCATGCACTGAGAAAATAACAGTGTATGAACTTGTACAAAGTTTAAGGCAGACCATACACGGTAACTATTAATATAGATATGCTGAGATAATATGCTAAGAAATGGAGCCTTATTTTAAGAGACGATTTTAAAATAAACTGTTTTATGAAACTGACTTAAAATTAAAGCTCTCTTAGCACTTTGGTTTTTGTTTTTTTCCTTTTTATTATTTCCAGTTGGAAAATAATAAGATTTTTATAACATCAAGGACAGCTCCAAATTTGAAATTCTTCCATAGACTGCCTTAAAGTGTCATGCAAGGCCTCATCTCAACTAATATATCAAAAGTAGAAATAGCAATAGAATAAGAATCAGAGGGCCAGTGATATGGCTCAGCAGCACAAGCATCTGCTGGGAGGCATGAGGTCCTGAGTTCGACTTCCGGTACCCAGATAAAAAAAAATGAGAAATTTAATTTTCTGAATCTCAGTAAAGTGTGTGTACATGTGCATGTGTGTGTGTGTGTTTCTCACATAGAGATAACAGAAAAAAATGTACCATTAAAACACTTATTCCCATAGTCTAAAAAAATGGATGTCTGTTGATTAGTATTTTTCATTTACTGACAAAACAGTAGCAATAAAGTCTGTCTGTATTTGTGCCTTCAAATTAATCTGCATATGGAAGAATCTGAGCTTTTCATGAGTCTTAATGAAGAGATTCTGAGCTTTGTTTTGAGGTCCTTCAAACTTATAGTGTACCAACTTTTACCCATCGAAAAGACCTATTGCCCTCAAAAATGCTTTATTGACCCCATAAGAATATAAGTCACTGTCCCATTCAGCTCTTAAAGTCTGAGGTATGCAGACAAAACATAGATCAGAATAGATTAAGAATGTCTAACTGTATTGCATTTTTCAATGAAAAAAAAATTAAAGAGAAAGGAAAGACATCAATAGCATTTTCTTGCTGAACTTAGATTTGTTCATGTCATAAATATCTTTTCTCTTTCCAGGTGACAATGAATGTTTAAGATTTTTTTTCTAGGAAAAGCTTTGCCTCTAGAAGAAGAAAGGCAACCAAGTTGGGTCTGTACCTGAATCCCTCATAGCACTTCTGTCACAGTAGATGGTACAGGGGAAGAAAGATTCTTTTCTCAACAAACACAAGTTCATGATTGAAACCAGTATACTGAAACAGTGATTAATGAAAGAAAAGTGTGCAAATTTAATATGTTTTATATGACTCAGGAGTTTTGCAAAATAAATTCCCAAAGAAACAGGAAAACCTGTGTGTGTATTTTTATGCTAAGTTTGATCTAAAAATGGATAGTTGCAGAAAAGTATGGTTGAACAAAAGGGGTTCTGACCTAACAGTAATAAGCCAGAGAGAACAGTTTTCTAACCAGGCCTGTATGTTCAGACAATTCTGTGTGTCCTTGCATCTTCAGAGATAAGACAATCCTTTCCTCTGACCATACAGTGGGCACCTCTCACCTGAGAGTCATATGACCTAAATTAGGGGTAGGGTAGAAAATTCTTTCCTAGGTTTTATTGCATGATTTAGAGAAGAAGGGTAGAAAAAAGATCAGAGAAAGACCTTTCTGCTTCCACTGTTTTCTCAAATACCACAGTGCCATGTTTTGGGGTAGCATGTCCTGAACCTCAGCAACTACAGCAGCCTTCACTTGTTACCCTCCCATTAGACTCCATGTCCCATGAAGGCCAGTTCTTGTGGGTGTGAATCCCCACTTCGAAACATAGTACTTGGCGCAACCATCAAGAATATGTATTGTATACTGGTGATTAGAGGTGGAAGATTTCTCAAGGTCAGGCTCACAGCGACACTAAAAATATTTGGAAACCAGTGGAATTGGGCAAAAGCAAAACTATTTAAAGAAAATAGAGCCACTAATACAAAAAAATGAAATTAATTCTTCTCAGTGCCTGGTAGAATTTCTCACGCTATTTCAGCAATCATGAAAACTTTACACAAGTCACTTAGAAGACACCCTGGAAACCCTAAAAAGTCCCTTCTCTGAATAAAGACAATGGTTTTCCTGTGAAACATATTACACTGTGTAAGGGCATTCATCCTATTTATGAAAGGCATATAAGTGTTTCTGTTTACCGATGTGAACTCAACATCTCTAAATTGTAAATGAAACATTTTCCATACATTTAACCTGATATTATAGTCTTTCTTGGATGGATTGGCCTTAAACATTATTTTGATTTGTTTTGGTTTTTCCAGTACTGGGGATTGAACCCAGAACATTTGAAGTAAACTACATGCCAAGCCCTTTCTTTATTTTTTACTTCTCAGCTAGGGTCTCTGCTAAGTTATCCAGGCTGGGTTCAAACTTCAGATTTTCTGCCTCAGCCTCCCAGAGTACTGGGATTACAGGCATGTGCCACCATGCCCAGCTATTTTTCTTAGTTTTTATATAGTTTTCTTATTTTTTTGTTCCAGAAACTTAGTCCTTTCTTCAATTGCTTTCATTTTAAAATATATTTCAAGATGATGCCAGCTTTACTCTATAGGATGGAAATGTAAATTTGATTACTGAAATCATCCTTGAGTACCCATGTTTCCTCTTCATTACAAATTAGAAATTAACAAAAATCCTCTATTTCAATACTTTGACATGATTGATTCTGTAAATTAACTATCATAAAGTCACCTTTAGAAAAATAAATGGAAGAGTGTTTATTCTCTGATATTTTTACCAGGCCCCAAAGGAGTAAGGAGGAAAATAATTTGTGCTTACCTTCCCCTAAAGCAACAGCTGTTTCTCTCCCAAAACAGCAAATATTGCCACTTTTGAGCACCTAAACCACCTTAAAATTCCTTTTTTTTTACAGTTTGCTCTTGCTCTATACTGTAACATTTATAAACTTTCCATATGGCAAAGCAGATGAGGATCCCCTTGGGTATATCTTGTAAATACCAAATGAAATATCACAAGTGGTAAAATGTTACAGTTGTCTAATTCTTAATGCTTCAAATGTTTCCCATGGTCTTTCAACTGTGACCTCATGTGTGTAGCTGCAAAACCATCCTCTTTCCTGTTGAACTGGATTAATTGAATATCCACCTTTGATTTAGCAATGCTAAACAAAGCACCATAACGATGACACAAAAAAGAAAAAAAAAGGAAGGAAGAAAGAAAATGAAAACATTTAGCTTGGAAACCATGAATAAATACAAATAAAGCAATACCAAGGGGAAATTCCATGTAAATTTAAGGAAAGGGGTGGGGTGCCAAGGATAACTAAATGTCTGTGGGCTTGAAAAATAGATCTTAAAATAAATCCCTAAGAAAAAATTCAGGTTCTAGATATTTAAAAACCACAATCAAAGAGGGAAATAAGTCATCTAAAAGATTTTGAAATTATAAAAGTTTTGGAAACAATTCTTAACAAACTTCAAAATTTGAAAGTGTACACTGCTTAAAAAAAATAAGGGTGAAATACTACAATAAATATTCTTAGTTTTTTCACAAAATTACTATGTAGACACAGAGAAGTAACATAGTCCTGAGATAAACACACCTGGTACATTACAGGAACTCTATAAATGATGCTAAATTGAATGAAATAGAATCATTATATTATCATAGAGTAGAACCCACAGGCCATTAATTCTGATGAATATTATTTTCTGGTTATAATATAAAAACCTAAATTTGAAAATGGTCCTTAAAGACAAAATTTCCATCCCCAAAGGCCTGAAAGATATGCCCTCAAACTATAAGGTGTTAAGTAAAACAAAAATGTCAGTATTGCATGCTCATAATCTCAGCACTCTGGCAGACTGGGGCAAGAGGATCACAAGTTTAAGCCAAGCCTGGGTACTTTCAGACTTAGAATACACCTCAAAAAATGAGATAAAATAAAATAGAAAGAGCTGGCAGTGTAGCTCAGGATAAAGGCTCTGGGTTAAACTTTCCCTTTCTTATTGTTATATAGGTTTGTCTTTTATGCACTAAAGGCTCTTGAATCTTAAATCGTATCAACAATCATTATTTCTACTTTAAAGATTAGATTAAAAAATCAATGCATTTATTATTTCATTTAAGACATATTTGTAAGGTGGATACTTGACTAAATATGAGGTCCCCCAAAGAGGAGATGGGGACCTCAACTTGCTCTGCAGAATATATTAGACTCTTCTCTCTCTCTTTCTCTTTCTCTCTCTCTCTCTCTTTCTTTCTCTCTTCTCTGTGTGTACTGTGGATTGAGTCCAGGGCATTTGCACTAAGCTACATGCCTAGCCTTGTTTTCTTTTTTATTTTATTTGTGTGTGTGTGTGTGGGTACCAGGGGTTGAACTCAGGACCTCGTGCTTGCAAGGCAGGCACTTATGCCGCTGAGCTGTCTCACCGTCCCCTTATTTTTTTTATTTTGAGGCAGAGATTCCCTAAATTACCCAGGAACTTGCAATCCTCCTGCCTCAGCTTTCCAGATTGCTAGCATTATAGGCAGGTGCCACCATGCCATGCTGATTCATTTACTTTCATCACAGAAAAACATTTTAGGACATGTCAGTGCAAGGCAAAGGCAGATTTATTAGACAGAGTTAGAAAGCAAGAGAAAATAGGGAAAGGAGCTTTAGCTTGAGCACCTAAAGGGGGAGCTCTGATGAGGAGATTCAGACTGGCCCCTTTTGCAAAAAAGTAAGGTCAGCCTTCATGTATTTGCTGGAGGGGGTAGGGTATGGGTGGTTGATTGTTAGCTCAGTTCTGCTTTTGTGGCTTCAGGGGCAATTGGGTTCCCATGAGATGACTATTCTTGCTTGGAGGAGTAGCCTAGGATCCTGTCGTGGAGTAATTTTTCCCTCTCACTCAGGGAGATGCCTGGTAGTGGGGTGCTCTGCAGTGCTCTGCTTTTCCTGGAAGCCAAGGTAATTGCAGGTTTCAGATACTGACTGGAGACCTCCAGACATTACTTCAGGCTGTCTGGAACTGGATATGGTAAAAGCTGACAATCAGATGTCTCTGCAAATCCTGAGAATTGTTTTAGTTACTCTTGGTGTCCTCAGTCTTCAGTGGGTATGAAACAGGCTACGTAAAGTTAGGGCCAATAAGCTGTGTAATACAGACACCTCGTAAGTGATTAAAATGCCTACGAGCAGAGCTGGGCAGGGATCTGCACCCAGCCAGGATGCACGGATGGACAGGCGGGACTAGCAGCATTAAACTGTCAGAAGCAAAATTAACAATATGAGCCAACAGGTGGTAAGTTAGGTGAACCAGTGCTGTGCTTGGGAATGAAGATACATAGAATAGAAGCAGGCAGGTGGGGCTTCCCCTTTTCACTTTTTTTTCTCTTTTATTTTTTTCTTTTTTTTTTTTTCTTTTTTCTAATCTTTTTTATCTCTTTTCTAAATAGGCTGGGGAGAAATCCAGCCACAGAAAACTAATCCCCTCCCCCAAACCCAGGGACCAAGTTCAGACAATACATTGCTTACTCCTACATTCTTTCTCTTCTACCCTCTTCTCTAGTTTCCCAAAGCTTGTGTGATCATCTTTTATACTCCAGCCTGGTTTCTACTTTCTTTTCAGTTACCTTTATTTTATCCACTACCTTTCTTAAATTTTCCCACAACAGGTTAAAACCACTATACCGAGGGGAAACACTTTGCATATAATCTTCCAATTTATGATTGTTTCTGTAACATAATTGTAGATTTTGCTCTTATGGTTAAAGGTACAAAATTAATAGTTACCACAGGTTGTCAGTGTCTAAACTGTGCTAGATGCTATTGTTATTGCTTACTACTTTAACTAGGATGTCACGTCTGTTTTAATCTGTTGTTCTCACTTCTGTAACAATACTGGGAAGTTCTGGGATAATAACCTCACCACTCCCCAGCACCAAAGGACTGGGGACTGAGCCAAACAGATACCAACATCCCAACTTAATTAATTGGGAAAGTAGGATCTTGGGACAGACACAAACCAAGAACTTCCCACACAGAGAAGACATCCCCGAAGAAAACACCTTACATAGAAAGGCCTTGGTACTAGTGATAGAGCTACCTACTACAAAAACTTACAAGGATCAACACAGAAAACAAAATAAAAACTTTTGAAATAGAAAATGACAAGATGCAGAAGCAAAATGCAACCACAGACCACCAGCCCACCCAGAGCAAGTCCCAGAGACAATGAGATAGAGGAAAATGGAAGACACACACCTGACATTTCTGAAATGATAGCAACCGAAGTAAAGAAACAAATCATGAGGCTATAGGGGAAACCAGAACAGAAATAATCTCTCAGGAAAAAAAAGTCAACATTTATAAAGGAACTGCTCAGCAAATCTAGAGTAGAGACAGATAAAAAAAAAGACAATGATAGGAAGAGGATGGAAACGTGAATGATCAATATAGGAAAGAGATAGAATGCATGAAAAGGATTCACATGGATATCCAGGAAGTTAAAAAGTCCATTGAGGGCCGGTGAGATGGCTCAGCGGCTTAAGCGCCTGCCTGGCAAGCGCGAGGGCCCGAGTTCGACTCCCGGATCCCACATACGAAAAAGGGGCCGGTGATATCGCTCAGTGGCACGGGCGCCTGCTGGCGCGTGAGGTCCTGAGGTCGACCCCCCGGTACCCACAAAAAAAAAAAAAAAAAGTCCATTGAAAGCTGGCAAAACCACTTGAAAGAAACTGAAGACAGACTTTCACACCTTGATTACAGGATCTTGGCTAGGGATCATGAAAGGAAAGATCTCTTGAAAATAACAAAATATCAGGAAATAGCAATTCAACTACTGCAAGATGACACAAAGAAAAATAATATAAGAATAACTGGTGTCAATGAAAAAGCTGGAGTCAACACAAATGACATAAAAGACTATTTGCAAAAGTAATAGCAGAAATTTTCCCAAGCATGGGAAAAGAATCTGACATACAGATATGTGAGGCATATAGAACTCCAATTAGACATAACCAAAATAAATCTACACCCAGACATATAATAATAAAGATCCCAGAAAATAAGCACAAGAACAGAATATTAAAATCTGTTAGAGAAAAGAAATAGATTACCTGTAAAAGAAAGCCCATCAGAACGACAGCTGAGTTCTCAACACAAACCCTCAAGTCAAGAAGAGCTTGGAGTGAAGAATTTCAAGTCCTGAAAGAAAATAATTTTCAACCCAGACTGATGTACCCTGCAAAACTATATTTCAAAATTGATGGAGAAGTAAGATACTTCCATAACAAAGAACAACTGAAGAAACTCATGACCACTGAATCAAACCCAACAAAGAGTACTGAAAGATATTCTAGACAGAGATAAAAATGACCACATTCCAAGAAGAGCAACAGAAAGAAACCACCAGGCAGGGCAAGCAATTAAACAGAGTGGAAAAGCAGGGAACCAACAGCAGGAAAATAACATGACAAAGATAAGCCAATACATATCAGTTATAATCATCAATGTAAATGGCCTCAATTCACCAATCAAAAGAAACAGAATGGCAGAGTGGATCAAGAAACAAGATCCAACAATATGCTGTATACAAGAAGCACATTTAACTCAAAAAGAAATTCATAGAATGAAAGTCAAAGGATGGAAAACAATACTCCATGCAACAGGAATCCAGAAAAGAACAGAGGTAGCTATTCTGTTTGCAGACAATGTGAACTTCAAACCAAGAATGATCAAAAGAGGTAAAGAAGGTCACTACATACTTGTCAGAGGAAAATTTCAAGAGGAAGAGCAATCATAAATATGTATGCACCAAATACTGGTGCTCCCAAATATATAAAACAATTATTAATAGACAGAAAAATCAATTAAGCAATAATACAATTGTAACAGGGGACCTTAATACCCCATTGTCACAAAGAGGTAGATCAACTACAAAAATTCAGCAAAGAAATAACAGAACTGAACCAAACATATGAACAAATGGACTTAGACATTTACAGAGTATTCAACCCAATGACATCAGAACACACATTCTTATCAACTGCACACAGGACATTCTCTAAAATAGACCATATACTAGCCCATAGAACATGCTTAAGTATATGCAAAGGAATTACATTATCCCATGCAAATTATCTGACCATAGGGCAATGAAACTGGAAATTAATGGCAAAAGAAACCACAGAAACTCCATAAACACACCCTCCTGAAAAATCAATGGGTCATAGATGAAATGAAAGAAGAAATTAAATAATACCTACAATCAAACAAAAATGCAAATACAACTTACCAGAATCTGTGGGATGCAATTAAAGCAGTCCACACAGGGACATTTACTGTGGTGAATTCTCACATCAGGAAAACAGAAAGAGCACAAATAAACAACCTAATGCTGCACCTCAAGCTTCTAGAAAAAGAAGAGCAAGTCAAGCCCAAAGCCCATACAAGGGAGGAAATTACGAAGATCAGAGCAGAAATTAATGCAATTGAGACTAAGAAAACAATACAAAGAATTAATGAACCTAAGAGTTTGTTCTTTGAAAGAATAAATAAAATTGATAAACCCCTGGCCAACCTTATCAAGAAAAAAAAAAAAGCAAAGAAAAAACTCAAATTAATGCAATGAGGAAGGAAAAGGGTGAAATCACCACAGATCCTGTGGAAATTCAGATCATCAATAGCTACTTTGAAAATATTTACTCACATAGGATGGAAAACACAGAAGAAATGGGCAGATTCCTAGAAACATATGAATTACCAAAGTTGAATGAAGATATAAAAATTCTGAATAACCCAATATCAGTTCATAAAATTGAAAATGTAATTAAAAACTTACCAATAAAGAAAAGCCCAGGTTCTGATAGATTGACAGCTGAATTCTAAAAGACTTAGAGAAAATTTAATGCCAACACTCCTCAAACTCTTTAATGAAATTGAAAGGGAAGCAACCCTCCCAAACACATTCCTGGAAACAAGTATTACCCTGATACCAAAACCAGAGAAAGACCCAACCAAAAAAGAGAGCTATAGGCCAATCTTCCTAATGAACATAGATGCAAAAATCCTCAGTAAAATATTAGCAAACAGAATGCAACAAATCATCAAGAAGATTCTATATCATGACCAAGTCGGATTCATCCCAGGAATGCAGGTATGGTTCAGCTTATGCAAATCAATAAACATAATATACCATATCAACAGAGCCAAAGACAAAAATCACATAGTTATATCAATAGATGCAGAAAAAGCTTTTGATAGGGCCGGTGAGATGGCTCAGCGGCGTAAGCGCCTGCCTTACAAGCGCGAGGGCCCGAGTTCGACTCCCAGAACCCACATACGAAAAAGGGGCCGGTGATATCGCTCAGTGGCACGGGTGCCTGTTGGCGCGCGAGGTCCTGAGGTCGTCCCCCTGGTACCCACCAAAAAAAAAAAAAAAAAAAAAGAAAAAAAGAAAAAGCTTTTGATAAAGTCCAGCACTCATTCAGGATTTAAAAAAAAAATGCACAGAAAATCAGAATAGATGGTCTTTACCTCAATCTGATAAAGCCATCTATGACAAACCAATAGCCAACACCATACTAAATGATCAAAAACTGAAAGCTTTCACTCTAAAATCAGGAACAAGGCAAGGATGTCCACTATCACTGCTACTATTCAATATAGTTCTGGAAACAATATCCAGAGCAATTAGACAAGAGAGAGAAATAAAAGAAATAAGGACAGCAAAGGAAGAAGTTAAATCATCATTATTTGCAGATGACATGATACTTTACATAGAAGACCCCAAAAAACTCCATCAAAAGACTTTTAGATTTAACAACCAAATTCAGTAGTGTAGATGGATATAAAGTCAACACTCAAAAATCATTAGCATTCCTGTACAAAAATAACAAACTCACTGAGAGGGAAATTAGGGAAACCACACCCTTCACAATAGCATCTGAAAAAAATGAAATACTTAGGAATCAATCTAACAAAGGAAGTAAAAGATTTCTACATTAAAAATTTTACTACTCTGAAAAAAGAGAATGAAGAGAATATCAGAAAATGGAAAGGTATCCTTTGCTCATGGATAAGAAGAACAAACATTGTGAAAATGGCCATATTCCCAAAACTTTTATATAGATTTAATGCAATCCCAATCAAAACACCATTAGCATACTTCACAGATCTAGAGAAAACATTCCTAAAATTCATTTAGAAACAGAAGAGACCTAGAATAGCAAAGGCAATCCTGGGCAACAAAGGCAAGGCAGGAGGCATCACAATCTCTCACTTGAAATTATACTACAAAGCTACTGTGATAAAATCAGCATGGTACTGGCAAAAACACAGACCTGAGGATCAGTAGAACAGATTAGAAGATGCAGACACAACTGCAAATACACTTAGCCACCTTATCTTTGACAAAGGGACCAAACATGTTCAGTGGAAGAAAGATAGCCTCTTTAATAAATGGTGCTGGAAAAACTGACTTTTCACATGCCAAAGACCAAAACTAGACCTATGTCTATCACCGTGCACTAAACTGAAGTCAAAATGAATCAAAGATCTAAATATTAAAATAGAAACAATAAATCTACTGGAACACAAAGTAGGTAGGAATCATGAATATAGGGTTAAGCAAAGAGTTCATGAACAAAACCCAAACTGCACGAGAAGTACTTCAAAGAATCAACAACTGGGATGTCATCTTATTAAAAAGCTTGTGCACATCAAAAGAAATCACCAGCAGAATGAAAAGACAATCCACAGAGTGGGAAAAAATTTTAGCCAACTGTCCCTCAGACAAAGGACTTCTATCTAGATTGTAGAAAGAATTGAAAAAAATCAGGGCCCCGAAATTCAAAGACCCAATCCAAAAATGGGCATCTGAGATAATACACAATTCTCAGATGAAGAAATACAAATGGGAAATAAATATATGAAAAAATGTTCAACATCTTTGGTCATTCAAGAGATGCAAATTAAAACAATTCTGAGATTCCATCTCACCCCAGAAAGAATGGCTATCATCAAAAAATCAACCAATAAGAAATGCTGGCAGGGCTGTGAAGGAAAAGGAACCGTTCTTCACTGTTGGGAGTGTAGACTGGTGCAACCACTATGGAAATCAGTGTGGAGATTCCTCAAAAAACTAGGATTGGAGATCCCATTTGATCCAGCTATTCCCCTTCTGGGTATTTTCCCAGAAGAATTAAAAACATCGTACCACAGTGATATATGTGTACCCATGTTTATAGCAGCACAATTTGTAATAGACAGATCTTGGAAGCAACCGAAATGCCCATCAGCCAAGTAATGGATAGAAGAAGATGTGATATTTTTTTACAATGGAGTACTACTCAGCCATAAAGAAGGATAAACTCGAGGTTTTATAGTTAAATGGCTGTAACTAGAGACCATACTCATAAGTGAAATAAGTTATACTTGCATGTGAAAACATTGTATTGTCTTCCTAGTGTAAGAAACTGAAAGTGTAAATAAGATCCAAAAAGTACAGTAGATATTGTGAAAGGGAAAGAAACTGCTCAAAAGGAAAGAACAGAGGACTGGAAAAAGATGGCGGATGTGTAAGAAGCAGGCAGCAAAACTCTCTAAAAGTTGCCATTGGACCACTGGAATACAGTGACCGGGAGAGCACAGGAGGGAGGGAGGTGCCTCCCCTGGACCCAGAAAAGTCCTGAAGCACAGTTTGGGACTCAGGGTGCCAGTGAAGGGTACTTTCAATGAAGAAGAAGGAGGAGATCGCAGCACCTTCTCCCTGTCCCAGGAATCATGGCGTGACAGAAGCTCAAATCTGTGGACACACGGTGACAGCCAGGGCCCTGGGGAGCCCCCACGGAGGATCACGAGACAGCAGCGGGGCGGGGGAGTGGCTGAGGACTGCGCTGGCCGGCAGTGAGTGTCTCTCAGGCACAGCTGTCCTGCACCAGAGAGTGATTGGCCAGGCGCCATTCTGGGGGGCGGGTGCGGTGAAACTCAGAGCGGTGCGAAAACACAGCTCTCAGGACTCGTACTCAGGACTCACCATGGTGCCCCAGCTCTCAGGCCCGTGGAAAGTGCATGGAGGGCAGCATGCGAAGGAGACTGGTCTCTGCCTGAAAGTACACGCTTCTGCTCATTGTCCCGCCAAAGGGCTGCTCCTGGCTTACTGGGACGGACCTGCACGGAACAGGACTCTGTACCACACCGTGCCTGCCTACAGCAGAGTCAACACCTGGAACTGATTCTTTTATGTATTTCTTTATTTTTTTGTGGGTACCAGTAGTCGACTTCAGGACCTCGCGTGCCAGCAGGCGCCCGTGCCACTGAGCAATATCCCTGGCCCCTTTTTCTGTATGTGGGTTCCGGGAGTTGAACTCAGGCCCTCGCACTTGCCAGGCAGGCACTTATGCCACTGAGCCATCTCACCGGCCCCTGGAACTGATTCTTTTTATATTTTTTCTTTTTTTTTTTTTTCCTCTCATTTGTTATTTGTTCTGGTGAAAAGTTTTTTTTTTTTTTCCTGGGGTTTTATTTTTGTTTTGTTTGTTTCGTTGTTTTTGTTTTTGTTTCTTTTTGTCTCTTTGCTCTTTCATTATTCTATCTGGTTTTTATATGAGTGTAAACAGAGCCTCTAACCTCTTTGTGATTGTGGTTCTGTTCTGTTCTTCCTTTTATCCCTTCCTTCTCTTTTTTCCACCAGTCCTCTGCACCAGTTTCCCAATGTTCCCTCTGCACCAGTGTCCCAATGTTAGTGGGATCCCTCTTGGTCCTCTAACCTTACATCTAATTCCTTCCTCTCCTCCCAATACTCTATTTCCTCCTTAACTCATTTTAAATTTAAACTCCTGAGGGAAAAATTGACATATTAAGGACTTGTATACTGCATATAATTTTTCTGGTTTGTTTTAGATTTTGTTATATAACCGCAACTCTACTTTATACGGTTAAAAGTGGCAAATAACTGGTTAGCTCAGTCTGTCATTTTCTAGGCTGTGTTTGATGCTTTAGGTACCATTATAGCCAAAAGTGAAATAATTGTTCCAAACAGCTTTTCTTCCTAATATTTCATGATTGAGATTGACAAAGGGTCACAGAAAATACAGTGGCACAGTACCAAAGAACCAAGGACTGGGCCAAACAGGTAGCAACTTTTCATATCCAACAAATTGAAGAGGTAGGATCTGGCAGAAAGCTCAAAACCCAAAAACAAGCTTCACTTGGAAGATACTGCAGAGAAGTAGTCATCTCCTCAGGATCTTGAACACTAGCAATAAAGTAACCTACCATAGGTAATTTACAAACATCACCCAAGGAATTAAACTAAAGAAAGAAAAGAAAATGAGATGACACTTAAACAAGATGCAACCCCACACATCCAATTCACCAAAGGCAAACCTAGAGGCAATGAGGTGGGACAATCCAAAACCACTCACCTGGCCTATCTGAAGTGGTAACAACAAAACAACTGAGTGAGGCTCTGGAAAAAATTAAAACAGAAATAATTTCACAGATAACTGCAGAGATAATGTCCACAATGAGGACCATGCTTAAGGACACTATAGCTGATACAGACGAAAAAATAGATGAGCTTAAGAAAATTATAGAAGCCATGAATGCTCAGCATAGGAAAGAAATGGAATCCATAAGGCAGATTCAAGCAGATATCCAGGAGAACAAATATTCCATTGAAAGTATCTGTAGCAGATTAAGCCAATGTGAGAACAGGATCTCAGATATAGAAGACAGGCTTGCAATTAGTGATCATGAAAAGAAAGAATTCTTAAAAACAGCAAGGGACCATGAAAAATCAATTCAGCAGTTGCTAGATGACTCAAAGATAAATAACTTCAGAATAATTGGAATAAATGAAAAAGCAGGAGATAGCATAAATGACATTAGAACCTTGTTCACAGACATTATCATGGAGAACTTCCCTGGAAGAGAAAAAGAATTTTTTCTTCATATAAATGAGGCTTATAGAACCCCAACTAGACATGATAAAAAAAAAAAAAAAAAAAAAAAAAAAAAAAAAAAAAACTTCAGCCAGACATATCAGAGTCAAGATCCCAGAAATTCAACAGAAGGGCAGAATCTTAAAAGCTGTTAGGGACAAGAGACAAATCACCTATAAAGGAAAACCCATCAGAATCACAGCTGACTTTTCAGCACAAACCCTCAAGTCAAGAAGAGCTTGCAATGACGTATTTCAAGCTCTAAAGGAAAATAACTTTCAACCCAGATTGATGTACCCCACAAGACTATCTTTCAAAATTGATGGAGAAATAAAATACTTTCATGACAAAGAACATCTAAGATAATTTATGACCACCAAACCAGCACTCCAGAATGTTCTGAAGGACATTCTAGAAAGAGATAACAAGGACTACAACTCCAGGAACCCCGACAGAAGGAACCCACCAGGCAGGGCAAATAATTAATAGAGGGGGAGGGGAAAAACAAAGGGTGGGAACCAACAACAGGAAAATAACATGACAAGTATTAGTCAATACATATCAGTTTTAACCATCAATGTTAAGGGTCTCAATTCACCAATCAAAAGGCACAGACTGGCAAAATGGATCAAGAAGCAAGATCCAACAATATGCTGCATACAAGAAACACATTTAATTCAGAAAGAAATTCATAGACTGAAAGTCAAAGGATGGAAAACAATACTCCATGTGACAGGAACCCAGAAAAAAGTAGGTGTAGCTATTCTTTTTGCAGACAAAGTGAATTTCAAGCCAAGAATGATTCAGAGAGATAAAGATGGTCATTACATCCTTGTAAAGGGAACAATCCAAGAGGAAGAGATAACGATCATAAATATATATGCATCAAATACCAGTGCACCCAGCTATATAAAACAAGTATTAAAGGACATGAAAAATCAAATAAGCACTAATACAATTATATTGGGTAATCTCAATACTCCACTGTCACAAAAAGACAGATCAACTAGACAGAAAATCAATAATGAAATAGTAGAACTGAACCAAACTTTGGAACAAATGGACTCAGTAGATGTCTACAGAGTGTTCCACCCCACAACATCAGAATACACATTCTTCTCAGCTGCACATGGGACGTTCTCCAAAATAGACCACATACTAGCCCATAAAACATGCTTAAGTAAATGCAAAGGAATTGAAATTATCCCATGCATATTATCAGACCATAGTGCAATGAAATTGGAAATCAATGGCAAAAGAAGTCACAAAAACTCCCTAAACACATAGAAATTAAACAGCACCCTCCTGAACAACCAATGGGTCACAGAAGAAATTAAAGAAGAAATTAGACACTTTCTACAACTGAATGATAATGACAGTACAACATACCAGAACTTATGGGATATGATGAAATCAGTTCTAAGAGGGAAATTTATAGCATTAAATACCTATATCAGGAAAATTGAGCAAGTGCAAATAAACAACTTAATGGAGAACCTCAAACTTCTAGAAAAAGAAGAGCAGGCTAAGCCAAAAGCCCATACAAGGGAGGAAATTATAAAGATCAGAGCAGAAATTAACGTATTGGAGGCTAAAATAACAATACAAAGAATCAATGAAGCAAAGAGTTGGTTCTTTGAAAGAATAAATAAGATTGACAAACCCTTATCCAACCTTATTAAAAAAAGAAAAGAAAAGACCCAAATCCATGCAATTGAAAATGAAAAGGGTGATATCACGACGGACCCTGCAGAAATCCAGAAGATCATCTATACCTATTTTGAAAATTTACTACTAAGATGGAAAATGCAGAAGAAATGGACAGATTCCTAGATATGCATGAATTACCAAAGCTGAATCAAGAAGATTTAGAAATCCTAAATAAACCAATATCAATCAATGAAATCGAAGATGTAATTAAAAACCTCCCAACAAAGAAAAGCCCAGGCCCTGATGGATTCACTGCCGAATTCCACAAGAAACTTAGAGAAGACCTAACACCACTACTTCTCAAACTTTTTAATGAAATTGAAAGGGAAGCAATACTCTCAAATTCATTCCTGGAAGCAAGCATTACCCTGATACCAAAACCAGAGAAGGACCCAACTAAGAAAGAGAACTACAAGGCAATCTCCCTAATGAACATAGATGCAAAAATCCTCAGTAAGATACTGGCAAACAGAATCCAGCAAATCATCAAGAAGATTATACACCATGACCAAGTTGGATTCATCCCAGGGATGCAGGGATGGTTCAACATACGTAAATCAATAAATGTAATGCACCATATTAACAGAACCAAAGACAAAAACCACATCATCATCTCAATAGATGCAGAAAAAGCTTTTGACAAAATCCAGAACCTTTTCATGATAAAAACCCTAGAGAAAATTGGAATAGATGGTCTTTATCTCAATCTGATAAAAGCTATCTATGACAAACCAACAGCCAATATTATACTAAATGGACAAAAACTGAAAGCCTTCCCTCTAAAATCAGGAACAAGACAAGGATGTCCACTGTCCCCACTCTTATTCAACATAGTTCTGGAAACTTTAGCCAGAGCAATTAGACAAGAGAAAGAAATAAAAGAAATAATGATTGGAAAGGAAGAAGTTAAATTATCATTATTTACAGATGACATGATACTCTACACAGAAGACCCCAAAAACTCCACTAAAAAACTGCTAGATTTAATAAGCAAATTCAGTAGTGTAGCTGGATACAAAGTCAATACTCAAAAATCAATAGCCTTTCGGTACACAAATAACAAACTTACTGAAAGAGAAATTAGGGAAATGATAACTTTCACAATAACATCCAAAAAAATGAAATACCTAGGAATCAACCTCACAAAGGATGTAGAAGACCTATACACTGAAAACTACAGTACTCTGAAAAAGGAGACTGAAGAGGTTATCAGAAAATGGGAAGATATCCATTGCTCCTGGATAGGAAGAACCAATATAGTGAAAATGGCCATACTTCCAAAACTGTTATACAGATTTAATGCAATTCCAATCAAAATTCCAAAAGCATATCTCACAGAATTAGAGAAAACAATCCTAAAATTCATTTGGAATCAGAAGAGACCTAGAATAGCAAAGGCAATTCTGGGCAACAAAGGCAAGGCAGGGGGCATCACAATCCCTGACTTGAAATTATACTATAAAGCTACTGTGATAAAAACAGTGTGGTACTGGCAATAAAACAGACCTGAAGATCAATGGAACAGATTAGAAGATGCTGAAACAACCCCAGACAAACTAAGCCACCTAATCTTTGACAAAGGTGCCAAACACATTCACTGGAAGAAAGATAGCCTCTTTAATAAATGGTGCTGGAAAAACTGGCTCTACACATGCCAAAGATTAAAACTAGACCCATATCTTTCACCATGCACTAAACTAAATTCAAAATGCATCAGAGATCTGAATATTAAAACAGAAACATTAAATCTGCTGGAAGGTAGGATAGGTAAAACCCTTGAAGACATTGGTGTAGGCAAAGACTTTATGAATAAAAACTCAACCGCACAGGAACTATCCAAAAGAATCAACAACTGGGATCTCATCTTATTAAAAAGCTTTTGCACAGCAAGAGAAACCACCAACAGAGTGAAAAGACAACCCACAACGTGGGAAAAAATGTTTGCCAGCTGTTCCTCAGACAAAGGATTACTATCAAGAACATATAAAGAACTCAAAAAAACAGACCTCCCAAATTCAAAGACCCAGTCCAAAAATGGGCATCTGAGATGAATACACATTTCTCAGATGAAGAAATACAAATGGCAAATAAATATACAAAAAAATGTGCAACATCACTAGTCATTTGAGAGATGCAAATTAAAACAACACTGAGATACCATCTCACCCCAGAAAGAATGGCTACTATAAAGAAATCAACTAATAACAAATGCTGGAGGGGCTGTGGGGAAAAAGGAACCCTTCTTCACTGTTGGTGGGAGTGTCGACTGGTACAGCCACTGTGGAAATCAGTGTGGAGATTCCTCAAAAAACTAGGGTTGGAGGTCCCATTTGACCCAGCTATTCCCCTTCTGGGTATCTTCCCAGAAGAGTTAAAAACATTGTACCACAGTGATATATGTGCACCCATGTTTATAGCAGCACAATTTGTAATAGCCAGATCTTGGAAACAACCCAAATGCCCATCAACTGGGATGGATAAGAAAGATGTGGTATTTTTATACAATGGAGTACTATTCAGCCATAAAGAAGGATAAACTGGAGTCTTTTATAGGTAAATGGATGCAACTCAAGAAAATACTCATAAGTGAAATAAACCAGAAGCACATGTGTAAGCATCGTATTGTCTCTCTAGTGTGAGAAACTGAAAGAGTAAATAAGATCCAAAATGTACAATAGACATGGTGAATCAAAAAGAAACTGGTCAAAAAGAAAGAGAGACTTGGATGGCGGAATAGGGAAAAGAAAGAAGGGAAAGGAAAAAAATTGTATATATATATATATATATATATATATATATATATATAATGGTTAAGATAGATACACTACTAATTTTACTTAGTTCATTGAAGAGTAAGGTTTGTGCCAATAATGTTTGGACAATTTAATGCTAACATCTGGTATCCTGAATAACTAACTTAAAGATAACAATACGTAATGCATTAACCATTGTTACCTTCCTATTATGTTGTTTTGAAAATTTGTTCTTTTTTGATTTGTTGTTTTTTGTTTTTTCTTCTCCTTAAAATTAAAAAAAAGTACCATATATATGGTCACAGTAAAAAAAAAAAAAAGGAAAGAACAACGGCAATGGGGGAAAGGAGAAAAGAAGGAAGGGAAAAGAATATATATATGGTAGCTAAGATAATTATACTACTAATTTCTTTCAGTTCACTGAAAAGAACGGTTTGTGCTTATATTGTATGATCAATTTTGCATGCCTATATCTTGTAATCTGAACAACTACATTGAAGACAACAATATGCAATATATTAACTATTGTTAATTTCCTATTATCTTGTTTTCAAATTCTTTATCAATGCTTTTATTGTTTTTTTTCTCATTAAAATAAAAAAAAAAACTAGCAATCCTTCTGCCTCAGTCTTCCATAGTACTGGTATATGTGCACCCATTGCACTCCTTACTCCTGTCAGGAGTATATCACCATGGCTAGCTTAATCCTAAACTTTTCAAATTCGAGTGATTTTAATTACTGATTGAGGTTATGGTGTTTGGATAGTTTGATCAAAGTTATATTTTCAGTTTTAATTTTAAAATTGAGATGAATATCCTTATTTCTGTCGGTAAAGAGATTAAAAGTTTGAATTTAAGATAAGCCTCATTATATAAACCAAGTGAGACTGAAGTACTTCTGTTTACTTTGAGACAACTTACCAAAGACAAAAAAACTTTAAAAAATGATCACCCTTAATGATTGGCTGGACAAACCTAAAGTTCTGAAAATATAATCACTCTAAAAGTAACTCATTGGGCAGATCAGAGGATTTAGTTCAGTTATGAATCAGAATATTCTTTTTACTGTGACTTCACACCTTGGAGAAATTATCTCAGTTCCATAAAGCTGTATACACACGAAAATCAATTCTCTGGCTGACCAATCAGATGAAGAAATTATTTTACTTGTACAAACATCACCTATACTTTTGGCCACCATCACTACTATGACATGTTACAATATCTTCAAAATGGTTAATTTGTTAATCAGATATTTTCATTTCATTAATTCTCAGAGATGAAATAAAGATGCTCCCGGTAAATTTTTTCATAAATTATATTTTTTCCCCTAAGCTATAGTTGTAGCTAAGAGACATGGTGATTGGACTCATTTTCCTCTGCTGAATAGGGCTGCTAAAACTTTACTAGATGCTTAAACAAAGAAGAAAATAGAATGTTTTCTAGAAACAATCAAATATCCTCTCTGGCAAAGAAACAATATTTCACCCAAAACATTCTTTTAGTCCCAAAAGATATAGCTATTTGTCTTTGGTACTTTGGCTCCCTTCTTCACACACACACACACACTTTTAATGGCTTAATGAGAAAAAGAAAGCAGAAAATAAAGGTGAAGATTTGAAACGTGTTATCTCAACACTAACAGTATGCATTACTCCAGACAGGGACTGGAGGCGGAACAGTGCTGCAGCTTATCAAATGTGAGACTTCATAACAGGTGAACACTGAGGCTTCCCACAGCCAAGGAGACCACTAGGAAATTACCCAAACCTCAGTGTGCATGGTGAGCTTCTGGCTGCATTAATTTGCCTCAGCACCCCTTTTTCTCTATGCGCAGAAACCTTTAGTAAAGGACAACCCTGGGGCCGGTGAGATGGCTCAGCGGCATAAGCGCCTGCCTGGCAAGTGCGAGGTCCTGAGTTTGACCACCGGTACCCACAAAAAAAAAAAAAAATGTCCTTTATGGTCATTGTCATCATGGCCCTGCTACATTTTATGAGTTAAAACTATAGGGTCAAAATCAGACCATTGGTTACCATGAAATAGGATGTCAGAGGGGCCAAAGGAAGTTTTTGGAGGTAATAAAAATGTTCCTATCTTTTTTGGGGGGAGTCTTTATTTTCTGTTGTTGTTGTTGTTGTTGTTGTTGTTGTTGTTTTCTTGAGACAGAGTCTCACTATGCTTCAGGCTGGACTTGACCTCGCTATGTAGCTCAGGCTGGCCATGAACTCACAGTGATCCTCCGGCCTCAGCCTCCTGAGTACTGGGATTACAGGCGTGCAACACCATGCCAGGCAAATGTTCCCTGTCTTGAGAGTAGTGGTCACACAACTGTATAGGTTTGTTAAAATTAACAGAATCGTATAGGTATCAAAAATGAATGGATTGGGCTGGTGAGATGGCTCAGCAGTGTGAGCGCCTGCCTGGCAAGCGTGAGGTCCTGAGTTTGACTGCTGGTACCCACATAAAGGAAAAAAGGGCTGGTGATATCGCTCAGCGGCACGGGCGCCTGCTGGCGCGCGAAGTCCTGAGGTCGACCCCCAGTACCCACATAAAAAAAAAAAAAGGACTACAGCCCAGTATGTACCGCAAACTTGTACTAATAAAAATAAATTTAAAAAGCAAACAGTACTAAAGCTCTATTCTGATTTTCATTTGGCTATTCTCTGTGCAGTCAGTTCAAAAACAAGATGGGACATTCTACTTACTACCTTTTCTTTTTTCTCAAAATATTAGTATGAAAAAAGAGGAAAAGAGATAGAACTCCAGGTTCTCCAGTTTCTCAGAAGGGCCAGCAGTGACTGTGGTGGTAAATTACTGTATGGAAAAGGTACATGCTGTGGCTGACAATCTCCAACAAAGCCATGGAAAGTTTTTTCAAGGGAAATCACAGGGGGAATATGAGTAGATTATAGAGCACAAAAGATATCACAACCTTGAAAATGATTCTGAGCATCAAAACAAACATGACAATACAGTTGTTGAAAGATTTAGAATCTACTCTTGATTCTGAAAAAAGTAATAAATAAGCTATAGTGTAAGAGGGCTATGTCTCCACCAATGGTTAACTACTCTCCAACAGAGCACAGCATTCCAAGAATCACACTGTAAAAACCCTACTAGTAAGACGCTCTGCAATTCTAATACAACGCTGTCTTTAATGCTGAGAAATGACTATATCACAAACTCCCTGAACAGAAATCTCTAAGGTTCATGCTTAGACAGCAATGAACATAGTTTATATCAGTGTAAGCTAATTGGGAAAGGGGATTTCTAGCCAAAGTGAAACTGAATAAAGACTAAAAATATTGGAAGTAACATACTAGAGCTCTCTACCCAGACATATGGACCAAGAAAAATTCCTTTTTGCTGGGTAAAGATAATGGGATCATAAGAAGATGCAAAAGATTCACTGACTACCATGCGTGAAGTCAGTTGCTAGTCAGACAGTATGGGCGAATCTGAAAGAAATTACAGTGAGTTTGTTTTTCATCCATAAATAAAGAAGGAGATCGTGCTACATAAGACAGTGCCAATGTTTCAGAATCGGACATGCCTATGTTTGAATCCACCTCTGCTGTATTTTAGGTACGTGGCCTTGAGCAAGTGGTCCAATCTCTTAGTTCTTAGTCAGTTTTCTTATCCGATTTCATCTCACACAGTTATAATAAGAATTAAATGAGGTAATCAAAGGAGAATATTGTGGCCGTCACCTAGTATGTATGAGCTTCATAACTGTTTGCTTCTTTCTTCTTTCGTTTCTGTTTTGGATGGGCTCTTTCCCAAATCGTGAAATAAAAGTCATTCTGATATTCTTATAGGATTTTCAACAGTGTCTCTCAGCAAGAGATAAACTTCAGCAGTCGGGATACTTGGTAAGATGGAAGCTTGACCTTAAAGAAAGTTGCACGAAATCCCCACAGCGGTAAAATAAGGCCAGGAAAGAAGCTGCTAATTAGCAAGCAGTGCAATGATGTACTGGGAGTTTCAAAAGCCAGGTAGCAAAGTCAGTACTACTTTTGCTGTTGAGATAGCCAGCCTTCAGGAAGGGCCACGTTTCCCAGTAATTTAATCTGAAAGATATAAATCATGGCTGAAAATCTCCCTGCATCAGTAATGGAGAGAAATACCTACATTCTAGCAGGGTTTCCCTGATAAAAGGCAGGTTTTCATACATATGAGATGAGAAAAAACAATTATCAATCAAAGATAACCCCCTTGATACCTGTTTGAAGTAAAATTGGCCATCAGTATGGGGACTGGTGGGGGAGGGACTGGATTGTCTCTACAATTTTAAAGAACTCATCACTAGAGATTCTGTTTTACAAAGTTTCAGCTGGATGTGATTTTTGAAACATTAATGATTTAATGAATGCCAGACAAAGAAAAAGATGTCAAAAAATCAAAGACAGATATAACTGTATCATCAACATAAAAATGGAGGTTGACATCATAATGATAAAAAATCAGTCCAGAACAAAAGTATGCAAACTAAAATAATGGCCTGATGGATAATCTTATGGTGTTTTGGAAGAACACTACTGGAAATTGGTAAAAAAAAAAAAAAAAAGCAGCATGATCTGTAACATCTGATTGCCAGAGAATTGGGAGTTCACAGAGCAGAAAGTCAGAAGCCTGAGAAGAGCTTTTGCTATGCAAATAATATGCAATACTCATCTAAATTCACTCTCTAAATCAGGATTATCTGTAATTCCTCTGTACTGCAGCCTGTAGGGTATAGAATCTTAACCATATTAAACAACTAAGACCATCTGGGCTATTTGAGGATAAAATAAATGTTGGCCCCAATTCACCATTCCTGCAACATCATTCAAGACCAGTGGAGTCTTGAGAACCTGGTATATCCAAATATGGATTCAGTGACTAGTCATTGAGCATCTGTTTTGCCCAGGAAATTGAGTTAAGCTGTATAAAGAAAAGAAGTTTAAATTTTTAGCAATTACTAGACTGTAAAATTCCTACAAAACTGTAAGCTTCTTAGAGCCTGGATCGAGTTTTATTAAATTCCTGCAATAAATCTGTCCTCTGGTGGTTTTTCAATTAAAACTAAATGGAAGCTTCAATGAAGCAGGGGAGAAAATGAGAGAGAGGGTTTAAAAATAGAATGAAGAAAAGAAAAGAGGGAAAGAAAGGAAAGGAGGGAAGGAGGTAGAGAAATGGCAAAAAATAAGTGGCATGCCAACATTAAAGTCAAGATGGTGGCATGTACATACTCATATATCTATGTCAGAAAATCACACAAGGTGTGCCACATTGGTTAGAGTAACACTCACTGGCTACTATGACAGTTCCGAAATTTTGGTGACTTAACACAATAAAACTTCATGTCTTGTCCATGTCAAGTCATTGTCTATTTAGTGGCTCCCCTTGGTAGCTCTTCCTCAAGTATAACTCAGAGAGCTAAGCTGCTTCCATATTATAACTGTGCCACCTGGAACATACAGGTACCTAAGGCCTTAAAGAAGGAATAGAGAGAGAGTTTTATGGTCAATACTGGAAGAGATGTAATTCCACACATATATCGTCAGCCAGAACACAGTCATGAACTCCCTCAAATAACCACAAGGGAATCTGGGAAATGTAGTTTTTGCTTGTTTCCAAAAAGAAATAGATTGACATGTCACACTTGTCAGAAAGCAACGTGTGATCTGTATGAATACAGAGTAGGCTATGTAAGAAATATGGGACTTCATCAGGAGGAAGAAAGGTATTTCAGGCAGAGGGAATGACATGATCAAAAGCTGAGAGACCTGTTTCAGAAGGTACTTCAGGATGACGGATTAGATAGATCTGGCTGGAGTTTTCTCAGTAGAGAAAGAACTGACCAAAGTTCATTTACTAGATCCTAATACCTCCTTAGGTAATAAAACACCACTCTTCATAGTTATGAAAAATAAAGCATATGATAGGTGCCTGTTGTCCATTAATGAGAAGGAACCATTAGCAGCAGGAAACCAGGCAGGCTACTTTTGCAAGTATTGCGTACCAGCTATGGTTTGAATAGTTAACTATGTATGTATTTGGACAAATCCATCAAGTCCTTGTTCTCAGGTGATTCATCTATAATATGAGGGAAATAGTGGTTAATGCATAAGAAAGCTGTGAGGACCATTTTGTAAAATATGTGAAAAAAGAACAAAGCAACACCAGAACATGTATAACGATGGCAGGGTAGCAATCAGCCAAAAATAAGGTATCAAGAATGGTGCTATAGAAATGAAAACAACAGCAAGTCACAAGGGGTAAATTAAGAAGATTTGGAAACACAAAACCATAGTAGGTTTTGAGCCAAAAGGAACCAAAATATCACAAGCTTCTGATTCAAGGTCATTGAGAGAATAGTAGTACCACTAAAGGAAATAAGGAAGTTTGTTGAGGCCCTTTGAATGGGGAAGACAAGGAGCCCTCTTGTGGACAAGTCAGTCTGAACTGGAGCAAGAAAGCAGTGCTCTGTACAAAGTAAGAGAGAACAAACAAAAGCTCTAAAGTTTATAAAGTTTAAAAATAAAAAACAATGTAAGGTAAAAGAAATGCAAAGTTTATGAAGTGACTGTCACTTAAGACCAATTTAGGATCAATTGCCATAGAATTCAAACTATAAGTAAACACTATGATCATTTTCAGAGATTTGGATTACTCTAACATAGATTTAAATTAATTACAAAGAATGTTGTAAGTACATGGATTTATTTATCCCCTCCTTTTCTGAATATGCATAAGAGTTAAAATCCAAACTAATATCAGCATTTGAAGAAAAAGTTGTTTACAATGGAAAGGAACAGCAGTGGTTCAAGTCTACTTGAGAAGCAAAAAACAAAAATTGTCTTCAGGCCTCTCCTCCAGCAAACATTTCTGTTTCCATAGCTAGCTCAACTGAGCTCCACTCAGCCAAATCCTTGGAGCCTTCTAGGGCCCAGGAGACTTAGATTCCTCCCTTCCCATCACCTCTCAGTTCCATCCACTTTCCCTGGATGTTTTTCAGTTTTTCTGTTCAGTTTTTCAGTTAGGCCTGCTGTTTCTCTACTTTCTCTGGCTTTTGCCTTTGTCCCTGACATGCTCCAGGGTGGGTTGGAGGGAGGAGGGAAGCTTCATAATGTGTGGTGAAATTTCTAGAACAGAAAAGCACCCCTGGGCAGATCAGAAAAATCTCTATTATGGAATCATTGGTTTCTGGAAATTGAAGTTGATGACAGATCTCTGTGATCTGATCCAAAGTACAAGTTTGAAAATAAGACCAAAGGAAAGAGAAAGGAAAAATAAAACAAGGTAAAAGAAATGAAATAGAAAAGAAATTTCACAGGGAGTTGCAAACTCTTGTTAAACATCCAAATTCCAAGCCACTCAATAGAACAAAAATTTTTCACAGCTATTTGTGCCTCAGGCTTGTTTTCTAATTCAACACTGTAATAGGATCAAGTAAATAAAGCCTACAACGGAAAAGTAAAGTACAATGCAAATTGATCTGTCACACTATAGCTAATTCATCTAAGACATTTGCAAAAACTGTCTTTTCACTGACACCAAGTATTTTCTGGATGAGTGCTTAGCATCAAAGTGCAAAATCACTGCGAGTAAGAACTAGTAATCTAAGAAGAGTGAAGGAAACCTAGCACATCTTGACAGAGCACTTACCACAGCGCCTCCTACAACTCAGGTACTTCCCTGCTCCATCTTACAAACAAAATAGGGAAAAGATCAGCTTGCCCTAAAACACACATATTGCAACGAGAGGTCCACTCAGCCTTTGTTCCAGCAGCCTCTGTGAGGGGCATCTGGAAGAGGCATTGCCATGGCATATACCCAAAGAAGGATTTGGACTGAAACATGGCTTAGCTGGGCTAAATCATAGGACGTACTGAGCAGGCCCAGCCAGGAGCAAGAATGGGGATAAGGTGCTCCCTTCATGGTGGTCTGTAGTAGACAAAGCCAGAGTGGCTGAATCCAAGTCACATCAGGTCAGGTAAGGCAGAGTTATGGCCAAAGAGATAAATCATAGAGCAACACTAAGTCCAAAGGCAGGGATACTGCTGCCATTGGCAGATGAATCCAAGACTGAGCACCAGAGAAAAACTGAAACATAACCAGGCAGGTTGGAAACAAAGCGATGAGTGCTCTGGGGTTATAGCTGAGAGGATCACTGGGATCTTTCTGGTCTTCATATTTCAGAGGACACAAAGGTGCAGGATCAGGGCAGACATAAAGGGGACGTTTGTCTGAAGCTCCACCTGCCACTTAACCTGCTAGGACCCCTCAAGCCTCATTTAATCTAAGACACTGCTCTTTCAATAACTGTTTACGACAACTCATCAAACAAGTGATTCCTAGAATGTACTGAATTTCCAAGAGAACCTAGGTACACAGAATGTCACGACTCAAGAACATTTGAAGCATTTGGACAAAGGGTTGGAAATATCTTTCTATAAAGGACCAAATTGTAAATATTTTGGATTCATAAGCAAGAGACAAAAATTAAAGATATTGTGTAGGTACTATTGAAGAAGAGAAAAAATAAATTTCCATAAAATTTTTCTGGATAAAATTCTAAATATAGCATAATCTAACTATAGTTTTGTTTTTGTAATACAAGCCTACAAAGAAAATAAATGGAATTCTTTAAGAAGGAGATAAAGGTTCACTTATTTGAGGCTCAAAGTTAGTTCTCAAGTCAATCACAAATTCTTTAAATACCTTTCTTAGTTTATGATATCATGCATAAAAAGGTGGCCGCTGGATTTGGTCCGTGGGCTGTACTTTGCCTACTCAGGATTCAGACTAACCTGTCTATTTTATAAATCACAAATCGGATTCTCAGAGATTTAAGGGTTGTTCAAAGTCACAGAACTCAAAGAAATAGGACAAACACCTAATCCCAGCTGAGCAATCATGTGTCCTGACTCCAGGACAATTCTGCCAACGTAAGAATTTCAGATTGACTGTGCTTATTCATTTTATGGGATCGGAGGTCAGTCTCTAGAGATTTGTTCTACCATTGTAAACATATTGTTTCTGTGAGGGTGTTTTTGGGTGAAATTAGCACTTAAATCAGTGGATTTTGAACAAAAATAAAAATATATTACCCTCTATAGTGTGGGTGGGAACTCATCCAATCGGTTCAAGGCCTCAGTGTAACGAAGAGTGACGAGCTTCAATAAAGAAGAAATTCTGCCAGCAAACAGACTTCAGATTTGAATTGTAACATAACATAGGCTCTTTCCTGGGTCTCCAGCCTGATGGTCTCTGAACTTGAGATGTAACATCATTTCATCCCTGGTCTCCAACCTGGCAATCAACCCTACAGATTTTGGACTTGCAATGTCCATAATTAGGTGAGCCAATTCCTTTCAAGAAAAAATCTCTCTCTCTCTCTCTCTCTCTCTCTCTCTCTCTCTCTCTCTCTCTCTTTCTCACAGACACACACACAGTTACACTAGTGAGCATTAAACAATACTTAGACCAAGGCATTCATTTCATGTATAATGCTATAAGAGAATCTGAACACACACACACATGCGCACACATTTATGGTCATTCTGTGATAGTATGCTTTGGCATATAAATGTTCCCTGAAGACCCATGAGCTATAGGCTTTGTCCCCAGCCAGGGACACTACTGGGAGGTGATAGAATCTTTGGATGTTGGGACCCAGTGGAAGGAAGTTAGGTCATTGGGGTATGAAATTGAAGGAGATGTGACCACTTCCCCTTTCTCTCTCCCTTTGCTTCCTGGCTACCATGAGGTGAGAAGCTTTGCTCCACCACATGGCCCCATTGTGATGCTCTGCCTCACCACAGAGCCAAAAGCAACAGAGCCAGCCAATCATGGACTAAAATCTCTAAAATTGTGAGCCAAAATAAGCCTTTCCATCTTTTAAATTGATTATCTCAGGTATTTTGTCATAGCAATTGAATGCTAGCCTATGTATATGATAATAACTACATGAAGATACAACTAAATCTGTTATAAAACCATAATATTTGATATATATCATTCATATTTTAATTACCCACCAGATAGGTATTGGGAGTGAGTCAACAAAATAGTTCCTACTGTGTTTTCTCTTTATTTATATGCTAATAGGAGAAACCAAGAAAAGTAAAAGATAAGCATTAAATAGACCAAAAATAAATAAAAATTGACAAATGGACCAGGTAAAAATAAAAAGGGCACTGGAAAAGAATGGTAAGGGAGACCAAGAAAGTCCTGTCAGAGCTCAGGCCTAAAGAGTAAGGAGTTCTTTAGTGAAATTTCAAGAGGGGCAAAGTTGGAGCTGAGGAGCATGAATAAATAGCCCTTCAGTGGAAAAGGATTTAGTCTCATCACAGACCCGGAAGATCAATGGATGGTGGGAGGACTGTACAAGATAAAGTCCTAACAGAGAACAGGAATTTGGCTCCAGAGGTGGTGGTGGGAGAGGTAATATAGTGTTACAACCTCCAACACGTTTTCCCTTGACTTCACCTACTGATGTCAGATTGCCGCTACAAAAAGGATTAGAAGAAAAATGTACCATTCTAATGGATCTTAAATGGAGTAGTTCTTGGGGAAAACTGTTCCTCATGTTCTACCTCTGCTTCAAAGAGGGCGTTCATAATTCCTATGTTCAAGCTTCCCTGTGTCATTTTCCACACAGTGAATCAACAGAGAAATTTTGCACTTTGACGGAAAGAGCAAGCTTGAGAAAATCTTATCAGATTTTTGGGGGAATTGTGACAAACTCAGATGTTTATATTCAACACCTGTAATACAGTAAATGTTCAACAAATTTTATAGGATGTTATTGAGGGTTAGTTATTGGGGCCTATTAAATAATAAATAAATGAATAAAAGCATTTAAGTTTTTATGTGTATGGTTGTGAATATCAATATTCAGCTTGCCCTCCTGGAGTCAGTACCCTAGTTACTTTGATGGGTTTAAGCGCTTCCAAAAATCACCTAAGACACAAGTTTGCAAGCAACATTCCTGGTGATGTGATCTGATCTGGGAAATGTTACTGACAGAGAACAGTCCTCTCTCTATGTTTTGGGGGCTCCCTCCCATGCTCACTTCTCCTTTTTTAAGTTTATTGAAAATACCAAAGTAAATAGGATAAAGCTTGGCAACATTCTTGTAAGTCTTAGGAATTGCTTTGTGTAGTTTGGCTTTTCCACTTCTTTTTTTTAAATTAAGTTTATTGGTATATAGTGATATACTTAATGATCACATTCACCATAGGGAATTTGTACCTGTACATGATATATCTTAGTTCCTCTTCTTTTTTCCCATTCCCCTCCCCTCTCTTCAACCTCTCTTTACCTCCTTATTTACAAAGCTTTGTTTCCACTTCTTGAGTAGTCTCTGTCTCTGTCTCTCTGTCTCTGTCTCTCTCTGTCTCTCTCTTCTCTCTCTGTCTCTCTGTCTCTGTCTCTCTGTCTCTCTCTGTCTCTCTCTGTCTCTCTCTTCTCTCTCTGTCTCTCTGTCTCTGTCTCTCTGTCTCTGTCTCTGTCTCTCTCTGTCTCTCTCTTCTCTCTCTGTCTCTCTGTCTCTGTCTCTCTCTGTCTCTCTCTTCTCTCTCTGTCTCTCTGTCTCTGTCTCTCTGTCTCTGTCTCTCTCTGTCTCTCTCTTCTCTCTCTGTCTCTCTGTCTCTGTCTCTCTGTCTCTGTCTCTCTCTGTCTCTCTCTTCTCTCTCTGTCTCTCTGTCTCTGTCTCTCTGTCTCTGTCTCTCTCTGTCTCTCTCTTCTCTCTCTGTCTCTCTGTCTCTGTCTCTCTGTCTCTGTCTCTCTCCTCTCTCTTCTCTCTCTGTCTCTCTGTCTCTGTCTCTCTGTCTCTGTCTCTCTCCTCTCTCTTCTCTCTCTGTCTCTCTGTCTCTGTCTCTCTGTCTCTGTCTCTCTCTGTCTCTCTCTTCTCTCTCTGTCTCTCTGTCTCTGTCTCTCTGTCTCTGTCTCTCTCTCTCTCTATGCATCAGTTATTATCAGTGGTAGTCAACACATGAAGAATGGATCTCCAAATCCCCACAAATGGTCATGTGGCTGACTTTATCATTCAGATGATCTTCATGCAAAACACTCTGGCTTTACTTATTTTGGAGGACTCCTTCATTTGTACATTTGGAGGCAAAGGTAGTACTCAGTTATTTTTATAACTGTTTCTATAAACACTATAGATTTTAAAAGCCTAAAATGAATGAATGAAACAGAGAATAAATAAAAAAATCAGTTTGTAAAAGAAATGGTTCTCAGATCGTATGTTAAAAGATCTCAAAGTCTTTTATATGAAGTCCATTTAGCAGCTATTTTGATCACATCACTGCAGTTAGAGACTTCATTCAGCCCTCAGTGTCAAATTGGAGCTTTCTGAAAACCAAGTTATTTTCCATCATGAAAACATTTGTAGCAAAGCAGATCAAGAGATAATTACCTAATTACCTTGAAATAGCTGAGGCACCAGAGACAAGTGTCTAATTCAAAATTTTCCTTCTGCCTTAATTCTCTGTATTACCTTTTTAAATCATAAAATTGAATGATTTTAAAGAACTGTCTTTTAAAATCTATATAGGAAAGAAGACCCAATAAGGGTCTGAGGAGTAAATATCTGCTTTTGAACTGTTTAAAACTTACAGAGATGTCCCAGGCTTTCAGATCCTACGGTCTCATTTCTGTGAGGATGAGACTAAGGGTGCCCCCTCGCTTGCAGGAGAAAGCTTGTAGCAGGTTAGTGGAGACCATCCTTTAGGTCAGGATCCCATCCTGAGGATTCAGTAAATGGCAGGGGCTTATCCACAAAGAATCCTTGTATGTTCCTCTCCAGTCATGCTCTGTCTGTCCTTCCACTGATTATTTTGACTTTACTGGAATACAGCAACCTTATTTTTCATTTCTCCAATAGTTTGGGAACTCTACCCTATAAATAAATTATTTCTGAGAATATTAATAAGAATTTTTTTTTAATGTTTTACCAAGTTTTATAAACATAAGACAGCATACATTAGATATTAACATGTATGAACTAGGGGAAAAAAAGCATTGAATTTGAATGTTTTTTAACTTTATTCCTCATCTTTTTAAAAATTAAATCACGAAATTTTATTCTCTTCTATTCCCTCTAGGGAAAGCAATCTGCCAATGCTTTTCTGAAAGATGCTAACAATATGAAGAAACATTGAAAACAATTAGAGTAAAATGGCCCTCTGAACTTAGTAGAAAGTGTACATGAACTCTCACAGGTAATCTTGGAAATGGTATTAAAATTCCAGTCATTTCATTTTTCAGAGCAGAGCAGCATGTAGTTATTTACTGAGTACATTTTGTGGGGGGCACACAAAGCATACAAAGCCTCCTTTTGTTTATGATATGGATTTGAACTGCATTCGGAAGGTTTTCTTCCAGCCACATTATCATTGCTTGTCCAAACCTCTTGTAAAAAGCAGTGGGGTCTCTACTTAAGCCTCTTGTGAACAGAGCCATTGGGCCAGGGTCACGTTGCCCTCCTCCTGAGAATTAGAGCCCTGTGGATCCTATTCTGTCTGTTCTTTCCCCAGCCTCTGTTCTTTCAGCAGGACAGATGCCTCCCAGAAGGAAACCAGATGCCAAGACTGTGGGAGACTCTTGAGCAGCCTAAGCCAAGCTGCAGGAGTTGGGAAGAGAGAGCTTTGTACAGCCCAATCCACACCTAGCGATGTCTTTAATGTCAAGGAGGATGCGCATTTTGAATATGGAAACCCAGCCAGGCTGAAAGAGGGGGTTGCACAGCCCGGGAGCATTGCCAGATGTTTGAGAGCACTCACTTCTGTGGACAGACCGCTGCTTTGCTCATGGTTCAGCCTTTTCAGTTACTGGCAACATGCCACCGGTGGAATGCTGTGTCCTGAAGGCTTCTGAAGGTTCTGATGAGATGGGGGTCCCAGAAGAGCCTGTGAAATTATTTTCTTGCTCCCCAAAGACTCAAAATCGGTTGTGCAAATTTATCAGTCTGACTCAAAGCTTAGGAAAATGCCATTCTTTCGTGCCATTAATTTAAATGTGTGTATATTTTGAAATTATATATATATATATATATCCCCAAAGCTATGTCAATCAATTTAGAATAAACCTTGCAGTCCAGGCCATTAATCACTAGGAGTCTGAATACCTCTATTTGGATTCAAATGGAATCAAATGCCACCATGGTTGTATGAAAATATGAGACCTGGGTCTTCAGGCTGACATAGCACTGGGATATTAGAGCAAGGTCTCTATACTTCAGTTTCTGCCTTTTCAGAAGATAAGAAAATCATGTGTTGCCTTCCCCATTTCACAGAATACTGAGAATTAACATGTACCACAGTGTTTGTGTATGTAAGAAAAAGGCAAGATAGCAAAGTGGTTAAAGAAGCCACTGCTCCTAGCAGAATCATAAGCTGCTACCATGGAAGGTGTGAGAAATAAGAGTCCTAAATTGATCTGATCCAAGCAAGATCAGTCAGTATGCCTGGAATATAACAGTGATGAAGTGTGTTAGCCATTAAGATGATCCACAAATATTTCATTCTCCTCCCAGTCATACAGTAAGATTGCATTCCCCATGTTTCCAGATTTGTAACCGGGAAAGTCCCTTTGGACCTTAATCAGGTATGGAAAATTGACAGACACATAGACAACCATGTTTGAAGCAAGAGTTTACTACTTATGGTTCCCACAAAAGCAAGCATGGCATCCCATACAGGGCTACCTGGAGAAGAACCAGCACCGGGCGAGGGCAGAAGAAGTGAAGGGTGGCATGGGCAAGAGCTTTTGTGACTGCAGTGGTAGTAAATTTGACAGGGGCATCCTTTATTGGGCAGAAAACAAACCATAAATGTTGGAGTTTGTAGTTGGGGGGTTTGAAATATGACCTTGGTACTACCTCAAAAGCAGGACTGGGGGAATGATATAAACAACATGGGCTGTTAGTTTGGCTCTGTGATTAATGGATGGGAAATAATCAATTACAACATCTACCAATTTGGTCCGGACACCCGAGCTGGGGAAGACAGTCTGTTCATGCAACAAGTGAGCATGAACCATGAGGGGAAGTGGCTTGCATCACTTCCTGGTGAAGGACCAGCACAGAAATGAGCACACTCCCTTCCCTACCACAAGGGTCATGAAAGCATCCTTTGATATAGCACTGCCATAAACCTGCATTCCTGAGTGACTACAAGGAGCAGGGTCCCTGCTGACAAGGTTGGATGTGTACCATAGCAAGAAATAAACATTATGGTTAAGGAACCAGGATATTACAGTGGTTTATTCCACAGCAAGCCCCAGCTTATCCTGACTGGAATGACTTCAGCCAGAGGTTGAAGGTAAAAGTATTTTGAAAGCAAGACTAGGCCCCTCCTCCCCCTTCCATGCTCCCTGCCCTTTCATGGACCGTATCTCAGTTTTCTGGAGACCATGGACAAACTGCCTAAGAACAACCCTATTCACACAAGCTGCGAGATGGAAATGAGTTCATCACTCTTAACCTTTTGGTCCCTACTGGCTGTAGCACCTGACAGGTAGGTATAAGGATGTAATGACAGAGACTGCCAAGGTAGGGTTCAGAGTCCCTACCCAGGACTAGCTCAGTGTCCATGAGGGTAACAGTGAAGTTTCTAAACTTGTTCCCCTGGGTTTTAAATAAACTATTTCTAAAATGTGTGTTCAAATATTCACTTACTTGTAGTTAAAACCCACTCCTTATCCAAAGCAGGTTACCTCACTTCAGGTTTTATCCTCTCTCTGCTGATGTATATTTCTTCAAACGGGAAACTCAGAGCAGTGTGATGCATGGACATCAGAGGAGACTGATGAAGTTTCAGAAGACAAAAAGAGGTGGCTGCAATTACATCCATCCTCAAAGAACCAGTCAGGGAAAGGGCCTTGCTTCCAGTCCAATCAAAGCGTCCAGGAAAGACATGGAACCTACAAGTTGGGGCTGCAGCTGCCTCTGTGTCCACCTGTCTGTGTATCTGTCACAGTTGGTAGGACAAATAAATATGCATACCTTCTAAAAAATCATTCTAAGAAACCATATGAAATAACCCTTGATGAAGAAGAAAATATTTTTCCTGTCTCCTAATTCAAATGGCAGCTTGCTCCTCCATGGAATTAGTGAGTCGTGTTATTATGTGGAAGAGTATTTGGCTTCCTCCCGCTTTTAGGAAATAAAGGAGAATATGAGGAATATACCTTCATCCAGAGTTAGACAAAAATGGCTCCCTCAGAGTCGTCTGAGTAGAGTCTGTTTAACCCTTGGCCAAGGGCCCTTATTCTCAATTTGCAACAAGGGGGAAGAGACATGGTAGCTTGTTTTTCTGTATGACTTTCATACTATGGTTGCTTTTCTGCTTAGTGTGCTATGAGAAACATTGGCCATCATTTGGATTTCTACTTCAGTATCTCAAACATTGGCATTACCACAATGAAACTACACACCAGCCAGCCAACTAGATAAAAATCTCTGTTTGAGCCAGGAAGCAGAAGGCTTTATTGACTAAGTAAGTTTGTTTAAAAAATCTTACGTTTAAATCATTAGTGTTACATACTTTATATTTCTCCCTCCAAAGAGCACCCTCCTCCCTCTACATCCCGCAGCTACCAGGGCTTCTCTGGGCTTTTCCTTGTCTCCAAGGGACAAGGGCTGCTTTGTAGCAGAGTGGGCAGTCATTAAGTAGTTTCACAAACACCATGTGTGCATGTAAACATGGACTTTTTTGATGTGTCAGTTACCAACTGCCAAAATAATGCTGAAATTATCACAAAGTGGCATGTAACAATGAATTTGTTGATGTGTCTGTGTGTTCAGCCAGAAAGTTCAGCTCATTTTTGTTGACCTGGAGGTTGTTACCTGCCAGTGACTCAGAATGGCCCCTACTGGGACAACTGGTGTGGCCTAGCTCTGTTTCATCTGATTCACTAGCAACCAGGGGATTTTCGCATAGTCAGCAGAGGCTCAAAACACAAACTAACCCAATGGGCTAAGGGTCTATCAAAGTTCTGCTTGCATCACATTTACCAACACACTGCTGGTCAAACCAAATCACATAGTATGATGGTTAGTGTTATGTGTCAACTTGATTGGACAACAAGGTGCCCAGATATTTGGTTAAACATTATTCTGTATGCCTATGAAGGTGTTTCTGGATGAAATTAACATTTCAATTGGAAAACTGAGTACAGCACATTATCCTCCCTAATGGGGGTGAGTCTCATCAAATCAGTTGATGGTCTAAATAGAATCTTCAGTGAGGAATAGAATCTTTTTCTTATCTCCTCCATATCCATCAACATCCGTCAACTACCCACCATGAAAAAGAAGAGTGCTGGGGCCGGTGAGATGGCTCAGCGGCTTAAGCACCTGCCTGGCAAGTGCGAGGGCCCGAGTTCGACTCCCAGATCCCACATATGAAAAAAGGGGCCGGTGATATCGCTCAGCGGCACAGGCGCCTGCTGGTGCACGAGGTCCTGAGGTCGAGCCCCTGGTACCCACAAAAAAAAAAAAAAAAGAAAAAGAAGAGTGCTGCTTTCTAAGCAGCTCATTCTAGCTATGGAAAAGAAGACAGGTTTTCTTACTCTTACCACCCAATTTACAAACTTTACTAAAAAAAAAAGTTCACATTCATCAACTTTAAATCTACATGTCATTCTTACCCTTTTGATATGGTAGAAGATGTCAAGAAACACCACGTGGAGTAGAGCAAAGAGGTTGGGCTTCACAGACAGATATAATCTGAATGAATTTCAGCTGTGCCAGAAATTGCAACAATGAGTACATTAGCAAGCTTCTTATTTGCTCCTGCTAGGTGCAGCAATGCAGGTCACCTCTGGGGTTGGAAGTAGCCCTCTGTCCAAGATGGCAGCAGAAGTTTTGAGCAAACTGACAATCCATGAAATCAAATTTTTAATTATTATAGCCTTTCTCTGGTAACTGAATCAAGTTTTTCATGTGAGCTGAGTTTCTGTTTAGAATTTTAACTTGTGGGAGAGAAAACGTCCTTGAAAGTCCTATGATTCATCTGTAAAATAAGAAAATGCCAATGAAATATGAGAAACACAGAAAGAAATTAAAAGACATTAAAAATCTATTGTCTATCTTGCACTCCAAAGTAATTTTTAAATGGTAATTACACCTTTGAAGAGCATCTAATTAGTATGAAAAAGAACTCTGGATGAATGTAGAGCTCTTCATCTAACTTCAATTGATACACAGTGATAATATTCAAGACTAATTTCTGAAGCTTTTATCGCTTGACTGAACATTGCTCTGTTTGGAAGTTTAAGAGGGTTTTCCAATCTGTTGCTTATCAGGAGCTAAGCAGGGGACCTGTCATAGTTTATGGAGGTAAAAGTAGTTTTCAGTTCCCTGTGAAAAGCACTGTCGAGTTTATACGACATCAAGCCTATGGCTTGGAGTGAACAAGGATCTCAGGCTGCATACCTCCAAAAATACAGTCGCTGCTCTCTTCACCTGCATCACTCAGGCATGTCTGCTAGTTCCTTTGAGTGACTGACTGACACCCACCAAAAGAACCGTTATCTTCATCCTCATCATCAGTAACAAAACACTCTTTGTGCTCATTGTGTGCTTGGCACGATATTAAGTGCTGTTCAAGTTAAATGACTAGCACCATAAAATAGTTTTAGAAAAAGACGTTTGTGGTCACTCAAAAGTAAATGTCCAAATGTTCTAACCAGCTTATTAAGCAGGATCATTCATTACAAATCTATTAGATTTGCATTAAATGCACTTTATGGTCACTCTCTCAGAAACAATGGCAACAGCCCTTTGAACTAAAGATTGTAAGTCATCTTAATGAGTTACATCAAAATTTTAATGGCCCAGAACTGGGCCGCTTACGCTTACTACCTACACTAATGTTGAGTGCTACTAAGGAGAAGATTGTCAGGTACTGCCTTTATAAAGCCTTTCCTTTAAATTCTATAATTGATACACATGCATGTTTTAATATTATTGATCCTTTTCCTGAAAAAAAAGGGTTTTATAATAAGTCAGCTATTTTTCTTTTGCAAGGACTCTTTGTGCACTTTGATCTCAACTCCAGCTATTCTTCCTCCTGATCATTCCACTGAATCTACACTGACCTCCTTGATAGACTCTGGAAATGCCAAGCTCTCTTTCTTCTTTTCTCCCTCACCCACCTCCCCAGGGGTAGGCTGGATCCCAGGGCCTCATGCATATACATGGTGGGCAACCACTCTACCACCACGCTACACCCCTAGCCTTTCCTCGGGGCCTTTGTACTCAGTTAAACTCTACCTAGAACATTGTGTAAATCTAGATCTTCAGAGTAGTAGGCACCAAAATGACATTAGACATACAGGAAATGTATTGAGGGAAATAACTGTGAGGGAAAATTGGGAGTGACTGGAAGAGACTGAAGGATGAAAGGAAGGCTGGGCAAGAAAGTCTAAAATGTAGTGCAGTTCTGAGAAACTTTGACAAGGACAGTACTGTAAACCTTCTGTCCAGGTTGCCCCGTAGATGGTCCATCATCTCGTAATGGATCTGCCTTTGTATCTGCCAAGTTCAGTCACTAACACACGGTGATGGATTTCAGATCGGCACAGGATTGTTGGCCAACTGCCAACTCCCAGCAGGCCGGCAGAGACATGAGAAGTACCTTTCCATGGCCATCACAATCTCTCTTTCTCTCAATAAATTCATGACTCGTGTTATGATTTAAATATGAAGTGTCCCCCAAAGACTCATGCTTGATCACCAAAGCAGCAGAGTTTAGAGGTGGAGCAGAAAGATGTAATTAAATCAGGAGGGCACTGACTTCATCAATGGACTACTAGGTTAATGGATTAACTCATTTGAGAGTTCATAGCTGAATGAGCTTATTAGGAGGTAAGGCCTAGGTGTATGAAGCAAGTCACTGGGGGCATCTTTTTGGACGTTATATGTTGTTTCCAGCCCCTTCCTCTCTGACCCTTTCCCTCTCACTTTGCTTCCCAGCTGCCAGGAGGTAAGCAGCCTTTCTCAGCTATACTCTTCTGCTATGACGTTGCTGCCTTGGAACCAGCCATCCACGGACTAAAACCTCTGAAACTGTGAGCTAAATAAAACCCTTCTCATTTAAGCTGTGTATGTCAGGTATTTGGTCATAGCAATGAAAAGCTAATACAACATGTTACTGTGGTTTTATCTGGAAAAAGATGTCTTGCCAATATGACTAAATTAATTCTTGAGATGAGATTATCCTTGATTACCCAAGTAGGCACTAAATCAAATGACACGTGTCCTTCAAGAGAAAAGCAGAGGAAGATTTGTCATACAGATTCAAAGACAACACTGTTATGACGAGAGCAGAGACTAGAGTGATGTAGCCACAAACCAAGAAGCTCCTGAAGCTACCATAAGCCAGAGGAACCAGAAAAGACTGTCACCTAGGGCCTTCAGAGGGAGTACAGCCCTGCCCACACCTTGATTTCAGACTTCAGATTGCTAGAACTGTGATAGAATAAATTTTTATGGTTTCAAATGATCAAGTTTATGGAAATGTATTACAGCAGCCATAGGAAACTGTGTATGAGTGTGTGTGATTCATCTGTTAGACTAGTACTAAGTATAATTTAACCTGATTGTTTCACATTCTTATTCCCTGACCTAAACATAAAATATATTGTGCTGTAAAAGAGACTTCTAAATCTTACTTCTATGTGATCACTCACCTTTTTTAACTTTTTAATCAGCCTAGAAATTAAACTTTACCTTTCATCTTTCTTATGTGCCAGTTAGTCATTTTTGATAAAATAAAGCAAGATCTTTCTGTGGTATTTTGTTTTTTCTCATCTCACTACATCCCACAATCAATCATGCTTATAAACTCAAACAAAAGAGATGGCCAATTTACTAAAATAACAATATCTTTTAATCCTGAAGATATTATTCTTTCAAAATCAACATTCATAAATCAAGACCACTAAGTATGCTCTCAGACATCAGTCTTACGCACAGTCACTGTCATGCTCAGGCCTATACGCTGTTGTTTTCTCCCTGCACTAGTCCACCATTTTAATGTGTTTCCTCAGCTCTAAATTATGAGATCCCTGAAATCAAGTTTTATGTTTCCCTGAGTATCCATTGCATAGCATTGGACTTAGGGCATAACTGGTGCTCAACAATTATTTATTAAATAAATCCTCAAAACCATATAATATATATATTAAGTGCCTGTCCATTCAAACTGTACCGTGTACTTAGGAAGAGAACACATACAAATACATGAGATGATAAATAACTTGTAAAAGATGTGTAGGTAAATTGCACATTCAACATCCATGTAGACTTCTGTTTGGCAACTGCAAGTGAAATTTTGTTAATCTTAGTCCACAACATGAGTATAAACTACAAGTAATTCTCTCCTCCATGGCTGCTTGGCACAAAGTCTTACCTACTCCAGACCTCCGTT
The DNA here is from genome assembly GCA_028451465.1 of Erethizon dorsatum. Classification (NCBI taxonomy): domain Eukaryota; kingdom Metazoa; phylum Chordata; class Mammalia; order Rodentia; family Erethizontidae; genus Erethizon; species Erethizon dorsatum. The sequence continues at coordinate 50,210,704 of CM051837.1, read as the reverse complement.
TATATTTCTTAGAGTAAAAATTTATTTTTTTTTGGTACCAGAAATCTACAGTAAAAATTTAAACCTGCATCACAAAACCGAGACCCTAACCCACACAATTTAAATACTGAAAAGCAACTATGTTGATAGCAGGGGGCTGTTTGATTAGGAGATAAGAAGCACTGTGAAAAAATAGAAATAAATCCTACATCTGAGCTTTATGAGGAAACGGTTAAAATTGATGTCAAGGGGGAAAAATATTAACAGCTACCATGTACCACAATCTTCACAGTGTTCCTGCCTTCCACTAATCTTCCAGAGAGGTTACTTTGGGATGATATGTTTATAGTACTTAAAACCATTTATCTCAAAGAAGTTGTGACAGTTACTTTGCTATTTTCTTCCTACTCCTCAAGGGGAAATTTAATCAAGATTGTCAGTGCTTAAAAGAAAGGGTGGGGGGGACATTCACAATCAAGCTACACTTCAATAACCAAATAAAACCACAAAATATTAATCAAAACCTGACTTGAAATCTCTCCAGAATGACAAAGCTCACACAATATCCCAGAGATAGATGATACCATGAATTTTGATGTACACAGTACACCATTTGATAAAAATCATGATGTTTTCCTGCCATAAGTGGTATAATTATGCTATGCATCATGTGCATTCATTTAATAATATCCCTGCTTCAGAGTCAGCCAGGCATTTCTCACAAGCTGGCACCTTCACAGGCCACACGTTCTGCTGATTCCACTTTCCCCTAGAGGAGCTGCTCAGGCTGCAGCTGCTGCTTTTCACAAGGCAAGCCAATGATTTAGTGCTTTCTTGCCTGTTGAGGTTAATAGATAACTAATACATTTTAGCGCATTCATTATAGCAAGTTTTCCACTAAGAAAAAATTGCACATTTGGGTCTTCTGCCTTGACAAATGTGGTGCTACATCTTGAAAGCTGATTAAAATCAATACCTCTGTGGGGAATTACATACAAAATGTGTTAGTATCCAGGATATTCTGATAAGAATGCCTCGTATTCACAACACTAGCATCACCCATCCCCTACAAAAATCATGCTAAAACGGAATGTGAGTACTCATGAAAAATTAAAATATTTTCAACTCATAATAAAACTTGAAATCACAGTTAAACCATAGTTTGAAATTTTAGCCAAGTTCAATCTTTGTTGCAGTTGAAGAGTGGTGCTAATAAAGGGCAAGAACTTTCTAATGTTCTGAAGACATGTTACACCGAATCACATTTCAGAAAGCCTCCCAAAATTCTACTGCATAAACTTTCTCAATTTAAAAATAGGTAATTTTAAACTTTTCTTCCACACCACTATTCCAGGAATTTGGAAGAAAATTACATAGGCTTATGAACAAGTACATTATGGTTTCACTAACATATACAGTACTCTTCCTCACTTCGTTTCTCAGCTCACCTCCTGATTTTCTCCTATAATCTCATTTGTTCACTACATTGAAGTCCTCACTTTTCTCATGAAAACCTTTTCCCAGACAGTTTTTCCTAGGAAATCCTTATTCATCTTTCCAGGTCTAACTCAAATGTGACATTACCATGGTTGTAGTTACTGTGACTATATTTAACCACCCCAAATCTGAGTAGCCTAAATCAACTACGAATTCTGTTGTACAAGGAGTTGGACATGGCATGGCAGGAATTGCTTGCTTCTGCTCCGTAATGCCTAGCATTGCAGATACTAAGACACAAGAGCTGGAATGATCCAATGTCCAATGGTTGAAACCAATTGGAAACATCATTACTCAACACATCTGACAGTGAGTCCTGACTGTTGACTGAGACTTCCTCTGGGACTTTCGATTTGAGAAGCTTCTCATGGCTTCTCCATGTGGCCTAGGATTCCTTACAGCATGAGAATCTTGGAATATTCATTATTTTCCATGTGGCTCAGGGATCCAAAAATGAATGACTCATATGAAGCAGAAAAATTTTCCTCTACCCTGCTAGGTTGTGTAGTAAGGATTATGAACCAAATTGACAAAAGATAGATTAACAGAAGTAAAAGTACAAATTTTATTTGATGTTAATATTTTTTCTGTACTTGAGGGATTCATAGAAAAGGAGTGAAAAAAGTAGTGAAACTCCAGACCTTATATACCATTTTCACAAAGGGCAATAAATTGTGAAACGACTAGACAAAGGAAAGGGAGTTGGGACTTCTAAGAGCAGTAAATTGTAGGAAGTAAATATTTGGAGGAAACTAATGGTGAAAAAAAAAGTTATTCAGTAAGGTTTGCTGGTGTAGATTAATTTCACTGTAGATTTATCTTTCTCCAGTAATAAGGGTTGGTCTCCTCTTTCAGGCACAGAACGGTGACATGCCCACAAGGGAAATGTATGCCCTGCTTTTAGAAAAATAAGAGAAAGGCAGAAAGCTCTTTCTGTGTCATTTTTTTCTCAATTGCCTTCAGCTCAGAATAGTCCCTATGCCAAAGTGGTATATCTTGAGGAGTCATATTCTGATTCCCTTTCAACATTTCTGGTCTAGCTCCAAAGTCACAAAATATCACATTCTCTACATTCTATTAGTTACAAGTCACTGCCATTGAGTTTTATTTGTTCGTTTGTTGCTTCCATTTGGCTCCTAAGAAACAAGAGCTGAGAAGAGAGAGAATGTAAATCTAGCACCACAGAAAATCCAAAGATTTAAGATTAAGGATATCTAATACTCCATTTGAATTGAGGTGTTGTGGTATCTTATTCGCTCCTTAAAACTCCTATAAAGTCTGTTGCCCACCCAAAGGCCTAATTTAGTGTTTTTGTATGGAATGTTATAAGTTCCACCTCTAGGTAAAAGAGAAAACATCACTGCTAAAATTAGAGTAGGGAATAAGTTGAGAGCAAGAATTCGGTGGAGAAGTCAGAGTTGGCTACAAAATGGCAAGAAAATTTTACCAGCCACTCCTCAGAGGACTAATATGTAGAATATGTAAAGAAGTAAAAAAATTAAACACCTAAAATAAGAGACCCAATAAAAAAATAGGCAATTAAAGAAGAAATATAGAAGAAGAAATACAAATGGACAACAAATACATGAATATATGTTCAGCATCTTTGGCCATTAGAGAAATGCAAATCAAAACAATATGGTGATTCCACATTACTCCAGTAAGAACAGCCATCATCAAAGAACAACAAATGCTGGCAAGAATGTGAGGGAAAAGGAATCCTTCTACACTGTTGGTAGGAATGTAAACTAGGACAACCACTTTGGAAATCAGTATGGAGATTCTTCGAAAAAAAAAATATATAGAAATTCCACTTGACCTAGTACATCTCTCTTGAATATTTTCTTGAAAGAGCTAAAGTTACCATACTACAGTGATACAAGCAGGGCCATGTTTATTGCAGCATAACTCACAATAGCTAAGTAATGGAAGCAGTCTATTTGCCCATCAGCAGATGAATGGAAAAGAAAATGTGCTATGTGTACACAGTGGGGACTACCCTGCCATAAAGATGGCTAAACTTAAGTCATTTACTAGAAAATGAATGGATCTTGAGACCATAATATTAAATGAAATATGTCAGTCACAAAAGGTTGAATATTGCATGTTTTCTCTTATATGAGAGACTCAAAATATAAACAATTTTTATTTATTTTATTTTTTTTTGTGGGTATCAGGGATCGACCTCAGGACCTCGCGTGCCAGCAGGCGCCCGTGCCGCTGAGCGATATCACCGGCTCCTTTTTCGTATGTGGGTTCCGGGAGTCGAACTCGGGCCCTCGCGCTTGCCGGGCAGGCGCTTACACCACTGAGCCATCTCACCGGCCCATAAACAATTTTTAAAACAAAATAAAAGAGCTCATGTCAAGAAACAGACTTTGTAGAGATGGGAAGCCTTTCTGGAGAAGGGGCAAGGGATGGAGTAAAAAAGATCAAGGTGTGATATAAAGATACATAGAGAATGTAATCCTTATGTATTACAAACGTATGCCAATAAAAGTAATTTTAAAAAAAGAATTCAGAGTTGGAAATGGCCATGATAACCTAAGTGCCTGCAAATGTGTAGACATTTGAGGAAGGACTGTGGATTTTACAGTGGCAGAGAACAGAAATGTACACAACTGTTAACCAAAGGGAACTCAACGATTTTAGGTTAAGTCTCACCGCTGGGAAGTATTTGTAAATATCATTACCCCAGTTTATAGAAGAGGAATAGAATCATAGAGGTCTTGTAAGTGTCAGAATCCAAACTCATGTTCAGATCTGCCTGACCCAGGATCTAGCACCTACCCCCTCTCCACACCTGCACTCCCCAGCAATCACTGGAAAAGTCCTTGTACCACACACATGTTCTCATGCTGTTTTTGTTCGCTTGTTTGTTCAGTGTTGCTGTCTGTTGGTTCCTTCCCTCTCTGGTTTTTACATCTCTATATCAGTTCTTCCCATCCTGTGGGGCCATTTGTCTCCTATGACTGTCTCTATTGTGAGATTGAGCCCCTTGACAATGAGAAACATCTTATTAGCATATTCTCATCACTGGGTGATCTCTGCAACATAGTAGGTATTCCATAACATTTTTTGCTCATTTTATCCTTTAGGCATTAGTGCTTCTTAAACAACCAATTTGTATCAGACATCATGGCAAGCACTGAAGATAGAACAATGAATAAAAACAGACAGATGATTCTGATCTCAGTATAGGGAGCAGAAACATTACACAAATAATCATACAAACTAAAGCACGCATGTTAGATATCCCTTGCTGTGACTAAATGCCTGAAAAAATCAACATAAAAGAGGAAAGATTTATTTCAGCTCATAGTTTCAGAGGTTTCAGGTCATAGTTGGGTGGTTCCACTGTTGTGTGCCTGAGGTAAGGCGGAACATCAAGGCTGAAGGGTGAGAGAGGGAAGGAGAGAGAAAGAAACAGAGAAAGAGAGAGCGAGAGGGAGAGGGAGAGGCAAAGGCACAGAGGCAGAGGCAGAGAGACAGAAGAGACATCTGGGCATAAGAAAAACCCTTCAAAGGCACACTACCAATGACCCACCTCATGTAATTTTGTCCCGCCTTCCAACATCCCCATGGAGTTATGAACTCATCAGTGGATTAATCCACTTCATAGAGTTCAAAACCTCATGATCCATTCAATTCCTGAAGTCCCATCAGCTGACAACCAAGCCTTCAAAAAAATGAAGCTTTTGGAGGACAGTTAGTATTGTGGCCATAACTGTGCATACCACTGCCCACTGAGTTGTGTGCTATTCTGAAAGGAACACAGGACTTCAGTAAATCAAGACAGTTTGGAGAGCCAAGGAATGATTATAGGGAAAAGTATATGTGAGTGAGACATCAAGAATGTGTAAATGAGTAAAAATTCCCAGCGGTGAGAACAGCGCAAGGATGGGACACAGCACAACTGGAGCACCAGTGCGGACGGTGGGTGATGCACGAGAGGCGAGCAGGAGGAGAAGCGCTGCCTCTGAGAAAGGCACCCTTCCCATGAACAGGGAGTAGCCTCCAGAGCCTCTGCAAAGAGAAAATCTGTGAGTACTTGTTCCATTCCCCAAATATTTGTCCATCTTCCTTACAGACTCACTCTTTAGTGTTCAGTATATTGTATAAGACAGAAAGTCGCAACTAGTACTAATACATCCTTAGCACTGGATTGTCCAGACCAGGAGAATTCTGGTCTGGCAGCAGCTGTTCTGATAACCTGGAATCAGGGGCCCCCTTGAAGTGGCAACATCTGGAAGAAGGAGTCTGAGAAAGCAAATCAGAGTTCTCCCCAGATGTGGCTGTGAAGAAATACCTTGCCTATAACGTGGAGATGAAACTATATGCACAAGTGGTTAACCAACAAATGGATATTGGTAATAATTGGTAGAACAAAGCCAGATTTTTCTTAAAACTCATAAACAAATCAGTTAAATTAATTTAATGAGTAGTTTTTCTGACATGTTATGAATCCTTGGTTTACATTCCTTGCTAAAAGGCATTTTTCCAAAATTTATGTTATGAGTATTCCCATGACATTTTTGACATGGTAGTGATAGTCTCCAGCAAATAAATATCTGTTTGAACGTGTTAACACATTGCACATTTGACTCCACACACAATTTAGCGAACACAGCGCTTGGTTCCCCCCACAGAACAGGACACTGCCTTATTTGTTCACACAGCAAAAGCTTTCTTCACTTCAGTCCTTTATTACTAGCAGGCCACCCTAACCTGCACCAAATCATCACTCCCAGCTTTATTCACATCTTGCAACCAAAGTAATTCTGCCCCCAAGTCCTCTGCACCTAATGTCTCAATCTATTCTTGACTACTTGCAGTTCTTCCTTGTGGTGGGGATTACTTCTCCTGGCTGAATTCAGGCATTTCACCAAAACTATACATTGAGCTCAGGCCTAGAGTGACCCAATATCAGCCTGATTACATGACCTGATCCCAGCAAGTCCCTCCCAGGTCAGGGACGCAGCCCTTGGTGGCTGCGCCAGAATCTCATCAGATTCATCCAAGGAAGAAGACAGCTCTTTCTTCAGAAGGTGCTTGCTGCAGACAGCTCAGGAAGAAGTCGACACTTACAATATAAAGACATGAATATTTGATGGCTTCATCCCCCTGATTAAATATATTTGTAATTCCCCCTGCAGAAACCTATGGTAAGCTGAATTAGCATGCATTACCTGACACTGTATTTCCATTTTGCTCTATTAACAAACACTAGAATTTAAAGTCCAAGGATATCTCAGCACAAATGCTAAAATGGAATATGTACTTTTTTAGGAAAGAAGAAACAGTAGTGCACATCACTAAGGATAAGCCATAATGAGGGGAAAGTGATTTATGAAAAAGCACAGGTAACCAAGACAGCATAAGGCATTTCTAGCTTAAAAAGGAGTTTAAAGACAAAATAGGATAAAGACAGATTATATAAAGAACTTCCTACATGGTTATCAGTAAAAATACTTTTTATAGAAATTAGTGGGGTTTGTTTTGATTTTTTTCTTAATAGTTGTACTCTTTTCAACTCCTGGATCAATGAGTTTTATATTAGAAGTTAGAGGCCACAGGATCCGTAACTCTTGTACCTTTTGAAGATAAGCAATTAAAATAAGAAATGGCCTTTTTTCATAGCTGTGAAATAAGTATCCCAAAAGCATGTGGTTCCTGAGCTATGCTATGACATAGAAAACAATCATTAATTGAAGAGGGGGGTCTTTCCATCCCCCTTTTCTCATTCTCATTCCTGTTATCATCTTTCTGCTCTCACGAACTCTTAGGTTGAAATGAATTAGTTTTGCTCACAATAAGGTATTAAGCTGTTAACAGCTGATATATTCTCTTTCCTACTGATATTTGCACCCTGATTTTTAAAATGCCTTAGCTCAACAGGATGACTTGTTGGAGTGATCTAATGGGAGCCATGGGGGGCAGTGGAGGGAAAGTCTTCCATCACGTGCTGCTTAATAGGGCAACTATGTAATTAGCTCAGGATGGACCTAGACCATTGTCTTAGTCAGCTTCCTGTGCTGTGACAAAGTACCTGTAAAGTCAACTGAAAAAGAGGAATGATTTATTTGGGCTCATCGTTTCAGATATTTCTGCCCATGGTCATCTGGCTTCACTGTTTTTGGACCTGTGGCACGCCACAGCATCACTGCAAAAAGTGCATGATATGGTAGAGGAAAGCTGCTCACCCCATGGCAGCCTCGAAGTAGAGAAGAAGAGAGGCAGCCCCGGATCTCATTATCCCCTCCAAGGGCCGGCCTCCAGTGACCTGACCTCCTACATAGGCCCAACCTCCTGAAGGCTCCACCATGTCCTCGTAGCACTGCCAGGATCTTCTAAGACTTTGGACCATATCTAAGATCAAAATTATCATGCCCATCAATTCTTGTAGTGTGTGCCAGTGACCCTTTCCCAACCCTGAGATGTTTGCTGTGGTCGTCATTTTTACTCTCATTCTTTTAGCAACTCTACAGGTATCATGATGGACTACATGCAGAAACAGGAAAAGTGTGACTTTTCTGTTAAACCACATTAGGAGATTTGCAAAACTGTAGAACTGCCAGGCATGGTGACATATGCCTATAATCCCAGCATTTGGGAGGCTGAGACAGGAAAATCACCATGAGTTTAAGACCAGTCTGGGCTATATAGTGAGGTCAAGCCTGAACTGCAATGAGACCTTGTCTCAAACCACCCCCCAAAATCAATCAATCAATATTTTAAAAATAGAAAAACTGTAAAGCAATTCCTCTTTTAAATTTCTTTTGGTATTAAAAATAAATATTTAATTTAATTTTAAAATTGAAATTATTGAATGTTAATAGAACTATTATTTTCTCTGTTCTTAAAAGGAGCAAATGAAAAATAGCTAAGCAGCCTTTGTTTGGTTCTGAACTATATGCGATACATTGTTAAGAGGCTCTAGCTTCCCTACACTAATTTAAAAACTCAGAAAACTTTAAAAAATTTGAAAATTTTTCACTGAAATGTAACATTCATTTTACAAATGTTGGGTTTTATTAACTTAAAAGAATTAGCAAGTGTTTTTAAATTTTTCCATTTTAAATTCTAATAAAATAAACATATTTATCATTTATAAATATAGAAAAATGTTATTCTTATATTATTTTTCATATATATATATATATATATATATATATCCCATAAAAACACAAGATTTTTAGAGGCCTTAACAATTTCTACAGTGTGTGTGAAAGAATTCTGGAAACAAAAAGTTTGAGAATCACCAATTAGCATACCTACTCCAACAGTTTCTTGTTGTTTATCTGTTTAATACTTTTTGATGATCTGTAGCTCACGTAACAGTCAGCAAAACTGCATCCATATTTAATGAGCCAGGTAAGAAGAAAGAACATGACACAGAGAGAGAGACAGACAGACAGAGAGAGACAGAGAGAGAGAGAGAAATTTTCTATGTGCCAACAAAAGTATAAATAAACTAAAAAAAGAAACAAAAACAGTCACCCAGTCTCACCACACAGTGGCAGCCCTCCACATTGCTTTTGCCAGAACTTTTTCTTCTGCTATTATCACATAGTTGTGATCATATTGGACACTAAATGGACAATTAAAATGCTTGATAATAAAATAAGTGTACGGAAAGTTTTCACTCATTGAACAGAGGGGAAAAGAATAACTTAAAATCACTAAGCAACAAGGAGACAAGCACAACCTGATGGAAAAATTAAACTTCAATTAAAACAATTCCTATCCCACAAAAGCAAAAAAAATTATATATAATATCACTCATCAAAATGGACATATGTTTTCTGTGATTCATATGATTCATGTATATATCTGCATCAACATTATCTTCTATCCTGGTTTGACTTGAATTGGCCAGAGAATAAAGTTTCTATGATAAAGAGTTAGAAGAAAACTTCACTACAAGCAAACCACTTCAAAGTCACCCAGCCTAACAATCTGACCCTTGTGGCCATTTCATGCTGAACACAATACAGTGCAGCAAAAAAGTGACTTGAGAAAAGTAAGAAGAAACAGAGAAATGAGATGGTTTGGATCTCATTCCTCTTGGAGAAACAAGAACGCATGATGTTTTATTAATAGGTACCATCCCTTTATGTAAGTAACCTGATAAAAGGTAACAGGGTGATTTTATGCTTTGCTGAAAAGGAGTGGGATGGCTTTCTACCATACACCCCTTGGTGCTCTTTCAAGAACTGCATGGAGCATATTTGCTGCTTCTTTACAACAAATAGCATCTCACTTATATGAAAGAGTTGCTCCAGCTTCCTGCAGAAATGCTATTTATGTCCACTGTGCATTTCATGTACTCCATTGCCTGCTGGCTCACACAGTTATTTCCCCATATGGACATTGACTATCGGAGTCACAGTGACAGTGGACTTAGTTCTTTCTTTCTGTCACAATACACTGATTCCCTCAAGACCAATAGTCTGTACACTTCCACCTAGACTTGATACATTTTATAGTGTGAAATATCCTTGGAAAACTTTAATTATGCATTACCAAGGACCACAAAATTTTGATTTTAATAGGATTTATTTACTGCAAAGTTCTGATGACCCACCCTATCTATATGTCCCATCCTATATCTATTTGCAAGTGTTATTTTTCATTCAATTAGCAGATACATACTGAATTGCTATATGTGCCAAGCACTTATAGGCTCTGAGCATGCAGCAATAAATTAAATAAACAAAAATTTCTAACCATGTGAAGAAAACTAAAACAGTACAGGCAGTACAAACAGACAAGAAGTGCCAGCTCACATTTTAAACCATAGATGTCAGGGATGGGCTCAGTTAGAAGGCACCTGAGCAAGACTAAAGAAGTGAGGGAACAATCCACAAGGATATCTGGAAAGAATGTTCCAGACAGAGCCCCAAAACAAGGAGAATAACCCAACAAATCGGAATAGTCAGGAACCTAGAGAGGGTGAGCAAGGTAAGAGTACAGGAGGTGACATAGGAAGAAGCAAGTAGACACAACACACTGTAGGGCCTCATATGCTATTTCAGGGTCTTTAGGTTTTTACTGAGTGAGGTGGAAAATTATTGGATGCTTCGTACCAAAAGACTGATATTATCAGATCTGCCTTTTAACAGGATCCCTCTATGGGGAATAGATTGCCAAAAGATATACATAGGAGAAGGGATTGATTAAGAGAACACTGAAGTAATTCAAGTTCAAGACAACTTGGGCCGGGTGGTCAGAATATGGACATTTTGAAAGGTGGCAGCACAGAATTTGCTGACAGGTTGAATATAACATGTGGAAGAATGTAAAGAGCACAGGATTGTCTCCCAGGTACATAGATGTACCAGTTGGGAGTTCAAGGATGGGGTCTCGACTAGACGTTTGAATCTGGGAGTCATCAATATATAGCGATTGCTTAAAGCCGCAAGACTGTGTGGAATCCCTAAGACAGTAAGTGAAAGTTGAGGAGATATTAGAGGACTGAGCACCAAGGAGTTGCAGGGTTTAGAGGACAAGACAAAGAAAAGAAACCAGAAAAACAGAGAGAGAGGGATGAATGAGGAGGAGGGAAACCAAGAAGGGTGTGGTGTCATAAAACCAAAGTAGAAAGTAATCGGAGCAAGAGGCAAAGACTAGGAAGGTAGCTCAGTGACAGAACATGTGCCTAGTGTGCCTGAAGCCCTGAGTTCTATTCCCAGTACCAGAGAAAGACAAGACAGAGAGAGACAGACAGAGAGAGAGAGAAAGAGACAGAGACAGACACTGAGACAAAGAGACAGAGACAGACAGAGGCAGGCAGAGAGAGAGAGACACAGATGGAGAGAGAAAGGAAACCATTGCAAAATGCTATTAACAACAAAATGAAATGAGGACAAGGAATTGACCATTGGGTTTAACAAAATGAAAGTACAGTAATTAGCACCCGTAAAATGAGTGGTTTTTAGGAAATGGTGAAAGCAAAAATTAAACTGAAGTAGGTGTAAGAGGAAAAGTAAAGAGAGAAATTAGAGACATAAGTATGAAAACTTTCAGAGAATGCCACTCAAAACCAGAAATGGTGTAGCAGCTATAGCAGAATATAAGATCAGGAAAAATTGGTCTTAGGAGAAATTCCACTGGGTATTATTAGGATCACTCCACTAGAGAGGTGAAAATTGATATTATAAGAAGCAGGGTGGGGAATTGCTAGAATTGGAGAAAGATGTTAGGATTTAATGCTCAAGTGTTGCACACAGAGTGAAATGAGGAAAGACAATAGTTGGATTTAGCCATGGTGAGGGAGGTTGATGAGCTCATCTTTTTACTTCTGCTTTTGGCCTGTATTTGTTTTTCTTTCAGTAAAATATATCCCAAAGTCATCAACTGAGAGTGAAAATGAAGAGAGGAAATGTTGGAGGCTTCAGAAAAGGGACAGTTATAAAGTAGCCTTTCAGAAGCATGAATGAGCTAGGGAAAAGTAGTACGATGTCACAATGTAGTAAGAGGTCACGGGGGTTAGTGACAGGGCCAGTTTTACTGGCACGTGACCTTCATATTATTTATCTTTTTTGAAATTTGTATATTTATGTTATTACTTATGTATCTGTTACCTGTGCTATGGTTTATATGTCATAAATTTCCTTTAAAATGGAAAAAGGTTGCATTTTATTGCATCTAATGCTTCTCTTAAACAAAGGGCTCCATGGTATCATTTTGCACTGAGCCCTGTAAATTATGTAGCCAACCCTGGATAGTTGTCATGAACATAGAGAGTAATCAGCATAGCTGTGGGTTTTTTCAGTCATGTTCAGGTCTATAAAAAGGTAGATTTATAAGAGCTGGAATTGTGCAGGAGGGGGAACATGAGGCAAGAAAATAAACTGACTGAGAATATACAAAAATGATGGTTTTAAAGATCACGTGCAAATAGATTCCATCTTTCTCCAACTCAGAATATAGTGAAGTCACTAGTATATATTCTATGTGTCATGTAACAGCTCAAAAATATCCATTCCCCAGGACTTTTGCACATGATTCAACATTTTCACAATTAACTTTTCAAATCTTAAAATACTCTTTTGAAGAAAGTATTATTATACTCACACTAAACACGAGGCACAGGGAGATTATATAACTACCAAGTTCAAACAGTAAGGTCAGGGAAAAGAACATGGGCTTTGTAATTAAATCCTTGCTTTTCCATTTTTGTAAATTAGCTACACTCAGGTTGAAATTTGTAAACTACAAAATTGGGAAAACACTGCCTACCTGTAATGGTTGATACATTGTGTCAACTTGAGAAGTTTATAATTTTAACTAAGTGACTCAGCAGGGGGCCAGGGTCCTCACTTTGTAAACATCCTGAGCCTGTGCAAGAGGAGGGCAGGAGATGCTGTGAGTGCTACACCCACCAGAAGGCGGGTAGCCTGCTTACAACATAAGGGAGGAAAAGAGGCTTGTACCTCCCCATTTATGCTCTCGTTGCTTTTGCTGTCTTCTGCCAACATGAACAGTTGCCCCTCAACCATGCCACCCTGCTTTGGAGCCAGCTGACTACAGGCTGAAACCTCCACAAATTGTGAGCTAAATAAACCTTTCCTTCCTTAATGTACTTTGTCTCAGCAATGAGAGAAAAGTAACTAAGACACTACCATAGGTAATCACTGCAATAGTTCATGCTGTCATGTATCTTCCAATGCCCAATAAAATCCCTAATGCTAGATACTCAAAAAATACTTTGCTTCTTTTCCTTTTCCTCTCTCCTCTAAGATGTTACTGCCTAATTTGTGGAAGATGGATAGATCTGAAATTAGATCAATATAATTCTTCAAAATCTAATTTATTCAAAGCTGATAATTTCCACCAAGGATCTTGTTTTGTGAGCATGGTACTTGATTTTATTTTTATCTCAATTTGAAAATATTTAAAAGCATAGCGTTGGCAGTTATCTACAGACTCCACTCTTCCCCGTTGCCTATATTTAATCTGATTTTCACACTTGTCTTACCCTTCCAGTTCCTTCAAGTATTGAAATTTCAGTCTCTTCCATGCATTCTGTGATGCTGATACATCAGTGCTCCTGTAACATCTTTCTTTGGGCATAAATATCAAAATTAAAAAAAAAAACTACAGTATGACACAAAGAAGAGTTTGTTCACACTTTTTTATTCGTTATACAGATCTGTGGGTTTCATTTTGGCAGATTCATACACATTCATAATGTAATCAATTCCCTCCTCCCTCTGGGCTCTTGTCCTAAAAAGGATGAAGTAAGAAGTCCAGGACATAGCTGTGGGGAATGAAATGAGTACAGATTATTAGAAAGAATAAGAGCTCTCCCTAGCGGAGAGGGGCTGCAAGGGAGGATGCCAAGGAGTCACCCAAGATCAGGGGTTTATATTCACTTTGTTGGGCTGTGTTAGTGGGCATGAGAAAATGAGACCAGGAAAAAATGCAACTGCTGCTTTTGGCCAGGCTTCTGATATCAGGATGAGCAGATGTCCTTGCACTTCAACTTCCCAGCACTTATCTCAGTTTACACAGGCCCTTGTCCTTTGAAGCACTGTGGTCGCCATTTTTAGCTAGACATGTGATGTTAGGAGAACAGCCTTCCCCTGCTACCCAGAACACACTCCAGTGAGCCCCTTCCCTTGCATTCAATTTTCCCAGTTTACTCAGTTTATCTGAGTACTCAGTTTATCCCAGTTTATCTCAGCTTACTCAGTCCCTAGCCTAGCTACCTACTGTTTGTCTATCTCCTGTTCTCAGTGACATACTCTGATCATTTTCGTGCCCCCATCATCCTCCTTGACCCATCCTCCCCCATAGTTTCACATTGTGGGGGGTCCAATGCATCTATTTTGTTTATACCATCCCCCTCAAATCTGCCAAAAATCCATATGACTTGGGCAAATCAAAGTTCTTTCCCCTACTTCACCAACAAATGCAGTCACATTAGCATGTAAAAGCTAGAGCTCAGCAGTAATGATATACATACCAACTCTGAAAAAAAGACATGAGAAGGGAGATTTAAAATTTACAGCAAGGAAACCTAATTTTCAAAGTATAGCTAAATCTGTACCACTAAGTTGTATATGGAGTTTTTTTTCTTAACTTCTGAAGAGCCTTCAAAATAATAATTGTAATTTGAGATGTGGACCATATAAAATGGACCAAATGATAAGAATGGGCAAAAGCATTTCCAAAATGAGACCAGCTGTCGACCTTGTCTTTGGAAGGGAGGTTCTGGCAAACTTCCACTGGCCCCCAGCCTAGTCTTGTTTCAAAGTGATTAGCAAACATTCTAGTCAATCAATCCTGTCCCAAATTAAGTTGTTGGTAAGAAGAAAAGAAAAGTACAATTTGCATTACAAAGCTCTTGGGCATCTGATAGATGAGATGTGACTTCCCTGAGGCTGCTTCATATTGAGTAAAAATAAGGTTTCTCTTCTTTCCAAATCAAGAGGTAGGGATACATTAGCCCACACCATTTTACCCACTAAAGAATGAACTAAAATTGAGCCCTCAAATGTTTCTATATTTGTAGGCAGATATAAGTGAATAATTTTTACATAAATTGCATTTCTGTCTTCACAGGTGTCTTCGCCCATATGCAGAAATGCTAGCAAATCTCTACCCAGTTCCAGAAATAGATTTCTGGTGTTCTGAGACAGGACCATGTTTTTGTTACTGCCTAACATACTTCTTTAGTCTCTCATATTTTATGTTTGAGAAATTATGAAGTCACCTAGGATATGTTCCAATCTTAGAAAAATAATGCTGAAATAAAATTCTCTTTTTCTTGTCATCTGGAGATTTTATAAAAATTGAAATTTATTCCAAGTTATTGGCTGAAAGTATGTTAATACCAGAGTAATAAATTAAATCACAGCCCTACAGCATGTAACAAGCTTTGTATTCAAGAAAATTTAAGAAACTGTCTCGGTTTGGAGCTCAGGACATTGTGGTTCAGAGACATTAATTGATTTGCCTAAGGTCACAACACAAATTAGTAACAAAGTTTGAATAAAAATATAGGTTTTTCTGATTCCTGGCCAAATGCTTCTGAACTGTAAGAGTGATAATTTTATGTCCCAGGGAAGCCTAAAGTGTTATCTCAGAGAACCTTAGATTATGCCTCCTTCTGAATCATTTGGTAACCGAAAAATAAGCTGGTTTTTAATGTACCTAGAATTGACTGTGTGCTCTTATATATAAAGTATGATTTCAGAAGACAGGTATGGTATGGAGCTGGGAAAAAGCCATGTCATGTTATATATATCCATGATAGGAGATGATACAATTTCTACCTCAGCTGCTTTATGAGTAGAGTAGTGTGAGTAGAATCCTACAGTGCTGGCTGCATTTCAGGAGTGGCAGTGGCAGGGAGCGTATAAGTCCAAGAGCTCATAAAGCTACAACACCCTCAAATTGTAGGAGTGGAGGAGAAAGAAAAAAAGTCACACCCATCATTGTTGTAAATCAAGGAAAAATATTTTCAGCCTCTAATAGGGTAGCAAAGACAACTTCTCCCTGACCATCTTAGATTTTGTCCTAAAGTTCATGAATTAAACTAACAGAAAACATGTTAACAGGAAAAAAGAAGGCATGCAAGCTTAATTGATGTTTTTAATTTTACACGCATGGGGCTACACAGAAAAGAAGGGAAAACCCAAAGCAGAAGTTGGACACAGAAACTTACCATTTTACCAAAAGGCAATAAATTGTGGGGAAGTGACTAGACAAAAAACGGGGAAGTTGATGTTTCTGGAGCAAGGGAAATACATGGGGAAACTATTGAAAGCTAAAGATTGTTTTAGTAAGGTTGATTTGTACAGACTCATCTCATTGATGACTTCCTGTCTTCATGATAGTAAAACACTCCTGAATGGGCGATTTATGACAGTCTTAATTTTGCCAACATTTCATTTCTACTCTCAGAGAAAGGAAGAGCTGAGAGAGTTTTTGTATCTGTTGATTCTCAGTAGCCTTCAGCTCAAAATAATCCGTATACCAAGGTAGCATATTTTGAGATAGCACATCTGATTCTTTTGTATTCAATAAGAAATGAGAAATGGGAAAACTATCAAGAACCAATGTATACGGGAAATCATCCGGTGATAGAAGAATCCAAGACCCCGTGGATTCCTAGAACTCAGTTGCTGAAGGATGGCTTAATGCCCATCCTAACAAGTAACCCCTTTTACAGGTAAGCAACCTGTGGCTGTTTTAGTTTCCTCCAATGACTTTAGCTAATTGGTAACAGAAAATGCACTTAAGCCAGGTTTTCTGGCTTTCGGTCCAACTCAATACTTTGGTAAAGTCAATTAACCAATCAGAGACTTGCTGGCAGTTATGCCCTTTAATGTCACGTAGGTGGCCTTCACTCTTCACACAGTCTACATCACTACAAAGAGATTAGTTGCAGTGCTTTCTTAAAAGCATCTCTCTCTCTCATGCTAAGCGGTATATGAAAGGTTGTTCTTATGGTAGGTATAACCCAATAAATTTCAGACAAAAATACTCTAGATTAAAAGGAAAAATACATCTTAGTATTCCCTTTCCATCAATCCCACAGAAGCAAGCTAAAACTGAAAACTCCTTCAATGTAAAAAAAAATAGTTCATATTCCCTAATCAATATCCATGGATTATTTTCAATAGCGACCTGAAGATAGAGACTTCCAAGTCCTTTCATTTGAGGGGCCCTAAAGTACTATCTGGGTAGAACGAAGCTCATAAATACAAAAGAAAAAGAGCATTTATGGGCTGAAGTTTCTCTTCCATCTGGCCTCAAACATCAAGGTTTGTGCTGGAGATCCTTTTAAAATATATTCCTGAAATCCTTTTTATTTTTCCTTGTAAAGGTTTAAGTTTAACACTGTACTAAACATGATGAAAAGTGGACTAGACTTTGATGTTTGTTAATACTTCATAGCACATTTTTATTTTTGCAATGACGGAATAGCTCCTTCTCCTCCGAAAGTAGGAGAGGCACACAGAAGCATTGGAAGACACAAAGTCAAATGGGTAGTGTGGAGTGCTCAGTGAGGAGGAAACAGCATAAGCAAATGGACAGAAATGGAGAACTACTAGGTATGCTCCAGCAATAATGAGCAAATTGCACTGCTAGTTTTGGTTCTGAGTCCAACAGACTGGAGTCTGATTCACTGCTCTGACTCTGCTATAGTCTGAATGTTTGTGTCTCTTCAAAATGCATAAACCGAAACCTAATCCCCCAAGGCAGGAGTATAAGGAGGTGGAGCCTTTGGGAGGTGACTGGGTTTTAAGGATGGAGTCTTTCTCAGTGGGATTAATGCCCTTTTAAAAAGGCTTGAGAGAGTTTGTTTTCTTCTTGTACCAGATGAGGACACATAAAAGGTACCATCTATGAGAAACAGGTCTTCATGTGATTTTAAATCTGCTAGTGTCTTAATCTTGAAAATCCCAGCCTCTGGAATAGTGAACAATATGTTACTGGTGTTTATAAACTACTCAGCCTAGGATATTTTGGTACAACACCTCACACAGACTAAGACTGACATCTAGCAGGGAATTTACCTCTCTATGCCTCAATTTCTAGTTTGTAAAATGGAATAAAATAGAACTAAAACTGTTGTAATGAAGACGAAATAAAATAAATAAATACAAAGTTGTAGCACAGTGCTTGATAAAAAGAGATCAGTAAATGTTAGCGTTTGTTATTGTTGTTGTTGTTCTTAGTTGCTACAGTACAGTTTCTGTAGAGAAATGAAGGATTTAGGCTTGGAATTATCATTTATAATGCATGATATCAACTCTAGTGAGATCTCAAGTGTATATTGAGCAACTGCTCAGAGTCAAGCTGTTCCAAAAAAAATCAATAGCACCTATCGTTAGTTCATCAACATAAGTCCTTCAACACACTCTCTCCTATTTTGGAGACAGACTATCTGTGAGAAAAGAACTGGCCTTTCATAATGGGAACACATGCTTCAGATTTGTGCTTGGGGGAAGGCGCTGTACACTAATGAATTTGCTTTGTGTTCATTAAAATGAAAGACTAACAGCATTAGATTGGAGCCATTTCTGACTTGCCAGATCACTACCCACATCACAGGTATTATTAAAGCATTTCAATGAATGTGTACAACACGTGCAGTGAATTGTTCTAAATATCTACTAAACAAAAATGACTTGTCTATCACATAAGCAAAAATTTCTCTCTAAAGCCTTCTTTAATGTGGAAATATTTGCTAAAGAAGAAGAGAAACCTATGTCCTGATTTATGGTTACAAACACTTTTGCTGGTTATGTATGATTAGTGATGATTTTTAGCAAATGTGTTTAACTTGTTTGATGTAATGCTCAACCTTTTTATGAAATTGAGCTCCTTTTGTGTTGTATCCTAGATCCCAGAATACAAACTCTTCATAGGCAGCACAGATATATTTCGTGTTCTCTACATGCCAAAAGTAGTCATAATGGAATTCAAATCAATGCAAGTTAAATAAATTGTACCTTTACCAAAAAGAATCAAACACTCTTCCTACTCATACTGCCACCTTTATAGGGTATTTTGCACATCGAATATCTAAGGATTAATAGTAGTTGAGAGATCTTAGAACATCAAATACATTAAAATAACTTCCAGTTACTAGTCTTAGTAAGTCCATGCAACAAGAGAATGTGCTGATAAATTCTTTCATGGACAGAGGTTACACAAAATGAATACCAAGGTCCCTCAAAATTCTAAAAATCCACGTTTAAAAAAACAAAAAAATAAAATAAAATTCTATCAGTGCTATACTCTAATACTTTCTTTCTAGACTCTGTTTTGATCACTTTTGAAAGGTCATTTAATTTTTTAAGTGAGCTAATTAGTTAGCTAAGTAGTTTTGAATGATTGTAGGTGACAATACTATGCTATTGCCCTACTAAAAGCTAAGGTGACACCAATTAAATTAAGGGTGAGAGATAATTTTCCTTTATTACTACACCTGTATTCATATTTATACACTTTTCATTAATACTCTTGGGGTCAGTTAAAAGATAAAGGGGAGCTAAACTAGGCTCATTAATAAAATTTAGAAGTTGAGTTTCCAGGTTCTGTATGCTAATTACTCTCACCACCATAAGGTATTTTAAATCAGCACAGATGAGCACTTAAGCAAGGAAAAGAGAATGAACCTAAAAGAGGAGGCTAGGGGACAGACAAGATAAACAAGATCAGCAGCCCAGCAGGTCTGCCAGTTCTTCCCTCATCCCAGTGGTACTTTTAACTTATTAATGTCAGCTGGTGTTGTTCTCAAGTGACCCGCTGCTATAAAGCCCTCTGTCTGGGAACCAAAGGGAACAGTGCTCTTACTGCCAGTGACCTGATTAAGAATGTTGAAAACAAAAGGCATAGCTGGTAATGGTCTTTCTGCATGAGCCCTCCGCACTTTGTAACCACTCAAGTTCTCAGAAAATAAAGAATACCCTTTTCAGTCCTCGTGCCTTCTGCACTGTACAGTGCTGGCTGGTACAAGGAAGATGCCGACAGAATCTCTCTGACTCCTAGCACAAATGGAGGGATGACCATGCAAATCATTAATTCAACTCATTTCATTTACTCTATATAAAGGATACTAACTAGTCTTACCTATTTAAATTCTCTGTGTGTGTGTGTGTGCGTGTGCGTGTGCGTGTGCGTGTGCATGTGTATTTGTCTGGCACTTAAAAGTATGATCAGGTTTTACCCAGCAGCCATTTCCCAGTAATGTAAACTCTCATTCAAATTTTCAGCTTTTCCTGACATTGGCATTCTGGTTGAATGATTAGTATTAAATCAAATTTAAGGTAATAAAGCATTCTATGATTCTAGTTTTTAAAATGTACACATAAGTATTTATCTTAAGATGCAGGTAATGCCAAATACTATATGAGGACCTGGGTTCAATCACCAGCAAGAAAGTGAAAGAAAGAAAGAAAGAAGATAGGGAGAAAAGAAGGGAAGGAAGGAGGGAGGGAGGGAGGGAGGAAGGTTAGTTCCTTGTTAAGCTTGCAAGACAACTTCGTCTCCTCTCCTATCCTTCATAGGAACGTCTACAAAGAAGGAAGAAGAGAAAGAGGGAGAAAAAGAAAAAGTAAGCTGAAAATTCTCTATTAAACAGTGAAACAAACACTAAAATGTTACTGAGTCTTTCTAAGGCTGTGTAGAAGATTTTCTTCATAAGACAACTGACCATACTGACTTCACCTGTTCTGCATACTCAGGGGACCTGGTAACTTTATTCTCTCTCCAAGCGATTGTTTTTGCCATACTGAGGAATGGCCCCAAGGCTTTCTCACTCACTCAGCCACATCTCCAGCCCTTTTTTATTATTTTATTTTGAAACAGGGTCTTGCTAAGTCACTGAGTTGCCTAGGATGGCCTCAAACTTGTGAGCCTCCTGCCTCAGGCTTTCAGAATTTTTAAGCAATTTTAAAAAGAAAAATTCACTCACTCCCCTTATATTAACATACACTTTCAAATAATTTCTCCTCTGAAAGACTTTTCCTAATAGCCTGTCAAATGAAATGTACTTTTTCCTTTTTATGTAATGTACCATGTTCCACTTCTGTGTTCTCTTTTCTGTATTTGTATTTTATATCAGTCCACTGATGGGGCACATGATATTAAAGATATTTATAAATTCTTGTCAAGTAAAATGAATAAATGGTCTGATGCCAGGTTTTTCTTTCAAAACTACAATCACTATCAATCTGAGACGGACTTAATATTCCTCAAACTTTGCTGACACAGGGAAATTCCAGGTTATCCATTGAAACCCATGATTCTGGTAGTTTCACCTTCATATTTTTCTCAGATATCATTCAAAAGTGAGAATAGTGTCTGCTAGCAATTCTGCTCCAGGAAATCATGTAAGTGCCCACACTAACCTATTGCGAACTACTAACCAGCAATGACTACGGAGTTCTGAACGAAATGAACTACTAAACATTAGTACATTTGAGGAGAGAGAGAAAAAAATACTATACATTTGGAGTTTGACTATTTTTTTGCCATACATTGGGGTCTGTCCAGAATCATCACATGTAACACATGTGTAAAAGTAGAAAATGTAAATATTGACAAATACATTAAATCATTTTAATATAAGCCTTGGGAAACTCTAGGGGCTCCCTTAGTGATATGAGACTAGAATACTAAATGACACACCAATACTGTGGTATAACCGTACTTGCATAAACAGCATCTCTCAATATTCTTCCTGAAAGTAACACTAAAAACAAAAAGAAAAAATCTTAAACATAAATTCAGCAAAACTAGCAGGAAATAGATATAAACTACAGACTCCAAAATTCATGTAGAGACTTAAAACAGTGCAAATCAACTAAGTTATGTGAGAGGAAAGGAAAAATAATGACTGGTGTGTGGTGAAAGGCATAGTAATAGTTGCTTTCAGAAAGTGCTGGTAAAATTATACTTCTTGAAGTCCACAATATTATGTGAGGAACAAAAGTTATATCCTTTATTTGCA
Source organism: Erethizon dorsatum (assembly GCA_028451465.1). Taxonomy (NCBI): domain Eukaryota; kingdom Metazoa; phylum Chordata; class Mammalia; order Rodentia; family Erethizontidae; genus Erethizon; species Erethizon dorsatum. The sequence goes on along the minus strand of CM051837.1, from coordinate 50,188,749 downwards.
CTAATTGCTTCAGAAACACAGATGGACAGGGAAGGCACCAGAGGCCCTCCTGGGCCTGGCTTGGTTTGGAGACAGTGGTGTTAGAACAAAAATCCTACCACTTATCTTTATTTATAGGAGTAGTCTCATTCTGTGGTATCCTAGGAAGAAATCCTTGGCTTGTTAAGTTTGTAAGACAACTTAATCTCCTCCCTTATCTTCCATAGGAGCATCTCACAAATTATTGATTCAAAAAAATTAATTTGGTAATACATTTATATAAAAACACTATAATAAAAATCTCTGGAAAAAAACAAAAGCAAACTTGACAGATAAAGAGCACACAACTAAAATTATTGCCAAAGATGAAAATTTTACCCAAATATTTGGCCATTAAAAAATCTTAATGAAGCTATTACATCAAAAACAGAAGAACACAGAACAGAAATATTGGGAGAAAGTGGTAAAACAATGCGTTAGTCAGCTTTCTGTTATTCTAATAAAATACCTGAGATAATCAGCCTGAAAAGAGGAAAAGTCCATTTTGCCCAGGGCTGTTGTTTTTGGCCCTGTAGTGAGGCAGTACATCATGAAATGAGCATATAGTGGAGGAAGCTGCTCACCCTATGGTAGTGGGGAAACAAAGACAGGGGAAAAGGCAAGACCTCAATGTCTCCCTCAAGGGCATTCTCCAATGACATAGCCCCCTTCCACTAGGCTCCACCTCTTAAAGACTCCACGACCTCCCAGTAGCACCTTAGGCTGGTGACCCATCTCTTAACACAAGGGCCTTTGAAGGACAGTTAACCAAATCACGGCAAACAACAAGAAATAAAATGTGTGCTGAAAAAAACTAGTAAAGAAAACTAAAAGCCAAAATCACAAAAATGAAAATGAATAAAAAAGAAATACAGAGATAAAAGAGACCATGGAAAACACGGTAAGGAACATAGATGATAAAAATTAAGAAAAGCAAATAAAGAGAAGTTGAAAAAAAAGTCTGAAAGGATTAAAGAGGAAATGATGACCAGAAAAGACAATATGATAAGTACCCAAAAAAGGCAGTGTGCAAGCATGGAAAAAGGAAGACTAAAACCTTGAAATAGTGTGATAAGTTTCAGAACTGATTCAAGAAAACTTTTACAAAATAAAATTATATTCCATAGAAAAACACCAAGACATCCCCCCAAAAATGCATAGAAACATTAAAGAAAAGAAAAAATCATCTAGACTGCCAAGAAAAAGAATTACTTATAAAAAAGAGAATATAAAATTGGATGAGGTGGCACACACCAGTAGTCCCATCACTTGGGAGGCTGAGACAGGAAAATCAGTTGTACTTTAGCCTAGGAGGTCGAGACAAAACTGGGCAACATAGTGAGGGCTCCATTGAGAGGGAGAAAAAATGGGGGAGCGACAGCAGAGGAGAGGAGAGGAGAGAAGAGTGAGAGAGAAAGGAAAGAGAAATAGAGAAAGAATATAACTGATTGGACTAATATTTTTCCCTTGGAATATAAAGGACATTCAAAACGAGACTGAAATTTGGAGGTTTTATACCCAGCAAAACTATATTGCCAATATAGATTTCAGCCAGTTCTAAATACACAAAACTCAGGGAATATTATCTTACTTGGGAAAAGTACTACAAAATAAACTTTGGTCAACCAAGAGCAGATTTGGGAAACTATGGCAAAAGAACTGTGGAATGGCATTGGCTAAAACTAAAATATACGTGAGAATCAGAATAATAGAATAAATGTAAATACCACATGCCTGCAAAATAAACAAATATTACAGCAAGAAAAAAAAAAAAAAACTAGAAGAAGAAGAAGGAGGAAAGAAGATGGACCAGCAAGACCACTGCATATAGACATGCAGTTCTTATAATTTATAATTCTAAGAGGTATCACTCATGTTGACTCTGATGAGAATGGCAATCTCTGCAGATGTTCAGATATCATGCACAAACACAGATAGTAGTCCTGAGAAGTCTCACCTCATTCCTCTTATTTGAAATAGCCAGAAATCAAGGTATATCACTTAAAATAATAAGTTAAATTTTATAAATTGCAGATACTAAAACTCTGTTAATGTTATTAACTAAATTCTAATGGTGAAAGGGGAGAAAAGAGTAGAAAGAGAAAACTAATTTAACACTACACAAAATACAGAAGTAATAGATTATAAAAATATTATATAAAGTTATTTTAAAAGTAACCACTGGGGCCGGTGAGATGGCTCAGCGGCGTAAGCACCTGCCTTGCAAGCGCGAGGGCCCGAGTTTGACTCCCAGATCCCACATACGAAAAAGGGGCCGGTGATATCGCTCAGCGGCACGGGTGCCTGTTGGCGCGCGAGGTCCTGAGGTCGACCCCCCGGTTCCCACAAAAAAAAAAAAAAAAAGTAACCACTAGGGGCCGGTGAGATAGCTCAGCAGCGTAAGCACCTGCCTGGCAAGCGCGAGGGCCCGAGTTCGACTCCCGGAACCCACATACGAAAAAAGGGCCGGTGATATCGATCAGCGGCATGGGCGCCTGGTGGCACGTGAGGTCCTGAGGTCGACCCCCGGTACCCACAAAAAAAAAAAAAATAGTAACCACTGGGCTGGAGACTAATATAGAATATGTCCTTAGTTTTCATGAGACCCTGGTTTCAATCCCTAGCACCACAAAAATATACATATTAAATAAAATAAAAGTGAAAATTAACCATTGAGTAATATATCTAAGCCAAGGTACTAGAAAAAGTGTTCACATAGAAATAAACCACATCATGAAAAACTTCTAAATATTTACAAACACATAAAATCTAATATAAGAGAAATTAAAGCCCTATTATATCAACACATAACTACTATACCAATAAATATAAATGTGATTAGAGTTAAAACACTAAAGGACATTAAAAAAAAAGAATTTCATCAGATTCTAGAAAAGAGGAGCTCAGCATGCTCTTCTCTGCTCAATGAAACAAACTTTTAATTGGCAAGGATTATAAAAGAAACATTTTAAAGTCTCTGGAATTTAACCTAAGGGCAAACAGCAAATCAGTAAGCATTTATTCAAGAAAATACCCTAAATGTCTGTCAAAACAGTTAAAGTCTGCAACAGTTAAGCTAGAACCAGCTTTCAGTCCCTCCTCCAGGTACATGTTACAGAATTCTGCTCCACATCATCTGAGCAAGAAGATGAGGGCTCCTCTTCATCCCTGATCCCAGTCAAAAGGCTGTGATTTCACCCCTAGGAGAAGTAGGTTGCCAGCACATCTCATCCCCAGGATGCAGCTAAGTAAAGATTAAAATGGCATCACTTTTCAATGTATATTTTTTATTTTACATTTAGCCATGTGAGCTATTTCCTACTAAAAATAAATCAATTTTAAAATAAAAACACAATATAACAATAAGCCAAATAATCCATTTTCCCTGGTCCAGTCACTACCTATAAAAGCTTATAGGCAACTGTTCCTTCAGGAAACAATTGAAAAAGAGCAAGACATAACGCAATATTTTTCATTCCGTACTCCAAATGCTAAAGCATCTAGAGAATGCTTTTAGCCTGTGTAGTACCCAATATCTTCCCTCCTCTTGAAAGCAAACTTGAATCTCAGAGTTACACCAGCACCAGAGAAAGCAAAAGCAGGAGGAAAAGAGAAATAATATTTTGTCCAAAGCACAGAGTCACCCTAGACCTTCTCAAGCCAGAGTAGTAGCTGAGCACAAGGCTACCATGCCACCAGAGTGGGCGCGGACAAAGGTCCCTGAAACGCTCATATCCACCTCTTCCTGGGAACATCTGAAGGGAGCTCAGCAAGATTCCAATTTTCATCCTTTCTAAGCCTCGCTCTAGTAAATGTGAACCAGTTGAAATCATGGATTGTGAACACTACTATTTTAGGGAAATTGATGTTATTGCTCTTGACCAACACTTAGCTCTTGCAGAGAACTATGGACAAAAGAGAGATAGATATTCAGAGGAAGAGTCTTGTGTCTTCTGGAGAGGCTAACTTAATGTTTCCCAAGGATAAGTTCAAATTTTTATTAATTACAGAAGATGGGGTCTTAAAGGTTCTTATGGCTAAATATTTCCATATATATAACCTACATAAATGGAATCTGCAATGTGCAGATATATCTTGTACACTGAAAACATCTACTATTAAAACAAGTAGAAGTATAAATTAATAATACATGCAGGTATACCTTAAATATTAAATGGAGTATGTTGCTTGCTAGAGTAGACAAAAAAGTTTGCTATGAAGATCCTGGAGACATGTCTATTCAATCATTTGCATACTATTAAATGTCACTGTTCTAGTGAAACCAGGATGTATTAAACTTGGGTCCATGTGTCCTCCAGCCTACTTGATCAATGTTGCCATAAATGGTTCGGAGATTGTGGCTCACAGTTTACACAAATTAGAGGTTTAACTAGAAACTAATGGTAATAGTTAATGTAATATAAAACTCAGTTTTCTAAAGTCTTTGGAATACAAGAATTCCGGACAGCTAATATTTCTAGATAATTGAGGATTACTCCTCTAATCAGCAATGAATTTTTAAAATGAATTTAAGTATTTTCATTGAAAATCTTTTTAAAGAAAGTCCAAAGCATAAATCAACATTGCATATGCTCCTAGAATTTAGCTTGTATTTCCTAAATCATCATTATGACTACTCAATTAAATTTACAATAAGGGCCAGAGAGATAGCTCAGCAGCATAAGCGCCTGCCTGGCAAGCGCAAGGTCCTGAGTTCGACTCCCAGTACCCACCCAAAAAAAAGGTATAATAAATACAATTGATATTATATAACATACATAATACATATGATAAGGTCTATTAAAATATGTTAGGTTTTTTGCATTGGTTACTTTTTTCACCTGTTCTGTAAATTTTTCTTTACCCTCCATTGCTGAGCCTGCTCCCATATAGGACATTTTCAGCTGATTTCTAATTTTTTCATTTTCATTTACTAAGCTTAGGAATTATATACTTTAAGTTTCTTTAAATAGCATGTAATCTAAAATCAAGCTTTGAAATAAAAGCTAAGGGAATTGCTTTTAAACTACATTCATAAGATTTTAATGCAGGCCCTTTGAGACATCTACTTTGGCCATGTATAGGGTTTGTTGTTCATTGCTCTCAGCTACATCAAATAGAAGAGTTTAGGCCAGGCGTGGTGGTGCATGCGTGTAATGCCAGCACTTGGCAGGCTGAGGCAGGAGGATCGCTACAAATTCGAGGCCAGCCTGGGCTACAAAGTGAGTTCAAGACTAGCTTGAACTGCATAGTGAAACCCTGTCTCAAACAAACCAAAAAAAAAAAAGAAGAATTTGCTCTTATGTGAATTTGGCAAGATTAGGTATTGCTTTATAAGAAATGTCTATCCTATTTTATTTATGCTTCACATTTTTATAAAAAATAATTTATTAAAAGTAATTTTATTAAAACACATGTACAATATTGTTAACAAAAGGGGAAAATGGAAAAATTGGGTCTTCAATTGTAAAACAAAGAGAAAGAAAAGACAGAGCCAGATATAAGACTCATCACATAGTCCATGCCATACAACCCTCAATAGTTGCCAGAAATGAGTAACAAATTTAGTTTTATGCTTTGTAGTCAATGCAAACAGAAGAAAACAACTTATATTGTCTACTTAGCATAAATAACAAAATTAACCTTGGTAAAGCAAAACTTTTTCAGATAGTGAATCCAGAAAGTGATTTTTCCTTAGTACTTCAAGAAGTCAGTGTAAAATGTAAAAATAACAATTTCAACAACTTTCCAAGAGACACAAAGAAGAATTTCACGGTACTATTCTATATAAAATCCTACAATGTAAGTCAACAGCACAACTCAATGAAAAAAGTTCTATGGGGAAAAGAAATGATTACAGCTCATTGAAAACACATAAAATGACTTATTCCAAACACAACAGTTAAGTATCTATGGCTGCTCTTGGCCCACTGGCAGTGTCTGTAAGTGTCAAGTGTGCACATTTTGTCACATCTCTATCATCAGTGGGAGTTTACTTAGTACCTTGAGTCACAGAAGGATACTTGACAGGCCTGCCCAGGTCCTACAACTCTGTCCTAGACAGTTACTAAATCATAAAAGTCTTGATTTAAGCCAGAAGATATACAGTAGTGAGCTTCACTGTTATTCCAAATACCCCACTTAAAATATGGTTGTTCACTATGGGTTTCACCACAGGACAACAGATAAAAATTAATCAAAAGAAACAAAAAATGCATTAAAAACATATTGTCAGTGGTTAGTGGTCAATGCATGAAGTAACCTGGACAAAGTACCAGCTTACTGCTGAAGGCAGAGTCCGGCGTACACAGGGGGAAAGTACAAGAAAATTCAGCATATGAAAACAGTACTACTCTTGTTTTTCTTTTTGTCTGTGAAAGCAAGCCAAAATGTCAGCACTGAATTCTTTTTACTTTCAATATAAACAAGTAGAACTAGTATTTCCCCAGAGAAGGAGGTAGAAAATTGTTCATAATGAGGTAAGATTTGGAATTAAAAACATAAACAGTGGGGTGCTTCAACAAAGCCAGATTATCCAGTGCAAACAATGAATCGATTGTCAGTTGAGTGAAAAGATAACCAAATCTCCATTGCCTAGAGGCCTAGAATGATAGCTATTACACTGAAAGATTTTATGCATCAGTTTTCCAATGTGTGAGAGAAGGGAACAATTTAACCTTGACACAATAACTCTATGCACACAAATGCCTGAAAGTAACTTAGCACTCTGTCGGAAAGATAGGCAAATTTCAACTATTAAAATAAATTTTTAACTATACACCCAAAAAGTGAGTATTAAAGATTCATTGAGCTTAGCTGTTACAATTCTAGAGAACAAGTGCCAGACTCAGCACTCCTAGAATGTAAACCACCAAAATGCAGAGACTGTATCTGTGAAAATCACTTTGTTCAGCACCATTCCCATGTTGATTAGTAATGAAGTTCTTACAAATACTTTTTCAATGAAATGATAAGGAATCAAAACTTTTGTTTGAAAATAGCCAACATAAACCAAATATTTCAAAATAGGAATTGGCAGTTCCCATAGCTAAGTCTCAGGGATAGCGTGGGCAAAACTGGACCGCAAGCTAGGGTCAGCACTGAAAAGGAGCTGGGATTTCCAATCTCTATGTCTTTTCATTTCTACTTTCCAGTGTGTTTGCTTTATCCTCTCCAATCTGAGACCCACATCTTCCTTACAGCAGTAGACATAAATCCAGCTGGTAAGATCTCAGATGGTAAGATCCTCTTCCTTTACTTAGTTCTTTGACTGGTCTACCTGTTCATTCTCAGACCAGTCCTGTAATCAGCTTTCTGTGAATGACCCAGGTTGTATCATGTGTTTATCCTTAAAACTGGTGGCAGAGATTTAGAAGAGTGAAGGAAGTGAGAGGAAAAAAAGAGGTGGTTCTTGCAAGAGCAAGTAGAGCACTTTGAAACACACAATCAGGCAGAAGTAATAAAAAAAAAATCATACTTGTAATTAAATAACACAGTAGAAACATTTTCTGCTTTTTGAATTTTTATTTTATTAGTGTGTGTTTGCATTATATAATAATTACATTCATCATGGGGAGTTGGGACATGTGCTTTCTGCTCTTGTTAAGGACTGCCAAACAATGGGACTATTAAAATACACATATCAAATCTTGTTTATCTCAATGAGCTTTTAAAAAAAATATATTATCTCCAAAACTCATCTTCTTTCAGTGATGCTAAAAATAATTCTAAACTTCAGTTTGTTGTTGTTGTTGTTGTTGTTTTGTTTTGTTTTGTTTTTTGGTACCAGGAATCGAACTCAGGACCTTGCACTTGCCAGGCAGGCGCTGTGTCACTGAGCTATATCCCTGGCCCTAAACTCCAGTTTTGAGATTGTCCTCATGGACTCTTTAAAACTGCTTTAAGCAAAACTGATAACATATGGTTATCCATCAGTGAGAAATCAACCTTATAAGCTGTAATTAGGTAAGAGTTATTTTTTGTTATTCTAAAAAATCACAGGTACTTTTAAATAATCAAGAATCACTACCATCAAAACATTGGTAGAAAATGTGGCACAGAATCTGAAAACAGGGCCGGTGAGATGGCTCAGCGGCTTAAGCGCCTGCCCAGCAAGCATGGAGGGCCCGAGTTCGACTCCCGGAACCCACATACGAAAAAGGGGCCGGTGATATCGCTCAGCGGCACGGGCGCCTGCTGGCGCGCGAGGTCCTGAGGTCGACCCCCCCGGTACCCACAAAAAAAAAAAAAAAAAAAGAGAATCTGAAAACAATTCCAAAGGATTTCTGAATTGTTTACTCATCATTATTGTACAACGATGCCATGGTTGGAATAGGAAGATAGCCACTAATAATTACTATGTTGAAGGAGAAACATGCTTTTTAATTTAAGACCTCAGTCTCTTATCTTTTAAAAAGTTGTATGATGTACATTATGGTACTTACTCCTAAGTCCCTGGGGAGTCTATTATACACACCAGAAGGTAAGCTTGGTTCTAACAGGCCACCTCAGATATTTTTAATATCCACAGATATGCTGGAGGACACTGGAGATTTGATCCATGACACCAATGACCACTGTAACATGGAATGTAAATATACCTCTCATGGCCTGATGTGTTGCTCATACCCTTTTTTATTTTCCTGAGGCTAATAAAATGGAAAAGTTCCTGTACACTCACTGCCTATGATGAGTGCTCTCATTGATAATGTTAAAATAAACATAACCAGAATTTATCCTGCTTCAGATGAAGCACTACTATGCTATAGATAGGAAACTGGCCCACCCTCCTGGGCCTAACATCTGTATACTTAGTCACTTCCTCTGGGCTGAGGAGAGGAGGGAGTGACATTTGTGCCCTAGGCTTGAGAAAGTTTGGAGAAGCTACTTATCTCTAAAGGAAAACACTTTAACTTTTAAAGTTCCAACTGTGTTCATGGATTTCACTTAGAGAGCCATTACTGTAGTCATGTTGCTGAGGACACATCTGACTCATCACGAGCCAATTCTCCTTGTCCAAGCATTTATTGGATCTGCTTTAGATGCAAAAATCAAAAAATATGTGATCCAAAAGAGCTCATTTGACTGTTGCTTCCCTGGCCACTGTGCATGGCCCACTTACAAGTGTGCCATCCAGAGCATGGGATGGACAGTAGATTATGGCCAGGCACTCAGTAATCCCCAAAACCACGGTGATGCCCACCTACAGAAAATCAACCGTATTTCATTCTACTGAGCATTTTGGCCACATCAGGGCATACGGAAGTTGCCTACTGAATGGAGAACAGTTCCGTAACACTAGTTACATGGTCTCATTTAAGTCTTAAGTAATCTTTTATACTCTGCCTTAGTCCAGTATAGATTTAAGACATTTCAACACCACATGACAGACAGAAAGAATCACACTGATGTGTACTGATGGTAATAGAAGCCAATATTACACAAGGAACAACCAAAATTATAAAACTTATTTAAGAAAAGTACAATTGTAGTTAGAGAATATGGCATACCTAGAATTCCATATGGCTCCATGTGTTAATAAGCAAAAGTGGTTTTTATGTAAAATGTTATTCATAAGAAATTGGATATTTCTAAGGTACACTAAACAAACCTCCTCTTTTAGCAATGACTTGAAGTGGATATTCTGAAAATCTCTTGCTGTGAACACATAGAAATGACAGATAAAATACAATGAACAGGCATTTAAACACATAGTTGTGCTTCCAAGAGAGTAGCAGAAATACCCAGGGGAAAATGACAACAAAACAAAGCAGAAACCCCGAATGGTCAGTGAATAAAAAAAAATGACTGTTCTGGAAGCATGTGCCAACCCTGAGGAGGTAGAGACATGAATCATATAGCTGAGCAGGAGCAGAAGACAAGGCTTTGGCCCCCTGTAAGGTAGCAGAAGGGAGGCTTCTGCATCAATTCAGAACTCGTGGTTCAGGAAACAAAAGCTTCTGACAAAAGTTAAGACATGAAAAAGGAACTTGTCCATCTCAGCCTGAGTCCTGAGAAGGGATAAAAAAATTCCCTTGAGAATGTAAAAACCACAGCCCTACACTGAACCAGGTTTGCATTTTGACTTTATGCTTCAGCAAGGTCTAAGAATATCTAAGCCAAGAAAGAAACATGAAGAAATCCCAGGTAGCAAATATTTTGGAACACTGGGCTTAAACTAATAAAAAACTCTGAAGTGACTTGCTCACAACCAAGGCCTCACAGATTTCCCACCAATTACAAATAGCTGAACAAGCTGCAAAGCACATAAATTATGTGTTGTTTTTGCCGACTGTGACTCACGTTATCTTATTTCTTTATGGAAAAGAAGAGAGTCAAGAATTTTTAAAACTCTGTCAATCTAATAGAAACCAAGATGGATGGGAAACAAGAAGCATAAAAAAAGTGTGGTCAAATAAGACACCTAAATAATTACTATATAGTATTTATAAATTTAGTATATACTATCCATATGTGGTACAATAATTATAAATAATTATAGTATAATATGTTATGGTTTGTGTCTGAATGTCCCCCAAAAGCTTCATTCACTCTTAGATGGGGCGTTTTTGGAGGTAGCTGAATCTAGCATTTGTGATTGATTCATAGTGCAATGCTGGGATACCCAAAGTTAAGGAAGTAAAGGTTTATTTCTCTCACAGTTTGTAGAGGTTTCAGTCCATAACCGACTGGCTCCAAGGCAGAATAGCACATGGCAGAGGGGCAACAGTTCATGGCGGTGGAAGACAGCAAAAACAATGAGAGAGAGCAAAAAGTGGGGAAAATAAGCCTCTTTCTGCCCCTTTTATTTTACCCAGATTGCTGGGATTAGAGCAGTACCAACCCAATCAGTGGACATATCCAGCAATCACCCACCCTTAATCCCAGCACCCTTCAACACCCAGCAAGCAAAAGTCACAACACTTTGACTGGCACCAGCTGTACGGTATTTTGAGGTGACTGTTTTGGTAACCACAGTTTATTAGCAGTGAGTTCTTCTGTGACCTGTTTTACAGAACATCACTTATATAACTGAATAAAAACTGACTGGGGACTTTTGTGTGATGGTCCTTAGGGTTGACTGTAGTGCTGTAGGAAAAAAAATAACTGAACACCAGTCAGTGTGTACAAACTAATGCAATGAATGTATTTTCAATCAATGTATTTCAATCAATGTATTTTCAATTTCTACAACAATCTAAGTGTAATTTTCATACAGCTAACAGCCTTGAAGTGAATATACAATTACTGCAACCATATCTACATTCAATACCACCTTAATCCACTGATTTTTGTGAATATTCTATTTTAGCCTATCAAATAAACTGCACTCCTTGATTCCTTAAGGCAACTTCTGTACTTTGTAGGTAAAACCATAAATTTGCAAAATTACAAGTTAAAGTACTAAGTCTGCAAAATTCATTAAACTGACTTTCATTGAACTCTAATCATTAAGTGTAATAATACCTTTCCCCTCAAAAATGTACCAGTTTCCTGGAAATGCATTTCATGGCTTTATTTCCTTTGCTAATTGATCCTGGTCATTTAATTCAATAACTTTTATAAAGTTAAAATTATAAAGATTTAATTGACTTTTGCTTAGCTTCCAATTATGTCTAATTTGTTTCTATTCAGTCTCATTAAATCCCATTACAGTTAGACTAATTGTAATTGCTCCCAATAGTTCATTTACTTTAAAATAAGTACCCTGTCCTCCATTACTTTCAAGTAATTTTTTACCAGGGTTACATAAAGGTCTCTTAATTTGTATATTAATACAAATGGCTTCCTACATGCATCAGTGAGTTTGCATTTATAACTTAGTCAATCCCATGTAACATATCAAAGTTAGAAAGACCCTAGGTATGATACAACAGTACAGCATAGAGATACCTTCCCAGTAGCCATCACTAATATCAATTGTAAGTGGAAGACAATCACTTGGTTTTACATTTCATTACTCTAGACATAGAAGCTTACAAAAAATACAGAGTTTGAATAAAATGGAATAAAGATGGTAATATGAGTAATATTCACAGATAACAATTGGAAAATGTGGCACTTTCTTAGAAATGCTACGTTCCAGGATCAAGTTCATTTTTGTGGTTTGGTTTGGTTTGGTTTGGGTTAATTTGGTTTGGTTTGGATTACTGCAGATTGAACCTAGTATCTAACACCTAGGCAAGCACTTTACCAATGAGCTACATCTACATCCCCAGCCTTGTGTTTATTTTTTAGGTATCTATTTCCATTTTTTCTCCTACCCGGGGTTGTAGCTACAGTCCTCTACTCTACCAGCTGAGCTATCAAAAGGACTCTATTACCATATTTATAAATCATTGTAAAGGCTTCAATTAACAAAGGGACTATCCATGTTAGCAACCACACAAAGGTATGGCTACAACAAAAACACATACAAAGTCTGGGCTTTACATAAAGATTCATTACTAAGTTTTCTTAAGATATAAAAATACATGAAGTTCCTTCATAAGATGAAAAGCAGAAAAAAGAAAAATGGAACAATAAACGTTCGGAAATGACAGTAAAAAGTAGTGGGAAAAATGAATGGAATCATTTTTTGGTTTGTAATTTTTTTTCTACCCTGATATCAAGCAATATAGGAAAGAACAGTATATTTTTCAAGACAAATATGACTTGAAGCAAGTGACTTAAAAATTATTTTGTAGAGCTAAAAATACCTCTGTGCATTTCTCCTAGTAAAATAAGATACTGTATTATTTCTCTTATATATATTCTTGAAGTAAAATTATGAAAATGAAGAACAGATTAGTGGTTGCCAAGTAGAAGGCTTGAAGGGGGCAGATGTAATTGTGGCTACACAAGGATGGCATCTTGCAATAATGCTGCATTTTGGTTGTGGGGACAGTAGTTAACCATATCTACACACATGATAAAACTGCACAGAACTATGCTACGCACACACACACATACACACACATAAAACTTGAGATTTGGGGGGACGGTGAGATGGCTCAGCGGTGTAAGCGCCTGCCTGACAAGCACGAGGGCCCGAGTTCGACTCCTGGAACCCACATATGAAAAAAGGGGCGGTAATATTGCTCAGCGGCACAGGCGCCTGCTGGCGCGCGAGGTCCTGAGGTCGACCCCCGGTACCCACCAAAAAAAAAAAAAAAACTTGAAATTTGAATATGCTCTGTGAATTGTAACTAGGTTGATTTCTGCATTTTGATATTGTACTATAGTTACGCAAGATGTCAACATTGGGAGAAAATGAGCAGAGTACAAAAGATATCATTGTACCTTCTGTAACTTCCATGAATCTATATTTAAAGTGAAGTTAAAAGTATAAGTATAGGGCCGGTGAGATGGCTCAGCGGCTTAAGCGCCTGCCTGGCAAGCGCGAGGGCCCGAGTTCGACTCCCAGAACCCACATACGAAAAAAAGGGGCCGGTGATATCGCTCAGCGGCACGGGCGCCTGCTGGCACGCGAGGTCCTGAGGTCGACCCCCCGGTACCCACAAAAAAAAAAAAAAAAAAAGTATAAGTATAGGGCCGGTGAGATGGCTCAGCGGCGTAAGCGCCTGCCTGGCAAGCGTGAGGGCCCAAGTTTGACTCCCGGATCCCACATACGAAAAAGGGGCCGGTGATATCGCTCAGCGGCACGGGTGCCTGTTGGCGCGCGAGGTCTTGAGGTCGACCCCCCGGTACCCACAAAAAAAAAAAAAAAGTATAAGTATAGAAAAAATTCATCATTTTCAAAAAGGAAAAAAATTAGTATTGATGGAATTGTTTCCATTTTATCCTTTTTTTCTTATTTTTTTCTTTCCCCTTCCATCCCCCCCAGTTCCACTTTCCTTTTGAACAATTATCTCCTGTTTTACAATATCTATTATACATTTTGGTTCTTATTTACACTTTCAGTTTCTCACACCAGAGAGACAATGTAATATTTACAAATACACATTCAATTTATTTCAGTTAAAAGTATTGTCTCAAGGTTCATCTGTTTAGCTATGTCTCAAGTTTGTCCTTCTTTATAGATAAGTAGTACTCCATTGTATAAAAAAAAACACATCTTTTTTATCCATTAGTCGCTTGATGGGCATTTGGGTTTTTCCAAGATTTAGCTATTACGAAGTGTGCCGCCATACACATGGGTGCGCATATATTGCTGTTGTATGATGCCTTTGAAAGATTAAATAAAATTGACAAACTCTTAGCCAACCTATCATAAAAAAGGAAAGAAAAGACTCAAATTCATGCAATTAGGCATGAAAAAGGCGAAATCACAACAGATTCTGAGGAAATCCAGAAGATCATCAATACCTACTTTGAGAACATTTACTCTAAGATAGAAAACACAGAAGAAAACACAGAAGAAATGGACAGATTCCTAGATACATATGAATTACCAAAGTTGAATCAAGAAGATATAAAAATTTTAAATTACCCAATATCGATGAAATTGGAAATGTAATTAAAAACTTACCAACAAAGAAAAGCCCAGGTCCTGATGGATTCACTGCTGAATTCTACAAGAAATTTAGACAAGATCTGATGCCATTACTCATCAAATTCTTTAATGAAATTGAAAAGAACATAATACTCCCAAAATAGTTCCTGGGAGCAAGTATTACCCTGATACCAAAACCGGAAAAGGACCAACCAAAAAAGGAGAACTACAGGCCAAACTCCTTAATAAATGCAAAAATTCTCAACAAGATACTGGCAAACAGGATGCAGCAAATCATCAAGATTATACACCATGACCAAGTGGGATTTATCCTAGGGAGGCAGGGATGGTTCAACATATGCAAATCAATAAATGTAATACACCATATTAACAGATCTAAGGACAAAAACCATATGATCATCTCAATCATTGCATAAAAAGCATTTCACAAAGCCCAACACCCATTCATGATAAAAACCCTACAGAAAATTGGGATAGATAGTCTTTATCTCAATCTGAAAAAAAGCCATCTATGACAAACCAACAGCCAACATCATACTAAATGGTCAAAAACTGAAAGCATTCTTTCTAAAATCAGGAATGAGACAAGGATGTGCAATATCACCACTCCCATTAAATATAGTTCTGGAAACATTAGCTAGAGCAATTAGACAAGAGAAAGAAATAAAAAGACTAAAGATAGGAAAAGAAGAAGTTAAATTATCATTATTTGCAGATGACATGATACTCTATATAGAAAACTCTAAAAACTGCATCAAAAGATTTCTAGATTTAATAAACAGATTCAGTCACATGGCTATATAAAAGTCAACACTCAAAAATCAATAGCATTCCTGTACACAAACAACAAACTCACTGAGAGAGAAATTAGGGAAACCACACCATTCACAATAACATTGAAAAAATGAAGTACTTATGAATCAGTCTAACAAAGAAAATAAAAGATCCCACATTGGAAACTACAGTACTCTGAAAAAGGAGATCAAAGAGGATATCACAAAATGGAAAGATTTCCCTTACTTTTGGGTAGGAAGAACCCACATAGTGAAAATGGCCATACTCCCAAATTGTTATACAGATTTAATGCAATCCCGATCAAAATACCATTAATGCAATCCCAATCAAAATACCATTAGCATACCTCACAGAACTAGAAAAAAAATTCCTAAAATTCACTTGGAACCAGAAGAGATTTATTTATTTATTTATTTTGTGGGTAACGGGGGGTCGACCTCAGGACCTCGCGCACCAGCAGGCGCCCGTGACGCTGAGCGATATCACCGGCCCCTTTTTCATATGTGGGTCCCGGGAGTCGAACTTGGGCCCTCGCGCTTGCCGGGCAGGCGCTTAAGCCTCTGAGCCATCTCACCAGCCCCCCAGAAGAGATTTAGAATAACAAAAACAATTCTGGGCAACAAAGGCAAAGCAGGAGGCATCACAACCCCTGACTTTAAATTATACTACTGTGATTGAAAAAAAAAAAAAAGCATGGCACTGGCAAAAAAATGAAAAACCAGACCTGAGGATCAATGAACAGATTAGAAGAGGCAGAAACAACTTCAAACACACTCAGCCACCTTATCTTTGACAAAGGGGCCAAACACCTTCACTGTAAGAAAGATAGCCTCTTTAATAATGGTGCTGGAAAAACTGGCTTTCCATATCCTGAACATCAACACTAGATCCATATCTTTCACCATGCACTAAATTAGAATTGAAATGGATCAAAGATATAAATATTAAAATAGAAACACTAAATGTGCTGGAAGATAGAATAAATAGAACTCATGAAGACATAGGTGTAGGCAAAGACTTCATGAACAAAACCCCGACTGCATGGGAAATACTACAAAGAACCAACAACTGGGACATCATTTTATTAAAAAGCTTTTGCACAACAAAAGAAATCAAATGAGTGAAAAGACAACCCACAGAGTGGGAAAAAAATCTTAGCCAGTTGTTCTTCAGACAAAGGACTTCTATCTAGAGCATATAAAGAACTGAAAAAAATCAGGCCCCAAAATTTGAAGACCCATTACAAAAATGGCCATCTGAAATAAATAGACATTTCTCAAAAGAAGGACAAATGACAAATAAATACACAAAAAAATGTTCAACATCACTGATCATTCAAGAGATGCAAATTAAAACAATGCTGAGATTCCATCTCACTCAAGAAAGAATGGCTATCATCAACAAATCAACCAATAACAAATGCTAGAGGGGCCGTGAGAAAAAAGGAACCCTTCTCCACTGTTGGTGGGAGCATAGACTGGTGCAACCACTGTGGAAGTCAGTATGCAGATTCCACAAAAAGTAGGATTAGAGGTCCCATTCGACCCAGCTATTCCCCTTCTTGGTATTTTCCCAAAAGTATTGATGGAATTCTTTGATTAGATCAAATATATGACACTATGTAGGAAAGTTAAAATCAGTCCACTGATAACATAGCTCTCACTTAGCCTGTTGTTGATGTGGGACCCGAGCTCACCTAGTGTTCCCAAGGCCCACAACATTTGTTTGTTAATAACTTCAAAGCTAAACAAAACAATGCAAAATGATGGAATAATTTTATAGTAACTACTAGTATTTTTATTTGTAGACAATAATGGTAACAAATTTAAAATTTAAGGTAAAAGATAGGACCTTGGTAAGATAGCAGTGCCGAAGTGTAAAGCAAAGAAGAGAAAATAAAGAAATTAGAGACATAAGTAGCTCAGCATTATGGAAAACATCCTGCATCTGAGAAGAGCTGAATTTTTATTTGTGCTTCTGCCTCAAACCTGCTGTATAGCCTTAGATGCATTCCCTTTCGTACATCTCAGTTTTCTTTTCTATGAAATAAACAGAGTGAACTAGAGCACCTCCAGGGTCCTAAAATTATTGATATTCTTTGAGTGTAGATGGAGTCTGATTGGATCTAATTTCAATTTTGATAATGTTTGTATGCTGCACTGCAAGCAGTATGTCTAAACACTCACATTGGTCCTAATAAATAATTAAATCCAGCATTTGGCAGCTGGAGGTTATTGCAATCTGCTAAGCATTCCTGAAGCTCGTTCTATCAGTGTTTCAAGATAAAATACTAGCACCTTAATGGATATAAAGCCTATGAGTAACTATCAGTGCTGCTTATGTCAGAAGACCTAGTAAAGATGATGCTAAGAAGTAGAGCATGTAGGGCTGGTGAGATGGCTCAGCAGCTTAAGCGCCTGCCTGGCAAGCGCGAGGCTCTGAGTTCAAATCCTAGAACCCACATACGAAAAAAGGGCCAGTGATATCGCTCAGTGGCACGGGCGCCTGCTGGCGTGCGAGGTCCTGAGGTCAGCGCGCGAGATCCTGAGGTCGATCCCCGGTACCCACAAAAAAAAAAAAAAAAAAGAAGTGGAGCATGTAAAAATTAACCTGACTTTTCTCCCAACCTGCCCTAAAATGATTAGCCACTCCATTCACTGAAATCTCCCACTCTGAAGTAGCTACACCCCTTCCTATTACCTGCAGGGCTGACATGGCTCCAATTATATATGCACATGTTAATTCCAGCTTCATTTGATGGAGGGTCATAAACATAGCAGCTTCACAACTCATCCCAACCTGTTTATAATGTGTTTACACTTTGGTCATAATAATGTCAACTCCAAATTCTCATCAAAAAAAAAAAAATGCAGGGAAAAAACATATAACATGGAGCTAAATATCTAGAATATAAATAAATAATTAAATGCTATAAGGTAATACCAGTAACCTCGGGCAGCACTGTGAAAAAGCATCTAGTTTAGCATCATCAAATTAATAAAAATATAGTTCTTAACCAGCTGCTGAACTTTATAGTTATTATGTTGCTTGCAACCAAGATATAAGCCTATTCATGAATATAAACAGTATTCACATGAACATCTCTGCTAAACTCTCTCTGACCTCACCATGAGAGAAGACAGGGAGGAGGGGTAGTAGAGATGATAGCTCTCTCCATATAATGCCTGAATCTCCCGGAGGCAGGGGAACAGGATTATTGCCCCATCACAGCTCTTGGCCATCTTTTTTGATCATCTAGGCAGACCTATAGCAAAACGAAATGAAAACATTGACATACAGTTACCTTGGCAGTATTTTTCTTAGTTCCACACAGAGAAACACATAATCACACTGCCATAGGCTGCACTCCTCACCCCAGGATTTTGCATTATCATTCTATTGGTCACAAGATGCAAAAGGCAATGAAAATCCATCACTTTAACTCAAAAATACTGTACAAAAGACAAATACTGCAGATGTTTGGTTAGAGCAGTGACATGACGCTAGGCCTTCAAAAGCCCTACTTGACTCTCATGTTCTAATTTCCTTGCAGGCTGCTACTTGACCGCCCCACCCCACTTAGGCACAGCAGAATAGAATACAGTTAGGAAAATCCATGGTCTCAGCAACAGCCCAGAAGATGGCCTGGCATGGAAAGTCTTGCATCAACACAAGCAGAAGAAGGTGATGGGATTCTCTTCCTTGGCTATTGGGAATGTATAGCGATTGGACATTTGACAATAGAAGTAAAAATGAAAGAATTAAGAAAGACAGGGAGGCTATGAAGGACCACAAGTGAGCCAAAGTTAGCACAGGGAAGCAGGATAACTTCTGGTCCTTCCCTGGTCCCCAGAATGGGGACTGAGCTAGAAACATGGGGATACTGTGGAGACAGGTTGCACCTCAGATCAAGTTCAAAGTAATAATATTTACATGCCACGCTCTCCCAAACAATGTCAGAGCCAGCAAGAATTGGCTTAGAGATTTTTACCTAACAAAGCAGTACAGAGTAAGGAAGAGAGTTTTGAGAGTACTAAGAAAGACTGATGATTGCCATCCAACTCTTTCTTCCAATTTGGTTGACTATGTGACAGGTGGGGAGTGTTAGATCAGCACAAGTCTGTGAATTTGGATTTGCACCATGACCCCAAAGAGTAAAGGGTGGTATATCAGAGACTATCAGGGCATTTTCAAACCGTCTATGACACAGGTGACTGACCAGCTTCCCTCATCGAAAGGCTTCATGTAGGATAAATGGATGTATAGGGAGGGTGTAGATCAAAATGCTGGCTGTTAGTGAGAGGAATGGAGAAATGCCTATCATAAGGCTGGGAAATTAGTGCCCGGCTCTCCACCAAAGACCGTTTTTTATTTCCCCGAAAAAGACATAATCTAAGCTTCCCACCTTTGTTTCCAGAGATCAGAGTAGGTATGGATAACAGCCCAAGCACCAGGGCATGACAGTGAAGCAGCTGCCCAACCACTCTTTCCGTCAAGACGCCTTGCCCATCTTAACTGATTACCCTCCAATCAAACAAATATACGTTATCGTCATTCACTGGAACAGTGATAATGAGGAAAATCTTCAAATCAAGAGAAAAAAAGAAGCATAAAAATAAAAAAAAATCTACTACAGACACATTATCAGAAATACTGCAAGCCAAAAATAATGGACAAATACATTTAAAGTGCTAAAGGAAGATGTTGTTGGATTAGAATTCTAAAAACAGTGAGCATGACATTTAAAAATGAACGTGAAATAAAGATTATTTTCAGACAACAAAAAGCTGAGAAATGCAGAGTGACATCATAAGAATTAAATGTTAAAGAATATTTTTGGATGAAAGAAAATTGTAACAGCAGAAACTTAGATCTGTGCTAGTATAAAGCCTCAAAATGATAAATATTCAAGTACAAATGACACAGTTTTTCTAATTTTTTTTAATTTACGCAAAAGATAATAGATTGCTTTAGGCACACACAATAATGCTTTACAAAAACAAAATATAAACGGAGACAACAAATAGCACAGAAGTTGGGAGGGAAGTTGGAAGTGATCTTTCTAATTAAGAAGAATAATTACAATTGTTCCATGACCTGTAAATATATTGTAAAAACATTTAATATCTCTAACTGATAATTACAAATGTATAGAAAAATGAAAAATTGTAAAACTAATATTTATTTAGCTCACTATAATTTAAAATATAGAAACAGAAAGTGAAAGGTTTATTTTGTAAACATATCAAGACCAGTATGAACAGTGCTTCTCCAGGTGTAACTTTCCTTATGAAGCAAGCATATTTTCTATGCATTTCAGAAGTGTCAAACATCTTTATAAATGTATCAGCTTTCAAAATTTACTTTTTGTGCTTTCGTTGTTATAAAATTTCTCCAAGATTTCTTTAATGTGAAGTTTTCTGCTGATATTTCTTCTTTTTTTTTTTTTTTTTTTTTTTGGTTATATGCAGGTACCAGGAGTTGAACTCAGGACCTCGTGCTTGCCAGGCAGGCACTTATGCCACTGAGCTATATCTCTGGCCCTGATATTGCTTCTTTAGGCACATTTCCTTTCTTTTTAGTGTATCATCTTTTCTCATTGGTCAATAATTCTCCTTTACCAAGTTTCTCTCAAATAATGGTAGTAATTTCCATGGTTAATTATTATTTCTATAGTTCCATTTACTTTTATCTGAAATCTATAGTTATTTTCATAGTACAATAAAAGTTGACATATTGCACACATAATTACTCACTTTCCTTCCTGTCATGATGCTTGAATATTTCAACTGCGTCTTAAAGTAATGCTTCTTCCAAAATACACCTGAAAAACTTGCATGCACTCCCATTGTGGCAAAAATAGCTTGTCAAAAAGTTCGTGTAAGACAGTAGGCTTTACAAGTTGAAATAATTCATTGGTCCATTAACTGGCTTAATGAAGTTGTATTTGTCAGTGAAAAGCAACTTCTCATTTTTCTCTGTGTGTGTGTGTGTGTGTGTGTGTGTGTGTTATTAGGGATTAAACAGGACCTTTGCACTGAGATACATCCCCAGCCCATATTTTTAAATTTCAAGACAAGGTCTCACTGAGTTGCTAAATTTCCCTGATTAATCTCAAACTAGCAATCCTCCTGCCTCAGCCTCCCACAGAGCTGTGATTACAGCATTTGCCACCACAGTGGCTTTTACAACTTCTCACATTTTTGTGTAAGTACCCAAATAAACAAAGGTGACCTGAAATATTAATTGACAATAATATTCTTTGAAAGTTAAATTATGTGAGCTTATTACTGAAAAAGAAGTTAGTACAATTATATTCTTTGCTCTTTGTATAAACTAAATTCATACAAATGTGCAGCTGCATAATGACAAATCACCAGCAGATTTTTTGATGGAACTGGAGAGTGAAACTAGGGCCTTTCACTGAGCTACATTCCCATCCCTTTTTATTTTTTATTTTTGACATAAGTTCTCACTAAGTTACTAAGTTGCTTGGGCTGGGCTCAAACTTGAAATCCTCCTGCTTCAGCCTTCCGGAGTACTGGAGTTACAGACCTGCACCACCACTTATTAAGCCTATATTTGCAATAAAGGCTAACACTGAAAGCTCAATCAATTCAAGATGGGGGGGTGAAGCAAAGAACAAATGAGAGAACATAAAACAAATAGCAAAGTAGTAGACTCAAAGCCAACTATATTGATAATTATATTAAATGAAAATGACTAAGCACTTCAATTGAAAATTTTTAAGATTGGATATGAATTTAAGAATCTATCAAATGCTGTCTACAAGAAACTCACTCTAGGGCCAGTGATAAAGTTCAGTATTTATATTATACATTTATTTTTATTCATTTGCTTTTATTCTCTTTTTACATCTAGAGTGAGTTTCTTTGTTTTTATATGCGGGTACCAGGAGTAGAACTCAGGACCTCAACCTTGCCAGAATTTATCATAAAGCTAGAAAACATTTTATTTTGTTTTATTTTATTTTATTTTATTTTAAAGAGAAAAAAATAAAAACAATTTCATAACAATATAATAGGAAATTAACAATGATTAATATATTGTGAATTGTTATCTTCTAAGTAGTTGCTCAGATTACAAGATATAGACATGAAAAATTGATCAAACAATATAAGCACAAACCATTCTTTTCAATGAACTAAGAGAAATTAGTAGTATAATTATCTTAGCTATCTCGTGTGTGTGTGTGTGTATATATATTGTTTTTCTTTTACCTTCCTTCTTTTTTCCTTTCCTCCATCCCAGTTGTTCTTTCCTTTTGAGCAGTTTCTTTCCCTTTCACAATATCTATTGTACATTTTGGATCTTATTTACTCTTTCAGTTTCTTACACTAGGGAGACAATACAATGTTTACACATCAAGTCTGCTTAATTTCACTTATGAGTATGGTCTCTAGTTGCATCCATTTCCCTATAAACGTCTTACGTTTATCCTTCTTTATAGCTGAGTAGTACTCTATTGTATAAAAACACTACATCCTTTTTATCCATTCCTTGGTTGATGAGCATCTGGGTTGTTTCCAAGATTTAGCTATCACAAATTTTGCTGCTATAAACATGGGTGCACATATATCGCTGTGCTATGATGTTTTTAATTCTTCTGGGAAAATACCCAGAAGGGGAATAGCTGGGTCAAATGGGACCTCCAATCCTAGGTTTTTAAAGAATTTCCACAATGATTTCCACAGTGGCTGCATCAGTCTACACTCCCACCAACAGTGGAGAAGGGTTCCTTTTTCCCCACAGCCCCACCAGCATTTGTTACTGGTTGATTTCTTGATAATAGCCATTCTTTCTGGGGTGAGATGGAATCTCAGTGTTGTTTTAATTTGTATTTCTTGAATGACCAATGATGTTAAACATTTTTTCATATATTTATTTGCCATTTGTATTTTTTCATCCGAGAATTGTGTATTCATCTCAGATGCCCATTTTTGGGTTGCATCTTTCAATTTGGAGGGCCTGATTTTTTTCAATTCTTTATATGTTCTAGATACAAGTCCTTTGTCTGAGGGACAGTTGGCTAAAATTTTTTCACAATCTCTGGATTTTCTTTTCATTCCATTGGTGATTTCTTTTGAGATGAGATCCCAGTTGTTGATTCTTTGAAGTATTTCCCGTGAAGTTTGGGTTTTGTTCATGAACTCTCTGCCTAACCCTGTCTTCAAGATTCCTACCTAATTTGTGTTCCAATAGATTTATTGTTTCTGTTTTAACATTGAGATCTTTGATCCATTTGATTTAGTTTAGTGTATGGTGATAGACATGGGTCTAGTTTTAGTCTTCTGCATTTGGAAAGCCAGTTTTTCCAGCACCATTTCTTAAAGAGCCTATCTTTCTTTCTTCCAGTGAACATGTTTGGCTCCTTTGTCAAAGATAAGGTGGCTGAGTGTGTTTGTAGTTGTGTCTGCATCTTCTAATCTGTTCCACTGATCCTCAGGTCTGGTTTTTTGCCAGTACAACGTGGATTTTATCACAGTAGCTTTGCAGTATAATTTCAGGTCAGGGATTGTGATGCCTCCTGCCTTGCCTTTGTTGCCCAGGATTGCCTTTGCTATTCTAGGTCTCTTCTGTTTCCAAATGAATTTTTTGGAATGCTTAGAAAACATTTTTAACTTAATAACAAAATCACAACATACCAAAATTTGCAGAACACAGCAAAGCAGTGCTAAAATGATATGTATATTTTTAGGTATTGCATTGCTTTAAAAAGTGTTCTAAATTAATAATTTAGGATACTACTTTTAGGGCCAGTGAGATGGCTCAGCGGCGTAAGCACCTGCTTGGCAAGCACGAGGGCCCAAGTTCGACTCCCGGAACCCACATACAAAAAAAAAAAAAGGACTGGTGATATCGCTCAGCGGCACGGGCGCCTGCTGGCATGCAAGGTCCTGAGGTTGACCCCTGGCACCCACAAAAAAAAAAAAATACTACTTTTAAAAACTAGAAAAAAGGAATAATTTAAACACAAGGTAAGCAGAAAAATAATAAAGATAGGAAAAGAAATCAGTTGTATGGAAAACAAAACAATATAGAAAACCCAGTGAAACCCAAAGCAAGTTCTTTCAAAAGATCAATAAAATTGGCAAACTTGTAGTCATATTGCTCAAGAAAATACAAGAGACAAAAAAGGCAGAAATTATCAAATCAAGAATAAATGAAAGGACACCAGTGGTGCTATTGACTTTAAAGAGTCAATAAGGAATGTTATGAGCAACTTTATGCCAATGAATTCAACAGTTTAGATGATATGGACAAACTCCTTAAAAGATACAAATAAAACATGAGCAAAAGATTTGAACAAACATCATACTAACAAGGATATCCCAATAATCATGAAAAAAGATGCTCCACATCATTAATTACCAACAAAGTTCATACATAAACTACAAAGAGAATCTGCTTTGCACTAGATAAAATACTTTAAAAAGCAGAAAATGCCAAATGTTGGTGAGGTGTGGAGCAACTGCCAAAGTCATGAGTACAGGGGGTGTAAGGACTACAATGATGATGAAGGAGTGAAAGAAGAGGTAAAAAATGGCACATTTATATCACAAAATTGGTGTCAATGTACTTATTCTTTAATGTCAATTACAATCTATAAGCATGTTGAAGTCTCCATCAGTTGAGGAATTATTTAAAAGAAAATGTTGCAGTTTACCTAAAAGGATTGCTATTCCAAAGAGAAAATGAAATTTAAGATGCAATGGAGATAATAGCATTATTAATAAATCATCACAGAGTATACTCATACCTGCCTTTGTGAAATCTATCATGATGTGAGGTAAGAAGAATTCTTCTGCATCTTCTTAGCATGAAACAAATACCTACTCCCTCCATAACCTCTCAGGAGGGCCAGAAGGCAAATAACTTACAGATATTAGCTTTATGCTTTTCTGCCTGGTTTATCCTGTGTTCATTCTCAAAAGCAGAGGCTGGGATAATGGACTGGATGCAGGTAGTTTATTTTATAATGAATCCCTGAGAAAAGGAGTGGGAGTTTTAAAAAAGTAAAATAGGATAATAGGGAAAAACAATACAAAGGTGCATTGTCTAACTGATCACTAGTGAAGGTACTGTGGTTAATCCCACTAGGACACTCTGAGTTGTGCAGAATGCATTTGAGAATTTTTCAGCCAAGATATGTGTTTATCTACCAGTTCTATCCACTATTGGTCAAGTAATGATTCTCAATCTAAGCTGCTCATCAGAATCATGGGGGAGCTTTTACAAATGTTAATTCAGACTGCCAGACAAAAAACTAAGTTTGAATTCTGCAAATGGGAATGAAAATCTGCATTTTTAATCACTTCAAAATGATGTCAATAACTAGTCACTCTTTAGAACCACTGCCCTGAAGAATAATTCCCTTGTACTTCAAGGTGTGTGTGTGAGTGCCAGGAAGGTTCCCTCTCACCTGCTCCACACCAGAGCATCAGAAAGCTCCAGGACATGAAGGGAGAAAGCGTCAATGTGCAGATGAATTATTACTGTAAATAATGGGCAGAAAGGCAGGGTAGAGGACAGAGGCAGAGAAGTTTGACATAGTGCCTGAATTTATGACTATCTCCACACTAGCCCTAATTCCAAATGTAACAGGGCCGGTGAGACGGCTCAGCGGCTTAAGCGCCTGCCTTGCAAGCGCGAGGGCCCGAGTTCGACTCCCGGATCCCACATACGAAAAAGGGGCCGGTGATATCGCTCAGCGGCACGGGTGCCTGTTGGCGCGCGAGGTCCTGAGGTCGTCCCCCCGGTACCCACAAAAAAAAAAAAAAAAAAAAAACAAATGTAACAGATGTTGGATTGAGAAAAGAAGTAAGATACACTCTTTGCTCCTGAGGAGGGCATGTGTGAGCTGCTAAGAGCCCAGAATTATCCTTAGCTGTCCTTGATCATCCTAAGATTCCTATTAGTCGTACACCTTGCAAATCATTGATGCTGCATGAATGTTTGTTGAAGGGAGTTAAAGCATTCTCAAGAACACCTGTAATTTGGCCTAAAGACTGGAAGGATCACATCACTAAAGGGTTCTCTACCTGCCCAATATCAACACATTTGTGTCATTTACATTATATATAGTGTCTCATAATATATATCTCATAATCCCAAATATATCTCAATATTTTCAACACATTTTGGGTTAAACTAAAAGAAACTACATGTTGTAATGATATTTTATGCAAAAACTTTAATACAGTATCTGCAGAGCTGGGCTTTCCAAAGGCAGAAGAATTTTTCTATTGCCTTAGGGAAGAGGTAGAGTCCCCAGGAAATACCATTAATCTTGCTGGACACAAAGGGAAACTAAAGAACTCTGCTGCCTGAGCTCTGCCCACTTGGAACTCTCCGAAGTCACTTTAACCTCAAAACCAAAAGCAGCAGGGGTCATTCTGAGCAAAGTTCACTCATGAGCTTTCTTGTCAGCCCACTCTCACTCTGTAGAGTACACTTTCCCTCTAATAAAACCTCTGCTTTTCTAACGATGTACAAAAAAAAAAGAACTTTGCTTCAATACCTTGATGTACTGTGTGACTTTGGGCTATGAATCTTCTCTGTGCCTTAGTCGTTTATCTTCAAATCAAAGCTCTGGACTTGGGACTTCAGAAAGCCATTAAGCCCTGAAAAATTCTATCCAAGTACATTTATTTTAAATTTCCTTGAAGTGTATGTATTTCCCATCCCTGGGACAAAATTCCTGACACCTGCAACTTAAAGAAAGAGAGATGCATTTGGCTCATGGTTTTAGAGGGTCAATCCATAGTCAGCTGGTTCCAAGGCAGAAAAGGCATGGTGTAAGGGCCTGCCAGAGGAAAGCTGGTCAACCTATGGCACCCAGGCAGCAGAGAAAGAGAGAGGGCCAGAGAGAGGGACATGCCTCCCAGGGTGTGCCCTCTGTGACCCACCTCCTCCAGCCACACCCCCACTCCTGACAGCACATTCAGCTACAAACCCAACAATGCATTAATCCACTGATGAGCATATCGCCCCATGATCCAATCACCTTCCAAAAGCCCCACCTCTGACACATGAGAATTTGGAGGGACATTTTAGATCCAAACTATAACAGTGTATTTATTAAGGAAAGAGTTGTTGTTACTGTTAATTATCACCTTGATTTATGACATCTTCTCAAAATATTGGTTGGGTGTCAAAGAGTTTGGAAAATATGCACATATCAATTTCATGGATTTTGAATTTACTACCCACTGAGATTTCATGCACTTTATGGTCTGTACCAAATCTAGCTCTTGTTTAATATATATTTCTTCACCATTAGTCTGAAAGCTGCTTGAGTATATAGCTGAGTCTTGAACATGTTTACTGTTCTCTTTAATGCATAGGACTGCTTCTCTGCACTGGAGGACCTTAATATTAATTATTAAATTGAAAACAATTTAAAGGCATTTTCCCAAAACATACAGCAAATTAATAGGAAAAATAGTAAGATTAATAAGTTCACCAGCTTTTCTTCCTTTACCATTCAATTCCATCTTCCATTCAACATGTTACTGAACAAAGTTAGATACCGGGCTTCAAGATGTTTACTATACTTGCAGAGTTTGTGTTGTAAAAGGTGTGAAATGGGCACAGTGTGGCATTAAAATTACAACCCTTGATGTTTTGAATCCGACTCAAGTGAAAAAGACTATATGTTGCAAGGATGTGTGACTTAAAAGGAAATAATTATGTGGATCATAATTATTCTGAGACTTCATATGTTGCAGGGGCCATAGTTCCCAGGGAGATAAAAGGGAGAGGATTGAGCCTATTTATATTCCCGTGATCTAAGACAGCCAACTATAAATATCAACCAGAGAACTCATCTAAGTTTAAAATTGCACATGCTGTATTTCTTGCTGATAATAATAAGAGTTCTCCTTTATGTTTTATCTCACTCAAGAAGATGGCTCAGCGGCTTAAGCGCCTGCCCGGCAAGCGCGAGGGCCCGAGTTCGACTCCTGGAACCCACATACGAAAAAGGGGCCGGTGATATCGCTCAGCGGCACGGGCGCCTGCTGGTGCGGGAGGTCCTGAGGTCGACCCCCCCGTACCCACAAAAAAAAAAGAAGAAATTAGTGATGCTTGTTTTATTGTTGTATTATGCTTACTTTGTTTCTTTTTCTTCTTTTCTTTTTTGTTGTCATCTGAGTTTTTGTTTTAATCTCCCAGGCAAGCAGGCAAGTAATGTACCGTATAACCACGAGCTCAGCTCCATGTGATGTGGCTCTGTGACAACCACAAAATTTAGAAGAGGTTTTTATCAAAAGAAACAGTATTTGTTCATTGAGCTATAGCATATATGTTTAATAACTAATTGCATTTTCTCACTTAAGCTGTAAATCAATTTGTCAGCTTCCTTGTGACTCACTCTGTAAACAGCCTCACCAACTTTGTGCTAATTAAGTCACCCCAATCTCTTTACCTGAGAAATTCTGTTATTGAATTTTATTCCTGGAAAACTGTTTGAAATAAAAGTTATCTATAAAAGATTTGAGTCAAAAAAATATAAGTTTTTCTCTTCTATAAAAAAGGAGACCCTTAAGTTTTTGTGTTGGAATCCATATTCGCAACGGCAGTGTTCTTCTAAAGAAAATAAAGATATCAAAAGCCATTTACTTGGGGTGATTTTATTAATAATTATTTTTCTACCTTGATGTGTCAAAGTGCTTTTAATTTCACCATCTATTTCATAATCATATTGTGAGCTAAATATGAATAACCCAAATTTACAGATGTGGAAAGAAGGACAAAAATCAGGAACATGCTGAGGTCTGTTCAACTTGCAAGTTAGGGCTACCAACAAAGAATCTCAATCTGAAACTACCTCCAGGATCCAAAGAGACTCAGTGTTGGACATTAAAAGCTAACAATACCATCAGTGTTGCCCACCCCAGAACACTAAGTCCCCCCAAATCCCCACATCCATCTCTAACCTTGGGTCTTCCCTTTCATCCCCATTATCTGATTCTTTCCTCAGGCCACCAAGAAAAATGGAAGAAAATTATAAAATGAAACAAAATCACTGCCTTTTTGTGGCTTACAGTCACTCAACAAATACTGAACATGTACTATATTGGACCCATTTTGAGGTATGCTGATATAGCTGTTGACAGCATAGATAAAATTCTCCTAACTCTGCCAGAGTAGTTGATCTTTATTTCTCTTCTGTTTGTAAGTCTTTATTTTATTTCTTTCACTGTAAGCCCCATAATCCTTTTTGAAGTAGACACAGTTGAAGTAAGGATACAAATTGAGATAGTGTTCATATATTATTTCTCTTGAGAATTCATACTAATTATAGTGCATATTTATCTTGTTTTTCTTTGGTGCCAGGGTGTTGTTCTTGTTTT
Source organism: Erethizon dorsatum (assembly GCA_028451465.1). Taxonomy (NCBI): domain Eukaryota; kingdom Metazoa; phylum Chordata; class Mammalia; order Rodentia; family Erethizontidae; genus Erethizon; species Erethizon dorsatum. The sequence continues at coordinate 50,159,103 of CM051837.1, read as the reverse complement.
TCTATTCTTCTTCCTTCCTAACAGTTGCCTGATTTAAGTTCTCTCATTCATTGTCTTGGCTCCTAGGAAACAAATTCAGAAAACTTCTTCCCACTAGAATGAAAAAAGGCGTCCTCTCTCCTTGCAGGCCAGGTGCAACCCTCAACAGACATTTGGCCAGGCTGTGCTATCGGTTGCTCTTTCTCAAAATTTGAAATCTTAACACAGTGATAGGAGGAAGCAGAGGCACAAGCTATTCATCACAGTAAGGAGATGCAATCAGACTCTTTCTTTCAGAGATAAATGCAAGGATTTCTCCTTCCTGAGTGGTTTTGATATCTAATTTTCCTAATTTTCCAACTTCCAGTTAATTCTTTCAGCCTCACTCCCATCATCATCACCAATCTTTCTAATAAATCTCCCTTTCCTCTCAAGTTATTTTCAAATGCTTGCAATACAAGAGCACTAAGGGGCACTCTAACCAAACTAGACTGGGCCCTGCTGCTAATTTATGTCCTCCCTAGAAAGAAAGTTTCAAGCTTCACAAAAGGAGAAGTCAGGCATCCCTTAATCAGGGTCAAACACCCAGAATCTAGTTTGTAGTAAGTGTTCGATGAATGTTTGTGGAAGAAGAGAGGATGAAGGGAGAAACGAATAAAGGTAAAGGAAAGAGAAAGGTGAAGAAGAAGGAAAGAGGGAAGGAAGGAGGGAGAGGAGGGGAGGAAGGGGAGGGAGGAGAGAAGGTGGGAGGATGAAAGATGGAGGGATTGAAAGAAAGGGGAAGGGAGAAGCAGGGATAAATACAGGGGCTTGAGAATTAATCCCACGTGACCATTTCTGGTGAAGAAGTCTAAGTTTAAAAAATAGATCATTGGCGAATTACCCCTGTTCTTATTTAAGTTCATGTTATTTCTTAAAAGAATAGAGAGAGTATAGATATTTTATGTGAGGATGGAGGAAATTTAGGATCTGAAGGAAATTCAGAGGAATATATGAAAATACAAAATTAGATACCTAAATTGAGAAAGGTTTGTAAATATTAATGAAGTGAAAAATTGGGCAAAGAAATCAGGAAAGGATGTGCAACTTAGAGAGCAGACCTGAATAAAATAATTTAAAATTATTTTAAATTTAATTGAGGACATTGATGTGGTGGAAATCTACAGGATTCTGCATTTCTATATATACTACATTAACTGGCAGTACAGTGTGCAAAAGTGGTAAGAAAGACTGAGAAAAATCATAAAAGATCTTTCTGCTTAAATAAAATATAACACAAAACAAAACAAAACAAAATTTTTTTGTGTAGGACTCCTATGATGGAAACATTTCTCATTTTATGTGTCCTTTGATTATTTGGTTGAGTAACTCTCCATTACTTAAAATAATTTTTCCTCTATTTTTGCTGTTTGTTAACTGAAGTCTCCATTATAAATACCCTCCTCCCTTCATTAACAATTCCCAGTTAATAGAAGGATTTCAGCTCTCAACATTGTAAATTCCAGGTTTTATTGATGCTGCATTTAACATGCATCATGTAATCCAGAGCCCCTGGTTTGCTCATCTGTTTTCATTTTGTGGCATAGAAACTTTACACGCCCAGCCACTGCCAAGCAGAAACATGGATAAGCAATTATCTGTTAAATCGATATTTCCCAGATGCAAGATATTTAATGTTTTTATTAACCCTTAGAAAGGCACCATTAGTCAATCTCCATGCCAAGTTACTGCTCAGTAGGAAATGCAACTACTAAATACATACAATCATCATTTAAGACTAAAAGGAAAAATTAAAATGTCTCTCCAGTCAAACAAGTCTTTTTTTTTTTTTTTGTGGGTACCGGGGGGTCGACCTCAGGACCTCGCGCGCCAGCAGGCGCCCGTGCCGCTGAGCGATATCACTGGCCCCTTTTTCGTATGTGGGTTCCGGGAGTCGAACTCGGGCCCTCGCGCTTGCCGGGCAGGCGCTTAAGCCGCTGAGCCATCTCACCGGCCCAAACAAGTCTTTTTTTACTATTTCCATGTTATGAAATGTAAAGATAAAATAATTTTAAGTCATTTACAAAGAAAAAAATTAACCAAAAATCTGGTACTTAAAAGGAATGATTAGAGGTAAAGCTAAGCAAAGTGAAATGCTATAGAAATTATACATGATTAGTGTCTAAATAAAATCCTTATCTTACTTTATCTAGGAAAAGAATATAAATATTAGATGTGAAAAAAGCAATCTTCCTTCTCTGATCTTTTCAAGAGCACATTTAAACCTTTCATCTTTCTTATCATTTCAAGCATAGACAAAAATTTTGCTAACAGGGCCGGTGAGATGGCTCAGCGGCTTAAGCGCCTGCCCTGCAAGCGCGAGGGCCCGAGTTCGACTCCCGGAACCCACATACGAAAAAGGGGCCGGTGATATCGCTCAGCGGCACGGGCGCCTGCTGGCGCGCGAGGTCCTGAGGTCGACCCCCCGGTACCCACAAAAAAAAAAAAAAAAAAAAAAAATTTTGCTAACAAAAATTTTGCTAATCATAAGGATAAGAGTGGATGTTAAATCTCATTTACACCTGTTCCGGTTGAAGAAAAAAGTAATCTTCTAAATTTTGTCACTGTACATTTAAGCTGCAATTATTAAAAGGTGACACCAGCTACTAGCACAACCCAAGGTACTAGGACGCACTGGAATAGATATTTGTCAAACAAATTATTCCAGCCCAAACTCTTCCAAAAATAATAAAAAGGCTACGAGAGTCAGGTCCCCTTCTAGCAACTTCCTTGCTTTGTACAATTTTATTCTTCATTTTATTTTCCCTTCCTGTTCCCTTGACTCTGCCCCCAGTAGCCTTACTGCTCACATGAGCATTTCTCAGCCTGAAGGCATGATTCCTAGTCCAGTATAAGCCTCAACCTACGAGGGGTCGAGGCAGGGGCAGCATGAAGCAGAAGGCATAAGCAGGTGCAGGGTCAGGTCATAGCAGTAACCAAGCATCCCATAGCGAAGTCTAAAGTAGAAAGTCTACTTTGAAAAGTAGAGTTTTGACCACATAGAGAGAAAATTTAGCACCTGCCTATTGCCCTGTTCCTACAAAAGTTAGACACAATTCTCATACAAAAATTTCAATAGACGCTTTCATTCTATCCTCTCTTCTTTGATTTCATGCAAAGATAAACCTCTTATCCAGATTGTGTTCTTGAAGTGATGTCAGCAAGAAGGCAGAATAGGATTTCTCTGGCCTCACTCTCCACAGCAGGAATCCAACTAGTAACAGCTATCCAGAGGCAAGAATACCATTGTAAATACCCTGGAACTCCGGACTTAAAATGAGATACCCTCTGGGACCACAGAACTGAAAAAAACTACTTTCAAATAGTGACAGAAATGGTTGTCTTCACCCCACCATCCTTCTCCCAAGCTAATACAGCACTGCATACAGAAAATTCCCCTGAACTTGTGGTTACTACAAGGGGATAAGGGTATTGGAGTGGGCACTCAGCTTCCCCAACATTCTGGGGTTCTTCACCAGAGCCTGTTTCCTGTCTTGTCCCACAGGAAACACTGAGAGTGTGAACAGGGGTGGGCAACCTAGGGTCAGTTAGAAACAAAGAATAGGGTGGGGTTGGCAGCAGTGAGTGTGAGTGAAGCTTGGTGGATTTCAGCATTCTGGCCAATGGAGATGCCATTCCAGAGAAGCCAACTCCATCATGCTGCAGGAAACATGGTCCACATCTTCCAGGCACAATCACTAACCAGCTTCCTGACATATCCAGGATGATCTTGTTAAGTCTTCTCCAGGTTGACAGGCAGCTGCAAGCCAGCAGTTACTCACAAAGGAATTACCTAACCCTGCCCAACTTCAGCTGCTAGGCAGCGACTACACCAAACCTCAGTGCTCTGCTTAAGCCTACCTTACACTGAGAGGTGATCTTGAGTCCACACATATTTGTAAATCACAGCCTCTGGCTCTGTCCTTCCCATGTGGCCGAGCAGCAACCCCAGACACCTCACCCAGCCTGGGAGCCCAGAACACAGTCCTACCCAACTACAGATACCAAACAACGGGCCCCCCCAGCTGAGGAAGATAACTTGTACTTCTGCCCTATCGTAGATAACTGCAGAACCCAGTCCAGAGCTCCATTTGATACCAGAGTCTATCCAACGGTCTTCCTAGATCATGCAGCACACCCAGCAGTACCATTCAACCTCAGAACACGGGAGGCAACCCCGCCCAACTAGATAAGACAGAACCTGGCTATCTGCCAGTCTCAGGTCACTACCACCCAGACTATTCAACTTACTCTAGAATCCAGCCTAAAGAGTGAAAGTCTATCACCAACAAAGAGCACCTGCGAAGGTATAAAAAGGAGTTCATTTCTTCAAATGCACAGGCATCAGTTAAAGACACAAGTATTACAAAAACTCAGGGAAACATGACACCACTGAAAGAAACTAATAAATCCACAAAAATGTATGAAGAAGAAATGGAAATTTATAAAATTACTAACAAAGACTCCAGACTAATCCTGTTAAGGAAATTCAGAAAACCCTCAGAAAAATGAATAGAAAATTAAATGAGATTTTGAAAACAATTTGTGAACAATGCAGGAAGTTTGACCAAAAATAGAAATAACAAAAAACACAAATAGAAATCTTACAGATAAAAAATACAATAACTGAAATGAATAATCCAATGGAAAAGTCCAACAATACACTTCATCAAACAAAAGAAAGAATACGTGAGCATAAATATGGGACATGTTAAACTTTTTAACCAGAGAAAGAGAAAAATAACAGAGAATAAAGGAAGAGGATGAGAATTATGAGACACATCAAGAAAACCCCTCTGTATAATAGAAATTCGTTAGGGAGGAGAAAAAAGGTGTAGTATATTTAAGGGAATACTGACTAAAAAATTCCCAAATCTAGGGGAAGAGGACAACATCCACATACAGAAAGTTCAGAGCTTGCCATTAAATTCAACCCAGAGAAATCACCAGTACACATCAAAATCGAATTATAAAAATTTCAAGCTAAAAGTAATAAAAGGTAAGAAACATATCAAATTCAAAGGAATGTCAATACAGCTTTCAGTGGATTTCTCAGCAGAAACTCTGTAGGCCAAGAAAGTGGTGATGTATTCAAAATACTCAAGGAAAAAAACCGCCAGCAATAAATGCCGTACTTGAAAAAAAGCTGTCCTCTGAATTGAGGGAGAAATAAAAATTTTCTCGACAAATGAAAAATAAAGGGGCTTATCATAACTAGGTCTGTTTTGTAGGAATTGCTAAAGGGACTACTTTAAGATGAAATGAAAGGCTACTAGTTGATAACAAATATTTGAAAGTACAAATCTCAACTGTACAAATAGTATATATCAAACTCAGAATTTTCTAATACTGTAAGGATGGTATGTAAACAAATTTAATTCCTAGTAGGAGGGTTAAAAGAAAAAACTACTAAAAACTACCATAAAAAAATTTTGAAGAAATGCAAATTAGAAAAATAAATGTAAATTTGGAAATCAAAATAATAAAAGATGGGGGAGAAAGAGAAGAAAAGTGTAGGTTTTATATGTGATTAAAGATGTTACTAGTTTTAAGTGGCCTGTTATAATGTTAATATATTTTATGTAAGCTTCATAACAGCAACAGAGGAATAAAGAACACAGGACCTACAAAACAATCAAAAAAGAAAATCACAAAATGACAGTAGCAGGTCTTTACCTCTCCATTATTTCTATCTTGAATATAAATGGATTAAATTCTCTAATAAAAACACAGAGTAGTTGAATGAATTAAAAAAAAAAAAAACCAAGATCTACCTTCATGCTACCTATAAGAGACTTACTTTGCCAGTATGAATACATAGAGACTAAAAGTAAAGTTGTGATAAACAATAATTCCATAGAGGGCAAGCTATTTGGGACCCCACCTGTCTCTCAGGAGCTATTTCTATTCCCCATTCCTATTTCCCAATAAATTTTCCTACTCTTAAAAAAAAAAAAAACAATAATTCCATGGAAAACAAGAGAACAGAGGTAGTTATAATGGAAAAATAGACTAAGTGAAAAACTATAAAAAGTGACAAAGAAAGTCGCTACATAATAACAAGTTCACCAAAAAGATATAACAATTGTAAATAGATATGTACCCAACATGGGAACACCTAACTACACAAAGCATCATTAATTGACCTGAAAGGAGAGATAAAACTACACTGCTACAACAGCAGGGTACCTGAACATCTCCACTTTCAACAATGGGCAGATTATCTAGACAGAAAACCAATAAGGAAACCTAGGACTTGAATTATGCTTCAGATCAAATGGGGCCAACGAACACTGAGCCTTCTTTCTAACAGAATGCATATTCTTCTCAGGTGCACATGGATCATTTTCTAAGATAGAGAATATATTGGGCTACAACAATTAAAAAATTTAAGAGGACTGAAATCCTATTAAGTATTTTTTTGATAAGAATGGCATGAAACTAAAATAACAGGAGAAATTTTAGAAAATACATATTGTGGAGTTAAGCAATATACTCCTAAAGCATGGATTACCAAACAAATCAAAATTGAAAATAATACCTTGACGTAAACAAAAACGGAAAGACAACGTGCCAAAATGTATGAGATAGAGCAAAAGCAGTCCTAAGATGAAATTTATAGTAATAAATGCCTATATCAAATAGAGATCCTAAAAATAGAAAAAAATCAACAAAAGTAAGAGTTTGTTTTTAAAAAGATAAACAAAATTGGCAGACCCATAGTTAGACTAACCAGGAAATACTGAAGAATATAGTAAAAGTAGAAATAAAAAAGGACACATTACAATTGATATTACCGAAAATAAAAAGCATTATAAGAATCCACAATGAATAATTATGTGCCAGTAAATTGGATAATACAGAAGAAATGGATAAATTCTAGATATACACAAGTTATGAAGACCAGGTCATGAAGAAATAGAAAAATCTAAATATCCCAGTAATGAATAAGGAGATTGAATCAATAATGAAAAATTTCCCATCCAAAAACAAAGCCCAGGAGTGGAAGCCTTTACTATGGATTTCTACCAAACATTTAAAGATGACCTAATATAAATCCTTCTCAAAATCTTCCAAAACATTGAAAGAAAGAGGATACTTACAACTTTATTTTACAGTACTGGCATTACCTTGATACCAAAGCCAGAAAAGACTCTACAAGAAAAGAAAATTAGAGACTAGTATCCCTGATGAACATAGATTCAAACATCTTCAACAAAATATTATCAAACTAATTTAAAAATAATTCCCCACAATCAAGTGATATTTACCCTTGGGGTGCAAGGAAGCCACAACATACGCAAATCAGTAAGTTTGATACACTATGTTAACAAAAATGAAGGATAAAAATCATATGATCATGTCCATGATACAGAAAAAGTATTTGACAAAATTCAATAACTTTTTATGATAAAAATTCTCAATAGATTAGTTATAGAAAGAATGCATTTCAACACAATAAAGGCCATCGCAACAAACCTGTAGCCAAATCAGGAACAGGACAAAACAAGGGTGTCCTCTTTCTCCACTTCTAGTCAACAGTATCAGAAGTCTTTGCCAGGGCACTTAGGCAAGAAGAAAATATAAAAGGCTTCCAAATCGAAAAGGAAGAAGTGAAATTGTCATTGTTTGCTGATGACACGATCTTATACGTGGAATAACCTAAAGAAAACATCAAAAAAAAATTCTTGAAACTGTTAAACAAATTGCAAAACTGCAAAAATCAATATATAACAGCAGTCGCACTCTAAATACTAATAATGAGCTGTGAAAAAATAATCTCATTTACAATAGCAACAAAAAATGAATACTTAATTGTAAATTTAACCGAGGAGAACTATAAAACACTGGTGAATGTATACTAGTGTACATATAAATACTGTATTTATGTTAATATAAATGTAAGGTTTTCTCATGTTCATCGGTTGGAAGAATTAATATCGTGGAAATGTGCATACTATTCAAAGTTATCTATAAATTCTAGTCCTTATCAAAATTTCAAAGTCCTTTCCCAGATATACAAAAAAATAATAATTTGCAAAGAACTACAAATGGAATCACATCAGACTAAAAAGTTTCTGCACAGCAAAGGAAACAAAGAGAAGAGACAATTCACAGAGTGAGAGAACATATTTGCAAATCATACATCTGAGAAGGGGTTATATTCTAAATACATAAGAAATTCAATGGCAAGAAAACAAATCCAATTAAAATGGACCAAAGAACTAAATGCATATTTCTCAAAAGAAAACCTACAGGACCGGTGAGATAACTCAGCGGCATAAGCGTCTACCTGACAAGCGTGAGGTCCTGAGTTCTACTCCCAGTACCCACATAAAGGAAAAAAAGGGCTGGTGATATCACTCAGTGGCACAAGCACCTGCTGGCAAGTGTGAGGTCCTGAGTTCAACTCCTGGTACCCACATAAAAAAAAAAAAGAAAAGAAAAGAAAACCTACAAAATGGCCAATAGATACATGAAAAAAATGATCATTATCACTTATCATTAAAGAAATGCAAATTAAAACCAAGTAAGATAGCACCTCACATTTATTAGACAGATTTTTATCAAAAAAAGAAATAATAAGTATTGGAGAAGAAGTAGAAAAATGGAATCTTATAATAGGAGTGATCAAAAATATGGTGAACATTTATATTAAAATTTTTATTACAGTAAGAAATGTATTCCCCTAAGTCTCCCTCAAAATACTCCCCCTTACTTTGAATACACTTATCTTATAATTCTTGGCAATGTATCTTTCACTGTAATAAGGCTTTTTATTTAAACATTCTACCATTCATCAGCTCTTTCAATCATCCCTGCACAGTTGATATAATGTAAATTAGTATAGCCACAATGAAAACTCACATAGAAGTTCTTGCAAAAACTAAAAGTAGAAATATCACATGATCCAGTAATCTTATTGTTGGATATATATCCAAGGTAACTGAAATCAATAAAGTCAAAGGGGTAAAATCTATATTCCCATGTTAGTTAGCTTGCTTTAATTATTCCACATTGTATACATATGTCAAAATATTACATTGTGTCCCATAAATGTAAATAATTATGTTCTGTCAATAAAAAACAATAATAATTTTTAAAAGACTATTTTCTGCTGTTTTCTATAACTTCATCAGAGCATTGTAATGATCACTGACACTTGCAAGGTAAAATCTGAACACCTCTTCCAGGTTCCTAAGACCTCTGTCCGTGTGTCCACCAGTGAATCTCAGAGGTCCTCCCCTCACACCTTCCTCTCCAGCCGTACAAACAACTTGCTGATTCTTAGCAAGTCCAGGCATACTCTTGGCACTTCCTTTCTGCATATGCTATTACACTCTCCCACCTAATAAGCCTTTATTCAACTTTCAAAATTCAGGGCAAATGTCCCTCCTCTCCACTAACAACTAAAGTAAAACTCTAAGCCACATGCAGTGCCTCCCCTTTGCCTGACATGCAGCTTGTAATAGTTTAGTTTATAACCTTGCTATACTTACTTGTTCATATGTATATTGTGACCCAACCCCATGAACATGGCTTTGGGATCCAGTTTCTCCATTTTTGTATACCCAAAGCCCAGTACAGTGCCTTGTTAATAGCCAACGCTAAATAATAAAAGTTTGAAACATAAATAAAATACATTATTTCAAAGCAAACAACATAAATAATTGTCATCCAAACAAGTCCTCTAGCTTTAGTCCATTACCTTCAATTCTCTGTTTTTTGCTCTTTTCCCCATCATTTGCTAATGAAAACACCTAGTTTGGTAATCTTTTGTTATGCTTCAAATACAAAGTGTCCCCAAAAGACTCAAGTATTGAGGGCTTATTACCCATGTAGCAATATTCAGAGTTGGGGCCTAGAGAAGTGAATGAGCCATGAGGAATTGACCTCATTGGTGGGTTAATACATTGACTCATTCATTGGCTGAATGGACTGTTAGAGAGTGGGGCCTAGCTGGACGAAGTAGGTCACTGGAGTCATACTTTTGAAGGATATCTCTTTGCAGACTCTTTCCCTTTTTCTGTTTCCCAGCTACCATGAGGTGAGCAGCTCTTCTCCTCCACACCTTTCTGCCATGATGTTTCTGCCTTGGAACCAGCTGACTATAGACTGAACCTCTGAAACTGTAACCCACATCCTTTTCTCTTTCTCCTTTAAGCTGTATATGTCAGGTATATTGTCACAGCAACAAAAAGTTAATACACCTTCCTATCAAGGTTTGACAATTTTAATGTGCTACTATAATAAATAAACCTGCTTCAGGGATAAAAGAATTGAGATACAGAGAGGCTAAGTAACTTACTAAAGTAGAAGTTGTGACCTAAGGTCTGTATTTTGAAGGCTACACTAACACTAATACAGATACTAGAAGGTCCAAGGAGATAGAACAGGAAACACTGGATCAGATAGGCAATTGGGAGACCCATCTGGGAAGACCTCGGAGAAAGAGCCTGGTGTCCAGAGAAGGCTCTCAGCAGATGCCTGCAAGTGAGCAGGCCAGCACCATGAGAATAGAAATGGAGAAGGCATCAGGATATGTTCCTGTAGCAGACCTAACAGAAATACCAGCATGTTCTAGGCAAGAACCTGTCAGGAAAGTGTAGCAGATAATTCACATGACTCTAGTGTACAGCTTCTATTTTTTTCAACTGTAGCTGTTGACTTAGATATTAGTAGATGTGGCCCTGGCTCTGGCCTACTGCACTTGTAGTAGTTAGACATTGCCTCGAGAACAATGGCATAGTGTGTTGCTTTTCCTTACAGATAATTTGCTCCTTTTCCAATTAGATATGGTCATTGTTGGGACTTAAGTATTTCCTCTAAAGTAAAGAGCAGAACCGCCCCCCTCCCCCTTAAAAAAAACTTAGCTTGGTCAAAATAAAATTTATCCTGGAATATCTATGTTGGTTTAAAATATAAACCAACTGAATGCTTTCAACTTAGTCAACCCGACAGGGAAAAAGGGAAAATTCTATCTGTCCAACTTGTTTATCCAAAGGGCTATATTATTACTTAAAAGTAAATTATAGTCAATGAGTAGAGTTTACATAAAATTTCAACCAAAAATTGGTATTCTGCTGGATAAAGAAGGCCCTATAAAATATTTTGTGTATTTATATACTATATTAAATACCATATATGCATGCCATACATACCACAGCTTATATTATATACTATATGTGTATAAATATGTTATAAACAGTTATATTAACATGACATAATTGTGTTACAATTTAAAAATTCACAAGTAGAACCTACCGGTGTGTCACAAATGTTGAGCTGAACACCAATTGATACATTAATGCCATTTTTATCTTTTCAAAATGAACATCCGGTACTTCTACGTATCACCAGGTAAATGAACTTTCTTATTTTCCAAAAAAGTTTGTTGGGAGAACAAATTTAAAAGAAACAGCTTTTGTTTAAAGATGTTTCATAAACTCCACACAACTTCTCTAATGTAGAAAAAGTTCCATAAGTTATAAAGGTAAATTGTATGTGGATGTTAAATTCCATTTTATTTTAATGACCATGAAAAATGAAAAACTTTTTTTTTTTGTGGGTACCGGGGGGTCGACCTCAGGGCCTTGTGCGCCAGCAGGCACCCGTGCCGCTGAGCGATATCACCGGCCCCTTTTTCGTATGTGGGTTCCGGGAGTCGAACTCAGGCCCTCGCGCTTGCTGGGCAGGCGCTTAAGCCGCTGAGCCATCTCACCGGCCCATGAAAAACTTTCTTAACCTAAAAATCAATTAATATGCAATGGCTAATAATGTGACTATATCTTGGGTGTACCCAGGGGACTATTTGAGTTCTCTGTAGCTGGGTTATGAAAGCAAAATAAAAAGCTGCTCTAAGAAATAATTAGGATTTTGAAACTGAGATGATTATTATATGAGGTCAGAAAGAGCCACCGCTAAATTTATCATTTTCATATGTCTCTTTTCATCTGCCAAATATAATTGCCTTGTTATTTGCCTTTTTTAACCATAAAATAAAGTTCAGTGCACAAATAAAAATTCAACGCAGTTCAATACATAAAAGTTGTTTTTACAGTGGTTCAAAATCAAAGCTACAATGTCCCATCCTGGTCTCATTTCTAATGGTTTCAGATGGAGCAGAAAAGTAGTAATGCATAATAGGCAATCTGCAGTGAAATAAATGCATGACTGTGAACTAGAAGGCACTAATATTCACACTCCTAATTACTCAGATGTCAGAAGTATATAATTACATGCTTTTATAATGTCAAGATAATTTAGATAATTCACAAATTTTGCCCAATGAGTTAAGTCCAGTTGATCCCAATGGTATCCTTTTTAAAATGCAGAGGCCCTCACTAACCTCCTGTATCTCAGGAACATTTTCCTTGCTGTCTGTTTATAATAATGCACACTGGGACTCCATACCGCTACCAAAGCACAGAGATGGACAAGACCACACACTAGTACATGGGCTTTGGGGAACGAAAAAAATAGGAGCCTACTCTGTCCACTACCATAGAGATACATTCTGAGACACTGAATCCATGCCGACCCATTTTGTTGCAGATGAAAATAAGGAGACTCAGAGACTGAATAAATTTGTCCAACTGAATGGAAAAAACGGGATTTGTACCACCATCTGTTAGTCTATATGACTGTTTGTATGAGCTTTCACTGGCACAGGCGAGATTTTAAAATATGGACACAGAATTGACATGAACAGGGCATTAGTATTCCCACTTAACTAGGTGTTTAAAAGATAATTCAAATGAAAAAGAACAGTATTAATAACTATTATATTATAATAGTTGTCTTGGAAGAAGTTCTTTTTTTCCTGGTATCATATGGTTTCAGACATTTATTTAAAATGTACAACATGCCTCTATTAAAAGCATGTGCTGAAATGATAATGATAACCCTCATGTCCACCCCCACCCATATGGGCCAGCCAGATACATTTTCACCAGCTATAAATAAAACAGTCATTAGTGCTGACAGGAAATTATAATAGCAAAGTGTCAATCATTCCCTGTCATAATTATTTGAAGCTTAATTTTTCAAGGTGACTGAACATAAGGGTAAAGAGGCATTTCACTGTGTTCTGTGTTGTCTTTCAGATTCGGAAATCTCGGAGTCAGGTTGAACTTAGCTCTTAACATTATCAAGCATTGGATCACGTAATCTTTCTCACTGAATCAAACCAGGTGGATCTGGTAGTGAAGTTGGAGGCTTTGCTACTAGCATTTGTATATAGGTGCTTCTTAAGAAATGAGAGAAAGAAGAGGGGGCAGCTACCATGGTACAGTCCCTTCTCCCTGAATGCCAGGTACCTCAGTGAGTGGAGATGTGCTGTCCACCACAGCAGTCACCAGTCATATGTGGACACCAACCACTTAACCTGGGCTGGTTCAAACTGAGGTGATCTATAAGTGCAGAATATATCCTGGGTTTCAAAGACTGAGTACAGAAAATGTAAAATATCTCATTAAATTATTTACTTGATTATACAGTATATTGAAATTATATTTTGAATATACTAAAAAAGACATTATTATTTAATTCCACCTATTTTTTTTATATTTTAAATGTGGCTACTAAAAATACTTTTTAAATCCTGGTTGCTCATATATTCCAGTTAAAAGCAGAATATAGAAGAGACATTTGTACACCCATGCTTATAATAGCATAACACAAAAGCCAAAAGATGAAAATGACCCAAATGTCTCATCAGTGCAGAAAAGGATAAACAAAATATGGTATATTCATATAATAGCATCTTATTCAGCCTTTAAAAAGAATGATGTACTACTGGTGCATGCTAAAACACAATTGATCCTTCAGAACATTATGCTAATTGAAAAAGGCCAGACCCAAAATATCACATAATATATGAGTCCATTCATATAAAAGTCCAGAGCAGGGAACCCTACAGACAGAAAACAGATTAGTGGTTGCTTAGCTGTAAAGGTGTGGGACAGAGAAATACAGGTGATAGTGAAAGAGTATGAGGTTTCTTTCTGAGGGACTGAAAATATTCTAAAATTGCCTGGGGTTGGGTATGTGTTTATGTAAACATACTAAAACATTGAATTATACACTTCAAGTGGATGAGATATATGATATATGAATAATATCTCAGTAAAGCTTGTTTTTCTAAAGGAGAAAAATCTTCAAAAAGAGGAAAATTGGTCAAAAGGAGACAGAAGAGAATTCCAGGCAGAGGAACTGGCACCTGCAAATAGGTGAAGTTGTGAAAGGGCAGGTATGTTCTCTTCTCTTGGATGGATTCTGCCTGCTGCCCTTCATCCTTTAAATTCCAGTTCAGGTTTTCATTGTCCACATGGCACAGGAGCCCAATCCTTACCAAGTAAAACTCTCTGGGTTTGCTCTGTCTACAGTACTGATGACTACTTATGTGCATCCTCAAGAAACCTCATTAAAATTTGTACTCTTTCCTATAAGAAATTATTATTAGAGAGAGAAGAAAGAAAAGAGGCCCTTACAAAATGCATTAACTTGTTAGCAAAGCTATATGATTAATACTGTTGCTAAGGGCTACAGAAGTTGCTAGACAAAAACAATATAACTTCTCAAAGTAACAAAGCAAATGCACATTTATAAAAATGGAAATTGTGAGAGTTTTTCTTACTGAGCCGCATAGAATATGTTGTGTTTTAAACAAAGGAAGATGTTTTTCCCCCAACAGCGTTTCAGAAAAGCCAGAAATATCACTAATGCTATTCCATTAAAGAATGGAGATACTTTGTATTATTATTTTTTTACAGTCCTAAGTCTGTAGATTCACACTATTGGATAAAAAGGTTAAACTACTACAGTGAAATGAAAACTTTTAAGATTTGTGTCATTTACATGGCAGAAACATGGAAAGGCTGACCTGCTCAGGCTGAAGATGACTGAACAGAATCCAAGCCCTGGTAGGTAAAGGAAAGCCAGCTAGTTATATGGCCCATTCACCCCATGTGCTTGCAGTAGGAGGAAGACAGAATGATTCACCCCACAATTAGGAAAATGATAAAATGAGGTTCTGCCAATAAAATCAGAAGATTACATGACATAGATACTACCTGCTATGTGATTTCAAAAATAGGAGAATTATGTGACACTTTTCAATCTCTTTTTTATTCAAATATTTGTAGATTCATTACTAATATTTGTTGACTCAGGTAGTTAAGGATTCATGAAAAACTTGACTTTATGACTGAGTCTATTCCACATTTTAAAATGTACACTACTTGAAGTGGAGTTGTCACTGTGACTTATTTCACCATGTTCAGGAGCCTTTAAAACTGGTTCCCTGGGGGAGCCTGGAAAGGTTTGGAGATGCCAGCTGGAGAAGAAGTACGAGAACTCTGTAAACCGAGCTTAACTGGAGATTCTAGTCAGAGCTCAGAAGAGTAAAATGCTGGTGGAAATGCATATGGTAAAGACCAGGCTCGGGCAGTTTCAGTTAGGAACACAGACTCCATTGGCAGTTGCAGTTGTTAAATTCTGGAAGAAAATTTGTCTACATTTTGCTCACGTCCTAAGACTTCGCAGGAGATTGAGATCACAGGCAGTAGGCTAATCTGCTAGAGGAAATTTCAAGACAGCCTAAATTTAAGTTTTTGGCATGGGTATGGTTGGGGGCTTTTAGCCAGCTCTATTTTGAAAATCAAGAGCAAACAGCACAGCTCAAAGATTTTAAAAGTTTTGAGTTTGCCCAGAAAGGAAGCTTGGTAGCGTTGGGGCCTGTAAATTGGTAGCAAAGGAGAGTTTTGTTGCTAAAAAGATTAGCATTAAAAAGAAGCCAAGTAAATAAGATCCAAAATGTACAATAGATTTTGTGAATTGAGAAGAAACTGTTCAAAAGGAAAGACAAACTGTGATGGGGGAAAGGGGAAAGGAAGGAAGGGAAAAAGGAAAAAGAATATATTTATACACAAGATAGTTAAGATAGTTATACAGCTAGTTACACTTAGTTCATTGAAAAGAAAGGTTTGTGCTAATATTGTTTAGACAAGATATCATTCCTGGGCCAATGAGATAGCTCAGCGGCATAAGCACCTGCCTGGCAAGTGCAAGGTCCTGAGTTCAACTCCCGGTACCCACATACAAAAAAGGGCCGGTGATATCGCTCAGCAGCACAGGTGCCTGCTGGCGTGTGAGGTCCTGATTTCGATCCCCAGTACCCACCAGCAAAAAAAAAAAGAGATATCATGACTATATCTTGTACTCTGAATAACTACTACAAAGATAACAATACACGATGTATTAATTATTGTAACTCTCCTACAAATCTGTTTTGAAACTCTGTTTTATTTTTATTTTTATTTTTTTCTAAAATAAAATTTAATTTTTTTTAAATTAAAATAAATACAAATATAAAAGGAAGCCAAGTAGTTTACAACAGGAAAACAGGAAGGAGACCTTCAGGCCATCTGAGGAACCATCAAGGCCCGACCCTTCACAAACTAAAAATTGCAAAAGTGAAAAGCTTTGCTTTAAAAAGAGAGCCCCAGGACACCATGCTCAAGAAAAGCCACCTAAACATTTGGCGTCTTGGGATTCTGTCCACAGTGCTCAACCATCCAGGCACTTAAAGTCCCTTGTAGCTATGATGCAAAAAGACCAGGCTACTGCTGGAGCCAGGGCCAGACCTTGGTGTCATCCACATGGTGTTGGTTTTATAGGCAGGCAGAATGCAAAGTTGTGGGGTCAGAAAGATTTCCACCCAGATTTCAGAAGAAAGCCTGGGAGACCAGGCAGTGTGCCCTTGAGAAGGCAGCGTGTGAAGCTACGAAAGTAAAACCAAGAGTGCAGTGGAGACCTCAGGAAGTGGGAGAAGCTAGGAATGTGGAACAACTGAGGAAAGCCACAATGAGTGAGCAAAGAATGCCAAATACAGAAACCATGAGGTTTACAACCACTGACAATGCTGTAGGAGTGGGAATGCTCAAGTCCTTTGGAGTTGTCATCTCACCACAAGTTGCTCTGAGTGCTGGACATAGAGAAACAGGATTTCATCTGCCTTCCTGGCTCCTCCCTTGATCTCTTTCTGTTTCCCAGCTGCCATGCCCCTGTGCCATGCCATACTAATTAAAGCCCACCAGTGCTGGAGTGAAACATGAGCCAAGATAGACCTCTCCCCCTTTAATTTGTTGGTATCAGGTATTGTGTCACAGTGATGAGAAAAGTGACTAAAATACTACTCTTGGCCAGGAATATTTTAGGGTCTTAAATGGTGATGTAAATAATCTATGTGATAACATAATAAGACTGGAATGCAATTAGAGCATTTCAAAACCAACACTTGCTGCCAATGGTATAGTATTTAGAACCCAAAGAAGAAAGAATGTATTTCTCTGTCACGTCACCTTCTAAAAGTGGGCGGGTGATTCAGGGTGGATGTTTCTCTGTTCCATGAAGTCTTCTCTGACCTCTGATGCCTTACATATCTAGTAGTGAGAAAAACAAGAATTTGAATGAGGTTATGTCAGAAATATATTGTAATTTATACGTAAGATAAGCTCACCATAAACCATTCTTAAAATATGATCATGCAATTCAAAGTCTCATTACTTTCATTAACACGTTTTTAAAATCCCTAAATGAAATGGGATAGCCATCCCAACAGAAGCTTGCCATTGAGGTCTCTGCTTTTTATCTTACAATATTCCAGAACTGTCCAGGGTACTCAAGAAGCAGCGGTTCCCCCTCAAAACCAGAGGCCATTTATCTTTTTCTTCCTGTGACCCTGCACACTTCTGTGAATATCATCAGTAGTCAATAATCATTTAATCAACCAATCAATCAATCTTTTTATTCTCCAATGTCAAGCTAACCCAGGTCCTAACCCAGAGGAGACACTAAATCAATACATTTGTTGAATTAACAAGTTACAAAAACATCATTTATCTAAATCTCTGAGGCTGGGAGGCAGCAAAATTAAAAGAACATTGGCTTTGAAGACAGACAGCTCTAGCTTTGAGGGAGTCCCAACCCCACTCCTCAGAATCTATTTGAACCTATACAAGTTGAGTACCTTGCTGGATTTCAGACAAAAACAGGTAATAGCTTGCAAGGTGCTGCGAGGATTTTCAAGACAATGTGTGGACCTCCCAACAGAGTTTTTGACACAGAATAAGTCCTGGAATAATAAGGGTAGATATAACAATGTCTTATTAAGTATCTTGCATATATTTACACTCAGTCCCCCACAGATATAATTGATAATGATTATTTTCATTATTATGGGCACCAAGATGTTTTCTGAGGTTTTTCTCTAAAAGCAGAATCAAGAACCAACTCCAGTAATCCAAACATTTACTCTTGTTTGCAAAATGAAGCAGGACAGTCATCTCTCCAGTTATGTGCTACAGAGAGAAGCAAGACAATGGGGTATGCATAGAAGTGAGGCCTTATGCCAGAATATCACAAGGCACAGATAGGTTTCATGAAAGTCTATTATCATGAGATCAGAAGAGATATTAGTTGGGCATCTTCTAACAACAGTATAAAACAACAATACAAAAACAAGGGTTGTTGCTATAATATTTTCACATTTTCTTTTTTTGTTTGTTTCTGTATTAGGGAATTTTTATTAATCTGTGCATCAGGCCAAAAAGCTGAGTGTCATCCTTGACTCTCTTCTTTCTCTGACACCCTACATCTAATCTCTCAGAAAATTCTGCTGTTCCTACTTTCAAAACCTAACTAGAACCTGACTTTTCTCACCAGCTCCAATGTTACAGTGTGGTTTGAGTGCTGTCATTTTCACCTGGATGTCACACTGGCCTCTGTGGATCCCATTGTTTCTACCATTGATTCCTAAGGTCTATTCTGGGTGCAACAGTTGGAAGTTTCCTTTTAAAGCTTCTGTTTCGCTCCTCTGCTCAACACCCTGCAATGGCCCCTCAATTCATTCAGAGTAAAAGTCAATGTCTTCAGGGGGAACTTCATAGCCATCTATGGTCAGGCCTCAATACCAGACCAACCTATAACTCCAGCCTCACTCACTGCTGCAGCACTGGGAGCCTCCTTGCTTTCCTAGAACGCCAAGGGCAAGCATCTGCCTTGTAATTGGTGCTGTATCTGGAAGGTTCTTGTCTATTCCTTTACCTCCTTTATGTCTTTGCTCAAATCTCATCTTCTCAATGAGGCTGGCCTGCTATTCTAATACTAAATGCCAGCCTACCTAGTAGTAAAACCTATCCACCCCAAATACACACACACACACACACACACACACACGCATACATGCACATATGCATGCACACACCAACAGTAGAAGCAGCAATCTCCACTCTCCATTACTGTATTTTATTTCTTCTTTACTCTATGATTCTTATCACCTAGCATCTTATACAAGCCATGTTATTGCATGTATTGCTTATTCCTTGTGTCTTCCTGTTAAAAGGAAGCTCCTTGAGTACAGAGATCTTTATACGCTTTGTTCATTGACTTATCCCAAGCAACTGAAATTTACTCACAAGCAGTGCTAGCTTACAGCAGGTACTCAGTAAATACAGAATCAATGAATACAAACAAAGAAGGTAAAAATGTCTTATCATTAGTAGAAATGTGCCTATCATGTGAGAAGCAAGCAAATCTCTGTATATGCAAAACTCAGTGTTTTGACATTTGGTTTAGAGTCACCATTTCTAACTCTACTTAGACACATCAACGGTATGTGGGCAGGTATTTAGTAGAGAATATAATCAGTTTTGTTCTAAGAGCATACAATACAAAGGATTCTGCGCACATGGATTATGAGACATTGAGCCTAGAAGTTTTGGAATTTAGATGAAACTAACATAAACAAGAACAATAACAAAAAATAGCACAGCAGTTATTACTTACTAGTGTCATTTGTAAAATAAACATAGTAAAAAGAATTTTCATTTTTAAGTGATGAAAGTTATTATTACTTGTCTATAACTTTGTATATCCTACATGACTTTCACTAAACTAGATACTTAGTAAATGTATTTCTATTGATTTTACCTATATATTTTGAGAATAAAGCATTTAACATATTTTTTTCTTAAATTTCATCTTTGGTCCAAAAGAAATTTTTGTAAAGAACCATGAATTCTAAGATTAAACAAAGGGAGACTAGCTAAAGAAAAGATTGTGCTAGGTTGAAAAACCACAGCCTGAAGGCCAAATTTGAATATTGAAACAGCTACCCCTATTCATTTACTCCTTGTCTGTGGCTGCTTTTGCACCTCATCAACAGAGCCAAATAGTTGTGACAGAGACCATATAATTCACAGAACCAAAAATATTTACTACCTGGTCCTTTACAGAAAATATTTGCTGACCCTGTCTAAGGTCATTTATTGAGCAACAAGTATATGATTTGACTGTGTCCAGTATATTAGGAAACCATTCTTAAACATCAATAATGGTTGCTATGGGTGACCATGGGCAACATCACTCCCTCCCCTTCGTTTCAGAGAGAAGATTGAAAAGAGACAGTAAGATGAAGTGGTTCATATCCAAAGAGTAGATGTCCTTCATTGAAGAACATTACATAATCCTTAGCTGTCAAAAAATAAAACCCAAAAGGTTAAGAACACAGGAAACATGGACAGGGAGCAGTTTCTTCTGCTAATAATTCATGATATCACAAGTGGCCAGAGCTGACTTGCATCATCACATCATAACATGGAGCAAGACAAATTGTAAAACTCTTTAGAGACATCAAGCAGCAGTCTGACTGCAGCTGCTTTTTCACGGCAGCCACTAAATGCAGATGCTGCATTCAGGCCCTGCTGCTGCTAGGTCAACAGCAACATCGTCTCCATGTCACCTTGCTGCTGCTCTCACCAGCATTGTCAAGACCAGGCCCGTGAAATCTGAATGCTGACTATGACGCAGGCTTCAGTTTGCCACAATAAGCCCCCTGGTATTTCACAAACCACATTTCACCAATGACAACCACGGGAAAATCACGTCGGCAGCTCTGGGGCCCATTTGCGCTTACATCTTCACCAACGTTCTCATCAACAGACGTCTGAACAATGGGTAGTTAGGAAAACATTTTTTAAGCTGAGTTTATGTGTTCTATACCTCAAGAAAATTCTGCAAAGCATTGACCCTAGAAACCTCCTTTTGAGATAGTTCATAACATACTGTAAGTTATAAACAGAATATCATATTAGTCTATTAATATATTTTTTCTTGACTGATTTTTATCATGGTAAAATATATATAACTAAAATGTGTCACTTTAATCATTTTTAAATGTAAAGCTCAATAGTTTTAAATACATTTACATTGTTGTATAAAAATTATCATTACTCATCTCAACAAATTTTCCATCATCCCATACTGAAATTCTGCATTTTTTAAATAACAATCCCATTCCCTCTTCCTGCTATCTCTGGCAACCACCCTTGCTTTCTGTCTCTATGAATTTGACTACTCTAGGTACCTTAGATGGGGAGATAATAGAGTATTTGGCATTTTCTGACTGGTTTATTTCACTTACAGTCTTTAAGTTTTATCCATGTTGTAACATATATCAGAACTTTGCTGCCTCTTATTTCAGAATAACATTCTGCTATATGTATATAGCACATTTTACTTATCCTTTCTTCCACTTATGGACACTGGACTGTTTCCATGTTTTATTTCTTGCAAATAATGCTGCTTGCTGCTATGCACATGGGTATACAAATACTCTTTCATGTCTTTGCTTTCAATTGTTTTGGATATATATTCAAAAGTGAAATTTTTAAAGGATATGGTAATTCTATTTTTAATCTCTCAAGGAAACTTTATATTGTTCTCCATAGCAGTGGCACTATTGCTACCAGCGGTGCACAAGTGTTCCAATTGCTCCATGTTCTAATGTACGTTTGTTATTTTCTGAGGATTTTTTGTAATGGCCAAACTAACAGATATAAAGTGGTATCTCAGTGTAGTTTTGATTTGCATCTTTCTAACAAATAATGATATTGAGCACATGCACATTTTTTAGTGTGTTCAAAGAATGAATTTGCTAGGCCATGGGGAATAAGCATTGTAAATATTTCTAGATAATATTTGCTGTTTTCCAAAGTGATTTACATTTATAAGCAGTAAATATTTGAAGAAGGGGCTTCTTAAGTTTTCTGTTTTCTGTTTAATTTTGAAATAATAGTAGATTTACAGAAACATTATAACGATAGTATAAAGAGTTCCCCTATAACCTCTACTCAGCCTCCCCTAATGTTATTACCTAAAATAGCCATGGTGTAATTCTCAAAACTAAGAAGTTAACGTTGGTACAACACTTAACTAACCAACTAATGCCTCTGCCAATCTGTGACACTTCCACTCTTTTCTTGTTAGTCATGACTTTAACCCTACTGAAGAGGACTCATCATAGTTTTGTAGAATGTTACTCAATTTAGATTCTCGTGATGTTTTCTCATGACATATGGATTTGGAGGGGTATAAACCATAGAGGTGAATTACCTCTTTCTCACTGTATCATATCCAGGGTTGGTTGACATTAACATGATTTATCATTAGTAATACTACGCTTTATTACATGTTGAGGTAGTGTCTCCAAAATATTTTCATCCCAAAGTCACTATTTTTTTATTTTTACACATTATATTCACCACCAGCCCGTGAACTCTAGACTAACTGTATAATGAACTTAAACTCCTGCTGATGGAAGGAGTATTGAAGAATTTGTAGACATATGCTAAATTCACCACAGTAATTAATAAATATTTTGGAGGAGATATTTGAGGCTAGGCAAATGTCCTGTTGTTCTTTCATGTTTCAGCGACTAATTTCAGCATTCATTCAGGAATCATACATGCAGCAATTGTTACCACGGCATTCTTGTCTTTTTCCAACTCCCTCAATCTTTCTATATTTACTATTTGAAATTGTCCTGTAAAGATTTATCATTGATCCTCCATGTATTTATTTATTTGATAATTTATTTGTATCACTACAAATTCTTGAATATTTATTTTATTCTTCAGCATATAACTAGATCATATTTTTTGTTTATTTTATTACTCAAATTGCTCCAGTTTGGGCCAATGAGAATTCTTTTAGGTTGGCTCTTGTGTTCTTTTAACATATTCTAACACACACAAACACACACACACACAATTTTTCTGACACTGCAAGATTCACTAGGATCATCATATATTTTTCCCTCCCTAACCCCAAAATCAGACATGTCTCCAAGGAACTGGAGTACAGAAGAGACAACTTTTAAAGTCAAATCCCGTATGGTACTATGTATAATTCCCAGATTATTTCTATGCTTTAATTAATGCTGTAATTAACTATAGCTTTTCTATAATGAAGCCATATGTGCTATGGTTCTCAGGCTAATCAGCTAATTAAGAAAGAACACAAATCCACTGATAATGCCTCAATCTTCTCAGTCTAGCACTCATCTACTAATCACTATGGGTCCTATAGGCTTTACAGGCCCTGATTGTACAATGAAAAGGTAAAAGGTGCTCATGGAGGAATTTCTCCTTGAATCAAAAAATTATTTTATTTTACGAGAAATAAATTTAAGCCTTAGTTGACCTTCATTTCATCTTTTGTTGCCCTCTCATAGTTAAAACTTATTCCTTTCTTTTTGTTATCAACTCTAAGTAAATTTTTTAAATTGTACTGTATCAAATTACAAATTAGTTAAGAAAAATGTAGAACAATGAATGCTGCTTATGTGTAAATTCTAAAGCTTCTGTATTGACGTATTATCCTCTACTCCTGTCTAAGTAATCACTTCTCAAACAGTTTAAACACAAGGGCAAGAGTTCTTGCCAAAGAGGACATATGACAATTTCTATGACACTTTTGGTGGTGGAGCTGGTAGGGATGTTACTGGTATCTAGTAGGTAGATTCCTAGCAGGTGGAGTCCTGGGATGCTGCTTAACATCCTACAATGCATAAGAGTCCTGCACCATAAGGAATTATCCAGCCCAAAATTCAGTGGTTTCAAGATTGAGCAATGCTGCTCTCAAGGAAATTTTCAATTTTGAAACTGGCTAAGGGCCGGTGAGATGGCTCAGCGGCATAAGTGCCTGCCTGGCAAGCACGAGGGCCCGAGTTCAACTCCCGGAACCCACATACAAAAAAAAGGCTGGTGATATCGCTCAGCAGCATGGGCGCCTGCTGGTGTGCAAGGTCCTGAGGTCGACCACCGGTACCCACGAAAAAAAGAAAAAAGAAAGAAACTGGCTAAATGGTTAAGTGACAAATATTTCCCTTCACAACTCTTCAAAGTATTAAGGGTGTCACTAAGTATTAAGGAAGTCACTAAGGATGGCGGCCACTAAAAATCTGAATACAATAAAAATTTTCTTCACACCTAGGAAATCATCAAAGATGCTGTTTCCAGCCTGACTTCCAGCCCAAGGGTACTTGCAACTGAACACCTTCCATCAAAGAAGAAAAGAGTATGGAGACAGTTATGGCACAAAAAGTCTTGAAAACACTTAAACTGTTTAACTAAAAGGCTCATTTTATCATTTCCTCTCCCCATTCCCACAGACAGCTACACAAATACTAATAGCATGTGATAAGTATATATAAAAACTCTGATTAATAAAAACTCTAATTAATAAAGAAGCAATTGTTGTATTAATTGCTGGCCTCTGTATGGTCCACATTCAATTTTATTTCTTTGGAGCATCACCATCTTCTCTTCAATTCACAATGCTACTAAAGGACTTTTGTGTCTGTGCACTTCCTGGTCAGTGGGGATGGCATCATGGGACAGAGGAGGCCCTGGGAAAGGAACCTTGGATGCAGGGGAGCACACAGAGGCAGCCAGTCTGTTCTGCACTTTGATCCTGACATCAGGTTATCGAAATCCAAAGATGGAAAGCCCCACATTGAGTCATTCAGTCCTCTCCCAATAGGGTAGTAGATTATGTGGGACAGTGTATCATTTAGCATTTTGTCCAATTCTATTTTAAGTAGTTCTTCCTTGGAGGCCTATTAATTCAAATATGGCAAGGATTTCATTACTGGTTGGCTTTATACTATTTGGTCATTTCTTCCACAAAACACACAGTCTCCTGCTGAGATGTTATAAAAAAAACTTGCCAAACAACATGGAAACAGTGCAGCATTGTAGAAAAAGTGTGAAGCAATAAGCGAATTATTCCAAAATGGCCCTGTAAGCTCATTCTGAAACTACTTGCTTCAACATACTGTCACTCAAAGAAGCAACCATATTCAAGCTCAGCTTCCCAAAGGACTGATGGCCTCACAACCTTTTTCTCCCATAGTAACACCTCATAAGCCTTAAGACTGCTCTGTATATTGCTCAGGACAGCATCAGTCACCACTAAAGGCTAAATTTTAAAGCATTATGGAGGTAATGTAGAGAACAGATGACAAAAGAAAAATGGAAAAATAGCAATCAGCGGCCAAATATAGCCTTTCCAGGAAATGAAAGAAGTTCCAGAACTCAAAGAAGATATACCTAAATAGATAATGTACTTAATAAATAAAACAATCCAGGGCCGGTGAGATGGCTCAGCGGCGTAAGCGCCTGCCTGGCAAGTGCGAGGGCCTGAGTTCAACTCCCAGAACCCACATACAAGAAAAGGGCCAGTGATATCGCTCAGCAGCACGGGCGCCTGCTGGCGCGCGAGGTTATGAGGTCGACCCCCGGTACCCACAAAAAAAATAAAAAATAAATAAATAAATAAAACAATCCAGGAGTTTACAGAAGACACTAATAAACAGCTAACTGAGCTAAACAAAATGATACAAAACATGAATAAGTAGTTTAGCAAAGAATTAGAGTCCATGAAAGGGACCAAATGAAAATCCAGGATATTAAAAATCTATTGATCAGGCCGGTGAGATGGCTTAGCGACATAAGCGCCTGCCTGGCAAGCTCGAGGGCCTAAGTTCGACTCCCAGAACCCATATATGAAAAAAGGTCCGGTGATATTGCTCAGCGGCACAGGCGCCTGCTGGCGCATGAGGTCCTGAGGTCGAACGTCGGTACCCACAAAAATAAAAATAAAAATAAAAATAAATAAAAATCTATTGAAAGCGTGGCCAGCAGAAGTGACCAATGTGAGAACAGTCTCAGAACTGAAGGATAGGGCTGATGTTTGTGACCAATTACTCAGAACCTTAAAAACAACAAGAGAATATAAAAAATGTATCCAACAGCTGCTAGATGACTCAAAGAACACTAATCTAAAATTAATTAGAAGTAGAGAAAAATCAGAAGACAATAAAAATGGCATAAAATACCTGTATATAAACATAATAGAAGAAAAATTTCTAAACATAGGGAAATAATTTAACATACAGATAAGGGAGGCATATGGAACCCCAAATAGCCACAATCCTCAGAGAACTTCTTCATGACCTATCAGTCAAAAATCCCAAATGTACAATACAAAGAAAGAATCTTAAAGCTGTTAGAGAAAAACAGCAAATAACTTATGCAGGTAAACCCATTAGAATTACAGCAGACTTCTCAACACAAACCTTAAAGGCCAAGACGGTTTGGAGTAAAGTATTTCAAGACCCCCGAAAAACCAACTTCCAACCCAGACTGTTATATCCTGCAAAACTATTTTTCAAAGTTGATGAAGAAATGAAGTATTTCCATGAAAAAGAGCACCTTAAGAAATTCGTGACCACCAAGCAGTACTTCGAAAAAATTTTCAAGAATATTCTAGAAAGAGAAAATGAAGCCAACAATACCAAAAAACCTAATATTCATTAATACACCACACAGGATGAGGAATTAACAAGGAGGGAGGACGGGGGAATTAGCAACAGGAAAACAATGCAATGACAAGAATATCAACAACTCTCAGTGATAATTCTCAAGTGAATGATCTAGATTCCCCCATTAAAACACACAGATTGATAGAATGGATCAAAAAACAAAACCTAATGATATGTTGGATATGAGGAACGCATTTAACTGAAAAAGAAATTCACAGATTAAAATTCAAAAGATGGAAAACTGTATTCCATACAACAGGAAACTGGAAACAAAGAGAAGTAGCTACCCTATTTTCAGACAAAGTGGACTTCAAGCCAAAAACTTATCAGGAGAGGCAAAGAATTGGTTGCCAATACCTACATATTGGTTGAAGGAACAATTCAACAAGAAGACATAAAAATTATAAACATAAATGCAATGACTATTCCACACCTAACTTCATAAAACAAATACTACTGGATATAAAAGATCAGATAAACAAATACAATTATAGTAGAGGGCCTCAATACTCCACTATCACAAATAGATAGATCAACTAGACAAAAAAAAATCAAAGAGATATCAGAGTTGAACAAAACCCTCAAACAAATGGACTTAATAGATATCAACAGAGTGTTCCACTCAGCAACAGCAGGATAATTTTCAACTGCACATGAAACTGTCTGCAAAACAGACCACATATTAGCCAATAAATCAATTTTAAATCAATGTGAAAGAACTGAAATTATACCGTGCATATTATCAGATCATAGTCCAGTGAAGTTAGAAATCAATTTTAAGGGCTGGTGAGATGGCTCAGCGGCGTAAGCACCTGCCTGGCAAGCGCAAGGGCCCAAGTTCGACTCCTGGAACCCACATACAAAAAAAGGGCTGGTGATATCACTCAGCGGTACGGGCATCTGCTGGCGCGCGAGGTCCTGAAGTCGACCCCCTGTACCCACAAAAAAAAAAAAGAAATCAATTTTAAAAAGAAAATACAGAAATTATGTAAATGCATGGAAATTAACAATACACTCTTAACTAAACAATGGGTTAAGACAGTTTCTAGAACTAAATGATAATGCCAGGACAACATACAAGAACCTATGGGGCACAATGAAAGCAGTCCTAAGGAGGAAGATCATGGCTGAGAATGCCCACATCATGAAAACATAGCAAGCCTAAATAAATAACCTAATGATGCTCTTCAAGGTCCCAGAAAAACAGTAACAATCCAAATCCAAAAATAGTAGAAGGAAAGAAATTATAAAGATCAGAGGAGAAATCAATGAAATTGAGACCAAAACAACAATACAAAGGATCAATGAATCAAAGAGTTGGTTCTTTGAAAGGATAAACAAAATAGACAAACCCTTAGCCAATCTTCACCAAAAAAGGAGAGAAAAGACCCAATCAATGCAATTATAAATAAAAAATGTGAAATCACAGTGAACACTACTGCAGTTTAGAAGATTATTAGTAACTACTTTGAAATCTGTACTGCAAAAACTTGGAGAATTCAGAAGAAAAGGATATATTCCTAGATACATATGAATTAACAAAACTGAGACAAGAAGATACAAAAAGCCCAAATAATCCAGTAACAGGCAGTGAAATTGAAACAGTAATCACAAAAAAAATCTATCAGCTAAGACAAGCCCAGGACCTGATGGATTTACCACTGAATTCCACAAGAAGTTCAGAGAAGACTTAACACCAATGCTCTTCAAACTCTTTAATGAAACTGAAAGGAAAGGAGTACTCCCAAAGTCATTCCTCACTAGCATTCCTCTAATCCCAGAACCAGAAAAGACCCAACAAAAAAAAACAGCTACAGGTCAATCTCTTGTAATGAATATAGAAGCAAAAGTTCTCAACAAGACACTGGCAAATAGAATGCAATAAGTCATCAAAAAGGTCACATACATCATGACAAAGTAGGCCTCATCCCAAAGATACAAGAATGGTTCAAGATACGCAAATCGATAAATGTAATACACCACATAAAAAGAAGCAAAAACAAAAATCACATGATCCTATCAATAGCAACAGAAAAAAGCCATAGAAGAACCTCATCTCAATCTGATAAAAAGTCATTTATGGTGCACATACTGCCAATATCATACTAAATGGGGAAAAACAGAAAGCTTTCCCTCTAAAATCAGAAACAAAACAAGGATGTCAAGTATCAGCACTTCTGTTCAATATAGTACTCAAAACATTAGCCAGAGCAATCAGACATGAGAAAGAAATATAAGGGATATTATAGGAAGGAGGAATTTAAATTATCATTATTTGAAATTACTTGATCCTCTACATAGAAGATCCAAAAATTTCAACCAAAAGAATTCTAGAATTACTAACCAAATTTAGTAGTGTAGCAGGATACACAGAAAAATCAATAACATTCTTCTACACCAATAATGAACTCACTGAGAAAAAAATTAGCAAAACACTACCACTCACAGTAGCATTGAGAAAAATTAAATACTTAGGAATTGACCTAACGAAGGAAATGAAAGATTTCTACAATGAAAAATCCAGTACTCTAAAAAAGGAGATCCAGGAAGTCATCAGAAAATGGAAAGATATCCCCTGTCCCTAGATAAGCAGAAGAAATAAAGTAAATGGCCATATTTCCAAAACTGATATATAGGTTTAATGCAATCCCAATCAAAATAACAACAGAATTCCTCGCAGAACTAGAGAAACAATCCTAGAACACATACGGAACCAGAAGAGACCCAGAATAACAAATCCTATCCTGGGCAACAGGAGCAAAGCAGGAGCCAACATAATTCTGGACTTCAAGTTATACTACAAAGCTACAGTGATGAAAATAGCACGGTACTGGCATAGAAACAGATGTGGATCAGTGGAACAGAATACAGAATGCAGAAACAATCCCAGGCACTGTTAGCTATCTGATCTTTGATGAAGGGGCCAAAAACATACACTGGAAGACAGACAGCCTCTTTAATAAACAGTGCTGCAAAAACTGCCTATCCACATGTAGAAGATTGAATCTAGGCCCATATCTCTCACCATGTACTAAACTAAAAAAAAAAATGGATCAAAGATCTAAATGTTAAAACAGAAACATGCTGCTGAAAGATAAATAGGTAAAACTCTTGAAGACATAAGCACAGGCAAGGACTTTCAGAACAGGACCTCAATGGCACAAGGAACACTGTAATACCAAAAACCAACAAATGGTATCACAGCAAATTAAAAAGCGTCAGCATAACAAAGGAAACAACCAATGGAGTGAAGAGACAACGTCAAGAATGGGAACAAATTTTGCCAGCTATTCCTCAGACAGAGGACAAATATCTAGAACATAGTAAAACTAAAAACTTAGACCTCTCAATTTAAAAGACTCAATTAAAAAATGAATAGACCCATCACAGTAGAAGAAGTACAAATGGCCAATTATTACATGAAAAATGTTCAACATCTCTGGCCATGAGAAACATGCAAATTAAAACAACACTGAGATTCCATCTTACTCCAGAAAGAATAGCTATCATTAAGAAATCAAATAATAACAAATGCTGGTGAAACTGTAGGGAGAAAGGAACCCTTCTATATTTTTGTCAGGAACATAAACAACCATTGTGTACTAGCATGGAGATTCTACACACACACACACACAAAATCAGTATGGAGATCACACACACACACAAAAAAAGTAGAAATAGAAATCCCATCAAACCCAGCTATTCTGCTTCTAGGTATCTTCCCCAAAAGAGTCATATAACAGTGATACATTCATACTCATGCTTATAGCAGCACAATTTATCAGAGCTAAATCTTGGAAGCAGCCTATATATCCATCTACAGATGAATCAATAAAGAAAATGTGGTAATTATACACAATGGAGTACTGCTCTGCCATAAAGAAGGATAAACTTGAATCATTTATACTAAAATGGATACACATTGAGACCATAATATTAAGTGAAATAAATCACATACATAAGCTTAACTATCACATAGTTTATTCTATATAAGAAACCCAAAATACGTATAAATAAAGAGCAAAAAAAAAAAAGATAATAGGAAAAAGGGAGAGAGATCTTTTGCAAAAGCCAAGCTGACCTAGAGATGGAGGAAGGGTGAAAAGAAGGGAGGGGAAATGGATGAAAAAAAGAATTAAGATGAGTGTTATGTATGCGTACCTACCACCTACAAGGAATGTAATCATTATGTGCTGCAAACATGTACCACTAAAAATAAAAACACTGTGGAAACAGAATTTTAAATATGTAAGACTGTGCGATAGGACGGTGCAAACGTTAATGGAAGTACAACAGTGTGAACATTCAAGAATGTGCAAGAGTATGTGATAATCTCACAGACCAAACGAGGGAGGACCTGACTACTCTAAGCACCATTAAAGCTCATGTGGAGTCTATAGATAACCTGGCTCCATTCCTTAGCTCTTAGCAGCCTCTTAGCTGCTCCCACATCTCCATGTACAAACATACAAGAGAAGAAAGACAATATAGGATCACGAATTTAAACAGCTTAAAATACGTACAGTAAATTCGCATTGGGTGCTAAAAGCCTACCTCTATCCATGTCTGCAGTGTCTTAAGTTGAATTAGAACAAAATCCAAAAATACAATGCAACAAAATACTGCTTATTAGAAATGTAATCAAAAGCTCAAATAGAAGGTCATGAATTAAGGACTGGGTACATTTTAGCTAATCAACCATATATAAAAGGAAAACAACTTTGGCAATATTACTTCAGCAACATAATATTTAAAGCCTTCTATTAAGCTTAAAGAACATTCTATTATGTTAAATAGTACACTTATAATAAAGATACATCATGAATAACTTTATTATGCCAGTGAAAAAAGCCTCAAAATGTACAGAACAAAAATATATAGCTGTATGGTAGAAGTTCACAAATTTTTAAATCATCATTATCAGTCAATACAAATCTCATGGTAAAAAACAAAATAAAGACTGGAAAAAGTATTATAATTAATGAAATAAAGCTAATAGAAAATGTCAAAGTGTCTTAAAAGTAGAAATCTCACCTACTTTCATACCTTTGGTCCATATACAATCATAAACTGTAAAAATAAAATTATCAGCCTATTTTTCAGAGTTATGGCAAAGAGATGATAAAAATATTTACCCAAAAGAACTAGTAGAGTGCCAAATGTTAGTGATGTGCATGCTAATTCACCTGCTCCATGCATTTTAACTTTTACAACCTTCTGGGCTGCAATAATAATTTTAGAGTTTGCCGTGGAACTATACCAAATCTATACAATCTGCAAAAGTCCTCAAAATTCCACATATGTGAATTGACACTGGCCCTAATATTTGCTCTCCACATTTTGCACCAAATTCTTCAATACTATAAAAACAAATATACTATGTGCTATAGAGCAATGAATGAAAAGTACCTATCAGGAGACCACTGAGCTAACACTCAGCACCTCCCATAATTCTGCATTTGAGTGTTTTGTAGGCAGATCCACCTTTCAGTTCCCCAATCCACACATTAAATATGCATCCTTTTCAGGAATTATTGTTTGTAAACCTTATGAATCTAAACACCAAACCCATTTCACCAGAGAGGCAGGGATTCTTTCACTGTTTGCTGTGAATGACAAAACCATACAACTTAATTAAACCATGGATGTGCAAATCTAGTGAACACCGGGAGTGGCAGGAGCCCTGAGTGTGCAGGCAGAGACCAT
Source organism: Erethizon dorsatum (assembly GCA_028451465.1). Classification (NCBI taxonomy): domain Eukaryota; kingdom Metazoa; phylum Chordata; class Mammalia; order Rodentia; family Erethizontidae; genus Erethizon; species Erethizon dorsatum. Next base: position 50,126,651 of record CM051837.1, on the reverse strand, counting down.
AAAACTTACACAGCTGTTCACTTTTCCCAGAAAGCAAGCTCAGTAGATTAGTAGCTGTTTCCTTTTCCTTTTTCTTCTCTCTTCTTTTATTGTTGACATTTGAAACATATGTCCCTCCACCCGGCTACTGCTGCCACCACCCCTCCCCACCAACGCATCAGTTCATTGCACAAGTTGAGGGAAACACATCTTGTCACTGGTTTATTTTCTACCCAGATGTGATTTCCAAAGTAGCAGAGTGCAGTAAGTTCTGGAAGTTATTCTGTACACATTTATTGTCTGATATACATGAGGAATAAAAGGGTGTGTGCAAATTAAGGACCCCACTGGTTCACAGACTTCAATAAGAACAAAATATTGCTCCATAAGACTCACCAAAAAAGTTGATTTAAGAAACTTTCAGAAAACCAGTATTGTTTTTATTTGCTCTGTAGAAAAAAAATTTTCAAGGAAATATAAAAATCTGTTTTCTGAAAGATGTACATGTGAACACACACAAACACAAGCCTGTATACAATCAGAACAGCAGCAAGCAAATCAATTTGATCTTCCATGCTTCCAAGTTTTTCTCCCTGAAAATCATTCCAAAAGTGATAAAATATAATTGCCTCCTCTAAAATCAATCTCCAAAGGTTAGAGATGACACCAGAACATCCAAGATTCCTTCAACTCATTATGAAATTACTCCTTCAATAAAATATCTCCATAAATAATTTTATAACCTTGGACTTGCAGATTCTTCTGGTTCTCTTATTATCTTGCAAGAAAAATTCTTATCAGTAAATTTCCTGTAAGTTTCAAGCATATGAACTGAATGTGCAAATAAACACAAAGTAACAACTTATGCTTGTTATAAACTCGTGTCTATCTAGAATCCCAGAAAGATGGGATGGCAAAATGGAAAGTCCAGTGAGCTAGACATCAGTAAGCCCAGTTCTTCGGCCTGGGCATTAATTTTTGCCAAGATCAGGGGCTTCTTTATTTATCATATAGGAATTAAATCATGTACTACAATGCCAGACAGAACTAGTGTTCTTTGCTACCAAACAGTTTCTAGTTCTCTGCCTGTAGTTCATCCAGTGGCTAGAAAAGTAGGTTGAAGACCACAAAACAGAGCATCCAGTGGGACAGGGAAACAATCTCTTTTGCTGATTGTTTTACCGTCCTCTCTTCCTGCATTCCATGTATCAGGACTTCTGGAAGAACTAGAAGCACTTGTAGAAAAAAGCGTGTTCATGGTCTACTTCTTCTTCAACAAACAAAAAACTGTAAGCTGTCTTTTATCACCCCTGCTATCTGAAAATTTATGTTCTGACACTGAGGCACTCTGCAAAGAGCCATAACCCTCTGAGTCCAATGATAGCCCACACCTGTGACACTGATCACCAGCTCTCTCGGCCCAGGCAATTTATTTGACACCATATTTTATTAACCCAGGAGGGTATCTCAACTATGCCAAATCACAGATGTGAAATGTGCTGCAAATAGTCTTGAACTCCCAAGACATCCTAGGGACATAATGGATAAACTTGTCTGTTATGATTGAGGTAAATGGCTCGGCTCACTCTGGCAAGGTGGGCAGGAGTTGTACCTGCCAGCTGTTGTCATTCACTTCATCACAGACTGCCCCAAAAGTGGAAAGTTTGGTAGTATCTTAAAGCTTACCTGTTAAGCTTCTCCAAGGAGTCCCAGGAGAGTTTTAGCCTGTGGAAAAAAGAAATGAAGTAAATTCTTTTTCAGAAACTCAACTATAAACACAAAAAAAGAGCTTAATGAGAATTAGGGGTAAGGGTAGGTGTGACTTTAGAGAATAACTTTAACTTCACTGCCATTCCCACTTGGGCAGCCAATTCTTAATCAGTAGGAAGCACGTCTCACTTTTTATACATAATAGGTTGTGTTTTACCACAGGACAAGATAGGCATTTCACCAAGAGCTGTGAGACAACACCCAGGGGCACCAACTTGCAACATCCATTTTTGAGGCTCATATTCTTGCTTTTTCAGAAGGCAATCAGTCCTCAAAAATCACCACCTCTGAAGTCCTACCTCAAACAGTAAACTGCCTGACTAAAAGTAACACACTTATGATTTTTATAGATAATTTCAACTCACCTCAAATATTATTATTTAAATAATACAGCCCTGTTTTTGGCTTACAACTCACAAAGGAATTCCTTCATGTGGCTCCAATGTAGCTTTATTGCAGCTCATGTGCACATACATTTTAAAGCTAAAATAAAATAAGTTGTATAACTACCAACTAACACCATTCTTGGGACTGATTTGAACAATCACAATTTCAGTTTAACCTACACCTTCTTAGTCAATAGGAACACTTAAAAAGAAACTTTTCTTGAAGAGTAAATGCACCACTATATTATGGTAGCATTACACACAATTTTTACTCCTTACATTTTTCTGTATTTTCAAAGTTTTCTAGAATACTGAGAAACTTTGTTTTTAAAACTCTAACAACCTTTTAAAAGTATATATATTTAATAAAGTGGAACATTCCCAAAAATGTTGAAAGTCCCGGGTGCTACCACTCTTCTATTCTATGTATCGGAAACACTCACGAGCTGTCCAGTGCATAACTAGCGCTGTGAGTCATCCTCAGGCAATGATTAAGTAAGAAACATCAACTCCCTAATTGCACCAAGAGAAACCAAATTATAGAACAACTGATAACTTGCCCACACAATCTCCAGCACTCCTGGGAAAAGGAGATCCTTGACCATGCTACGTCTTCTCCAAGACCTTCCAGATTACCCTTTGACAGGGTATGGCAAGAAGTGTGGAACTGCACTGAAAAAGCCTTAACTTCCCCATCAGTTTGTTTTTGTTTTTGTTTTTGTTTTTTTTAGTGAATTAAAGTCTACCTTCAACATAATCATGCAACCAAATGAAAGACTTTTTAAAAACTGTTACAAAAAGAGTTGTTTTTCTTCCTCAGGACACCAAATAATGAGTCTGACTAATATTTTCACTGCATTGGCAATTGGCTTCACTTGTTTCCCAATTGACTCGCTCTGTTCTTTGACATCATGTTGTAGACATGACCTTAATCTAAATGTCATTAGTAACTAAATGTAAGATTATTGATTTAGCTGCAAAGGCAACCGAAGACTTCACGTTTTGATGGAAAAGCTTCATACAACTAACATTAAGCAAGCACTTACTATATGCCAAGTGGTATGCTAAGCACTTTGCACGCATATATTAAACTGTTTCATACTTCCAGTGATCACAGGAAGATGGCAATAGCATGACCCTCATTTGAAAAAGGAAGAAACTGAGGCACAAGAATCACAGCTAATAAGAAGTAAGGAAAGAATCGGAGGTAATCTTGGTCTTGGGCCCATACTTTTAGCCACTAAGCTACTTGTTCATTGTCCTGCAAATGGTGCTGTGGTTTACTAATATTGTCAGGCTAAGCAATGTAGTGACTGAGAACATGGGCTTTAGCGTCATACAAGCTCAGATCTTCATGCCCAGTCCGCCTTAGACCTAACTTACATGGTTGTTGTAAGGGTTAAATTAGACATGTGGGGCCAGTGATACAGCTCAGCGGCATAAGCGCTTGCCTGGCAAGCGCAAGGTCCTGAGTTTGGTTCCTGGGTACCCACAAACAAACAAACAAAAATTAGATATGTGTGCAGTCTAGTCAGTGCAGTCACATATTAAGGCTGTGTGAATGGCATTTACTACAATTATATGCACTTTCTAAAACAAGTTGTATCCTCCATGCACTTGAAAAGTTTACAGTCAAATAAGGAATTTACAAGAAGGAAGGCAGACTCCCCTTTTTGCAGAATTAAAGCATCAAAAGCCAAGATTTAGCAGTAGTGGAAAGTTTTGTGGATCTCAAGTGAACAGCACTTTCATTTACTTTTTTATTTTAGGGCACAGGAAATACCCTTATTGGCATGTTTTTAAACTGTTCTTTGATGCCAAAAGACAGAAACACTGCTTGTAATCCTTGCCTCAAGAGGTCTGTGAACAAAATGAAGAAACAGAGAGCTGGCATGAAAGACTGTTGGGCCAGTTCAATACTGCACTGCTTTTTGGAGTGGAAGAAAAAAAGCAGTGAGTAATTTCTTCCATGAGGACAGCCAGTGCATATTATTCTAGTGAAAGTACTTAAACACAAAGAGTAAAGGCAGAACATAAAAAACAGCAAATTGCTTTAAGAAAACAAATCAAGTCCTGTGGGAAAGGATATTCTTGTTTACTTTTATACCTGTACAGCAGAGATTAACACTGAGAGGGAGTATCTAGCACACAGTCTGTCATGTCATAGGTAAGGAGGGCAATTAACACTTGCTAGAGGAGCAATAGAAAAACATCTAAAGAATTTTGTACATGACAACAAAAACCTTCTTTCAGGAGATAATATTGCTTTGATTCACTTGTGTATCATCCAACTACAGTGACAAGTGGAAGTTTATTTATTAGAAAATTATTACCAACGCTTAAAAATTATTTGTTATATTAATATATTTTAAAAGCTTAAAATTTCATGTAGAAATAAAATATTTTGGCTTCTGGAATTAGTAAACTGCAAATTTTTGCTAAAAAATGCTTCAGATTTCTGAATCTGTAGAGTTGAGAGGCCAGCAGAAATGATAGTCACATAAGAAACTATTCTAAGCTTGGTAGAGATTAAATAGATGATAGATAGATAGGTAGATAGATAGATGATAAACAATCTTTTATTGCTTCACTTTGTTTCTCTGGAGAACACTGCCTAATACAATGGGTTATGCAACAATCTTTATTTAGCTCACAGTGCCGTTGGCAATTTGAGCTGCCTTCATTAGGTTACCTCTGATTGTCTGGGCCAGACTTAGTCAATCTGGGTTGAGCTCATTCAAGTATCTATAGTCAACGCTTTTCTATTAATCAGACATTACAAACATGCACAAGAATGTAAAACAATTTCTCTTTTCTCACTACTTCTTTTGGGGTTTTGAAAAATATAGTTATTGTTCAAAAAACATGTTATTCATATTAGAATGTGCTAGGCTTAATATCATCATTTTTAAATGAATCAATAATTTTTTAATTTCTCAGTTTAATTTTAGTACAGTAAATATTCATAGATATAACCCACATAAGCAATTATTGAGGGATTCTTAATAATTTTTAAGTGCACAAGCAAAATATTTGTAAGTTGTTGTTCTAAAACCCATCATTATCTGGAATTAGCTATTACGAATTATAGCCTTAATCTCAGAGTTATGAATTTAACCATGGGCATCAAACTTCTTTTAGTAGTGATCAATGTCCTCCATTACATAAAATGTATCTGTTATATGCCAAGAAGGTGAGATTTCTTATATCGGCAGGTCTGGTCATACAAATCTTTGGGTACTTAAGTAGGTTTTCAACTTTACTCTGGAACAAGAAAACAAAGAATGACAAGTATTTTGAAGAGGAGAATGATATGGTCTGATTTATATTTCAGGAAGGTTAAGTATGGGTCTATGCCAGTGATGGTAGACCTTTTACAGCGCTCAATTATTAAAAAAAAAAAGCCCTCTGCAGCACGTGTGCCATAGGTTTGCCACCACTGGTCAATGCCTATCATGGAAAAATGGCAACCAGGCTGAAGTCCATGTGATCAGTGGTACCTTGTGCTGCACTTCAGGTGAGAAGAGACTAGGGCCTTCTAAATTAAACCAGGAACAGAAGGGAATAAAGAGAAAACTTTAGAAGAGATAAACATAATGCAATATACTACTGGTTAACTAAATGGACGTGCAAAATGAATGGCACATCCTTCCTCCAAAATCTTTCTTGATATTTTATTCAAATCAGACTTGGGCCGGTGAGATGGCTCAGCGGCTTAAGCGCCTGCCCGGCAAGCGCGAGGGCCCGAGTTCGACTCCCGGAACCCACATACGAAAAAGGGGCCGGTGATATCGCTCAGCGGCACGGACGCGCAGGCGCCCAAGGTCCTGAGGTCGACCCCCCGGTACCCACAAAAAAAAAAAAGGAAAAAAAAAAAAAAAAATCAGACTCCTGCTTAATAAAAGCAGTGGTTCCCTTTACTGTAACAAGTAGCTTGCTTGACTACAGATTCTGATATTTCTAAGGTATTGAAAATTAAAATTACCAGGAAAAAAGAATTACTGAATTATTGGCAGAGGGCTGCAATAATTCCTAAGAACACTGCATGTTAATCAGATTTCTTTTGCTGTGACAAAAAACCTGAAAAAAAAAAAACAATTTAAAGAGGAAAGATTTCTTTTGGTTCATAGTTTCAATCCATGATCTGCTGGCTCCATTGCTTTTAGGCCAGTGGAGGCAGAAACATCATGGTAGAAGGGTGTGGCAGAGGAAAACTGTTCATCTCAGGATGGCTAGAAAGGGGTGAGAAGGTAAGGGGGTGTTGTCTGGCTTTCTCCTTCTTCCTCTTCTGTTCAATCTGGGTGCCTGGCCTATTGATTACCTGCTTATTTCTAAACATCATTCCTGTAGAAACAGGACAATGAAGACAAAAGAGACAACAAAACACTTCAGCAGTTACCATCCTATTAGCATTCAAATCTATGATGTTAAAATAAAGATGGAAAAGCAATGTTTCCAGAATGTGTCAGCTACAATATTACTATTATAAAATAAGACTTTTCACTGAGGACACTAAGTCATGGGGAATTTGAGTAACTCATTTCAAGGGGTGTTGACATTGACAGACCCAAGGGAAGAGCAAAGAGGGGGACTGCACAACCCTAGTCCTGGCTGATGAATTCAACTGTGAATCTGGTAGCTTCGTCCAGCAGTGTCAGTGGTTCTTGTCATCATCATTTGCTATGTAAAAACTCACATTTCCCTTATGATTTCTTCAAATTTAAATTTCCTGAGGTCATTTCAAACATTATTTTAAAGGTTCTCTTAGAAAGTGTTCTGTTTTAAACAATGGTTGCCTTTCTGTTCTGAGGGGAAATGATCTTTTGTTTGCATTTTATTTTATCAATAAGGACTTTTCTTAACTCTCCTAAATCAAAGGTCATTGTCATAGAATGTTCACTATACAAGAAAACAAAGTGTGTAGTTTCTACAGAGAGAAAAACTGTATAGTTTCCATTGCTATATATATACATATATATAGCAATAGACTCCTCAGCAACCTCATTCCATCTTAAAACTAGTCATAAACCTGAAAGTAGGCAAAACATGCAGTTATTGAAAAAGAGATCTCCAAAACCTATACATCAAGTCAGGAAGCTACCTTGAAGTTTTACCAAGAATAAAATTATTGTTTGAGTATTTGGATTCCGCACAAGAGAATTGAAAGTGGACTGCTGAAAGCAGATGTTGTCAGAAATAAGAGATGGCAAGTAGCCCGACAGTTAAAAAAAAAAAAAAAAGAATTATATCTATTAAACAAAAGAACTGTAAAAAGCAATCTTATCTCTTCTCTTCACAATGCTACAGAAGAGGGACCATCCATTGCAACTCTCCCTCTACACAAGGACAGGACAGAGATTCCAGAAACAATTTCATCTCTTTCTGTCTCTACTCTTTTTTACATTACTTACCAAGGAAGAAAAAAATGGCATATCAAAGTCGTCAGGCCTATTTTATTGGATGGGTCATTGGGTCTTAGAAACAAGAATCAGGTTGTTGAGTAGCTTTTCCTCAACATCTAAATTCTGGTGTATCTGTTCCTCCTGCCAAAATCTTTATACAGTATCCCAAGGAGCACTTTGGGCAGGCTTATTCTTTCTGTCCTCTCAAAGAAAGTCCATCTGAGCAAAAGCAGAGCTGGCTTCTATCAACCTTTCTATCTAATGCCCTATGAATAAGGGTGCGAAGTAAGCCTACCACCTTTCTTCGCCATTCCTTGTAGTTTGAACACAGATTCTAAACCTGCACTGTAAGCCCAGTCCTTTTAAGCAGATACACTTGACCTTGGGTGCATCCAGACTGGACTACGAAGTAGGAATCCCACTTCACTCTCGGGTCTAAATTTAGGAGTTGTTCATTGGGAATCATGGAGTACATACACAAATTCAGAAAATAAATTCTATTTCTCACTTGACATTGATTAATGTGAGACAAAGACATGAAGGAATAAGGATTGAGGCTTAGGTACTGTTATGGGTCAAAATGTTTGCCCCTAAAAAAGATGTCAAAGTCCAACCCTTACTGCCTATGAATGTGACCTTATCTGGAAATAGGGTCTTTACAGATAATCAAGTTGAAATGAGGTCATTAGGATGGGCCTTAGTCCAATATGACTATGTCCTTATGAAAAGGACTCAAAAACAGAGACACGTATACAAAGAAAATACTGTGTGAAGATGGAAGATGAGTGTTATGGTTTACATCACGATGTTGCCCAAAGCCTCATGGGGTCATAGGTGGGGCTTTTGGGGTGACTGGATTATGGAAGTAGTAGAGCTGGCATGCTGTTGGGAGGTGGGGTCTGGTCTGGTTGGAAGAGGTGGGCCCATAGGCGCATGGCTCTGAAGGTTTTATCTCCCTTCCTGTCTCCTCTCTTGAGCTCCTCTGCCTCCAGGTTGCCATGCCATGAGCAGCTCCTTCCCCACCGTTCCCCTCTGCCATGCCACCCTCCCTTGGAGCCAGCCAACTATGGATGGAAACCTCTACAAACTGTGAGCCAAATAAACCTTCCCTCCTTTAAGTTGTGCATGTCAGGTGTTGGGTCTCAGTGACAAAAAAAAAAAAAAAAAAAAATGACTAAGACAATTGGATAGATCGGAAAGCCAATCAATGCCTAAGAGATTGCTAGGAAAGTGCTAGAAGCTAGGAAGAAGCAAGGAATCATTCCCCTCAAGTTCAGAGACAGTATGGCCCTGCTGACACTAATTTTTCCAATTCTATGCTCTACACTATAAAACAATAAGTTTCTGTTGTTACAAGCTACCCAGTTTGGGATGCTTTCTTGTGGCTGCCCTAGGAAACTAATACAAGCATCTCAAACCCTGTAGCATGGTCCAAAAATAGCCATTTTACCAAAATACACGATAAACAAATTAAAATGTGTTTAGACATCACTAGAAAGAAAAAATTCACATTTAAACAATAAATAAATTTCAATTAACAAAATAGCAGATTTTAAAATTTTTTTTTATTTTATAGAAAGAAGGTAAAACAAAATTTAATAACAAGATAATAGGAGAATAAGAATAGTTAATACATTGAGTATTGTTATATTTAAAGTAGTTACTCAGAGTACAAGATATGGGCATAAAAAATTCTCCAATCAATATTAGCACAAACCTTCCTTTTCTATGAACTAAGAGACCCTAATAGTATAACTAACTTGCATTTTTTTCTCCCTTTTTCCTTCCTTTCTTCCCCTTTCTCCTATCCTAGTTCCTTTTTCCTTTTAAACAATTTCTCCCCATTTCACAATATCTATTCTACATTTTAGAACTTATTTACTCTTTCAATTTCTCACACTAGGGAGACAATACGATGTCCACATATGTGCATCTGGTTTATTTCACTTATGAGTATGGCCTTGAGTTGTATCCATTCACACAGAAAAGTCTCCAGTTTATCCTTCTTTATGGCTGAGTAGTACTCCATTGTATAAAAGACTACATCTTTTTTTATCCATTCCTCAGTTGATGGGCATTTAGGTTGTTTCCAAGATCTAGCCATTACAAATTGTGCTGCTACAAACATGGGTACACATATATCACTGTGGTACGAGGTTTTTCATTCTTCTGGGAAGATACCCAGAAGGGTATCTGGGTCAGATGGGACCTCCAATCCTAGTTTTCTGAGGAATCTCCACACTGATTTCCACAGTGGTTGCAACAGTCTACACCCCCACCAACAGTGGAGAAGGATTCCTATTTCCCCCACAGCCCCTCCAGCATTTGTTATTCGTTGATTTTGTGATGATAGCCATTCTTTCTGGGGTGAGATGGAATCTCAGTGTTGTTTTAATTTGCATCTCTTGAATGACCAGTGATGTTGAACATTTTCTCATATATTTATTTGCCATTTGTATTTCTTCATCTGAGAAGTGTGTATTCATCTCAGATGCCCATTTTTGGATTGGGTTTTTGAATTTGGGGAGTCTGATTTTTTCAATTCTTTATATGTTCTAGATACAAGTCCTTTGTCTGAGGGACAATTGGCTAAAATATTTTCCCACTCTGTGGGTTGTCTTTTCACTCTGTTGGTGATACCTTTTGATGTGCAAAAACTTTTTAATTAGATGAGATCCCAGTTGTTGATTCTTTGAAGTATTTCCCATGCAATCTGGGTTTTGTTCATGAACTCTCTACCTACACCTGTGTCTTCAAAATTTTGACCTACTTTCTCATCCAGTAGATTTAGTGTTTCTGTTTTAATATTTAGATCTTTGATCCATTTTGACTTTAGTTTAGAGCATGGTGCTAGACATGGGTCTAGTTTTAGTCTTCAGCATATAGAGAGCCAGTTTTTCCAGCACCATATCTTAAAGAGGCTATCTTTCTTCCAGTGAACATGTTTGGCCCCTTTGTTAAAGGTGAGGTAGCTGAGAGTGTTTGTAGTTGTGTCTGCATCTTCTAATCTGTTCCACTGGTCCTCAGGTCTGATTTTTTTGCCAGTACCATGCTGATTTTATCACAGTAGCTTTGTAGTATAATTTCAAGTGACGGATTGTGATGCCTCCTGCTTGCCTTTGTTGCCCAGGATTGCCTTTGCTATTCTAGGTCTCTTCTGTTTCCAAATGAATTTTAGGAATGTTTTCTCTAGTTCCATGGGGTATGTTAATGGTATTTTGATTGGGATTGCATTAAATTTGTGTAACAGTTTTGGGAGTATGGCCATTTTCACTATGTTCATTCTTCCTATCCATGAGCAAAGGATATCTTTCCATTTTCTGATATCCTCTTTGATCTGATTTTTTATTTAGAGGCTCATATTTTCAAGAACAAGGAGAGACATTCAGATATATTTGGTAAAAACATGAATATGCACACCCTTTGTGGAAGCCCAATAGATATATGTCTCAGAAGTTTTCCAGGAATTTATTCTAAGGGACGAGTGTTAGGCTTCCTCTCAGTTATCACCTTCAAGTACACTATATAACTCACGCTTTTTATGTTTATTGTAGTCTTCACCTACTGGAATATAACTTTTACAAGAGCAAGGACTGTTCACTTTTTTATCATAAGCACCTAAAATAGTGCCAACACATAAGTCCTTTATAAACTCTTCTTAAATTAATTAAGATGTCCACCATCTTATTCATAAAAGTGTTCACTGCAGTATTTGTATAAATAGTAAAATATTGGAAAAATCTAAATGTTCAATAGTGGGAGACTAGTTAAGAATTTAGCACCACCATAACATCATGCAGCCATGAGAAAGTAAGTCAATAAAAATATTTAAGACTTTGAGAAAACACATTTATAGTATATTAACAGGGTACAAAAGGATTCAAAATTGCACAAACAGTAACACAGTAACTTAATTAAGAGATGGTAACAATGCCAAAATGTTAAACCACAATTACTTGTGGCTAGTGAGCTTATATTTTTGTTTTCTTCTCTTCCCATATTTTCTAAAACCAGGTAAAGAAAATTTTGAATGATTTCCATAGTCCACAAAATTCTCTGAGTATATTTCATCACACAGCACATAGTAATAATAGTGTTCACAGTAAAACAGGGTTATTTTATAAATATTAAATTGCTCTCAGTATCCTCCATGTATAAAGGAGGAAAATTGTGTAGTGGAAATGTGGATTTGATTAGTCTTTATATTATTTCTGTGCCCTTATTTCTAAGGTAAGTAATGTAATTTAATGCTTTCCATCCACGCTAGTTAAAATGTTTAAATATTAGAGTTCTTAAAGGGTAACCTTCAATTACCTGAACAAGATACTTATGTGAAATATCTAGGTCCCCACCACTGCTGGTTAAATGAAACATTATTGTACATGTTACAAGGAAAAGGTCTTTATTTGACTTTTGACAGCTTCAGTAGTACAATATAATACTGCATTTTCCATATTATTCAAACTGATCATATCATGAGAACTGCAAAATTCTGAAAATTTTTTTCTATATCAACATCAATGTATTGTATCAGTTATCACCAATCTATTACACACAATACCACAAAGGTGTATAAATATTTTTAACACTCTTACCACAGGATTCCAAAATCCCTTATAAGAGAAATGGAAGAAGAGGGAATTGCATGACTGCCTCAGGGTTACATAAGAAAATATGCCCTCACTGACACATCCAATGGAAGAATTAGAAGTAGGAGTTGAGGGTTCCCCCAAAACCATGAAGGCAAACCCATAAAAATTTGACTACATGCTGAATTGTGTTTTCTCTTACCCATATACTCTATAAACTAGATCTTTTAATTTAATGAGTAGTGACAAGACTTAATCCTAACACTTACAGGAATAAAAACCATGGCTTCCATTTTGACTTCAGTGTGGCTGTCACCATGCAGACACACCTATGGGAGTTTTCTTGAGATGCAGAGTCCAACTATGTGCTCAGATGAAGCCAGAAGCTGATGCCACCAATGGCACTAAACTCTCGTGTGTACTGTTGGATTGATATGGTTGGTATATTCAGATTTCGACCATCTGGTTCTTTTATTTCACTGGTCTGTGTGCACTCAGAATATTATTCTATAAGAAAGTGCTTACATTGAAGAAATACCAGGCTCACAGTAAATAATCCAAATGAATTATATCATAATGTTTCTATTTGGTTCTGTCCTTTGAGCATTGATTAATAGAACTCTGGCCCTGTTAATTAATTATCTGGTCATGTTTGAGCATATTTCCTTATTATTTCAGGAATCCTTTTCTTTTCAATTTCAATATGCATACCTTTATTCTTTTTAATGAGGTAATTATAAATTGTCAGTCTTCACTCCTATTTCTGAATGTATGATCAAATAAGCACATTGAAAATAAGGGGAAATGCTAGATACAAAAATTTTAAATCTTGCAAAACTAAATTGATGAAAGTAAGAAATACTAAGAATTATAAATCTAAGTCAAACCAGAAACCTTGAAAGGAAAGGAAAGCATTAAACCAGTATGTCATTATTGGGTATCTGCAAAACTTCTGCTACAACTCTCACAAGCTGATAGGTGGGAGGGAAGAGACAAAACCAAAGGCCAAGTCCAGCCCAGAAGACTGCCAAGCTTTTCAAAGAGTGAGAATCCTGAAGGTTAGAGCAAAGATAACAATTTTTTTTTAATTCCCACCTTTGCTACTGTAGAACATTACAGAAGCCAAATGAAAAGCAGACATTTCATCTCTCTGCTCCCGGGAAGCTCGAGTGGAGACACGTGACGTAGACGTGGGAATCAGACCTCTGATCAGGTCTAGGAGCTTGAGGAACTAACGCAGCGCTCTGAGGATGGTAGATGTGACGTAAAGTCGTTGCACCAGAACAGTCAAAGCACAGCAGTACTGACACAATAACTGTCCGTTAGTAGCAGTGCTGATCGCTTTGTGCTCAAGTGCAAAGTTTCACCTGGTTCCCACATATTCTCTGATAGTTCTCCTGACTTGGGTTTGATTCTTATAAACATACTTCTAGTGAGTATAACTTCACTTGAACTTTCTACTTAAACTAACCAGAGTTGATTTCTGATATTTGCAACTGAGAACCTTACTGATGTAATCTTCCCCCAAACTCCTACATCTTCAGTGACCAAGCCAGAAAATTCTATCTGGGGGAGATGCCAGCCAAAAACTCATAAAATCTAAATAAAAGAAGGTAACTTGGAAGAAAGTTTTCTCACAATTACAACTGCTATAGATCAGGGATCTACCCAGGGTCCTGTCCTCCATTATAACTGTGACCTTAAAAGCCATATTTATGACCTTAAACTTTGTGCTTTATATCTTTTAAAACTTTCATCTATATGATTATGACTCATGACCACTCCAATAGCCTATCTTGAATCTTCATGTTCCAGTCACACGCTGACTAATTCACATCAAAAAGAATTACAACGCTCGTTTTCCAAATCATAAAACTGAAATTAGCTTAGTAGCTTGACAGTGTTAACAGTGAGGACTGAAACCCCTGCTCCTGAGGTGCTCACAACCAGCACTGCCTCTTGGAACTGATAATTTATTTCACTTTGTTTTCATAAAGTTCTCCTCACTTATTTTTTAAACAAGTACATATTAAGAGCCTACAATAATTAAGCGCTTTACTGAGAACCAAAATTCAAATTCTAAAGTAGATGTTTGCCTTCAGCTTACTTTTCATTTATATCCATTTATTCGACAATTCAAAATATTTGGTTTCTTCAAATCAAAATATATTCATTTTCTGCTTATTCCTTGAGCATTCAAATCAGTAACTCATTAGCTGAATGGACTAAGTTTTTAATTAGTGATAATCATTTAGGCCATCTTTCATATATAATGTACTTACACTCCAGTTTTCAATATGTTCACTGAAATAAGTTGCTTCAAAAATATGAAAATGTGTCCCACAGGAGGGCTTTAAAATAACTTTCCTTAGATCACATCTCCTCTTCTCTCTGTACCTAGTACAGATCCTACAACAGCATGTAGCAAATATTGTTAAGTACATATACGAGTCTCTTAAGTGCTTAGATTATTTTTCATCCCTTAATAAGTGTCACTTTTGATTATAAAAAGTAGACACAACTTAGGTAAAAAGCAAAATATTAGCAGAAAATCTTAATAGAAAAATATAAACTCAGACACAGGAAGAAACTCGGTATGACTAATATTCAAGCAGGAAAAAACTCTGCATTACTAATATTCAAGCAGAAAGAAACTCTGTCTGACTAATATTCAAAAAGGAACAGTAATAGTGTCAATTAAAACCTTAGCAATTTTAGACTCAGTGGGCTGGTTCATGGCTGTATCCCAGGTACTCAGGAGTCTAAGGCAGGAATATCACAAGTTTGAAACCAGTCTGGGCAACTTAGTGAGACCCTGTCTCAAAATAAAGAGCCAGAGGTGAGATGAGTCTGGAGATATAGCTCAGGGGTAGAGTATTTGCCTACCATGCACAGGACCCTGGATTCAATCACCAGAGGGCAAGAGTAGCAATTTTCAATTTAACCTATGTTTAATATAAAAATCCAAACCAGGCATGGTGGCACACACCTGTAATCCCAGCACTAGGGAGGGTGAGGCAGGAGGATCACTGCGAGTTCAAAGCCAGCCTGAACTACAAAGTGAGTCCAAGGCCAGCCTGAACTGCATAGTGAAATCTTGTCTCAAAAAAAAAAAAAAAAGAATAAAAATCCAGGGCCAGGGATATAGCTCAGCGACACAGTGCCTGCCTGGCAAGTGTGAGGTCGTGAATTTGATTCCCAGTACAAAAAAATAAAATAAAATAAAATAAAAATCCATAGCATTTTAATAACTCTTACAATCTAAGAAAATTATAAACATGGTCTAGGTTTTGGTTGTGAGATCACACAGTTTTGGCATCTCACCCATTCAAAAAGCGCAGAAAATGAATCTGGGCTAGCTGCACTGAGTCATTCGAATTCCACAAAAAGATAAAATTGAGCTATTAAGTTATGGCACTAATGAGCAACAATTTACACACTGCCTCAAGATAATGAGGCCACATTCTCATGGTATAGGATGGGTAATTAATGCTACCAATTATCATGAATTTGCAGTGGAAACTGGTTAACTGCCACAAGCTATTCTTTACAGATTGGAGTAGACATGAAAGAAAATGCTCAGAAAATTTTATATCACTTCTTATGTTGGAAGATACAAACTAATCTACTTAGAAAACTATTTTTATTACATGAAAAACAAAATATTTTTTCTAAAATACCAAACTTATAGCATCCACTCAAGTGGAACAAAATGTTGCACAAACTCTCTAGCCTCACACGGTTATTCTCCGGAAACCTGACCCACATATAACTCCAGCCTGTATCACGGGTTGGTTCCTGATTCTATAAAATCCATATGTACAGCCATAGGAAAATTCAGAACAGGTGCACAGTTTTTGCACTTTTGTTACTGAAAGGGATGTTGCCTTGTTAATCTCAGAGGATTGGCAGAGCAATTTTATCACATTTTCTGAAAAAAAATCTATACAGATTTAAGGTCGCATTCTGGATTTAATTGAAGTAACCTTTTGTACAATCTAGCTTTAATGAAGTGCAATGAAGTTAAAGTCCATGGGGGCAATTTATCTGAAACACTCCATTTAAAAACTACAAGGGGAGTTTTTAATAAACAGTGTGAACTAATGCCCAGGTGGAAAGGTAATTGAGAGGGAACTGGTGTTGGGGCCAGATTGTTATTAAACTCTTATCACAGGTAAAGCTGAAACCCCAATGGCAGGCTGCTCTGTGATTTATCATGCCCTTCCCCTCCTAACTTTAAAGGAAAGGCTATGTTTAATAATGAAAAAATCCTGTGACTAAGCTATAAAATAACTGAGCGATTACTTAGAATAATTTATACAGTGCAATACACTGACCTTGCTTTAAGCATAAAATCTACAAAATAACTTTGGCAATAAAACTGTGAACTACTAAAAGGACTAAAGGTTTTAACCATTTTTATTGTGTGGTGCCTGGGGGGACCATAAATACATATTACATTCTAATCACAGGGCTTAAGAAAATTCTTAATTTTTTTGTATCCTAAAATGGCTTTTCAGAGAAAACTTTGCTCAACTTGGCCAATTACAAATCAAGACGTCTATCAGCCTTACTTTAAAGGGATTATATATAATTTCTACAATATTTTCTCTCCATGTGTGAATTCTGCCTCAATCTCTCTTTTAATTCCCAGCCATGGCCTAAGAGGAAAACTGGCAATTTTTCTCTCTCACCTGTTTAAATATTTACTCTTTAGAAATTAAAAAAAAAGAAGGCAACTGGGCTCTGTTGAAACAGTAAAGATTAAGTTTGTCTGTCCAGGCCACTGAGGCAAGAATGAGTCTATTTCTGGGTGAGAAATGCTCCATGATCCAGGAATCCACAATCACTGTATCCTCTGTTCACTGTAGCTCTTAACAGCAAAGTTCAGCTTTTACTCCAAACTGGATCAGATCAGTACATAACCAAGCATGACGTATCACTCTAGCTGCCTTCAGTTTCTCGATCACTGTGGCTGAGCAAACAGTTTCCCTCTGAATGCTTTGAATTCATGAAATGAATCCAACAGACTTACCTTTCAATTGACTTCAAATTCCATGAAATCTGGTCAATTTCTGCAAGATAGGAATATCAGCACACTGAAGTATTATAGAAACAAATTTTTACAGTAGCATCTTCTCTTTGGGCCACAAAAATCTCTGAACTCCTAAAATGTACCAAAAACCTTAGTCAGTTTGGCTCTCCAGTGAGAATAAAGTCACAGAGATGCTTTCCCTGGGCAACTTTATAAACAAAGTAACTCTCCCAGTCAGAAATACTGCCTGAATATTCCACTTTTATCACTGCTTGGGTCACAGGCGTGAGAAACTTGTGCTTGAAAGCAAAACTGTTTTAAGCCATTATTAGTCTCTGAAAGCAGCTCACCCCCCGTCTGAAGGGACATTAAAAGATGGGAGGATATGATACAGACACAGCGAAAGTTGTGAAAGTCCCATCCCCAGTGAGGCCCTTGCTCCAGGACCCACTGGCTCGACCCAGGTTGTCTGAGGAAGGGGACTCACTGGAGTTGCGAGTGGCTGCAGAAGTGAAGGAGGAAGTACGGAATAAAACAGCAGGTAGTACCCAGGTTCTGGGAATGGACTGTGTCGTTTGGTCCTTTATCTTGTCCCTAGCAGGTAGCCTGAGCTTCAGGTGAACCACACAGTCATGACTAAAAGCCTGACTCTTCACTAGTCCACAACCAAATGCATGGGTAAACCCCACATCCTCCAGGAGGGAGAAGCCTTTATGGGAGGGGATGGATGTAGTTCCCTTTTCCAGGTCTCAGAAACTCCCTTAGGAAGGAGGTTAACACTTCCACATCTGATTACCTGATTATACTTCCTCACGTAATTCCACTATAACACCATAAAAGAAGGCTTTTGAGGGCCTAGACCTACAAAATAGGGAGAATGGGAGAAGTCAGAGATATCATTCAAAAAAACATGTGGTAACTGACTTGGCAGACCAAAGAAAGATGGTTCCCTAAACACTGGCAAGGACAGACACTAACCAATTGGACTTAAGCCGCAAGATCAACTACATACCTCTAGGTGAAAGGGGAGGAATATTTAGAAGGCTATTTAACAATGTATTGAATTGCTGATTCCCACTCTATCAGGAAAATTTTACTCAGGAAAAGATTTACTCTTTTAAGAAAGTCAAGGCAAATACTTAAGGTGCCATTGATAAGGTAGAGAAGGAGGACATGTTAAAAGAGGGGGGCAAGATTAAGTGGAACTTTGCCTCCTGGATACTGAGCACCCCCCACCCTTCCTAGCAATCTTTTCTCTTAGTTCCCAGATCATTGAACTTCACCCTCTGCTGAGACTGTGACTTGTAAAATATGAGAGACTAAAATTACTGACATCAAAGTTTTCCCAATATTATGGCTCGACTAGATTGTTCTACATTAAAGCCCATATCAGCAAGCCCACCTATGGGCTCAGAGATTGCTATCAGCTTCTAAATCTTCCATTTCTAGTATAACCAGAGATCTCAGGAAATCTAATCTATTAAGAAAAATCACTCATAAAAAGCAATGAAAGATAAAGGGTTGATAGATATACTTTGGAGGATATTATATGAAAACTACGCAAAGACGATTATGTTCTCCTTCAAAAAAACAAAAACCTAATGCAGGCCTCAGAAAAGTAAGAGAAATAGTACAAACATGAAGCAAGAACAAGATCATTTTAAAAGTGATATTCAGAGAATTAAAACAAGCTCTTGGAAATTTAAAATATGATGGCAAAAAGTTACCCTCCCCCACCCCAGGGGGGGAAAAAAAAACTATGAAAGTCTAGGAAATAACGTTGACCAAATCTCAAAGAACGTAGGGCAAGTTGTCTAAAAATATAAAATAACAAAAAACAAAAAAAAAAGATTATCAGTTCAGGATGACCATTGTCTGACTAGTGGGAGTTACAGGAAGAAAGAGAAAGACAGAAGGAAAATCACTGCAAAATCCATGTGGGTCAATTGAATACTTCGAAATTTCACAAGCATTTTGTATTTTCAGGTTGCAGTAACAATTTCCTCCCCTTTCCCTCCTTGGCCTGGTATGGGAAGGGAGCCTGTTCCTACTGGCTCCAAGGTAATGCAACCTCCCACACCTTTGTAAATATTACCTTTATTAAACAGCCCTTGAAACTTCTAACTTGAGTTTGAAATCTGAGTTCTGACTGATTGTATCTCCCACACATCCTTTATCAGCAAGCTCCTAAAGATGTGTACCACCAAAGCAAGGAAAGAATCAAATTGGGAGGGCAACTGAGATGCCGGAAACAGAGAAGCCCACAAAGAAACAAAGGAAACTCCTGAAGTGGGTTATAGAGAGATCCTAGGATAATAGGCTGAGCATTGGATGATAGTGCAGAATTTGGATAGGATTAGGAGAAGATTTAATCAACATGAAGATCTCAGAACCCTTAATGTATGAAAAATTTAGCAAGATTTGGACAACTAGTAAGGAGTTTGAGTTTGAGTCAGTGACAAAACACACAGAAATAAACAAAAAAAAGCTATTAATCTACAAAAAGATGAAAGGTCATATAGGAAAAAAAAGCAATCATAATTTGCACAGGCTCAGCACTAAATGGCAGTTACACAAGTCACAATAATGAAAATAATGAATATTGATCTAAGCGAAAGCATAACATAATGGAAGTATGCTTTGAAGAGGTGAGGGGAGGGTGGAGAAGGAAGAAAAGCCCTTGTCTTGGTTACTTATCTCTCATTGCTGGGACAAAATACCTGGCACCCAAAATTAAGGAAGGACAGGTTTATTTAGCTGACAATTTATGGAGGTTTCAGTCCGTAATCAGCTGGCTCCAAAGCAGGGTGGCATGGCTGAGGGGCAACCATTCATGTCAGCAGAAGACAGCAAAAGCCACAAGAACACAAAAGAGGGGAAGAGCAAGCTTCTTTTCCTCCCTTATACTGTAAGCAGCCTATCCGCCCTCGGGGGCATGTAGCACTCACACCATCTCCTGCCCTCCTCTTGCACAGGCTCAGGATGTTTACAAAGTGAGGACCCTGGCCCCCTGCTGAGTCACTTAGTTAAACTTCTAGACTTCTCAAATTGACACAATATATCAACCATTAAAGCCCTTAGCTCCCATAAATAATGCCTAAAATTGAAAATTTGAGAAATAGCAATAAATGTAATGACAAATACCCCCACACAGAAAAAAAGAAGACAATAAGTGTTTAAAGTTGTCATCTCTGGGAAAGAGCGGGTCACAAGAAGAGAAGGAAGAAAACACAAATAATTTTCTAACAGACCTTTCTACCTCTTCAACTCTATGTAACTTTGTTAAAAAATGAAAACTAGAAGGACATAGGAGAAAAGAATATGGAAAAGAAGGGAGACAGGAAATGGAGGGAAGAAGAAAGGTACACTGAGTTTTTAAAAAATCAGATTGGCTCAAATCAAAATGGCAGGTCATAAAGAGCAGAAAGCCCCTGGTGTCCAGAACCTGCCTTCACTGCTTACTTGCTCTTTTCTTCTGCTAACTGGCCTTAATAGACTAAAAGCCTCTGGCCAATTGAACATGCTTATAGCTGCAGTTTGCAGCAATCTGTCTGACCAAATCATTCAGCTCAATCAAGCCCTGGAAACTCCCCCACTCAATCCCATTGTATACATTAGTCCATTTTGTGTCACTACAACAAAATACTCGAGGCCGGATAATATATAAAATAAAGAAGTTTATTTGGCTCCAACTCTGGCTGGAGTGCCCAAACAGTATGATGCTAGCATCTTGGCAAGTTCCCCTTGGTTACACCACTACACAATGGAGAAATGAAAGAGAACTGGATGTATCCAGAAAAGCCTAGTGCGTGGAGTGACGTAACTCTCAAAGGTGCTAATCTAGTTGCACAAGAGATAGAACTCCTGAAAGCATTAATTCATTCAAACGCATGGTGTCTCCAGCACTCCATGACCTAATTACCTTCCACTAGGCCTCACCTCTTAAAGATTCCACCACTTCACACCACCACACCAGGGGCCAACCTTCCAGCATACAACCATAGCAGGGTGCATGACTAGAATTCTTGGATACCTAATCTTCTGTCATTTGTAGACACTCATTAGTTCTCCACCAAGCAGACTCACAAGTCCTAGTGATTTGTGGCAATGTCCCTGGAATTTCATACTGAACTTCTTCATCTTCTGCTCCCCCAACTCCCTCTTGGTTAGTTGTTAATGTTTATAGTGGATTATTATGCAGGTAACCTCCACTGAGCCTAAATTTTGCAGATTCGGACATAGAAACTAAAATTTTAAAATTTATATATATATATATATATATATATATATATATACTTTATATATATATATACATGTATGTACAGCTTAACTTGAACTATCGACCCTACCACTGACATACACTATGAAGAAAGAAACCTCCTGTGCCCAAGTGAGGATAATCACGCAGAATCCATACAGCTATGCTCGCCTTATTCTACTAGATGTGAACTCTGCAGTAGGATTGCCTTCCTACTTTCATCAAGTAATTTAACTTTAGCCAGATTTTCAACATGGTTACCAATTCATTTAACTCATCTAGCAGAATTTCTTTCCTACCTCCCAAGGTCTAAAACGACTTCCCATAAAAATGTGAAGACAAAACAATGGGTCCGACATAAATAATTCTGCATTCAGCACACTAGGCATTCATGTAATTCAGTGAATGTAGCAACCCTAAATTATTATACAAGATGCTAGGTATTGTGTCAGGAGAACAATCAGACCTTAATCTTCCTATTGTTGAAGTGACTCGTTACATGATACTCAGGTGCCATCACATAATTACAGGTCTTTTCAATGCCTTTATTGATAGTCAGATCTCCCTCCTGCAGTCAATCTGAAAAAAATACATGTGTGAGGTGAAGAAAAATGTCTAAATATACTTTACAAGGGCTAAGAAAGTCCTTATAGCTCAAGCTGATAAATGAAGAATGTGAAGAAAGTATTTGCAAGTAGGGAGTAAAATGAGACTAGACAATTAATAGCTGTGCTCTTCCAGCATTGCAAAATCAGACTAAATTGCCTCCTCTTTTAACCTTCTTTAGGCTTAAAATAACCATCTAGGAGACTGTCCGATCCAGGTTCAGTTGTAAAAAGCAGGAATCACAACCAATCCAGCAGAAAGGAGTGCGAAATAGGAAACAGGGTGCCAACAGCATTGAAAGGAAAACTGAACTAACTCTCAGCTGAGTCTTTAGGAAGGGCTCCTCAAGCCCCTGAGGAGCTGGCCATCCAGGCAGAAGGAAGTCCATGGAATGTAGTGTGGGCTTCGCAGCCTCTAAATTACAAGGAGATGCAGAGTAACAAAGGAATGTGTGCTCAAACTAACTACAACACAGATTAGGTAAATAGTCTGACCTACCTAATTTACCACACAGACACAACAACTTTACTCTCCTACAGCTTCTGTGGGTAGTCGCATTCCATCAACCCTTCCTTGCCTCAGCCAACCTGGACACCAAACTATACCCACCGCTGTACGCGCAACAAAAATAATAGCTAATGCGAACATGCACTTCGCTTTATGCTATTATAGTCCCATCTTAAAGTTAAACAAGCTGAGAAACAAATAAGAAAAATAACATGTCCAAGGTCAGCCAGGAAATAGTGAAGAAATCTGACTCAATAGACTCTGATGTTAGCCTATATTACATAAGTAGAAACTGTAGAAAAATTTACAGTCCATACTGGAAGATGTAGGAGAAGGCCTCGAAACTCTACCCAGAATCATGTGCCATCTGTTAGCTCACTAGACACAGCATCTTCATCTCCTTCCCACAGGGAATATGTAGAGAAGTAAGAGTCTCCTGTCACTGCCCTCTCTCCCGGTCCCCTGAAAGAGTATGATCATCAAAAAAGATAGCTTGCTGAAAAAGAATATGGTGACCTGTGTGATTGGCCCCCAGGGAGCACAGTTTTGTAAGGCATGTTGCCATCCACCATAGACACTTAACGAAACCCCATAAATAAGGATTCTGATGCCCTCGCCAGCATTTGAGCTCTGCCTTTGTAAGCCTAATCCTTCAGGAGGCTCCACCTCACGTAGAGGGACAAAAGAAGATGGGAGCTACGCATAATCATTTGATGGCTGGAGCTCCGTTATGCCAGCAGAGAAAGAAGCGTTATTTGTAGCTGACCTTGAACCTCAGCGCCCAGCACCTGCCTCAGAGCTGTAGTAGCCTTGCCATCTGCCCATCAATCAGCAAAGTTCCCAGCCCTTAGACTATACTTTAACATTCCTGCCATCCAGATTCTTCTCTATCCAGACACTTCTAAGTCCTGCCTTTGCCAGACCCCGGTTTATCACCAGTCTATTTTATTTAATTCATGTGCAAATTCTTGCCTTCCCAAACCTGCCATTGCCCCTCAAGGACAGGATGCTGGTGCATGCTTTAGGGTTATATCTGGCATCACAACTTTCAGAGAGATAATTTCTTGTAGCTTCCATACCTGCTAATATAGCTATGCACGCCTTTTTGTGAATTCTCAGTAAAAAGTTGGTCTTTGAGTATTTGAGTTAATTTCGCTCAAAAAATGTAATGTTACCATTTCAGAATAAAAACCTGAAGACTTTTCAAAGGCTCATTGGACATCAAATAATCCTTATAAAATGCTAGAGTATAAATTAATCAAAATTGCATATCTTTAATGTCCCTTAAAATCCAGCATTTTATATTCTTTAGGGGCCTACTGAACCTTCAGAGTGAGTCAGGAGAAGAATGAGAAATAAGAGATGAAAGGGATACAGGACATGGGAAGAAGTGAAGAAAGCTGTAGAAAAAGGAGCAGTTTATAGGGAGAGAAGAATGCAGAGGGACAGTGAAAAAGCTGAATAGTGAAAATAAGAGAAAAATGGAAGAAGTATGAAGAGCATAAACATGGTAGTACAAGGCAGTAAGAGAGGAATAAGCAACAAAAGACTCTTGCCCATCACCTCCCAAATACACGCACACACACACACACATGCATGCACACACACACACACATACACACACACACACATGCACAAACACGCTTTGCTTCTTTCCAAACTCATTTCAGCCAGCTAGTCCTTTAGGGGAAAATCAGTACGGTGGAAAAGCCTCTACTTGGAGTTCAGAGAACCCCAATTCTGGTCCCTGTGCTGGAAATGACTACTTGTGTGTAACTTTCAGTGAATTGTATGATTTTTTTCATTTAATCTCTATACAAAATGGTGCTAGATGTCCAGGCATGAGAAGAACAGGGGCCCTGCAGACAAAATCGGGAAGACTCTGAGAGAGAAAAATAAAAACCAAAATACAAGAAAGGTGAACAAAGTTTATTTAATTCATGCAAAATCCTGGCTGTATGAGCACTCCAGATGGAGCCAAATGACTCGACCATGAGGGCCATAGGTAACATTTCTGTTTCCATTAGGAACAGTCAGGCAGATGCCCTCAGTGCAGCAATCTGAGAGATATGCCTGCTGCTCTCCCCCACAGGAAGCATCTAAAAACTGAAATAAGTGAGGAGGAAGATCCAGGGTGTCCTCCTTCCTCCCAAAGTCTTCTAAATTGCTATCACTGATGCCTTCCAGCCTTTTCTGCTAGCCCCCCATCCAGGTCCTAGCTGTTGCTAGCGTTTTCCTGCTATTATAGAGGTTATTTTAGGTGATGATTGACAATGACAATTATAATTGTGATAGCAATAGTGATGGTGAAGATAACAGTAATAATGATGGCAATTGTAGTCAATAACATAATAACTGGGAGAGAAAAGGAAAAGGACTCAAAAGAGAGGGAAGAAGTGGAGGATATAGAAGAACCACCAAGAGAGAAGATTAACCATCTTCCAGTAGCTACATGGCCCTCTCTGTTCCTTCTGTCTTTCTACATTTATAGCATGCCTGCCATCTCCTAACTTGTTTACAGTGCTGTCAAGCTGAACTCAATTCCGCTCCCTTGAGGGGTTTACAGGATAGGAAAGATTACAAACAAAATATGTCCTATTATAAATAGGTGCTTGGATAAGGAAGCAAAAGGTTATAGAAATACACACAACCCAGAGGTGGTGGCCATGGATGTCTTCACATCTGTGTGTTACAAGTATGAATGATTAGACGGGACAAAAGAATAGAGGCAAGCCAACTATGAACATCTTCTGAGAAACAAGACAAAAAGTGTTGATGGCATGAGCTAAGGTAGTGGACATGGCCAGCCTGAACACTGAGGAGCTGGCCATCAGGAAGGTAGGCAATCAGGAGATAAAAGCCATCAATACCCTCTCAAAGGCACTAGCCAGACCCTGGAACACTACTACAAAAAAATCCTTTCCACACACACCACCACCACCACGCCGGTTTTACCAACAGGGTGACTACCTCCTTCTCATTCTGACTTCCAAACCTTTAGCGGAAAAGATAGATTGATAGGACTTGGTGGTTAATTAGGTGTACAGGGCAAAGTGAAGGAAGAAGTCAGGAAAAAATTCCAACTCTGTAGATGGGACTAGTGAGTGCATTGTGATTTCATTTACTGAGGTGGGGAACACAAGAAGTGGTACCATTTGGATAGTGATTTCAACTTTAGTCACATGAGCTTTACATGTATACGCCACCTAATTATGAATAACAAGTGGGCAGATCAATCTGTAAGACTGCTGTGGTGAATGGAAAGAGACGTATTAAGGAAACATAAGCCCTTGCCAACCAACACGTCTTTCCCTAAAGTCTCAGACTGTTTATTTCAAGTGCAGCCCCACTGGAAAACTTTTCAGGGCCTAAACCCACAGTCCTTGCTGCTTTGCTCATTTTGAGCAACATCATGTGCACATATCACAAGTTCAACAGCTGATTTGGTAACGTCACTGTCTGAGGGATTCCTGTTTACAACATTCCCTCTGTGAGTAGACCGTTCACCCAAGGATAGGAGATGCTCCTGGTAAGACCATCTCCACATCTAAGGGACTTTTCTGTGAACTTTTGTCACCCTGGTAGAACAACCATCTCTTGCTTCAAACTCAAATTCTTCCGTATTACACAAAGGTCTATATATTACTTATTAGTTGCTATCACTTATTACTACTCATTTATTATAAAAATTAGGATTAGACAAGAAGTAAGACTCTGCCCCAGACATGCTAAAGATGTAAGTGCCACATTGTTTCAAAGTGTCTCTTCTGGATTTATTGTGCTCTTTTAGGGGTGATTTTTCTTTTCTTTTCTTTTTTTTCTAATAAAAGTATTTTTTTTTACTTTTCTCTTTTCTAAGAAAAAGAAATCTGCATGAAACTATGTATATGCAATCACTTCAAGCTAAAGAAAAAGAATAGATTGTTTGGAATCATTTGTTGTCAAATTTTGTTGTATTACAGATTTGCTATTCTGAAATTCATTCTGTGTATTAAAGCCAAATTAATTTCCAATAACATTAATTTTATGTCATATTCCTTCTTAAATAGTTTCCTATTGCTAACCTATCTCATCTAAACTCTTCCTTGATTGAGTTGCTGGTAGTATATATTAAGTACATTGAACCTAGTTCTACTTCTATCAACACAAACTGTGCTCCAAGCAACAGAGTCCCTACTGAGTTACTTTTTCTCTTCTTCACCCTGCACCTACACACATATGCCATGCTCCTTTCCAGCTAGCTCTCAGCCTCCTTTATTCAAATAAAATTTTATTGTTTTACTGCTGCCCAGGCAAAGTGGAGGATTCCTGGATGTTTAAGACAGGACCCCCATCTCTCAATAGCTTATGCCTCTAATAGGCAAGATGAAACCCACAGGTAAGTAACTATCAGAGTATAGTAGGTACTCTAACAAAGCCCCGTTTCAGGGCCCAACAAGAGGTAATGTCTTAAATAATACCCTTCACCTCCTTCTCTACCCCATGACATTCTATTTTGAATATTTGGTTAAATTCCCACCCATCCATGATGTTTTCCTAAACCACATCTGCCTCCAGTGGTCTTTCTCTTCCCATAATTTACAGCATAATCAGTAATAAAAAATGTAACCCTGAATGTTAAGTCTTACCCTATTCTTACCCTATTCTTACTTTCCTGTGGGTTGCCATCATCTCCCCACATCTCCTCATTATATTGTAGACCTTAAGGGCAAGGATTCTGTCTTCCTGTTTCATTTCTTACCTCGCTGTACATAGCACAGTGAGTATTATCAAAGGCATTTGCTTTTTATCAAAATTTATAGTATAATATATGCATTTCATAAAGATCCAGTTTCAATCGTTTCTAGAAGAGTAATATAAATAGTAAATGGACTAAAATAAAAATTATAACAGGAAAATTTTTTGAGATTTTAATGGAAAAATATGGATCACATATGTCTAATAAAAAATTATCAGTTTACTTAGTTCTGATTGTTTTAAATAGTAATTCATTCCATTCATTCATTCACTCAACAATTGTATACCGAGTACCTACTATGGCATAAATGCCTCCTTCACAAGGTGAACAAAATGATCTGTTTTGAAGAGCTTCTGTTCTGAGAATTCTCCAAGAAAGATAAAATCCTTGACCTTGACCTTCAAGAGTTTCCTGATGTCCCAGAGCCCTGGATCATTGAGTTGGAGCCACAATACACAGTACCTCTAAGCCAGGAGTATACATTTTGTTCTTTGTCGTCTTTTCTACCTTTGCCTAATAGATCTTTGTTTTGAGATGTGATCTGACTGCCCACTGGTCAGCTCCAGCTGGCACAGAAACAGCAGGGAGCTGCAGAGAACACAGCTGAAAATGTGGGTCGCCAAACTCTATTTATTGTCTAATATTTTTGTGTTTTTTTTCAAAGAAACATAATCATTAGTGGCTTTGAACTACTTCTGCCCATAGCATTTTATTTCCAGTCTGGTCACATGAAAGGTTCACTGTGGCTCCTGCGTTAGGCAGCAGCCTTGTTGATAAGTAACACATAGCAATTTCACCCACACATTTCAAAGGAGCAGAAAGAGAATTCACCAAAGCTGCCCCAAGGATTCTCTATTTTCTGCCCTTTGAGAATTCATTTGTCTTACAAGAAAATAAATTATCTGTATTTCCCGCTAACCAAAAGCCAAATTACCGGGAGACTCCTAAGAAATTTTGGAGAGAAGAAAGGGACTGGAGGACCGGGAGAAAGAACACAAACCTCCCTCCATTCACACACACTCAGTCTTCTGTTGCCTAAGAGAATGAAATCTTAAAAGCAGCTAGGATGAAACATGGAAATGGCATACTTCACTTATTGACAACTGGGAAGAATGTATCCAAATACAGTCACAGAATGTGTGGCTATATTTAAACAAAATAAAGCAACACAAAAACATTTGGCCAATAAGGTTCCCCAGACACAAGGTGTTATAAGCCAATGAATGATGGCGCTATTTTTAGTTTTGTACTGTCATGGCAAAGGGTCAGATCTTCAGAGAAGTCTTGACAAAGGATTTCACTGACCTCACAAATATATTTTATGTTTCACCTCAGAAATGTTTAATGTCTGCAATTATGCGTCAAGTGCCTGAGAGCTTCAGAACACATGCAACTGCAGTCATGAGAAAGGAAACCTGTGCAAAAAGAAAGCTGGGATTCTACTGTCCTCTGCTGGACACACAGGGAAAGGACTATTTCTGCATTCTTTGCAGAGGATTTTCGAGTAATGTATACCTGTTTGCAGCTAGGGGCATTTTGTTACAACAAGCAATCTTGAGCATACAATGCTTAATCCATGTCATGTACACTTGCATGATTCTATGGAAGGTTGGACAATCCAGTACACATTTCAAGATGCATATAATTAAATATTATTAAAACCAAGGAGTGATTTTAAAATATTCTAATTGTTCTTTTTAAGTGGTTCTTACATCTTTAAGAAGAAATTTTTTTTTTTGTGGGTACCGGGGGGTCGACCTCAGGACCTCGTGCACCAGCAGGCGCCCGTGCCGCTGAGCGATATCACCTGCCCTTTTTTCGTATGTGGGTTCTGGGAGTCGAACTCGGGCCCTCACGCTTGCCAGGCAGGCGCGTACACCACTGAGCCATCTCACCGGCCCAAGAAGAAATTTTTTAAATGTGAAAATATCTATTGACATTTGTTCATAATATGAAAAAATTACTACTGCCACATGTCAAAAGAGCTAGAGATGCCAGTTTAACACTGGAAGAGCTATTTCCTATTTCACAAGGCAACATTATACAAACCATTAAGGACAGACACTTAGGTATGTTTGTTTTATGGTTTTGTTTTGTTGTTTTGAAACCAATACATCTTTAAATATTGTCTTTAAGCATAAATTTCAATGGAGCTGAGTTAGTTTAAAAATCAATTTGTATTTGCTTAGCAGACAGACACAAAATGTAGCCCTGTGAAGTCTTCTTCATTCAAACCAGAAAAATCGCCGCTGTACTCCATTTCTAGTCTTTAATACTTCACTGTAAAGACATGCCACCAATTGGCTTCCATCTAAACCTAGCTCACTGGGAAAGTGAGGGAAACATTGACTGAGCCCTTCCCCGGCTTCCAAGCATTATACCATGTAACCTCACAACAACATTTACATCATGAGGTTTACATCATTATCTGCATTCATTATGTGCCTCAGAATACACACATAAAAAGAGCTTCCAGAGACTGGGGGTGTAGCTCAATGGTGGAGCACTTACCTAGCACTTACCTAGCATACCAGAGACCCCAGGTTCAACCCCGAGCACTAAATAGGAGGAGAAAAAGAAGAGGGGGGGGACACCCTCCCACCCTACCCAATGTTTTAGACTCCAGGAAAGAAGTGGTTTCACCTCTACATCAGTCTCTCAACATGATTCTTCTAAGCCTGGTAGAAGAAAAAAAAAGTCAGGAAGATAATACCTACAGCCTTTTCCTTACTGCTGCCATGATATATCTATTATCTTGGACAAATCAAATCTTTTTAGTCCTTTGTATAGACATCTGGACAGTGAGAATAATATTAGCTGCATACCTTCATCACTTCATAGTCATTCAAATGGAGTCTCAATAGGGAAAAGAAAGTATTTAGATTAATATTTTTAAAGAGGCTATTTAGATTAGGGCAAAGAGCTCTAATTGTAGAGGTAGACAGAGATAAAGTGACAGAGTAGAAGAGACAAACCCAAGCTTTGCCACTTGCCAGCAACATAATTCTGTGCAACTCAAAGCCCAAGTTCCCTAGTTACTTGTTCAAACAGAACAGTATCGTCACCAGTCAGCTGAAGGTTCTTTTGCTCAATTTGAGTAGAAATCACAAGTAGGTAAAGTGCAGCTCCTTCTGGTGTTAACAGCCTTGAGCTCTGAATGCTTAGTGGCACCCCACCACTCCCCTGGCCGCTGGAGCCAGCAGGTACCAGCCGACCTCAGGAATTCTTACAGGGACCAGAGATGGCAGCTTCCAGCAGCTCTCTGTTGCTCTGCAACATTCTCTGGCTACTGGCTGTCCTCAGTATTTCTAGTCCCACCTGCTACCCATATTCGGTGCCAGCAGCCACTGGTCATTGGTTGTTACCAGCAGAGCAGCCTGGTCTTTGAATTCATGAATAGGCAAAAAGATGCCATCCAAAAGAGGCTCTAGTAGGACTTAAGGTGGAACAGTGTACGGACTGACTACTAAATACATGGAAGAAGTTGCTTACACAGAAGAAAAGGGTGGGTTCTTGTACGTGTGGTGTCAGACTTTCCGTTTCATCTTCAGTAGAAGAGGGGCGCCTTGTAGACCTCACTGAGGGTAGCTGCAGAGGGCAGAGTTTCCTACAGAGGCTGTGGAGTGAAGTCACCTGGGATGGATCCGCAATTTCAGCTTGCTGTGATGCTTTTAGGGCAGCCACATGAGACAAATGAATAGATAAAAAGAACCTCTAGGGAAGCATCTAGGCTCTTTCTCCTGCCTCAAGATCAACCCTGGTCAGTACTCAACAGATATTGTATAATTTCTATTTTCTCAATTACCTTTAAATGTGGTTACTTCTTCATCTATTGAAGAATTTAAATCTCATCTGGAAAAAGAACTAGATTCTTCTAAGGGTCACTCCCTGCCCTATACTTAGAAAACTATTATTATGCAAAAGTTTTCAAAGTGCTTAGGAGACAGAGGAAAGTAAGAGTTCACTTCTGTGCACCCAGCGTGACTATAGAAGCTGGAAGAAGCATAAACTGAGCTTCATTCTGTTCTCTTATTGCAGAAACAACAAACATTAACCCAGTAGATTTGCCCAAAAATATGTCAAGACCAGAATCCTAGCCCATTGGGCTCCAGAAGACACAATAACACTACGTTAACTCAGGCATAGCTGCAATCTTCCTGGAGATCCACTGCCAGGCATGCTGAGCTGTATGGGTTTGGCAGATTGAGCCACTCCTCAGATCCCAAAAGGTAGGGTGAAAATCAGACATCACCTAGCTAGGAAACACTGCACAGAAACATCATGAGAGGAATTTTTAATCTCTGTAGAAATAAGCTTATCATGTTACGTGTATTTTTTAAATTCTACAGGATTCACGTTTTACACTGGGAATGTGACTACATTACCAAAAGCTGCAGCCAAACACATTAAAGGAAAACTAAATAAATAAATAAAACTACTAGGTCTGAAGGAGAGAGAAAAATTGCCTCTGGCAGAACTGTGAAAGAGGTGATGTGTAACCACAGAAATGCCCCCATCTCCTGGCTTTCTTTGTTCAACACCCACTAGATTTGGGGGGGTGGATGTTTTCAAGTAATGTTCATCCAGTCACATCATAAGGTCCCTTCTACCTCATTTTATTCTTTCCTAAATTTATTATAATAGTCAAAGGCCCTGCTAAGATCTGTAATGTAGTATTACCACAATTTAGTCCTTGCCGACATCCAGCATATTCAGCATCCCACTGCCCAGAATTTATTACAAAGATATTTCACTACAAACACAGTTGTCTTTCAGAAATGAATACAAATAGCACCTTGTTTGATCTAATTAGACTGGACTGAAGCTCTGAGCTGTCTCCCTAGCTTAATAATGGGTGGCCTGTCATGTGTTGTTTCTTACTTAGCTGCTTCCCATCCAGCCCTCCCACCCCAAATTCACAGACTCCCTAATTACTCTTTGTGATGTGTTTGTTTGTTTTCTTGGGTGATTAGTTTAACAGAATCCCTGCCTCGAGAATGATTTTGGATTGCTGGTGTTGATTTATTTACTTGCCAATGCTTCAGCAGCAGCAACAGGCTTTTGCATTATAAAACAGAAATGATTACCATTACATGTGTGTACAGACACATAATTATGAATAAAGATAAGGTGTCCTAAAATATTCTGACAATATTTTGTAATATCTTGTGTCCGTGTGCCTTCTGAGTAAATGTGAATATAATGCATGACTTATTTTAGGATTATTGACTTCTCAATACAGCACTATACAAATCCAGCATTTTTAATACTCACCAAACATATATTAAGAAGAAATACTCCACCCCAGATAACAATACACAAACATAATCAAAAACTTCCTTTTATCTACCTGAGCTAACATATATATGGCACATCTCCTCCTTAAATTATAAGCCAGAAGGCATTCCTGCTGGAGAAGTTCATAAACAGCCAGACAATCTTCCTGGGTAACTTATAACTTAATGACATATGCATTTGAATATTTATCTGCATTACACAAAGACTTGTTTTCAAGCCTCTGTTAATTCCTAGAAGTAGGAAAATCTAGAATGTTTATAAAAAGACATTCACAATGCCCTACTATCCTCAAAATTTATTCAGAAGACCACCTTGGAAAGGAAGTTCTTTGAATAAAATAGTCACTCAACCCTTTGAACGGGCTCCCAGGCAAGATCTGTGAAACATCAAATTTCACAGTATAGCAAATTTGAAAAATTGAAATACATTTTCTTTTCATATCCTTTGTTGGTAAAATAGAAACTTTGGGAAACGGACTTTTGATTCTCTTTAGTATGAAAGGAAGATATTTTTCCTCTTTGCTTATTTATAAAACCATAAACTTTTCTTTGTAGTTGAAATAAGAAAAGAGTCTGGGGAATTAATTCTAAGAAGCAGAGCTAAGGAATGATTTTAACATCCTCACCTGAATAGTTTGAATTTTCCCTCTCCGAAAAATAGTCTGTATTGACAAGACATGCTCTTTAAACTGGTTAGGCGCCCTTCTGCATGTGCCTGCAATTCACAGGGCTAGCGCCCTTGGGTTCTACAGTGAGGACTCCAAGCTCTCCACTTCGTGGGAGAGGCAGAAAATTTGAGAGATGAACTCAAGTTTAAGAACTCAGTGTTTCCCTGAGATCTGTCTACAAAAACTAAGGTCTCTATTTAAAATAGCACATAGATAGGTAGATGATAGATAGATAGATATTTTCTATTGTGACATATATTAATATATAATATTTGATTAGCTGCTGTGTACTTACAATTTGTATATTATCTAATAATAACTTAAAATTTAGAGATTTTTTAAATTTAGCTAAAGATAGATATTTCAGTTATCGGTCTCCACTTATTCTCAGTTCTAGTTTACTTCTCAGATTCTTCATCAAATTGCTTAGCATATTAGCCAGAAGACACATTTTCCTGTGAGAACAAATTAACCTGCCAAGTCCCAAGGACTTACAACAACAATGAGGTATTTCTAGCTCAAGCCCTGTAGTTCTGTGGGGTTCTGTACCATCTAGTTATTCAGAAACCCAAGTGACAGACACTCTTAACTTTCCAACATGGCCCCATTGCCAAGGCAGGGCAAGAGCAAACATAGAGGAAATCTTCAGGCTGCTTCTCTATGCCCCAACCCAGAACTCACACAAGTGACTTTTACATTCAGCTGCAATCAATGCAAATGGCCTGGCTCCAACCTGACTAGAATGGAAGCTGTGACAGGAAAGTGAGAACAGAGATATTCAAAGTGCATTAAATGTGTCTGGAACACCCAGAAGCTTTTTTTCTGATGGTCAGAAACTCCCATTCTACATTCATTTAAAATGTAACTTGGTACACTCGTGCTTTGGAGAGAGGGCCTGCCAGAAAAGCTCTCCCTCCTCCTGTCTACTTCTTGACTTCAGAATTGAAAGCCATTAATCAAATTGATTCTTGTTTCAAAGAAAAATAACATTTGATTTTTCATTAAAGAGGCATTGGTGAAAAAAGAAGAGCTCTTGCTTTAGAATAACAGAGTGATCTGAACCTAACTTGAGCTTTTATTAGCCATCATGCTAAACCTTCCTGTGCTTTGGGAATATTGGTATTGATGACAATCAGCTTGTTATACGAATTGTCCTAAATTGTAACCTCCTTGAAAGCAACATAACTGTTGTAGTCAGGAATTGCAGGGGAAACAGTACAATACAGGACACATAATTTATAGGATTATTTTATAATAGTCACCCAAAGAGTCATATGCAAAAGAGTACAGGAAATCTGTCCACACACTAAGGACCCCAAGAACCCAGCTGAGGGCCTGGATTTCTACAGCAATGGCCTGCATGAGTCCAGCTGAAGACTCAGAGCCCATGGCAATGCCCTCATCATTCCAACTGAAGGCCTACGGCCCACGACAATGTCTCATGCAAGTCTGTTCCATGGATCTGCTCTGGAAGGCCCAAAGGTCAGTGGTGGAAGCTAGAAAGTCTGCACCAGCAGGATGAAGGATATGCACCAGCAGAATGAAGGATCTGTGCCTGCAGGCTGAGGGATCTGCACCGGAGCCAGGAAGCCACACTCAGAGTAAGGACCAGAGCTCCCCCTAAAAGTGCCACAGCCATCCTCAGTGACAGCGAGGTCCCGAGCTCCTCTGACAATGAGAACAGCCAAGTTCCTATCAGGAAAGCCAGCGCAACAAGCTCCTCCAGGAGAACCAACAGTACCATCCCTTCCACTCCAGTTCTTCTTTTTATGTTGTTGGCAACAGTCCTCAGCTGGGCCCTCCACACCCAGCACCACGCTGATTCACTTCAGCTGGGTGTTACAAGTTGACCACCAGTTGTCAACCCACCACAGTAACACATATCAGTACCTCCCATAGCCCTTAGCACAGAAGTGGAGCTGATTTACA
Source organism: Erethizon dorsatum (assembly GCA_028451465.1). Lineage (NCBI taxonomy): Eukaryota > Metazoa > Chordata > Mammalia > Rodentia > Erethizontidae > Erethizon > Erethizon dorsatum. The sequence goes on along the minus strand of CM051837.1, from coordinate 50,091,487 downwards.
GCTACGTCAGGAGTCCTTTTTCCTGCTAGGTATATCAGATATTTCTTCTCATCAGGGAGAAGAGACAGCATCTGTCAAGCACTGACCCTTATATAGAATGGCAATTTGTTGCCATATTTTTTACATTTGAGCTTTGCTATTCCGGATTCTATCCAGTGGTACCTGGCTCAGGCAAACTCTTACACAAATTAGGGCATGAGGCTTTGATTAACACACTGATCTGAAAGCAACCCCACATTAACACTCTCAGATGAAACTCCGATGGGTATATTTGATATTCTCCTTCTTAAAAAGGGGATAAAACTTTCCATTCACTTCATTTCACACATTTCTACAAGCCTAACCCAAACTTTGTTTTCTTATCTAATCATATCCAACTTTCTCCACTTCACTTTTAGATATTATTTAATCTGACCTTGCCCCATTTCTCTATCCTCATGTGGACCAACACTTGCAAAGACTTGCATTAAGGGGTAATGGTCTAAACATACCTCTCCTCTCAAGGAAGTGAATTTGGAAACTTTTGAAAATTTTAAAATATTATCCATATACTCCTAAAATTCTTTTTCATTTTTGCCCTGGGTAGATGGACTCATTTCCTACCACAGCCACCACCACTACTCTGAAATCTTGAATCTAAACCATTTGTGATTTCTTCAATGAATGGAGCATGGCAGAAGTGACTGGGTGATGTCTAGTGAGTCATAAAAGATGATATGGGTGTGTGTGTGTGTGTGTGTGTGTGTGTGTGTGTGTGTGTGTGTGTGTTTTGAACACCAGAACAAGCATCCTTGGAATAGCGAGCCATCATACAAGAAGAACAACTGACCCAAAGCTATCAAGCAATGAGAAAACCACACCACAAAGAAAGGACATGGAGAGGTACTGGGGTCACTCTGGAGGCAGGGAGAGCAAGGGGAAAACACGGGCAAGGATATTTATTACGGTTTCCTAAGAAACATTTAAGGCAGAGTGGGATTCTCATGAATAATTTCAGTGAGCTTTGAGTCCTAGGCATCTTCTCTAGTTGTTTAGTTCCTGGCCCTGGGATGACTAAAACAGTAGAACAGTGGCCCAGAGCATGAGAACAAGTAAAGAGGTAGTTGAGGATATGTTATTTAGATTGGTTGTTTTGCAAATGAAAAGTGCACTTACAGGTGATTCCTTTTCTATCCCTAGGAACTGGCTAACTCAATGGGAGCAGAGAGTAATCCTTCTAGGACCAGCAAGATCCCAAGTTATCAAAGCATCTGAAGCATATGATTGACATAATCTCCAAAAAGTTTGGCCCCTTTTCAGCTCCAGGCTGCCCTTTACTAAAGTAGCACACTCGGCCCACTTTACCCCAACTCCCAGAACTTGTACCTTCTGTCTTATATGAAGTAAAGGTAGCAGCACACCTCAGTAAGGAAGGGCATCTCAGAAAGTCTCTGCATTGAGGAGCTACCCACAGACTACAATTAGGCAGGTCTGATACCAGCCTTGTTAAAATACCTAGGTGAAGATTTAGGCACCAAAACAATCAAAAGTATGTGCTGGTGGTCTGTGTTTCCCCATATACAAGTTATCCTGATTTCCTGTCACTGTTAGGCGCTATGCTAGCTGGGCCAGTCTCGATATGCCACAAACATTTCATAGTCACTGCTAAAACCAGGCCTTCACTTCCATTTTTTTCCTCATATAAAATTCCTCCCTGTCTTCCCTCTGCCTATACAAAGGCTACCATTTCATTTTATTTTTTATCAGTATGTATTTTAAAAGCTACCCTTTTTTTAAAGTGGAGTTTGAGATAAGAAAAAAATTTAATCAGGGCCTTCTAAAGGATTAGAATTTTGCCAACTTCCTCACATATTATTTCATTTAGTTCCTTTGTTAGTCAGCTTTCTATCCGTGTGACCTAACACAAACAATTTGAAGGAGAGGAGGTTTATTTCTGGCTCACAATTTCAGGGGTCTCAGTAGCCCATGGTTGGCTAGCCCCAAGGTAGAGACATCACGGCAGAGGGCGTGCTGGCGCAAAGCTGCTCATACCATTGCAGTCAGGAAGCAGAGAGAGAGCGAGAACATATTCTGGCTGACTTCCCCTTTCTCCCGCTATTTTTTTTAATTTTAAAGAGAAAAGAGATAAACAAACAATGAAACCGAGTTTCAAAACAGGTTTGTAGGACAGTTACAATAGTTGATACATTGCACATTGTTGTCTTTGTAGTAGTTATTCACAGTAGGAGAAATAGGCATGATATCTTGTCTAAAAATATTAACACAAAACATTCTTTTTAAGGAACTAAGAGAAGCTAGCTGTATAACTATCGTAACTACATCGTATGCATACTTTTTTTTCTTTTTCCCTTTCTTCCTTTCCCATTTTCCCCATCACAGTTTGTGTTTTATTTGAACAGTTTCTTCCCATTTCACAATATCTATTGTACATTTCGGGTCCTATTTACGTGTTCAGTTTCTCACATTAGTGAGACAGTATGATTTTTACACATATGGGACTGATTTATTTCACTTATGAGTATGGTCTTAAGTTGCATACATTTAAAAGTCTCCAGTTTATCCTTCTTTATGACTGAGTAGTACTCCATTATATTAAAAAAACATATCATTTTTATCCATTCCTCAGTTGATGGACATCTGGGTTGTTTCCAAGATTTAGCTATTACAAATTGTGCTGCTATAAACATGGGTGCACATATATCACTGTGGTATGATGTTTTTAATTCTTCTGGGAAAATACCCAGCAGGAGAATAGCTAGGTCATGTAGGACCTGTACTCCTAGTTTTTTGAGGAATCTCAAACTGATTTCCACAGTGGCTGTACCAGTCTGCACTCCCACCAACAGTGCAGAAGGGTTCCTTTCTCCCCACAGCCCAACAGCATTTGTTATTGGTTGATTTCTTGGTGATAGCCATTCTTACTGGGGTGAGATGGAATCTCAGTGTTGTTTTAATTTGTATTACTCAAATGACCAATGATGTTGAACATTTTTTCATATATTTATTTGCCATATGTATTTCTTTACCTGAGAAGTGCATATTCATCACAGATGCCCATTTTTGGATTGGGTCTTTGAATTTGGGGAAATTGATTTTTTTCAATTCTTTTTTTTTAAGAGAAAAAATAGAAAAAAAATTGAAAACATAATAGGAGGGTAACAATGGTTAATACATTGTGTATTATTATCTTTAAATTAGTTACTCAGAGTACAAGATATTGGCATTCAATTGTCCAAACAATATTAGCACACACCTTTCTTTTCAATGAACTAAGAGAAATTAGTACTATATCTATCTGAACTACCTTTTATATATATATGTATTTTTTTTTTGGCTTTTCCCTTCCATCTTTTCTCCATTCCCCCATCCCAGGTTCTCTTTCCTTTTGAACAGTTTCTTCCTGTTTTACAGTCCATTGTACATTTTGGTTTTTATTTATGCTTTCAGCTTCTCACACTAGGGAGACAATACTATGTTTACACATGTGCATCTGGTTTATTGCACTTATGAGTATGGTCTCGAGTTGCATCCATTTACCTATAAAAGTCTCCAGTTTATCCTTCTTTATGGCTGAGTAGTACTCCATTGTATAAAAAGACCACATCTTTTTTATCCATTCCTCAGTTGATGGGCATTTGGGTTGTTTCCAAGATCTAGCTATTACAAATTGCGCTGCTATAAACATGGGTGCACACATGATGTTTTTAATTCTTCTGGGAAGATACCTAGAAGGGGAATAGCTGGGTCAAATGGGAACTCCAATCCTAGTTTTTTGAATCTCCACACTGATTTCCACAGTGGTTGCACCAGTCGACACTCCCACCAGCAGTGGAGAAGGGTTCCTTTTTCCCCACAGCCCCGCCAGCATTTGTTGTTGGTTGATTTCTTGATGATAGCCATTCCTTCTGGGGTGAGATGGAATCTCAGTTGTTGTTTTAATTTGCATCTCTCAAATGATCAGTGATGCTGAAGATTTTTTCATATATTTATTTGCTGTTTGTATTTCTTCATCTGAGAAGTGTGTATTCATCTCAGATGCCCATTTTTGGATTGGGTATTTAAATTTGGGAGGTCTGATTTTTTTGAGTTCTTTGTATGTTCTCGATAGTAATCCTTTGTCTGAGGAACAGCTGGCAAACATTTTTTCCCACATTGTAGGTTGTCTCTTCACTCTATCGGTGGTTTCTCTTGCTGTGCAAAAGCTTTTAAATAAGATGAGATCCCAGTTGTTAATTCTTTGTGATAGTTCCTGTGCAATGGGGGTTTTATTCATAAAGTCATTGCCTACACCAATGTCTTCAAGAGTTTTACCTATTCTATCTTCCCTAGATTTAATGTTTCTGTTTTAATATTTAGATCTTTGATCCATTTCAAATTTAGTTTAGTGCATGATGAAAGATACGGTCTAATTTTAATCTTAGGCATTTACAGAGCCAGTTATTCCTGCACCATTTATTAAAGAGGCTATCTTTCTTCCAGTGAATGTGTTTGGCATCTTTGCCAAAGATAAGGTGGCTTAGTATGTCTGGAGTTGTTTCTGCATCTTCTAATCTGTTCCATTGATCTTTGGGTCTGATTTTTTTGCAAGTACCATGCTGTTTTTATCATAGTAACTTTATAGTATAATTTCAAGTCCAGGAATGTGATGCCCCCTGCCTTGTGTTTGTTGTCCAGAATTGTCTTTGCTATTCTAGGTCTCTTCTGGTTCCAAATGAATTTTAGGATTATTTTCTCTAATTCTGTGAGATATGCTGTTGGAATTTTGATTGGGATTGCTTTAAATCTGTATAACAATTTTGGAAGTATGGCCATTTTCACTATATTAGTTCTTCCTACCCAAGAGCAAGGGATATCTTTCCATTCTCTGATATCCTCTTCAATCTCCTTTTTCAGAGTACTATAGTTTTCAGTGTAGAGGTCTTTTACATCCTGTGTTAGATTGATTCCTAAGTGTTTCATTTTTTGGATTTTATTGTGAAGGGTGTGCTTTCCCTAATTTCTCTCTCTGTAATTTTGTTGCTTGTGTACATGAATGCTATTGACTTTTGAGTGTTGATTTTGTATCCTGCTACACTACTGAATTTGGATATTATATCTACAAGTTTTTTGGTGGAGTTTTTGGGGTCTTGTATGTAGACTATCATATCATCTGCAAATAATGATAATTTAACTTCTTCCTTTTCTATCTTTATTCCTTTTACTGTTCCTTCTTGTCTAATTGCTCTGTATAATGTTTCCAGAACTATATTGGATAGGAGTGGTGATAATGGACATCCTTATCTTGTTCCTGATTTTAGAGTGAAAGATTTCAGTTTTTGACCATTTAGTATGATATTTGCTATTGGTTTGTCATAGATGGCTTTTATCAGATTGAGGTAAAGACCATCTATTCCAATTTTCTGTAGGGTTTTTATCCTGAATGGGTGTTGGACTTTGTCAAATGATTTTTCTGCATTGATTGAGATAATCCTGTGAATTTTGTCTTTGGTTCTGTTAATATGGTGTATTACATTTATTGATTTACGTATGTTGAACCATCCCTGCATCCCTGGGATGAATCCTACTTGGTCATGATGTATAATCTTCTTGATGATTTGTTGCATTCTGTTTGCCAGTATCTTATTACAGATTTTTGCATCTATGTTCATTAGGGAGATTGGCCTGTAGTTTTCTTTCTTGGCTGGGTTCTTCTCTGGTTTTGGAATCAGGGTAATACTTGCTTCCAGGAATTACTTTGGAAGTACTTCTTCCCTTTCGTTTTCTTTAAACAGGTTCAGCATTAGTGGCATTAGTCCTTCTCTAGATTTCTTGTAGAATTCAACAGTGAATCCATCAGGGCCTGGGGTTTTCTTTGTTGGTAAATTTTTAATTACATTTTCAATTTAATTGGCTGATATTGTTTATTTAGAATTTTTATATCTTCTTGATTCAGTTTTGGCAATTCGATTTTGTCTAGGAATTTGTCCATTTGTTCTGTGCTTTCCATCTTATTAGAATACATGTTCTCATAGTAGGTATTGATGATCTCCTGGATTTCTGTGGGATCTGTTTTGATTTCCCCCTTTTCATTCCTAATTGCTTGAATTTGTGTTTTTTCTTTCCTCTTTTTGATGAGGTTGGCTAATGGTTTATCAATTTTATTTATTCTTTCAAAGAACCAACTTTTTGATTCATTGATTCTTTGTTTTGTTTTCTTAGTCCTATTGCATTAATTTCTGCTCTTATTTTTATAATTTCCTCCCTCTTATGAGCTTTGGCTTTGATTTGTTCTTTTTCTAGAAGTCTGAGTTTCAACATTATCTTGTTTATTTGAGCTCACTCTGTTTTCCTGATGTGTGAGTTCATCGCTATACATTTCCCTTGTTGGGCTGCTTTCATTTGATCCCATAGGTTTCTCTATGTTGTATCGGCATTTTTGCTTAATAGTATAAATATATATATACATTTGTGGAGGGGTACCGGGGGTTGAACTCAGGACCTCACACGCCAGCAGACGCCCATGCCACTGAGCAATATCACCGGCCCCAATAGTATATATATTTTTAATTTTTAATTTTGTCTTTAATTTCCTCTGTGACCCATTGGTTGTTCAGAAGGGTGTTGTTTAATTTCCATGTGTTAATATAGTTTTTGTGGTTTCCTTTGTCATTGTGCTATGTTCAGGTAGTATGCATGGGATGATTTCAATTCCTCTACATTTACTTAAATATGTTTTGTCAGCTAATATATGATCTATTTTGGAGAACGTCCCATGTGCAGCTGAGAAGAATGGGTATTATGATGTTTTGGGGTGGAACACTCTGTACACATCTACCAAGTCCGTTTGTTCACAGGCTTGGTTTAATTCTAATATTTCTTTGTTGATTTTTTGTGTAGTTGGTCTATACATTTGTGAGAATGGGACATTAAGGTCCCCCACTACAATTGTGTTAGTGTTTATTTGGTTTTTCGTGTCAGTTCTATACTTGTTTTATGTAGTTGAGTGAACCTGTGTTTGGTGCATAAATATTCATGGTTGTTATCTCTTCTTTTTGGAATTTTCCCTCAACAACTGTGCAGTGACCTTCTTTATCTCTTTTGATCAGTTTTGGCTTAAAGTTCACATTGTTTGCAAACAGAATAGCTACCCCTTCTTTTTTCTGGATTCCTGTGGCATGGAGAATTGTTTTCCATCCTTTGACTTTTAGTCTATGAATTTATTTTTAGGTTAAATGTGTTTCTTGAATGCGACATATCATTGGATCTTGCTTCTTGATCCATTCTGCCAGTCTGTTTCTTTTGATTGGTGAGTTGAGACCATTTATGTTGATGATTAAAAGTGATATGCATTGGCTTTTCTTTTTCATGTTGTTTCCTTATTGTTTGTTCCCTGTCTTTCTGCTCTGTTTAATTGCTTGGTCTGTCTGGTGGCTTCTTTCTATTGGTGTTCCTGTGTTTGTGGTCTTCATTATCTCTTTCTAATATGTCTTTCAAAGATTTCTGTAGAGCTGGTTTGGTGGTCATAAATTTCTTTGGTTGTTCTTTGTCATGGAAGTATCTTATTTCTCCATCAATTTTGAAAGATAGTTTTGAGGGGTACATCAATCTGGGTTGAAGATTATTTTCCTTTAGGGCTTGAAATACTTCACTCCAAGCTCTTCTTGATTTTAGAGTTTGTGTTGAGAAGTCTGCTGTGATTCTGATGGGCTTTCTTTTATAGGTGATATGTTTCTTTTCTCTAGCTGCTTATAATAGTTTGTTCTTGTGCTGAATTTCTGGAATCTTGATTACTATATCCCTTGGTGTAGATTTATTTTGGTCATGGCTATTTGGAGTTCTATATGCTTCATTTATTTCTATGTCAAGTTCTTTACCCATGTTTAGGAAGTTTTCTGCTATTATTTCTGTGAAGAGGTTTTTAATGGCTTTTGTGCTGTTTCCAGCTTTCTCACTGATTCCAGTCAATCTTATGTTGTTCTTCTTTGCTTCATCTTATAGCTGTTGGATTGATTTTTCATGGTCTCTTGCGAATTTTAAGATATCTTTCTTTTCCTGGTCACTAGTTGCATTCCTATCTTCTAGCTCTGATATTCTATCCTTGCCTTCATTCAGTCTGCTGCATATACCTTCAGTGGAGTTTCTAATCTCCTGCATTTCTGTTTGGGTCTGTTTCATTGATTCCATTTCTTGTCTGTGTTTGGCACTCGTGGTTTCCATCATTTTCCTGAGCTCCTCTATTTGTTTATCTGTGTCTAATTTAATGTCTTTTATTTTGATAGTCATTTCTTTTTGCACCTTAGAGATTATTTTTTCTATGGCCTCTTCCATTTGTTTTTTCACTGCTGCTGCTACCATTTCAGAGAGTTCCATTTGTTGGCTTCTGATTTCCTCTATATCTTTGCGTTCTGGACTTGTCCTGGGTGGGCTGGGCATTTGGAATTGCATTTTGCTTCTTCACCTTATCATTTTCTATTTTATTTTGTTTTCTATGTTGATACTTTTAGATTTCTAATGTTAGATAGAAATCACTGGTCACTTATCACTGATGTTGAGGCTTTCCTAGGAGGTGTCTGTTCCTCAGGATGTCTTCTCTCACCAGCATGGAGCACAGACTTACATTTCACTCGGCAGCAAAGCCATCCCTGGGCAATGGAGGAAGCACAGAGTGTGGGCCTACACTCCCACTTGCCAGCACCACTGTCCCAGGTCAACAGAGGAAGTGCAGAGCACAGATCTACACTCCTCTTGACTCCTGTTGGCACTGCCATCCCGGGGCAATGGAGGAGGTGCAGAGTGCAGACTCACACTCAAACTCTGCTCACCGGTGCCATCGACCTGGAGCAATAGAGGACACGTGGAGTGCAGAATCACACTCTACTCGCCAGACCACCGTTCCAGGACAATGGAGGACATGTAGAGTGCAGACTCACACTCTACTCGCAGGCACTGCTGTCCCAGGGCAATGCAGGATGGGCAGAGCGCAGACTCATACTCTACTCCTCTTCCACTTTTTTTCCATCTGGGCCCCCAGTTAAACACTGATTGCCCATTATTTGAGACTATCTTTGCAAAAATGTCTGTCTATAAAATGGTCCTAAGAAGTAGAAAGAGTGTCTTTTTCAGAGCAAACAGTGGGTTTGCTTACAATCTTGGAAGATAGTGTCTCTCTTGAGAACAAACATCTAACACACTTACCGCTCATTGTAAAAATTTGAGTTCCCTGAGATCAGTGTTCCCCTCTTATAATGTGATCGATCTGGGCCCATTTACATCTATAAAAGCTGGGAGGAAGAGGAACTGAGGCAAGTATGCTGGTGATCTTGCTATGCTATGAGTAATAACATTTATTTCTGATTCTGGAATCTTTTGCCTTTTGCCAGCTTCTGTAAAGTTGTGAAAGGTTACATTTTTACCTTGTTGGCATGACAAAATTTCAGACCTTTTATATTTTTATTAACTATAAAGTAGAACAAGAAAAATGTACAGTAAAGCTTTTCATCAGAAATCACACACGGGGGCCAGTGAGATAGCTCAGTAGCATAAGCACCTGCCTGGCAAGCGTGAGGTCCTGAGTTCGACTCCCGGAACCCACATATGAAAAAAGGGCCGGTGATATCGCTCAGCGGCACAGGAGCCTGCTGGTGCGCGAGGTCCTGAGGTCAACCCCTGGTACCCACAAAAAAAAAAAATCACACACAACAAAACAATGAGATAACAATCTTAAAAGTGCTGAAAGAAAAAAACTGTTAATCCAATGTTCCATTCCCTGCAAAAAAAATTCTTCAAAAATGAATTAGAAATAAAGACTTTGTTAAACAAATAACTGAAAAGATTGTCAGCAGATCCACACAGCAAGAGGTATCAAGGGAGTTCTCCAGGAGAAAGGAGTATACTAAAGAGAAACTTGGATTTACATAAAGCAATGAAAAGTGTTAAGAATAGAATAAATGAATACTGGATCCCTGGTACAATAATCCCTGCCCCAATCATCCCTATACTTGTCACATCCTTTTGAATACTAGATAGCCACCCCCTGAGGATTATGAATGGAGAAAATAAACACTACAGCCAGGTAGGAGAACCAACAGAGTGTGTACCAATGGCATTGAGGCCAACTCCATCACACAATTCCAAATGCCTTGACACTAATGCAAAGAATATTTGGAATTAAAGTAATTCAAATGTGGGGGTGTTGATGAGTGCATTCATTCTTAGAGCTACCACTGCTCCAAAAGGAATCCAGACAGTACCTAAAGACTTGAGCTTACATTGGAACAAATGGAGTAAGAGAAAACTGGGAAAGGAAAGAAATTGTAAGAGAGGGACAATTCACTTGGGGAATCTTACATGCTTTGTAGAAACAAGTAATGTACTTCACAATGGAAGATATGTCACTTTGTTAGTTTTTATAGGTGGTAGAAAACTTGAGAGTTTTATATACTCATTTGGATTACGTGCCATTTGGACTATGCTAATGTCAGGTAAGCATGAGCAGATAACATGCTATTATTAATGCTCACCAATAGCATTTATCTTCTTTCTGAGCAGATGCAAGACTACTTCCCAGATGCCTGCAGGTTGGTAGGACTATATGACAGCTTCTGGCCAAGAAATGGGAACAAAAATTATTTGTGTCACATTCAGCCTGAAGCTATGGAAAACCTCTGTATAGCATTTTGGCTTCTCTTTCTTCTCATCCAAGAATATGGTTTTCGTATGGCGTTGGTAGATCAACAAGATTAAAGCAGTCTGAATCACTGAGTCATCACATGGAGGATAACTGCTCTGGACAGTTGCCCCAACCCACAGAGAATTTGTATATATTTTTTTTTCTTTTTTCATTAAGCCACTAGAAAAAAATAATACAAGAAATAAACAACTTTCTAAAGTTTTCTTTTACATAAAGCACTTTTCATATCTTCAGAATTTCTTAAACACAAAAGGAAAAACCTTAGGATGCAATAATTTTTTAAAAATCTATTACTTTTACTATGTTGGCAAGCATGAGGCCATCTTTAGTTCTGACAATTTTCATGAGTGCGGCTACAAAAACAGGGCCAACCTGCATAATCTCACTCACTTTCTAGTTGCAGAGCAACACAGTACTGAAAAGCAAAGTCCCTAATGTGATGAAAATCTCTGCAATTCACGATCAGTTCGAAATGTTGTGGGCCCACAGCCAGAAAACATTCTTACACTGGCTCTTTTTTTCAGCACCCTAAATTAACCAGCTGGAATTCCCTTTTAAGTGCCAACATATTCAGCCTTTCAGAATGTACACTTTTTCTTTTAATGGGAGATCTGCCTCTCATCATAAAGATGGAACAATGCATTCTTGACTTCGCCCAAAAACCAGACTTTTTTGACACAATAAGTTCTGAGGAGGGTAAAGACAGATCCCAGAGCACATGTTTCAGGCAGGATATATGGATGCTGTACAAAGACCAAAGTAGGTTGTTGGAGCTGTGATTGTCACTGAACAAAACCTCCACAGTAACACTCAAGCCTGCCTCATGCAGAATATTTCAAAAGAGGAAAAGCCGTTGTAAATGAATAATCAAACTGAAATCTATTGATAAAGAAGAGCTCCATGCTAAAAGAGCAAAAGATTTGACACAATGTTTCAAAGATGAGGCCAGACATATTCTTCAGTGTTTCTCAAATTCTTGTTTGAAAATCTGGAATGCACTACTAAAGTTCATCTTAATTTTGAAAAACCTAAAATAAAAAAGCAAGTCAGAAGTATAATAATATAAAGCTCTCATTGTAAAAAAAGATTAAGTGATGCCGGGGAGGTTGTTCATTCATTTATCAAAAAAGTTTATTGCACATCTATCATATGCCAAGCTCTGCAATTACCTAATTTATGCAGTTGGTGGTATTTTTAAATACCAATATTTTGTCCTGCATGCAATTTCCCTTTTCCTGGTGTAGCAAAGTAGGAAATCCTGTAGAACACAGGCTCCAGAACCATAATGCTTATGGTTTTTTCCACAGCCTCACCCCTACCAGCCATGCAACCTCAAGGGACTTCCTCTCCTTGTGGTTGAATATCCTCACCTGTAAAATGGGAATGATGATAGCAATGACTAGTAAGTTAAGACATGGAAAGCAGTTAGAGCAGTGGCTATAAAACAATAGAGGCTTAGCTTCCCGAGTATGATGGGCTAATATTATTTTCTTACCCCCAATTTCAAACTGGTAACTCTCCTTGTCTTGGAGGAAGTATATAACAGAGAAAAAAGTGGAAGTGTTGCAAAAGAAATCACTCTGAGGGCCCAGGGAATTGATAGCTCAGCATACCAGTGGGGAGGCTCTGGGAACATAGCTGGCCAGGGGACTTGAAACCCATTGAAAAACTGCTTCCTGCCAGGGCCCTATGCTTGTAGACACTTTCTACATACCTCATAGGCACCACTGCCTGACTCTAATACTCCTTGGCCTGTTCTGCAGGAGCCCTCTATCAATGGCACAGCTGGACATTCATGTCATCTCTGTAGGCAACCAGAACCAGAACTCGGAACGTTTCCTCCCTGGATCAGAACTCCTCTCACCTCCACGCTGCCAGATGCCTGACTTACCCTGAATGGACTCAGCTAGTCCTGGTATGGAGTAGTCTTTTACCTGTTCTCTAAAATTCACAGTTTTGACTCATACCCTGTAATCTTACACTGGCTTTTCTTCCCCTTAGGGGAAAACTCTTCGCCACCTTCCAGTAGTATGCAACAGCTGAATTATGCTGGCTGGAGAGAGCTGGCCATGTTAATCTCTTCCAAACTATTCAGTAATGAGATCTTGACAGCTTAAAATTGGGCATGGCAGGAGTATTTACACCTCAGAAATTCAGTGAATGCTGCAAGATAACTACTTTATTTTTGTTTACCCACAGACCACTGTCTTTGATACATAGAACACAAATTCTACCACCTTTGCTCTCTCTGGAGGCCTTGGTATAGCCAGCATCCTAAGTCTTATGTTTAGTCAGAAAAAAAGGGTTAGACGATATCCTCCTGTATTGGTGTCTTAGGTAATTCCAATTTCTTCTGCACACTGTTTTCAGTTATCTTTCTACAATACAAATCTAATCCAATATACCATGCTTATACATTAACATGACATTCAAAGTCCTTTTGCCCTGGTCCTAATTTTTCTTCTTCCTGATTTTATCTTCATATAGGTTCATGGTTTCAATTCCTTCCATTCACTTACAGAGCCCCAAAACTACTTGCTCTTCTCCAAATATTTCATACAGTTTCAGGCTTTCCTGCCTTTATCTATACTATTCCTTTATTTCCAGAATATGCTGTACGAGTTAGAACATGACCTCTTTCTGACATCTTCCTCATAATGGTGGACAGAATGATCCTTTCATGTCCCTTTTCTCAATCTTCCATTAAAACACTAGCATGGATAATTTCAGATGTTAATGTTCATGTTTTTTCTTCCTTGCCAGATTTTGTACCCCCAAAGTAGAAAACTATGTCTTGTTCATACACTTGGGTACACTAAGATATTACCCAGCAAAATACATGCTTAAAAATAGTTTGTGTGTAGTATTGAAGATCTAGGAAATGCACTGAAGGAAAACATTGAGAGCAAAAGTTCATCTTTCACTTCTCTTCGTGAATGATTAGGTCCAAAAGCTTTCAGTGGGGCTGGGTAGTATTTATCTGTGCCAGCAATGAAAGTAGGGCTAGAGCTGCCTCTGCTCGGCTCATAGGAGAGTGCAAGCTCCTAAGTGGGTGAAGGGGGGCATCCAACAGGTGGAGCAGAAGAGAAACTTGATATTGATAACAGAGCCCAAGTGGGATAAGAGCAGCATCCATGCAAAGATGTGTTAAAAGGCAAAAAAAAAAAAAAAAAAAAAACCACAAAGAAGGACTCTTACTAGCAAAAGCTAGGGAACATTTTTGGCTTCAAATAAATGACACACCCAGAAGTGGGGCTCAGTGGTACAGTGTTTGCAAGGCCCTGGATTCAATCCCTAGCATTGCAAAAATCATATATATATATATATATATATATTTATTTACTAATAGATTATAATCTATTGAATAAAATAGAAAAACATAAGTCCATATTGATATAAGTAAATATATAAATTTATTGAAGTTGATTAAGAACATAATATTTTCATAGTTTCAAACTACCTCTCCACAAAGTACTGTTAATTAGAAAAGAATAACCATAGAGGAGCTGGTAGAGACTGCCTTGTTTAATCAAGTGATCACACTATAACATTATCAGTAATGGGGTGAAATTAAGGTGTTATATGATGCAAGGGGAAAAATACAGAGTCACTTGTGTGATATTTCTGTCAAAGATGTACATCTTGAATTCAATCATGAGGAAACATCAGACAAATCCAAACTCCTGGACATTCTACAAAATCACTGGCCTGTAATCTTTAAAAGTGTCAAGATGGCTAGTGAGATAGCTCAGTGGCATAAGCACCTGCTGGCAAGGGCAAGGTCCTGAGTTCGACTCCCGGTACCCACGTTAAAAAAAAAAAACTGTCAAGAAGACGAAGGTCGAGGAAAGACTGAAAGAACTTTCCCAGACTGAAAGAAACCCAGAGTACTTGACAACTAAATGTAACATGAGATTCTGAACTTGATCCTTTTGCTATAAAAAATATTACTGGGACAAATAGTAAATCTGAAATTAGATGGTAGTATCATATCAATATTAATTTTCTGATTTTTTTCATGGTTAAATGGAGGACATGTAGGAAAATGTCCTCATTTATAGGAAATACATGATTAAGTAATCAAAAGTCATGAGGCATTAGGTCAGTCATTTATTTACAAAAGGATGTGGAAAAAAAGTTCTTTGCATTGTGCTTGTAAATTTTCTGTAACTCATAAAGTAGAAACAATAAGAATTGTGTTTATATGTAAATCCCTTCTAGGGACAGAAAATCATTGCTAGAGAACCAGCCACATTTATTCTATATACATGCTATTTTTACTAAGTATTGGAAGTCAGAACTTTTGATTTTCTTTCTTTCTCTTTTCGTGTATTTGAAGCATTTCAAAAGCTGTAAGAAAATGAAACACGCTTTGTACTTAATATGATATATGTTTTAAACTTCCAAAAGTAAGTGTTAAATTTTCCTAGTAAGAAAAGGAACTGTGTTGTGGTTTGGTTTAAGTGCCATGCTAAAAAAAATTCTAGTGAGAGTAGAGAATATAAATTCATTTAAAAATATGACTATAGATCCACATTTTGTTTCTGGGTTTCGTTAACTGATTTCCTTAGTTACTTTTCTCATTACTGGGACAAAATACTCAACACCCACAATTTAAAGGAGCAAAGGTTTATTTTGGCTCATGGTCTGTAGAGGTTTCAGTCCATAGTTGGCTGGCTCCAAGGCAGGGCAGCATGGCAAGGGGCATTGCAGAAGAGAAACAGTCCATGGCAGAGTAGTCAGGAGACAGCAAGCCACTAGTTGCCTTCTTCTCTGTCCTTTTATATTATATTCAGGTTACAAGCTTATTGTTTGTGCTTCCCACACCCAAGGTGGGGCTTCCATTATTCCAGCCAGAAATATGCTAAGCCAATTTAGTTATCACACACCCTTAATCCCAGTATCACATACCCGTGATCCAGCCACCTCTGAAAAGCCCCACCTGTGAGTGTGAAACTTTGGGTGTACATCTAGATATAAGCTATAACACTAATGAATTAGATTGGTTGTTCTTGGCTTCTGGTGTTCTGAAATTAAAATAGAATATATCAAAGTGGTTAACCATAAACATACATATCTCCTCAAAGGGCCCAAAGGATATCAGACTACATGTAGGGACAGATATGATTTACTAGCTTCTGTGCCTCACTAGGAAGTGACATAGTCACCTCTGTGTTAGCTGCTTTCTTAATTCTAAGATCACATTTTTTTCATATTTTAACTAGGAAAAGAGCTAAAATGGCAGATTAGAAAGCAACAACAACTCAGGCTCTTCAAGATTTGGAATCCAGACACTGGAAAATAACAACCAGGGGAAGAAAAAAGAGAGAGAAATAGATCCCCAGGAATGAGAAAGGATCTGACAGGAAAATTAAAACCTTCAGAGAAATTGATGACAAGAAACAATGCAGAGAACAGAAGGAACAATCTGCACTTTCTCCCCAGCTCCTGGTTCACAGACTGCAGAAAAGGGAGACCAAATCTACAGAGATAAAGTGAGAGCCAGGGACTCCAGATGGCTTCGGGGAGAAATGCAATGGTGGGACAAAACACCAGGTACTGTGAGTGACAGAGAGCACAGTATTCTGCTCCCATGTCAGTCCTTCAATGGACAAGCAGGCGAGTGACTCCAGCCCAAGTGCCTGCCATATCCCTGGAAAGAATGCCTGGTCAGACACCATTCCAAGGAAGGGTTGAATGTTTCAAACCAGGACTCACTTCAGGGCTCCCAGTGTGACATTCCTGCAGTGACTGGATGGGAGAGAGCCACAGGAGCCAGCCATGGTCATGGAGCATAGCCAGGTTAGAGATCCTCTGAGGGATCTGAGCTAAAGTACACAGGCTTCACCCCATGCCCAGAGGCCACACTCGGCCTGAGTTGCTCTAGATTTGAAAATTGCCACATTGGTGCCCTCACCCTAGTCTTACTGCCTGCTGGTGCCTGCATCCAGAACAGATCAGGGTGTCTGACTGCCTTCTTTATCTACCAGCATGAACAGGGACATGTCTTGACTTGGACACTCCTCCAAAATTGTAGATCCCAGAAGAAAAATCACACATTCAAGATCACAGAGAAATTTCCTTCTTTTTTATGTATGCATTGTTTTTAGTTTTTCTTTCTTTTCTTTTCTTTTTCTCTTCTTTCCTTTTCTTCACCAGTTTATTGGAGTTTGGGCAATTTTCCACTGTCTTTTCTTTCTTCTTATCCCTTTTTCTTACTTCTATTTTTCTTTTTTTTTCTTTGCTTTTTCCTCTTCTCCCTTTTAGTTTTTCTCCTTTTAATTTTTCTCTTTTTCTACTCCTCATATAATTTCATTTTTCTCCTCTTTTTCTTTTATCTTTTATTGCTCATCAGTTTTTCTCTTACCTTTACTTAACTCTATAAACATCCTTCTACTCCCCAATAAGATCCTTGCTACCACTCCTCTCTCTTCCTTCTCATCTCATATAGTTTAAGGTTTCAAGTTTTTCCTCTTGCATTCCCCCATTCCCAAGCCATAAAGCTTTACTAATCTTTCAATTGTTACTTAACTCTATAAAATTACTGTTGAATTCTTTTCTACCAGTAGTGGATACATAGCTTTACATTTAGTACATATTAGCTGTAACTCAATACCTGGGTTGTCTTAATGTTTACACCATAATTATGCATCCCTTCTCTAGGGTTAAAGGTAGTGTGTACTTGCTTCTTATGATATGTTAATACTCAATTTGTCTTGTATGATACACTGTAGCTGATTTTCTTGATATTGCCAGGGTCACATAATTGTTGCTATTTCTCTGTAAACCAACACTAAAGTTACATTTGTGAAACTGACAACACTAAAGTACATTCCAAGTGAACTCGGTGTTGGGCTAATTACTCTACATCCTCCACACCCAAACTAACCAAGGTGGTCAGATCTTTAGGCTTAGGCACCCCCAAAGCACACCATTGAGAAACAACTAAAGAAATCTCCATACTAGCAAAAAAATAGTTTTTACACTATAAGCAGCCACAAACCTCAGCACGAAACAAAACCAAAACAAAACAGACAAACAAAACTAGAAATATAAGAATACAAGGCAGGGCCGGTGAGATGGCTCAGCGGCTTAAGCGCCTGCCCGGCAAGCGCGACGGCCCGAGTTCGACTCCCGGAACCCACATACGAAAAAGGGGCCGGTGATATCGCTCAGCGGCACGGGCGCCTGCTGGCGCACGAGGTCCTGAGGTCGACCCCCCGGTACCCACAAAAAAAAAAAAAAAAAAAAGAATACAAGGCAACAAAATCCCTCCCGAAATTCTCAACTCCCCTAAAGCCCATCCAGGGGTATTGAGGGCCAGAATAGCATAAGTAACACACCAGAATTACTCAAAAGGATAAGAGAGGAGTTTAGCGAACAGATCAAAGAGGTTCTCAGCCAGATCACAAAAGATATAACTAAACAGATAATAGAAGTAATAATCAAAATGATCCAGATGATTTCAGAAGACACTAATAAAAAGCTAGATGAATTAATAAGCTATAATGACCTAAACAAAATGACACAAACTGTGAATGACCAGTTATGCAAGGAATTAGAGTCCATGACCATTTCAATTGGAAATCCAGAAGATTAATAATTATATGGAAAATATGGGCATGAAAATCAACCAATGTGAAGATAAAATTTCAGAACTAGAAGGTAATGATACCTTTAAAGACCAACTACTCAAAGATACTCTAAAACCAAAAAGAGAAGACAAAAATAGATCCAATATCTGCTAGATGACACAAAAAAAGACTAATCTAAGAGTAATTAAAATAAGCAAAAAATCAGAAGACAACACAAATGTCATTAGAAAAACTGTTCACAGAAATAATGGCAGAAAATTTCCTAAATACTGTTCATGAATGATTTTGTTTGCCAACAATTTGGCTCACAAACAGAAGCATTTGGCAAATTTTTGTTTTTGTTTGCAAACTTTGTATCAAGTGACAAATATGACAATATTTCCCACATAAACACAAATGTGGCCATCTTTTCCAAAATTGTAGAACAAATTAACTTCATGAACTGAGGTGCCACTGTATAGGGAAAGAAATAAACATAAAAATAATTGACAGGAACTCAGAAAAAGCAGGGTTAGCTATCCTGATTTCAACCAAATGGATTTCAAGCCAAAACTAATCAGAAGAGATAAATAAGGTCACTAAATATTAGTTAAGGGAACTATTCAACAGAAAGAGATAATAATTATTAGCATATATGCACCAAATACTGTGTATTTTATAAAACAAATACTATACATAGTATTTCATAAAACAAATACTATGGACATAAAAAATGGTCATAAAAAATCAGATAAACATCAATACAATTATAATGGGGAACATCCATATCTGTCACAAGTGGACAGATCAACTAAATAAAAAAATCAACAAAGAAATATCAGAGTTGAACCATACTTTCAAACAAATAAACTTAATGGGTATGTACAGAGTGTACAACAGAATACACATTCCTCTCAGCAGCACATGAGACTTTCTCCAAAATAGACTAATACCGTATGCTTAAGTAAATGCAAATGAATTTAAATTATCCCATGCATATTATCAGATCATAGTACAAAGAAACTACAAATAATGGCAAGAGAAACCACAGAAATAATGCAAATATGTAGAAATTAAATAATACCCTCTTGATTAATCAATGGATCACATATGAAATTAAGGAAGAAATTACACAGTTCCTACAAGAAAATGATAGTGACAGTATAACATAGCAGAAACTATGGGACATGATGAAACCAGTCATAACAAGGAAGTTTATAGCAGTGAATTCCAAAATCAGAAAAATAGAGCAAGCTCAATTAAATAACCTAGTGATGCACCTCAAGGTCCCAGACAAAGATGAACAATCCAAACCCAAAGCTAGTATAAGGAAAGAAACTATGAAGATCAGAGCAGAAATTCATGAAACTGAGAGTTAAAAAAAATACAAAGAATCAATGAAAAGTGTTGGTTCTTTGAAAGAATAAACAAAACAGACTAACTCATAGCCAATATTACCAAAATAACAAAAGAAAAGACCCAAATCCATGCAATTAGAAATGAAAAAGACAAAATCACAAATAATTCTGCCAAAATGCAGAAGGTCATTGGTAACTACTTGGAGAAAATATACTCTAATAAATCAGAAAATTCAGAAGAAATAGATTCCTAGATACATATAAACTACCAAAGCTGAACCAAGAAGATATACAAACAGTGAATAATCCGGTATCAGTCAATTAAATTGAAGAAATAACTTTAAAAAGCTACAAACTAAGAAAAGCCAGTGTCCCAATGGATTCACTGCCAAATTCTACTAGAACATTAGAGAAGATCTAACACCAATACTCCACAAACTCTTTACTGAAATTAAAAGGGAAGCAGTACTCTCAAAGTCATTCCTGGAAACAAGCATTACCCTGATTCTAAAATCAAACAAGGACCAAACCAAAAAAGAGAACTATAAGCCAATCTCTTTAAGGAACATAGATGCAAAAATCCTCAGTAAGATACTGGCAAACAAAATGCTGAAAATAATCAAAAAGATCACCTATCATTACCAAGTAGGAGTCATTCTAGGGATGCAGGGATGGTTCAACATATACAAGTCAATAAATATGATGAACCACATAAACAGAAACAAGGACAAAAATCACATGATCATCTCAACAGATGCAGAAAAAGCATTTAACAAAAATCCAACATCCATTCATGATAAAAACCCTAGAGAAAATAGGAATAGAAGTTCTTTACCTGAACCTGATAACAGCTATTTATGGTAAACCAGTGGCCAACATTATACTAAATGTAGAGAAGCTGAAAGCTTTCCCTCTAAAATAAGGAACAAGACAAAAATGTCCTTCATCACCACTTCTGTTCAATATAGTTCTGGAATCATTAGCTAGAGCAATAAGACAATGGAAAGAAATAAAAAAGAAATGGGTAGGAAAAGAAGTTAAATTACCATTATTTGCTGATGACATGATTCTCTACATAGAAGACCCCCCAAAACTCCACCAAAAGACTCCTAGAACTAATATCCAAATTCAGTAGCATAGCAAGATGCCAAGATGACACTCGAAAATCAATAGCATTCCCATATACCAATAATGAACTCACTGATAGAGAAATTAGGGAAACAATATCTTCCATGACAGCATCAAGAATAATGAAATACTTAAGAATCAACCTATCTAAGGAAGTGAAAGAGCTCTACAATGAAAACTGCAGTAGTCTGAAAAGGAGATTGAAGAGGACATCAGAAAATGAAAAAATACCTCCTGTTCCTGGGTATAACCAAAATGGCCATACTTCTAAAACTATATAAACTTAATTCAATCCCAATCTAAATGCCAAATAGCATTCCTCATGAAACTAGAGAAAGCAATCATAAAATTCATATTGGACTAGAAGAGAGCTAGAATAGCAAAAGCAATTCTGGGCAACAAGGATAAGGTGTGGGGGGACATCATAATCCCAAACTCAAGTTATACTACAAAGCTACAATAATAAAAACAGCAAGGTATTGGCAAAAAATAGACTTGTGGATCAATGGAACAGAATAGAAGATACAGACTTCAGACACACTCAGCTATTATCTTTGACAAAGGAGCCAAATCCTTTCATTGGAGGAAAGAAAGCCTCTTTAACAAATGGTTCTGGGAAAACTGGCTTTCCACATGTCAAAGATTGAACTTAGACCCCATATCCCTTACCATGCACTAAACTAAAATCAAAATGGATCAGAGATCTAAACATTACAACCAAAAAAAAAAAAAACTGCTGGAAGACAAAATAGGTTAAACACTTGAAGACATATATATAGGCAAAGACTTTCTAAACAGAAACCCATTGCACAAGAAATAATATCAAGAATCAACAAATGGGGTCACATCAAATTAAAAAGCTTTTGCACAGCAAAGGAAACCACCAACAGAGTGAAGAGACAACCTACAGAATGGGAAAAGTTTTTGCCAGCTACTCCTCAGACGAAGGACTAATATCCAGGATATATAAAAAAAAGACCAAAAATAGACATCCCCAAATTTAAAGACTCAATCAAAAATGGGGATCTGAAATAAATAGACACTTCTCAGATGAAGAAACTGATCAATAAACTGGCTGTTCAAAAAATGCAAATTAAAACAACACTGGGGTTCCATCTCATTCCAAAGAGAATGGCTATCATCAAGAAATCAAACAATAAATGCTGGAGAGGCTGCAGGGAAAAAGACAACCTTCTTTATTGTAGGTGGGAATGTAAACTGGTACAATCACTATGGAAATCAGTACATAGATTACTAAAAAAACTAAAACTAGAAATTCTATTTGACCCAGGTATTCCTAGCTATCTTCTAGCTATCTTCCCAAAAGAGTCATTATATTACATGATATACATATACCTATGTTCATAACACAATTTACCAGAGCTAATCTCAGAAGCAGCCTATATGTCCATCAACAGATGAATGAATAAAGAAAATGTGGTATTTATACAGAATGGGGTATTACTGTGCCATAAAGAAGTATAAACTTGAGTCATTTATCAGAAAATGGTTGCACCTTGAGACCATAATGTTAAGTAAATAAGAAACACTAAGTTAAATATTGCATGATTTCTCCTACTTGAGAAACCCAATATATTAATAAAGTACAAAATAAAAGATAGACAATAAGGGGGAAAAAAGAGAGAAAAAATATTTTTGTAATCCAGCATAGATAATGTATCTAAAAGTGTACTTTTATTTAGTATAATTGTCTTATGTGTTTTATGTGCCTTTTGGCCTGTTAGTCTTACTGCTGATCTGCTTTTATGATAATTAACTTGGTAAGGACTTATAAGATAAATAAATGAATCTGCTGTAGGCAATAAAAGGAAAAACATTTTAAAACATAGGGCTAGAGGTGAAGGGGAATAAATAAAAGTGTGAGAGCTGAAAAACTTTATAAAATAGAGATTACTTTTGCAATCTATGTCAAAAAAATTGGCCACCTGCAAGGTACTGTTATAACAAGTGTTAGAGTTGTCACTGTCTATACATGTATGAACATAGTCAAATCTCTGGAATAGGTGGCATAATTTTCAGAGCCAGGAAAGTTTATTGTGCACAAAGGACCATCACTCAGTCTCTAAATATCTACCTAGCAAAAGTATTAAGCTGTTTAGTCTTTCAGAGATGCATGCACCAAATAAAGAAAAAGAGTATTCTTCAATGCATCTCCAGGGTATAGTAGCCAGTTACTCAGTGTGCTAAAGAGGTCCATAGTAGAATGGGTGGGAAGAAGATAGAAGTCACCATAATACCATGTATCATGGCCAATATTAAAAAACGATTCAGAAGAAACCCTGGGCTTTAAATGTGACAAAGATTTAGACCCAATCTTCAATGCATAAAATAGGGCCAGTGAGATGGCTCAGCAGTGTAAGCGCCTGCCTGGAAAGCACAAGGTCCTGAGTTCAACTCCTGGTACCCATATACGAAAAAAGGGCCGGTGATATCGCTCAGCGGCACAAGTGTGCAGCTGGCAAGCATGAAGTCCTGAGTTCGACTGCCAGTACCCACATAAAAAAAAAAAGACATAAAATAAATATGCACAAAGGAACATATGTTATTATCAAGGTTAAAAATTGTCTACATTTGATGCATTTTAATCTATAAAAGTTGCATATCTTAGAAATGATGGTGTTTTAGAGTTTTTGTCAAAACACCAGCTCCATAAACAGTTTTTACTGACACAGTAACTAATACTACTAATAGGTCCTCACTTTCGAAAGCTAATAATAACATGAACAAGCATTGAAATATATAGGATCTGAACCCCTAATTTCTTTATGATTCTTGAGTTGGAGACTTAAGTCTCCAAAATTGAAGCCTCACTGAAAATTTTTCTGGGAAGCAATGACCCCGAAAACATGACCTTGTGCAAATAGCTTAATGCAATCATCTGTTGGATTTCCTTTTCAGTGCTCTGTTTCTCTTTCACTTATTAATTACTGTTTTCCACTGGTGCCAGCCAAGGACTAGATAAGGTACGAGATCAACTAATGTTCTTGATGCATAGTCAGAACTCAGTAAATATTTGTTGATAATATGAATAAACAAGTTGATCAGGTTGAATTAATCCATCCACATGGATATCGGTGCATGTGTATTGATGCATGAGAAAGTTAGCAGTAGCTGTGCCCTACACAGCTTCTAACTTCAAACATTTTCTGAGACCCATTTCTATACTACATACGTGATCCTTAAGTGTCTTGCTATGCAGCTGCTTGAAGCTCCATGAAAAAAATACATCTTACAGATCATATTGAACCACAAAAGAAACTTGTCAGTTAGAGAATTTTGTTTTTAAAATAACAAAATGCTTTTCTTTTTTGAAAATTAACCTATAAACCTATTCCTTTTTAGATTATATTTCATTATGTTGTTTTGATTAGAACTCCATTTCACTACACCCTTAGGTACCCACATGAAAATTTAGATTGAAATAAAATTCTGATTCATGGACTAATGAAAGTCATGATGCTTCACTTCCAACACAACCTTTATATTCATTCTGGAACTCTTATTCATGGAGCTAAAGGTCATACTAAACTCAGGCCCTCTATATTTTCTCTTTCTTCTACACTTATGATGTCAAAGCTTACAGTCACACAGCAGGTAGTTATAAATAAATGCAAATTAGACATAAGTGAGGTTATTCTTGACTTCTGCAACTTGACCCATTCTTTCTTCAACAATGAGAAAGCTGCCCAGTATCAATACACATTTGCCACTTGTCAGTTATCAGTTTCTGAAGTCTCAGGTTTCCTCTCTGATAAGTGTGACAAGCAATCAAATGCAACAAGAAAGACTTTGACCTTTATTCTCTCCTGCAAATAAAATTTATACAATCATGAAAAATTATTTCGGTTGTAAGGACACAGTACATGAATACAGACTTTTCTTAAATAAGACTCTGAGTCAAGTCTACAAAGCTATTTTAACCCAGTCATTGGATCAGACCCATGTAGGTCTCTTATGTGTCTACTTTATAGTGTTAAGTGATAAACAATGGGTTGTGTAATATACTATATTAAATTAAGAGGTGAATGAGCACAAAATGTAGAATCAGAAGTACTAATGTTAGTTCAAGTTGATTACTTGTGTGAATTTCACGAAGACACTCGACCTCTTCATCTTTACAGTTGAGATGGAGAGCTAGGGTGTCAGTAGTAGAGCGCTTGCCCAGCATGTGGGAGGTCCTGGGTCTGATCCACAGTACCATAAAGGGGGTGAGAGGGACATGTGTTTCTACCTAATAATAATGACAACATAATTTTTATATTTAATCACAGGATTATTTGAGATTCAAATGAAGTAATATTTATGAAATGAGCAAAAATTTGTAAGCCAAAATACATTATGTCAATACTAAATAACAAACAGGGCATCCTCATATTACCCAACTTCACAAATACATGGTAACTTCTAAGATTTCTATATATTAGAAATAGATTATATTGCAGGGAATGAAAATTGCCCTTAATAGCAAATTCATTCCAGGAGGCAAAGGCACAGTTAGTCTAATTTAGTCATGTGTAAAACCACGATTAGATAGCTTTAAATGGACTTCTATCTAGAGCAACTATTTTGCTGAGTTATTTTAAGACTGTCCCTAGCTAACTGCAAATTTTAAAATATTGAACATAGATAATATGCATCACACACAATTTGTGGGGATTGTAAATCAACAATTTGTACATTTGCTGTGTAGTCTGTCTGGATCACTTTTAAGGACATAAAGGTGAGCAAGATACACAAATATGATCTACATATATGAAGATTAAGGGCCATCTGATGAAGTCCTTAAACACTAGAATTTTTCCAGCATAGATTAAAGAACTCTCTGTAAGAAATGTTTCAGAGGGACTTTTTGATCGTTGAGGTTTTCAAAGCCAGTCTTGACAGTTTGTGTAACTACACACTGCAACTGTTAAAGTAACACTTATGTTAATTCAACTGAAAATGTTTTCAAGATGCAGAAGTCAAATTTTATGCTATGTAAATTCTCTTAGGCCGCAACTCTTGACATTTCCATAATCCAAATACAGTTACCTGCCTAAAACTTCCATGAAAAACAATAATTTTAAAGTTTGCTATCCAAATATAAAAATGATGCAGGATACAATCATACTCATTCATTGCTAATTGAAATATAGTGGTGGAAAATTAAGAGCCCTCCAAAAAAAACAGACCTGAAGATCAATGGAACAGATTAGAAGATGCTGAAACAACCCCAGACATACTAAGCTACCTTATCTTTGACAAAGGTGCCAAACACATTCAGTGGAAGAAAGATAGCCTCTTTAATAAATGGTGCTGGAAAAACTGGCTCTACACATGCCGAAGATTAAAACTAGACCCATATCTTTCACCATGCACTAAACTAAATTCAAAATGGGTCAGAGATCTAAATATTAAAACAGAAACATTAAATCTGCTGGAAGGTAGGATAGGTAAATCCCTTGAAGACATTGGTGTAGGCAAAGACTTTATGAATAAAAACTCAACCGCACGGGAACTATCCCAAAGAATCAATAACTGGGATCTCATCTTATTAAAAAGCTTTTGCACAGCAAGAGAAACCACCAACAGAGTGAAAAGACAACCCACAATGTGGGAAAAAATGTTTGCCAGCTGTTCCTCAGACAAAGGATTACTATCGAGAACATATAAAGAACTCAAAAAAATCAGACCTCCCAAATTTAAAGACCCACTCCAAAAAAGGGCATCTGAGATGAATACACATTTCTCAGATGAAGAAATACTAATGGCAAATAAATATACAAAAAAATGTGCAACATCACTAGTCATTTGAGAGATGCAAATTAAAACAACACTGAGATACCATCTCACCCCAGAAAGAATGGCTACTATAAAGAAATCAACTAATAACAAATGCTGGAGGGGCTGTGGGGAAAAAGGAACTCTTCTTCACTGTTGGTGGGAGTGTCGACTGGTACAGCCACTGTGGAAGTCAGTGTGGAGATTCCTCAAAAAACTAGGGTTGGAGGTCCCATTTGACCCAGCTATTCCCCTTCTGGGCATCTTCCCAGAAGAATTAAAAACATCGTACCACAGTGATATATGTGCACCCATGTTTATATCAGCACAATTTGTAATAGCCAGATCTTGGAAACAACCCAAATGCCCATCAACTGAGGAATGGATAAGAAAGGTGTGGTATTTTTATACAATGGAGTACTATTCAGCCATAAAGAAGGATAAACTGGAGACTTTTATAGGTAAATGGATGCAACTCGAGAAAATACTCATAAGTGAAATAAACCAGACGCACATGTGTAAGCATCGTATTGTCTCACTAGTATGAGAAACTGAAAGAGTAAATAAGATCCAAAATGTACAATAGACATGGTGAATCAAAAAGAAACTGGTCAATAAGAAAGAGAGACTGGAATGGGGAAAAGAAAGAAGGGAAAGGGAAAAAAAACTGTATATGTATATAAGATGGTTAAGATAGATACACTACCAGTTTTACTTAGTTCATTGAAGAGGAAGGTTTGAGCCAATAATGTTTGGACAATTGAATGCTAACGTCTGGTATCCTGAATAACTAACTTAAAGATAGTAAACGTAATGCATTGACCATTGTTACCCTCATATTATGTTGTTTTGAAAATTTGTTCTTAGGGCCGGTGAGATGGCTCAGCGGCATAAGCGCCTGCCTTGCAAGCGCGAAGGCCCGAGTTCGACTCCCGGATCCCACATACAAAAAAAGGGGCCGGTGATATCGCTCAGCGGCACGGGCGCCTGTTGGCGCGCGAGGTCCTGAGGTCGATCCCCCGGTACCCACAAAAAAAAAAAAAAAAAAAAAAAGAAAATTTGTTCTTTTTTTGATTTGTTTTGTTTTTTCTTCTCTTTAAAATAAAAAAAAAAATTAGGAGCCCTCAAAAATAATGATCTCTTTTGGCTCAATGACTCTAGAAATTCTTCTAGAAACAAAAACATACTCATAAGTTTATATATATAGATACTTAATTGGAAGTTATACTAGTTAGAATTTGAAAATAACCTTTTGGTTCAAACACAAGGGATTAGTTAAATTATGCATATTCATATAATGCAGTATTCTGCAGCCCATTTGAATAATGTTCTATAAAACTTTATTAACAAAGGGAAATTTTTCTGAAATATTAAATTTTAAAAACAAGTTTAAAATCAATATAATGTGTGGTCTCAACTTTGTATTATATTATATAGAGATATTTCTTCTAGCCTTTTTCTTTGTGTTTATACACACACACACAAGGCTAGAGTAGATATGATGCTCCTTGACTTACAATAAGGGGGTTACATCCCAGTAAACCCACTCTAAAATTATCATAAATCAAAAATCTAACCTATCAAACACCATATCGTAGCAAGTCAGTATATTATAGAGTGCTGATTGTTAATTCTCACAGTCGCGTGACTAACTGGGAGATGCATCTCAGAGCTGCTGCCAAGTATTTCAAGAGAGCATCATATTGAATATTGCTATCCTGGGAAAAGTTTAAAATTCAAAATTCAAAGCACAGTTTGTATTGAATGCGTTTTGCTCTCACAGTATCAGATAGTGGAAAAGACTAAGTCAACCATCAGCTGAGAACCATCTGTTTAACAAAATATTTATAATGATAATTATCCCTGGTGATAGAATTATGCATGACTTTTATTTTCTTCTTCATGTTTCCCAGAATTCTCCAATTTTTCTATAATGAATAAATATTCCTGTAGTCAGGAAAATTGTAAGTGATATTTTCCTTTTAAAATTCTCCAAAAAAGCCTTTCTGAGTTTCATAGCCATTGTTTCACTCATTAGATACATTTTGAAGATTCATTTGAGCCAGTGTTTGGAAGTGTTATTTTACTGTCTTAATTATTACTATTAAGACTGATGGGGATAAAAATTTTATATTGTATATTTTGATGCACTACTTCATTAAATGTAATTATTGCTGACTAATAGCTAATTTGCTCTAACTTGCATTCACAATTTAAAGAATTATACTACATGATATAAATGAGACAATGCTACTTGATACAGTATCTTATTTCCTACAGTATTCTATGCTTTGCACTTAATTGATATCCAATGCTTATGTTTTTACAAGGCCTCCAGCATGCTAGGCAAGTGCTCTAGCACTGAGCTATACCCCTTCCCCTGATAGTGTTTTCAAGGAAGGAATAAAAAAGGGAAGAAAGAATGATAAAATGTGGTGTTTTTCTTCATGAAAAACCTGAATTGACTTTTATCACTTCAGCATGTGTTAATGTTTTGCAGAATATAACCCATACGACAAGACAGGCACAGAAACTGATGTGGTTTTCAAAGCCCTGGAGTTAAGCAGTGACAGAGGAAGTATGTGGATATTATCCCAAGCCCTCACTGGCTCCACTAGGCCTCCATAACAAGTCCTGCGTTAGACTTGGAAACCTAGGCTGCCTGTGGCATCCTGACATTCTCAGAACCACCTTAAGAAAGCACAAGGATGTGGTTGAGCTGTGGTTCTGAGGACTCCTGTCCTTGTGGCCCATTCCATCCTGCCACCTGGCTTCCTTCATCCCTCCTGTGGCCCTCCTTCTCTTTGTGTGCCAGCTGGGCTGCAGCAGCTGATTATTGGTCATACGAGACTAACAGTGGGTTCTGGAGATTTAAACTACCAAATTACACAGATTTAGCAAATATGTGGTGGAAAACAAAAAAAGTAGGGCAAAGTTTGGTTTAGGCAAAGGCCATTTGTTAAACAAACTGTCCAATCTGTTTCAAATGATCATTCACAGAATTGGGCGGTGTGGAGGAAGTGTATCTGTTCCAAGAAAATAGTTCAGTAAGTTTACAAACTCTGTTGAAAAAAAACTCAGTAAACTCATAAACTTTGTTGAAAACAATTAACAAATGAGGTGTTGGGTTTTTAAAATAACAATGTCCATAAAGTTCCTTCATATTTCTAAAGAAATGCCTTGTATTGACTCACATCTTTGGAACTCAAACTAAAAGCCATGAGCCAACCTCAAAAGAAATAAATTCCTGGTTTGAGTAATGGTTTGGAGAAAAGTATGCACCAGCAATGAACCTATTTTGTCTCAACATGGTTTCCCTAAATGAACTGAGCACTTTCTTTAAGAGGCAAGCACCAATTTACTACATGGTTAATTTTTAAGGAGAAGTCATGGTTTCTATCAGTACTGAAAATAGTTAATGGGACAAAGATAACAAAAAATAAGAAAAGCTGACCTTCTTCAGAATGCACCATTAAAGCAAAAAGCCTCACTGCTAAGCCTTGCTGCTATATGCAATTGGTTTTGAAATCCTCATGACTGGAAGTCAGAAATGTTAGAAGTTAATATACCCTTCGGGGATAAAGTGCATTTCTGATGTTCAGAAAGGATGTTTTCAAGGTGAAACCAAAGCCTATAAACAAACAAAAGAACTACATCAGCTGTGTCAGAAATCTTATCCATATAAATCCTTCACTGCTTAAAATGACAGACTGAAAGCAAAGCCACATGTTGCTTGCTTCATTGCCTGTTGTGGCAGCTTTTAAATCCCTGCCTTCCTAGGAAGTGACCTCATAAGAAAATCTTATAACACTGTCATGTGGGGAAATCCTCATAACACTCAGGTTAATGTGCTTACACTGTAGGAAAGGTCACAAAGAACATTTAATAATCAGAAAGTCCTAAGGGGACTCGATGTTAGCTGGGTCGTGGAAGGATTTCTCCCAGCGCACATCTGGGATGTTTGATGGTATAGACTGTAGCAGGCCACATGGTTTAATAGTTAAAATATAAGAGCTAAAAGTTACAAGCATTTGGGGATCATACAGCAACTAGCTATTGACCGACGAGCTGACCCTAGACAAGCCGTGACCTTGCGGTACTTCAGCCAGCTTAGCTGTAAAATTGGGCACAAAGGCCTGATTTTACCAAAAGCAGATGTTGTACTCCAGCTCTGTTCTTCAGTATCTTTTTTTTAATGTGGTTGTCATGTCATTTCACCTAGAGAAAGACAATGGCATACCGTAGTCTTCCCTCCCAATAAAACCTGGTTAGGTTGAATTAGGTCCGGGAATGTTGGCCCTGACTCAGTCACCCTAATGCTCTCCTACCTGGTCAAGCTTATGTCTGTCAGAGGAGTTGCACCATATTGTACACTTGAGGCCTCCTGGTCAGAGTAAGTGAGTATCATTTCTATGAATCCCTGAGAGAGGTCCTGGATAGCGTATGAGTCACAGAAAAGCAACAAATCACAGCACATAGATTCCTGTTACCCCTCTTTGGTTCACCATTTTTCTAAGTGGTAGGTCCCTACCATAGAGATAGGTGGTAAAGAACAGCTCTTCAAAAAACAGAAACTCTTTCAGCTGACTTTCCTTTAATCTAGCTCCCACAACTAACCAGCACTCTCCTTTTCCTCTGCAGAGCATGCCGAGTCCCGCTACATCAGGATGCAGATCACCGCAGTATGCCTGCTGCCTTCTCCTCCCAGCCCAGGTGAAACTGGTGGCTGGGAGTGTATTGGGTTTGTCCCCAAGCCTGCTTCTAGTGGTTGCTAGTGTAATTATCTAAATTAAGGAACTATTATTGAAACCAGTGAAGAATGCAAAAAGAAAATTATTGTTTCTATTTTTAAAAAGCTGAGGTGATTCTTTTGAAACACCTCTATAGGAGTGAGTCACATTTTTTAAATTGTTATCAAATTAGGTAAAACTCCATAGAGATTCTGCTTTCAGGATGCTCTGCAAGTATCTTTAAGTTCTCACTCTATTTGAAGGAAGTGAATGGTGTGTTATGGTAGTACTTTCTGGAACAAAGATAATTGGGATTATAAGCAGCCAACTAACTTTTTAAAAAGGCCTTGAGGGCTGGGTTGTCTCTCAGTGGTAGAGTGTTTGCCCAGCATGTACAAGACCCTGGATTTGATCTCCAGCACCACAAAACTAAATGGGCCAAAAAAAAAAAAAAAAAAACCCAAAAGGCCTTTAATCTACATGAAAAGACTGCCAAACAAATATATGTATACATTTTGAAGTTCAAATAGTATGTTCAATAGTAAGTTCAAATACACATGTGTGTGTAGCATGTATTTATATGCATAAATATGGATGTGTATACAAAAACATTTACATATCAAATGACTTTGTTCTGATTAATCAACATATAACCAATACTAATTTGTCAAATAAGATAACTTCATGTTCTCCTGTTACTAGAGGAAGACTAGGTCTGTGGTTTCTGACTTCCCTTCCACTCAAGCATCACAAATAAACAACAGCTCATGCAGACCTCAACTGGGCTGTGGACTGGGGCTTTCAGCATTTTCCTTCTCAGCCCTCACTGGAGCCAGAAGGCAGAGATCTCCTTGGGAACCTAAGCTAGGCAGAAGGCAGTCCTGCTAAAGGGCGCAGCTTTGTTCAATGTGAGAGCTCCCCCATGCTCAGCACTCATACAGCCCTGGTAGGACAGCCAGGGCTCAATCATGCCATAATCTTTACTTCAGGCAAAGAAGCCACAACACATTCCAACTGGATGAAACACCCATAATCTCCCCTTCCTTGACTCATAATCAAGAGCTAATTTTAACACTCAAAGCTGAATGGTTGACTCTTCTATTCCTGGCAGTTAGAACAACATATTTCATCTGAAAATGCAGTTAACTCCAAAATCCAACAGTTATCCATCTGCATTCTGAAACAGAAATATAAACAAA
The DNA here is from genome assembly GCA_028451465.1 of Erethizon dorsatum. Lineage (NCBI taxonomy): Eukaryota > Metazoa > Chordata > Mammalia > Rodentia > Erethizontidae > Erethizon > Erethizon dorsatum. Next base: position 50,059,048 of record CM051837.1, on the reverse strand, counting down.
CAAAGGAATCATGGATTTTACTAATCTTTCTAAAAACCGTTAACTCTTGGCTTGTGATGAGTAAATGCTCATATTTTGTCAATAATGGCAAAAAATGACTACGATATTTCTGCACTACAGAATTCAGCCTGAACTATTAGAGGAAAAGAAAAGAAATGCCTCCCAATTCTGGTGACTCTGCACAAACTCTTAAAGCAGTAAGACCTGAGCAGTTAGCAGTCACTCCTCGTCAGAAGACCAAAGAGGAAGAAGTATTATGGACAACAAAAAAGAAAGGAGCTTGTAGGGTAAAACTATATTGTACATGGACTTTTGTCACTGCTTTGTGAAGAAACCCTGTCAAAATACAAAACAAGAAAATGTAGGAGTGCTCTAGTGAGATCCTATTATGCCAGCTCCAGAGTGATAGTAAGATAATGCATGAAATTTGAAACTAAGAGAAAAAATATTTATTTGAAAAACATTGACATTTACAGGTAGCTGCATTTTTAGCAGCTCTTTGAGACTTTGATCATCTGCCAGCTGCCTCAAGTAGTTTGCTGCTCCATGGGAAAATCTAGACCCAGAGAACTAAAGATATTGTAACATAAGCCACAATGGCATTATCCACGAGAACAGCAGCAGCATGGTGTGCTAGGAATAATTGTGTCTGAGAAACTCAAAGTGCTCCTTGAAAATGCCTCATTTGTTTTTCTCTAGATGGTCACTGACTCTTTCCAGCTTATCTCAAGGTGGGTCTTTGGACCAGGAATTTCTTGTGAAGCAAGATCACATCTCCACAAACTGAAGCATTTGCCTGGCGGACACTTTCACTCTATGTGGCAGTGAAACAGACTTCAGCTGTGTTCTTTACAAGGAAGAATTGGGTTTTGCTGTGCTCTGTGTGAAGCCAAGCATACTTTATAAGCTGTCTGGGAGTTTTATCTGTTATAATATGAGCAATTCTTTTGACCTCCATGAAAAGAAAAAAAGAAGAAAGGAAGAAAGGGAGAGAAAGAGAGGGAAAGGGAGAAAAAGAGAAGGAGGGGGAGGGATGGAAGGAAGGGAAAAAGAGACTCTCCATACTGGAATCTAAATGTATCACTGTAATTTGCATAAGGACACTGCATACATTTTTGATGAACTTGAGACCTTTGGATGTCAAGTCTCAGCAAAACTAGGTTTCCTGCTCACATCACGGTAGGTTAGTCAATAAACACCAGCGACTCACCTTACTCCAGGGAGCCAAAGACCTGAATTCTACGTGTCATGTTTGTATATTTTAAAGCTGGATAATAACACATTATCGCACTCTGCATGTACTAGCTATATATCTCACTGTGGCCTTTGTTAATGATTTTCTCTCCATAAGCAAGGGGTGGGGCTTTCAGGGAATCTCAACTTTAGAATGGGTAAGGATCACAAAGAGAATTTCGTGTAAATGTACATGCAAATGCAGTAAGTCAAGAACACCAGACCAGAGCTCATGTGTTTAACAAATACTCAGGTGATTCTGAGGCCAGTGGATTGCAAACTATATTTGTTGAGAGAGAGAGAGAGACAGAGAGAGACAGAGACAGAGAGAGCGAAAGAGAGAAAGAGGAGGGGATTGAGGTGACAAATTTCCTAAAAATCCTTATTATTTTCTGTGATATAAATACGATCATGGTATTTATTCAGCAGCCTAGCCACATTCACAAATGTAGACAATGATGGTCAAATGGCTCTACCAATTAAATGTGGGATATACAAGGCACTTGGAGCCATTTATTTTAAAAAGTCAAATTTTGACAAGACATTTTATGATACGTATTTCATCCAGCATGTTTTAATAATAGATTATTATTATTATTATCATTATTATTATTATGCCTATTGCCAGTTACTGCATTCTGTACTATAGGAAGTTGCGCTGTTTGGAATTCTGTTGTTGATTGCCCAGTACTATATCTAGGAATAACTTATGTGTATATTATAGGGTATACAGACTAATGTGAGCTCAGAAGGCACCTGTGTGAAGTTTTTCAAAAGAACTGTAATAAGTTTTACTAGATGTGACAAACCTTATAAAAGTTAAATAATGTCACACTTTATAAGCATTTCATTTAATACAACTGAACACATGGAGGGCATTGAAGATGATATTTAATTTTTTCCATATGTGAATTTAATACCACACGAAACTTCCAGTCCCAGATTGCTAATTTTCCACCATGTGGTAGCCATTTAGTTGTATTTTTTAAAACACTTACCAAATTACAGAGTAGAGTTTCAGAGGCAGTGGCTATGAGCAAGTTTAGGGTGCATGATATCCCTCTGGCTTACTGCTAGGTCGCACAGAGAGGCAGTAAATCTTGATAGTATTTTTATGACAACACTCACTGGTTTTTATAGAAATAAAAATGTGACTTTGCAGAACCACATGCTAATGTACTCCTAAAAATAGATTTGATTACTGTGACTTCTTCCAATTCTGACCAATTTTAGCCACTTATGAAAACATAAGCCAGCACCTAAGATGCAGCCCTTTAAGAATTGTCTACAAGGCTTTCAAAGAACACTTTACTTGGGATTTGAAATCCTTACTAGGCATTCAAAAAAGTGAACTGGTAGGGAAGTGCTCATTCTCGAAAAGTGACCTCAGATATGTCATTTAACTTCTCATACACTTGCATATATTTTACCTTTAATTCAATAATATTTGCCATAATCGCAGTAAGACAGTCAAGTTAGAGGAAAACTACCTCCCAAAACCAGCTGAAGTTTATCTTCCATAATAACAATATACAAATAATTTGGATCTTCTATGACCAAGGCCAAAATCAACTTCATGAAGAAACACTTAGAAAGAGACAAAACCCCATTGACAAGGTGTTTGGGTCAGCAGGTGAAGACACAAATCACTCACTACCAGAACCACCATCTAATGTGATAAATGCACAGGAAGGTGCTATGAAAACTTTAAAGCCCCATCCAAATGTTATTAATTATTATTAATCCAGTGATGCTGAGCAGAAACCTGGAACCATAGCCAGAGCCTACATCTGGATTCTATGGTCAGAAACAAAGATACCACACTGTACACCTATTTGATGATTCATGCCTATCTGTCGCAGAATTTTTTAAAAAATACTTTCAAAATCATCAACTTCTGGCTGAATGTATTTTATCTCCCAGAACCAATTACAGTTAATTCTCCTGGGTTCAAATGGTTTGGGACCAAATCTATTTCACACATAACTGAATGGTCTGGACAACTTACCCAGGAAAACTAAAAATATACACACAGGACTCTCCACAAAATCTCGCAACACAGTGTGGGCAACAAGCAAAACAGTCCAATTTTCAGGCTTACAAAGGTAGCGGGAGCAGCCTTAAAAATGTGGGGGGGGTCCAGCAAAAAATCCTGCCTGCTAGGATTCTGGAATGATCTCTGCCATGCCTCTGCCAAAGAGTATGTCATGGAATCAAAATTCATATATACTTTCAGTCTCATTTTCTATGACTAATTCAATCTTCCTCACTAACATCCACCATACAGGGGTACCAGGGAGGAGTTGGAACAATGTACCTTTGACTTTTCATTTCACAGTGTCTTATTCTCTTATGGTTTGAGTAGTCTCTCAGCAAATGGCTCTGTCTTTGGGGTAATTATTCAGTCTCTCAGATACCCATGGTAGTGCTATGAAGAAGAATATATAAGGAAAGGGCTTTGGGTCTTCACAAGTTTTAAAATATTTGTTAATCTCTGCTGTATAGACATAAGCTTCTCATGTTCCCAAGAGCCTCATAGTTTCTACTAATGTGTGCCTGGTGAGGCTGTGATTTACTCTGTCTTCTTAGTGCAAGGTGGAGCCTTTGACCCTTCCCCTACCATACTCACCCTTTAGTCTCTTCTATTGCCACCATCTGTCTCATGGAAGACTGTTTCCTTTATGGCCTTTGTAATTGTGTTGCCCCTATTTACCATGATGCAGTGCCACAGCTATCAACAGAACTAGTGACCCTCTTCCTCCCTCATACAGCATTCAGGGCCCAAGAGTTCTAATTCAGGTCTCCTTTGCCCAACCATACTACTTTTACTTTGACAATAGCTCCATGTTATTAAGGGGTTGGCCTGTACTTTGATCTCCCTAAAGTTCAAGATACAGAGCTGAGAATAAATGCATCTGCTTTTGGCATTCCCCTCAACCTAGTTAATGATTCCTCTGTGAGATTTCAGCCCAAAGTGGGCATCCATGATGCTTCTGCCTCATGACCTGTTTGCCCTACCTGTCTCTGCCTTGACCTGGCTGTGATTCACCAACCTAAGGTCAACAAAGTTTCTCCACTTCTAGTAGGGATTTCTCTAATGTCATATTCTCTTCTCTCAACTGCGTGGCTTACCACAGTATTTGTGATCAAGTGAGATCACAGAGGTAGTGCTAGAAAGTAAAGAGATTTACAAAACTCATTTCTACATCTCCAAACACTGGCTTTTTGGCTTATGGTAGACCCAGAAATCATACTCTGGATATCAAAAGTAAAACTTAGCTTCTGTAACAATTTTAATGCTTGCTGAAGTGAAGTACTCTGCACAAAAAAAGAAAAGCATACTGACAGCTTTCAAAATACTGTCTAAATTACGGATAGAAAGACAAAGATCCTGAAAAAGGTAATAGCAAACCACTGTGCCTACACACAAACACAGAATCTCAGAAAATTCCTTCCCTCTATCACAACCCTACAGTAGACACACACACACACAATCATACACACTTACACAGCTACTCTCAGCGACCATGTAACTGCTTTCCTGAAATTCAAGGTTGTACTGTGCAATCTATCCAATAACACTGGTATGCAGGTTGTGAAACGGTATCCTTAATATCCAATTTCTTTCCCAAAATGCAAGACTGCATTGTGCATTCTATCCAATACCACTGATTTCCAGGTTGTGACATGGTATCCTTAACACCCAATTTCATGACACATCCCACAATGTTACATTCAATCATAAATCAATTCCAGTGCTGACTTTTTATGGTTCTAAACATTTTACATTCTGATTTTGACCTGGTACATTTCCACTAGTGTCAGAACAGTATTATGGTTTTGGGGGAAAGGGGTTTTCTTTTCCTTTTTATTAATATTCCAACTGCTCCTCATCTCAGGATTTTCCAAGCAAATGACATAAACACAGCAAACAATGTTTGATATGAAGTAAAATTACAGGACCTCCTAGCCAAATCCCTCAGTATTTCTAATGTATCAAGTAAGAATTCAGTCAAGCTAGATGAGGTGGCACACGCCTGTAATCCCAGCGCTCTGGGACTCTGACGCAGGAGGATCCTAAGTTTGAGTCCAGCCTGGGCAACTCAATGATTTAGCTAGACCTTCTCTCAAACTTTAAAAAACAAAAATAAAGAGGGTCTGGGATGCAGCTCAGTGTGAAGACCCTGGGTTCGATCTCAAGTAGTGAGGAAAAAAAATGCAGTCATAATTTTATCTGCATCCAGTAATGTAGTTTGTAATATAGCAATACAGCAAATTCATTAGAAATCCTAATTACATTCTATTTTCCACTACAAGTAGTAAAAATAAACCAGAAAGAGAAAAATTTGAAATCATTCTCAAGAGCAGGTTTGGGTTTTTAACTGTTTAGATAAATTTCTCAAATATTTATCTCATTCTAATAAAGTCCCCTGAATTTATGAATAATCTTAGCATAAGGCAGAAAGTGAGCCACTTGTCTTTTGTAAGAGTAGGCATCATTTTGGCTGCAGTTTTTAAATAATATTTGAATGAAAAGCACCTAATTCCAACTTAATTCCACCAAAAATTACATCCTGATATAATTAATGTCCAGGTCTTTGAATACCAGCTCCCACTAAAAGAAACAGGGCTACTTCAAGAAATGGCTAACAATAGGGCTGGGGTAGGGTGGATACAAGATGAGCCTGGAACATCCTGTTATTCAAGAAAACTGGAAAGTGTTCCAGTGAATGATTAGGCTATGTTACAAGAACACACGGCTATGTCACTTGAACACAAGAGGAAGCTGAAAGGTGTTCCCATGTGCCTAACCTGGAATCATTTGAATACCAAAATAACTAACAACAGTAATTAATTATAGACCATTAAAAAATAGAATAATGAGTCTAGTCTAATAATCAATAGATTAACAAATTGGTGCAGAGGAAAGAGGGATCCTACTTATAGGAGAATGCTAAGTGTCAGCTGATAAATGTGGAGGGCATTCTGGAAGAAGGAAATCATCATTTTTATACCACCATGGTATACCTGAGTTCAGGCATGAGTTACCAGTTGGTGACAAACCTAGTGAGAAACTTTCATGATCCATAAAAATATATTAATACATGCATTTTCTCCAGAGATAGCTTATTAGTTGCAAAAGATATGTACACAGACGTGGAAAAGTTGGAGAGCATTGATCAGGTGATTAAAATAAAGATTAACATCAAGGGGCAAATGAACATCAAGTGCCTCTGGAAAACGACATGTATTGCTTCTGGTCTTGAATGTATAACCTAAATCTAACCACGAGGTGCCATCAGGCAAACCCAAAGTAAGAAATATTCTCTTCAAAATGTTGAGATCAAAAAAGATAGAAATAGGGCCAGTGATATAGCTCAGCAGCATAAGCGCCTGCCTGGCAAGGGTGAGGTCCTGAGTTCGACTCCCAGTACCCACATATTAAAAAAAAAAAAAAAGATAGAAATAAACTATTGGAAGTTTCATTGCAATCTGTTTCTGACTAGATCACTTACTAGAGAGGGAAAACATCTAGGAAGGTCATTACTGGGTCTGTTGACAAAATTGGAAACTGGATAGTACACTAGATAAAATTATTATAACATTAAATTTACTAACACTGACAACTGTAACATATTTTAAAAATTCTTACTCTTCAGAAATACACAGTGTAGTTCGTAGGACCATGATGAATGCAATTTATTCTATATTTAGATAGATGATAGATATAGATATGTAGAGAGAGACAGAGACAAAGATGGAGATCAGAACCCTATATCTTAACACTTACAAAAATTGATTCAAGATGGACTAAAGACCTGAAACTATGAAAATACTAGAAGAAAACATAGGAAAAATACTATGGGATGAGAAAGGATCTATTGGGCAAGACCCAAAATGCACAGGAAACAAAAGCAAACATAGACAGTGGATAACATCAAACTAAAAGTCTTCTTCACAGTAAAGGAAACAAGCAACAGAGTGAAAAGACAACCTTCAGAACAGGAGAAAATATTTTCAAACTCTACACCTGACAAGTGATTAGTATCCAATATACGGTATAAGGAACTCAATCCAATAGAAAAAGAATAAATAACCCAATTTTAAAATGAGCAATAGACCTAAATAGGTATTTCCCAAAAGAAGACAAATAATCAATAAATACATGAACAATGCTCAACATCACCAATCACTATAGAAATGCAAGCCAAACCAAAATGAGATATCGCTTCATTCCAGTAAGAATGGCTATTATCAAAAAGACTAAAGATGACAAATGCTAGTGAAGGTGTGGAGAAAAGGGACACCTGCCTACTCTTAGTGGGAATGTAAACTAGTACAACCATTATGGAAAACAGAATGGAGATTGCTCAAAAATTCAAAAATAGAACTACCATATGATCCACTATATACCCAAAGGAAAGGAAATCAGTCTGCTGAAGAGACACCTACACTCTGTTTTTATTGTAGCACTATTCACAATAACCAAGAAATGGAAACAACCTAAGTGTTCATCAATTGATAAATGGATAAAGAAAATGTGGCACGTATACACAATGGGTTAGTGTTTGGCTATTTAAAAAGATTAAATCCTGTCATTTGCGATAATATGGATTGAACTAGAGATCATTAGATTAAGTAGAATAAGTCAGGCCAAAAAAAAAAAAGTACCACATGATCTCATTCATAGGTAGAACAAAAAAAGTTGATCTCATAGAAATTGAAAGTAGCACAGTGGTTACCAGAGGCTGTGGAGAGCAAAGGAGAGGAGTGGAGAAAAATTGATCCTTATTCACGAAGTTACTGTCAGGTAAGAATAAGTTCTGCTGTGTGCTGTTGCATAGTAAGATAATTATAGATAATTACCATGTACTAAATATTTCAAAAGTTATGTTTTCACCATAAAGAAATGATGAATATTTGAGATGATAGATTGTTTACCTTGCTTTAAACATTACAAGAAGTATATATGTATCAAAACATCACATGGTACCCCAGAAATATGTACAATTTTTATATTTTAATGTATCCATTTTTTTTTTTTTTTGTGGGTACCGGGGGGACGACCTCAGGACCTCGCGCGCCAGCAGGCGCCCGTGCCACTGAGCGATATCACCGGCCCCTTTTTCGTATGTGGGTTCCGGGAGTCGAACTCGGGCCTTCGCGCTTGCAAGGCAGGCGCTTAAGCCGCTGAGCCGTCTCACCGGCCCTAATGTATCCATTTTAAAAACAAAATTTAATTTAAGAAGAGAGAGAAAGAAAACAGAGAAAAATGTTAACAGTAGGTTAATCTAGATTGAGGGTATACAGGTATTCTCTGTAGTATTGTTATTCAAAGGTAGATTAAAATTCAAAGGTAAATTAAAATAATTCTCAACCCTACTATGTTTTACATTTCTATTTTAGGAGTTTGGAATATGTTTTCATATTTAGGGAAAGTTTTTCCTCTCTATTTTGGTATACTTGCAGGTATGTATTTTTAAGAGAAAAGATAGAAATGTATTTGTGTTTAATGTTTAAATAAAGACAGTATTACTATACTAAATCTTGTGTTCTGTCAGGAATAAATATTTTCAAGAAATGCAATAAAACTCCTACCACAGAATTTTGGGGAACGAGAAGTAGGTGGTGATTATTTTGAGGGACTTCTTTTTTTCTTTTTATTTATTTTTATTTATTAGTACATATTTGCAGTATATGATGTTTTACATTCACCTTAAGCAGTAGGTACATATGCTTAACATGGCATAATTATTTTTATTCTCCATCCCTTACTCTATGTCCCTATGACCCCTTTACTCATTTTCATTTGTTTTGTTTTGTTTTAGTTCATATTTGTGACACATAATGATTACATTTATTATGGGTAGTTGGTAGATGTACACAAAACATCTCAATTCTTTCTATGGCCTCCTCCCCTCCCCCTAGCCCTCACCCACCATCTCTTGGTCCCCTTCCCATTTGCAAAAGTTCTATCTTCCTGTTTCCTTTTATCTGTCTTTTGCTTTGCTCTTTATTTTATTTATACTTTGGATATTTCATATGAAAGAAACCATACAGCATTTAAGCTTATGTGTCTGATTTTTTCTACTTAACAGTATGACTCAAATTTATCCTGCTTTATAGCCAAGTAGTATTCCATTTACAGTAATGCATGCATACCAATGTTTATAGCAACACAATTTATAACAGTTAAATCTCGAAAGCACGTCCATCAACAGACAAATGGTAAAGAAAATGTGGTGTCTATACATAAAGGAGGAACTTTATATAACTTGAAATTATACTAGGTAAAACTCACTCCATATTTCGTAGGGGCTACTGGGTAGTCATTGACTATAAGATAACAGCAAATATACTAGCAAAACACCTAAAACATAACATTAATATATAAAACACAAAGTACAAATGTGTAAGTAACTTGGATAAAGCTTACATTTATTTGCTACATGGGTTAGAACATGAAAGCACTATATTCCTGCTTGAATAATGATCAAGTTCCCTTAAAAATCTGCGACTTTCAAATAAGAGTCTCCCACAACAAACATCACCCTCTGAGGATTTGAGGAAATGTCTTTCTCCAACTGACAATTTTCTCATCTTCTGACCTTGCCCAGAAGAGACTTTCTGACATCCTCTCTCTCTGGGTTATCATTAGCACAACACACTCTCAGTCACCTATTGAAAATGGTAAAATCTACAGAAAAGAAAAATATGGAGGCACCCCTGCCAGAAGGTAAATTGTGAATATACAGAATCCTTATTTAGTGAGATAACTTCTGATATAACTTAGGGGACACCCAAAGCCAGACCCACTCAACAAAGGCCCTCAGAAAATGGAAGAAAGCTTGGGGTAGAAGCAGTCTTCTAGCACCTTCCATGATGTTGTGGGTTTTTAGGGTCAGATTGGGTAGTTCTTCCACTCCATATGATAGCAGCTAAGACTGATGTCATCTAGAGGTTCAATTGGGTCAGTATATACAAAATCATTCATTCATATGGTCATGATGAGTGCTACTTATCAACTGTGAGCTCATCTGAGGCACCTCTAAGAACATTTCAATTCTCTTTCATGTGGCTTCTCCACACACCTTGGGCTTCTCACAGTACAACTTGTTTCCAAGAGCAAGACTTGCAAGAGCAAGTATTCAAAAAGGAAGGAAGTGGAAGCCTCTTGAGGCCTGGTTTAGAAGTCCAACGCTGCCATTTTGCCACATTCTATTGGTCAAAGCAGTCGCAGGCCCAGCTTGGATTCAGGAGGAGGAGATCTATGTTATGCTTTTTGACAGGAAGAGCAGAATCCAGATACAGAGAGAGAAGGAATGTTGGGACCATCTAAGAAGATCAGGTATTAGACTGCATGACTTGTTCGGGAAGCCCTACTGATATCCATTTCCTGCAGTACCCTGTCCTTTCTCCCTGGGTTCACAGTTAAATCCAAACTCTCCCAAATCACCTGATTCTTGACTTCACAATTCTGGCAACCTTGGGATTCTGCAGTCATAAGCCCAAAAGAAGAGTCATGGACTATTTATTCATACTTAAATATGTGTTTTTAAAAGAATTAAGATGTCCATGTACCAGCCTTATATTTTCCCTGTGGTCTTCTTATCTGCCAGTCATTGTTAATTATAAGATCAAATCTTCACGTTTCTACAGCACAGCATTAAACCATAATATAATTTGTGCCTTCGATGAAAGAGTTTTGCCTCAAAGACAGATGTCATTAGTAAATGGTAGAATTTTATCACGTGGCTTAAACTTCTTTTGCCTGTAACAATGAAATACTCTGTAATAATACTTCAGGGCTAGGTTTAAACTCTTATAAAGTACAAAAGATAAGACATGAAAAGATGTTATAATCTATGTTAATCTATTCTGACTGCAAGTGAATAAGTTTTCTCTAGATTTGCAAGAGTTTCTTATAAATGCATGACATTGTCTCTGAGGAATTGGTGCCTAATAAGTAGTTCCACTTCCTCCATTTTTTATTGGAGACCAAACGCTCACCAAATAGGCTCATTTGTACATGGTTGTAACTCTCGGGATGAGTCTGTAAGGACTTTGCTGGGTCCAAGGTCAAAATTAAATTTGTTTTGGCAGAGACTCTGCAGTCAGCCTGGTCTAGGTCCAGATGATAGTCCAAGGGAAAGATGAAGCCCTTTTCTGAAGCACCCTTCTTTTCCAGGGACAGAGATGATTCCCAGATATGCCCTTGATGTTAAGATGCTCAGAGGTGTTACCTACCATTTTAAGCAATGTCTGCCTGTGACCATCAGACATGACAAGCCATGAAAGATGATTTCAGAATTCCAGTGTTAAGAGGGTGATAGGTAATAAAAATCTAAAAAAGTATAGTATAGGGACAAAATGAAAAAAAAAATCTGGACTGGTGAGATAGCTCAGCGGCATAAGCACCTGCCTGGCAAGTGCGAGGTCCTGAGTTCAACTCCCAGTACCCACATACGAAAAAGGGCCGGTGATATCGCTCAGCGGCACGGGCACCTGCTGGTGTGCGAGGTCCTGAGTTCAACCCCAGGTACCCACAAAAAAAAAAAATCTACAGGAGGGAAAACTTGACTAAAATTAGATGACTTCAGTAAAAGATAACTAACATTCCTATAATTTTTACAACATAATTGGACTTTACTGTATGTTGGCATGTATTCTCTCTTGTGTAATTCTCATGTGCTCCACCTTCTCTAAAATAAGCCTGATGTTTGGCACAAATTTTGTTTTAAAAAATTTTACATTTTCTTCATGCAGCCCTGAGAGAACATCAGAACAAGAATTATTATTTCCATTTTACAAAGGAGAAAGTTGAAACCAAAAGTCTTCTTAGATTCTGACCTCTAAATCTAGTCACTATTGGAACATTCCCATAAAGGACCAAGTTGAAGCAATTTCAGTAAGAAAGTAAATTTGTATACCCACCCAATCTGTTTTATTACACACATTACTGTATTCAAAAGAAAATGAAAAAAAGACATCATAGAATGAATAAAAATACACTGCCATTATGTGGATACCAGGAATTAGACTTCCTCCCATGTAGAAAGGAAATCATCCCATTAAGAAGCAAATAGTAGGGGCCGGTGAGATGGCTCAGCGGCTTAAGCGCCTGCCCGGCAAGCGCCAGGGCCCGAGTTCGACTCCCGGAACCCACATACGAAAAAGGGGCCAGTGATATCGCTCAGTGGCACGGGCGCCTGGTGGCGCGCGAGGTCCTGAGGTCGACCCCCCGGTACCCACCAAAAAAAAAAAAAAAAAAAAAAAAAAAGAAGCAAATAATAGGGCCGGTGAGATGGCTCAGCGGCTTAAGCGCCTGCCTTGCAAGCGCGAGGGCCCGAGTTCGACTCCCGGATCCCACATACGGAAAAGGGGCCGGTGATATCGCTCAGCAGCACGGGTGCCTGTTGGCACGCGAGGTCCTGAGGTTGACCCCCCGGTACCCACAAAAAAAAAAAAAGAAGCAAATAATATATTTCAACATAAATATCACAACATAGAAAAGTACCATGTGTCATCATCCCCAGTAAAATCCCTTGTGAGATAAAATGTCTTTGTAGACTTTTAATAAACTGGAAGTTGTTAAATAAAACAAGATGGGTAAGAGGACTGAGTTCTCAGATCACTTACAACAGGCATCAAGAAAAAATTCATTACCAACTTCCCAGTGACAGTGAACAATTAACATTTGGTGATAAGATTAATAGTAGTAACTTAATAATTTATTTTATTAAAAATGCTGGCATTACAGTCTGGATCATATTTTTTCCAGGGGGACAATGCACTTTTAATTTCTAAATTAATCTTTGCAAAGAACTCAGAGCCCTCTGTGGTGTACAACTTGAATTTATACTAATGGCATAAAGGGCAGCTGCCACGCAGTCCAAGGAAGGCAACCATAAAGAAAAGAGTCAAAGATTGTCAGAATAATACATTTACATGGCACCAAAATTGATTAATTATGCTTGTGCCAAGGCAATCTGAATATACCAGCAGGATCCAAAACTGGATTAAAATACGGTCTCACCAAAATGATCTAATTTTCTGACAAAGTAGAAATAAATTCATCAAGTTTGTCTTGCGGCAGCCACACGGTGTGAAACAGAGGTGATACTTGTATCAGCCTACAACTTGGCATGGATTTAACTTTTTAGTTTTCAAGTCCAACTTCTATATCCTCTATACAGGCATTTTACTTGTCACTTTTTATTCTCTAAAAGAGGGGAAGCAGCTTTGCAAGTAGTACTAAAATTATGAGAATAAACTAGAAGAAATGTTTTGGATAAAGAGCTGGTACCATTTAAAGCAAATTGCTCTGGTATAAATTCAGCCCTGTACTAGCACAGTCTCACAGATCACAAAGTAGATGGCTGGTGAAGTTGATGGGATATTGATTCCAGCAGGAAAATAAAGGGCTATAAAACAAAAGATGATTAACATGAAATCGTTGAGTGAAGCAAACTCTTAATAGACTGGGAGTTGTTAAATAAAACAGAGAGTGGGTAAGAGGACTGAGTTCTCAAATTGCTTACAACTGAAACCTTTTCACTGTGTATTAAAATTCTCTGGTGTGTTACTTTCCTGTATATTATCAGTCCATACTCACCCAATGGAAAAGATCTGAAATTAACATGTAGGGGAGGTAACCAAATCTGGGGACACATCATCAGTCAGATGTAGCTTAAAAAACAATGGCAATAAGGGCCTTAAAAATTTATAAATGCAGTCCAAAAATAAAACTTTTTTATTTCTTACAATTCACAAATTCCCACTAATATTTCACTACTATACTATGTGCATCTTTTTTTAATAAATGCTGCTACAGAGAAGTTTAGGTTGATTTGTTGCTTAAAAATATGCAGAACTGGGCCGGTGAGATGGCTCAGCGGCGTAAGCGCCTGCCTTGCAAGCGCGAGGGCCCGAGTTCGACTCCCGGATCCCACATACGAAAAAGGGGCCGGTGATATCGCTCAGCGGCACGGGTGCCTGTTGGCGCGCGAGGTCCTGAGGTCGACCCCCCGGTACCCACCAAAAAAAAAAAAAATATGCAGAACTCAATGAACAGATAAATTTCTAAAATATCTTTAAAATAAATTTCTAGAACCAAATAGTTTTTCCAGTCAAAATCACTTTACCAAGAAAACACCCACCCTCCTCCCTCCACATATACACAACACCACAACCACCACCATCACCAACGTGATTCCTGCTAAGTATTATTACCAAAGAGGCTTTCTTCACCCAGAGAAGCAGGCATCCCTGGAGCCTTAATGGCTTCATTCCATTTAAAAAGAGGCAACTTTTCTGAGTTAAGGTCAAAGCTATTAGGGGAGTAACTAGAGAGCTTACTGGGTCAGGCCAGCCTCTCAGAATCAGTGGATAAAGGGACAACCTCAGCTCTCCATGTGCCAGCTTTAAAAGCAGAAGTGCTGATCTCAATTTAAAAAGTTCATGTTCCTGCTGATGGAAGAACTTTTCTCCACAAAACCTTAAAGGTCTGGCAGTACATGCAAATAAAAAGTAAAAACATGAGAATATTGAAACAAGGTTTGCATTGAGTATCTTGCCTTGGTAGAGCTTCGAATGAACTGTTTATAAACCCAAAATAACTCTTATGGGGCTTCCGATCATTACTATACTACTCAAACTGTAGATCGTTGAAAATATTGTTTGACATTAGCAACATTTTATGAAGAGACTAATTATACAAGGCAAGTGTATCTAAATATTTTCTGGATTTTTTCACCATTCCATTGTATTTTACAATGGTATTTCCCATTGTTAAGGGAAATAAAACACCTTCAGAGATGGAATTGCTGGAAAGATCTTAATGTGTGAATAAGAAAGTATACATGAAAGCCCTTTGTAACTTAAAAGTGTAATATCAGCAGTTCTCAATGGGTCATGGCAGGGGAGAGGGAAGAATATTTTGCCTTGGATTGAAACCACTATTCTATACAAATACTATGTAGTGTTTTCCCATTTTTATTTTCACTTTGGAAAGCAGTGGTTATAACCCTAAGCTTTGGAATGAGACTGACCTAAATTTGAACCATAGCTCTGCCACTGACTAACTGGTAGTTTGATCATAAACTACATATTTAACCTCCCAAAGCTTCCAGATATGAAAAATATCTAAAATCAAAGTGACAATATTCACCCTATGTGTTAAGAACAAGTACTTAAAAATGTATATCTTCTTTTTAAAAGCACTTAACACATTATTTGACACAAAGCAAACCTTTATTAATTGAATGTCATTATTCTTATCATATCATGAAAATTGTTTTTACAATACCAACTGACCAAAGACAAAAATTCCTGGCAATAATGGTCCCAAAAGACCTTTTTTCCTGGGTCATCTACAAACCAAGCCTACTGGAATGGAAGTGAGAAGTCACTTGTTATCTGCTCAATATCTTGCTCTACACCATATTTATTCCGAAAATCGTTAGGACCTCAGGCAGTCAAACTTCATTCAGAGCCATTCCTCTCTACATTCTTTCTTACATTAACTGTTTTTAGACTCTTTCTAGACCGAATCACTCCCCCATTCCAATGGACCAAAGCAATGAAACTGCTTAGTTTACAAATATGGCAGTCCTTCTGTTAATTCCATTCTAGAATTTGCTCTGTATGGTCAAAAACAAGTGTTTCAGGCCTACAAATTAAAAAATAGTTTCTTGCAATCTGGTTTTGCTCTTGGAAGTCAACATTTCCCACACCCATTCTCCCTGTTTCCTTTTCTCCACATAAACAGAACAAAATTATCCAAAGACTCCTCTCCACCTAACTCAAAGGCGCTGTCTGTGTAACGGGCGGGGGGGGTCTTCACATCGCTCTGCAGCACTCATTTGTCAGTGTGGGCAAGTCTGTCTAATCATATACCCTGAAGGCTTACGCAGCATTTTCAGGCTCTATTTCCTCATTAGAGGAAACTCGGCAGCTGCTTACCTGGATGCAATGCTGGGAAAGTCCAATTGGTGAAAGGTGTTTCATTTCAAAAGCTGTGGTTTACAGGCAACATGGACATAACAGGAACAACTTAAAATGCAATTTCAAAACCACCTTGAATCTGGAGTTGCTCTTAAGGATTTCTACCTTTCTAGCATGCTTAAGGACGTGAAGGATTGCTTGTAACATTGTTTGCTACCTACAGAGACAGCAGACGCCAGCACTACTGAAACCGATACAGGCTGCAGGTGCTTTGTCCCCTTGTGCCCCAACACCATATGGACATTTTATACCTGGCCACTTGTAAATTGAATGGATGCCTAGAATTATATCACTGAATACCAACAGGTACATAAGTGCACATCCTCAGGATAAGTGATCAGAGAAAAATAAAATGTTTTCCTAGGACTCAGGAGTCTATTATTTTCAAAGCACTCCCCGCTGCCCAACTCAGCAGAGAACACCCCTTCATCCCCTTCATAGACTGAATGCACATCCTCTGTTTGCACTGTATTCCTAAGGTGTTTTTTCAGACAACTTGCTTCCCCTGATATTTAGACAGGGAAGGAGATAGATGGCTAGAAGTCAAAGGAGTTGCCTGCACATCCTAATGGTACCTGCCTTTGTATCCTACACATTCCCCTTGAAAACGCCCCCTCCCTAATTCTTTGTTCCATATTCAATAGGAAAACAGAGATAACAAAGATGACAGCAATTGTTATTCTCTCAGTTCCACTTGCCTTTCCTCACTATATCCAGTAGCCCTACTCACAAGGTATAGGGAACTAATCCAAAACTCATTCAAAAGCACCCATTAGGATGTGGATAATTGTAAGTGTATCTGGTTTAAAATTATCAATAATTTGATTACCTTAAAAAATCTGGGTCAACAATTCTGAGAACAGAATGCTAACAAATCAATCAGCAAGAAGGGACAGCAGTAGGCAGTAGGTGTGCAGCTATGAAAAATAAGGTCAGAGTCCCTGTGTACATAGAGCTGATAGTCTACATATCTGAAATTTAGACTGTCAAAATATGTAAATAAATTAAACCACCAGCAGGTTCTTTAATTTTTGTGTAATTAAGATTCAAAAATGCTTAATATTTGAGAATATTTTCTTGCTGCTCTTTCATATTTAGTATATTATATCTCTTAGTTCAATATATGCAATTATTTGAGATAAGATCTTGCTACATAGGCCAGGCTGGCCTCAAACTGAAGCAATCCTCCTACCTCGCCCTCCCAAGTGCTGGGATTACAAGCGTGTGCCACCACGACCAGCTCAATGTATACAATTTAAAAGGACACTTTTGACAATAAGAGAGTACTGAGCCATCTTAAATGTAGTAGAATTCCCCTGGAGATAAATCTTTCTGCAAATGGAAAAGGGATCAAAAAAATGCAGGATGAGGGAGAGAAGAGACAAGTAGGGGAAGTGAAAAGAATTAAGATGTATTATGTGCATGTACCACCTCACCACGATGAAGGTAATCATTATGTACTGCAAACATGTACTAATAAAATTTTTTAATTAGAAAAGTCCCCTGCAATCAGCTAGGAATAAGTAGAGGTGGCTGTACCAAACCACTTTTCAAAAACACCAATGAACAACAGTCCTTGATCTCTCTTATCAGAAATATGGGTCTGGGTTTTAAAAAAGTAAAAGATTATAAAAATCTCTAGAAAGGAAGTACACATCTAGACTACCATGTAGACTTGGCAATGTTATTATGTACTTTATCAGGCAAACCTAATAATAGAAACATTGGGGGCAGCAAAGACATCTAATAGTGCTGATTATATTCACAAAGCTATCAGTTCTTTGGGTTCTACATTTGATATACTGTGATATATGATATAACAACTTCTAAGAAAGACATTATCTGGAAGGTAGATACTTCCGGTTCCTGTTAGCTGATTCCTCTTCAGTGAAAATTGCCCATCCAATTTACCAGCTATCACTAAAATCTGTTTCTATTCAAAATTTCTGGCACCAAATGTTTAGGATTTTTCCACACCAATCATCACTTCAAACTTCCTGACACAAACTGGGTGTGTAATGGTTCAATCAATTCTGACACTAACAATTCAGAGTTCACACAGATTCCCCAGGTTAAAGGCTCAGTCCCTCAGCACTGCCCCCTACTTCAGATCCCACTTGTAATCAGCCACGTACACTTCAGGCTGACTCGCTGTGAATTGGGGGTCTCTACAACCCCCACCTTGCATTCAACAATTTGCTAGAACAGCTCACAAAATTCAGGAAAACAACTTATTCAGTGTTACCAGTTTATTATAAAAGATATTATAAAGGACACATGAGCAACCAGATGAAGAGGTACCTAAAGCAAGAACCAGGATGGTCCGGAATGCGAGAGATTTCCCAGCGAGGTTATGCTTCCTCTGGTACATGGATCAATCTACAAACATGGATGTTCTCAGAACTCCATAGTTCAGGGGGTTTTATGCAGGTTTTATTGTGTAAGTATGGTTGATTAAATCCTTCACCATTGGTGATTAACTCAAACTCTATCTCTTCTCACCTTTTCAGAGGATGGAGGCTGAGGCTGAAAGTTTTAACCCTCTACTTGTACGTTTGGTTCCTCTGGCAATCAGCCCCCACACTGAATCTATATAGGGGCCCAAAAAGAGACATCTAAGCATAAATTCAGTTATAAACTGAAAATGGCATAACATGAATAAGAAAAATGCTCTTCTCAACCCTATCTCTCAGGAAATTACAAAAGTTTTAAGAACCCTGTGCAGGAACCAGGGATGAAGGTCAAATAGGTATTTCTTTTATATCACATATCACAGGACTGTTTAGCACTATAGCTAACTCAAACCCAAAAGTCTTTGTCTGAGTCTATCAGTAATGCATGCTGCATCCAAATACCAAAATTCAGCAAGCTGTGGACTATATTTAGCATACAAGGAACCTGAGACTTGAAGGATTGACTTTGATTTTTATCTCGTGTTACCAGCATTCAATCATTTCCTCAGTATGCTGGGCACTAGGGATGTAACACCAAACGAGACACAAGTGCTCGAGGCCCCTGCCCTGCTCTGTGTATCAGCAATTGTGGTAAGGACTGGGATGGAGAAATATGACAACTTCTAACTTACCGATGGATGAAATCAGTCAGTCAGAAAAATATGGAGCCTTAAACATAGCAGAGAGGGCAATGGTTAGATTCTTTCTTTTATTACTGAGTTCCTACTTACTAGATGGCAATCAGAGGGGCAGCAAAAGGGCCTCCCTGAGTACCCTGAAACCAGTTAGCTTATGGATCCCCTGCCCAGTCCCAGATGCATGAAAATGTGTCACTGTGCTGCCAGCATTTGGCCTGCATTAGCCATATCCAGCCACACATCTACCGGCATTCATACACTCTGTCACCTGCAAATCAGAAAAATGTCGTTCTCACTCAGTCCCCCTAAATCAACTTAAAACCATATGACTTTCTCTCCCCAGGATCAGCCATAATCAAATTGCTGAGCAGCCCACTTGGATTGTACTTCCTGATGTTTCCCTTTAGCTACCAGTCTGCCCAGCCACGCCCCCACCCCCTGTCCTCCAGGGATGGCCATTCAGGGCCCGTGTGGCTACAGCCCATGCTCTTACCTTTCTTCCTTTTAAACCTCTTTCCCTCATCTACTTACCTTGTTTCTTCCATTGCATCAGAAACCTGCCCAAAATAACAGCTGGTTAACTTAAGTGAGATTAAGGAATTTTGTTTGACTTCCGGACGCTTATTTGTGTTCACCAAGGGCATTCTAAGTAAACTTTCTACACTTTTTCATAGATGTTGCCAATTTTAGCACACTATAGACAATGGTAATCTCAAAGGAGGAGTGGAAAGAAATCTAAAACAAAGCACAATGCCACATACCTATACTCCCAGCATTCTGGGGGGCTGAGGCAGGAGAATCACAAATTTGAGCCCAGCCTGGGCAACTTAGGAAGACATAAAAATACATAAATAAAAGGGCTGAGGACATAGCTCAATATGAACGTCCTGGTTACTAAGAACAGAGAGCGAGAGAGAGAGAGGTTAGTAATTGGGAACACCAGCTCTAGAAGCATGCAATTTGGATTGGAATCTCTGCTCCACCACTGATGAGGGTAGCCTGACTTTTCTGTAAATTGGAAGCCATAACACATAACTCAGAGCATTGGTATAAATACTAAATAAGGTGATATATGAAAGAAATCTAAAATAATATCTGGTATGCAGTAAGAACACAGTGTCAGCTATTATGTTGCTATCTGCAAAATTGACTATATAATTTGTGAGGCATTTGCAAAATAAAACGCAGACCCCTTGTTTAAAAATTATTAAGAATTTCAAGACCACAACTGCAGACCATTAAATAAGCTGCAGGTCCCTTCTAAACTCAGAGCCCTGTGTGACTGTGCAGGTCGCAGGCCCACAGAGCCAATCCTGACTCTCAAGTTTATGACAAAACTATATCTCTGACCCTTGACTTCAGGGGCTCTTCTGGGAATCATTAAGAAAGCACCCTGGAAACCCACCTTTCGTTTGCCCCTGGGAGAGAGGACACTAGCAAGAAAAATAGATAGCACTTTTCAAACACACAAATACAAATACTACTATGTTTTCAATTCCTAACATATGTTTTATAAGGAGCAATCACTTGAACAAACTTTTTGATGGAAGATCTGGAACAAAAATACCTTTTCTATTTCATTAAAGTTGTTCTTCGGTGGCAAAATTTCACAATAAATTCATGTTGCTCACTCACTATAAACTCCTGCAGACAAAAGCTTTTGCTAAATAAAAGGAAAGTTTGGAACAACAAAGTATATTTACAAGAAGTTTTTATTTCTTCTGAGATTTAAAAAAAATTTAAAACTATGGTTTTTTAGATTCATTTCTTTTTAGAGCCATATCATTTACTGTTTAATTTTGTGGTTTAAATTGCCTGTCAAACCATAAGAAAATAGAAGTTAGACCCAGAGCTGAATAAACTAGTTTTACTTTCACATGCAATTATAGTTTTTTAATCTTTTTCACCAGTTCAACCTCTTTTTATTTTATCACTTATAATCAACTCCCTGTAATTCACTATATAAATGTTATTAAATGCCTTTATTTTAAAGATCTAAATTCTGATGAAATAAAACTGTGTGAACAATGCAAATAGCATCTTTTATCCACTCCCAGATAACTGGTTGCAAATCATGATGTGACAGTATATATCTAGAGGCCGAATCACTGGTATCAGTCCACATTGTTAGTACCAGTTCACAAAATCTTCATAAATCATATTCTTTCTTTTTTACTTCCCTTCACATCTTAGCAAAAACACATTCATTTTCCAGGTGCATCATTTCCAGCAGTATTCATTTTCAACCCTAACTTACTGGCCAGTCTATTCATTCAGATAACTTTTGGGGAGGTGGTATTTGAATACACTGAATGAAAGCCAGAAATTTTTAGCACTCTCTCATTCACTATATAACCTCTGAGAAAATGTTGATATATCTTTATATATTCTTAGGTACAAATCTCTTCCTATTCCATGAGCTTAAAATCATATCAAGGCAATTGCAGATAGATCACTTAAGCTCTGGTTCCATTCTGTGTCCATAGCTCTCTCCCATTTGGGCTGACAATGATAGTATTATGTTAATTTCCAGGCCTAGGAAATAAAAGTGACAAACTTAAAAAAAATTTTTTAATACACTTTTTACAATTTCAAAAACCTACCTTTTAACAAACTGCCTGTGGGAGAAAATTATTAAAATACATTTTTAAAAACACACTTTTAATTCAATTAGTACAGAAATATAATATTTCATAGTTTTAAAAAATCCTCTTAGCAAACTATTTTTATTAATAGACTATTGTGATTAATAATGATCTTTAGACTGCTAGGAGGAACGCTTCCCACCCCTATCATTAACTTCTTGGGCAGTATTGGATGGTAAGAGAAATCACAAATAATAGATAGTTTTTAAGTTTTCCTGTGCACAATGCAATTGCCTTGATTTTTTCACGTAACTTTGAATGGTGAGGGCAGGCACTGAGACAAGACTCCGAGACACAGTGCTGCACGTACGGCTGCATGGATAACATAAGGTAAAATTGATCAGCTGATCTCAAAACTGGAAACAACCAGTGTCTGGTGAAATAAGACCCTGAAGAAGACTTTGTCAACAGGGACCAACACAAATGCCATGCTTAGGTGCAGATGACAGTGGGAGACTACTGGCATCTGAGGGATTGAGATGCATGCAATGGAAAAAGAAGGAAATAAGCAAGAATACTGGAAAGGCACCAAGACTGATTTCTTCTACTTTGCAGTTTTTACCAGGGCTTCCCTTCTAGGACAACCATTTTAGGCAGATCCAAAATATCTATGTTGGAAAAATAGTCTTCTTTGCTTCCAGGGTAATCAGTAGCCCCAAAATGACGGAGCATTCAAAGTGCAGACAGTTGCAGCCATGGAGGATATTTGAACATCACTTACGGGAAGTGCTAGAGCATTTTCTGTTGATGAATTTTTTTTTTTTTTAGCTCCAAATTTACCTTGATCTCTGAATTTCTCTCTCCAGTCAACAACCCATAAAGTTGCCCCTGGGACTCTTTCAGAGACTGCTTAAAGAAGACAGCAAGCAGAGGAGTTCATTCAAACTATTTACCAGATGAGATCAACAACTGGCATTTTGTAGGACACCCTGAATGAAATCACCTTCCCTAAAAAAATATTTGACAAAACATGCAATGTTTTATGATGAGCAAAAGAAAGTCAGACACAAATAAGTCCATATTGTTTGATTCCATTTCAATAAAATAAGGAACACTCACCTACAGTGATAGAAAGCAAGTCAGTGTTTAACTGGGGCTGGGAAATGACTAGAGAGCAGAAACTGACCATGGGCAACACAGAACTTTCTGGGGTGACATTCATGTTCCATGCCATGGTTACAATGGTGCATAATTTGTCAAAACATATTGATTGCTACCTTTAAAATGCATGCTTTTTATTGTACACAAATTTTATCTCCATTAAATTGATTTTTAAAAAGAAGCTGTTTTATTTAAAAATAAACACTGAGAGCTTTTGGAAAGCCATAAAATTCTCTACAATTGATATCCAACACTAGGGTACACATAAGCAACCAACTCTGTATAGCTCAATGCAAGACAAAAAGAAAGGCCACCCTCAAACACACAGTATAAATGACAAAACAAGCTAGCTCAGGGACGTTTCTTTGCTAGGTTTGTATCTGATTTTCATAAACACCAAAGCAAGAGAGATTGGAAGTTAATATCATAGCCAAAATGAATAGTATATTTAGTTTCTTGATTATTAATTTATGCTTCCTTCATGGAAAAAAGTACATATAGTTCCCTTTTTATAGTATAGATTCACTCATTTTCTCTACTAATTCATTTTTGCCCATGAAAATCTGGAATATGAACTCCTACTGTAGTTATTTAGGCCATATAAACTCAACAGATAAGGGCAATGAAGATTCTAGAAGCCAAACTAAATAGATCTGACCAGCTGACCCCCTTGAAGCATAATGTGTCTAAAGGCCTCGCTCCTATCAGGGATGACATATTTTGTTTCAAGGGCAAGCCCAAAGTATCCTAAGCCAAATAGCAGCACTAAGAGGGCCCACCTGTCTCTAAATTGACAAAAAGGATTTTGTTTGTGTGCAATCAATTTTGTCCAAACTACAGGCCATTCTTCCTTGAACACAGGGCACATGGCATCTTTCAAATATAGCAAATTCAGGGCCGGTGATATGGCTCAGCGGCATAAGCGCCTGCTGGCAAACGCGAGGTCCTTATTTTGACTCCCAGTACCCACATTAAAAAAAAAAAAAAAAGATACAGCAAATTCAGTGCCAAACCTTTGAACTGAATGACCATTTCAGACATGGGTTCTAAGGCTCCAGAAAGTTAATGTTTCACAATCAATTAGAGGCATTGCTTTGGCCAGATAAAGAACCTCTTCAGACCTCATCTAATCATTCTTTCTATTTCTATGTCAAATTTCTGATTATGGGGCCGGTGAGATGGCTCAGCGGCGTAAGCGCCTGCCTTGCAAGCGCGACGGCCCGAGTTCGACTCCTGGAACCCACATACGAAAAAGGGGCCGGTGATATCGCTCAGCGGCACGGGTGCCTGTTGGCGCGCGAGGTCCTGAGGTCAACCCCCCGGTACCCACACACACAAAAAAAAATTCTCATTATGTTTGTGCATTGTTTTTCAAATTTTATGTAATTTTTTAACACACATATTCTCGAAGTTCACTGAACTTTAAGAGATTTAATCTGAATTGCTTGTGTATCATTTCAGGATTCCCATTGCTGAACATTTATTGGTTTCTTCTCGAGGTGTCATGACTTCCTGAGTCTTTGTAATCCTGGTGTCTTTGTATTGGTTTCTGTGCATTTGAGGAGACAGGCACCTCTTCTGTCTTTTATGAGTATTCTTGGGCAGGGATAGACCTTCATCATTTAGCATGCCCTGCGATTCTGGATGGGCTAGCAGGTAACAATCTGGGCAAGCAGAGCTTACTTTCAGTTTCTCTCCATGGCTGGGCTATTGTGTTTCCTCTGTGTTCAGGTGAAGCAGGTGGCTAAGTTTTGCTATCTGATGAGAACACTGGCTCAGTTTTGCAGTCAGGCTGAGCTGCTGAATGGGTAATCACCTCCAAACAGGCTGGGCCCCTGGGTATATTCCCTGGCAGGATGACACTGCTATTTGAGTTTAGCAGTTGAGCAGACTTGTAGAAATAGTCCCAAGGTTACGTGGAGTCACAGATCAAGATGGGATCAGCCGCTATGCTCAGTAAAAACTTACAGTAGGAGTTTGTCTCCTCGACTTAGGTGGAGCCTTAGGACGGGCTCTGAGTCTGAGTTGCACACTGTTCATACTCCTAGTATGGCAAATCTAGACATTGATCTTTCTCAGAACTTGTCATGGGGGGGCAGCAGATCCCTGGGTTAAGGTCATCAAAAGAATAAAACTAGGTGGAACTTTTCACCACTTCTAGTTCTGGTGGAATTTTTCACAATGACCAGTTTGGCTTTACAGGTGGGCTATCCTGTTAGCCTGTCCCTCTAGTCAGGCACTACAATCACCAAGATCTTCCAATCTCTCTGGTCACTGCAGGCTCCATCTCCTTGCTTTTGGCAACTTGCCTCCAAGTGGTCAAACCACATTATTTCCCCCTCCAATCTCCATGAGGTGAGATTGGGGTCTGCTTCTCAGAAAGTATCTCAGGATGCTAGAAAGGTAGACATCTACCTCCAGTTCTCTTTTCCTTCTCTAGAAACTATCATCATGGAGAAATGCTCTTTGTATGACACTGTGTCATCTTAGGGGTGAGGGGGACAGCAATACAGTCAAAGTGAGATAGTTTCTGTTACCATTTTCCTGCACTTTTTATTGCATTCTGTTAGACTGCAGACTCAGGCATATTCCCAATTTGGAGGTTTTATCAAAATATTCCAGTCTGTGGATAGTTACTAGTTCAACTTTCTGTGGGGGTTAGTGAAGCCCAAGGCCTACTATTCCACCATCTTGCTAATGTTACTCCATATCACAACCATCAGTTGTACTCAGTGCAAATGTAAGCTCTAATAACGTCCCAGAATTTGGAAAACACATAACACAATTGTACCATAAGTTTCTAACAGATTTAAGCATCATCCACAATATTTCTTAAGGAATAGATTATATTGGCATTTTAGCAAAGTAGCATTTCCATGTGCAGTTCACTGATATCTTATGCCTACTAAATGCAGGAAGTTAGAGTGTGTTGTTTTTTAATTGAATTGCTGGAGCCAAATGGAGTAAATTTTCCTTCTGTTGTATTCTCTCATAATCCCTCAAGTCCTAGAGCCACACTTATTTGTGACATAGTTTGATTTACAAAATTGTGCTCCTCATGAGTTAACTGTCTTAGGGCACAAGTTCAGAAAAAGTAGTCAGGAAATATGCATAATTTAAAAGGTGAATTTGCAATCTGCTCTAAGGGTAAGTAAACTGCCCCTCTGCCAAACCAAGGCAGGTGGAGAATTCTATGATGTATGCATGAGAAGGCACATACTAGAAAGAATTTTGGTAACTGTCACCTAAAAGATTCCAAAAGATCTTAAATATTACCTGCAATTAAACACAAAATTACAATGTCATATTAACTTTTTCAAAGAAAGTACATGTTTTATAATGCCTTTAGTGAATGTTTCTGCTAATCTTGGTACAAACATAGCACTGAATTTGAACATGGAACCAATTTGGTCAATAAATATATAAAGAGCACTTGTTATAAGAAACTGGAGAGAGAATACTGATTGTACTAATGTACTGCATTTGAAATGTGCTTCAAAATGTTACTGTGAACAAGTGGGAGGGATCTTTTTTAATACTGTGAGATTTATCATTAATATCTCAGAACAGCTACTTAAGTAAAAATGAATGAATCAGTTTGCTGAATACTCTTGCCCTGATATAAAAACAATTTGAAAAATTAGCATTTTTGGTGTCCATCTACTTACAAGTCTAAAAATTCATATCCATTCAATCGAAAATATTTACTGCATGCCCATCACTATGCTGGTAGCTAGGGAAATGGAGGAGAGAAAAACAGACATGGTCGCTGCTTAATGGAGCATATAGTCTAACAGGAAAGACAGACAATAAAAAGATAATCACAAGTAAAAGACACATTCTAGTCAGAATCTGTGATAAGTTCCAGAAAGGAAAAAAAAATACATGACAAGACATAGCTAAGAGGCTTAATTTAGAAGACGGTAGAGGAAAGTACTATGGTAGGGGTCTTCAGAGATGTGACACTTATTGGGCTTGAAGGATGAATAGAAGTCACTCAAGAAAAACATAAGTGAGAGTTTCCAAGGCAGAGGAATCAGCACCTTTAAAGTCCCTGAATCAGACAAGGGCTTGGCTTCTTCAGGGAACCAAAAAAGGGCGGTGAAAGCTATAGAAGCAACAAATTACCTTTAAAGGGGGCAGAAATGTTCATGGGTCAAAAAATGGAAAGGAAACTTAAATCTAGAGTGGTAAACTGTCACTGCAGCTGTAGTGTTCTTAGGTATTTGCTCCAACCAGAAAGCTTGAATTTTATAGAGGGCACAGGAAGCAAGGTATGATGTCAGCCCAAAGATGGAGTTAAAATTAAGATCCACAAATAAAGCCAGTCCTCACAAATTTGAGTATATACATAAAACCCTCCATTAGCCAAAAAAGATGACAAAGAAATATGTCTTTCTTTACCTGGACTTAGGAAAATATAGTTTTTCATGACAACAACCACCAGATTGACATCCTCCAAAACTGGAGTTTTAAATTATACTACCTAGTAAGTCCAGGAAAGCTCAAACCAAGAAACTATTTTGAATATCCCAGGGTTGGTTATACTTTGGAATGCCCAAGCATAAATTCTGTGTCGAAGGGTGCACCATCAACATAAACCCTTGTAAAGATTCTTACATATAAAGGCCATTTAAATATGAGTTCAATACAAAACACAAAAACCATAAGAGCTAGCAAAAACAACCAGCAGCAGAATTAAATCCCCAAGGAATTCAGATACTACAAATGCAGGATACAATGTAAAATAAGTATTTTATAAAGTACTATAAGTACTGTACAAAATAAGTATTTTTAAATTATTTAAATTACTCTAAGGAGAAACTGAATTCATGAACTAGGAACAAACTGATACCCAAAAAAGAAAAAGCTGGCTAATTTGAAAAGGAACTAAAAAGAACCACTCAAATAAAAAAATGTAATCACTAAAATTAAAAATTCAGTAGGTAAAATAACAGAAAATTATACATAGCTGAGGAAATAATAGCTAGAATGAAACTTAGTAACATAATGAAATGTAAAATATGAGAGGTTAAGATGCATAAAATGCAACACACAAAATTGTAACAGATGTCTGATTTATGATCCAGAAGGGAAGGACACAAAAAATAAAGGAAGCCAAATGTTCCCAAGCCAAGTAGATAAAAAGAAACTCACCTGTAAGGCCAACATAAAGATGCAGAACACTAAAGAAGAGGAAAGACTTTAAAAAAGAGGAGGAGACAAAATTTACCTACAATGGAATAATAGTTATTGAGAAAACAGATTTTTTTCAACAGTAAGGATTGATTTACAACCAAACAGAACACCTAAATTGGTGAAAGAAAATGTCTATCACAAGTTGTTTAGTCAGCCAAAGTGTCATCTAATATTCAGGGGGAAATAAATGCATTTAGGCAAATAAATGCTGTAATTATTATAAACACACTGGGAAGTATAAAATAACATTGAATTATTTATATATATATATATATATATATATATATATATATATATATAAATTTATGAGAGAATAAGACAGTGTGCATCATTTACAAAAATGCTAGGTTAAACAAAGATATTGAAATTTGGATGGTGCATTGCTATGGAGAGCAGAGGTTAATTTTGGACTTCATTAAAAGCAATCATGAAATTATTCGAAAAAAGTTAAGTTTCCAAGTGAGTAGAAAAACAAAGAGGAATTTTTAAGTAAAATTCGGTTAAAAAGAAGAAAAGGAAAACATAGTAAAAGTAGACAAAACAAAGCACCAAATCAGATGATGAAAATAAATCCAAATATAAAAGGAATCAGAAAGTATAAATGGATCAAAATCTCCAATTTTAAAATAAAAATTTAGATCTTTTAATTCAATTCAGTTATAAGTTGTTTATAAGTGACATATTGAAAACATATAAGTCTCCTCTTACTCCATACAAACTGGGTTCTTTCCTAAAAGGAAAAGAATGAAACTTTGTTAACTACCTGTTAGGGTTCCTGTACTGTTTGTATACTACCTACTGTGCAAAGTACATCCCAGAGTTAGACTTTTATTGTTTCCATATTACAGGGTGGGGGGAAACAAGAGTGCAATGAATGAGGTTAAGGGACATACTCAGAGTCACACTTAATACTAACTTGCAGAAAAAGGATATCCTAACCCAGTTCTGTTAGCAAAGATACAGTATTAGCTTTTGCTAACATTAACACACTGCAATAGGAAACAGTGTTTCAGGCTTTCAGGTAGGAAAGGTAATACTGAGAAAATTTCATCAAAATCAAGTAACAAATGAAAGACAGGAACTAATCTCTTATTGATTGTGCCCTTAACTGATTCTTGGTGTATCTGTTTTGATGCTGAAGTTGTTGTTTTTGTTGTTGGATTATGAGCCCACAGGCCACTAAACTCAAAAGTCTTTAAACTATAAATTAACTTGTTCATTCTCTGAATATTTTGTCTCATCTTTATATTTTGAAAATCTCAGATTTATTCTTCTTAATCAATTTCTTCTTCAGAAAAGTGTATGTAATAAATTCAATGTGCTTGGTAAGTGAAAGGCCAGCTATGCAGCACAGACCCACCCTCTGTCACTGAGTGGAACACAAACATTGTCCATGAACACCGAGAAGGAGGCAGCTGTCATGTTTCTACACTGACGAACCCATTTCCAAGATGAAGACATTCTTTCCATCTCCCTCTTCCCAGTAAGGCACATTATTTCTAAAGCACTGGCACGTTGGCTGTTTTTTCTAAAAGTAATGATAAGACTACTGGAACAAAGGAGGAGAGGGAAGAAAAGAAACAAAGCTTGATGCAATGAGTATCTAAATATACAGTGTAAAAACCTGCAATCACATGGCATTTTTGTTTCAATAGTTGATTCTTTGCACATTGAGTAAGGTTTTATTTTTGATACGTTATTAAACTAATATACTATATATTTTAATCCTTTTAAAAATGTATGTATAGTTTGATCCCATATTTATAAAATTTTATTTTTACTTGCTTCTGATTATCTGGTAGGCTTCTTCGCACCGTGTGTGTGTGTGTGTGTGTGTGTGTGTGTGTGTGCGTGTGTGTGTGTGTGTGTGTGCGTGCACGTGTATGTGCACATGTGGGTGTGTCTGCGTAGAATGAGAGAGATGTTTGGTATAATGTTTACTTAATTTGATGATGATGATTTCTAAGTAGCATTTCAGATGATATTCATTCTCATCTTTTCTATATTGCTTAGAATTTTTATGAGAAAGCAGCTTAATGAAGTTTTTTAAAAGTAATTCATGCTTATTATAGAACACTTAAAAATATTTAAAGTATAAATGAGAAGAATAAGTAGCACCCCTAATTATATCACTGATAGGATTTTGGTATATTTCCATAAGGATCAATTTGAATATTTAATTCAGGCCTCTTTTACATAAAGTATTTTCCTGTGTCATTAATTATTCCAAAGTATGGGAAAAGGATTCTATTCCTGCAATCATATAACAAGGGATGATGGGCTGCCGTGATGGGAGTAGGGATGAAAATAAATGAGAAAGTATGAGAAACTCTTAGAAATTAAAAATGGCATTCTGTAATTATTATGTACTATGAATGTACTAATAAAAAATAAAAACTGTAAAACTGGCAGAATGAAGGGATGGACTTGATGTCTATTTTGAAATAACTTCCAAGTTACAAGTTTTATTTCCACAAATGTAAAATCTCATAATTTTATCGTAAGTCAAGCATAAAAATGCAAAGTACAGTAATGTCTTTACTGGAGGTACATAAAAATTTCTTACAAAGTCAGAATTTAAAATCGTGACTTTATGTGCTAACATATGTACATAAAAAATCAAAAGAGTAAGTTTATAGGTATTAAAGTTTCTAATAATTTTACACAACTTATAAATATGTATGTTCCATTCTGAGTATTAAATAGAAACAATAGGATCTAAAATAATTCAAGAGAAAAATCTTGGCTCTTACCCAGGGACTTGCATGGCATATTTGTATCTTCACTACCTAACAATGAAGTTTATGAAAAATCCAAAACTGAAGCAAACTCATACTGCTTTAATAATTGTGTTTAGAGGGCCTTTGTTACATTCTTGAAATATATTCTATTTTCAAAGCTAACTGATTGATTTATGAAGAAATGCACATGTGTTTTTTGCTTCACAAAAGCACATTTGGATATTATTAAACTGCAAAGGTAAAATATTGCACAGGTCTGAAGAATTACTTTTAAAACATTTCTTTAAGATAAACAGTGTATCAACTATATCTTAAATGTCATCACTTTGGATGACCAAATAACTAGATTTATAGACAAGTGCATGGCTGAAAAAGAATTATTTTGGTCTATCTGTCAGAAACTATTATGCCCAAAGACATGAACATCATCTGCATCTATCTTGCCTTCAAGAAATCTGCCCTTCGTAAGCAGTGGAACCTCCAGCGATAACAAGGGAGAGAACATACTCCACATCATGCATAACTCTTTAAAGAATTTTTTCATCTTGAGCTTGGCTCAAAAATGATCCCTTAAGGGGGGAAATAAAATCCTAGCGATCACAGGTAAGAAAAAAGAATGGTCAGCATTCCTTCCCTCAGACTGTAATTCAGAGTTGTTCTACAGGTCACATGCTGGTCTTATCACAAATTTGCTTTCTTAACTTTTCCTTACACATTCCAACCTATCTTCACATACTCTGAGCTCCTTTAATGATGAAATAAGTCTAAAATATAATCACTGGTTGCTATTTTATACTTTATTAGCCAAGTCTATGGTGCTTAAAAGTTAAATTATGTAGGCATGCATGTTTTGAGTCTCAGAAAAATTTCTAAGCCAGGCCTGGGCCCAGCCGAGAAAGCCATGTGGCCCTGAGAATGGTCTCTCTGTTGACTGGTGTTTCTCTGCAGAGTTCCTACAGAAACCCAAAGGTTGATGAATTCTCAACTCTAATGTATTGAAGAATTGTGGGTTTGGCAACCAAGGCTTCATGATTCTGTTCCCTTGATTACTGAGGCTGGAAAATGTAGGATAACCCCTCCTCCAGAACAAAGGAATGGAAAGACGGCCGTGCAACTCACTGTAACATCTTCTCTCCATGGGAAGGTCACTGGAGGTCAAACGTTCACTCTGCAGTTTTTCTTTAGTTTTTATTCATTCCACAAATATTTAATGAGGGCTACTTTGTACCAAGTGCTACTCTATGTATCAGGATAGAATAACAAATAATAGGAGTAAAAACACCTTCTCTCCGCCAAGCTTACAGTCCACATTTTGGATCTTTGGTTCTTCTACCACCACAAGAACCCAGGAAGAAACTCCTTCTTTCACAGCATCAAAAATGTGGTAGTTACACACAATGGCATATTACCCTACCATACAGAAGGATAAAATTGAGTCATTTGTAGGAAAATGGATGCACCTTGAGACCATAATATTAAGTGAAATCAAACACACAAGCTCAAATATCATATGATTTCTTATAGGAGAAACACAAATTATAAATAAAGAGCAAAATAAAAGATAGATACTAGGAAGTAGGGAGCTGGATCTTTCTCAAATGGGAAGGGGATTGATATGGGTGAAGAGGAGAAGGGAGGGAATGGGGATGAAAAAAGGAATTAAGGTGTGTTAAGTACACACCAGTGCCATGCAAGGAATGTAAGCATGATGTACTCCATATATTAAATATTTTTTCTTTTCTTTTTATTTTTAAAGAGAAGAAAAAACAAAACAAATCAAAAAAGAACAAATTTTCAAAACAACATAATAGGAGGGTAACAATAGCTATTGCATTACATATTATTATCTTTAAGTTAGTTATTCCGGATACCAGATATTAGCATTCAATTGTCCAAACCTTATTGGCACAAACCTTACTCTTCAATGAACTAAGTAAAATTGGTAGTGTACTAGTCATTCAAGAGATGCAAATTAAAACAACACTGAGATACCATCTCACCCCAGAAAGAATGGCTATTATTAAGAAATTAACTAATAACAAATTCTGGAGGGGCTGTGGGGAAATAGGAACACTTCTTCACTGTTGGTGGGAGTGTCGACTGGTACAGCCACTGTGGAAGTCAGTGTGGAGATTCCTCAAAAAACTAGGGTTGGAGGTCCCATTTGACCCAGCTATTCCCCTGCTGGCTGTCTTCCCAGAAGAATTAAAGACATCGTACCACAGTGATTTATGCGCACCCATGTTTATAGCAGCACAATTTGTAATAGCCAGATCTTGGAAACAATACAAATGCTCATCAACTGAGGAATGGATAAGAAAAATGTGGTATTTTTATACAATGGAGTACTATTCAGCCATAAAGAAGGATAAAGTGGAGACTTTTATAGGTAAATGGATGCAACTCGAGAAAATACTCATAAGTGAAATAAACCAGAAGCACATGTGTAAGCATCGTATTGTCTCTCTAGTATGAGAAACTGAAAGAGTAAATAAGATCCAAAATGTACAATAGACATGGTGAATCAAAAAGAAACTGGTCAAAAGGAAAGAGAGACTGGAATAGGGGAATAGGGAAAAGAAAGAAGGGAAAGGAAAAAAAATTGTATATATATATATATATATATATATAAGATGTATATTAAATTTTTAAAAGACACGTTGCTGTATTCTTTACAACAGATCCAGGAGAAAAAATCATAACTTCTAGTTATAACTAATAACAATGCTATAGCAACTGAAATGTTACATCGTGTCTCCAAATATGAATTTCGTTAGTGTCTATTAAACAGAGAGCTGTGCTTTTCTTCGAAAAGCAAAGAGAAGGTTAGAGGATGAATCATTTAAGTCCTTGGCGGTGGGTATAAGCAATCTGATATTTACCTTTTTGCTTAACTATTCTGTTCCTTTAGAGGAGTTACTTGTGTTCATTACCTTGGCAGGAAAAAAAGAAAAGAACAACCTGTATCGCACATGTTAAGAAAGTATTTGCATTACTAATGGAAAACCACAGTGATGTGAGCATTAGTTTTCAGGAAGGCTTTAAATCCTCTCTCACCTTGCAGCACATGGGAGGCCCAGGGATTTTTAAAAAGATCTAGGAGAAGGGTGGATAATATCTCTTAGCACCATGACTCTCTTAGGAACTCAAGATAAAAGGGTGATACTGGGGCCCCATCTTTCAGCAGTTCCTAATCATTTGTAAGAAAACAATGCATTCTTTCTCATGTAAAGAACAAGCCTTGTTTCCATGCTGACTGAATTAATCTTGACATCTAGTGAGGGAAGGAAGCAACAGAGGCAAATTTGAAAAAGGAATATTTGTCATAACTTGATTTGAATATAAGACTTACACTCATGTTGACTGAATTAAGAGTAAGCTATGCAACCAAAGCATAGCAAAGAGGGACCAGTTTTAAGTTTTTTCCTAAATTACAAGGCCCACTAAGAGAATAATATTGAGGAAAACTTTACCATGAAATGAGATCCCACACAACCTAACAATAAAGAACGTGAAAGAGCATTAAGCATTTACTTCAGCTCTATTACTTTTATTATTGTCTATTTCTCAACCCATCTAGCTGTCTATACTAGTGGTGCCCCATCATTTTTGCCTGTAGGGACTAGTTTCATGGAAGACAATTTTTCCACACACTAGAGGAAGGGGACTTTAGTTTCTTTTTTTACTGGTACAGTAAAACCTTGGTTTGAGAGCAGAATTCACTCCAGAAATATGCTTGTAATCCACAGCACTTGTACATCAGAGGGAATTTCCCCATTAGAAATAATGGAAACTCAGATGATTCGTCCCACAACTCAAAAATATTCATATAAAAATGATTACAATACTGTAATCTAATACAAAATAGTAAAGAAAATTTAAAAATATAAAGGAAAATAAACCAATTAACCTGCACTTACCTTTGAAAACCTTCCTGGCTGGTGTGAGAGAAAGAAGAAGAATGTCATTGTGTAGGACAACTTTCACTCTCAATAACAGAATCACTGCTGTCTGTTGGCTCAATGGACTCTTTTTCTTTTCATGAAACTTTAACAAGGAACCTACCCAATGACACTTTATTTTGCCTCCTATTGAGGATTTTGCAGAAATGTGACATTGCATTGTCATTGTCATTAAACAGATTCATTGCTCTCACTGCTACAACCTTATTTAGGTGGTGTTTTCTACAAAATATTGCACAATTTCCCACATTTTATAAATCTCCCTAATCTCCTTGGAAGTGGGGATTTACTCTGCCTTTTTCTCCTCCTCTTCTGCAGATGAGATCTTCTCCATAACCTCTTGCTGTTAGGAGACAATCACCCACAGTCCCACAATGAGAGAGAAAGAGAGAAGAACTATTGGCTCAGTTGTGATGAAATGTTTGTTCATCTTGCAGAACACTTGCAGAACAAGCTACTGGCAATCCAAGGATTTACCGTATTTGTTTGCAATACATAGTAATTACATTCACCATTGTTAGCATCACTGCCTCAGCTCCACCTCAGATCATCAGGCATTGAATTCTTTTTTTTTTTTTTTTTTGGTGGGTACCAGGGGGTCGACCTCAGGACCTCACGCGCCAACAGGCACCCGTGCCACTGAGCCATATCACCAGCCCCTTTTTCGTATGTGGGATCCAGGAGTCGAACTCGGGCGCTCGCGCTTGCAAGGCAGGCACTTACGCCGCAGAGCCATCTCACTGGCCCTTGAATTCTTCTAAGGAGAGTGCAACCTAGTTCCCTTGCAATAGGGTTCATGCTCCTGTGAGAATCTAATGCCTCTACTGATTTGACAGGAGGTGGTGCTCGGGCAGTAATTTGAGTGATGGGAAGGACAAGTAAATACAGATAAAGCTATGCTGGCTTGCCTATTGCTCACCTCCTTACCTCAGCCAGCTTGCTAACAGGCCAGAGACCACTACTGGTCTGTCGCATGGGGGTTGGGGATCCTTGGCCTACATTATATGTTCTCTCACTCTCTCTAAAAGCCACCTTTCTTTGGTGACACTTGTAGCCCAGATATTTCTGTTAGGGAATTATTCTCTATATGCAATGTTTATGTCACTATAGTATTCATTTTTGTAATCTGTAGAACTCAGTGGTTGAATTAAACTTTTTAATGATATATTTGAAGTAGCAAAGAAATAATTCTTCAACACATAAGCATAAAAATTAAAATCATTTTGCAAACTCAATCAACATTCAGAAACAAAGCTGCTGGAGAAGCAGCACAAATATTCAGTAATTTGATCACAACCCACAATTTGTGTACCCAGAATGGAGCCTGTTGGTAATTATCAGGGTCCTATACGCCTACGATTTAATTGCTGCTTACCCAGAGTCTACAGGGTCATTGACAGGCATAACACATACAATTCTGGAGAATGTCTTGCTTTTTTTGACCATGATGTGGAGCTGCAATTGAGCTATGAGGAAGCACAGCATTTGCTTAGATACCCTCAGAGGAAAAATAGGAGGGCACAGCTTCCCGAGGGTAAAGGGCTCAGGAAGAACTTCTCACTCCTGCTGTGGACAAGAAAATCTTCCCATAAAGTCCAGAGCAAGAGTTCTCCCAGATTCTTTATGCGTTCATCCTAGAAGCTCCCTGAGTGTCTTCTGCTCAGTGTCATCAAGCCTACATTCTCAACAGCTCTGGCCAATAAGCATCTAGTTTCCATTCTGGGTACACAAGTCCAAAGATGCAATAATAGCAAATCTCAATAAATTGGGTCATTAGCAGTGAGGGGCTGTCCATCAGTAATTAACCATAGGGAGTAAATAAGACAGAATGGAATTGTCTGTGGGTTAAGGACAGATTCAATATTTTTTTTTATTCCTTCATAGGGGAGGAAAGATTTCTTTTCCCCACCTAGTGCTAGGTTCATGGCTGAGGAACTCCTAACAAGATTAGTAAGAGAAAAGCATACAAATTTATCTAATGTAAGTTTCATTTAGCACAGGACAATTCATAAGGAAATAAAGAACCAAAAGAAGAGGATAACTTATATATTTTTATACTAAGATTTGATGAAGAGTAGAGAGTCATAAAGAAGTATGGTTGGACAAAGGGGTTATAGTCTAATAGTAATAAAGTAGGAGGAACGTGGCAAGGCCTTTTGTTCAGATCCTTTTCTCTGCCCCAGTGTCTTCAAAGATAAAGATATTTCTTTCTTCCATGTATAGGGAGGTTACCTCTCAAGTGAGGGCTTATGATGTGCTTCAGCTAAGAAGGGTGAAAAGTCACAGTGACCTTCCTGCCTCTACTACTTTCTCCAATTCCAAAATGCCAGAATTTGGAGTAGCATTTCCTGTCACCTTTGTCACTTTGTATACCATATGTGGTAAATAAAAATGCTATGATTAGTTAGTTGAGAGTATATCAAATTATATGAATACGAGTTTTCACCACGGTCATAAAACTGAATACTGGCTTTATAATAAACATAACCAGCTAAATGCATTCATGTGTGCTTACCTCTTTGACCTCTGTGTTGGTTACCTTTCTCTCGTTGCTGAGACAAAATACCCGACACCCAAAGTTAAAGAGGGAAAGGTTTATTTAGCTCACAGTTTGTGGAGTTTTCTATCTGTAATCAGCTGGCTCCAAGGCAGGGTGGCGTGGCAGAGGGGTAACAGTTCATTGCGGGGGAAGACAGCAAAAGCAACAAGAGCAAAAGTGGCAAAAAGGGAGGAGCAATCCTCTTTCCCTCCCTTATATTGTATGCAGGCTACCCACCCCAGGTCAGGTGCAGCACTCACAATGCCAACCCCAGCACAAGACAATGAAACAATCACAAACTCTAGATTCAGCCACCTCCAAAAAGCCCACCACCCCATGACCACGTGAGGCTTTGGGGGGACATCTAGACACAAACCATAACAAGCTCTAAACATTTCTTGCTTTTTTCAGAACAAATATGTGGCCATACAAGAAAAGTAAATTCATGGCTTTGCAATGACTCCTTGTTTTTGACAAGTAGCTTATGATTCAGGCTCATCTACCAATTATACTTAACTTCATAGATTTTGACCATTTTCACCCTCCTCAATAACACTAACACTTCCTTCCCCTAAAAATATCCAAATTAGTGTGTCACAGAGTTCAAAGATCTTTTTCAGGAAAAAAAGTCCAGAATATAGCTTAAAGTAAGAAAACAGTTGGAAAAAATATGTGGCCTCCCAAGTCCTCTGTCTTTCTCCTCCACCTGCCCTGTCTCCTCTTCCCCCAACACACATGGGCACAAACACACTCAAATGGCAAACAACGACCTAGAATGGTAAGCGTTATGACTTTATGTGTTATTTTATGACTGGGTTACTTTCTGGCTTTGTTGGGAAAGAATTCATCTTTTAAAGACTTTAAAGCATAAAGAATACAGAACTGGCTTTCTAAATAATTATATCATAGTGCCTACTATTTAACAGCTTTCATATTAAGTACCACATATGAAAATATGTATCATACAATTTAGGAATTCACTGAAAGTGCATCTTTATGCATTATTCTCACATTGTTTATATTACTCTGAAGCTTTTAAACTAAATCTCCTTCTGTGAAACTGCTAGATTAAGATATCATTCTCCTTATAACAAAATATGTTACTTAAAATTTTTGTAGGTGTTTTTCCTTTGCCACCATATCCTTATATCCTAATTTTTGAAGTAATTTACTCTAAGAAGCAAAAGACATCATAATATAATACTGAGAGCAAAGAAATATTTCAGAGTAAGCTTTTTAATTGAAATTCTTATCAAGGTAATTGTAAGTTCCCATGTATAAGAAATCCTTTGTACACTTTTCTGAGTTTGTTCCAATGCTATTATTTTGCAAAACTGCCATACAATAGTGCAACCAGAAGACTGTTATACAATCCAGCAACTGTATTCAGACCAATGTATCCACACAGGATACATTCCAAGACCCCCCAAGGGATGTCTGAAACCATGGACATTACCAAACTCTGTATCTACTCTGCTTTTTCCCATATATACGTATCTGTGATAAAGTTTAATTTATAAATTAGACACACTAAGATATTACCAATTACAACTAATTATAAAATAGAATTATTATAACTATATGCTGTAATAAAATTTGTGTGAATATGGTCTCTCTTGAATGAGTGAAACCAAATACTAATATTTTCAGGGGTTTTTTTACCTTGAATTACTGAAACAACAGAAAGCAAATCTGTGGACAATTGGGGAAGTCTGTATTCATTTACGTGTGTGTGAATGTGTATATTAAACTCTATACAACCTTATAACCAGAGTAGGTTTGTGCAGCCACCAATTGTCAGTATTTTGAACACTTTCATTACTGCAAGAGCCCCTCAATTTATTTTTGTTTGGCTGGTGGCTGCACTGTAATAGGAAGAAAATATCAAGGCATTGCCTAATTGTCACATATTCAGTTATCATCCAAATGCAATTTTTATAGTGTGTGTCCATTTTTCATAATCTGCCATCTCAAAAAGATCCAGATGACAACTACAATTTTTTAAATAAAATTCTTGTTTTCAGCATACCATACTTGCTGCACATCATTGTCAACACAGAAAGACACAGAACATGTTTAAGATGGCAAAGAAAGTACTAAAGTCAAAGCCTGGCAAATGTTAGACACCCCAGAACAATGAATAACCACAAACCACATATTTCTTTGGTTTTGGTCTTCTTGCTATACCTCCCACTGTCTACTTCCATAATCTGTGTTATTCTATGTTTATACTTCCGTATAGCCTGGGGAGAAAACTGACAAGTAAAAGAAACCAAAATTTTCCATTTCCATTCTGTATTTCTGTCAGGGGAATTTGAAGTCAAGATCACCAGGTGATACCAAGCAGATATAGGTCATCCAAAACAGCAGAAGAAAAGCAGGTTGGTGAAATGGGATGTTAGCAATAGCTATGCAAGTAACTCCACCTTCACGAAGCAAGGGAGGTTCTGGCATAGTAACAATTCTTAAAATAGAAAAATTGGGGAAATTAGTGAGCCAACATCTAAGATGCTCAAGCTAAGCACATCACAGACTGCTCTGCTGTTACAGGCAAAGCTGAGCCCGGAGAGCAAACTGCACTGGCGCTGCATCTAAGGCTTTTCTGCTTTTTCAAGGCCAGGATAGCAGGCAGGACAGTTGCACCATACAGATTATCTCAGGTGCACTTCCTGGGAGGCGAAACCATGTTTGAGTATTCAGGACTACATGCTGGCCTCTGTCCCCAGGAATTCAGTTACTGGTTACTGAGTTATTGGAATATCTCATCATTCCATGTGTGTCTTGCTCAGTCCATTGACACCTGTATAACTTGGACACAAAATCATTCCCCACCAGTCTGTCTTGGAGGAGCTCACCCATGCCTTAACACACTTTAATCCTTTTCAATATCCTTTCCAATTTCTGTTTTCTACTCCTTGAAAGCATAACAAATCAAAGGACTTTTCTTTTTCAGAAAAATTTATGAAAAAAATAATCACCTTACAAATCATGTCAGGTGAAAATCATTAAGTTTTTTTTGTACCGTTTAATGGGAATTCGTAAAAGAGAATGTCCTAAATTC
The DNA here is from genome assembly GCA_028451465.1 of Erethizon dorsatum. Lineage (NCBI taxonomy): Eukaryota > Metazoa > Chordata > Mammalia > Rodentia > Erethizontidae > Erethizon > Erethizon dorsatum. Next base: position 50,018,470 of record CM051837.1, on the reverse strand, counting down.
CAACCTTAACAAAGATGAAAGTTCATCTAATTCCACTCACAAAATTGGGAGACATTTCTTTTGCCATGAGCATGGTGAAAGGGATTCAACTGACTGAATGAAAGAAAACAGAAAGAAACATTAAGTAATGGCACATTAAATTTGTTTGGGGATGGGGAGATTTTCTAATGCTACAATACAGGGAATACTTTTGAACTTACTTTCCCCCATCTTTATTAATGGCTCTGGGAAGGAGAAGTAAATAGCATCTTAATAACCTCTGCTGGCAAAGCACAACATCCATCTGTATGGTGTTAACATTCAAAGCTACAAAATGAAACCAAGCAATGTAGTCAAGATTAGAAATGGAGGCAGGCAATAAAAATAAGATCCAGCCTAGTAAGCTAATATCTCTGCAGGGAATGTTATAAAACACCTTTATGTAATGGAAGGAAGATCCTTGGAAAGGTGTAATGGTAGAAAAGACATAGAACTGTTATAAGAAACTAAAACAGGATTTACTATGAGTGATGACAGCCAAAAAAGCAGTGACTCAAGTGTGGGTGGTAGAAACACAGATACCTGCTCCCACCTTAAGATGGTAAGGGAGCCTCTGAAAGGCCCAAGAATGTCAGCATCATAATATGCTCAGTTCTCAGGACTTACAATGAAAAAATACAGAAAATTAAAGTACATTTCAGAAGCAAAAAAAAAAAAAACAGGAATTTTAAAACTTGAAGTAATTATGAGATTAGAAAAATCAGACCTACTGTATATCGTTTGCCTAAATAATGACTTTGGAGAGATCAAGTAGCTACAGATGTTTAGAGATGGTTGATATTTACAGAAATATTAAAATTACCTAGAATGCTGCAGAAAATATATGAAAATAAAGAGATAAAAGGAAATTGATGGAAAAAATTAGAGTGGCTTCATTTGGATTTAGTAGTAGTTTTTCAAAAGACATTAAGCAAACTCCATCATATGCTAACATGAAAATCTTGCATTACAGGTGATTTGGGGGTATTTTATGGTATAAATAAAATTTTGGATACTTTCTTTTTGCTAAATAAGGATATATTTATTCTACCCATTCTTTTTGTTGTAAGTACCTTTGTTATTCAATGCCTAGTTAGAAATTTGTGGAGAATATTTTAAAATCCATCTTCCCTCTTAAAACAGATTATCAACACCTCTTCCTTAATATCTGTCAGCTGGGACTTAATGGGCTGCAATACCAAGGTCGAGATTGAAGTTATTATATCCAACTTCCAACAAGCCAGGAAGTGGTTTAGTCATGTGTCAAATTTACTATTCAGAAATAAGAAAACTCAGACTAGAAAAGCAAAAGGTATAGGCACTTCTTTCTGGAGTTCTTCTTTAAATCATGTTTTATACTAACGTTTTGATTCAAAACTACACAATACATGAAATGACCCTAATTTTTAATTTCTGTATCTCCCACAGAGATAACTAAAATGAATTCTAATGAAACCACTTTTAATTTGTGCATTAAAACATTACTTTTATACCAGCAACTCACAGGACCCAGTCCTTCCCCTCAAGCCATATGTGGTCTTCTTGGGGAACACACACATAAAGTAAGTCAAAACATAACACCGCTATCATCAGATAAAGAAACAGAGCCATAGTAGAGGAGTCATCAATGGTCCTTTCTTAGAGGAAACTAAGAAATTTGGAGGTACCAAGCAAGCTCCAGGACTGAAGAAAAACTTTCAGGAAGGTTTGTGGGCTCCTTCATACATGTTTATGTGTTTTTCTTTCTTTCACAAACAAATACTGAACACCTAGTCCACTGAAACAACCTTTAAAATTACTTACTGTACCTCATAAATGTGTGTACTTGCTCATGCATGTAACAGTATTCCTCATGCTGACTCTATGCCAAATACTATTTTAAGAGATGTAGCAGTGAATAAAATAAAAAATAAAATTTCTGCTGTCCTGGAGCTTACTTACAGAACAGCAGGAACAAGCAGTAAAGAAATTTGGAAGTGTGTACCTAAGGTATGTCAGATGATAGGAAGTGTTATGGAAACTAAAATAAGAGACTAGAGAATGGCAGTGGTGCTATTTTAAATGAAGTGGTCAGAAAAAACTCCTCTTATGATAGAGGAATAATTAAACAGAGGCCTGGATAAAGAGAGAAAGTGGACATGCTGATAGTTCATGGAAGAGCATTCCAAGCAAAGGGGACCACAATTGCAGAGGCCCTGAGGCAGAAGCACATTTGCCTGGAATCTTTGAGAATTGCACTGTAAAGCAAGATAATTATTGGACTTGAGATCAGGGAAATATCAGGGACTGAAATGATTAAGACCTTGTTAGCCATGGCAGGATATTGGCTTTTGCTTTGATCTTGGAAAACCAATGGGAAATTTTATGCAGATGAAAGACATTACCTGTCTTATGTTTTAAAAGTCATACTGTGGCTGGCCAATGAAAAATAAGGGTGAATAAATGGGAGACGAGTTCAGAAGTTCTTTCAGTAATCCGTAAGAGCAATGATGTAAGTGAAATACAGTGAACCCAGTGGATGTGGTGAGAAGATAAGATTCCAAGCATAATCCAACAGTGTTTGCTGGTATGGGACATAAGAAACAAAAAGGCCTCAAGGTGAGTTTTCTAGCCTAGCAACTAGCAGGTACACTTGTTAGGGTCGGGATGCCCGCCGCGTGAAGGAAGACTCCAAGAAGTGTTCTCTCATGCAAAGGGCAAGGGGTTTTATTATCCAAGCATGCGTGGGGCTCACTGAACACGCAGGAACAGTGGGCCCCGAGGTTTGTCTGTGCAGGGCTTATATGTCTATAGAACAAAGGGAGGAGGGGTCTTTGCAAGCGCGGTTACAGAAGCAGATAGCATTGGTTAGTTTAAACAGCTTTTTACATTCATTGGGAGAAGACACTCATATGGGAGTTTTTAGGCTGGCCGACCGAGCGGGGAGGATGTTTTCTAATATGGGCAGCAGGTGGTCCGGAACAGCACAATCTGCAATCCTTGCAAATTTCTTAGCCTAGGGTCAGTCGTTATCTTGCAGCCCAGTTCCCTGATCTGTGGTCAGCTTTGTTTTGTTTTTATCTACTTTAGGTAGCTTTGTAACAGCTCAATTCCCGGAACATTGGGAGGAGGGGGACAGTACAGACTGTGCATTCCCAGAAGGGAAAATTTCTCTTACATTCCCCCCTTTTTGTTTTTGGGAATCTCTAATCTTAGAGATCGGAGTGTCCATTTTTAGGATCATCTAGAGCTGCATATTGTTGTCTAATGAGCATTAGTTTTACATTGTCAATCTGGTTATATATTTGAAGCTAGGAATAGGTATGGGTTTATTTCTTGAAATAATGTCTAAATAACCCAGTCCAGTTTATAGGAAGGAGAGTGAAAGCCAGATTTTTGGCTTTCAGGCCATTTATCACAGGTGGGGGCAGCAATATTAATAACATCAGTGACATTAACACATACGTGGTCAAGCAGAACATTTTTTTAGCTTAATCTTTAGGGTGTTGGTTCCCCTTTCCATCGTTCACTTATCTGGTTTTGTGGGTGGAGAGACTGAGGTCGGCAGCACTTTGAAGTGGCTATGGTGGATCCGGGCGGTCTTTCCAGAAATCGCCTGAAGAGTACCTGGGTACTTGGTTCCACCGCTTGAGCAGGTTCTGTGGTCGGTGGGTCAGGTGGTGGGTGTTTTTGGAGGAACACCCGATGGATGGAGGAGAGCACGGGCTGTAGAGCCTGAAGGGACTTAACGAGATCCTGATTAGTAAGTTCTGTAATCTTTTTTTTTTTTTACCTAGTTTAGGTAACGGAGGGGGAGGTCAGCCAAACATGGCTTCAAAGGGGGAAACTCCTGATACATAGGGAGTGCATCTGGCCCAGAGGAGAGCAAAGGGGAGGAGGCTACACAGGGTGAGGGTGGTGACCAGAGTCATGTTGGTGTTTAGCTGCAGCAGCTTTTGCTGAAGTCTCTTGGTGCATCGAGGTCTGAAGGTCTCTGGGGCAGAAGGTCGCACTTCTGTAAGCTCAGGTGTCCATGTCTTGATTCGGGAGCATTGAATCCATGGAGCACAGCCTGTAACTTTAAGAGCAGTGAGAGTGGTTAGGATCACCTCGTTGGGTCCCTCCCACTTTGGTTGGAGAGGCTCCTCTTTTAGGCTGTAATCAGGACTTGGTCTCCCGGATTTGAAGGAGTGGACTGGCGTGGGCATGGGGATCAGATGTCTCCATAACAGTCTGCTGAAGTTTCTGAAGCATCTGGTGCAGCGCCTTTATCTGTTGGTGCAAGTTTAAAGTTTCCATCTCCTGTAATCTATTTAAAACAGGTATCAGTGGGGGAGGCTCCCAAACATTATCTCAAATGGAGTTAGTCCACCTCAGTACAGTGTACACCACAACTGCAAGAGGGCCGATGGGGAGCACAGTAACCCAGTTAGCCCCAGTCTCTTGGCACAACTTTGTCAGGGTGGTTTTTAAAGTACAGTTTTGTCTTTTTACTTGGCTTGAGCTTTGTGGCCAATATATAGTATGGAGTTTTTATTTTAGCCCCAGCACTGCTGTAAGGCCTTTGACCATTTTACCCACAAAAGCAGGTCCATTATCTGAACCTACCATTATGGGGAGCCCATACCACAGAATGATCAGCTCCATCAAAGCTTTTATCATCTCTCTCAATGTTTCAGTCTTAGTGGGGAGGCCTCCACCCATCCTGAATAGGTACAAATCAAAACTACTAAGTATCTCTTATTTACGCTGGTGGGTTTAATTTTAGTAAAATCCACTTTAACATCTTTAGATGGCACAGTTCCTTGTCTCCTGACACCTAGTCGTTGTGTTGCCAGGAGACAGGGTTGTTGTGGGATCAGTTAGTGCCCCTCTCAGTCACCGAAGCACATCAGGTCCATATCACAAACTGTCTCAGGAAGCAGAGCCTCTGTCTGGATGGTTCGCTCTAAGGTGACAATCATTGTTTTTACCCTCTAAACCCCATCGATTACCATGTTGCTGTCATCTGAAAAGAGGGTCAGGTCCGGGTCCTGAAGGGGTACATCCTGCAAGTCTGGTCGGGCTGAGTACACCATCTCAATGGCTTCAGCACAGTCATGTTCAGGTGGCTCCAGGGAAGTGGGCAAAAGAGAGACAGGATTAATAGCTTGCACAGTCTTGATAATTAACCTGGGGTCTTTTAACAAGGTCCCTTGGTACTGGGCCAACCTGGTTCCTGAGATCCATTTACCTCCAGGTCCTCTCAATAAAGTCTCTATTGCACTTAGCTTTTGTCCCAAAGTCAATTTGTCAGCTTTTTTTACTAGAATGGCTGTGGTGGCAGTCGAACGCAGGCAGGAAGGCCATCCTGCTGCCACGGAGTCCAGTCTCTTAGATATATATGTCACGGGGCGTTTCCAGGGTCCCAGTGTTTGTGTAAGAACACCCCGAGCAATGTCGTCCTTTTCATGGACAAACAGCTGGAAGGATTTTGTGATGTCAGGTAGTGCCAGGGCGGGGGCGCTTACCAGTCTGTCTTTCAAATCCTCAAAAGCAGCCTGTTATTTAGGATTTTACTCCAACAGAGGGCTATTTTCTCCTTTTAAAGCCTCATAGAGGTGCTTCGCTATTGCTGTAAAATTAGGGACCCAAAGGCAACATTACCCAATGGTTCCCAGAAATTCTCTCAACTCCTTTCTGGTCACCGGCACTTGGAGGCCCTGAATGGCCTGAGTGTATGAGATTGGCAGAGAGCGTGTTCCATCCTTTAATATAAATCCTAGAAACTTAGTCTGCACGCAAATTTCAGCTTTTTAGTCAATTATCTCTATCTAGTACATAAGATGTTTTTATCTAATTTGTTTTTTAATGGACATCACTGAAGAAATTTTATGACATTATCTGGACTGTTTAATATCTAGGCATTTCTAAATACTGTGGCACGTATATAGCATATACATCACATAGGTTTTTGTTAAAAATTATCATTTGACTGGTGACCTTATATTAGTATGAACCTCTTATTATAAATATCTGGAGCACAAGCAAAGGTAGGTGTCTGAATCTGAAAGAAAGAAAGAAAATGTTATCTCTGTAAACAATCCCAGTTTTTATATTTTAGAAGACCTGTACATCTGGAAGGTATGAATACACTTAATATACTATGAGATCAGCAACACTGAATTGTCATAGCCATATAAAAACTTTTGTTTTTTAATTTAGTTTTGTACCAGAACATCTTTAAATCAGAAAACCTCATTGTCCTGTTTTAGAAAATTTAACCTGTTGATGATGACCAATGTAAACATATCACAATAATACATTTTGTCTAACAATTTTTGATGACTTATGAAAACCAGATCACTTAACACATTATTTTGAACAAGAAACTCTCAAATTATAATATAACAATAAACAATAAACAAAACAAAACATGTATTACATTTATAGAACCAATTTTAACATCATTTTGGCCAGCTGGCAACTTTTGGTGGAAGCATACCAGACAAACATTTTAAAAATCCAAAAATGTAAAAAGAAAATTTGTTGAGCTCAAATAAAACAGCTGTTTACAGGTTGGGCACACAGAAAAACAAAACATACAGACAAATTTAAAAAAATCAGAGTGCACTCATATATATTGGTCAAATTAAATTATAGTAACTTTTATAATATTAGAAGTTTGAAATTACAAATAGACTAGTCAGAATTATTTATAGGTCAATAGCAGAGATCTCTCATAAGAATTTGGAAGAAACAAAAAATAAATTTCTTTATAAAAATACTGACAACTTTCATGTTTTTCTTCTATGTAGCTTCCAGCTCAGTCATCTTCATACCCTCTGTCACATATTTAAACCTTTTTTTTTTACTCTTTTAGCATTCTCTCTGTAAGAATATCATTTATATAAATTTCCTTGATATATCTTTGTCAAAACTTATTTTGACCCCTTGTTCCTGGGTTGTTACAATTACGCCCAGTTTCCCGCTAGCTGCAAATGTTGCAGCCATTTGTGATTTAAGAGCAGAGACCCTCTGTGTGCAGAGAAAGAGAAAAGCACGCTTCAGGATAAGGTTTTTGTCCCAGGTGTTTTGAGCCAGGGCATCCAGCTTGTGTTTCCCATTGTGGCTTACTCAGCTTACTTGATGTTTTGACAAAGCAGGCATTTATATTTTTTTTTTTAGATAGTAATTTTGATTAATCATCACTCAGGAGTTTGTAGTGCACAAGAAATGTTTTATGTACATCAGTTTAAACTGAAAACCAAAAATATAAGTGCCAATTAGTCAAAATTTGTAATTAGATTTCTCCTGTAAAACTTTCTTAGATGTTTGTAGGCAGCGCCAGGCTGGTGACGTCCAGGCTGGCCATTGGGGCAGCACTTGCACCACGCACAACCAGTTTATATATGGAAACTAATTTGGGTGCTCAGGCTTTCCGGTGACAATATTATCTGGGGGTCGAGTGACCCTTTAGCTAATCATCCCACATTGAATGTGGGCCACTCAGGCTCACAGAAGTTTTGGAGCTTTACTTTTTATCTTAACTCTATAATCCACTTTGAACTTATCAAAATTGTTAAGCATACATTTCAAAACAGTTGACTTACTACCAGCAGAACCCATTATGTCAATGACTTGGACAACACAGTAACCCACAATTACAATTTATCTAAGCAAGTTCTGTCCCCTCCACTTAATCTGAAATGCAAACAAAATATTGAGACTAACAAATGGTCTCCTGCCAGCAGGTTGAATTCCTCTGGTAACAGTGACTTGGAAGCGCAGGTGCAGGGGGGATAACAGATGTAACACAGGGGAGGAACACGCACAAACACACAAAAACAGATAATCCCGGGAACAATAACCATATCGCTCCCGACCTCAAATTTAGAACAGATTCAGAGGACGACCTCTGACAGACGGCAAAACACCATATCCGGTGGCCTAGCTCTCACAGGTTTAAACAGAACAGAGGCTAGCACAGAACAGATACCTGGATGAGCCTTGGGCAAATTGCCAAACCAGAAACCGAATTACAAGCGCGCTTATCTTGGTTGGGAGGCGGGAATTCAGTTGTCTCTGTCTTGTAGCCTTGCGTCCTGCCTTGTAGCTGATCTGGGGGGGCCAGCTGAAGATCAGCTTTTTGGTGCCTTGACCCCCCTAAAGGTTAGCTGCCAGGCAAGGAGGCATTGAGGTTCCCTCCTTATTGCCCATGGTGGGTGCTGTGGAACAAAAGAGGTTAGTGGCGCCAAACAAATAAAGACAGACAAACACTAAGACCAAGATAATAGACAAATGCTGGCGTACACAACTTCCCCAGAAGAGGAAGTGAAAGAGTTACAACCGGGGAATCCCCCGCTGAACAGACCCTCAGGAGCCCAGGAGGTAGGCTCCAGGAGTCTATGTAGAAACACGACCGGGGAATCCCCCACTGAATAGGCCCTATGGACCTATAATCCCCAAGGCGTCCCCCGGGGAAGTGACTTGTGACCCAGAAGACCAGAGGCAAGTCACTTGGACCAAGAGCTCATGCGTCTTGGTGCCAGTCACAACAAAAACTAGGCGACCACAAAGTGAAAGTAAGACAAAGAGAGGCAAAGAGAGAGAGAAACGGCCGTACTTACCCCAAGAGGTGGCTGTTGAAGTCTTCCAACGCAGGGGGCAATCCCCGATCTCACTGGGGCCTCCAAAATGTTAGGGTTGGGATGCCCGCCGCGTGAAGGAAGACTCCAAGAAGCGTTCTCTCATGCAAAGGGCAAGGGGTTTTATTATCCAAGCATGCGTGGGGCTCACTGAACACGCAGGAACAGTGGGCCCCGAGGTTTGTCTGTGCAGGGCTTATATGTCTATAGAACAAAGGGAGGAGGGGTCTTTGCAAGCGCGGTTACAGAAGCAGATAGCATTGGTTAGTTTAAACAGCTTTTTACATTCATTGGGAGAAGACACTCATGGGAGTTTTTAGGCTGGCCGACCGAGCGGGGAGGATGTTTTCTAATATGGGCAGCAGGTGGTCCGGAACAGCACAATCTGCAATCCTTGCAAATTTCTTAGCCCAGGGTCAGTCGTTATCTTGCAGCCCAGTTCCCTGATCTGTGGTCAGCTTTGTTTTGTTTTTATCTACTTTAGGTAGCTTTGTAACAGCTCAATTCCCGGAACATTGGGAGGAGGGGGACAGTACAGACTGTGCATTCCCAGAAGGGAAAATTTCTCTTACACACTGAAGTTGCTTGCCATTTATAAGTTACGAAGACTTAGCACCATAAGAGCAGGTGATGGGACCAGGGGAAGGAGTGGAAGGTTAAAAATTCCATTACGACTCAGGAAGCTAACGTAGTAGAATCCTGAGTTTGAGGCCAGCCTGAGAACCAAAGAAAGCTCTGTCTCAAAAGAAAAGAAAAAAAGAACTGGAAGTCTATTATGGATATGTGATATTTGAGTTGGCTATTAATCTTCCCAGTGGCCATAATTAGCAGGCAATTAGATAAGAGTCTAAACTCCAGGGAATAAGAGTTGGAGCTGAACATATGTATCTACAAATCTTCACCATATGCATGCTATTTAATGCCATCAAGCTTTGTGAGATCACATAGAGATCGCATAGGGAAGAATGTAGATAGAAAGAGGGCTAAAGACTGACACCCGGATCCCTCTATGCTAAAAGTTGAATGTTTTAAATTTTGAACCTACAGAAATGATGCCACACTAGTCAAATGCTAAAATTCTGCTTGGTGTAAAGAAAACAAAATTCCTGTTTTATCAAGTCACTAAATGGCATTCAAAGTTCAGAATATTTGCAGAGATCACAAGTATCCTAGCCTAAGCTTGGACTGGTGGCCAAAACTCTGTCTTCCTCAACCCTCCCATTTAAAAAGAGAAATAGCAACAATAACAATGAGGAAAATAGTTATATATCACTAGGTAGTGTTGTAATAAGCTCAAAGATAGATAGCTTCTCTTAGTTCCTTGAAAAGAATATTTTGTGCTAATATTTTTTAGACAAGATATCATGCCTATATCTTGTACTCTGAATAACTAGTAGGAAGACAACAATACACAATGTATCAACTGTTGTAAATGTCCTACTAACCTGTTTTGAAACTCTGTTTCATTGTTTGTTTATCTCTTTTCTCTTTAATATAAAATTTTAAAAAAGATAGATTCATTTTCCTACTGTATCATTGTAGCTATAAATCTACTCAAAATAGTTTGATTGGAAATGCATTCTCACTCCCAAGCTAATAGCAATTTATAGATAGAGGACAACAGCCTGAGGAGGATGAAAAATAATTGAAAGAACAAGTAGATATGAAGCTTACAAATAACGCCATCAACCAGAATTAGGCAGATAAGCCAGAGGCAGTACAAGCAGCGGGATGAGACACATACACAGACAAAAACCAGGAGAGTGGATAAATACCAGCAAACACAAGAGGCGAGAAGTCCAAAGTTCAATTAAACAAGCATCTGTCGACCAAGGGAAGCTCACACAGAGGCAGGGAAGGCTGCAGAGAGAAAGAGCATTTAGGTAAAAGAAAGACATGGGATCTGCAAGGGGAAGAAGGAGGGTGCCAGTTGTTTGATATGTTTGGAGAGTGAGGTGCTTTTTAAAGCTGAGATAATAATTGGAAGCCAGAGCGTGGAGGACTATCTCAACCATATTAAAGAATGAGCTCTTGATTCTGGGTGTGTTGTGTCCAGTGCGAGGTTTCCAGGGAAGGTAGTACTTCTGCTCCCCTGTCCTGCCTCACTTTCCTCACAGGCCTATGGTGTGACTCACACTCAGGAGGATCCTATGAGGTATGCGTCATTGCACGCAACACCATGAGGCTCAGGGAGATTAAGAAACGTGTCCAAGACTTCACATGTAATGAGGGAATAGCCTGGATTCTGAGCACCTGTTAGACTCTGCAGTCTGCGTGAGCTCCACACTGTCTGCGACCCCAGTACCCAGCTCCAAATCAATAAGACTGAGCTCCTCCTAGGGCGTATCACTTTTCTGAGCACCATTCCAATAGAAGAACTTTCAAAATGCTTTAGGAGCAATAAATAGATATATCATAGAAATAAGTTCATAGATTCCCAGGGTTACAAGGACTCTTCTGAACTTCTCTATACATGGACTCAAGTAAAGAGAAAAAAGATCTAAAGGAGAAGGGAAAAAACAAAACAGGACTGAGCCTTATACCTGTTGAACAAAGTAGATAGTGTTGGGAATTTTCTTCCTTTTTTTCCATACAAATCCAATAAGGATGTCTGTTTCTATTATTTAAATCACCTTGAAATGTTTGCCTCTTCCCACTTTCAATCACTTTGTATACAACACATAATTGAACTTTTGTTCCTCAGGCAAAGATTTCTTTCAATGTTTTTACAATATTATTCAAAGCAAGTTTTATTTCATCCTTGGTAACCTTAAGCAGAATGTCAACAATGCTCCACATCCTAGCTATCTTAGAGAGAGAACACCACGGAACTCTCAAAACCTTGATTATTGGGGGAATGAAAAATTCATGTCGTGCTCTGGTGGAGAAAGTTTGGCAGGGTTAGTGAACCTCCTTCAAAGTGTACCCACGAAGCTTCCAACTTGCTGTTTCAGATAAATGGCTTTCATTTTAGTGTTTACTTGTACTTGATAAGGTTATTGGGTTGATTCTAGCTGTTTTCAATGCCTTGAAGGCTAAGGATGTCATAGCATCTATTGTTCTCACAACACATGACTGCTTTGCTAAGATTCTGGTCATAATAACCTAGATATCAACAGGAAATATTCTATGTCTTATTGTATATTGCTTTTGCTCTGGAATAAGTAAATATAACTACCAGAAATGCCAATGAGGATTTCATGTTGATGCTCATGTGAATTTTCTAGCATGTAGATAGAAGCAAGATCTCTTTAAATTCATGGTGCCAACATTTCTTTCAATTCATGATGCCAAGTCTTAGATCACAGCAAGACAAGTATCAAAACATCTATTCTAGACTTGGAGTTAAGAAGAATTCTAATAAGAATTTCTATTTTCTCTATAATTATAGCATTAAAAAAGTCTCTTGACATTTTAAAATAGAGATCATTAGAAAGTAGATCTGTCTGCTCTTCACATAAGATTTTGAAGTAAAAGTTATCCCTCGTATGACCACCCTACCACCCTGCCTTTTCCCAGAGTTAACAGAGGATTTATAGCGATGCATGAAACTTTAAGGCTTTGACAGATTTAAATGTAGACCTCCAAATCTATTGTTTTACAATAATCAACATACCGGTCCTAGAAATCCCACATGGAAAAACCACTTCTGAAAGCATATGATCTTCTTAATGATTATAAGTTCTGAATTTCTCTTCTTTTTTTTCCCAATGACCGCTGAATTTTTATTGGCCCTCTGTTCCCCAAAGGCATCCTGCTCCTTCTGCCTGGGTTCTGAACACCTGCACCTCAGGACTTTGTTGTCATTGGTCTCAAACATCATTTTGCTGTTCACGAATCTTCAGGTGGTGATCTTTTGGTTGGCTTGCATGGAGTTACTGCTGTCCTGGGCATCATAGAGATTGAAGGCTTCCCCATCTTCCAACAGGTGACAGTTTGTAGCAGTCTCAGTCTCCAGCTTGAGCTTGATGTTTAGCAGGGCCTTGTATTCCTGGGCATGGCACTGCCTTCCTGTCCAGGTCTTTGTCATCTCCAACTCCAGATACAGAAGGACCCAGTTGAGATGCTCCATGGCACAGCAGGCCCCACATCCCTCAAGCTGTTCTCCAGACTCATCTTCAGATTTATGCTGAAGTCTATCTCCAAAGACTGGGCAATGCATTTCAGCTCTGAGAACATCATCTCTGCAGCTACAATTTCAGTGGACTCCACAGTGACCACCGCGGTGCTCTCCTCAGTGTGCTAGCACCAGTACCAGCCCAGCTCCTCTCTGTTCTTCTGAGCCAGCTGGTCAAACTGAGCCTAGATATCTGCCATGACCTTGCTGAGATCCTGACATGTGGGGAGCATTCACCTCCATGGTCAACCCAAAGCTGGCAATCTGGGCTTGGCTGCCTTTGATTCTTCCTCATGGTTTTTTTCACAAACAGCAGCTCCTCCTTGACAGCTTCAACTGTGGTCTCCAGCTGCAGCTGAGTGGTATCAATGTCATCAATGACCTTGCAGCCCATGGATGTCGATCTCCATAAAATGGTCATTGACCAGCTCCATCTCCTACGTGATTCTAAAGTCTTCAGCAGCAAGATCAGCATGTCCTCAGCCTCTGACCTGGCCTCCTTCTTCTCCAGATCTTCCCAGATTTTGCTCTCCAGCCTCTATCAATTAATTATTAGCTTCCAGGATCCTCACTCTGTCCAGGTAGCAGGCCAAGTGGTCGTTCAGGTCTTGCATGGTCTCCTCGGTCTGGGTGCCCAATCCCTGGCCATCTCAGAAAAGAGAATCCCAGGCCACCATGGAAGTTGATAGATCCCAGAGCCAGAGCCCTGGCAACTGCATAGACACTGGACACACAGTCCAGCTGATGGCCCTGGATGGCTGGAGGGCCAGATGGAGCCCAGGGTCAGTAACTGCTAGAGAAGGTGATGGAGCAGATGCTGACATTCATGCTGGCCAGGGAGGAAGGTGAGAGACCAGGACTCAAGTTCAGGCCACCTAAATTCCAAACACCTAATCACAGTCCCCAACCTGAAATGCAGTTCCCACATAAAGTTCTCTTCTGAAAGTAAAGGCCCCCTCTATCCTCCACTCCCTGCCCCACTACCACACACACACACACACACAGCTCACAGCATTGATCCCTAAGACTAACTTCTAAGAAAAGAAAGGTAAGAAACAGAAAGGCAAATAAATACTTGGCACCTACATATTCAATATCTAGCTCTAGCTCTATGTGGAGTGTAAAATTTATAGAGCTACGAGATGAAATGGTTTCTTTGCTATAGGAGTTTATAATATAAAGTCAGAAACTAACATAAATATGTGTATATTCTAAAGAAAGAGTAAAAGCAAATATGAAGGAATACATTAGAAGCCAGAACCTGGGCCACTATTTCAATGTGAACAAAGCAATGCTACCCTGGGTGACCTCCAGAGCCCTCTAGTCCCTTTTGCGGTGGCAGTCACCTACCCTTCCCATCACTGAGGAACACTCCTCATTACATCTGCTTCCTTCCCAAAATTTTCAATCTGATTTATTCAATCAGAAAATATATATTTAGGTAGAGGACCTCAAGAAGGCGGATGAGTAAGAAGCAGGCAGCGAAACTCTCTCTAAAAGTTACCATTGGAACACGGGAATATAGCGACCCGGAAAGCGCAGGAGGGGGGAGATGCCTCCCTGAAACCCAGAAAAGTTCTGAAGCGCAATCTGGGACCCCCGGCACCAGTGACGGGTGACTTCCAACAAAGAAGAAGGAAAGAAGGAGCAGACCGCGCGCACGCACCTTCTACTATCCCGGGAGTTGCAGCGCCGCGGAGGCTCAATTCTACGGACACACGGTGGCAGCTGGCGCCCAGGGAGCCCCCACGGAGGATCCTGAGACAGCGGCAGGGCAGGGGAGCGGCGGAGAATGGCACTGACCGGCGGTGAGTGTCTCTCAGCCACAGCTGCCCCACGCCAGAGAGTGACCAGCCGGGCGCCATTGTGGGGGGTGTGGCGAAACTCAGAGCGGCTCGAAAACTGCTCTGGGAACTTGTGCTCCGGACAGGGCAGCACGGGGCCTCTCAGGCCCACGAAAGTGTGCTGAGGTCAGCAGGCGAACGAGACTGGACTCTCAGCCACACCTGTCCCGCGCCAGAGAGCGACTGGCCCGGCGCCATTGTGGGGGGCGTGGCAAAAAACCAGAGCGGCGGGAACCAGTGCAGGGAACCCGCGCTCCGGACAGCGCGCTGAGCCTCTCAGGCCCAGGGATCGTGAAAGGGCGCTGAGAGCGGAGGCGAGCTAGACTGGTCTCTGCCTGAAAGTACGCGCCTCTGCTCACCGCCCACCAGAGGGCGCTCCTGGCTTACTGGGACGGACCTGCACAGAACAGGACTCTGTCACCACAAGGTACCTGCCTACAACAGAGTCAACACCTGGAACTGATTCTTTTTATTTTTTTTTTTTATTTTTATTTTTATTTTTTTTTACTTTTATTTATTTTTTTTTCTCTTATTGATTTGCTTTTTGTTCTGGCGAAGGGGTTTTTTTGTTTTTGTTTTGTTTTGTTTTTTGGTGGGGTTTTATTTTTGATCTGTCTGTTTTATTGTTTTTATCTTCGTTTTTGTTTCTGTATGTGTATTTGCTCTTTCCTTCATTAATCTCTCTGTTTTTTTTATATGAGTGTCAACAGCGCCTCTAACTTCTTTGTGATTGTGGTTGTGATCTGTTCTTCCTTTTATCCCTTCCTTCTCTTTTTACCACCTGTCCTCTGCACTAGTGTCCCAATTTTAGTGGGATCCCTCTTGGTCCTCTAACCTTACATCTAATTCCTTCCTCTTCTCCCAATACTCTATTTCCTCCTTAACTCATTTTAAATTTAAACTCCTCAGGGAAAAATTGACATACATAGGACTTGTATACTGCATATAATTTTTCTGGTGTGTTTTAGATTTTGTTATATAACCGCAACTCTATACAGCTAAAAGTGGTAAATAACTGGTTAGCTCAGTCTGTCATTTTCTAGGCTGTGTTTGATGCTTTAGTTAACATTATAGCCAAATGTGAAATAATTGTTCTAAACATCTTTCCTTCCTGATATTTCATGATTGAGATTGACTAAGGGACACAGAAAATACAGTGGCACAGTACCAAAGAATCAAGGACTGGGCCAAACAGGTAACAACTTCGCATACCCAATGAATTGAAGAGGTAGGATCTGGCAGAAAGCTCAAAACCTAAAAGCAAGCTCCACTTGGAAGATACTGCAGAGAAGTAGTCATCTTCTAAAGATCTTAAACACTAGCAATAAAGTAACCTACTATAGGTAATTTGCAAATATCACCCCAGGAATTAAAGAAAGAAAAAATGAGATGACACTTAAACAAGATGCAACCCCACACATCCAATTCACCAAAGGCAAACCTAGGGAGCAACGAGGTGGGACAATCCGAAAGCAACCCACCTGGCCTATCTGAAGTGGTAACAACAAAGCAACTGAATGAGGTTCTGGAAAAAATTAAAACAGAAATAATCTCACAGATAACTGCAGAGATAATGTCTACAATGAAGACCATGCTTAAGGACACTATAGCTGATACAGACAAAAAAATAGATGAACTTAAAAAAACTATAGAAACCATGAATGCTCAGCATAGGAAAGAAATGGAATCCATAAGGCAGATTCAAGCAGATATCCAAGAGATAAAAAATTCCATTGAAAGTATTTGTAGCAGAATAAGCCAATGCGAGGACAGGATCTCAGATATAGAAGACAGGCTTGCAATTAGTGATCATGAAATGGAAAAATTCTTAAAAATAGCAAGGGACCATGAAAAATCAATTCAGCAGCTGCTAGATGACTCAAAGATAAACAACTTAAGAATAATTGGAATAAATGAAAAAGCAAGAGATAGCATCAACGACATTAAAACCTTGTTCAAAGACATAATCAGGGAGAACTTTCCTGGAAGAGAAAAGGAATTTGACACCCCTATAAGTGAAGCTTTTAGAACACCAACTAGACATGATCAAAAAAAAAACTTCAGCCAGACATATTATAGTCAAGATCCCAGAAATTCAACAGAAGGGCAGAATCTTAAAAGCTGTTAGAGAGAAGAGACAAATCACCTATGAAGGAAAACCCATCAGAATCACAGCTGACTTTTCAGCACAAACCCTCAATTCAAGAAGAGCTTGGAATGATGTATTGCAAGCTCTAAAGGAAAATAATTTTCAGCCCAGATTGATGTACCCTGCAAAACTATCTTTCAAAATTGATGGAGAAATAAAATACTTTCATGACAAAGAACATCTGAGAAAATTTATGACCACCAAACCAGCACTCCAAAACGTTCTGAAGGACATTCTAGAAAGAGATAGGAACCCCAACAGAAGGAATCCACCAGGCAGGGCAAATAATTAAATAGCCGGAAAGCGGAAAAACAAAGAGTGGGAACCAACAACAGGAAAATATCATGACAAGTCAATACATATCAGTTTTAACCATCAATGTTAACGGTCTCAATTCACCAATCAAAAGGCACAGACTGGCAAAATGGATCAAGAAGCAAGATCCAACAATATGCTGTATACAAGAAACACATTTAATTCAGAAAGAAATTCATAGACTGAAAGTCAAAGGATGGAAAACAATACTCCATGCCACAGGAACCCAGAAAAAAGCAGGGGTAGCTATTCTTTTTGCAGACAAAGTGAGCTTCAAGCCAAGAAGGATTCAGAGAGATAAAGACGGTCATTACATCCTTGTAAAGGGAACAATCCAAGAGGAAGAGATAACGATCATAAATATATATGCGTCAAATACCAATGCACCCAGCTATATAAAACAAGTACTAAAGGACATGAAAAATCAAATAAGCACTAATACAATTATATTGGGAGATCTCAATACTCCACTGTCACAAAAAGATAGATCAACTGGACAGAAAATCAATAATGAAATAGTAGAACTGAACCAAACTTTTGAACAAATGGACTTAGTAGATGTCTACAGAGTGTTCCATCCCACAACATCAGAATACACATTTTTCTCAGCTGCACATGGGACGTTCTCCAAAATAGACCACATACTAGCTCAAAAAACCTGCTTAAGTAAATGCAAAGGAATTGAAATTATCCCATGCATATTATCAGACCATAGTGCAATGAAATTGGAAATCAATGGCAAAAGATCCCACAAAAACTCCCTAAACACATGGAAATTAAACAGCATCCTCCTGAACAACCAAGGGGTCACAGATGAAATTAAAGAAGAAATTAGTCACTTTCTACAACTGAATGATAATGACAGTACAACATACCGGAACTTATGGGATACAATGAAAGCAGTCCTAAGAGGGAAATTTATAGCATTAAATACTTATATCAGGAAAATAGAGCAAGCGCAAATAAACAACTTAAGGGTGAACCTCGAGCTTCTAGAAAAAGAAGAGCAGGTTAAGCCAAAAGCCCGTACAAGGGAGGAAATTATAAAGATCAGAGCAGAAATTAACGTATTGGAGAATAAAAAAACAATACAAAGAATCAATGAAGCAAAAAGTTGGTTCTTTGAAAGAATAAATAAGATTGACAAACCCTTATCCAGCCTTATTAAAAAAAGAAAAGACTCAAATCCATGCAATTGAAAATGAAAAGGGTGATATCACGACGGACCCTGCAGAAATCCAGAAGATCATCTATACCTATTTTGAAAATTTATATTCTACTAAGATGGAAAATGCAGAAGAAATGGACAGATTCCTAGATTCGTATGAATTACCAAAGCTAAATCAAGAAGATTTAAAAATCCTAAATAAACCAATATCAACCAATGAAATTGAAGATGTAATTAAAAACCTCCCAACAAAGAAAAGCCCAGGCCCTGATGGATTCACTGCCGAATTCTACAAGAAATTTAGAGAAGACCTAACGCCCCTACTTCTCAAACTTTTCAATGAAATTGAAAGGGAAGCAATACTCCCAAATTCATTCCTGGAAGCAAGCATTACCCTGATACCAAAACCAGAGAAGGACCCAACTAAGAAAGAGAACTACAGGCCAATCTCCCTAATGAACATAGATGCAAAAATCCTTAATAAGATACTGGCAAACAGAATCCAACAAATCATCAAGAAGATTATACACCATGACCAAGTTGGATTCATCTCAGGGATGCAGGGATGGTTCAACATACATAAATCAATAAATGTAATACAGCCTATTAACAGAACCAAAGACAAAAATCACATGATCATCTCAATAGATGCAGAAAAAGCTTTTGACAAAGTCCAGCACCTTTTCATGATAAAAACCCTACAGAAAATTGGAATAGAGGGTCTTTATCTCAATCTGGTAAAAGCTATCTATGACAAACCAACAGCCAATATTATACTAAATGGCCAAAAACTGAAAGCCTTCCCTCTAAAATCAGGAACAAGACAAGGATGTCCACTGTCCCCACTCTTATTCAACATAGTTCTGGAAACTTTAGCCAGAGCGATTAGATAAGAGAAAGAAATAAAAGGAATAATGATTGGAAAGGAAGAAGTTAAATTATCATTATTTGCAGATGACATGATACTCTACACAGAAGACCCCAAAAACTCCACTAAAAAACTGCTAGATTTAATAAGCAAATTCAGTAGTGTAGCTGGATACAAAGTCAATACTCAAAAGTCAATAGCCTTCCTGTACACAAATAACAAACTTACTGAAAGAGAAATTAGGGAAACAATACCTTTCACAATAACATCCAAAAAAATGAAATACCTAGGAATCAACCTCACGAAGGATGTAAAAGACCTCTATACTGAAAACTATAGTACTCTGAAAAAGGAGATTGAAGAGGATATCAGAAAATGGAAAGATATCCCTTGCTCCTGGATAGGAAGAACCAATATAGTGAAAATGGCCATACTTCCAAAATTGTTATACAGATTTAATGCAATTCCAATCAAAATTCCAACAGCATATCTCACAGAATTAGAGAAAACAATCCTAAAATTCATTTGGAATCAGAAGAGACCTAGAATAGCAAAGGCAATTCTGGGCAACAAAGGCAAGGCAGGGGGCATCACAATCCCCGACTTGAAATTATACTATAAAGCTACTGTGATAAAAACAGTGTGGTACTGGCAAAAAAACAGACCTGAAGATCAATGGAACAGATTAGAAGATGCTGAAACAACCCCAGACATACTAAGCCACCTTATCTTTGACAAAGGTGCCAAACACATTCGCTGGAAGAAAGATAGCCTCTTTAATAAATGGTGCTGGAAAAACTGGCTCTACACATGCCGAAGATTAAAACTAGATCCATATCTTTCACCATGCACTAAACTAAATTCAAAATGGATCAGAGATCTAAATATTAAAACAGAAACATTAAATCTGCTGGAAGGTAGGATAGGTAAAACCCTTGGAGACATTGGTGTAGGCAAAGACTTTATGAATAAAAACTCAACCGCACGGGAACTATCCCAAAGAATCAACAACTGGGATCTCATCTTATTAAAAAGCTTTTGCACAGCAAGAGAAACCACCAACAGAGTGAAGAGACAACCCACAATGTGGGAAAAAATGTTTGCCAGCTGTTCCTCAGACAAAGGATTACTATCGAGAACATATAAAGAACTCAAAAAAATCAGACCTCCCAAATTTAAAGACCCACTCCAAAAATGGGCATCTGAGATGAATACACATTTCTCAGATAAAGAAATACTAATGGCAAATAAATATACAAAAAAATGTGCAACATCACTAGTCATTCGAGAGATGCAAATTAAAACAACACTGAGATACCATCTCACCCCAGAAAGAATGGCTACTATTAAGAAATCAACTAATAACAAATGCTGGAGGGGCTGTGGGTAAAAAGGAACCCTTCTTCACTGTTGGTGGGAGTGTCGACTGGTACAGCCACTGTGGAAGTCAGTGTGGAGATTCCTCAGAAAACTAGGGTTGGAGGTCCCATTTGACCCAGCTATTCCCCTTCTGGGCTTTTTCCCAGAAGAATTAAAAACATCGTACCACAGCGATATATGTGCACCCATGTTTATAGCAGCACAATTTGTAATAGCCAGATCTTGGAAACAACCCAAATGCCCATCAACTGAGGAATGGATAAGAAAGATGTGGTATTTTTATACAATGGAGTACTATTCAGCCATAAAGAAGGATAAACTGGAGACTTTTATAGGTAAATGGATGCAACTCGAGAAAATACTCATAAGTGAAATAAATCAGAAGCACATGTGTAAGCATCGTATTATCTCTCTAGTATGAGAAACTGAAAGAGTAAATAAGATCCAAAATGTACAATAGATATGGTGAATCAAAAAGAAACTGGTCAAAAGGAAAGAGAGACTGGAATAGGGAAAAGAAAGAAGGGAAAGGGAAAAAAAAATTGTATATATATATATAAGATGGTTAAGATAGATACACTACCATTTTTACTTAGTTCATTGAAGAGTAAGGTTTGTGCCAATAATGTCTGGACAATTGAATGCTAATGTCTGGTGTCCTGAATAACTAACTTAAAGATAGTAATACGTAATGTATTAACCATTGTTACCCTCCTATTATGTTGTTTTGAAAATTTGTTCTTCTTTTGATTTGTTTTGTTTTTTCTTCTCGTTAAAATAAAAAAAAAGGAAAATATATATTTATCATTTACTGTGATCTAGGCACTGTTCTAAATAACAAAAATACAGCAATAATATGAAACAAAAATAATTACCCTTAGGTCAGGCAATGTTGGTGTGAGCTTATAGTCTCAGCAATTGGTAAACTGAATAAGGAGAATCACGTGAGCCCAGAAGTTCAAGTGTTCAAGACCAGCCTATGCAATACAGCAAGATCCCAGCAAAAAAAAAAAGTGGTGTGGGAACAAGATTTTCTTATAGAGGAGGAGGAAGAAAAGTTGACAAGATAGTAATCTTTTTTTTTTTTCTGTGGGTACCGGGGGTCGACCTCAGGACCTCGCGCACCAACAGGTGCCCGTGCTGCTGAGCGATATCACCGGCCCTTTTTTTGTATGTGGGTTCTGGGAGTCGAACTCGGGCCCTCGCATTTGCCAGGCAGGTGCTTACGCCACTGAGCCATCTCACCGGCCCAACAAGACAGTAATCTTACCAAACCAGTTAGGGAAACATTCTAAAGATTTGGGGATTTAGCTTAGTAACAGAACATTTGCCAGCATGCACAAGGACCTGGGTTCAAGCCCCAGCACTTGAAAAAACAAAAACATTACCTTCATGTAGATTATGTTTCAGTGGAAAACTACAGACCATCAACACAATAAATACGTCAAATATATAATATACCAGTGATATGGTTACTGGGAAAAATAAGAATGGAAGAAAAATAAGATTGCTGGGGTCAGCTAGGTACAAAGTCAACAGAACAGTCAAGGAAGGTGTACTCAACAAAATAATGGTCCCCCAAACATGTCCATATCCTTCTGTGGCAAAAGGAACTTCATAGATGTGTTTAAGTTAAAAATCATGATATAGGGGATTATTTGGGAGTATCCAGGTGCGACCAATCACAAAAGTGCTTATTAAAAAAAGTGGCGGGCAAAAGAGTGAGAAATAGAAAATGTGCAGACAGAGACCACAGTGATGCAGTTGCTGGCTAGAAGAGCACCACAAGCCAAGGGATATGGGTGTCCTCTGAAAGCTGGAAACTGAAGAAATAGATTCTATTCCAGAGTGGGGATGTGTTCTTTCAAGTCACTAACTCTGTGTTGTTTGTGACAGAAGTCACAGGAAGTTTGGGAAGTTCTCACTGAGAAGATGACATCTGAGCTAACACTCAAAGGAGGTGAGGAAGCCAGCTCTGCAGATATCTGAGGAAGACAGGACAAACAACTGGTCAACCGCCCTCAGCAGGAGCATGCCTGGCCAATGTGTGTAAAGTAGAAAAACCTGGGAGTCAGAAAAATAGCAGGAGACAGGAGAGAGAGAAGGACAAAGGGAGCGAGGAAGGGTGGTGGATCAGCAGTCAGCTAACAGAGCCCTACTCAAAGGGTCTATGAGGACTGGTGATATAGCTCAACAGCATAAGCACCTGCCTGGCAAGCGCGAGGTCCTGAGTTCGACTCCCGGTACCTGCACATTAAAAAAAAAAGGGTCTGTGAATATTTACAGGAATTTTGAATGTCTAACAAGAAGAATAAAAGTGATGAGCTAGTAAACCAGTATTTTAGGGGAAGAAAAAAAGCCTGAATAAGTAACAGTTGCTGGTTTCCATCATGGAAATATTCCCACCATGGTCAATTTCAAGCCACCAATGGTTTGACAATCATGTCACAAAATTCCTGACTATTCCATTATCAACTCCAGCAAAGAACCACACAGAAGGTTCTCCATTTGCCAACTCCACACTACATTCCACTTGGGCCAAGGAGTTTCGGAGTCAACTAGTGACAAAATATATTTAAAAGACCTCAATAAAAATCAGTGAGAAGATTCCTGTTTGACAGATATAAGCTTCTGAAATTTATTCCTCTTTACCTTCACTGCCTGGTGATTAAATGATGATTTAAAAAGCGCTTCGAATTTCTTCTCAGAATTTCCCCACCAAACAAATAGTATACATACTTTAACTGTATTCACTCTTATCTATTTTTATTGCCCTCAACAGAGACATAAAAGGGAGACATCTTCATAAAGGGAGAGATGAAATGGAAGTTGGAGTTTGGGTAAAAATATTCATATTATAGATTAGATAAATGAGAGGGAAAAGAATAGATGAATAGGAAAGGAGAAAGCAGATTTTGTTAAGCCAAAGGAAAAGGCTAGATGTAGGAGGCACTGACAGAACAGAACTCTACAATAAAAGGAGATAAACTCGGTTTTAAAAGACCTGAGAAATTTCTGGGTCCAACAAACTATTTTTCACAAAAGGAAAGTGAAATGTATATCCAAAAAGACAACCGTGTATGTTGTGTCCCAGGAAAACATGATCAAGATGGTGTGTTGTCCCAGCGTGCAACCATGGTAGTGTAGAGAATGAATGATTACTCAGGGAGGAGATTTAGTTCAATCACCAAAGGGGCCATCTCAATGGAGAGCAGACCCCCAGGAGAGGCCCCAAAGCTGTAAACCCTCAGGTTTTATTTAGAATATCAGTGTAAGAGAAAAAAGCAGAGAAGCAGTTCGGCCAAGGAGCTGTCTCAAGGGTAGGCAGTTTTCTCGGGGGAAAGGGAAGGACAATGACCAGACACAACACACTTCAGTAATCTAAACTCCTTTCACGTCTCGCAGAGCTGGTGTGACTTTGCCCCGCAGTTTAACCATTCACTCTACAGCCAAGTCCCCCACAGTACCTGGTAACTTTTTCAATGAAAGATATAGCGTTTTGCTTTTAGCAGATGTTAAAAGCCAGTATGGAAGTAACCATCATTGCTGAATTCATCTAGTTTAATGCAGATCAGCACCTCACTTTGAATCATGTTCTTTTACTAAAGGGAGTAGAAGGGAGATAACTAGATCTGTGGATGGATCAGGTCCCAAGGTCCCAGGGGAAGCTTCAGTTGGTGAAGGGGAATAACAGAGTAGTTGCAGGTAGAGAACGAATGGGGAGCCATGAACTTCCCTCCTACTTTTCAGTGTTATGAACCCAGAGGTCTCCTGTTGAGCCTCAGAAAATTTTCTGGGTCCATCCATTGCTTCCCTAGTCCTGTTTTTATTACAAATATTAAAAAAATAATTGTTCACACATAAATGCCTAAGTGGTAAGATTTTGGATCCTTCACTTCACTGGAATTTCACTGTTTAGGGACAGGCAAGTTGATAAAAAAATAAAAAAAAGAAGAAGGTGGCCAAGAAATGGAGGGAGGGGGAGCAGAAAGGGATGAAAAAAGGAATTAAGAAGTGTTACATACATGAACCAACTTCCCATGATGAATGTAATTACACGTACTGCAAACATGTGCTAATAAAAATTAAAATTAAAGAAGAAATACTCCTTGAGATTATTTCATAGACTACCATGGATTTTTACTTATCTTGATTTTTTCTTAATGCATAACTGAGATTGGGGAAGAAGGTTGAAGTGAAAGAGGAGGAAGCAAACCTGGCTTTGACGCTTGGGTCTGTTTAGGGGCAGTAAGACCTCAGTGGGGAAATCAGAAGGATGTGGAACAGCTGTGGAGCGGCAGCCTGGGCACAGGCTCAGTGGAGGACACTGACTCCCAGGCCCTAGAACACACCAGTCACGTCAGCACGTTTGACTGCGGAGTCCGAGCAATGGTTTTGTTGTTTAACATTTGTAAAGTATATGACAGTAACATGTAATGACGGTAAGTACATTCACAGTGTTATGCAACCATCTCCAGAAGTTTTTCATAGTACCAAACGGAAACTGTGTCCATTAACAATAACTCCCTATTCCTGCCCCCCTCTTCAAGTTGGCACCCTCTATTCTACTTTCTGTCTTTATTCTACTTTATTCTACTTTCTGTGCCAAATTTCCAATTTACCCAGTTTTAGGTATCTCATATAAATGCAGTCATACAATATTTGTTCTTTTATGTCTGGCTTATATCATTTGGCATAATATTTTCAAGTTTCAGCTACGTTATAATGAGTATAAAGATGTCCTTTTTTTAGAGCCGAATAATGTTCTATACACAAAATACACAATTGTTTGTCCATTTATTTGTCTATGGATTTAGAGGTTGTTTAACCTTCTTGGTTAATTTCGGCTATAGTAAATGATCTTGCTATGATACTATGACATAGTTGTACAGGTAAATGGGTCCTTGCTTTCAATTTTTTGGAAATAGATATAGATATGACTATAAGAACAGGCATGTGTCACGTCCCCTGCCACCTCGGCCTTTTGACACGGTCAGGGAAGAGGGAAATGCATGGCTTCAAGGAAGACTGCTTTCTCGGAGGCGACGTGGCACACTCCTCTATGCTTGGATAGTGGGAGGTTTTCTCATAAGGCTTCTTTTCCTGAGTATATTACTAAGAGTACTTTTGTATAAAATCATTTCCCAAACAATAAAATTACAAAGATTGGAAGTTTCTGATGACTGGTGGAGAAAACAGATGTTACTCTCACGAACAACAGCAATGCCCACTACAAAACCAAAAATCACATAATGTACAGGGATTTACCCTGAGGTGGGGAGACCAAAACTTATTATAAAGAACAAAAACTTAACTATTGATGAAACAGTAGTTTCTGTTTTGATGGCTATAATGGCCTTATCAGGTTATAATATTCCCACTGATTTTAAACAAACCACATTATTGAGAAAAAACAGGTGTGAGACGCCTCATTAACCTTGATCCATCATATTCTTAGAAATAGGCCTGTAGTTATAGAAACAACAGAAAGGTGCAGTCCCTTCTTGATATCAGTTACTATGTAACCATCTTTCAAACCTCATACTGTCTGCCAAGATTCCTGCTTCTATGCCTACATTTTCATCAACAAACTTCTGTAGTTATGCCTACATTTTCATCAACAAACTTTTGTAGTTATGCCTACATTTTCATCAACAAACTTCTGTAGTTATGCCTACATTTTCGTTAACAAGCTTTCGTAGTCATGCCTACATCTTCGTCAACAAAAGTAGAATATATATATATCCCAGCTTAAAAGAATAAAATCATCATCATCATCATAACCAAAGAATAAAGCAAGCATAACAGGAGGACAACTAGTGTGGTGTCTCCTTCTTACTGTGCTGACTCTTCCGCCCACCTTTGGGACTTCCCCGACCTTGCAGCAGCTGGACTGCGGCAGGCATGGACAGATATGGCTGGGATAATTGAATCATATGGTAATTCCACATTTAGCTTTTTGAGGTGCTACCATACTGTATCCCAGAGCTGTTGCACCCAAGAATTCCTACCAGCAATGCACAGGGTTACAATTTCTCTATATCCTTGACAGCACTTGTTATTTTCTGAGTTTTTGGTAGTGGCCATCCTAATGAGTGTACAAGTACGTGCTTTTTTAAATGCCACTCTAGTGATTGTAATGTGTAACCAGTGGGAAAAAGCACAAATTCTGGGTCTCAACTTTTAAACTGAGTGAAAGGGAACAAATAAAACTTTAACTAAAGAGTTTTTCAATGACTAAACAAATGCCCCAGAGAAGACAATCAACAAATGTTGGTCCCTCTCTTATTTTCTTGGTTTTCTACTAAACTTCCTTTCTCAATGTCCAGAGAAACTATGAGGGGTTTTAAACTACATAGATTTGACACAGGATGACTTCAACTTCTGCTTTGCTTTACCCCAATATCTTGCAACAGATGTCAAATATGTCCTCCATTATGGCTAAATAGTACTACACCTGCACCAGCTTTCCACTCAAATTAACTACTCATCAGCTCTATTATTACACAAACAAGAAACAGCTGTAATACTCAAGGAATGAGTGGAATTATACTTTTAAATTACATCTTTGCCAACAATTTCAGTTTGCTGAACAACTGCAACAAGTTTCCCATTTAAATTAATAGAATGTTTTGCTATCTATAAAATCCTAAAATACTTGCTAATAGAGGCAACAAAACATTTTTATAAACAAAGAATAAATGTATGACAGCTTAGAAATGCTGTCAAGGGCAAGTTTAAGAAGTGTTTATTCTTGGGCTGGTGAGATGGCTCAGCAGTGTAAGCGCCTGCCTTGCAAGCGTGAGGGCCTGAGTTCGACTCCCGGAACCCACATACGAAAAAAGGGGCCGGTTGATATCGCTCAGCGGCACGGGTGCCTGTTGGCACGCGAGGTCCTGAGGTCGACCCCCCGGTACCCACAAAAAAAAAAAAAAAGAAGTGTTTATTCTTAATACTTTGTTTTCTTTCATCTCGTGGACATAAAATATGGCTTAGTTCATTGGTTGAACACTTATATGTCCTTTGAAAATGCTGGATGTCTGCAATAATGTGATTATTTGGCTTCTAACAGAATCTACAGAAGATCCCAGGAACACAAACCAATCACTCAGCTGTGCAACATCTGAAGTGTTTGCAGCAGAACACTGGGCAATTTTGTAACAAACAGCAGTCAAACTACATTAAAGAGTAGGTATTCTAGCTGGACTTCCACAGTGCACCCCACAACCATGGATCAATGAAACACTGGAAAACCCAAACCACTTGTGGCTCACTGCTGTGCCTTATCCTATGGTGTCACGAGGTGGCAAATTAAAACAAAACAACTCTATAAAGTGTTTCTCAGGGGAAACTCAAAAATATTTGTTAAAGACAACAAAACTTGCAATTTTCAACTTGCTCAAACTATTCCCATGCTTTGTACACTCCTCTACACAATTAAACTTCTGATAGTATCTGCCTTAGGTAAAACTCGGAAATGAACAGCCTCTGATTGGTAGGCTTCACCTCCCCTCATGGGGATTCACTTCTTTTCCTTTCTGGGTACCGCAGACACTGTGAGTGAATCCATTAAGTGACCTAATGGGTATTGGTCAGTTGGGAAAGGTTGCTGTAAAAACATAACTAGGCTGAGATCTAGAGGCCAGGATCTAAACGTTAATGTATACATGAATCACCTGAGATCCTTGCCAACCTGGAGATTCTGACACATTAGGTCTGGGTTGGGGCCTGGGTTCTAACGATCTCCCAGAGATCCAGCTGGTCTCTGACACTCCTCAGAAGAGCAAGAATATAGGTGGATGCCAGATAACAAAGAGAGTCAATGAAGCCCTGAATAGCTCAATGACTGGAAAAGGTACAACATGAATGAGACACAGGAGTACCAGGGTGAGAAGTGAGGCTGAAGAGACAGATAAGAGCTAGGCCAGTATCATAAGTACATATAAGTACAACGTTTGTGTTATGGCTTGTGTCTAGATGTCCCCACAAAGCCTCACGCGGTCATAGGTGGGGTTTTTCAAAGGTGGCTGACTCTAGTGTGACACTGGGATTTATTCATGGTGCAATGTTAGGCTCGAGGGCACTAGGATTAAGAGTGTGAGTGCTGGGGGCCAGTGAGATAGCTCAGCGGCATAAGCACCTGCCTGGCAAGCGCGAGGTCCCGAGTTTGACTCCCGGTACCCACATACGAAAAAAGGGCCAGTGATATCGCTCAGTGGCACGGGCGCCTGCTGGCATGTGAGGTCCTAAGTTCGACCCCTGGTACCCACACACACACACACACACACACACACAAAAGAAAAGAATGTGAGTGCTACCTGCCCTAAGTAGTCTGGATAAGATAAAAGGGCCAGAAAGATGCTGTTAAGGCCCTTTGTTGATTTTTCTATCTTGTGGAGGCCATGAACTGTTCTCCTTTGTGATGGCCCTCTGCCGAGCCACCCTGCCTTGGAGCCAGCCAATTATGGACTGAAGCCTCTATAAACTGTGAACTAAATAAACCTTTCCCCCGTTTAATTTTTTTTTTTTTTTGTGGGTACCGGGGGGTTGGAGCAAAAGAGGAGGAGTTGGCATAAAACAAAACAAAATGAAATGAAACAAAACAAAACAAAACAAAACAAACAAAAGGAGCTTGAGCTTAGCCAGAGAAAAAAGGAAAAAAATCAGACACAGTCAAAGAGGCTCCCCAAAAAGAAGACTTTCAAGCCAGAGGAATGTTTACTCTACTGAATGTTCTTCAAAATAGGAAGGTTACTCATCTGTTCATAAAAGTTAGACTGAATTATTTCCCCCAAATTCATATGTTGAAATCCTGATCCCTATTATATCAGAATATGATAGCTATTTGGAAACAGTGCCTTTGAAGAAGTAATTAAAGTAAAATGAAGTCATACAGGTGAGGCCCAGTCCCTCATGACTGATCTCTTTATAAGAAAAGGAGATGAGGCCACAAACAACAGTCTGAGGGACAACTATGTGAGGACAGCAAGAAAGTGGCTATGTGCAAGCCAAGGGCGCCTCAGAAGAAACGAAACCTTCCAACACCTTGATTTGGGACTTCTAGAACTCCAAACTCCAGAACTGAGAGAAAATATATCATTAAATTTGTGGTATCTGCTATGGCAGCCTAGCACGCTAATACAAAGACATTAGCAAAAGTAGTTTATCCCACACTCTGGGGCAGGAGGATTTCATATTCAAGCCTAGCTAGCACAATTTACTGAGACTCTGTCTCAAAAGAAAAAGAAAAAAAGTAGTAGTTTAACAGTGTTGGTAAAAGTAGAAGCCAAGTTGTCCTGAATAAAGAGTAAAGGGAAAATAAGAAAGAGGAGACAGTAAATGAAAACTCTTGAGGAAATTTTGGCCAAGAAGGGGAGAGATGGCTTGTTGGATGATAGAGAGGCATGAGAATTGGGGAGAAGGTTCCTCTCAAATAGAAGATAGCATTTTTTAAATGAAAGATTTATTTTTAAATACTTATAGAAAACATCAAGGAGAAAGACGGAACATGCACATGGGAGTTGGAAAAGCAATGAACATAATCCCCAAAGGGCCAGGAAAAGAAGGGGCCCAGAGACCATGTAGAGGGAATATCTCCTCCCCTGCCCCAGAATGGGAGAAGTTCTGATGGTTCACATTGCACCCAATTGCAGAGCTCTATGTTTCTGATACACTTGTTGTACATTTCCTTTTACCATCACCCTGTGAATTAAGTGGGGCAGACAAAACTATCCACATTTCAAGTGTGAGGAAAGAAAGGGCAGAAGAGGAGAGCCATTTGCTTGAGATAACACAGAGGATTAGTCCCTTTGTCCACTTCAGGTTACATGACTCTTCACTTAACTATTTCACACCAGAACTACTGACAGAATTACATAAAATGTCAGTTGGTACATTTTAAATCTTAAAATAAAAATATTCTTAGTTATATTTTTATTGCACAAATCAGGGTCAGCACTTCAAAATGTTTTGTTACACAAATCACTGGACATGTTGGATAGTTCTCCACTTTTCTGTGTATTTGCAAGAGTTAAATAACACTAAGTCAAATAAGAGAAAACTCAAAAAGAGGAAGGTCATTTTGAAGTGATGAAATTAAGCTAGCATAATAGATGAATATTCTATTTAAATGAAAAATGATGAAGTTCTCAATAAAAGGATTTCACTTTCATTAATCAGATTTGGGGGGGGGCAGGGGTACCAACACCACCAAAACAGAAGGGAAGAAGGAGAAACATCGATTAGAAAGCTCTTCAAATTCAAATGGACTGTTCTCGCTATTGAATACCTGGGACTAGACTTGAATTGGGATAGAGTCTGAAGACAATGACCTCCTACTCCCACGAGATGGCAAACATGATTTAGGTAAAAAGCTTTTAGCTTTATGGCTGGGGAGGTAGCAATAAAGAAAATGAACTTCCTGCCAGTGATTCTTTTTCAAGCCCTGCCAACTCCTATGTCTGGGGAAGCCATAAAGAATGTCCAGCCTCATGTCAAAAGAATTGCTGTGGATATCCAGCTTGCCTACATTCCAGCACCCAAACAGCCACAAGCCTACCCTAGGCCAGCCTGGGATGGAAGGCCCTCTTCCCCTCTTCTGCTGCAGTAACAGTCCCCGTGTGTCAGCGTAAGCAGAGCCATCAGCAATAGGTGCTACAGAAATACAGAGCGAAAGTAAACAGCTGATGAAAAGCAAAATCTTTTCTCTTTGGCAGCAATACCAATAGCATGAATCACATCTCTTTTGGAGCTTTCCAAACCACTTCAAAAGCAAAGTTTCTGGTATGGATCAAGAGAGCTGGGCAAACTGCCTCTGAGCACGTAGCCACCAGCCAAGATATTGATGAGTGTAGCAGCTCAGGCCCCGGTGGTGCTGTCCTCTTCAGAGTTCTCCAATACTTGTGGACAGCATGTGAAGAAAACCGTTGGTTTCTGTGATCTTCAACCAACCCAGAGGTGGCCTGCCTGGGCTCATTGTCCCCAGACTTGAATTTTGCCCCTGTCGAAACCTAGCAGTACTGTTGGCTTTCTTTGAACTACACAAATGAGGGGACTAATTTGGTACAGTTAAGTGAACTTCTACTCATGGTTTGGGGGCACTGACACAGAAGGATTTGCTAAGGATGACTAAGGTCAATTCTGCCATTTTGAAATTGGACTGAGGTCTGTTTGGATTGAATGAAATTCTAAGACCAAAGCATGAGATCCGAGTCAACATTTTATATTACCTTTCTTGGCCCTTTCTTTTTCTTAACTTTTCACAGGTAGTATCTTTAATTTAACCCAAAAGACAGACTCATATGATGTCTGAACCATAATATGGAAGAGCCATTAAGACAGAGAACTTGGAGATAGTCTTGTCTTGCAGAGCCCCACATGCATGAAATTAATCATGCCTCTCTCCAAGCTTCAAATTCCCACTTTCAGCCAATCTCCTCTTTGAGGCATCACCCTCCTACAAACCTGCAGTTTGAAGATAAACTCCTAAAGACTTAAGACATTGAAGAATCAAAGAAAGGACTCTAGTAGAGAAGCAAGATAGAAATTGTGG
Organism: Erethizon dorsatum; assembly: GCA_028451465.1. Lineage (NCBI taxonomy): Eukaryota > Metazoa > Chordata > Mammalia > Rodentia > Erethizontidae > Erethizon > Erethizon dorsatum. The sequence continues at coordinate 49,986,454 of CM051837.1, read as the reverse complement.
TCCAGAGTTAAAATTGTATCGAATCTCAGTACCACTTCTTCCTAGCTCTATAATGCTCAGTGTCTGATCCTTAGTTTTCTCATCTCTAAAATGGGGCTAATAACATTCACATCCGAGTATTGATGTGAAGGTTGAATATGAAAATATTTACATTCACATTTTCTAATGTATCTAGTACTTTAAAAAGTTCTGTGCATAAAACATGTACTCAATAAATGAATATGGCTTTCCCAGTTCTCACTTCCAAATAGTGAGATATCTAGCCCATGACAATATGTGGATTCCAGTAGTCCTACAGTTGGTATAATTCATCACAAGCCCACCAGGAAGTTTACCTTGGATAAAACCACTACTCTTGTGCAAGCCTAGAGCTTTGTAAAGAACAAGAGGGGAAATAATGTCCCTAAAAAGATGCTAAAAGATTGACTTCATAATGTAATTCTATCAGTAGTTTCTTGAATCCCCATTTAGGTTTTAATTCTGCAAGGGAAATAAAGTTTGTAATAATGGAGGTGATTTAGACAGTATTTGGCCAGGAAGCAATCTCCCACAATGTCCCTAAGAAAGATATATCTGTACAGAAAATAAAGCACAATAAAATAACACTTTATTACTACCTGCAGATTTTACCCCCAAGCAGAAAGAACTCTCCTGAGCTAAGCTTAAAGCCAGAAGAACGCTGTTACTAACTTGATCTAAAGCCAAAAAACCAGAAACCTCCTCTCAGTTACTTTTCCCCAGCCCCAGTCCACTTCCCAGATCCTGCCACTCCAATATGAGAAAGAACTACAACACCTGGTAGGCAAGAGGGTAGAGGAAAGCAGTCAGCCAGAGAGTGGCCTCACAGATGCCACAGGAGCTTGCCTAAGCTTTATTTTATTTTTTCTTGTTTGTGTTTGGTACTGTGCTTGGTGTAACAGAGTAAACGTGAAGTTTAGTGCCAAGGACTAATATTTAGTTATGTCTTACAGGCTTTCGGGGGGGACAAAAAGCATCCCTAAAAGAGAGAGAAATTATCAGATTTCTCCCAAAAGGAGCAGTGCAGGCGTTCTATAACTCTCCAACTCACCCATGCCTCTCCACCTAGAGTCAGAAAAGTGCCACCTTTAGCTGTGGCCCAGAAGAGTTCCTTAACTTTAGCCAACTATAATAGTCTATCTCCCTGGAAATGAACTGAAAGGAGTTTGGGTAGAAGTTGTGAGTTTTCTGTCCAATAGCCCTACAGAGATGGATAGCTCCTACTTAAAAAGCCCACGCACAGAGACTGACAATATCAAAAGGCTAGTTCCTTATCTCACCATGAATATTACACATTTTAAGAATTTCTCTATTTTTCTTATCAGTATTATAGTGTCCTCATCAAAGATTAATAAAATCCTACACAGAAAGAAGTAAGATTTCAAAAGAAAGGATGCTAGCATTCTCAGGGACTTAAGTATTGTAGGAGAGTGTTTGGTTAAGTCCTAGAATCAGGCAGACTTGACGGAGTTTTAGCAAGAATTTTAGATCTTTTTATAGGGGTTATATATTTTTTTTAATTTTATTTTAAAGAGAAGAAAAAACAAAACAAATCAAAAGAAGAACAAATTTTCAAAACAACATAATAGGAGGGTAAGAATGGTTAATACATTGCGTATTACTATCTTTAAGTTAGTTATTCAGGACACCAGACATTAGCATTCAATTGTCCAAACATTATTGGCACAAACCTTACTCTTCAATGAACTAAGTAAAAATCGTAGTGTATCTATCTTAACCATCTTATATATATATATATATATATACAATTTTTTTTCCCTTTCCCTTCTTTCTTTTCCCTATTCCAGTCTCTCTTTCCTTTTGACCAGTTTCTTTTTGATTCACCATGTCTATTGTACATTTTGGATCTTATTTACTCTTTCAGTTTCTCATACTAGAGAGACAATACGATGCTTACACATGTGCTTCTGGTTTATTTCACTTATGAGTATTTTCTCGAGTTGCATCCATTTACCTATAAAAGTCTCCAGTTTATCCTTCTTAATGGCTGAATAGTACTCCATTGTATAAAAATACCACATCTTTCTTATCCATTCCTCAGTTGATGGGCATTTGGGTTGTTTCCAAGATCTGGCTATTACAAATTGTGCTGCTATAAACATGGGTGCACATATATCGCTGTGGTATGATGTTTTTAATTCTTCTGGGAAGATGCCCAGAAGGGGAATAGCTGGGTCAAATGGGACCTCCAACCCTAGTTTTTTGAGGAATCTCCACACTGACTTCCACAGTGGCTGTACCAGTCGACACTCCCACCAACAGTGGAGAAGGGTTCCTTTTTCCCCACAGCCCCTCCAGCATTTGTTATTAGTTGATTTCTTTATAGTAGCCATTCTTTCTGGGGTGAGATGGTATCTCAGTGTTGTTTTAATTTGCATCTCTCGAATGACTAGTGATGTTGCACATTTTTTGTATATTTATTTGCCATTAGTATTTCTTCATCTGAGAAATGTGTATTCATCTCAGATGCCCATTTTTGGAGTGGGTCTTTAAATTTGGGAGGTCTGATTTTTTTGAGTTCTTTATATGTTCTTGATAGTAATCCTTTGTCTGAGGAACAGCTGGCAAACATTTTTTCCCACATTGTGGGTTGTCTCTTCACTCTGTTGGTGGTTTCTCTTGCTGTGCAAAAGCTTTTTAATAAGATGAGATCCCAGTTATTGATTCTTTGGGATAGTTCCCGTGCGGTTGAGTTTTTATTCATAAAGTCTTTGCCTACACCAATGTCTCCAAGGGTTTTACCTATCCTACCTTCCAGCAGATTTAATGTTTCTGTTTTAATATTTAGATCTCTGATCCATTTTGAATTTAGTTTAGTGCATGGTGAAAGATATGGATCTAGTTTTAATCTTCGGCATGTGTAGAGCCAGTTTTTCCAGCACCATTTATTAAAGAGGCTATCTTTCTTCCAGCGAATGTGTTTGGCACCTTTGTCAAAGATAAGGTGGCTTAGTATGTCTGGGGTTGTTTCAGCATCTTCTAATCTGTTCCATTGATCTTCAGGTCTGCTTTTTTGCCAGTACCACACTGTTTTTATCACAGTAGCTTTATAGTATAATTTCAAGTCGGGGATTGTGATGCCCCCTGCCTTGCCTTTGTTGCCCAGAATTGCCTTTGCTATTCTAGGTCTCTTCTGATTCCAAATGAATTTTAGGATTGTTTTCTCTAATTCTGTGAGATATGCTGTTGGAATTTTGATTGGAATTGCATTAAATCTGTATAACAATTTTGGAAGTATGGCCATTTTCACTATATTGGTTCTTCCTATCCAGGAGCAAGGGATATCTTTCCATTTTCTGATATCCTCTTCAATCTCCTTTTTCAGAGTACTGTAGTTTTCAGTATAGAGGTCTTTTACATCCTCCGTGAGGTTGATTCCTAGGTATTTCATTTTTTTGGATGTTATTGTGAAAGGTATTGTTTCCCTAATTTCTCTTTCAGTAAGTTTGTTATTTGTGTACAGGAAGGCTATTGACTTTTGAGTATTGACTTTGTATCCAGCTACACTACTGAATTTGCTTATCAAATCTAGCAGTTTTTTAGTGGAGTTTTTGGGGTCTTCTGTGTAGAGTATCATGTCATCTGCAAATAATGATAATTTAACTTCTTCCTTTCTGATCATTATTCCTTTTATTTCTTTCTCTTGTCTAATCGCTCTGGCTAAAGTTTCCAGAACTATGTTGAATAAGACTGGGGACAGTGGACATCCTTGTCTTGTTCCTGATTTTAGAGGGAAGGCTTTCAGTTTTTGGCCATTTAGTATGATATTGGCTGTTGGTTTGTCATAGATAGCTTTTACCAGATTGAGATAAAGACCCTCTATTCCAATTTTCTGTAGGGTTTTTATCATGAAAAGGTGCTGGACTTTGTCAAAAGCTTTTTCTGCATCTATTGAGATGATCATGTGATTTTTGTCTTTGGTTCTGTTAATATGCTGTATTACATTTATTGATTTACGTATGTTGAACCATCCCTGCATCCCTGGGATGAATCCAACTTGGTCATGGTGTATAATCTTCTTGATGATTTGTTGGATTCTGTTTGCCAGTATCTTATTAAGGATTTTTGCATCTATGTTCATTAGGGAGATTGGCCTGTAGTTCTCTTTCTTAGTTGGGTCCTTCTCTGGTTTTGGTATCAGGGTAATGCTTGCTTCCAGGAATGAATTTGGGAGTATTGCTTCCCTTTCAATTTCATTAAAAAGTTTGAGAAGTAGGGGCGTTAGGTCTTCTCTAAATTTCTTGTAGAATTCGGCAGTGAATCCATCAGGGCCTGGACTTTTCTTTGTTGGGAGGTTTTTAATTACATCTTCAATTTCATTGGTTGATATTGGTTTATTTAGGATTTTTAAATCTTCTTGATTTAGCTTTGGTAATTCATACGAATCTAGGAATCTGTCCATTTCTTCTGCATTTTCCATCTTAGTAGAATATAAATTTTCAAAATAGGTATAGATGATCTTCTGGATTTCTGCAGGGTCCGTCGTGATATCACCCTTTTCATTTTCAATTGCATGGATTTGAGTCTTTTCTTTTCTTTTTTTAATAAGGTTGGATAAGGGTTTGTCAATCTTATTTATTCTTTCAAAGAACCAACTTTTTGCTTCATTGATTCTTTGTATTGTTTTTTTATTCTCCAATACGTTAATTTCTGCTCTGATCTTTATAATTTCCTCCCTTGTACGGGCTTTTGGCTTAACCTGCTCTTCTTTTTCTAGAAGCTCGAGGTTCACCCTTAAGTTGTTTATTTGCGCTTGCTCTATTTTCCTGATATAAGTATTTAATGCTATAAATTTCCCTCTTAGGACTGCTTTCATTGTATCCCATAAGTTCCGGTATGTTGTACTGTCATTATCATTCAGTTGTAGAAAGTGACTAATTTCTTCTTTAATTTCATCTGTGACCCATTGGTTGTTCAGGAGGATGCTGTTTAATTTCCATGTGTTTAGGGAGTTTTTGTGGGATCTTTTGCCATTGATTTCCAATTTCATTGCACTGTGGTCTGATAATATGCATGGGATAATTTCATTTCCTTTGCATTTACTTAAGCAGGTTTTATGAGCTAGTATGTGGTCTATTTTGGAGAACGTCCCATGTGCAGCTGAGAAGAATGTGTATTCTGATGTTGTGGGGTGGAACACTCTGTAGACATCTACTAAGTCCATTTGTTCAAAAGTTTGGTTCAGTTCTACTATTTCATTATTGATTTTCTGTCCAGTTTATCTATCTTTTTGTGACAGTGGAGTATTGAGATCTCCCAATATAATTGTATTAGTGCTTATTTGATTTTTCATGTCCTTTAGTACTTGTTTTATATAGCTGGGTGCATTGGTATTTGACGCATATATATTTATGATCGTTATCTCTTCCTCTTGGATTGTTCCCTTTACAAGGATGTAATGACCGTCTTTATCTCTCTGAATCCTTCTTGGCTTGAAGCTCACTTTGTCTGCAAAAAGAATAGCTACCCCTGCTTTTTTCTGGGTTCCTGTGGCATGGAGTATTGTTTTCCATCCTTTGACTTTCAGTCTATGAATTTCTTTCTGAATTAAATGTGTTTCTTGTATACAGCATATTGTTGGATCTTGCTTCTTGATCCATTTCGCCAGTCTGTGCCTTTTGATTGGTGAATTGAGACCGTTAACATTGATGGTTAAAACTGATATGTATTGACTTGTCATGATATTTTCCTGTTGTTGGTTCCCACTCTTTGTTTTTCCGCTTTCCGGCTATTTAATTATTTGCCCTGCCTGGTGGATTCCTTCTGTTGGGGTTCCTATCTCTTTCTAGAATGTCCTTCAGAACGTTTTGGAGTGCTGGTTTGGTGGTCATAAATTTTCTCAGATGTTCTTTGTCATGAAAGTATTTTATTTCTCCATCAATTTTGAAAGATAGTTTTGCAGGGTACATCAATCTGGGCTGAAAATTATTTTCCTTTAGAGCTTGCAATACATCATTCCAAGCTCTTCTTGAATTGAGGGTTTGTGCTGAAAAGTCAGCTGTGATTCTGATGGGTTTTCCTTCATAGGTGATTTGTCTCTTCTCCCTAACAGCTTTTAAGATTCTGCCCTTCTGTTGAATTTCTGGGATCTTGACTATAATATGTCTGGCTGAAGTTTTTTTTTGATCATGTCTAGTTGGTGTTCTGAAAGCTTCACTTATAGAGGTGTCAAATTCCTTTTCTCTTCCAGGAAAGTTCTCCCTGATTATGTCTTTGAACAAGGTTTTAATGTCATTGATGTTATCTCCTGCTTTTTCATTTATTCCAATTATTCTTAAGTTGTTTATCTTTGAGTCATCTAGCAGCTGTTGAATTGATTTTTCATGGTCCCTTGCTATTTTTAAGAATTTTTCCATTTCATGATCACTAATTGCAAGCCTATCTTCTATATCTGAGATCCTGTCCTCGCATTGGCTTATTCTGCTACAAATACTTTCAATGGAATTTTTTATCTCTTGGATATCTGCTTGAATCTTCCTTATGGATTCCATTTCTTTCCTATGCTGAGCATTCATGGTTTCTATAGTTTTCTTAAGTTCATCTATTTTTTTGTCTGTATCAGCTATAGTGTCCTTAAGCATGGTCTTCGTTGTAGACATTATCTCTGCAGTTATCTGTGAGATTATTTCTGTTTTAATTTTTTCCAGAACCTCATTCAGTTGCTTTGTTGTTACCACTTCAGATAGGCCAGGTGGGTGGCTTTCGGATTGTCCCACCTCGTTGCTCCCTAGGTTTGCCTTTGGTGAATTGGATGTGTGGGGTTGCATCTTGTTTAAGTGTCGTCTCATTTTTTCTTTCTTTAATTCCTGGGGTGATGTTTGCAAATTACCTATAGTAGGTTGCTTTATTGCTAGTGTTTAAGATCTTTAGAAGATGACTACTTCTCTGCAGTATCTTCCAAGTGGAGCTTGCTTTTAGGTTTTGAGCTTTCTGCCAGATCCTACCTCTTCAATTCGTTGGGTATGCGAAGTTGCTACCTGTTTGGCCCAGTCCTTGATTCTTTGGTACTGTGCCACTGTATTTTCTGTGTCCCCTAGTCAATCTCAATCATGAAATATCAGGAAGGAAAGATGTTTAGAACAATTATTTCACATTTGGCTATAATGTTAACTAAAGCATCAAACACAGCCTAGAAAATGACAGACTGAGCTAACCAGTTATTTACCACTTTTAGCTGTATAGAGTTGTGGTTATATAACAAAATCTAAAACACACCAGAAAAATTATATGCAGTATACAAGTCCTATGTATGTCAATTTTTCCCTGAGGAGTTTAAATTTAAAATGAGTTAAGGAGGAAATAGAGTATTGGGAGAAGAGGAAGGAATTAGATGTAAGGTTAGAGGACCAAGAGGGATCCCACTAAAATTGGGACACTAGTGCAGAGGACAGGTGGTAAAAAGAGAAGGAAGGGATAAAATGAAGAACAGATCACAACCACAATCACAAAGAAGTTAGAGGCGCTGTTTACACTCATATAAAAAACCAGAGAGAACAATGAAGGAAAGAGCAAATACACATACAGAAACAATAACAAAGATAAAAGCAATAAAACAGACAGATCAAAAATAAAACCCCACCAAAAAACAAAACTAAACAAAACAAAAACAAAAAAAAACCCTTCACCAGAACAAAAAACAAATCAGTGAGAAGAAAGAAAAAAAAATAATAATAATAAAAAAAATAAAAATAAGAAAAAAAAAATTAAAAAGAATCAGTTCCAGGTGTTGTCTGTTGTAGGCAGGTACCTGTTCTGTGCAGGTCCGTCCCAGTAAGCCAGGAGCGCCCTCTGGCGGGCAGTGAGCAGAGGCGCGTACTTTCAGGTAGAGACCAGTCTAGCTCGCCTCCGCTCTCAGCGCCCTTTCACGATCCCTGGGCCTGAGAGGCTCAGCGCGCTGTCCGAGCGCGGATTCCCTGCACTGGTTCCCGCCGCTCTGGTTTTTCGCCATGCCCCCCACAATGGCGCCGGGCCAGTCACTCTCTGGTGCGGGACAGGTGTGGCTGTGAGTCCAGTCTCGTTCGCCTGCTGACCTCAGCACACTTTTGTGGGCTCAATTGAGAGGCCCTGTGCTGCCCTGTCCGGAGCACAAGTTCCCAGAGCAGTTTCTGAGCCGCTCTGAGTTTCGCCACACCCCCCACAATGGCGCCCGGCCAGTCGCTCTCTGGCGCGGGACAGGTGTGGCTGAGAGTCCAGTCTCGTTCACCTGCTGACCTCAGCACACTTTCGTGGGCTCAATTGAGAGGCCCTGTGCTGCCCTGTCCGGAGCACAAGTTCCCAGAGCAGTTTCCGAGCCGCTCTGAGTTTCGCCACACCCCCCACAATGGCGCCCAGCCGGTTGCTCTCTGGTGCGGGGCAGCTGTGGCTGAGAGACACTCACCGCCGGTCAGCGCCGTTCTCCGCCGCTCCCCTGCCCCGCCGCTGTCTCAGGATCCTCCGTGGGGGCTCCCTGGGCGCCAGCTGCCACCGTGTGTCCGTAGAATTGAGCCTCCGCCGGCGCTCCAACTCCCGGGATATTAGAAGGTCTGTGTCACCTTTCAGAGGGATCACAATGCCTACCTTGGGGGTTGCAGCGAGGATGAAATGAAAGCACTTCAGAGAAGGGCCGGAAATGCAAAGAATTGTAACGGTCAGAGAAGCTGCTTAGCCCAGCCCGACTTTGCTCTCCAGAACCTGCCAGAACTGGTGTGGAGCACGGCAGGTCTGAGCGCGCGTCCTGCAGAGTCTCAGCTCTCGGGGTTATATTTTTATCCAAATGATACTATTATTAGATAAGATGCTATTGATTGCATTTCTGTGTTCTCCCAAAATTCATTATGTTAAAAACCTAATGGCAGGGCCAGTGAGATAGCTAAGTGGCATAAGCGCCTGCCTGCCTGGCAAGCACGAGGTCCTGAGTTCGACTCCCGGTACACACATAAAGGAAAAAAAAAGGGCCGGAGACATCACTCAGCGGCATGGGCACCTGCTGGCAAGCACAAGGCCCAGAGGTTGACTCCCGGTACCCACATTTAAAAAAAAAAATAATGGCAGTGGGATGGTATTAGAAATAGGGCCTTTGGGAGGTAATTATGTCCAGCCGCGTGTGAAACCCCATGATGGGATTAGCGCACTTATAAGAAAGACTTAAAGGTAGAACTGTCTCTTTCAGCCATGTGAGGACGCAATGAGAAGGCCATCTGCAAAACGGTAAGAGGGTCTTCACCAGCCTTAGCCTCTGACTTAGCCAGAGTCATGAGAAATAAGTGGTTTCAGCTGTGCAATCTATGGTAATTTTGAAAAACACAAGCCAACTAAGCCTTAGGATTCCCTCTCTCTCGTCACAAATCTACTTTAGTTGCGGTAGGTGCTGCTCACCTACCACCTTGAGATGTCGTTTCCTCCATCTCGCTTGAAATAGAAGCTCTGGACTATATTCACGGACCAAACCTCTAGCCCACATCTGAAGAATTTGTCTCTGCTCCTGCGGGATGCTTCTGTGTAATCTAACCAATCGAAGAATGTCTGCCGAGCGGAATTGAACAGTTTGCTATTGCTCGCCAGCCAACACCTGCAGAATGCACCTCTGTGGGCTCCGTATGGCTTGGACATCTGAGACTATTTCATTTTGCCCGTCCGAGTCGGGTGTCAGACACAGCCAGAGGCTCAAATTCTGGCGTCAGCTCTTTGCTCAGAATGCACATTAACTTCCTGCTTAGCACTGAACACTGAACATTTGACCGTGACCTCTAATCAGTGTCCTTTCTCCCCGTCCTGTTTGCCAGTCAACCCAGTTCCCATTGCAGCCTCGGCATTTATTGTGAATCTGAGCTGCTGTGGTCATCAATGACTTCGTCAAAGTCAGAACATAGATCTGCTGACTCCCAATCCAGGACTTTCCCTCAACTTATTGCTGAATACATATAAAATATCTAGACTGGCTTTGTTTTCATTTTCTCTTTTTGCCACTTCTTAGAATTCTCCCTCTAGAGAAGCTTGACCTCCCAACGTTCCATAATCCTTCTGAAAATGACACAGCAAATATGATACATGCACAAGTGCAAAACACAGCTGACTTCGTTTTTCCATCATCTAAAATGCACATAAGGTAATTTCTAAACCAGCAGTAAAATCTATTTATAAAGAATGCTGATTTGTTTTCTGCACTTTCCATCACAGAGGTTCAATTCATTTCCCTACCATAAAAAGAACCATTACTTTTTTAAAACAATCATAGTGCATTTTAGAAATGTTTTAATTTCAAAAAAAAAAAAAAAACCAACTTGCAAATTGGAGTGTAAATAGCTTTCTTAAAATGGCATCATTTTAAACCCAGTTTGCTGATTGATGGTTTTGCTTTGCTTCAAGGCAAATGATTTCACAGTGAGTATATGATATAAATGTATTTTTATAAACCAGTTAGTATCACTAAAAATAAATTATTATAAATAAAATTATAAAGCTAAAAAGGAAATCTTCACTCCAACAATGCCAAATTTTGAGCTTACTCATTGCCAAAATTAATATTTCTAAAAGAAAACCCTACACACTTTTTCTATGGGATAAATCTAATAATGCCCTGAAAACTGAATAATTATGGAACAGGAACTATGGTGATTTTTTAGAGTACATTGTATTCTTGAGGGTCAGCTGTCTCGTGTTATTTGAAGGGAAACAGCAGCACCTTGTGGACAAATAAAGTGGATGAATTTTGCCCAACTAGTACACTTAGATTGTATTTTAAAATACCTTGGATTTGTGTAGCACTTTGTGCAAGGAGGCAGTATCATATTTGTATTTAAAGGATAGCATAGTGTTCCCTATAGAGTTATATAAATGATACCAAAATGCCTTCAGGGAGATACATCATCTAAATGTAACTACATGGACTCTTTTTAAATTACAAATTTGGGTGGGGAAAAATGAGACAGAAAATGTCTTAGAATGTACCAAAACTCAGGACAAGGAAAAAAGAAAAGTAACTTTGATCAAACTCAAGAATGTTCATCCCTTGGGTCGGTGAGATGGCTCAACGGCTTAAGCACCTGCCCGGCAAGCGCGAGGGCCCGAGTTCGACTCCCGGAACCCACATACAAAAAAGGGGCCGGTGATATCGCTCAGCGGCACGGGCGCCTGCTGGCGCGCGAGGTCCTGAGGTCGACCCCCGGTACCCACAAAAAAAAAAAAAAAGAATGTTCATCCCTACCATCCCTAATTTATGGTTATATCATAATCAAAAAGGAAATCCTAGCAACAAGAGCCCAAGGGCAAGGAGAAGGAAAGCAGCAATGACTTCCACATCCATACCTCCCCCAACCACCACTTCTCCTGTACATCCTCTCCACTCCATGAACATGGAACCCTAGGAGGTGCCTGAGTCCCTTCTAGGGCATCTGCAAAATCAAAAGGCTTTTAAAAATATTTACAGGTTTTAGCCACATTTTCCATTCCAGTTCTCTCACAAATGTATGCTGGAGTTTCCCAGAGGCCACCTGACATAAAATATCACAAGAAAATTGAATGTAGAAGTAGATAAGAGAAATAAGTTTTCTTTTAGTAAGGCAGACATTAAAGATTTCTTATCAAAAATAATTTAATAACATGATTTCTTTTAAAATGTTAGAAGTATATTTATATTTTTAATTTTTAGTTGTAATTTTAATATGGTAAATACAAAGAGATACAATGCCCATAAACAAAAGTGCTTTGGGGTCCTGAATAACTTTGAATCTTGTAAAGGGATCCTGATACCAAAAAGTTGAGAACTGGCTGTGGAGAGCGCATACCTTCCAATGTAACTTCCTTCAAGCCCATTTCTTTTTTTTTTTTTTTTGTGGGTACCGGGGGGTCGACCTCAGGACCTCGCGCGCCAACAGGCACCCGTGCCGCTGAGCGATATCACCGGCCCCTTTTTCGTATGTGGGATCCGGGAGTCGAACTCGGGCCCTCGCACTTGCAAGGCAGGTGCTTATGCCGCTGAGCCATCTCACCAGCCCCAAGCCCATTTCTTAAGAGTTGTCTTTTGCCTTTTTGTTGTTTGTGTTTTGTTTTCAGGTCTTTTAGTGGTTTGTTTATAGTTTTTTAGCATTTTTTTACATTTAGGATCATATCCTCAAACAATATAATTTTCTGATTTGAATGATTTTTTCCTTGTCTAATAGCCTGGACTGGACTTCCAGTACTGTGTTGAATAGAAGTGGAAGTGAAAAACCTTGACTTATTCCGGATGTTAAAAAAAAAAGCTTTCCATTTTCTCACTATTAACATGATATTAGCTATGGCTTTTTCATATATGGCCTTTATTTATTGAGGTAAGTTTCTTCTGTACCTCATTTGTTGAGCCCTTTTATCATGAAAGGGTGTTGAATTTGTCAAATGCTTTTTTTCTATCTATTGAGGTGATAATGTCATTTACCTACATTTTATTAAAATGAAGTACCACACTGATTGATTTGCACATTTGTGGAACCATCCATGATTTTGAATCCAAGATATAAATCCTACTTGGCCATGATGTATGATCCTTTTAATGTGCTGTTGAATTATCTTTGTTAATATTTTATTGAGGTTTTTGGATTCACGTTCAGCAGAGATATTGGCTGACAAATTTTCTGTTTTGTGGTATCTGTCTGGCATCAGTATCAAGGTGATATTAGCCTAACTGAAAAGGATTTAAAAGTATTCTCTTATTATTTTGTTTTGAAATTTCATTTTATTTTTCCATAAAATTGAAAAATAAATAAATAAATAAAAACATAAATTAGTAAAAAAACAAAACAATAAAAGTATTCTTTCCCATATTTTCAAAGAGTCTAAGGTTTGGTAATTCTTTAACTCTTTAAGTCTTTCGAATAAAAGACATTCTTAATTATCATATAGTTGAATTTATCCCTTATTTTATTTTTAATAAATTATTCCCTCATCCAGGTAATACAGTGGACCCTCAAGTTACAACCAGCCTCACATATGAACAAATTGGGTTATGACCAGAACTTCAGGTTTAACTTACTACCAAAGTCTTGAGTTATGATCCAAATGCCTGCTGCTTGTGCAGCTGTAAACAAAGACTCGCAATGACAGAAAAGTGTTTCAGTGTATGTAATCATCAGTCAGAGCCCAGTTGTGTGTTTCTGGACTTAATTTCAGTCAGTGCTTTATAAATCACTATGATTGCTGCTGTCAAAATCGCCCCAAAAAAGGTAGAAAATAAGTAAGGAAGGGAAAGTAAAGAAAGCAATTACAATCAAAAAGAAGGAAATTGTGGAGAAATATGAGTGGTGTTCATGTGACTGATCTTGTTAATATGTAAAGCAGGTCAAAATCCACCATCTCGACAATATTACAGAGGGAAGATTTGTATAAGGAAGCTAGTGTTGCTAAAGGTGTTATTCAAACTAGTAAGTCAGATAAACAGTATTAGATGAGGTAGCAAGGCTATTACTATTGTGGATAAATGAAAGGCAGATGGGAGGCTATAGCCTATCTGAGTCTATATTTTGTGAAAAAGCAAAGGCTATAAATGCAGATCTTGTAAAGGATAATCCATTAACGAGTGATAATGGTGAAACATTACATGCCAGTAAGGGGTGGTTTCACAATTTTAAAGCGAGAACTGGGGTTCACAGCCAGTGCTGATAAAAGGGCTGCTGAAAATCACACACACCAATTCAAAGTGGTGACACGGAGAAATGGCTTTTGCTCTCATCAAGTTTCCAACTGTGATGAAACTGGCCTTTTCTAGAAGAAAATGCCCAGGAGAACATACACTGCCCAGGAAGAGAAGAAAATGCCAGGCCACAAGCCTATGAAGGACAGGCTAACCTTATTGCTATGTGCCAGTCTGAGTGCTGATCTCAAGATAAAGCCTCTCTTGGTTTATCACTCTGAGACATCTGGAGTGTTCAGAAAACAAAGTCATGAAGAATAGGCTAGGGGTCATGTAGAGATCTAATGCAAAAGCCTGGGTGACAAGAGTACTTTTCCTTGAGTGGATCAGGGAGGTTTTCTGTCCTACTGTTAAGAAATATCTGGAGGACAAAGCTTCACCCCTCAAGGCTCTCCTCATCATGGACAATGCTGCTGCTCACCCACAAGGTTTGGAAGAATTGGCTGAAAAATTCTATGGCTCTCAGTCAAGTTCCATCCACCTAATACAACTCCTCTACCACAGCCTATGGACCAGCAGGTTGTAGCTAACTTTAAGAAGTTTTACACCAAGGAACTGTTCCTACAGTGCTTCCATATGGTCTCAGATACAGATTTAACCCTTAAAGACTTCTGGGAGGAACACTACAACGTCCTTTCCTGTGCAGGGTTAACTGAAAAACCCTGGGCCAGTGTCTCTCTAAGGACACTGAGATCTGCCTGGAAGAAAGTGTGGACTAAAATTACACAGGAGAGACACTTTGAAGGCTGCGTGGAGGAGCCTGAGCCTTCGATTGACCCTGTGGTTGATGGCGTTGTCACTATAGCGGAGTCCATAGGCTCCAGGTAGACAGTGGTGATGTTGAGGAACTGGTGGAGAAATACTCAGAGGAACTTCAGCAACTTCTGGCTGAGCAACAGAGAATGGCAGTTGAGGAGCTTTCTGAAGAGGAGGGGGAGTATCAACAATGAGTGTAGCAAAGTTCTTCTGAAATAAAGGAAATCCTGAAAAAATGGACAGAGCTACAAACATTTACAGAGAAGACCCACCCAGACAGAGGAAAAGCCGATCATTGCATTCACTTGCTTAATGACAATGTCATGTCATACTACAGAATAGTGTTAAAGAAAAGACAGAAACAGACAACCTCAGACCATTTTTTAGTTCTGAAACTGTTGAGACCTAGTGAGCCAGAAGCGGGTCCTAGTGGGCTACAGACTCTCCAAAGAAGAGAAAAGACACCAGAGACCAGATTCCTGATGTTATCATGGAAGGGGACTCCCCTTCTAAACAATAACCACCTTCCATTTTACCCCACCTTCCTGCAAGCCAAGGATGTCAACTTGAATGGTGAGTACAATATGAAATTGTCATTTCTGGTAAACTAGGCACATTTTATAACATTATGGTGAATGCAATAAGAAAATTATTGATGTTTCTGGTTAATTATGCATATCATAATTTTTATTTTTTATTATAAAAAGGTTAATTAAGGCATGCTTTGGGAGGTTTGGAATGTATTATGGGTATTTCCACTATTTTTTGTGGGAGAAATAATCTTGACTTACAGGCAACTTAAGTTACAACTAGCCCTTGTGAATGAATTGAGTTTTTTTTTGTTTTGTTTTTTTTGCTGTGGGTACGGGGGGGTCGAACTCAGGACCTCGCGCACCAGCAGGCGCCCATGCCACTGAGCGATATCACCAGCCCTTTCTTCATATGTGGGTACTGGGAATCGAACTCAGGACCTCACGCTTGTCAGGCAGGCGCTTATGCCGCTGAGCTATCTCACCAGCCCCTGAATTGAGTTTTAACTCAAAGATCCACTGTACATTTTTTATTCTATTCTGACTTCTATAATTTGTATAGTTTTGCCCTTCACACTTTAGTTTTTAATCCACTCAGAATTAAATGTTTTTTCCTATAAGGATACTCACATTTCTTCTAGAACCACTTTTTTTTTTTGTGGGTACCGGGGGGTCAACCTCAGGACCTCACGCACCAACAGGCACCCGTGCCGCTAAGCGATATCACCGGCCCCTTTTTCGTATGTGGGTTCCGGGAGTCGAACTCGGGCCCTCGCGCTTGCAAGGCAGGCACTTACGCTGCTGAGCCATCTCACCGGCCCTAGAACCATTTATTAAATAATTATTTTTCTCTCCCCAACCTCCTCCTTCCACCTGCACTGTCTGCTTTATTGAAAATGAAGTTGCTATACAGTATTTTGCTTCTGGACTTTTTAATAGATTGCATTGTTCCATCTTTTTATCAATTATTTTAATTACTCTTGTTTATTATGGTATAATATCTAGTAGAAAAAGAACCTCTCTTCTCCGGGAAAAAGCAGGGGTCATTCTTAGTTATTCTTGGTTATTTTTAAACCTGCTTCTTGAGTGCTAAGCAAACCTAAAGATCTGAGAACTAACACTGTAGAGGCTATTTTAATTATAAAGGAAATTTTTAAAAACTTATATTTCTAATACTAGTGTATTTCTAGCACTACTCAAGGATAAGACTGAGAAACACAGCCTGTTCCCATAATTAGAAAGCTACAAAACTTAACAAGCCTTAACATTCCAGGTGCCAGCTGCAAGATAATTGTAACTCAGCCAGAGAGTGATGTTTTGCTTACTTTCAAGTCCCAGAGACTTAGCATTTCAAGGATAGCTCGACTCAGCCTAAGACAGTGATTGATGCCTCCTGCTCACCCTAGCCTTGACCTCCCTATTATAGGATAGAGAGCCCCCAATGAACTTGCCTGAACCAAACCTGCCTAGCAACATATGACAAGACATATGTAACCAACTGAAAAATATCATGTTATCTGCCTTTTGTACTTCCTTCTGAAAACCTATTTAAAAAAACTACCCTACCCCAAGATGCCACTGATGATTTTAGACTTGGTTCCCATCAGCCTGCTAGTGTTAAAATAAAAGTTGCCTTCTAACTCCTCAGGTGCAAAGAGTCTTCCATTTGGTTTGATATCAGATTCCTGTAACAATACCTTTACCATTGAGTCTTCTTATCTGAAATGATCCAATGATTAAGGTCTTCCATAGTCTTTAACAAAAGTTTTTTAATTTTCAATGTAGAATTTGTACATCTTTCCTACAAGATATTTATTCCTAAATCCTTCCTATTTTTGATACTGTTGTAAATTACATTTTTACAATAAAATTTTAGAAAAGTTGCTGTCTTATAGAAATGCAATTAACTTTTGTATATTGATTTTGTATCCAGCAGCTTTGATATATTTTCTGATTAATTTTTTTTAATTTTATGTGTAAATTTTCATGTTTACTAGAGACTGTTATATTATCTGTAAATAGTGACATATTTGCTTATCCCTTTTCAAATCTTATGCCTTATGTCTCATATTACTTTCAGGAGCAGTTGAGCTGAAGATTATTCACACATGCAGAGCCAAGAGCATGGAGCACCCAAGAACACCCCCAAGGGCACACAGCACCCAAGGTGAACAGGTGTTACAGCCCAAGGTCACAGGGCATGAGAGGAGAGCT
Source organism: Erethizon dorsatum (assembly GCA_028451465.1). Taxonomy (NCBI): domain Eukaryota; kingdom Metazoa; phylum Chordata; class Mammalia; order Rodentia; family Erethizontidae; genus Erethizon; species Erethizon dorsatum. The sequence continues at coordinate 49,969,273 of CM051837.1, read as the reverse complement.
AGCTGTTAGGCAAAGGGGTTTCACCTGACATCAACCTGCCAAGTGTATAAATAAACGTGCTGCAGTTGTTGAGCTGTTCTTTTCTCCACCGAGAGAGAGCTCCACCTGATCCTAGCCTTCTGTGTCTTGTCTTCATTTCTTTACTTTCTTGCCACCCTTCATGGTCCTCACCCCAGGAAGTTTGAGAGCCGCACTGGCCATGGCAGTTTGGCACCTGAACAGGGACCCAGGGCATGAGGAAATTCACCATTTAGCAGGTAAGAAAGACACCTCTAGTGTGCACACAAGGGGAGAGAGGTGTATTGAGATCATCAGTATTGAGCCCATCAATATCATCAATATTGAGCCCAGAGGTATATTGATATCCTCAATATTGAGCCTATTAATATCCTCAATACTGAGCCCATATCAGGTGTAAAAATGGCACAGTTCTCAAAGAACATGTATATAGAAATAATGTATATAGATGTATATAGAAATGCTTGTTGTATTATTGATTTCCGTATTTACCTTTTGTTTGTGTACTTGGATTAGGGAGTGTCTTAATGGTTGTATGCTTATTGAGATGACCACGGAGGATTTGCTTGGTGCACTATTTTAAAATCAAGTCCCAGGGCCGGTGAGATGGCTCAGTGGCTTAAGCGCCTGCCCGGCAAGTGCGAGGGCCCGAGTTCGACTCCCGGAACCCACATACGAAAAAGGGGCCGGTGATATCGCTCAGCAGCACGGGCGCCTGCTGGCGCGCGAGGTCCTGAGGTCGACCCCCCGGTACCCACAAAAAAAAAAAAAAAATCAAGTCCCAAGTGGGAAAAAGGTGGCAGAACCACAGCCAACGTGATAGAGCTTAAACCCTCTAGCCTTGCTGTGGGGGACAAAAAAGACCCTTCCCCACTAGAGGAGTGTTCCACTGTGGCTTCAGTTTCACAGCCACCTGAGGTAAAATTGATAACTTTAATTGAGCCACAAGTGGCAACATCAGCCTTTTCAGTTCAGAGAAACTTTGCTGGGTCACAGGCTAAAACTTCCATCCTTCATAGAATAGTCATCCTTTAAGTCAGCAATCAGCCATTAAAAATGCAAATAAATGTTATAAAGAGTTTTTAGGAGCCCACATACAACAGGCTACACTGTCTGAGATGATTTGAATATATACAGACACTGGCTCCTCATATGTACAAAGGGCTATCTTGGCAGCAATTATCACTCAGATTATTCATCCACAGCCTAGAGAAGAGGGAGAAAACAAAGTTACTTGTTTCAGCTATGAAGGCAAGAGACCTTTTGCCTGAGATTGACCCGTGATGCCTGTGGGACTCACGGGTGAGACTTGCCCATGAGACTCGCACAATTCTGGTGGCCCTTGGATGCCCATGGGCACTTTAAGACTGACAATGGCTCAGCTTATACAAGTGCTGCCTTCCAAATGTTTTCTAAAACTTTTCCCATTTCCCTTACAATGGGAATTCCTTACAACCCTCAAGGTCAAGGAATTGAATGTGCTCGCCTTGTGCTCAAAATTCAACTACAAAAACAAAAAGGGGAATCCTCCCCTAATAAATAAAAGATTTTGTTCCTTCCAAATTCTTCTTATAAAAGATCTCTGCTAATTGACCTACAGAAAATTCTGACTAGTCTATTTGTAATTACAAGCTTCTAAAATTGTAAAAGAGTTATTGTAATTCAATTTGGCCAAAAAAAATTTGAGTGCACTCTGATTTTGTAGGTGGATTGTCTGTGTATGTCTTTGTCCCATCTGTACTGATTGTCTGTGCATGTTTGTTTGTCAGATTGTTTGTGTATCTGTTTGTATTGTTTGTTTCTCTGTCCATTCTGTATACAGCTGTATTTTATTTGAGCTCAACAATTTTTTTCTCTTTATTTTCTTTTGCATTTTGGATCATTTGTTCAAAATTTAATTTGGGTTATAGATTTAAAAGCATGCTTCCACCTGGGTTGCCAGCAGGTCAATATGATATCGAAATTGGTTTTCTCAGGTCATCAGAAATTTGTTAAGGTAACTAAGTGGGAACACTTTGGGCTTCAGAGATTATTGGACAGGACTCCAATTGGTGAATAAAGGAGCAGCCACCTGGGAAAAATTATCCCAGCCTTTGTTCATTCATAGAAAGCCCCAGTAATCTCCATAGCTTTATGGGAGACACCCCAAAAAGGTTGCTCAAAAAACATTTTATTGTGATATGTTACACTAGTCATCATCAAAAGATTAAGTTTTCTAGACAATAAGGTTTTTGATTTAAAGATGCTCTGATGCAAAAGTTTTCTTATGGCTATGACAATTGATTGTTATTAATCTCATGGTGTATTAAATGTATTCATGCCTTCAGATGTACAGGTCTTCCAAAATGTAAAACAGGGATTGTTTATGGTGATAGGCTATTCTTTCAGATTCAGACACCTGCCTTTAATAAAAACTTATGTGATGTATATGCTATGTATACACCTATATACTTAGAGATGCCTAGACATTATATAATCCAGACAATGTCACAAATTTTTCAATGACATCCCATTAAAGGTCAACTAGTTAGGTACAAGTTTCTTATATGTTAGATAGAGATGATTGATTGAAAATGTTATACTATGTCAAAATGAAAATTTAAGTGCGTTACAAATTGTCATCATGATTGTCATGCTATAATATTATGTATGGCTTTTGATTGCAAATTTTGTGTGTAAAATTATACAACTGTTATCTGTATTCTATATGGATTCAACTACTAGAACATCCATGGTTAAGCAGAAATAATGCTTCTACTTTGTATTTCAAGGTGCTTGATATTTAGATAAAATTATTATGTTAAGTTCACTGCTCCCAATACAATGTAGTGTCATTAACCTTCTCTTCTGGATGTTCAACAGCTGAGTTTTGGACCAAAAATTAGAAAAATAGATGAGCTAGAAGGACAGCCAATATTTTGGCCCCAGCTATCCAAGGTCAATGAAGACCCAGGATACAAGTGAACCTTTTCAACGACAGCCTACTACTCTGGTGAGTTATACAAACTCCTCACCAAGGAGATTGTGGGACCACAGAGGAAGGAAATCAATGGTATATAGTGTGCCTAAGGAGAGTCACCAGGAGAGAAAAGTCCCCCAAGCTTTCACAAAGAGCAACTTGGACCAGCAATGGACTTAATTCATCCAGACAGCTGACACTGACAGAAAAACTGAGAGGCACTATGCATGGTTCCAAGGTAAATCCTGAGGAGACTAACTGACCTTGATAGATAGCAAAAAATTAATTTTAATTAATACAGGTCTCACTTTAACTTGCTCTTGAACATCCAGCAGAAAAGTATAACCACAAGAAAGAAAATCATCTGCAGAGTCCTCCAAACATAGCTCCTCCAACTTCAACTGACCATCCATCAATTGCACCTACAAAACAGAAAAGGGGAAGATGTTGGGAGCCCTGAGCTGAAGATTGTTCACACATGCAGAGCCAAGAGCACAGAGCACCCTAGGCAAACAGGAGTTCCAGCCCCAAGAACACAGAGTGTCAGAGGCAAGCTAGTTGTTAGGCAGAGGAGTTTCACCTGATATCAACCTGCCAAGCCTATAAATAAACGTGCTGCAGTTATTGAGCAGTTATTTTGTCCACTGAGAGTTCCACCTGATCCCAGCTTTCTGTATCTTGTCGTCATTTCTTCACCTTCTTGCCACCCTTCACAGTCCTCACCCTGGGAAGCTTGAGAGCCACACTGGCCATGGCATATTACCATTCTGTACTTTCCAGAATCTCCAGTATAATGTTGAATAAGAGAATATTAATGCATCCTTGTCCTGTTCCTGACCCAAAGGGAATGCCTTCAATTTCATGGTTATACTATTTGTTCAAGGTTGTTTAAACAAAAATATGAATGGATACTGAATATAAATCAGGTAGTTATTTTTCTTTTGTCAGGAAGTGATCATGTAGCTTTCCTCTCCTAAAGTGTTAATATGGTAACAAATTGATTAATTTTAAAATAATAAGCCAAACTTGCATTCTGATATAACTGATGGCTCATGTTTTTTTAATATACTTTGTAGAATTTGGCTTGCTAATATCTTGTTTAGGAGGTTTGCATTTATGTTCATAATTGAGACAGGCTTATAATTTTTCTTTTTATATTTTCATTTCAATTTTATTTCTCTGGTTTAGTATCAAAGTTTGCTAAACTTGTAAGATGAATTGGAGTATGCTTTTTTTTTTTTTTTTTTTTTGTGGGTACCGGGGGGTCGACCTCAGGACCTCGCGCGCCAACAGGCACCCGTGCCGCTGAGTGATATCACCGGCCCCTTTTTCGTATGTGGGATCTGGGAGTCGAACTCGGGCTCTCGCGCTTGCAAGGCAGGCGCTTACGCCGCTGAGCCATCTCACCGGCCCTGGAGTATGCTTTTTTGTCCTATTCTTTGAAACAGTGTGTGTGTGTTTGGAATTATCTGTTCCTTGAATGTTGGTAGAATTTATTTCTCTTGGCCTGGTATTTTCTTTCTGAAAGGCTTAATGAACACTTCCTGATGGAATGCTTTATTGGAATAATTATAAGATCATTGAGGATTTTAACTTCTTCTTGAGTCAGTTTTGATAAGATTTTTAAAATAAATTTTACTATCAGAGCTGCACTTGGAGGTGTACATCTGTAATCTGTACTCTGGGAGGCTGAGGCAGGAGAATAACAAGTTTAAGTCTAGCCTGAGCTTCATAGTAAATTCAACATCATCTTGGACTACATAGCAAAATCTTGAAAATATATATATATAGAGAGAGAGAGAGAGAACCATCTAAGTTTTTAGGTATTACTTTTTCATTAAAGTGCTTTTCATTAGTCTGTATTTGTGTCATGGCATCTGGTATTTGTATCAATGTTTTCATTCACAAAATTGTCATTTATGCCTTCTACTTATTTCTTGATTATTATAAGCTCCAAAAGGAGGCAACTGTATGTGTATCAGAGGCCTCACTTAGAAAGTTATCAATTAACTTTTGAGTTATTTTTGAATGATTTATAATTGCATTTTGAAGATCATATGATTTTTGTTATTCCTTTTTCTTATTTGTGAAGGCTAACATTACAGCTAAGTATGGAGTCAACATTTGTATATGTTCCATGTGCCAGAAAAGAATTTCAGTCCTCTTATTGTTATGTGAAATGATCTTTATGTATCCATTAGGTCACAATTTATGATTATACAATTTAATTCTCTGAGTTTTGCCTGCTTCATGTATTGATTATTGAGTGAGGGGAATCTACCAATAACTGGTAGATTTTCCCATTTCTACTTGTAGATCTTTAATTTTGCCTTATATATTTTGAGATTTTGTCATCAGATGCATACAAGTTTAGAATTGTTTTATCTTCATAGTGAAAAGATTCTTCCATTGTTATAATTAGACTTATTTTTAATAATTATTTCTATTTTGAATTTGTAACTAACATGCCTATAACGCTTTTGGATAGTGTTGTCTTCTTTTCCACTTACCAACTTTCTGAATACTTATGTCTTTTTAAATAATGTCTTCTAGATATTCAAAAATCCAGTTGAAATTTTTTGAAACACTTCCTTTAAAACTTTCATTGTGATATCTAATTTTTTATTTATTTCCTCCAATATACTATGTGCTTCCTCTATTTTTTCTTCTCTTTTTTAAAATTTCTTTTGGATTACTGTTTTCCTTTTTTTTTTTTTTTTTTTTTTTTTTTTTTTGGGTACCGGGGGGACGACCTCAGGACCTCACGCGCCAACAGGCACCCGTGCCGCTGAGCGATATCACCGGCCCCTTTTTCGTATGTGGGTTCCGGGAGTCGAACTCGGGCCTTCGCGCTTGCAAGGCAGGCGCTTAAGCCGCTGAGCCGTCTCACCGGCCCTTTTTTTTTTTTTTTTTGGTTCATGCTGTATTTTCCTATCTACTCATCAGGTGATATAAGCTCTATGTTCCTTCTTCTAGGGGTTATGCTAAATATTTAATTTGTCTTCTTAACACAGTCTAAAGTTAATCACTTTTTATTCCTCTTGAACAAACTAAGAACTACATTTAAATTTAATCAGTGCTCCTACCTTGGTTTTATGTTTTTTCAAAACCCAATATTTTAGTTTAACACCCCTTCTACAAGTTATGCATTACTCTTCTTTTATATACAGTTTTACTTAATATTACCTACTTTTTTTCAGTATCTTTACCATTTCTTCTTACATATCTAACCTTCCTTCTGGGATCATTTTCCTTCTGCCTAGGCATTTATCTTTAAATTTACTTTTAACTGATTGTTTATTAGTGACATGTTATCTCATTTTTTATCTATAGGACAATGTGTTCAGCTTGCTTTACTTCTTTGCCTTATTCTGGAAAAAAATAGTTTAATAGAATATAGCCTTCCAGATTGAAAATTATTTTCTCTCAGCCCATGTGAGATAGTTTTCTGTCTTTTGACACAGTAGTTTTTGGTGAGATGCCACTAATAAGATGAACTTACTCGACTTTTACAGATGATCTCTCTTTTCTCTCTAGTGTATTTTTCTCTATCTAACTCTAAAGTTTCACTATGATGTGTGCAAGTGTGTGTGCTTATGTATCATGCCTAGGATTCAATAGGATTTCAAGATTTGTTGTCTAAAAAATTCTCTGCTATGACACTATCACCTCTTTTACAATCTTTATATTATTTTCTTTTTCTACTTCAATTGAGTATATATTAGATATCTGAATTAGGCTTTCTGTCTCCTGACCTCTACTTATCATCTTTCTGTTGTTTCTGTGGGCTGGATTTAGGCTTATCTATGGAAATATCTTCTAATTCATTAATTATTTCTTTCTATCTAATCTGATGCTTAATCCAGTGAATTTTTACTTGTTTTTCATTTTTTAAAATTTCTTATATTTTTCATCAAACCTCTTAAACATTTATTAATTTATACTTTCAGCTTATATGTAGGCTTAAGTGTTTTCTCCAAACATATCATTCATAGTATTTAATATTCTACCTTTAATGTTTGTTATTTTGTTGTTTTTCCTGGTTCTCACTAATGATGCCCTGTTTATCTAGATGTTTTTATGGTAAACTGCATATTTTCTTTGGAATTTTTTCCCTAGGACTTATTTCAAGTTCAGAAAGATAGTATTAATTAAAACATCTTTAAAGTCAATTCTCAGGGCCAGTGAGATGGCTCGGCAGCATAAGCGCCTGCCTGGCAAGTGCAAGGGCCCAAGTTCAACTCCTGGAACCCACATACGAAAAAAAGGCCGGTGATATCGCTCAGCGGCACGGGCACCTGCTGGCGCATGAGGTCCTGAGGTCGACCCCCGGTACCCACAAAAATAAATAAATAAATAAATAAAAATAAAGTCCATTCTCACTTTGAGGTTTTGCTTTGTTTTGCATTTCAAATCAGAGTAGTATGATTTTGGACCACTCAGTCATCTGTAACCTGCTAGCAGTTACACCTCAGTGTTGATCTTTTTTCTTTCCTTCCCACTGAGTGCCAAGCAAAATACAAAATGTTTTTTTTTATTATTTCCCCTTTCTGCAGCAAGGTTTATTTCTCATTATCTTTTACCCGGAAGGTATAACCATTTGTAGTCATATATTCCCTGCTGGGCCCAGGCTCCTACCTGTGATATTGTGAGCACTTATCAAAGCAGAATTCCAAATCTCCAGAATTTGGCAGACTTTTGGGTGAGAGCTAGCTTTGTTATTCATTCACCCCTGAGGGTTCCTGTTTCCTCTTTGATTAGTATCTATAGATTTCTTACTTTGTGAGAGATCATTAGTGTTTAAAATTATTTTATCCTGTGGATTAGTTACTTCAATAAAGATTGTCATTCATGCTATCTAATCTGCTATATTGCTGAAAATGGAAACCATGTTTTTTTTCAATTCAAGAAGAAACCCTCCTACTTATCTAGGGCTTAATGTGAAAGCAATCAGAGATCTCAGGAAAGAAGAAAATAGAAGTCAATGAATTTAGTACTTATTTTCTCATGATACTATGTAGTTAAGTGGTAAATCTATAAACATATTCCCCTCAACCCCTGAACAGGTGTTACAATAATGCAGGGTCGGGGCAGAACTACAGAAGGTAGAATAAAAGTGTTCTGAGACATGGAAGACTGTTCATCATTTCTTATTTATACCATATAGCAAATTCATCAGTAATTTTCTAATATTAAAAAGAAAACTGAAGGTTCTGTACCATTGAACCTCGGTAAGATGTGGAATTTGTTAGAGGTGAGAGCTAAATTTTTACATAGGAAAATATTGGTATGAAATCAAATAATGTTTTAAACACCATGAACTCTACAACAATTAAATAATATACCATATTAAAAAGCTATTCACTTATTAAGTTTAGATATAAAACAAAAATTGATGACAAAGTTAAATAATGAAGTCTAATAGAAGCAGAGATTGTTGGGAACTGAGGAAGTATACTTCAAGGTTATTTTTAATTGAAAAGCATACTAGGTAAAAGAGATGAATAGCTATGCTCCATATATATACATATATTTCCAACCAGGGAAAAATGAGGAATAAAAGCAAAATGTATGTATATCTTAGCTGGCCTGTCAGTAATTTATGGTGCAGTAAAAAATGAGCTGAGCTGAGGAGACAGAATTTTTAAGTCAGGGAAATGCAAGGTCACAATAATGTGGATGTTGAAGTCACTGACACTAAGGGTGGAAGACAGTAAAGACAACAAGCAAGAGGGCTCAGAACACTGATGACAGTGATGAGATTTAAAATGGTGATGACTGTGGATAGTATGTGTCACAAAGCCTGAGTTGATGAGCAGGAATAGTGGAGTTTCAAAATGAGTACTTAGGGCCATGGTACATGATTTGCCAACTCTGGGTGCATCAGAATGAAAGCTAAATTCAGAGTGAAAAATCAGAAAGAGCAATTTCATTAGAGGGTCAAAAAGTAAATCTCTCTGTAGGGAAGTTTTAATTTAATGTATAATTTTATTTGTGAGATGGGGTCTCCTATATTGGCTGGGTTCAAACACTTGGGCTAAAGGGATCCTCTCTCCCTCAGCTTTCCCATACCTAAGATTGCAAGCACGTGGCACCACATGCATCACTAATGGAAAATTTGTTTACCCTCTGCTAGGTGCTCAAGTCTTTGCTCATTTTTCTATTTTGTGGAAGGAACACACTGGTGTGGAATGAGGCTGTGGTAATAAAAGGAACATAGATAAAGAAACATGGGTCACAGTAGGCGGAGAAGAGGGAGAGGTTGAAGAGGCAGCAATGGGATATACACAAAGCCTTCTAGAGAGGGTGTTTGGGCTCAAAAGAACAAGGAAATGTAAAGGCATAATGGCAATTAGTTTCCTATAGAAGAATAGGAACACATGCATTCAAACAATTCCTTCTTGTGGCTTGTGTCTAGATGTCCCCCCAAAGCCTCGTGTGGTCAAAGAGTTTTTTCAGAGGTGGCTGAATCTAGAGTGTGTGATTGATTCATAGTGCAATGCTGGGATTAAGGGTGCTGGGATTAAGCATGGGCGATTGTTGGATCAGTCCACTGATTGGATTGGCACTGCCTTAATCCAAGTAGACTGGATAAGATAAAAGGGGCAGAAAGAGGCTTGTTTCCCCCTTTTTGCTTTTGTTTCCTGTGCTGTTTTCTGCCACCATGAACTGTTGCCCTCTTCCATGTGACACTCTGCCTTGGAGCCAGCTGATTATGGACTGAAACCTCTACAAACTATGAGCTAAACATTTCCCCCTTTAACATTGGGTATTGGGTATTTTGTCTAAACGAAGAGAAAAGTAACTAAGACACTTCTGCTTTGCTTTAAAACTAATCTAAAGTAGAATTTATGGAGCTGAGGAGCTAGAGAACAGCCTAAAGTCATGTAAGGTCACCTGGTCAGTTTCAAACAAGTCACCACACTTTAGACAGTAATTTACACATACAGGTAGCCTCCAACTGGAAAAGCATAATGGTCTGCTAAGGTGTTATCCTGAATCTCCTTATATCCTTGGGTCCCTATTGTTGTTGTGGTTGTTATCAGTGAAAAAATAGGAAAAGAATATATTTGCACCAGGGAAAAAAATAAGTAAGGAGAACAGTAAATATAAGGGATTACAAAGAAAAAGAACACATAAGTGTAAGTCAAATAAGTGTCAAGTCCTTCTTCTATGTGATTTAATAGTACATAGTTAGCTGTGCAGTTAAGTCAACTTAACTTCCTCAGGTTAATTTAACTTCCACTTAGGGAACTAAGGTTAGAAGTCTAGAATTAATTGCTTACTTTACAGTCTACTTACATTTGTCTACCCTTTTAAAGGAATAAAGAGACATACTCTGATTTCTTTGTCCTCTTCTTTACAATTCCACTTAGTATCTAAAAAACAGAATTAAGAAATTGTAAAATAGAAAAAAAACCATAAACAAGTACCACTATACACTTCCTTCTCTAGTAGAATCATTCAGAACAGGACTGTAAAACCTCATTCAATTTGCAAAATACTGTATAAGAAAAATTACTGTGAGCAGATTTTATTTTTATAATTATCACTTATTTTTCTTTCAATTTAATTATGTTTATTGGTACAATTTAGGCATATACAATGATGACATTCATCATAGGGAATTTGTACCTGTACATATTCTTGATTTGTCTTTTTTCCCTCCCATTCCCCTCCCCTCCAACCCCTCTTCCCTTCCTTATTTACAAAGCTTTGTTTCCATTTTATCCTTCTTTTCTCATTTTTTCCTTTTCCTTTGTTCCTTTCCCCCTCCCTAGTTCCCTTTTCCTTTTGAACAATTTTTTCTTATTTGATAATATCTATTGTACAATTTGGTTCATATTTACACATTCAGTTTCTCACACCAGAGAGACAATACAATATTTACACATGTGTGTCCAATTTATTTCACTTAAGACTATGGTCTCACCAGGTGCGGTGATGCACACCTGTAATCACAGCACTTGGTAGAATGAGGCAGGAGGATCACTGTGAGTTCAAGGCCAACCTGGGCTATAGAGTGAGTTCAAAAGCTAGCTTGAACTACATAGCAAGACCCTGTCTCAAAAAACAAAAACAAAAGAGTATGATCTCAAATCCATCCATTTAGCAATAAATGTCTCAAGTTTCTCCTTCTTTGTGGCCAAGTATTACTTGATTATATATTCAAAAAAACCACATCTTTTTTATTCATTCATTGGTTATGAGCATTTGGGTTTTTTCCAAGATTTAGCTATTACAACTGTGCAACTATAAACATGGGCACACATATATCACTGTGGTATGATGCTTTTCATACTTTCAGGAAGATTCCAAGAAGAATAGCTGGGTCAAATGGAACCTCTAGTCCTATGAATCTCCACACTGATTTCCACAGTGGTTGCACAAGTCTACATTCCCACCAACAGTGGAGAAGTGTTCCCTTTTCCCACAGCCCACCAGCATTTGTTATTAGTTGATTTTTTTAATATTAGCCATTCTTTCTGGAGTGAGATGGAATCTCAGTGTTGTTTTAATTTGCATGTCTCGAATGACCAGTGCTGTTAAACATTTTCTCATATATTTATTTTCCATTTGTACTTCTTCATCTGAGAAGTATATATTTATCTCAGATTCCCATTTTTGGATTAGGTGTTTGAATGTAGAGAATCTGATTTTTTCAGTTCTTTATATGTTCTAGGTATTAGTCCTTTGTCTAAGGAGAAACAGACTAAAATTTTTTCCCACTCTGTTAGTGATTTCTTTTGCTCGGAAAAGCTTTTTAATAAGATGAGATCCTGGTTGTTTAGTCTTTATAGTACTTCCTGTGCAATCTGGGTTTTGTTTATGACATCTTTGCCTACACCTATGTCTTCAAGGGTTCTACCAGCAGATTTAGTGTTTCTGTATTAACATTTAGATCTTTGATCCATTTTGATTTTAGTGCATGGTGATAGACATGGGTCTAGTTTTAGTCTTTGGTGTGTGGAAAGTCAGTTTTTCTACCACCATTTATTAAAGAGGATATCTTTCTTCATGTGAACATGTTTGGTCCCTTTGTCAAAGATAAGGTGGGTGAGTGTGTTTGGAGTTGTTTCTGCATCTTCTAATCTGCTCCATTGATCCTCTGGTCTGCTTTTTTTTGCAAGTACCATGCTGTTTTTATCACAGTATCTCTGTAGTATAACTTCATCAGGGATTGTGATGCCCCCTGCCTTGCATATGTTGCCCAGAATTGCTTTTGCTATTCTAGGTCTCTTTTGATTCCAAACAAGTTTTAGGACTGTTTTTTCTAGTTCTGTGAGGTATGCTAATGGTATTTTGATTGGGATTGCATTAAATCTGTATAACAATTTTGGGAGTAGGGCCATTTTCACTATGTTTGTTCTTCCTACCCAAAAGAAAGGGATATCTTTCCATGTTCTGATATCCTCTTCAATATCCTTTTTCAGAGTACTGTAGTTTTTAATGTAGAGAGCTTCTATTTTCTTTGTTAGATTGATTCCTAAGTATTTTTTATGCTATTGTGAAAGGTGTTTTTACCCTAATTTCTTCCTCAGTGAGTTTGTTGTTTGTGTAGAGGAAGGCTATTGATTTTCGACTGTTGACTTTGTATCCAGGTATGTGAGTGAATCAGGTTATTAAATCTAGATGTCTTTTGGTGGAGTTTTTGGGGTCTTCTATCATGTCATCCGTGAATAATGATAATTTAACTTCTTCCTTTCCTATCCCTATTCCTTTTATTCCTCTCTCTTGTCTAATAGCTCTGGCTAATGTTTCCAGAACTATATTAAATAGGGGTGATGATAGTGGACATCCTGGTCTTATTCCTGATTTTAGAGTGAAAGCTTTCAGTTTTTGACTGTTTAGTATGTTGGCTGTTGGTTTGTCATAGATGGCTTTTGTCAGATTGAGGTAAAGACCATCTGTTCTGATTTTCTGCAGGGTTTTTATCATGAATGAGTGTTGGGCTTTATCAAAAGCTTTTTCTGCATCATGAGATGATCATGTGATTTTTGTCTTTGGCTCTGTTGATATGGTGTATTACCTTTATTGATCTGTGTTTGTTGAACCATCCCTGCATTCCTGGGATGAACCCTACTTGGTCATTATGCATAATCTTCTTGATGATTTGCTGCATTCTGTTTGCTAGTATCTTATTGAGGATTTTTGCATCTATGTTCATTAGGGAGATTGACCTGTAGTTCTCTTTTTTGGTTGGGTCTTTCTCTGGTTTTGGCATCAGGGTAATATTTGCCTCCAGGAATGCATTAGGGAGAATTGCTTCCCTTTCCATTTCATTAAATTGTTTGAGGAGTATTGGCATTAAATCTTCCCTAAATTTCTTATAGAATTCAGCTGTGAATCCATCAAGAACTGGGCTTTTCTTTGTTGGTAAGTTTTTAATTAATTTTCAATTTCACTAACTGATTTGGTTATTCAGAATTTTTATATCTTCTTGATTCAGTTTTGGTAATTCATGCATTTCTAGGAATCTGTTCATTTCTTCTGTGTTTTCCATCCTATGCAAGTAAAGATTTTCAAAGTGGGTATTGATGAGCTTCTGAATTTCCCCAGGGTCCATAGTGATTTCACCCTTTTCATTCCTCATTGCATGAATTTGTATCTTTTCTTTCCTTTTATTATAAGGTTGGCTAAGGGTTTATCAATTTTATTTAATCTTTCAAAGAACCGACTCTTTGATTCATTGATTCTTTGTATTATTTTCTTAGTCCCAATTGCATTAATTTCTGCTCTGATCTTTATAATTTCCTCCCTTGTATGGGCTTTGGACTTGACTTGCTTTTCTTTTTCCAGAAGCTTGATGTGCAGCATTAGGTTGTTTATTTATGCTCATTCTGTTTTCCTAATATGAGAATTCACCATTATAAATTTACCCCTGAGGACTGCTTTCATTGTGTCCCACAGGTTCTGGTATGTTGTATTTGCATTTTCATTTGATTGTATATATCATTTAATTTATTCTTTAATTTCATCTGTGACCCATTGGTTGTTCAGGAGGGTGTCATTTAATTACCATGTGTTTATGGAGTTTTCGTGGTTTCTTTTGCAATTGATTTCCAATTTCATTGCTCTATCATCAGATAATATGCATGGGATAATTTCATTTCCTTTGCATTTACTTAAGCATGTTCTATGGGCTAGTATATGGTCTATTTTAGAGAAAGTCCCATGTGCAGCTGAGAGGAATGTGTGTTCTGATGTTGTTGGGTGAACTCTATAAACATCTACTAAGTCCATTTCTTCATAGGTTTAGTTCAGCTCTGACATTTCGTTGCTGATTTTTGTCTGGTTGATCTATCTATCTGTGACAGTGGGGTATTAAGGTCCCCCATTACAATTGTGTTAGTGATTATTTGATTTTTCATGTCCATTACTATTTGTTTTATATAGCTGGCTATTCCTATATTTGGTACATATATATTTATGATTGATGTCTTCTTCTTGAAATTTTCCTTAACAAGTATGTAGTGACCTTCTTTATCTCTTTTGATTATTCTTGGTTTGAAGTTCACATTGTCTGCAAATACAAGAGTCACCCCTGCTTTTTTTGGGTTCCTGTCCCAGGAAGTATTGTTTTCCATCCTTTGATTTTCAGTCTATGAATTCCTTTTTGAGTTAAATATGTTTCTTGTATACATCATATTGTTGGGTCTTGTTTCTTAATAACCATTCTGCCAGTCTGTTTCTTTTCATTGGTGAATTGAGACCATTTATGTGGATGGTTATAACTGATATGTACTGGTTTATGCTTGCCATATTATTTTCCTGGTGTACATTCCCTATCTTTCTTCTCTGTTTAACTGCTTGCCCTGCCTGGTGGTTTGTTTTTATTGGTGTTCTTGGAATTGTGGTCATTTTTATCTCTTTCTAAAATATCCTTCAGAACATTTTCGAGAGCTTGTTTCATGGTCATGAATTTCTCCAGTTGTTCTTTGTCATGGAAGTATCTTATTTCTGCATTAATTTTTAAAGATAGTTTTTCAGGGTACAGCAATCTGAGTTGGAAGTTATTTTCTTTCAGGACCTGAAATACTTCACACTCTTCTCATCTTGAGGGTTTCTGTTAAGAATTCTACTGTGATTTTTTTTTTTTTTTTTGTACCTGGAATTGAACTCAGAACCTTGTGCTTGCCAGGCAGGCATTTGTGCTGCTGAGCTATATCCCCAGCCAGAAGTCTACTGTGATTCTGATGGGCTTTTCTTTATAGGTGATTTGTTTCTTTTCTCTAATAGCTTTTAATATTCTGTTCTTGTGCTGAACTTCTGGAATCTTGATTATTATATGCCTTGGTGTAGATTTATTTTGGTCATGGCTAATTGCAGTTCTATTTGCCTCACTTATCTGTATGTCATATTCTTTTTCCATATTTGGGAAGTTTTCTGCCATTACTTCTATCAACAGTCTTTTAATGTCATATGTTCTGACTCTTGCTTTTTCATTGACTCCAATCAATCTTATGTTGTTCCTAGCATGATCTTGCAGCTGTTGAATTGTTTCTTCCTGGTCCCTTGTTTTTAAAAGATCTTTCCTTTCATGACCACTAGCTGTGATCCTGTCTTCTCGGTCTGATAGTCTACCTTCACTTTTGTTTGTGCAGTTTTGCAAACTTTCAACGGAATTTTTTACTTTCCTGGATAACTGTTTGGCTCTGTTTCATTCCATTTCTTTCCTATGTTGGGCTTTCATGGTTTCCATCATTTTCCTCTATTTTTTTATCTATGTCTACTCTAGATCTGCTGAGCAAGTCCTTCATTATGGTCTTCAACTCTTTTTTTACCTGAGAAATTATCTCTGATCTGATTTCCTCTATTGCCTCATGAATTTGTTTCTTTACTTTGTTGCTATCATTTCAGAAATTTCAGACATGTGGTTTCCATTTTCCTCTATCTCCTTGCCCCCTGGATTATTGGAGGTCTGGGGTTCCATTTCGCTTCTGTGTCTTGTCATTTTCCATTTTTTTAAATTTTATTTTGTTCTCTGTGTTGATTTCTGTCTTGGTTACTTTTCTCTCATTGCTGAGACAAAATACCTGATGCCCAATGTTAAGGAAGGAAAGGTTTATTTAGCTCACAGTTTGTGGAGGTCTCAGTCCATACTCGGCTGGCTCCAAGGCAGAGTGGCACATGGCAGAGGGCAACAGTTCATGGTGGCAGAAAACAGCAAAAGCAACAAGAGCAAAAGGGGAGGAGAGTGAGAGGAGATTCTTTCTGTCCCTTATATTGTATGTAAGCTACCCACCCTAGGGTGGGTGTAGCATTCACACCCATAATCCCAGCACTGGACAGTTAATCAGTCACAAACTCTAGATTCAGCTGCTTCTGAAAAGCAATATCCCATGACTGCATGAGGTTTTGGGGTGACATCCAGACACAAACCATAACAATTTCTATAAGTTTTTATGGTAGATAGCTTTATCACTAGTATCACTGCCTCCCTAGGAAATGTCCCTGTCCTTCAGGGATGTCTTCTAGGTGTAGGAGGTTCTTGGTTTTCGTGTCTGTCCCAAGATCCTACCTTCCCAATTTATTGAGGGTGAGATGTTGGCATCTATTTGGCTCAGCCTGCAGTCCTTTGGTATTGAATTATGGTCATGGTTATTACCCCAGACCTTCCCAGTGTTGTTATACAAGGGAGAACAACTGATTACAACAGGTATGACATCCTAAAGTAATACAATTAGCAGTGACAATAGCATCAAGCACAGCTTAGAAACTGACAAAACTGTGGTAACTATTAATTTGGTACCTTAAACCATAGGAGCAAGGTCTACAGTTGTATAACAAAACTGAACATAAATTGGGAACTTTCATACAAAGCATTTCCCCTTGGTAGAGTTGTTTTAGCCTATAGTGGTAAATTTTAAGAGGCATAGTGGATAAAACAGAGATAAATGAAGAGAAATATAGTAGAAGCAAGGCTGGAGAACAAAAGGATAATTACACAAGACTTGGGAAACTAGAGAAGAGGGCAGAAGAAAAGAATAAAGGAGTAAGCAAAAGATTATTGACACTAACCAGAAAGACTAGAGAGAATGTTCACTCACATGAGAATATCATTAAATCAAGAGAGATGATTGAGGAAAGGGAAGAAGAAGATGAATATATTAGAACAAAAATATAGGTTAAAAAAAAAAACCCTGTGGGGGGAGAGGGAAAATGAAACACACCAGCAAAATAAGAAGAAAAAAATATATATAATAAAAATAAAATTCCTCTGGTGTCCACAAACAGCCCAAAACTACTGCATAACCCCACCAAGCCTGCAGTAGAACTAGTGCTGGATGTGGGGCTGATCTTGGCCTCCAGATGTGGGGAGCTGGGGCCAGAGTCCTCAGCCAGTACTTTCTGTATGTCCCTTGGCAGCCACCCACTCCTTACCCTGTTTGTCTCTGTGTCCCTCTCCCAGTTGCTGTGCCACCCTCAGACAGAAAGGGGACTGCTCCCAGTCCTGTGTACCTGAGGAGAGTTGGCTCCTCCTGATCCTTGCAGAGCTTCCTGCTTTCCTCTTCCACTGGCACATCTCTGTCCTTTCAGGTCGCTTGTTGTAGGGTGGGGTGGGGTCTGTGCTATGGGCTGACCCTCTGCTCCTGCAGCTGCCATCCAAGGCTGCTCAGTCCCGATTCTAGCTCCTCTCCCAAGGGGGGAGTGCTAACCTCCCACTCATTGTTTTGTGCTGCTTAAATCCCGCACCTCTCAAGCTACTGGTAGCAGGGCAGGAGGTGTCGTGCTTTTCTACTCTGTGCTTTCACTGTCACCTCCGCCGCCACCACTTCCCGCCTCCACTGTTGTCTGTAACCTTATTGACTCGCTGCTTCCGCCACTGCTACTTGTTGCTGGGTGAGGCGGGGTGGGGTGCTGTGGGCTGACCTTCTGCTCCTGCAGCTGGTGTGGAGACAGCCGGGGCTGCTCAGGCCCAAGGTGCAGGACTTCCTATGTCTGTGTCCCTCTAGCCACTGGTCTTGGGGAGAAGGGGTTGTGCTGTTCCATTCACTAAACGCCCCTGAAGTCTCTAATCTTGTTGTCCCTAGAGGTTCCAGTTAGCAATCTGGTGCCTCAAAGAAAAGAAAGAAGAGAAGAGAAAAAAGAGACAAGAAAAAAAAGCTGATCACTCATTAGGGAAGCAGCAGTTCACTTGCCCCTGTGTGTGCAGTGGAATTCGCTGCCAGGCTGCAGCGTCCTCTGTTTGGAGGAAGGCAAACGAGAGAGGGGACCTTATATCCCAAGTCTGTCCTGTGTGGCTTGATTTAGTCGCACTATCCATTTTTTTTTTTTTTTAAATGTCCTAGTATGGCAGTCCTGTTCCACCTGTGGTCATGTGACCCACCGGCAGCTCTGTAGGCTGGATCGCCATTTTATTAAGTCTTATATCTGTATTTTGTTTGATCCAGAAGTCTATTTCAGATTTATTTTGGTTTCAGGATGTATATCTCTCCCTTTCTTCCATTTTCCTGTGTTTTAGTTGATTTTCTCTGAGTAGCTCTGAATGGGGCTCCTCCTCTATTCATGTTCTTTCTCCCAGCAGATTTTTATTTGCAAGTCCTCAGTATACCCTCTGAAAATAAAACTTACTTTTATAGAATATAAAGTAGTCTTGAAAAACAAAGCTAAATGAAAAGTCCTATTTTCTCTCCATCATAGAAAGTAAGCCTAAGTAAAATTTAAGAGCAGCCTCCCACTGGCATGAAATTAAACCAAAAATAGTGCCAGAGATTTTGTTCCACTACACTATAGGCAGGAAAGATCAGAAAGGAAAATCTGCTTTAACATCAAAATATCATTCTTGCTTCATTTTTTCTAATCTCTTCATTAAATAAAAAGGATTTCAATGTTTGCAAGCCTAAAGAAATTATATTGGAGTTCACATGCATTGAACTTCTCAGATGAATAGTATTAATTATGACAATACTATTAATTAACTGCGTGTAAGGAAACACCTGGAGACTGAGACTGTGGGAAAGACTGGATTTAATTCTATCTACATACAGGCAGGCTGAAATTGAATGATATCAGCAAATATCTGCAGGGTAGATGTATAGGGTTTGGGGTTAGAGGTCATAGTCCCAAGAAATCTGGATGGAATATTTGAGATAAGAGCTGCAAAGATGATCAGCACAGGTGTACATATGAAGCTGGGTCTTCCAGCATCAGGGAGACTGCAGGTCCTGTCCTAAAGTTCTTTATGGTCATCAATTCTTGTTTTCTGAGGACAGCCTGGATTCCTGTTGTTTGTAGAGGGCATAATGAAGGTCTCTTCCAGGTCAGCCCTGGCATTCCCATCTTTTTGTTGTTATATAAGAGAGAGAGAGAGAGAGAGAAGAGTTTCTCAGAGCTACTTCAGGCATGACAAATGGGCTGGCATGGGAGCCTAATTGGAAGAAAAACTTTGGGGAACGGGGCTGTATCGAGAAGTCAGAGCCAGCATTTGTCTGTTGGTAATTGCTCGTACATGATCCTGTAAAAACTGAGAGAAAATCTGAGGAGACATGGCCCAAAGAGGAGGAGGTGGATAGTACAGATAAGAGGTACAGCTAGTGGAAGAATCCATGAAGCCCAGCCCCAAATATTAGTCCAAGGGTCAGACAGGCACTGTCTAATTTCTGAAGACTTTTCTGTCAGTCTTTTGGCTGTGTCCCATACTTTGCCTGACTGATTGGTATAAAAGCAACATTCTTCTCCAAGGAAGACACATAACCCACCTTTCTCCACAGCGAGGAAATCTAAACCTCTACAATTCTGAAGAGTCACTGCTGCCAGGAAGTCTATTGGGTTTTGTAAGGTAAGAATGGAGTCAGCTATTTGTCTGAGGCTGTCAGAAAGATCTTGGTAGAGAGAGTGATAGGAGGTCATGGAGATAGTCAAACCAGCTATGCCTGTCCCTGTAGCAGTGGTGACACCCAAACCAATAAGCAGGGATATTAAACGTATGGCTCTACATCGTCAGCCCTGGGTTTTAACGGCAACAGGCAGACTCTGGTTCCCTGGGGCAGTATCTATTTTGGGGATGAGGTATGTCAATGTGCAGGTGCCAGTCCAATTAGTAGGGAGCCACAAATAAGTAGAGGTCCCACAGAAGAACACCTTGACTGGGTAAATAGAGTTGGTTATGAATGTTAGAGGTGTGTGACTTTTTATTCTGTACTTCCCAGATGCCCAAGTTATCTGCTAAGGCAGCACCTGTGAGGGGCTGGAAGGGTCCCAGATATGGGATTTGGCTGATGCCTATTGTTCTGTTTTCCCAGTGTAGGAAGATTCTTGGTATCTATTAGGAGCCATTGTGAGGAATGATAAAAGGTAGGCAAGAGGAGACAGTCTGAGCAAGTGAGAGATTGATGACAAGGAGTTCATGGGACAGCAACGTAGTCACAACTTTGGGAGTACCAGAAAAGCTGACAAGCTAAGTGAATGGAGCATCCTGAGTAACCTGGTAGCTGGCATGATCATAGGAGGCCAGTCACAGTAGAGTATAGTTACACTGATGGGGGAGTAGATGTCCTAATAATGTACCACAGGACAAATTATGCTGAATGAAAACAGGGGTTTGGAAGGTCAGAGGACCTTGGGGCCATGGGGCCATGTATAGGTTTAGTTGAGCTCTCATAGGCAGAAGTGTTAGCAAAACAGGACTGGAGGAGTCAGGCTGTGCATTCTGCCTAGAGGTTTTTTGTCTTGCTAGTGGTAGGGAAAGTGGCTATGGACATTTTTTTGAGGAGTTGGAGTGGGACCTTCATTTCATATTGAGGGTAGTATGTGAGGTTGGTAGAGACCCAAGCCTAGGGAGGGACTGAAATGGCCATATAGGTTGCTATGGACATAGAAATACAAAGCCAGTGATCTTTGGCTAAGGTAGGACTAGAGTGGTTCATCAAGGAATGAGTTAACAATAAAGTTTTGTAAAGATAATTGGGACCCACAGGGAGAAGCTGTGGGAGAGCAACTGCAAGGCGTGGGGAAAGGAAGAAGAGTGTTAACTTGGCCAAAGCTCAGAGGTAAGGGGATGGAAGGAGTCTAACTAGGGTGAAAATTAATATGAACACAAAAAATGATTCCATCACTGAGGTAAAAGACAATTGAGCTGGAGTACCAGTAGAATCGAGAGTAAAACCCACAGAAAAACACATAATAAAAAGAGGATGTTTAAGATCCTTTCTATTCATTGAACAGGAGGAGAGCAAGAAAAAAGGAAAACAATGTAACCTCTTCCGGAGAGAAATCACACAGTGGCCTGGTAAAGGAAATCTTCTATCCGGGCATAGAAAGACTCAAGAGTAGAAGTCTGAGGATGAAACCAGGTCAGATCAGCGTAAACTGATTGAATAAAATAGGCGAAGTGACAGGATGGACAGTGGTAGGGCATCTAGGTGTTTTGTGGGATTCTGGTCAGCCTGAAGGATGTGGAGAGATTACTTGTGACCTCCACGAAGAGCAGAGGTCAGGCAAATTTTTGGCAAGGCACAGCTTTATTCTGGAGCAGTGAATCCACTGCAGGGTATCTTGCAGATGAACAGCCATTGGAGTGCTATAGATGACTCTGCAGGGTCCCTTCCACTTTGTCTGCAAGGATCAGAAGTTAAATATTCAATCAAAACCAATTTAGTAGCCAGGTTGTCCTCATAAGGGTGAATGTCAGGAGAAGGAGAAGATTAAGAGCATATTGTATCTCTTTTTGGGCTTGTTGCAGAACTGGGAGGTAATCTCCAGTGGGACTGGTCTCTGGGCTGAGATCTGGCCCAAGACCTATAAAAGCTCAAAAGGTCTATATCTGGTGAGCTTTCTAGGGGTAGCACAATTTCTGAGAAGAGCAATTGGGAAGAGGGAAACCCAGTCTTTGTGAAGCTGAAGTTTAAGTTTACTGAGATTGGCCTTAAGGAGGCTGTTAGCTCTTTCTACCTTACCAGAGGACTGAGGTTGATAGGGGGTATGTACATTCCTTTGGATTCCTAGTGACTTAGACTCCTCTTGGGTAATTTGATGAATAAAAGCTGGGCTGTTATCTGATTGATGGGACAGGACATAGAGAGACCAAACCCTGGAATTCTATCAGCTAAATGACAGCGGGTAACAGCTGAGGCTCTCTCTGAGGCTGTGGAAAGCTTCCAACCATCCAGTAAAGGTGTCTATCCAAATCAGGAGGTATCTTAACTTCCACACTTGTGGCCAATCTGGAGCTGGGGAGAAGCCTCGCATCTGGTGAGTAGGAGAAGGAGGTGGCCCCAAAATCCCTGAAGTGTGGTCATGTGGCAGACAGCATTAAGCAGTGATAGTTTTAGACAGTTTTCCAAGAGAGAAGGCAAATAAGAGGCTCAAGCAACCTGGTTAGGGGTCTATAACCTGCATGGAAACTCTCACAGAAGGATGAGAGAATGGCATGGGCCTGTGAAGTGGGGAGAAGGAACTTTCCCTGACTTAGGAACCATCCATCTTTGGTGAGAAGGTCTTGGTGTTGTCGGATTTCAGAAGGGGAATAGGCTGGAGTTATGCTGGAAAGGGCAAAATATTGACCCTTAGGAGGGCGGTAGGGGAGGCCAGCTGCCTCTTTAGCAGTTTTATCTGCGAAGGCATTTCCAGCAGCTATGGAATCTGAAAGCCTCTGATGTCCCCTGTAGTGAAACACTCCCATCCATTTCAGCCTGAGGAAAAGCTTTAATGAGTGGGGCATTAATGATTGAAGACCCTTGGGAGGTGAGAAATACCCTTTCTGCCCAGATGACATATATTATGTAATATACGGAATGCATACCTTGAATCTGTATAGATATTAACTTGGAAACTTGGCTAGTGTGAGGGCATAGATCACCATGATTAGTTCAGCCTGCTGATAAGTGGTGGATGGGGGAGGGCTGTAGCTTCTATGATAGAATCCTGAGAGACGATAATGTACCCTGTCCTGGCAAAGGAGTTGGGGGTAGGCTTATACAAACTTCCATTGATGAACCAGGTGTGGTCAGGGTTGGGAAGGGATAGGGTAGAGATATGTGGGAAAGGAGAGGTTGCTAAGTGAATTAGGGACATACAGTTGTGTGGCTCTGGCCCTGTAAGGGGAGGCAGGTTAATGAAGTTAAAGGCTGGGTTAAAGTCAGGGCCCAGGGCAATGGTAACCATGAGAGTTTCTATGAAAACTGCATAGAGCTGAAGAAGGCAAGGGATAGAGAAAAAGTGTGACAGGTAGATTGAAGACATGAGTCCCTAAAGATTATGGGAGGAGTAGAGAGTGAGGGAAGCATATCTAGTGATTTTAAGTGATTCTAAGAGCATCAGGGCTGCCCTGAAGCAGCACACAGGCACAGTGGCCATCCTAAAATAGTGGGGCCAAGCTGTTTGGACAGGAACAAAGGGGAGGGTGTAGGCTTTGATCCCGTGACAGAACTCCTACTGCGTATCCCTATGTTCAGTTGTATGAAGATTGGTGGGGTCTCCCTTTGTAAGTTTATAGAGAGGTTTAGTGAGAAGGGCAAAGCTGGAAACACACAAGCAAAAGTATCCTATGCTGTTTGGTGGTGGGAGTAGAGATCTGGGAGATCAAACTCACAAGGTGTGGATGTATGGCTCAGGTGTGTTAATGGATAATGATTCCCAGATAAGTGATGAACGGGGAAGAGATTTGGGCCTTAGAGGGAATGACATAATATCCCTTGGAGTCTAGATGCTGCAATAGTAAGACAGCATCCTTGCAGGATGACTCCCAGGAAGGGCTGCAGGGAAGGAGATCATCTACATACTGTACAAGGTGAGAGGAGGGGGGATGAAAGGAAAGTAAAT
This sequence comes from Erethizon dorsatum, assembly GCA_028451465.1. NCBI lineage: Eukaryota > Metazoa > Chordata > Mammalia > Rodentia > Erethizontidae > Erethizon > Erethizon dorsatum. The sequence continues at coordinate 49,945,533 of CM051837.1, read as the reverse complement.
CATACACAAGGGCCTGACTGAGGTAGTGGGGGTGTCCTGGAAGCCCTGAGGCAAGATGGTCCAGGTTAACTGCTGATACTGGCGACCATCCAGTTCTGTCCAAGTGAAGGCAAAGAGAGGCTGTGAGGAGGGGTGCAAGGAAACAGTAGAAAAGGCATCTTTTAAATCTAAGACAAAGTAATGAGTGGTAGATTGGGGGATAGAAAATAATAGGGTAAAGGGGTTTGGCACCATGGGGTGTATAGGAAGGACAATCTGATTCATAATACAGAGACTTTGTGCCAGCCTGTAAGAGCCATCTGCCTTTCCTACTGGGAGAATGGCAGTGTTGAAAGGAGAGTTGACAAGAATTAAAAGACCATGTCACAGTAGGCAAGAAATAATAGGATGTAGTCCCTATAAAACTGCGTCACAAATGGAGTAATGCTTTTGGGCAGGATGGGATGGTTAGGCTTGAGAGGGATATTAAGGGGTTGTTGGAATGAAGCCAGAGATGGGGTGGAAGTGTCCCAGATTCTGGGGTTGAGATGAGGGGATATGATGAGAGCCTCTGGGGGGGACAGGGAAGGAGTAATCAGGGTGGCTATAAGGGATGGTTGTGTCCCAGAAATGGTTAGAATAGCTGACAACTTGGTTAAGATGTTTCACCCTAAAAGGGGATTGGGACAGGTAGGGATGACTGAAAATGAGGGTGGGAAAAGGTGTAGACCCAATTGGCACCAGATTGGGGAAGTTTTTAAGGTCTGGAGACTTCACATCAATACTCGCAATAGTAATTGTGCCAAGGAGGTTGGTCCTTGGAAGGAAGGCAAAGTGAAATGACAAGTGCCTGTATGAATTAAGAATAAGGAGAACTTACCCTCTACTGTAAGAGTTACCCAGAGTTTGACATTTGAAATTTTCCAGGGAGCCTCTACAGATTTTGAGCCTAGTCAGTCTTCAGTGGCCAGGCCAAGAAGGTCTGGGAAGGAGCTGGTCAGGGGGTCCCAGGGCCATTGTCCAGAGCCAGCAGGGGTGGCTGCCAGCACTGGACAATCCAAAGTCCAGTGGGGGCCCCCACAGGAAGGACACGGCTTAGGGGAAATCCCCGGCTGCGGGCATTCCCTTGCCCTGCGACCATTCTGGTAGCATTTGAAGCATGGCCCTGGAGGGACGCCCTTGGGCAGAAAGGCCTTAGAAATGCTTTTAGCCATGAGCTGGAGGTCTGGTCCAGCCTGGGGATTTCTCACAGCAGAGGCTTACATCTGCAGCTCAGAAATGTACTGTTTCTGAGCATTTCGTCTCTATTATTAAAAACTTTGCAAGCCAAGTTGATATGTTCCTGTTGCGAGGTCTGAGGGCCAGCCTGTAGTTTCTGTAATTTTTTACAAATGTCTGGTGCTGATTGGGTAATAAAATGCATCTTTAGGATAAGTTGTCCCTCTGGTCCTCTAGGTCTAATGCTGTGTATCACCTAAGGTCAACAGCCAAGTAAGCCATAAACTGAGCTGTTTTCATCCCTGTTCTCAGTGGCTTCCTTTATCTTATCAAAATTTACTGCCTTATGGCCCGCTCTGCAAAGTCTTTCTGTTAAGTAAGAAACTATGTGATCTCAGCTTCCCATGTCCTCAGATTCTGCCTGATAGTTCCAGTTAGGGTCTTCCCAGGGGACAGCTGTAGTGCCTGCAGGAAGATCTGCCTGAAGAAGACATTGTTTGTCCCCATAGGATTGAGCAGGGAGATCACTTCTTCCCACTCTTCTGAAGAAAGAGTGGAGCCAAGGATCACATTTAAATCAGTCCAGGTTAGGTTATATGACTGAGTTAGGTATCAAAACTCTTGGATATATTGGGTGGGATGTGAGGAGTAGAAACCCAGATGCTGGTTAATTTGGGAGAGGTCTGTCAAGGAGAAAGGAACACGAACTCTAACTATCCCTTCTGCTCCTGCCACCTCCCAGAGTGGGAACTGGGGGATGGAAGGCAAGGTTTGGGGCCCCAGCTGCAATCCAGATCAGGTATGGGGTGGAGTGGGGTCAGAGGTAGCATATGGAGGAGGATTAAATTCAAGGGAAAGTGCCAGATAATTAGAGGGAACAGGCACCTGATCAGCAGGAGCTCTACAGGAAGGGAGGGAGCAGCTGTAGCAGCCTCGGGAAGCTCTGAGGGAGAAGAAGTGGCTGTAGGAGGTTGGAGGAGTACGGCAGCAGGAAGATCCAGAGCAGGAGGAGGCACTCCAGCAGCAGGAAGTCCCAGACGCTGCCAGAGAGAGCAAGATCAGTTGGATCTGTTGTCAGAGAGGAGTCCATGAAGCGGGTGTAGATGGGAAAGAAAGAATTTGAGAGGGATGACGTGAAGTGCACAAAGTAGGAATACTATGGAGTGTAAAGAATGCCTGTATGTAGCAGATTTCTGACCACTTTTTTAGCCTCTGGCAATATTGTCTAAGTCCCACAGAATGGAGGGATCAAAGGTTCCATTTTCTGGCCACCTTAAACCATTTTCCAGTTTGTAGCCTGGCCATGTAGTGTTATAGAAAAATATTATATGCTTGGGCTTCAGATTGGGTTGGAGATGGAGATGTTTCAGATTTTTTTTTAAGAGACAGGCTAAGGGAAGGTAGGGGGAAATAGAAGGAGGAAGATTCCCCATTGGGAGCAGAGAGAGATAATTGCCATACCTGGCATGAAAAATAAGGGCCAGGGCCTGTACTGAACATCTTCAGTTGTACCCAAGGCCATAAGGGAATATGGGTGAACAATGCAGTTGTCACCAGAACTGATCAATCACGAAGGGGAGCCAGTCTCCCCAGGAAGCATCTGTGATTAGCGCTAGGTTTAAAGGCATGGAGGAGCAAGTCTTTATCTGTCCCAAGGAGGTAGGGGAAGAGAGCAGAACTAGAGAGCAGCCACAGAGAGGGAGATCAGGCATATATAGGGTTAAAGATACAGAGCTAAGGTGGCAGCAGGCAGCATTGGTGGGGGTGGGAGGAGTCTTAAAGGCACAGAGAGTGTTAGAAGCCCAGAAAGGGGAGGGAGAGCTTACTAGATTTGAAGAGGTCAGCATGGCAAGAGCTGGGGAGCTGCCTGGAGCACTGGAACAAAGTCCAGAATCAATGTCACTGGGTGACCTCAGTGGAAAAAGGCTTGAGATAGGGTGAAGTAACCTCTCAAGAGGGACCCCCTATCCTGTCCAAATCATGGCACCAAATGTTAACTAACAGCATGGGAGGAAACACCCAGAGACCAAGGCTGTGAGAAAGACTATATTTAATTCCATCTACATACAGACAGGCTGAAATTGGAGTGATATCGGCAAATATCTGGAGGGGAGGCTAAGTAGATATAGGATTTGGGGTTGGGAGTTGTAGTCCCAAGGAATCTCTATGGAATGTTTGTGGTCAAACCTGTAAGGACTATCAGCGCAGGTGTACATATAAAGCTGGGTCTTCCAGCGCCAGGGAGCCTTCAGGTCCAGTCCTAAATTTCTTTATGGCCATCAGTTCTGTTTGCTGAGGGCAGCCTGGATTCCTGTTGTTTGTAGAGGGCAACATGAAGGTCTCTCTCAGATCAGGCCTGACAAATACCACAAAAGAAAAATACCATGGGAAAAACCCAGTTCTAATGTTCTTCATCTCAGGATGAAAACTATCACATCATAATAATTTGGCTAATAAAATATAGTATGAAGATAGTGTTACGGTTTATGTCTAAATATCCCTTCAAAACCTCATGCAGTCGTAGAGCTTTTTCAGATATGGCTGAATCTAGAGTATGTGACGCTGGGATTAAAAGTGTGTGATTAGTAAATCAGTCCACTGATTGGTTTGGCATAGCTCTGGCTAGGATAAAGTGTGTGAGTGCTACACCTGCTCTAGGGCTGGTAGCCTGCATACAATGTAGGGACAGAAAGAGTCTTGTCTCCTCTCTTGTTGTTTTTGCTATCTTGTGGTTGCCATAAACTATTCTCCTCTGTGATGGCCCTCTGCCATGTGCCATTCTACCTTGGAACCAGTGGATTATGGGCTGAAACCTCTACAAACTGTGAGCTAAACTTTTCCTCCTTTAACTTTGGGTGTTGGGCATTTTATCTCAGCAACGAGAGAAAAATAACTAAAACAGGTAGTATATCTTAATATGTCTTTCAGTCATAAGGAATTTTAATAAATTTAGTCATGTAGTTAATGCAATAAGAGTTAAAGATACACCACAGATTGATCAATCTACACCAGGGATGTTGAACGTTTTAGAGCTTTCAATGATAAACATCCCATTGTGGCACATTCCATAGATTCACCACCACTGATCTCCACATGGGTGTGATCTCCACATTGTTATTTGGGCAGATACTGAGCTATCTGGTTGAGAGAGTCCATTTTATGAATTGAGGCATATTTCAAGATGTATGAATATAATATTTCTTTTAATGTTTTCTCTACTTACTTCTTTATTTAAGATGCCAGAGGGCCGGTGAGACGGCTCAGCGGCTTAAGCGCCTGCCTTGCAAGCGCGAAGGCCCGAGTTCGACTCCCGGATCCCACATACGAAAAAGGGGCCGGTGATATCGCTCAGCGGCACGGGTGCCTGTTGGCGCGCGAGGTCCTGAGGTCGTCCCCCCGGTACCCACAAAAAAAAAAAAAAAAAAAAAAAAAGATGCCAGAGTTTTGTACCTGTATCCAAAAGAGCCTAATCAGTTGATTTGGAGGGGAGAGAGCAAGGAGTCAAGATGAGTTTGAGTAGGTTATGTGAATAACTTTCTTTTTTTGTGTGTGAGTAGCAGGGGTCGACCTCAGGACTTCGCGCGCCAGCAGGCATCCGTGCCGCTGAGCGGTATCACCGGCCCTTTTCTCGTATGTGGGTTCCGGGAGTCGAACTCAGGCCCTCGCACTTGCCAGGCAGGCGCATATCCGCTGAGCCATCTCACCGGCCTGTGAATAACTTTCATTAGGCAAACCAACTTGCCAAAAAAAAATTAAACTTGAACAAAAATTATTTTTACCTTTTATGAAAGTAATGGAGAATGACCTAAAATAGAGGAAATTAGCCTTATTGAAAAGGGAATTGTATTTTTAATACCTTAGGGCAAGCCCCAGGCACTGCCACTCCAGTTATGAAAATTCATATAACAGCCAAAGTCTTAGGAAATGAGGAATCAGAGGACAAAATTCAGAGTGATCATAGAATCTGGAACCTGAGGAGGAAGCCCTGACAAGGAGAGGGTTACAACAGGGGGGCCACATTGCTCAATCCTCCAACTGATCCTTGAGCTCTATATGCTTGGCACTGACACAGAAGCCCAGCTAATACTACAAACACTGAAGATAGGCTTCATCTGTTGCACATTGCAAGGAGAATGAATTTGGGATATGGGGTTAACCGAATAAACTGCCTGCTAAACAAAAAAATCAAAATTGTTCAGAGGAACAAATCAAAATCTACCATTTCTACAATCCAGAATACAGTCCAATTATATAAGATATTGGGACAAAACAAACTCAAAAGGAAAAATCAATCAGGGTGGAGATTAAACCCACATAGCCCACACATTGGAGAATAGACATGGATTTTTAAAGTAGTATAACTCTGCCCAAAAGAAAAAATGGAAAAGACAAAAAAAAAGCTCTCATAATGAATGGAAGGAAATCACAGCAGAGGGGAAAAAAAAAAAAATATATATATATATATATATATATATATAATAAAGGATCTAATGAGAATTCTAGAAAAGTACAGTGTATGAAATTTTTTTAATTACCATATACATTTAATAGCAGTGTGGAGATAGCAAAAGTGTACCAGTAAACTTGAAGACAGAATAACTGAAGTGGTCTAATCTGAAAAATGTGAGCAGTCAAAATAGGTCAGGGTATGGGAAGCTTTTACTTGCTAGCACTTTATGTAATCTTATTTGTGAGAAATTACTACACTGATATATCAGCATACTTAGCTGGTATATTATCTTGATTTCAGTAGTGCTTTAAGCAGAATCTCTCAAGATATCCTCGTGTACAAGATAGAAAAATGTGGATCAGATGACTCTCACAGACTGACTTCAGTGCTAACAGGGCTGTACAGTATTTGTCCTCCTCACTGATGGACGAACTCCACGAATACAAGCAAAACAAAACAAAAACACTACACACACATACACAAACCACAAATTTTCTTTTTCTTTTGCAGTGCTAGGGATCCAGCCCTTGCATATGCTAGGTAAGTGCTCTACCACTGAGACACATTCCCAGTCCTGATGCATATCATTCATCGCTCTCTTCTTGTCAGTGTCTAAAATTAGCCATATAGGGTTTAAAAGATAAAATACATCTTGATCTATGGATTCTGTGTTTTACAACTGTGTTCAAACATCTTCATATTCTTAGATTTAGCTTTAGAGAGGGTGGGAGCGCAGGTGCCCGTGTCTCAGGTGGTCTCGCACTGTGGGTCTTGGGCGAGCGGGCGCCCCCCGCGCGGTGGTCTGGGAGGTGGGGGAGGCTCGACCTCTCTCACAGAAGGGCGGGGTCCCTACACCAGGAAGGGAGAGAGCAGATGCTTCTGGTCCAGTCTCAGTTATTACCTGATTCTGTCTATATATGTCCACACACGTGCACATACTTTGCTGTTTTTAGTTTCACATTTTTTGGTCTCAGTTTTTAACATTTGTCTGTTTTAAATCCAGACAGTTGCCCTGCAATCCGGCTATGGGAAATATCTTCCGACTTTTTGTTAAGCATTCAGATGCCATTGGGCCAAGAGCACAGCAGGAACCACCCTTTCAACACTTTTTTTTTTTTTTTTTTTTTTTTTTTGTGGGTACCGGGGGTCGACCTCAGGACCTCGCGCACCAGCAGGTGCCCGTGCGGCTGAGCGATATCACCGGCCCTTTTCTCCTATGTGGGTTCCGGAAATTGAACAGGGGCCGTCGCGCTTGCCAGGCGGGCGCCTACACCGCTGAGCCATCTCACCCGGCCCCTCAACACTATTTTAAATGCAGTGTTAACTTTCTGCTCACGGTGGATCAGGTAACTAATTATCTACTCAAGGGCAATCTTCATCCTGAACCCACATCCATTGCTATGCTAGTGCTTTTTAAGCTGTTTCTTTGGTTGGGGCCCTGCCCTGTGGAGTGTGGGGAATACATGTGCGCAGCACCTCGCCCTGCTGCTTTTTCTTAGAAGCTAAATTCTGTACTGAAGAGAATGGTGGGAGAAAGTGGGTGCACCCAATGCGCCACAGCCTGGATGAAAGCATTAAGGAAACTACTTCTGCATTTTAGCTCAGGATAGTTACTTCCAGATTTCATAGTTCACAATCCCTATCTTCACTTCGTATCACTGGAAATGCATTTCCTTTCAGTCATTTGATTTTTCTTTTCTGAGCTAATAAGTTTTAGATACTATCTTACCTGTTTTTAATATCCTCCTTGCTGCTTTGTATTTTCTTATTATTATTTAACAGTTTTGACAGCTGGAGATCCCAGACTCCAGGTTCTTATAAAGTTACTTGATTTTTGTTAATTTAAATATTTGTTTCTAAATATTTTAAAATTTAGATGCATCCTAGCTTAGATACTGAAAACATAGAAATATTTACCTAAGATAAAATATGTTTTATTTCATTATTAGCCTATTCTCTTTTGTGTGTGTGTGTGTGTGGGTACGAGGGGTTGAACTCAGGACCTCGCAGGCCTGCCAGGAGGCGCCCGTGCCGCTGAGCGATATCACTGGCCCTTTATTCGTCTCTGGATACCGGGAGTCGAACTCAGGACCTCGTGCTTGCCAGGCAGGCGCTTATGCTGCTGAGCTATCTCATATTAGCCTGTTCTTAAATTGTCACTTTGTGTTTTTATTTTTTAAAACACAACTCTTTTGAGAGTTTTAAATAGGGCAACTTATTAAAAACATGCTGGATTTCAGCCTATCTTAGCAAGCCTCTGGTAAAAACTGAGGAATAATTTGTTACTTTAAAAAAAAAAAAGTTAAGCAAAAGCACAGTTATACTAAGTCAATAAATTTAAACAAATGTTATCCATTTTGTGATGCTGGTATTTTTTAGACCAACCATATTTAACAGTGCAGTATTCAAAATTGCCATAGAATGCAATTTAAAGGGATGGTTAGGCTTGTTTTTCTAGGTTTAGGTATTTTATTTTAGCCATGGGAGGGGCCGAAGCTGAGGACATCCCTGCTCCCAAAACCATGTCTATTGATGATAATTCTTATATCTTACATTCCCCATAAGAGTTTTACAATCTAGGGCTGGTGAGATAGCTCTGCGGCATAAGTGCCTACCTGGCAAGCATGAGGTCCCGAGTTCGACTCCCGGAACCCACATACAAAAAAAGGGCCGGTGATATCGCTCAGTGGCACGGGCGCCTACTGGCGCGCGAGGTCCTGAGTTCAACCCCCGGTACCCACAAAAAAAAAAAAAAAAAGAATTTTACAATCTAGTTATACAACCTTAATCTTATTCTCCCAGTCCTTGAAGACCCAAAAGCAGTCAAAGAGTCCCACCAGCTCTTACTACACTTGGTGTGACAGTTTTGAGCTCAGGATGTTTCCCAGAGGCATAAAAATCACACAAAGAAAATCCCAGTGATGCAAGGCAGAAGGTTATTTGAATTCATCCACTTTACTTCTCATTCTTTGGTAATATTTTTCTTGAGTCCAACTGAAAATGAGCATTATGACTGAGACCACCAAAATGAAATCAAATTGGTTGTCCTTGGAACTCTTCTCACTGCAGAAAGGCAAAATGAGACTTGCATAAGGGAATTGTCACTGGACACAATAAAATATATACTTTATTTTTATTAACTTATAGTTCATATAGACTTATGATTTGAGCGTATAATTTTTTTCATATTTAAATGCTCTTTATTTCAGTATACTATTCCTGAGAATTTTAGTAACATTAAACTTCAACTTGAGCAAAAGTATGGTCACAAGTGGTAGCAGTTACTTAAGCTGAAAATGAGAGCTCTGTCAAAGTTGCTCTTAAGGAGAGATCAAAAATGTGGTCAGGTTTCTTGTGGTTCTGAGCATTCAGTAGCAAGCTCCTTTAAAAGTGGAGTCAACCCTAATGGGCTGGTCCTCTCCTTTCAGAACATGGGGGTGGAGAGGAAACCCAGCTCTAGGAGGAAGATACTCAGGAAAACCCCTTGGTGAGTAGATGTTCCTCACTGGGAATACAGGACATGAGTTGGGGAAATACCTTGGTGGAAAATAATCTCAAGACGCTCCATCCATGTTTCTCAGGTAAAGTAAAAGAAAAGTATGTTCTCCTCTCATGACCTGGCTCCCTGGATGGATTAGAAAGCCTTGAGCTCCACCTGGAGAAGAGGGTAGAGAACAAAGCCTAAGCACTTTGCTTTGCTTTCAGCAGGGAGTGACAAATAAGGCACATTTGAATTACCAAGATCTTCTGTGGTACCATCTCTACTGGATTCCATTTCCGAAGGCACTGGCCTGTCCACTCTGGCCAAAGAACGTATACTAATGGTTATGAATTTCACTGGTCCAGATGGTCTATCTGCATTACAGTGAAATCTGTCTTGCCTTTGTGAGGAAGATCTGGGTCAAGATATGGTTTGTCTGATGGAGGGATGGTCATCCTATGGTCCTGTTGTGATGGAGGTGACGAGAACCCAGTGTCAGACAGAAGGTGCTGCTCTTTGACGATCAGTTAACCTCTCATACCTGGAGTCTCCTCTTTGATTGCTAACCTGAGGTTCCAGTGGATTCTGGGAGCCTCTTGATCCTCTTTTTCTCCAGTTAGAGGCAAAGGCGGGAGTCTGAGTGGCTGCTCCCACACAGAGGAGGGCTAAAATGTATCCTTGAAGATGCAGGCTGACCCAGTGGTGAGAGATCATCCCGGCAACGCTTTCTGCCAAATGCACTATGTGCAACACCAGGAATGTGAGGATCTTTTCCTAAAAATCAAGGTTTAAACTCTGTTTTGGTTACTTTTCTTCTGTTGCAAGCATTTTAGATGAATTTAGCTTAGCACCATAGACCAGTTTCTCCAAAGCTCCCTTTGGCTGATCTAAGTGACGACCATTTTCTGATTCACTCTTTATTTTTCATCTCAAATTACCATTACCTGTTATGTCTTCTCCAAGCACCATAGCCCAGTCTTTGGTCTTAAGCAAGTGCTCAGGCAGAGACTTGATATGATTTTCTTTCTCAGGTAGAACTCGTTCTGCTTGTACCTTGAAGTCTTTGAATGTTATTTTCTATTCATTCATTTCACCCACTTGTTCTTTCCATACTTTAGCTTTCTGTAGAAGCTGTTTCTGGCTTTCCTGAAGTTGAGAATTTTTATTCAAAGCATCTGTTATTGCTCCCTCAATTTATACTTTGTTGACTAAAAATAAGATTACTGGGGCCGGTGAGCTGGCTCAGCGGCGTAAGTGCCTGCCTTGCAAGCGCGAGGGCCCGAGTTCGACTCCTGGATCCCACATACGAAAAAGGGGCCGGTGATATCGCTCAGCAGCACGGGCGCCTGCTGGCGCGCGAGGTCCTGAGGTCGAACCCCCGGTACCCACAAAAAAAAAAAAAAAAGATTACTTTAACTTCAGCTACTTGTGATGTGAGGGATTTTGATTGCTCTACTAGGGACTGTATCCTTTGGAAATATCTGCCATCCTAAATTCCCTGCTGTTGAGAATCCTTAGATTTCTCTTCTTTGATTTCTCTGTCTCCTGAATAGAAAGATTGTGTCTTCTTGAAGTTTCTATCTGTATCTGTGCACCTTCTCATCGGCTGCCTCCCAATCTGTGCTCCTGTTGACTCCTCCTCAAAGCAGTCATCCTTTAGAGATCACTGTAAGGTTTCATATTGTTTTTGAACAAGGCTGAGTTTTTGAGTAGTTTATATTTTTGTTCAGTTAGTCCTGAAACCATTAGAAAAGTGAGAGTTTATTTTTTTCCCTTCTCACATCAAGCCAGCTTCTAGCTGATTGAAAACTCCATAAAAGTAAGAGAACTACAAAAAGATCAGCAGTAGCTGTGTATATCACCAATTCCCATGCTAAAACAAAAGGATTAGGGTCTGGTCCCCTGTCCGGAAGGAATATTTCCACAACCCTGCATACTACTTCCTGGAACTGCCTGTAGTACTGCTAAGGGCCAGCCCTGGGCTTTTCCATGGGGTAAGGTTGCTTTGGCAGTTGCATTCACCACTAAGTACTGGCTGAGAACTCTCAGAATTCTGTCTGGGACAGAACCTGTACCTGGCAACCAGTGCAGGCCACTGCACGGCTGCAGGGATTGGTGGGGGAGAACCCAGAGGAACAAGCCCCAGCAGGTGTCCTGTGTCTCAGTACCCACCAGCGGAGACTCGGGCCCCTTTGTTGTGCTTCGATGCCGGATCAGCCCAGGTCCTCACCATCCCCATAAGCCTGTGATGCTCTCTCTCCAAGCCACCCTGCCACTTTTTTGATTCTGGGAATGCTGCCCTTGGGAGGTCAAAGGGCTTTTTAAAACATTGAAGAAGCAAAGTATTTATGTTCAATAAGTAAGTCTTTAAGAAATACCTAGCAGCATGAACTACTTTCAGATCAAAGACTTTCTGATAAATAAATGAAACTATCTTGACAAAAAAATTGTTTCCTTGTGGAGTGATATGTTGTTTACACCACAATTAGACAAAAATTTTATTCTGAAAGCTGCAAATATCTATGTATCTTCCCGTCTACCCATATCTGATTTTGCTTATACATTTCAAATTTGCTGAAGAAATTGTTAAAGAAAATTGACACACTGTACTTTAAAATACAAAAACTTTGAGAAATGTGTTAAATATGATTAAAGGCATTGAATTAGAAAATATTTTTGTAGAGAGTTAAGAACAAATGGACCAGTGAAGGTAAACACCTTAAGGTGACAAAACCCCTGCCCTTCACAGAAAATAGTAGGAAACCCTCAACATTCGGTCCTACTATTAGCAATACTATTCTTTTTATGGGTCCCTATGATGTAACTCCCAGAATTCAGGGCTTTTCTTAGTCAGCAATGTACAATTCTACTGTGGGGAATCAGGGTTATTTTACCATTATTTTTTAAAGGCTATATTGCAGCTGAGGGGTGAGTCTGTAGTATAACATAAAGTTTTCACCTTACAAGCTACAAACATTGGATATTCTAGCTACCTGACATGCCTTGAACAGTACCACCTTTTTCCTTATTCCTTTTTTTTTTTAGCTTCACATTCCAGGAATATATTCACATATTAAGAATAAGGTTCCTCACAATTGATGATGAACAATAAAAAAGTAAATAGAAATAAATAGCAGCAAATTATACTTCTTCTATGGATAAAAAGTACCAAAGCAAACAGCTCTATTTTCATGATAGTAAAGGAAATTAATCAATCACTGCAATCATAATATTAAAGGCAGCTAAGTTAGGTAGACATTAATAGGCAGTCAGACAGGGAGAGGCCCTCCGGGAAGGCAGTGCAAAAGATAAGAACACACCAAAGCTGTGGCTGGAGTCGCATCTGAAGAAGGCAAGGCCTCAAGATAAAATCACAACGGCCAGACTTGCATACTTCCATAAGGGATGAATGGAAACTTACGATTATACTGTAATTGGTACCACTCTGTCCATCAAGTCCAAATATGCATCAGACCCCCAGGTGAGTGACCAGAACACCTGGACCTATCCCTTCCCAGAATGTTCCTGTTTTAGAAATCATAGATAAGCCAAGGTTAATGAAGTCAGCCATGTACCCTTGCTACATGCCTTGCTTCCCTATTGGATCAGTATTAGCTAAGCAGCTATACCATAGGTTGATTATAGTTTGACCCACATTGTGACTTTGCCACCCCTGACAAAGGGTCTCAGTGGCAACCCATTCAGGACCCCTCCTTTCTGTCAGGAGCTATCTCTCAGTAAACCTTTCTTACTCTTAACCTCCTTTGTCCTTTAGCATTCATTCTTCCATTTCAGGGGACACAAACTCGGCAGTCTGACATCTAGCAGATTGGAAGTTTTATTTCTCATATCAATAATAATTTTAGATTCTAAGAAAACAGTACTGTAAAGAATATGCTAGTTCCATAGCACTAAAATTATTTTTTAAAAATAAAAGCCAAGGGAGAAACATTTTTTGACTGATATTTCATAGTTTGAAACTTCAGAGGGTAATACTGTTATTGGATGGGGTAGGGGACCAGTAGTGTTTTCCAGGTTCTTATTTGTCCCAATCAATGAACTGGCCTGGAAAATTGGTGGGTATGAAAGGTTACCATTTATTTTAGGGCAGAAATAGAAAAAGAAAAGAAAAGGGAAAAGCACAAAAGAAGTGCTAGGGAGAAAAGAGTACTTCGAAAAAAGGAGAGAAGATAGCCCCGCAAGCGGACTGGACCACTGATACAGCACAAGCAGAAAAGTGGTGCTGGGTGATAGGATAGCAAGAGCGCTGCACGGAGATCACCGCACGCAGCAACCCCCAGCAAGTCAGGCTGTGGGAACTTAAAGGATGTGCACGCTTCAGCCCAGGTGCCTCTCCTGAATCTCTAAGTGTGATTGACAGGAAGGACTGACAGGGTGTTGAGGCATCTCAGTGGCTCTCAACATTCGTGTTTGTCCTAGAATTCACTCTGGTCTTAATCACATGCATGACATGTAGCACACATTTATGAACCCTTAATGAGGTTTGAGTAAGGTGAGGGTGACTGAAGGTCAGACTAGAAGATGCAATGCAGGTGGTACTCCCACCTAGAACATCAGCGATCTCCTGAGTTATTATTGTGTAAGTTTCTGCCTCAGGACAATGGAAGGAGGAAGGGCCCTAGAGTGCTGTTTAAAAATTAAGTGGGTAGGGGACCGGCAATCAGCCCGGGAAGAATCCAGGACTGGGCAACCCGCCCCACGGGAGGAATTGAGGTGCCTGCCCCTCCCCCCACATGCAGGGGCCTCTGTTTATGCTGCTACCCTTCATCTACTTCAGAGAAAATCTTACCTTTTAGGAAGGTAGCAAATGGAGAGTTAGGCACCATCAGAGTGCATGTTCTTTTAATCAGAATCTGTCACAATTTACTAAAGAATTCTGGAGTCTATGATTTAACCTGGCAAAATCTTTACAACATAATTTCCACCTGCTGTAGTCTGCAATAAAAGGCAACCATCTGGATATTGGCTAAGGCTTGGGCAGACAAACAGCGTGCTCAAAGTCCTGATGAGACTAGGACAGGGGCAACTGCAGTTCCTGAGATAGAACCAAGTTGGGGAGAAATGCAGGAGTAACAGCAACACAATTTAACAAAATTATACAATTACTTGCCTTATTCATAGAATGAAAAGGCCCACTATAAAACTGGTAAATTGCAATAACCTTAAGGAATTATCCAGAGCCCAGTGAAAATCTTTTTTTTTTTTTTTTTTTTTTGTGGGTACCGGGGGGTCGACCTCAGGACCTCGTGTGCCAACAGGCACCCGTGCCTCTGAGCGATATCACCGGCCCCTTTTTCGTATGTGGGTTCCGGGAGTCGAACTCGGGCCCTCGCGCTTGCAAGGCAGGCGCTTACGCCGCTGAGCCATCTCACCAGCCCCCCAGTGAAAATCTTGCCCTCTTCCAATCCTGCTAGGTGAAGCCATGAAGCAATACACTAATCTAAATTTGGAATCCACTTGGAGAAAGTAAGTTCAACTGTTTTCTTTATGAATGAATCAGCCCCAGTTATGAGACAGAAGTTACACTCTCTAGATGGAGGTCCTCAGACATCTCTCTCTATGCTAATGGAAGTGACTTTCAAGGTTTTTAATAACTGAAATGAGACTGTTAATGGTCAAAAATATGCCAGAGACAGATGTCAAACTCAGTGCATGGCTGCACCCATTGTACAATCTCTGCCACTTGGGGCCAAGGTAAGAGGCCCTCCAGGAGGTAAGAAGCTCCTTTGTCTGTCGTCACTGCAGCAGGCTGGGGAACGTGGTCAGGGATTGTAAAGTAAAGAAGCAGGCACCTACCTGACTTCTGCAATAACTGCAAAGGGGGAGGCGGTCACTGGAGCAGGATTGTCCCATTTCTCAAGAGGGAAGGCTCTACCCTACAAAAGGACCATCTCCATTCCATAAGGCAGAAAAAAGGGAGGCCATTTCTATCTAAATGTCAATTTGGAGTGAACTGAGTGATGAGGACACCTGTGAACTGGAGAGAAATAGTTTCCTAGACTGAGGATCTTCAGAGGCCATACAGGGTCCTATGTTTTCTGTCTCCATGGAGGAGCCTTCCATAACCTTCGACATGGCAGGAAAGAAAATAGAATTCTTTTTGTTTCTTTCTAAGCAGGGCCGTCAGTTGATTCAAGTCACTGAAGGAGCTTTTTTACGATTTTAGATAAATCAGCAGCGTACCACTGGGGATGGAGAGACTTCCTTTCATCCTTTGCTACTTGGCATCTTCAATAGCAGCATCATGTTCACAGTTCATTACCATTCTCTTCACAAATGAATGTGACACAGCCTCCTCCACCTCATGGTCAGGCAGCTTAGACAGTGAACCTTTGGTGGTCTGACAGTCACGGGAGTTATCAATGCATTTAACACTTTGCATAGGTTAGGTAACCAACCTGGCTCAAAGTCTTGAGTTGGAGCACTTTCATATATGGAAACTTTGTTTCTCCATGCTTGTTGATGAGTCAGTGCTTAGTTTCAAGAAAGGCACCAATTTCCCTGCCCACTCTGGGCGAAGGAACTGCAGCATTGAACCTTTCTTCAGTGAAGCCTTTCTGCCGCGACCTGCACAGGAAGCAGGGTCCTGAGAGGGGGTGACAGGAGATTAAGAAAAAACTATAGACACCTACTAACAGGAAAGCTGGCACCAGGTGGGACCTGACCTCTCTGATGGAGAGGCAGTGACAATGTCCTAGCCCCAGCATATTTATTTATACAAAGTAAAAAAAAAAAAAAAAAAAGGAAAAAGTGTACAACAGGATCCAAAAAACAAGTTCTCAGCATTTGCTGAGAACTCGGAGAGCAAAACATTCTCAAAGATATCTGTGCTATAGTTAACAGTGAAGAATAACAAGGCTGAGCTAGAGGTCAGCTTGTTTACACAGTCTGCCTCTGGCATTCCATGTCTTTGGGACCGGCTTTGCTCTAGTCTCAAGGAGTTTGCCAACCTCAGGCTCAGCGGTTCCGCACACCTTTCATAGTTGTGTATGATGTCATCACAGAAGAGGTTGATGTGAGTTTAAAATGGCATTTGAATGTCTTGTCAGTCAGACCAAGTAACTCATGGTCTTCTAGATCAAAGACAGCTTAGATGATCTTGATGTCTAAAGCACAACTGGTGAGTCAAGTTGCTGTTTCCTTGAAGTCTAGAGCTTTGCCTAGATCAACCACTGGTAGAGGTATTCCAGGCTTGACTGTGGCAAATAAAATGTTCAGTCATTTGGTTACCTGCACCAAGGGACTTCTCGATGGCTTCCTGATACACCAAGAACACTCCAAGGAGAACACAACCTTAATGACCTTGTATTTGGCCTTCAAGATCACCTGGGTCTGGTCCTCCCAAAACTTCAAACTTGTCAGTCAGAGAGGACACCTCTGTCACCCTTCACTTAAGTCCGACGATCAGGAACTAACTCAGAGATGCAGCAAACATTGTCACTATGCTCAGCATCATAGACACTGTCCCACCAAATGTTAGACTGCTGGCTTTGGACCCCTTGTAGAGTGCATTGTGTGCTGCTTTTAAGGCTGGCTCAGCAGACATAGGGCAACGTCTCCAATCTCAATTTCACCAATCTCCAGTGATGGACATCATGATGACTGTCCCTGTTGTCATTCTAGACCTCTATCAATACAGAAGCTGCCTTTTTATCCCTAATATTATTCTCTGGCATCACCCCTATGGATCTGCATTCACCTTCATTGGTACTTATGGGCAACCTCAAAAGGCAAGAGTTACTCCTCTCTTGGTGTGCAGATTTGAGGACAGTTTGTTCACAGATTCCCTTACAGTATTACTTAACTATGAAATCCTCCTATTAGGGAGATGTAATGACTAAAGTTAAAGCCCATTTGTGTTTGTTCAATGCGCCTGGACCTCTTGAGACTCCTAGACTACCAAATCAAGTAAAGATAATGGTATTCCATGCCTGTTATCATCAAACTTAAGGATCTCACTAAATACCCTAAGAGGCCCCAATATCCCCTGAAGCCTGAAGCTAAATGAGGTTTACAGCCTCCATAAACAAGATCTTAAACACTGGATAACTGCACCTTATAATTCTTCATGCAACCCTCCAATTCTGGCAGTAAAGAAATCAGATGGGACTTACTGTCTAGTACAAGATTTAGAGGCAATGAGGCAGTAATCCTCATGCATCTGATAATGTCCAATCCTTATACATATTTTGCTGAGTCAAATACCAACAAAAGGCTCCTGGTTTACCTCAAGGATATCACCTTCTGCATTCCTGACTCACAGTTTCTCTTTGCTTTCACCTAGCAGGACCCTGGCTCTCAATTAGCCCAGCAGTTCACTTGGACAATTCTACTGCAGGACTTTGGAAATAGTCTCCTCTTATTTGGATGAGTGCTGGTTAAAGAGCTGGTCACACTTACATTGCCACCCAGAAGCCTTCTACAGTATGTGGGTGACCTTTTATTCTGCATTGCCACTAAACAGGAATCTGATTTAAACAGTTACTACCCTCCACAAACTTGTATCTTACAGGTACAAGGTTTCACCCTCAAAGGTGCAGATTGTTCCCAAAAGGTAAAATTCTTGCCTAGTCCTAACTTCTGGAAGGAGACATTTATCTAATTCTAGAAAGTAAACCATTCTAAATATGGCTCGCCCAGCCTTGTATTTCCCTTCTTGGAAATGGTGGGTGTAGCGCAAATTGTCCTCTGAAGCCTAGCCAGTGTAACTGCATCTTGTGGTGAGACCCTGGTTAGTTGTCCAGCACCCCCACCCCCCACCAAGTTCTTCAGCTGTGTGCCAGACTGCAGCACAGGTGGGTCATCCACCACCAAGTCTAGACAGTGCTTGCTGAGACCAGCAGTTTCTTGATAAAGATAGGACGGGAATAGAGTACACACTTTTTCCAAGGACCCCTGTGCTACTGTTCCTTTTGCTATTCTAATTAGTGCTGTATAAAACCAGTAGCCTAGCATGGGAGGGTGGAGACTTAAATGGTACGGCAGCCTGAAGTCATCTACTGCTATGTAAGTAAGATCTAATAAACTCATTTACTCACCATGCTGGGTTTACATTGTTTTTTGGACTGTCAGCTCCCTCTAGATTTGGAGGTAGATATTTCTTTTATGTCTTCCCAAGAAATTTATGCAACACCTGGAATCTGAGCAAGGACCTGACAGATCCAAAGTAGAGTCAGGGAATAGCATCTGTGGGAGAATCCCAGGGTGGTCATTCTCCTCCATATCTACGGGGTGGTGAGCCCGCCTAGATGGCTGGGGTTCACCCAAAAAATGCCTAATAGACAGCACCCTCAGGTCCTGAAGGTATTCTAGATGAGACAGAATTGCAGAAGTGTCTGTGGAGGACCACCAGCACGGCTCCTTGAAAGAAGAGCATTTGTCTCCATTTTGGCTACACCTGGCCCTGATTCCATGTACTGATATGTACAGAGCTGGCCAGAATATTTCCTTATCCCCTCAATTGGCTTTAAGCAATGCAAATGGGTCTAGCCAAGGTGCCGATGTGTAGTCTCTAAAGCAATGCAACAGGTCAGTGATGCCCCACCTATAGCGTCCAACTAGTATACGTGAGCTAGGCTGAGTGATGCCACCACGCTGTTGGCTGAGACTGAGGCTCAAGAAAGAACCTACAACGTCTCAGGGCATGAAGATTAGCTGAAGCACCAACCCCAAAACACAAGATCCTTCCTCAGAAGATC
This sequence comes from Erethizon dorsatum, assembly GCA_028451465.1. NCBI lineage: Eukaryota > Metazoa > Chordata > Mammalia > Rodentia > Erethizontidae > Erethizon > Erethizon dorsatum. The sequence continues at coordinate 49,926,686 of CM051837.1, read as the reverse complement.
AGTCTTTCTGCATACCTCTCTCTGCGTATTGCAGAGGTGCTATCATGCCTCCTACCTAGCCCAGCTCACAGCATTCACGTACTTCCTGCCATTCTCACAGTCACTCATCCCCGAGGTGCTCCCCTCTCCACAAATTAATATAATCCAGGTTTGGCCCTGGGTTGAGGCCTTTCTTCTGGTTAGCCATTGTTCTAACTGGACTTAGGAACCCCTTGGCTCCCCACCACTATGGATATGTGTTTATCTCTTTATTCTCACTGTGGGTTGCACTGGAAGTGGTAGATTAGAATTACTTATTGGAATTCCAATAAGTTTTCCCTGGGATTACAAATGTGGACTCCTCTGGACTGCGATGAGGCAGATGGTATGGGATCTCTATAGTGCTGTCACTGCTATAGCATGGCTCTTGTAGGTAGTAAGATACTGAGGCTGCTCAGTTGTCTGCCAGAGGGAAATTACTTGAAGGAGGAACTCTAGCATCAAAAGGATGTGCAAGTAGCATCCTTTGCTTTAGCCTCTGAAATTAGATAACAGGGAGGACAAGATAGGAGTCCTAGCCTGTCATTTCTTACAGCTAGGGAGGGTAAAAGGAAAAGAGAGCAGAAGACTCTGATAACAAGGAAGAAGGACTGGAAATGAGCATTGTGGATGATACCCCGCCAAGTCTGACCATTAATACAGAGGAGGGGAAAGTCCATGATTCAGCACGAATATGGAGACATTAAGAACAGTCGTATTCAGAAGGCTGGCATCATCAGGGAACACTCTGCCTCTGATCTACTTGTTAGGGAAATCTAAGCAAGTAAAGAGCTTCTGACTGCCTGGTTTGTGAGGCTTTAGGATAGGGGAACAGATGGGATCAACCCAACCATTATGGAGGCCCAAAAGCTGAGCAATGTAACAACCCATCATCCCTGAGACAGAGGCTGCAGAATTTCCAGCAATATAAGATAAATCACATCCTTATGGATTGGCTCATATGGGCTAACAAGGACACCTGGATGTCATCTGTTGAAGTCCCTGTGAATATTAGGAAATGGAAAATTATCGAGGAGAGGAAGGCAGTGTTATGGGAGCTGGGGATGTGGGAGATTATTTTTGATGCCCAGTTCACCAGGCCAGATAGAAACACATTTACCAGGAATCTGAGATGAAAGTTAATCCAAAGGAAGGTTAATCCCAAGAAGTAGTATGGGACCCCTGGGGCCTTGTTAACCTACTCATGGAGCGTGACCTCTATGAAGTGGAGAGGCTTCAGCAGATCTAAGCAACTCGGATTGCTATGCAGAGTATGCAGTGTGTTAAAGAAACTTCAGGTGGGGAACCAAGCAAAAGACCCCATTCAGATGACCAGAAACCAAATATGGTAGGATTTGTGCCATGCTGGAATTCTGTTAGAACAGATCAATGAAAACAGAATTCTGTTATGGTAAGTTTATGGAGGGCTCAAAAACTAGAACAACAGTTCACTAAGAAGGGAAAATGGATGTACTGTATGTTGTCGAGCTTTCAGTACCACTTGTTGAAGAAGCAAAAGAACTCATGTGGTGAGAACCTCAGCCACTTCTCTGATGGGAAGGGGGGTAATACAACATAGTCTGAGAGTAAGCGCTATACAGGGTGACCAGAAGCCTCATGAGCTGCACATTTATTGGTCCCGTACTAATGTACAAAAAATGTGGGCCTCTACCAGAATGATTGCCCTAATTTATGGCAATCCCCACAAGCATAAAGGGCAATGGGCCAGTGTAGATGGACATGGAGATAGAAGAGTACAGGTAGAGAAGACTACAGCAGTACTAGGGATAGGCAACTATCCTCTGGGCATATACTGCTTGTACCCCCCCATGATAACATACTAGGGGTGGATTTTTCCTGTGTTTCCATCCTCTGGGAAGACTTGATACTTTGAAGCAGGTGTATCAACAACACTGTAGAGTCATTAGTGGCCCTGTTAGGCTGTAGGTGCTAGCTGTATCTCCTCCTCGCTTACTTTAGAGTCTTCCCTGCTCAGGGCCATCTTAATTGGTGGATATGACATTGCTTCTTCCACTTGTCAGGAAGTTTAGATGAGAGGAGTCTTTGGATAACTGATAGTCATGCAAAGAGCTATCCACTTTCCTCACACAGGTTGGAGAACATAGCAGGTGTGAGCTCATACCCCTTACAGTGCCATAGCTAGAGTTTGTGCCACTTGGGGCAGTTCTTCAATTTGCTGCCTTTCAACATATCTGAATGGAGTAAACTGTTACAATATCATATTCGTTCTGGTCAATAATGCCAGCCAAAAAATTTGCCACTGGGGTAGACCACTTCCTTCCCCCTCACCCCAGCTACACCACTGGTCCTTTAAACCTTAGTATCTTCACATAAGGAAACTTGTCTTCTCCATGCAACTCAATCACTCATCGCTCTGTTGCTAAGAATGTTCCTATCTAGTGACCTATGCCCAGAAAAAGTGCAGCTGAATTCAAACCATCAATGGTCACATATGGTATCGTTTCAAAGAAAGAGATAATCTAAAATTGGCTAATAGATGTGACCCATTGGCCCCAGTGATTCATGACCATCAAGCTTAAAAAGCACTGGGCTGGTGATATAGGTCAGTGGCATAAGCACCTGCCTGGCAAGTGCAAGGTCCTGAGTTCGGTTCCTAGTACCCACATAAAGGAAAAAAAAAAAGCGCCTTGCCATTTTTTTTTTTACAAGTCCACAGATTACAAGCCAAGTTGCAGTCTCCTTAAAATCCACGAAGTTCCCTAAAACTTTACAGCAGCTCTAGGCCCCTGCACCTTGTGGGGACTGACTTCCCATCCCCACTCCTTTGGGTGTCCTTGTACATCCTCCAAGAATTTCTCTAAATCTGTGGTGCCAAGAATACTGAACCCTGTGAAAGGAAGACTGTAATGTCAGTCTTGAAACAACACCCAGCTCTCTCTAGATTCGAGATGGACGTACAACAGGATCACGGTGACCAGGTGAAACTACTACAATGACTTCCCAGACCATCCTCACGCTGAAATCAAAGCAAAGGCCCCCGCTTTCTCCCTGCCAGGATGGCCCTCTTTTGGAAGTTGCCTACCACTCTCTTGCAGTGTATTAATAAATTTAAATAATAAAATTTTTCTTAAAAAAAGAGGAAACAAAGAGATGGATGTAGGGAGAAGAGGGAAGGGGAAGGAAATTTTAAAAAAGGAATTAAGATGTATTATGTACATGTACCAATTCCCCACAAGGAATGTAAACATGTACCACAAACATGTACTAATAAAATAAATAAAAATAAAAATAATAAAACTATATTCTTTGACTGTTGGTAAATTTTTACCTCCTGTGATTATGACCTTACGTACACTGTCTCATACAACACCTACCAGTTCTAAAGAGAGACAGCAATACAAGTGGACTGACGTCTTTCCTTAAAAGCTAATAATAATCACCAGCACAACCTCTCACTTGCATTGGCTCTCTGTACTTTCTCTACCTATTGCTTCATTTAATCCTCATCATAATTCCTGAATAGCATCAACTAGTACATGGAAACTCAAAAATTTCTGTGTTCTTAATAAGTAAATGGAAGCTCAGATATTTCAATCAATTGGCTACAAATCACCACAATGTGGTGGGGTCCACCATCAAGCCCATATCACGTCAAAAGCTCATATCCTTAACCACTATGTGATTCATCCCAGTGCTCTTTCTAGTGCATTACGTGTGAAAAAAATTAACTGAAAATTTTTCAAATGAAGAGAGACGAGGGTGAAAATAGTTTTCCTTAATGAAGAAAGTTATGATAACCTATGTGATCAGACAAATGCAGACCCGTCCTGCAGAGGCTGGAGAAAGGACTCAGGGACCCAAATGTGAGATTCCCTGGCTATTTATCCGCCTCTCCTGATTCCTGTCCTCTCCCTTTTCAGGAAGTGGCAGCTAGCACCAGGCTCTCCAGCCTTTCTGCTGGCTCTGCGAAAGTGCCACAAGCAGAGTCAGTCTGTACATCCTGAACACAGGCCAGGTCCAAGAGCCAGGCTAACAAGACAAAACTGTTTCCATGGGATTCGACGGGGATGGGGCTTGTTTGCAGGAATGGAAGAGCCTCCCACACTAGGTGTTACCTTTTAGCTTTAACCTTCATTCAAGCACAAGGTTGGTGGAATTCACATAGGAGTATCCAGCCACAGCCCTGATGAGACTAATGAGGTGAGAAGCAGATGAGGACAAAATACATGGACTAGAGCAGAAACTGGTGGGGCAGAAACAGAAGTAGTAACAGAGTCTTGACTCTGCAAGGGTATACACAACAGTGGGACTGAACAGTTCTCTCTATATATACCCTGGCTGTTTTTACCAGAACACTAGCAGGGAAACCTACTTCCTCTTTACTGTGGGGGTGGGAGCTAGGACAGCTGCAGGGAGCCTAGGTCAGCGTTCCTTTTGCTTCCGCTAGCGCACCTTCTCCGGAATTCAGGACTCTTCTAAGGCGCCCTCTGGTGGGCGCTGTCTGAAAGCTGTAGCAAGCGTCTCCTGCCGCTCTGGAGACAGCTAGCTGCCTTGTGTCTGGACTACCCTAGACCCGATGAGCCAGAGGATGAAATGACTCCATCAGCCATCCCCTCACTTGTCTGCAGCTGACCAGGCCTAATGGCCTGGAACAGCCAGGGCTGGGACCCCCGTGGGGTAGGGCCGGTGGGGGCGGGCTGGCAGGTCAGACAACAACGGTCAGGGCCCTGACCTTGGGCAACTTTGCAAGCCATTTCAATTCCATAAATATTTATTGTATTGTTTTCCTAGGGCAACATGAGTAATGGACACGAATCAATTAAAGAATAACATAAAGTGTAATTAAGTGCCAAATTTGGCCACAGGTATCACAAGTGCTACAGAAATTTGGGTGGTGATGGGGTAGAGGTTAGCATGGAAGAGTAATGTAATCTGAGTATTCATGCACAGGCTGGGTCTCTAGACAGCCTATCCTAGTGTCAGTCCCCTAATATTTCTCTTGCCACTTCCAGTCTTGTTCATGGTTGTATAATTCTCCTCTTTCACGTGTATACCCGTATTTACAGCAGCACAACTCATAATAGCTAAATTTTGGAAGCAGCCTGTTCATCCTATCAACAGATGAATGGATAAAGAAAATGTGCTATTTGTGGATAAAGAAAATGTGGTATTTTTACACAATAGAGTACTACTTGGTAATAAAGAAGGAGAATAAGTTCAAGTCATTTGTGGGCACACAGATACACCTTGAGACCATTGTGTTAAGTAAAATAAATCAGACACACCAGCTTAAATATCACACGCTTTCTCTTATATGAGAAACCCAAAGTTTAAATAAAGAATAAAATAAAAGATAGATAATAGGAAACAGAAATGTAGACCTTTCGCAAAAGGGGTCCAAGAGATGGAAGGAGGGCATAGAGGAAAGAGATGTAAAAAGAATTAATATGTTTATGTTCATGTACCAACTCCCAATGATAAATGTAATCTTTACATACTGCAAACATGTACAAATAAGTTTTTTAAAAATTCTTCTCTTTCCAAATGATCCTCCATAATGCCCCCTGATATTCTAAAAAGAAAATCACTTCTTAAATCTTTATCTGTTATCTACCAAAGGGCAGCCCATTTCTTTGGGGGAATGAACAAGTGAAATGAGGAAATCCTAATATCCATTAATAAAGCATTTATCTGACCTCTGTTCCCACTTAACTCCTGCCATTTGAATTCCAGTTACAATGAATTACTGGGAAGTTTCCCCATTCTGTTTGTTTCTGCAACTTACAATGCTGCTTTTTTTCTCCTATTCCTTCTCTTCACTTGGCCCTTTATCAACTTTTCTGACAAATGTAGGCTTTATTACCTCCAAAATTCTATTGTGAATAACTTCCTGTATCCCCTCAAATATCCTACATTTCTGCTGATATCACTGAATTATCCATTTCTTAAGGACAAAAATTCAAGCTTCATCCCCTACCCAGTGCCTGCCTCAAAGTCCACACCGCCTAAATGTCTGTTAAAAGATTAAAGGCTGAGATTAAGTCTTGAGACCAAAAAAAGAAAAAAAAGAAAACCCCACAGGGCATGTCGGGTTGTGATTTGACTACAGAGGAAGTAAGGTGTTAGAAAAACGAAGGGAGAAAAACGGAACCATCAGGAAATATCATGTCATGGAGGCCATTGGAAGTCCATTCCTTACTCTCTACCTTCTGTGTAAAACCTTTGCTTAGGGCATACGAAAGATGCTTCAGACTTAGTGCCTAATATGAAGGCTCTCCTCTAAGTAAGTACTGTGCAAAAGATGATTTCAGGAAAGTTATTTAATCTTCATGTATCTTAAGGATCTTCAGCAATAAAATTGGAAAATACTTTAATGAATATAGGAAACCCCTTTTTAAATCTCTAGTAAATGTCAATCTATCCAAGCTCCTAAATTGTAAGAACAAGAGAAATTTGCTTGTGGTAAGAGATTTGAAAATTGGGAAAATGAGAATTCAGACATATGTGAATGAGTGCTCTGAAGTCACTCATACTGTACATGACTTATAAAGGGCAGCAGAAGCTGAGGAGAAAGGAAACTCTATAACTTACATGAAAGGTGATTGGTACAAACTACCTTAACATTAAGCCATATATCACTAGAGATATATGATTGGTAGCTACCTCTAGGTATGAAGTCTGTTGTCATTTGCGACAGATGCTCAGGTGAAACTGCCAATAAAAATTTCAGTGGATTTACAGGCCTTGGCCCAGTTCAAAGACCAGTATTTTTTTGTCATTTGTTGGTCCAGGTCAAGAGTTAACTCTCACGAGCAGACTAATATGTGCATTGCCTCTGGTTCCTTAACACCCCTGCATCTATTTTGAAGTACTCTCTGAAAGTTGCCTTTTATCAAAATTTTCTTCTGGACTTCACAAACATTAAGTGTACCATAAGCACATTATTCTTAGATATCAGTATGTTTTAAGAAAGGTACAAACGCTGTAATAGCAGAGAATTTTGACAATACATTGCATATTCAAGGAGTAGACACTTACGTTTTCTTCTAGGGAGCAGGTAAAATTTAATAGTGCTGGTCATATCTGAGAAGGTCCATGAACAATGAAGAGGATTTTGGAAGATGGAGATGTTGGGAGGTGGATAGGTAGGTAGGTCTGATGGTCAAACAGCATGCAGATAGAACAATTAGGGCTTGTATGAGGAGGAGCAAGTAGTGCCTTCAGTTGGAACAGATCCTGTTGGGTTGTGGGAACTAGGATTTAGAGTGTATGATAGGATGTACGAATTTGAATGAATTTAATCATTCAACTGAATGACTAAACAGTCAGGAAGTTAGATGAACAAAGAAATGCCCCAGTATAATTATTCTGCAGCACTGGCTATGATGGATTGCGTATGTGATAGCAGGACCCTCTCACTCAAGCTGGGGCTCTATTTTATATAAAGTAGAAAACGTAGAAACCAATTTATCTACAAGAATCTTATGACTGGCAGGACATAGTAGCGCACGCCTACAATCCCAGCACTTGGGAGGCCGAGGCAGGAGGATTACCGTGAGTTCAAGGCCAGCCTGAACTACACTGTGAGACCCCATCTCAAAAAACAAAAACAACAACAACAAAAGAATCTTATGACTCCTTATTAAATTCATGATCCCTAGTAGCACCCTTAATTAGGATTGGACCATCTCAAACTTGATCCAATATCAAAAGCATAACAAATAATTCAAGCCTGACAAGACTGGCGCACACCTGTAATCCCAGCCACTCCAGAGGCTGAGAGGCAGGAAGATTGAGAGTTTGAGGCCAACCTGGCCAATGCAGACTCATTCTCAAAAAAAAAAAAAAAAAAAAGAAAAAGAAAAAAAGAAAGAAAGAAAGAAAGAAAGAAAGAAAGAAAGAAAACATAGTTCATAGGTTGGAGCGTGTCAGCAATCCACATACCATGATTAAAAAATCCTGTCATTTACAAAGGAAACAAGATGGGTAGCAGTTCTTGTAAGCTTTTCAGGGTTAGAGAGAAAAAAATCTCTATTTCCTCATTTCTTAAAATGGAGTTAGCAATTCTATCTCTGTGTTTGTGAAGAGCGAATGGTGTAAGTAACAGAATGCTTGTAATCCACACAGTAAGTACTCAGCACACATCAGCTGTGATCGTCATCAACATCGTCATCACATGGTAATTGTCACATAAAGAGACAGCTGGAAACAAGAGAATGCACTGATGCTCTGAAGGAATGAATGTGGAAAGACTAGATGAAGAACTAAACCATATGATATGACCATGGTAAACAATAGAAAGAAGGCAGGAAGAAAGGGAGAGAAAATAGAAAAGGAAGGAAAGACATGGATTAGAGTAAAAGTATAGAAATCAAAACTAAAAAGAAGGTCCATAAAGAGTAATGGCATTTAATATTGTTTAAGTTCAGTACAAGAGGATGCCGGGAAGGCCACTGGAGACTTAATGTTGACACAGTCCTTGGGAAAGCATTTTCAGTTCAGCCGGAGAGAAGGGAGTCAGCTTGTGGTAAGCGGAGAAGGAGCAGGAGCACTGTGCTGTCAAATGGCCGTGCAGGAATGTAAAGAAGGAGTGGGATATTCTACATTTCTGGATTTTTCTCCTTCTTGCTCAGCCTCCATAGACAGAGTGACAGCACAAAGTTACAAAAAAAAATGTAGTTTATAGAATCAAAGACAGTAGTATGTAGTGGAACCATGACCCTAAGTTCATGACTTGCTCTTCAATGCCCACCCTCAGTTTTGAAATTAAACATCTGCTTGCCTCTACATTGACTTCATTTTCAGTTTCCTCAGGGGCTGGTGGGTTTTGGCATTATGTAAGCATTCTGAGGGCATGATGCATTGAAGAGGAGTGAACCAACACTCTTTGTGGTGGGGTTTTTTGTTTTTTGTTTTTTGTTTTTTTCTTTTTAGCAAACAAAGAACTGTGATATACTGCTTGTATTTTTTCTAGCCACTTTTTCAATTTCTCAAGGATCCTAGTGCCGTTTTCCAAGCTTTAATGTTTATAAGAATCACTGTGGACAGTGCTTAAAAATATAGGTTTGCAAACCCCTTACCTAGAAATTCTAGATGGGCCCCTAGCATATGTACTTTGGGCAGTTGTCACAAGTGATTCTTATAGTCAGACACATTTGGCAAACTTTAGCCAAGAATTCATGCTTTCATTACTGGCAGCTAGAGAAAACTTCCAGAATCTTTCCTGCCTGAAAAAAAATTTTTATATTGTAAAAGGAAACTCGTCTGAGTAGGTAGACTATTTATACATGTACTACACATACCATAGTGTATGGTGTAATTCTGTCATACTTCTAAAGGTGCATAAGAGTCCTATGATAAAAGTTGTGTATAATCTGAATAGTATGGTATGTAGTTGAGGGTATTGTGTTGTGCTCATTACATCTTAAAGGTAGAAAGTCAAAATGATAGAAGTATTAGGTTTCAAATACCACTTTGTGAGGTGTAAAAGCCTCACAATCATGTCTGAAACCTTTGATGCTCAGTTGCAAACAGTGGCTTTGGAGTCAATGTAGAGGAGAAACCAATTATGATTTAAAATGTCCTTATAAAAAGCTTTAATTGAAAAAGGGTCCTTATATTAACCTGAGCTAATTTAAATTCAGAAACTTTCAACAAATTGACCCTAACCTTCCACCCTGAAAACTTGTCTTTCATTTAAAATGAAAATGTAAAGCAGTCTTTATATTACATTAGCACACTTTGCCAAGACTTAACGGCAATATATTTTACATCTTCAAATTCTTACTCCTTGATTTTGCTGGAAATAAAATACTACTCAACTGATTTTTTTCAAAGTAAGGTAAAATAATTTATTTTGATAAATGCATACTATACTTTCTTTCCAGTTTCTCATGGCAAAAGATTAGGCTTAACAGAGATTTCAGCTTGAGAGCAAAAGGAATGAAAAAGGAAACAGTTCTGTACTTGGTTCAGAACAATTACACTAACTTGACTAAAATTCTGTTCAATTTTGTTTCTGGATGAAAAGAAAATAGAGCAGAGATAAGTTCTGATCTAAAAAAATAGGTATTTATTATAGCAAAAGGAGAAATGGGGGAAATAAATATGAGATGGTAGGAAATAATAGGTATTAATAGGAAACATACCAAAAACCTTTGCTCTACTGAAGAACACTGACTACTTTTATTTTATTCAAGCCAGACAATAAAATCCCACTCCTGCCCCTCAAAAAAAAAAAACCCAACTTTTATGCTTTAATGAGTGTTTTCATTCCCAGCACCATTCCTTCTAAGAAGGAGTACATGGGATGCCTTGTAACTAAATTATTCACAAAATTAGGCCAGAAGTTCCAAGTATTTCAGGATGATGTTGGTAATGCAGCCTGTGGACTATGAGAAAATCTGACTACAGGTGGGTTGTCATGAATCCATGTTGGCGTCTTATTGAATCTGGCAACCTTCAGTTGACAAATTTATTAATAAGATTTTTATTGACTAATTTACCATTATTATGCACTTGGTCTTCCTTCTTTTCCCTCTTTTTTGCTCCTTTTAGGTTGGTTAATTCATTCATTCATTTGTTCAATGGAAGCAGTAATTTCCATTCTAAGATCCTTGAGGTCCTAAGAATCCTGTAATGTCATAATGGAGAGTCAGGTGTGGGGTGTGCAAAATTATATTTAGTATCTCAAAAATCTCAACAAATTATACATTTACTGTAGATAAAGGTACACAGAAAAAAAAAAGGTACACAGATTTTTTTGTGTGTGTGTGGGTACCGGGGGTCGAACTCAGGACCTCGTGCACCATCAGGCACCCGTGCCACTGAGTGATATCACCGGCCCTTTTTTTGTATGTGGGTCTCAGGACTCAAACTCAGGACCTCATGCTTGCCAGGCAGGTGCTTATGCCGCTGAGCTATCTCAGCAGCCCCATGTACACAGATTTTTTTAAATGTATGACTGAATTTCTTTATTTCTCTCCAGAGTTAAGTCAGCAGAGTATAGTGATATTCGTTATCTCATGTCTATGTAATGTGTAGCTTTATATGTAATTGATTAATCAAAAACAAAATAGGAAAACATAGAAATTATGTAAGTATACTTTACTTCTTGAGGTTTCAAAATCATGGAATTGGATGGGGGAGGAAAATTAAAAGTAACCCTTGGTGGTTTGAAAGCTTGGGAACTACTGACTTAGAAAATGGTACAAAAAGAGCATGGTCTAGTCATGTATCTCAGATCAGATGCCCATATTTATAAGTCAACTCTTATTGAAACACATCCATCATCTATGGTGTTTTCTCGCTATAGTGGTACAGCTGAATACTTGCCACAGAGACCAGCTGCTTACAGATAGTGGCCATTGTTATACTTACAGACATGGCAATATTTTTATTCTCTCTAGTGAGGAAAATAATTGATTAGCCCTGACTATAGGTTATGAAAGAGTTTCTCAGAGTGTGAACCACTGACCACGGTTTATCAAGATCACTTGAGCAATTCATTGTGGGAAAAATTGAGAAAGATTTTTTCAGATGGACCAAGTAGATTACTTGGTGTCTACAAAAGAAAACCTGGATTAGTCTAGCATAATCTGCTAGGTTTTCTGATTTTCCAAGTTCTTTGAGCCTTTCAGTGTCTTTGAGCTATCTGCAATTCTGTAAATTATAGATCACTAAGGGTAACATAAATAATTCTTGTCTAAAGACATGTAAATTTCTGGTTCAGATAAAGTCCCTCTACCATCTCTATCCCTCCACTTCCTATCAAGAAGTCAGTTTTGAATCTATGAAGCAAATCCATTTCAATGTTCCTTGCTGCATACATTGTGGCTCTTTGAAGTTCTATAGAACTTCATTTTACTGGCTTCCACATTAACAAATGAGTTTAATAAAAGCCTTAGATACGTATTTATTTTGTATTTGTCATGATTTACCCTCTTTTAAACAATTTTCCTTTAATATTACTAAAAACATAAGTTCTGAGATCCATGTTAGACCTATTGAGTCAGTTCAATATCTCAGTCTAAAAGCCCAAGAATCTTTCTTGTTAATAAGTTCTTCAGTGACTTTTGAGCATACAAATGTTTAATAACCTCCGAGTTCTATTGATCATCCCTAAGGGGCATATAAATTATTGTATTTATATTTATAATTCCACTCTTACTAAAACAAACTTTCAGTTGCAAAAATTGCAACCAGTAATGGGTAGATTAATAAAAAAAACTCCAGTTAAAAGAATCATAAAATGTATTACAGATACACCTTTAAAACTTAACATAAAATACATGTATGAGTAAATCAAATTTGCCAGTTTTGACTGATACAGGGTCAAAGCCTTGAAGGTATTCACTGACTGGAGTTTCTTGCAGAAGCGAAGCCAAGGATGTCATCAGTTTCTATTTCATTTTCAGTAAAATGAAAACTGGATCCTTGATTTTACAGTGTTCCCCATTTACTTTCAGTTGTCTTGCTTATGATTAACTTAACAGCAACCGTTTCAGTGTCTCATCTTTCCAATAGATACAGCTTAATTTTTTACAGAAACAACTGTACTATTTTATACTCATTCTCTCAGTTTAAACAGCATTTGATAAGATTATATTATTCCAGTAACAAAAAAAATAGTGTAAACATACTTGTTTGGGAACAAAAACAATTACCTCTTAAACAATCTACAAGTAGTGTGACAGGAGCAGAAAATGCATGGATATTCAAGATCCCTTGAGAGAAAGTTTACCTTGGCCATCTGTCAAAAGATTGCAGAGACCTGGAGAGTCTCGGTGAATGAGGCAGATCAGTTAAATGGGTCAGTGAAGGTACCATAGACTGCTTTTTAATTTTGCTTCATAGTTTGTGAAGAAAATACTTTAGAATAGGGCTAATTGTTTTGGAAAACAACAAGATGGCAAATATTTTAGACTGCCATGCAGTAGCAGTCTCTGTGGCAACTATTTATCTCTGCCAAAGTAGTAGGAAAGCACTATAGATGATGGACATTATCCAATAAAATTTGATTTACAAATAGAGGCATCTGATCTGAGAGCCATGCCTAGACCTTGCTCTTTTTATTCTATTTTCTAAGTCAGTAATCCCCAACATTTTTAACCACTAAGAATTACTTTTAATTTTCTTCCCCCATCCCAATAGGTTTTGCAAACCGTAAAACAACACAAATCATATTTATTATATCATCTTTGCTTGCCAATTTTTGTTTAACCAATGACGTATCAAACTATACATTAGATCAGTATGAAATAACCAGTAACACTCTACCCTACTGACTTAATTCTGGATAGTAATCAAGAAATTCAGTCACCTGTTTCAAAAATCTGTGCACCTTTATCTAAGGTAAAAATGCAATTTGTTGAGATTTTTAAAATACCAAGTACAATTTTTGTACATCCCCACACCTGACTCTTTAATGTGAATCTTAAGATGTAGGGAAAGTTAGACTGGAAACTGTACTTTGAACACATAAATGAACAAACCAAACAAAACAAGCACAAAGAGAGAGAGAAAAGGAAAAGCTTATCTAATAATCCTAAATTAATAAAACTGTATTTCATAAACAAATTTGTCAATTGAGGGTGGACATTTTATTAATAAAAATATCAATGTGGATTCATGATGACTATCAGATTTTATTTTAGCCCATTGACTGTATTACTAATGTCATCCTAAAATACTCAGAACTTCCAGCCTAATTCTGTGAATAATTCAGTTAGCAGGCACCGCCTCCCCCTTTAATAGAAGGAGTGGCACTCAGAACGAAAATCATTACAAGATAAAAGTATTTCCCCCTTCCAAGGAGTGGGATTTTGTTGTCTTGCTTGAATGAAACAGAAACAGTAAATATTCTTTAGCACACCAGTGGCCTTTCTCATGTTTCTATTAATGTCTATCGGTTCCTATAATCTTAGCTGTATTTCCTCAGTTCATCATTTTACTATCTTAAGTTCTTGTCTACTTTTTCATATCAGAGCTATATGTTTCTGATTTCTTTTCTTTTCATCTAAAAAACTAAACAAAATTTTAGTAAAGTTAGTGCAGTTGGTCCAAACCCTATTTAGGCCTGACTCTCCACTTTCATTCCTTCTGCTCTCAAACTGAAATCTCTTGTAAGCCTATTTTTGGGGGTGGGGGCAGGAGAAAACTGAGAAGAGAGTACAGTATGCACTTGTCAAAATAAATTTTTTCCTTGCTTTAAAAAAATAAACTGAGTCATATATTGTTTCCAGCAAAATCAAGAAGTAAAACTTTGGAAATGTAAAATACATTGTTGTTAAGTCTTGGCAAAATTGGAGAAGTGACTCAAAAAAAAAAAAATACAAGTAGAATTTCAGAATTCATCCTCTGCTAAAAAACAAAGCATTGGCTCAGCCTTCCTCAGTGGATCAATGCCAGAATGCTCAGAATGCTTATGTAATGCCAAATACCAAAGACACTGGAGAGAATTGAAAGTGAAATTAATACTTACTGCATACAATTTTCTAGTTTGTTTTAGATCTTGCTATATAACCACATATCTAGTTCATACAGTTAAAGGTGGCAAATTAATAGTTACCTCAGTTTGTCATTTTCTAGGCTATGTTTGATGCTATTGTTATTGCTGATTGTACCACTTTAGCCAAGGTGTTCTAACTGTTCTAGTCAGTTATTCTTCCTGGTATACCAATACTGAAATTGCCTAAGGGTAATAAAAAATACTATATGCCAGTGCCAAAGAACCAGGGCTGCGCCAAGTAGGGAGCAACTTCTCCTCCCCAATAAGTTGAAGAGGTAGGATCTTGCAACAGATTCAAAACCCAATAGCTAGCTAAGCCTAGAAGACACCTCTGATGAGTAGTCATTTCATAAGAGCTCTAAGTACTAGCAATAGAACTACTTACTATAGGCAATTTACAAGCTTCAATCCAGGAATTAAACTTAAAAAAAATATAAAAAGAGAAGACACTTAAACAAAATGCAATCCCAAAAGTCCAACTCACCAAAGGCAAACCCAGGGGGCAATGAGGTGGGGCAACCCAAAAGCCACCCACTTAGACTCTCTGAAGTGGTAACAGCAGAAATAAGAAAGCAGATGAATGAGGCTCTAGAAAAAAAAAAAAAAAAAACAAGGGCCGGTGAGATAGCTCAGCGGCATAAGGGCCTGCCCGGCAAGCACGAGGTCCTGAATTCGACTCCCGGTACCCACATACGAAAAAAGGGCCAGTGATATTGCTCAGCAGCACGGGCGCCTGCTGGCACACTAGGTCCTGAGTTCAACCCCCGGTACCCACCAAAAAAAACAAAAAACAAATCAGAAATAATTTCTCAAATAACTACAGAGATGGGGACCATCATGAAAGACATGCTTAGTTACTCTAGAGCAGATACAGATTTTTTAAAAAAAGGGGAGCTTATAAAAATGATGGAACACATGAACGTCCAACATAGGAAAGAAAGGGAATCCAAGAAACAGACTCAAACAGATATCCAGGGGTTTAAAAATTCCACTGAAAGTATATGCAGCAGAATAAGCCAATGTGAGAATCTCAGATATAGAAGACAGGATTATGGTTAGCAATCAAGGTTTCTTAAAAATAGCAAAGAATAATGAGAAATCAATCCACCAACTGCTAGATGATGCAAAGAAGAATAACATATGATTGATTGGAGTCCATGAAAGCAGGAGATAACACAAATGACATAAAAAACCTGTGCACAGAAGTCATGGCAGAAAATTTCCCAAGCAGGGAAAAAGAATCTGACATACAGATAAGTGAGGCATATAGAACTCCAATTAGCCATGATCAAAAAAATCAACACTAAGGCATATAATAGTCAAGATCCCAGAAATACAACACAAGAACAGAATATTAAAAGCTGTTAGAGAAAAGAAACAAATCAACTATAAATGAAAGCCCATCAGAATTACAGACGACTTTGCAAAGCAAATCCCCAAGTAAAGGAGAGCTTGGAGTTAAGTCCTTCTAAAGAAACTATCTTTCAAAATTGAAATTATCTTTCAAAATTGATGGAGAGGGCCAGTGAGATAGCTCAGCAGCATAAGTGCCTGCCTGGCAAATGTGAGGTCCTGAGTTCAACTCCTGGTACCCACATAAAGGAAAAAAAAGGGCCGGTGATATTGCTCAGCCTCATAAGCGCCTGCTGGCAAGTGCAAGGTCCTGAGTTTGACTCCCGGTACCCACATTAAAAAAAAATTGATGGAGAAACAAGCAACTTCCATTACAAAGAACACCTGAAGAAATTCATGAACATCAAACCAGCATCCACAATGTTTGGAAAGATATTCTAGAAAGAGATAACAAGGATTATAACTCCATGAACCCCATCAGGAGGAATCCACCAGGCAAGGCAAACAAACAAACAGAGAGGGAAAAAAAGGATGCCAACAACAGGAAAATAGCATGATAAGGATAAATCAATACATATCAGTTATAACCATCAATGTTAATGGTCTCAATTCATCAGTCAAAAGAAACAGACTGGCAGAATTTATCAAGAAGAAATATCCAAGCCAGGCATGGTGGCACATGCCTGTAATCCCAGCACTCGGGAGGCTGAGGATTGCCATGAATTCGAGGCCAGCCTGGGCTACATAGTAAGACCCTGTCTCAAATAAAAAGAGAAAAAACAAGAAGTAATATCCGACAATATGCTGCATACAAGAAGCACATTTAGGGCCGGTGAGATGGCTCAGCGGCGTAAGCGCCTGCCTTGCAAGCGCGAGGGCCCGAGTTCGACTCCCGGATCCCACATACGAAAAAGGGGCCGGTGATATCGCTCAGCGGCACGGGCGCCTGTTGGCGCGCGAGGTCCTGAGGTCGACCCCCCGGTACCCACAAAAAAAAAAAAAAAAAAAAAAAAGAAGCACATTTAATCCAAAAATAAATTCATAAATTGTAAGTCAAAGGATGGAAAACAACACTCCGTGCAGCAAGAACATGGGAAAAAGTAGAGGTAGCTATTCTGTTTGCAGACAAACTGGATTTCAAGCCAAGACTGATTAAGAGAGACAAAGAAGGTCACTGAATCTTTGTAAAGGGAACAATCCAAGAGGAAGAGATAACAATCATAAATATATATGCACCAAATACCAGTGCACCGGACTATATAAAACAAATATTACTGGACAGGAAAAATCAAATAAGCACTAATACAATTGTAAGGGAGGGCTGGGCATGTTAGTGTATGCCTGTAATCCCAGCACTCAGGAGGCTGATGCAGGAGGATCACTGCAAGTTCAAGGCCAGCCTGGGCTACAAAGTGAATTTAAGGCCAGCCTGAACTGCATAGTGAAACCCTGTCTCAAAAAGACAAAAAGAAATTGTAATGTCCCCACTGTCACAAAAAGGGAAACCAACTAGACAAAAAAATCAACAATGAAATATTACAACTGAACCAAACTTTTGAGCAAACAGACTTGGTAGATGTCTACAGTGTGTTCCACCCCACAACATCAGAATACACAGTCTTCTCAGCTGCACACAGATATTTTCCCAAATAGACCACATACTAGCCCATAGAACATGCTTACACAAATGCAAAGGAATTGAAATTATCCCATGCACATTATCAGACCACAGTGAAATGAAATTGGAAATCAATGGCAAAAGAAACATAAAAAAATTCATGAGCACACAGAACTAACACCCTCCTGAACATCCAATGGGTCACAGGTAAAATTAAAGAAGAAATTAGGCAGTTTCTACAATTAAATGATAATGCCCATAAAACCTACCAGAACTTATGGGACACAATGAAAGCAGTCCTACAAGGAAAATTTATAACAGTTAATACCCATATCAGGAAAACAGAGTGAGCACAAATGAACAACATAATATTGAACCTCAAGCTTCCACAAAAAGAAGAGCAAGTCAAGCCCAAAGCTCATAGGAGGGAATAAATTATAAAGATTAGAGCAGAAATTAATGCAATGGAGATTAAGAACATAATGCAAAGAATCAATGAATTGAGTAGTTAGTTCTTTGAAAGATTAAATAAAATTGACAAATCTTTAGCCAATCTTATCAAAAAAATGACTCAAATCTATACAATTAGGAATAAAAAGGGTGTAATCACAACGGATCCTGCAGAAATCCAGATCATCAATACCTACTTCAATAACCTGTATTCTAATAAGATGGAAAAGACAAAAGAAATGGACAGATTCCTAGATACATAAGAATTAACAACGCTGAATCAAGAAGACATAAAAATTCTAAATAAATCAATATCGGTCAATGAAATGCAGACATAATTAAAAACCTACCAACAAAGAAAAGCCCAGGCTTTCATGGATTCACTGTTGAATTCTACAAGAAATTTAGAGAAGAGCTCATATTCACTACTTCTCACACTCTTTAATGAAATTAAAAGGGAAGCAATACTCCCAAATTCATTCCAGGAAAGCAAGCATTACCCTGATACCAAAACCAGAGAAGGACCCAGCCAAAAAAGAGAACTACAGGTCAATCTCCCTAATGAACATAGAATCAAAAATCCTCAACAAGTTAGTAGCAAACAGAAAGATGCAAATTGTTAAGAAGATTAAACACTGTGACCAAGTAGGATTCATCCCAGGGATGCAGGGATGGTTCAACATATGCAAATCAGTAAATGTAATACACTGTACAAATTGAGTCAAGGACAAAAACCATATGATCATCTCAGTAGATGCAGAAAAAGCATTTGACAAAGTCCAACATCCATTCATGATAAAAAACCCTACAGAAAATTAGAATAGATGGTCTTTATCTCAATCTCATAAAAGCCATTTATGACAAACCAATACCCAACATCACACTAAACAATTAAAAACATGAAAGCTTTCACTCTAAAATCAGAAACAAAACAAGGATGTCCATGTCACCACTCTCATTCAATATAGTTCTAGAAAATTTAGCCACAGCAATTAGACAAGAGAAAGAAATAAAAGGAATAATGATAGGAAAGGAAGAAGTTAAATTATCATTATTTGTGGATGACATGATACTTTACATAGAAGACCCTAAAAACTCCACCAAAAGGCTTCTAGACTTAATAACCAAATTCATTTGCACAGCTGGATACAAAGTCAACACTCAAAAATCAATAGCTTTCCTGTACACGAGTAACAAACTCACTGAGAGAGAAAAGAGGGAAACAATACCTTTCACAATAGCATCCGAAACAATGAAATACCTAGGAATCCATCTAACAAAGAAAGGAAAAGACCTCTACATTGAAAACTATAGTACTCTGAAAAAGGAGATTGAGAAAATGGAAAGATATCCCT
Organism: Erethizon dorsatum; assembly: GCA_028451465.1. NCBI lineage: Eukaryota > Metazoa > Chordata > Mammalia > Rodentia > Erethizontidae > Erethizon > Erethizon dorsatum. The sequence goes on along the minus strand of CM051837.1, from coordinate 49,907,401 downwards.
TGTTCTTCTTTTTTTTTTTTTTTTTTGTGGGTACCGGGGGGTCGACCTCAGGACCTCACGCGCCAGCAGGGGCCCGTGCCGCTGAGCGATATCACCGGCCCCTTTTTCGTATGTGGGTTGCGGGAGTCGAACTCGGGCCCTCGGGCTTGCCGGGCAGGCGCTTAAGCCACTGAGCCATCTCACTGGCCCTGTTCTTCTTTTTAAAGAGAAAGAAAAAATAATAAAAATGATGGCACAAAATTTCAAAACAAGATTGTAGGAGAATAACAATGGTTAGTATATTGCCTATTGTTATCTTCAGAGTAGTTGCTCATATTACAAGATATAGGCATGAAAAATTGATCAAACTAGTTCAATGAACTAATAGCAATTAGTAGTATAACTATCTTAACTATCATATATTTTTTCTTTTCCATTCCTTCTTTTCTCCTTTCCCCCATCCCAGTTTCACTTCCCTTTTGAACAGTTTCTTCCCATTTCACAATATCTATTGTAAATTTTTGATCTTATTTACTCTTTCAGCTTTTTACACTAGGGAGACAATACGATGTTTACACATGTGAGTCTGATTTATTCACTTGTAAGTATGGTCTCAAGTTGCATCCATTTCCCGATAAGTGTCTCAAGTTTATCTGTCTTTATAGCTGAGTAGTACTCCATTTATCCATTCCTCAGTTGATGGGCATCTAGGTTGTTTCCAAGATTTAGCTATTACAAATTGTGTTGCTATTAACATTAGTGCACATATATCATTGTGGTATGACATTTTTAATTCTTCTGGGAAAATACCCAGAAGTGGCATAGCTGGATCAAATGGAATCTCTCAGCCTAGTTTTTTAAAGAATCTCCACACAGATTTCCACAGTGGTTGCACCAGTCTACACTCCCATCAGCAGTGGAGAAGGGTTCCTTTTTCCCCACAGCCCCTCCAGCATTTGTTATTGGTTGATTTCTCTTTTTTTTTTTGTGGGTACTAGGGGTCGACCTCAGGACCTCGTGCGCCAGCAGGCGCCCGTGCCGCTGAGTGATATCACCGGCCCTTTTTTCGTATGTGGGCTACGGGAGTCGAACTTGGGCCCTTGCGCTTGCCAGACAGGCGCTTACGCCGCTGAGCCATCTCACCAGCCCATTGGTTGATTTCTTGATGATACCATTCTTACTGGAGTGAGATGAGTCTCATTGTTGTTTTAATTTGCATTTCTCAAATGACCAATGATGTTGAACATTTTTTCATATATTTATTTTCTATTTGTATTTCTTCATCTGAGAAGTGTGTGTTCATCTCAGATGCCCATTTTTTGAACAGGGTCTTTGAATTTGGAGGGTCTGATTTTTTTCAATTCTTTTTTTTTTTTTTTTTGTGGGTACCAGGGGTCGAACTCAGGACCTCGTGCTTGCCAGGCAGGCGCTTATGCCGCTGAGCTATCTCACCGGCCCTCAATTCTTTATGTGTTCTAGATAGAAGTCCTTTGTCTGAGGGACAGTTGGCTAAAATTTTTTCCCGCTCTGTTGGTTGTCTTTTCACTCTGTTGGTGATTTTATTTGATGTGCAAAAACTTTTAGTAAGATGAGATCCCAGTTGTTGATTCTTTGAAGTGTTTCCATGCAGTCTGGGTTTTGTTCATGAAGTCTCTGCCTACCCCTATGTCTTCAAGATTACTACCTACTTCTCTTCCAGTAGATGTAGTGTTTCAGTTTTAATATTTAGGTCTTTAACTTTAGTGCATGGTAATAGACATGGGTCTAGTTCTAGTCTTCAGCATGTGGAAAGCCAAATACAAAAATAACCATAGAATAGAAAACAAAGCAAGACAACATCCAACCAGACAGGAAAGGGATACCGAATCAGACAAACAAGGGAGAATAAAAGTAGTAAAATACCTCTGGTGTTTACAGTTCTGTGATAGTGTCCATGTTTAATACCAGAAATGTGCTGGGTACGGAGCCAGTCTTGGCCTCTGGATGTGGAGGCTGGGACTGGTCTTCTGCTGGTGGAGTTCTCCCGAGTCCAGCTGCTGGCTCCTCGCTGCTGCTTCAGACGCTTCCATGTTGCTGGTCTCACTGATTACTCTGCCCTGCAAAGGCGTGTGTGCGCCCATGTGCCCAGGGCCCAGCTGTTGTCCTGGGTCTCGGGGTTCCAGTCGGTCCACCCACCAAAGGCATGTGTACTTACATTCCTCTTGCAGACACCACCATCCCGGGGGCAATGGAGGAAACATGCACAGAGTGTGGACTCACACTCTTCTCTCAGGCCCCGCAGTCCCGGGGCAATGGAGGAAATGCAGAACATGGACTTCCACTCTTCTCACAAGCACCTCCTTCAGGTGGCAGGGTGCAATGGAGGAAGAATGCTGTTGTAGTCAGGGTTTGCAATGGAAACAATACAGGACACAAAATTTATAGGATTATTTTATAATAGTCACCCAAAGAGTCATATACAAAAAGAGTGCAGGAAATCTATTCACACACTAAAGACCCAAAGAATCCCATGGCTGAGGGCCTGGATCCCATGGCAATGTCCTCCATGAGCCCAGCAGGAGGCCCAGAGCCCATGACAATGCCCCCCACGAGTCCAACTGAAGGCCCAGAGCCCACAACAATGTCTCATACAAGTCTATTTCATGGATCTGCGCCGGGAAGGCCCAAAGGTCAGTGGTGGAAGCTAGAAAGTCTGTGCCAGCGGGATGAAGGATCTGTGCCAGTGGGATGAAGGATCTGTGCCAGTGGGATGAAGGATCTGTGCCAGTGGGATGAAGGATCTGTGCCAGCAGGCTGAGGATCTGCACTGGAGACAGGAAGCAATGCTCAAAGTAAGGACCAGAGCTTCCCCAAAGAGAACTGCAGACATCCTCAGCAACAACGAGGTCACAAGCTCCTCGAATGATGAGAACAGCCAAGTTCCTATCAGGAAAGCCAGTGTGACAAGCTCCTCTGGGAGAACCAACAGCACCACCTCTTCCTCTCCAGTTCTCCTTTTTATGTTGTTGGTAAAAACCCTCATGTGGGCCCTCCACACCCAGCACCTTGCTGGTTCAGTTTAGCTGGGTGTTACAAGTTGACCACCAGTTGTCGATCTACCACATGCACTATCCCTTGTTCTTGGGTAGAAGAACCAATAGTGAAAATGGCCATACTTCCAAAATTGTTCTACAGATTTATTGCAATCCCAATCAAAATTCCAACAGCGTATCTCACAGAATTAGACGAAACAATCCTAAAATTCATTTGGAACCAGAAAAGACTTAGAATAGCAAAAATAATTCCAAGCAAAAAAGGCAAGGCAGGTGGCATCACAATCCCTGACTTGAAACTATACTACAGGCTACTGTGATAAAAACAGCATGGTACTGGCAAAAAACCCCACCTAGGATCAATGGAACAGATTAGAAAATGCAGATATAACTCCAGACATGCTCAGCCACCTTATCTTTGACAAAGGAGCCAAACACCTTCTCTGGAAGAAAGACAGCCTCTTTAATAAATGGTGCAGGTAAAACTGGCTCTGCAAATGCCAAAGATTAAAATTAGACCCATATATTTCACCATGCACTAAACTAAAATCCAAATGGATCAAAGATCTAAATATTAAAACAGAAACACTAAATCTGCAGTGGGTTGGGTGGCATATCTTGTCCTAGCATGGTATTAGACTGTTAGTTTTTTTAAAATTTCTGCCACAGTACCAATAAGCTTAATTAATTTAAAAAAAAAAAAAGAACATCCCTCAACATTCTTGTAACTATCACCTGAGGCTAAGATAGACGAAGTAGAACTCTTGAAGATATTGGTGGAGACAAAGACTTTATGAACAAAATCCCAATTGCATAAAGAACTATCAGAAAGACTCAACAATTGGGATCTCATCTTATTAAAAAAACATTTGCACAGCAAGAGAAATGACCAACAGAGTGAAAAGACAACCCAAGCGTGGGAAAAAATTTTGCCAGCTGTTCATCAGACAAATGACTACTAACTGGAATATATAAAGAACTCAAAAAAATCAGACCCCAACACCAATTTAAAGACTCAGTCTAAAAATGGGTACCTGAAATGAATAGACACTTCTCAGATGAAGAAGCAGAAACAGCAAATAAATATATGAAAAAATGTTCAACATCACTGGTCATTCAAGAGATGCAAATTAAAACAATGCTGAGATTCCATCTCACCTCAGAAAGAATGGCTGTTTTCAAGAAATCAACCAATAACAAATGCTGGTGGAGCTGTGGAGAAAAAGAAACGCTTCTCCACTGCTGGTGGGAATGTAGACTGGTACAACCACTGTGGAAATCAGTATGGAGAATCCTCAAAAAACTAAAAGTAGGGCCAGTGAGATAGCTCAGTGGCATAAGCACCTGCCTGGCAAACACAAGGTCCTGAGTTCGACTCCCGGAACCCACATAAAGGAAAAAAGGGGCTAGTGATATTGCTCAGCGGCACAAGCGCTTGCTGACAAGTGCAAGGCCCTGAGGTCGACTCCTGGTACCCACATTAAAAAAAAAAAAACTAAAAGTAGAGGTCCCATTCAACCCAGCTATTCCCCTTCTTGGTATCTTCCTGAAAGAATTAAAAGCATCATACCACAGCAATATATGCACACCCATGTTTATAGTGGTACAGTTTGTAATAGCTAAATCTTGGAAGCGGCACAAACACCCATCAATTGATTAATGAATAAAGAAAATGTATTTTTTTAAATACAATATAGTACTACTCTGTCATAAAGAAGGATAAGCTTGAGACATTTCTAGGTAAGTGGATGCACCTTGAGACCATCCTCTTAAATGAAACAAATCAGGTACACATGTGTAAATACCACATTATTTACCAAAACTGTAAATAAAGACCAAAATGTATAACAGATATTGTGAAATAGGAAGAAAATGTTCAAATGGAAAGGGAAAGTTGGGAGGAGGAAAAGGGAAAGAAGGGAAAAGAAAAAGTGAGAAAAGAAGGAAAAACGGAAACAAAGCTTTTGTAAATAAGGAGGTTAAGAGGGGTTGAAGGGAGGGTAGGGGAACAGGAAAAAAAAGAATAAAGATATATCATGTACAGGTACAAATTCCTTATGATGAATTTGATCATTACGTATACCTAAAATGTACTGTTGTGGAAGGAAACCAAACCGGGAGGAAGAAACGTTACATCAAGGGCACTTGGAAGGCAAGAGCTTTATTATGCCAGCGGGCTGGTGGGAATCAGGTTCAAATCACCAGCCCCAGCCTAGGATAAAACAGAAACTTATGTATGATTTGCAAGCAGGAAGTACAGAAGCCGATAGCAAGTCAGTTTATAATTGGTTACACAAGCTAGGTCATATGTTGCCAGGCAGATTTGTTCTGGGCAGATTTAGTTAGAGGGGTTGTTTATCATAAGGCAGGGGAATCCAGGGACAGAGCTGGGGCTGAGGAGGTGGGTGAAATCATACATGTCCTTGACTGGGCCAGTCTATCTCGGGTAGACAGTCCTCGGAACAGGTTAGTGAAACGGGATATGTTTATGAGCTTGGGAGTGCAGGCAGCGCAGCTGGATGCGGTCAGACAGAGCCAGGTCAGTCTGCCTCTGAGCTGCAGCCAGCATGTTTAGTCAAGGCTAACTGAGTCTAATGGTCCAACCTTGCAGTGGGTTGGGTGGCATATCTTGTCCTAGCATGGTATTAGACTGTTAGTTTTTTTTAAAATTTCTGCCACAGTACCAATAAGCTTAATTAATTAAAAAAAAAAAAAAAGAAGAACATCCCTCAACATTCTTGTAACTATCACCTGAGGCTGAATGGATGGGACTACCCTATCTTGGACTTTCATTCACCAAAACTATGAGTAAAGGGTAACTTTTTACATTATAAGTTACCATGCCTTAAGTGTGTTTTGTTTTGTTTTGTTTTTGTTTTTGCTTTTGTTTCTGTTTTTTGAGACAAGGTCTTGCTATGTAGTTCAGGCTGGTCTTGAACTCACTATGTAGCCCAGGCTGGCCTTGAACTCACTGCAGTCCTCCTGCCTCAGCCTCCCTAGTGCTGGGATTACAGGCACATGCCACTATGCCCAGCTTAAGTGTTTTTTTGACAGCGACAGAAAATAGGACTAAGGTGGATGATTATTCTCCCCTCATGTTCATCTACCACAATCCTGTCTTTTGTTTGAGAACATTTTCAGATTCCACCTTGAATGTATTAAACTTCTCCTGATCCCTGGAATAAGATTTTAGCATCTACTCCTTTGAATTTGCAGTATGTTGCCATCATATCCTGCTATAACATTTTCTTTGTACCTTTCGCAAGGGGATTTAACATCTAAGAATAATGGGCATTTTAATTAGCTTTCCATCCCTGTGATAAAATACCTGAGAAATCAGTTAAAGGAGCAAAGGTTCATTTCAGCTCATAATTTCAGAGGTTTCAGTCCGTGGTCACTTGGATCCATTGCTTCTGGGTCTGTGGTGAGGAAGAATATCATGGTAGGGAGCATATGGTGGAGCAAAGCCACTCACCTCATGGCCACCAAGAGTGCGGGCAACAGCAGTCAGGAGCAAAATGTACCCTTCAAAGGCATGTTCCCACTGGCATACTTCCTCCAACTAGGACCTACTGCTGTCAGCTAGGTACTAAGTTTTTTTTTTTTTTAATACGCGAGTACCAGGAGTCGAACTCAGGACCTCAAGCTTGCCAGGCAGGTGCTTATGCCGCTGAGCTATATCACTGGCCCAGTACTAAGCTTTTAACACATGAGTGTCATAACATTCAAACATAATAATATGTAATATACATATATATGACATGCTCACTGTTTTTAGGTGCCTATAAAAGGGTGTCCTGTATTTGTGGAGGTATCATCCCATTACATAGCTGAAGAAATTTAGATATATGGAAGTTAAATAATTTGCCTGAGGTCATCCAACTTACAGAGAGCAAGGTTTGTCTACCTAAGCAGTCTGATAAAGAAGCTACTCCTAGTTTGTAGACTAAACTGCTACTTTGTGCACATTATTTGTTTATGAGGCTCTGAGTCTGACCTTGGTATGCCCCAAACATGGTGGTTTATACAGAGATGGTAGATGAATAAATAAGGGATTCACTTCCTGTAGTCTTCATTACATGGTATTCCTGACCTATCCAATTTTTCTCCACGTTTTTACCAGTGGATCCCTCTAGTCAAGGCACACCCCCAAATGACCTGCCACCACTACTATCCTGAGGCTTAACCTCAGCCATTGGAACCTTAAACTTTAACAGACATTTATGCTGTGCGTACTCCAAAATAGGCACTGAGTAGGAGACAGGTGAAACAAGCATGAAGAAGCTAAGGTTTCTGCTCTAAAAATGTGGACAGTTGAGTGATAGCATGATTAAAAATAGAGGATATTTGAGGAAATACAGGAGTCCTTTCATAGATGGATTTTTGTAGGAAATTAAATTTGAGTTTATTTTAAAGAGTGGAAAAGGGCAAGGAAAGACTAGAAATAGTATGAAGGACAGCATTTCAGGCAGCAGAAGAAAGAACAGAGCATGAAAACGTTTTTAATAATTCAGTGTATGAGATACCATCTCACCCCAGAAAGAATGGCTACTATAAAGAAATCAACTAATAACAAATGCTGGAGGGGCTGTGGGGAAAAAGGAACCCTTCTCCACTGTTGGTGGGAGTGTCGACTGGTACAGCCACTCTAGAAGTCAGTGTGGAGATTCCTCAAAAAACTAGGGTTGGAGGTCCCATTTGACCCAGCTATTCCCCTTCTGGGCATCTTCCCAGAAGAATTAAAAACATCGTACCACAGCGATATATGTGCACCCATGTTTATAGCAGCACAATTTGTAATAGCCAGATCTTGGAAACAACCCAAATGCCCATCAACTGAGGAATGGATAAGAAAGATGTGGTATTTTTATACAATGGAGTACTATTCAGCCACAAAGAAGGATAAACTGGAGACTTTTATAGGTAAATGGATGCAACTCTAGAAAATACTCATAAGTGAAATAAACTGGACGCACATGTGTAAGCATCATATTGTGTCTCTAGTGTGAGAAACTGAAAGAGTAAATAAGATCCAAAATGTACAATAGACACGGTGAATCAAAAAAAAAACGGGTCAAAAGGAAAGAGAGACTGGAATAGGGAAAAGAAAGAAGGGAAAGGGAAAAAAATTGTATATATATAAGATGGTTAAGATAGATACACTACCAATTTTACTTAGTTCATTGAAGAGTAAGGTTTGTGCCAATAATGTTTGGACAATTGAATGCTAATGTCTGGTATCCTGAATAACTAACTTAAAGATAATAATACGTAACGCATTAACCATTGTTACCCTCATATTATGTTGTTTGGAAAATTTGTTCTTTTTTTGATTTGTTTTGTTTTGTTTTTTCTTCTCTTTAAAATAAAAAAATAATAATTCACTGTAACTGGGACTAAAATGACAGGGGTTAACTGTTGGGAACAGAGGACAGTGCTAGAATTTTCTCCCTCACTGCGGCCCTCCCCAAGATACAGGTTGCCCTTGCTAGATTTTATGTAGAAGAACGCCAGTGTACAAAACGATCAGAGTGGTTCTCCAACCAATAATACTTATTTGAGAATAGTACAGCATTGTAATGGGAATACAAATGCCACAGTAAACTGTGGACACATTCAAAGTATGTGAGACAAGGGGAGGTTTTTAAAGACAAAAAATGAGGATTACATCCAATATAATGAAACAATGACCCTTGACCTTAATGACTAATAACCAGAGCGGCATCAGCCTGGGTTTTACCAGACAGTTCCTGGCCAGACGTCCCTGTGCAAGTACTTTTTGTATAAAGTTGCAGTGAAATCTGTGCAAGACTATGGTTCTGTGGAAGTCTTTTGTGACAGTTACATCAGGCATCTATGTATGAGAATACTTCCTTCATAAACTCCTGACTGCATTTACTTTGTTGTTGTTAAGAATAGTCCAAAGCAACTCCATTTTTTTTTTTAATGTGGGTACCGGGGGTCAAACTCAGGACCTCGCGCTTGCCAGCAGGTGCTTGTGCCGCTGAGCAATATCACCGGCCCTTTATTCCTTTTTATGTGGGTATCGGGAGTCAAACTCAGGACCTCATGCTTGCCAGGCAGGTGCTTATGCGGCTGAGCCATCTCACCGGCCCAGCAACTCCATTTTGATTCTGAAAAGTTTCACATTTCTTTTAGCAGGATTGGTAAAAATTAGTGATTGCTTTTACAGAGCTCACACAGTCAGCATTATGGAGGGTGTTTTGGAAGGCAGAGAATTACAAAAACAATGTAGAGCACCTCTATCAAGCCCCATTCCATGCAGAAAACTACTCAGATTAATCTTCCATGCCATGCTCCCATCACACTACCAAATTCCCACAGCACTTGATTCTTGCAGCCATAATGTGGCAATTAATTACATTTTATATCATTCCCTGTTTCCCTTCCTTACTCATCTCACCCTAGTGAAACAATACGAGAAACGTTTATGGAATTGAAATGCCTTGTAAAGATGCCACAGGTCTGCCAGACAGCAGAGGTCAGCTACCAACCTCTCCAGCAGCCCTGGCTGCCACATCCGGCCCCAGCACAGGCTGCTCTGGCTGCCAAGTACAGTCTACTGCCAACAAACCTTGCGATGGCTGATTAACCCATGTCACTTTCTGCTTCATTAATAGATACATAAGACTGGGTCCAGTGGGCCCATCACTTACTTTTCTACTGTAAATTTGTACTTTAGCATAGCAGTAGGCGGCTGTGTGTCCCAGTACCTTTCCCTGAGGGATACAAGAAGCGATCTATGGGTTTACCCACTTCGTATGACAAATGGCAAAGTGTGCACACATGTGCAAAAGTAACAAAATGAGATTTTTACCCACCTTATGTTCCATGTAACTTTGTTTTGCATATGTTTATTCAAGTATTGCAGAGTTTTCTTTTGATTTTTCTGGTACAAGTAGCCCAATTCAGTTCAAGGGCATATGTAAAAGCAGATTTGCAAGTTTTGGAGGAGGTCAAAAGTGAATCATCAGATTATTCATGCATGGATGATGATCCATTATGGTAAAATATATGCTTTCATAACAGGAGAGTGGTGTGGATGTATGATGATGATGACGACTAAGATATTGGCCATGTGAGCCAAAGTTCCTATGACAGTGAAATGGAACAAGAATTGACTGAAACAGACACAGGGAATGCATACCTCCTTGATTCAGATGATGAAGAAAACAGCAATATGATGTACATATTTGACTAGTCGAAATGTTGCAAAATGGCCATGCAACCAAATGGAATAATCTAGTGTTAGAACTAAGTCTGAAAATGCAGTGAGGGTCTTGGCAGGGGTGAAAGGTATTGGGCAGAATGCCAGCACTGCTATTCAATGTTAGAAATAGTAACAGACAAAATGCTACAAGATGCTGTGAAATAAATAAAGGCTGAAATGCAAATAGAATGTCCTGTATGCCGCAATAGCCATATTCAAAAATGTATTTATTATGACCCTTCACTAGCTGAACTGAAAGCATTAATAGGTCTGCTGTACTTAGCAGGAATTTCTCATGGTGACCACAGGAATATAAAAGACTTATTGAAAAGTGATGGGTCAAAATACGGTAAAAAATATTTATGCCCTTGTAGATGCGAATATTTATTATGCTTTCAATTTAGACGTTTATCCTGGAACTCAGCCATCAGCTCCTTATTTATATAGTAATAATCTGAATCATGCTGTGAATAGACTTGTTGCTCCCATCTCCCAAACTAATCAGAATGTGACATTCGACAACTGTTTTACCAGTTTCCAATTGATGTTACATTTGCTAACAGATGCACAAGTTGACCAGCACAGGGACTGTACACAGGAACAAAGCAGAAATTCCAAATGAAGTGTTGAAATTTTAAAACAGAGAATTGTATAGTAAAATCTTTGGGTTTCAGAAAGATATAACATTGGCCTCGTATATGGCAAAGAAAGACACATTTGTACTGCTAATGTCAACATTGCACCATGATGGAAATATTGATAGGGAAACCTCAACAAAATGGAAGCCTGAGATGGAAACTTTCTACAACAAAACTAAAGGTGGGCAGCAATTATGATGTCATTTGAAACACAAAGCATTGGTCAATGGTTGTGTTTCACTCGATCCTAAATATGTGTGGCATAAATAGTTTGATAGTTTACAAGAAAATAACAAGTGCAAAATATCATGGAGAAATTTTCTTAGAGGATTGGAACTGGAGCTCATAAGAGATCATTTACAGCAGAGGAAAAACAAAATGTTTCTGCCCAGGAAACTATGGGAAAAAAAATGTGAAGCACATTGGTAAGCTAACAGGTGAGCAGGCAGGCATAGCATCACAAAGACCTACTATGACAACAGGAAAACAAAAAAGATATCAGCTGTGCCTGACAAGAAATGACAAGAAAACAAAACATATGTGGTATCAGTGTAAGCAATACTTGTGTGTGGAACATGCAGTCATCATGTGTAAAGACTGCCTTGGATGTGACCAGTTGAAGCAAAGCTTATTTCGGTGGTAGATTTTTGTTTGTCTTTACACTGTAGTTCACATAGGTTTTTATTTTTGATGTTATCTTTTAGGTTTTGTAACCAAACAACAGATATGAAAATGTTGAAATCGATTCTAAGCACTCATTACATATTTGATATTTTATTTTATTGCTATCTTATTTCCCTGTTAAGTGCATGTTGTACAATATTGTAGGAAGCTCCTGACAAAACTGCCACATAAGAAAGGAAAGCTAAGCACATGTGCTGTGGCTGTGGGATGAGTGCATGGAACATGCAGTTGTCATGTGTGAAGACTGCCTTGGGTATGACAGGAAAAGCAAAGCTTATTTTTGTGGTAGAGTTTGATCGGTATTTTCACTGCAGTTTATATAGGAATTTATTTCTGATGTTATCATTTAGGTCTTGTAAGCAAATACACAACTGATGTGAAAATGTTGATGTTTATTCTTAAATGCACAATACACATTAAGAATTAAATTATTTTATTGATATTTTACATTCCTGTTAACTACATACTGCATAATATAATAAGAAACTCCTGACAAAACAGCAAGACTACTGAGATGTCAAGTATGTCCTACAAAAAGGCCAGGAAAGCAAAACACATGTGCTGTCAGTGTAAGCCATAGGTGTATATGGAATGTGCCATTGTCATGTGTGCAGACTGCCTTAGGTGTGATAACTGAAGTAAAGTTTTTTGTAAAGTGTTTCTGGTATTTTCACTGTAGATCATACAAGAATTTATTTGTGTTGTTCTTTTTTAGACTTAGTACACAAAAACTACATGTTGAGGGCCAGTGAGATGGCTCAGTGGCATAAGCGCCTGCCTGGCAAGCGTGAGGTCCTGAGTTCGACTTCTGATACCCACATAAAAAGGAAAAAAGGGCCGGTGATATAGGTCAGTGGCATAGGCACCTGCTGGCAAGCGCGAGGTCCTGAGGTCGACCCCCAGTACCCACATAAAAAAAAAAAACTACATGTTGAAAATTTTGATGCTTTTTTTGAGCATTTACATACTCAATAAATATTAAAAATCCAATACTTCATTTTTCTTGTGGCCCTTTTTTTGTATGTGGGTACCGGGAGTCGAACTCAGGACCTCACGCTTGCCAGGCATGGGCTTATGCTGCTGAGCCATCTCACCAAGCCCCAATACTTCATTTTTGTGGGGTTTTTCCTATTAAGTGCTCATTGTTTAAAATAAAACTCATAAAATTAAAATTAATAATTCATGAATAGAAATATTCTAAAAATTAAACGTGGGTCTGATAGACCCATGTTTATGCGCCTTGATGACAAAATTTGTCTTAAGCCCCTAAATCCTGGCCTAGTTCTGGGGCACAGCAGTTTAGATTAGGCTGTCTCACCAGTGCCGGTCAAACCCTTAGAACCTCCGTCCCACCAGAGGGCGCATCCAATCCCAAAGCTTCCCGGAGTTCATCAGGAGGGAAAAATAAAGGCTGATAAAGTTAGACCCAATGCAGCTGCCGTAGCCGCCCGCCGCGCAAGCAAACAGGAAGTAGAATCGGTGTTTGGGGGCTCTCGGTGTCTGGAAAAGGGGAAAGGCTTCTGAGAGATTGCTTTCGCGGAGCGCTTACTTCGAGTTCACGTTTGTTTTTCCCCCCGCCCATCTTTTGCTGTAGTCTAGATATTTTTGTCCTCAGCTGGCTGCCGCCACTGTATAGAAGTTTCGTCAGAGCCATGGCCGAATACTCCTACGTGAAGTCCACCAAGCTCGTGCTCAAGGGAGCAAAAGCCCAAAGGTGAGAGCCGAAGCTCGGGTGGGAGCTCTCCCTCTGCTTCTGCCCTGCCCCCACTCCCTGCGAGTCCGCGGAAGCAGAAGGGGGCCGGCCTGTGTGCCGGGCGTGGAGCGGCTGCGACCCCTCGGTTGGCGACGGCGGTGCGGAGCCGGAGGAAAGGCTGCGGACGAGGGGGCGGTCAGGAGACCAGAGGGAGACCGGTAGCCCCGGAGCTGCACGCTGGGGTCCCGAGTGCTCCCCCGACCTCGGCGGCACCGGTCTACTTTATTTTGATCACGTAGGCCCTGATGACAACCTCTTTCTTTAGGGAAAATTCTTTCACCATTGTCTGTCCGCTTAAAAAAAAAAAAAAAAAAAAAAAAAGATTAATTTTCTTCTGACATAACATGGAGGGCGGAGCTGGGCTGAATCACGTAGTCGTTTGGGCTTTCGCAGGGATGTGGGCTCACATTGACCCCACCAGTTACTAAATTTGTGTTTGTGACAGATTGGTTAAAATTTCTAAGCTTCACCGGATGTGGTGGCGTACGCCTGTAACCCCAGCACTCTGGGAGGCAGAGGCAGGAGGATCGCTGCGAGTTCGAGGCCAGCCTGGGCTACAAAGTTAGTTCAAGGCCACCCTGAACTGCATAGTGAGACCCTGTCTCAAAAAATATGTTTTACTAAGCTTCCATTCATTTAGTAAGTGCTCAGATAATCGTTTTCATGTGCTCGTTGATACTATTAAAGAATCATTAAATGAAATAATAGATGTGCCAGAAAATCAAGCCAAAAGGAAGGAGATAGTAGTGGTGATGTATAACCGTGAACTCCTTAGGTAAACATACCTGTCCATTCATACATCCACATCTTTTTTCAACCGTGGTTAACTATTTATGCAAATACTGAGCATTTCTTTCTAGTTTCAGTGATACACAGAGTTTCAGGCACTTTCAGGTTAGTTGGAAAGACAGTGTAAAAGAGCTAATAATAAGCCATTGCTTTTGAGCACTGCTAGGGTTTGGAATGAAGAATTTATCTTGAGTAAGTCTGAAATTTTCTCTGAATTAGCAGGGAGTAGAGTTTGCTTCTGGGTTTTTTGATTTTTGTTTTTCTTTTTAAAGACAGGGTCCTACTATGTAGGCCAGGCTAGCCTTGAAGTTGCGCTGCTCTTGCCTCAGCATCCAGAGTGCTGGGATTACAGCCCCGTGCCACCATGTCCGGCTAGAGTTTGCTTCTGAAAACACACTTTATTAAAATGCGAGCATGTACACCTTATAGCTGTTCATCATAATTGACTCCTTTGTAGCTGTTTCTGTGAGTCACGAATTGTTCTAAGTATTTTGCATATTAACTTTATTCCATGTATTTTTTTTTTAGATATAATTCATCTGCTGCAAAATTCCTCATTCGAAGTGTACAATTGAGTGGTTTTTTAGTGTACTCATGAGATTCACCAGTGTCCAGTTGTTCAGCATTTTCAATATCCCAAAAAGAAACCCCTTTCCTCTTTTCCCTTCTCCCAGTTTCTGGCACCTTCTCTGCTTTCTATCTATTAGGATTTGTTTGTTATGGATATTTTATTTTACTTTCTCTGCTTTCTATCTATTAGGGTTTGTTTGTTATGAATATTTTATTTTAGTAGAATCATACATTATATAGCTTTTTAAAGTATGGCTTTTACTTAGCATAACATTCTTAAGAATCATCCATGTTGTAGTGTAATACAGTATATTTGCTCATTATATAGCTGAATAATACTTATTTGTATTGCTAAGTTAAACATCAGTTAATGGACATTTATGTGATCTCCACTTCAGGGCTAATGGGAATAATGCTACTATGAATATCCTTTTATAAGTGTTTGTGTGGACATACATTTTCATTTCTCTTGGGCCTATAAATTAGGAAGGTAATTACTGGATCTTAGGATAACTCTGTTTAACTTTTTGAGAAAACCCTGTTTTTCAAAGAGATTGCACTGTTTTACATTCTCCTTAGTAATGCATGATGGTGCATATTAACTCCTAATCCTGAGAAGTAACTATAAGACTTGGGTTGTTATCCTTATTTTATAAGTGGGGATACTGATTCACAAAGAGTTTAAGTACTGTTTCCAAAAATCACAGAGGTAAAGAGTGACTGGATCAGGATTTAAAACCAGGAAGTTTCGCTGCAGAGTCTGCTGTTAATGCTAACATAGGTCCAGAAGCAACTTCTCAATACTATAAGATAGTTTATCAATGTAAATCACTGAAAATCAGTAATTTATAAATCACGGTATGGCTTTAAAGACTCTTCTGTGCTTCCATATTGTGATATTTAACATACAAGACAATATATCAGTATATAACTTTTCTCCTGTAGTAAGAAGAAAAAGAAAGAAAAGAAGAGAAAAAAAGAAGAGGATGAAGAAACCCAACTTGATATTGTTGGTGAGTTACTAGATGCGTATTCTGTGAAAAGTTGAATTTTGTTAAGATCGCTCTTAAAATTTTTTTTAGTTAGGAATTTATGACTTTTATGTTTTTCCTTAAGTACTAAGATATCATTTACAGTTTCAGATTCTTGCTTTTCGTGAGCACAGTGGATACCATTGGTACCTTTCATTTTCAGAAATGTAAAGGAGAAAGTATGACTGTTGGATTTAGTAGGCACTGTTACACTCCTTAATAACTGGAGATTGTCTTCCATGATTTTAAAGGCCCACTATAGATAAGTATTATTTAACTAAATAGATTGTACAAATAATTTTCTTTGTACATGCATGCCTTTTAATCTTAGAGTCAGGGATTTGTCTCTAAAGGAAGTATAATCGTAATAAAAATAATTATTTTAGAAACTGAAACGAACGAAAACCTAAACAGAATGGAACATCAAGATAATGTATAAATGGTAGAAGCAAATAGAACCGAACACACTTGTAACCAGTTTTTCATTTAGTCATTGTGTCCTTCCACTCTACCAGTACTTTAAAGCAAATTTTTTTTTCTTCTAAAATTTAGCATGTTTCATTTTGAAACTTCATAAATTATGTTTGCTTTAAAACTGTAAAAATAAGGAGTGGCATAGAGCTAATGTCCTGGGAAGTCTCATGTTGTTTATTTATTTATTTTTTTTTTTTACTAGTACATGTTTATAGTACATAATTACATTCTTGAAGAGTTGGTACATGCACATAACACATCTTAATTCTTTATACATCCCCTTCCCCGTGCCACCCTACTCTCCCCTGCCCTATATCTCTTGGTCCTCTTCCTATTTGCAAAAGATCTATCCCCTCTTTCCTTTTATCTGTCTTTTATTTTGTTCTTTATAGTTCAGATTTCTCATATAAGAGAAACCATGCAATATTTATGCTTACATGTCTGATTTATTTCATTTAACATTATGGTCACAAGATACATCCATTTTCCTACAATTGATTTAAATGTATCCTTCTTTATAGCAGAGTAGTACTCCATTATGTATAAATGCCACATTTTCTTTGTCCATTCATCTGTTGATGGGCTTATAGAACACTTTCAAGATTTAGTTATTATGACCCGGGCTGCTATAAACATGGGTATGCATGTGTTACTGTAATGTGTTGTATTTAACTCTTTGGGGAAGATACCTAGAAGGAGAATCGCTGGGTTGAGTGGAATTTCTATTATTAGATTTTCCCAGAGGACTGAAGGGGTATGTGGCTGGGCCAGTGGCTATAGTGCCCCTCCCCCTCACTTCTCTTTGCTCCTGCTTTTACCCCAGTGGACTGGGACACCTTGCTTCATTGTCTTCCCTGGCTATCAGACCACCACTCTCCACTCCAAGAGAAGTGTAGCCATACTGTCAACATGGTGCCACTTCAGCAGCTACGATTGCTTTTTTGAAAAAGGAAGTAAACACCCTGGCATGGGGAAGATTAGGAAGGGAGGGATCTGGGCCCTTTATTTATATACCTCACCCTCACACCTAGCCTTTCAGAAGAGTCCCTGGTTTCAGCCCTGCTCCTCACTGACACAGGCCTGCAGCTGCTATATCTCTGTTCAGCCGCTTCTTGGGTTTAGTCAAGGAAGGCGCCCTCCTGTGTGCTGACTCCCCTGTGCTGCAGCACAGGCCCTGTTAAAGACTTGCTTCAGTGTTCTGTAGACTTGCTCCTGAGTTATTTTGTAGGTAGTGTTGGCCCCAAAAGTCCTGTATATCTATTTGGGAATTTTATCCTGAGTAATATGGACAGAGCATTCATTTGAAAAGAAAGAGCAATAAACATGAAGAGCTGCAGGGACCAGTACCAGGTAGAGTCAGGCTACGGTCTCCAGCACAAACTGGTACTGGAAGGTGGCAGATGGCAGTGGCAGAGACTGTAACCTGATAGTCAACCTAGGGCGTCCAGCACAAGCTGACACTGGAAGGCAGCAGCCAGCAGCAGCAGACCAGGCCCCAGCAGAGTTGACCTATGAGGTCTGCCACAAGCCAGCATTGCACGGTGATGACAGGCAGTGGCAGTAACCAGCAGTGGGCTGTGTCAGCCGCTGGCACTCAGCATTACCCAGCGTCATGAGGACTGCTGGCAGAGCTGCTCCTTGCTGATTTACAAATAGATCTGAATTGAGCAAAAAAACCCTCAGATGATTGGTAACAGAAGGGCTTCTGTTTCCCTTCAGCCTCGCCAGCATTTTTTATTCCTTAACTTCTTGATGATAGTCATTCTTTCAGGAGTAAGGTAGAATTTTAGTGTGGTTTTAATTTGCATTACTCTTTTGGCCAGAGATGTTGAACTTCTTTTCATGTATCTGTTGGTCATTTGTACTTCTGAAAAATATCTGTTCATTTCAGTTGCCTGTTCTTTCATTGGGTCTTTTATTTTAGGGAGGTCTGATTTTTTAGTTTTTTATATATTTTCAGTATTAATACTCTGCCAACCTCGTCTGTTTTCTCTCTCTGGAGCTGCTGATACTCTGTGGGCTTACTTTGCGTTAGTGGAAATAGGTCTCTCTTCCCAGGAGCTGTGGTTAGCTTTCCAGACTGCTTCATTTTTTTATGCATTGTACTCTATTTCTCCAGCTTCTCTGTAGTTTCTGATTTTCCTATCACCTCCCTCTTGATTCCCAGAAATCTACTTTCTTCTTCACCGATGTGTTGTTTTCCAGGTGTTTTGATTTCAGGTCCTAGAGAAGCTTTATTTTGCTACCTGTCTTTACTCCACCATGTTTAATCTCCTCCTCACATTGTTTTGAAAGAGCACATCAACTATTATAAGTTGGGGTAAGGTGCTGGGGGTGTAACTCAGTGGTCAAGTGCTTGCTTAGCATGCAAATGTTGAATTGTTATGTCAAAGGATCTATGAATATATAACTGTATAAAAAATTGCCAAGTTTAAAAATATTAATTGTGCCATTTTACCCTTCCACCAACAATGAAAGTTCCAGTTGTCAACAGTTGATAGCGTTACCAGCCTTTTCTCCCTCTCTGTGGTTTGCCTTGTCATTTTCTTTATGGTGCTTATTTGATAAACAAAAGATTTTAATTTTTCAAAAGCTCAGTTTATGCTTTTCTCTTTAAGGTTACTGCCTTATCTTTCTATTCTAAAACATCTTCGGCTTACCTAAAGGTCATGAAGATATTCTTATACATTTTCTTTTAGTGACACTATATTTTAGTTTTTACATTAGATCTATCATCCACTTCAAGTTTATTTTTGGCATAGTACAACATGAGTGTCGTTTCATTTTCCCCCCATTGATAACCAGTTTTTCCAGCCACATTGCTGAATAGAGTTCCCTTTCCTCATTAAACTGCTTTGTTATCTTAGTTTAAAAGCAGCTAACTTTTTGTATTGGTCTAATTCTTGATTCCTTCTGTTCCATTGATACATTTCATATTCTGTTGATGTATTTGTCTTCATTACTACAATTTCATAAGATTTTTGAGATCAGGTAGCGAGTTCTCCCAACTTTGTACTTCTTTCATCAAGATTAACTACTCTAAGTCTTGCACATTTCCAGGAAAAATTTAGGATCAATTTATTAGATTCTACACAAAAAAAGTCTGTTGGATTTTTGGGCAGGAATTGTATTGAATCCAGGTCATTTGTGGTTCTTATTCCAGGAAGTGGTCCTCGTGGGACCTGAACTAAATGCAAAATAAAATATATTCAGGTGTTAAATCCCCTTTAGTGTTTTTCACATTTCTGGGATCTCTGGTATCGCTAGTCAGCTCTCACAAGCAGTGACCACTCCCTTAGTCTGCCCAGTATGTGCACAGCCCAGCCCTTGGCCAAAGACCTGCAGAGAATCCTCACGTACACTTTTGCCACCACCCCCCACCTCCGTCAGTGTACTTCCCTCTCCTCTAGTACCTTGCTCTGTAAATTCCAGTCACTTTTGTACTCCAGCCCTCAGCTCAGCTGAATTGCCTGTTTTTCTGGGCCTCTATCTCCTGCCCTGTAGACAAAAATCTTAGACAAAAAACTGCCATTAGGCAGAAGGCCAGTGATTGTGAAGTTCACTTCACATATTTCCCTTTTCTCAAAGAGGGCAGTGTTGGTCCACCTGTGTTTCAGCACCTAAAAATAGTTTTCTTATATATTCTGTCTACTATCCTAGTTGTTTGTAGTGGGAAGGCAAGTCTAGTACCGGTTATTATGCCTTGGCTGAATAGAAAATCCTTCTGTGTCTTTTTTGCTTCTCACCTTCTTTCACATTACGATTGTCTAAACTTGACACAGAAGTAAGCATATACCTATTTCTGGAAGGAAGAAACCCTTCTTAATGTTTTAAAGCTGTTCTGTTGATTCTACATAAGGCCCTGAAAGTAAGGCCTAAGCCAGAATGGATTGGTAAATAGGATGAAAGAAACTGTCTTCCACGTGGACAATATCAAATTTGAACAGTAATGAAAAAGACCATGTCTTTAAGGAAAGAGTTTCAGTGAACTTTACTAGGCTTGAAAGCAACTGAATATATAATAGCATAGTTCAGTGGTGGCGAACCTGTGACACGTGTGCCTCATTGGCCTGTTTGTTATCATTGAAAGCTCTGAAAGATTTGCTATCACTGGTATGGTTCGTGAAATTCCTAGGTAACTTGTTTTACCCAGGATCTAAAGCCAGGTAAGTGAATCAGCAGAAGTTGTACGAAGTGTAGACTATATTACCACAGAGTAAGGAAATTCCATTTCCAAGGCTGAGATGCATAGTCTCATTGTGACCAGGTACATAATGATAATAGAGGTGGAAGGACAGTGTTTTAGCAGAGTTCCTAGGTCCATCAGGAGGTGAAGTAAGCTATCACACAGCCGTTCATCTGTGTTGCCTCTCAGAGGGATTAATGGATGTGTAGGCATCAACATGAGGCTGTGAGCAACATGGTGGGAGGTCCATTAATCCATTAACCACAAAATGGGGCCTGTCAAATGTAGGTCCATCCTTCGATATCTTTTTTTTTTGGGGGGGAATCGAACTCAGGACCTTGCGCTTGCCAGGCAGGCTATCCTTCAGTATCTGTTGTAGCCTTAATACCATAAAAAAAGAGAACTATAATGGTATTTTATCTGGTGGTGACTTTTTTTTTTTTTAATGTGGGTACCAGGGGTCGAACTCAGGACCTCACACTTATGCCGCTGAGCCATCTCACAGGCCCTCTGGTGGTGACTTTTATACTGAGACATTCTTATGTTTGCCATTTAGAAAGTATATATTCTTTGTGCCAGATACCTCTAAATAAGAGAGATCTGGTCCTTACCCTCACAGACTTTATTTTCTAAACAATAAAAAGCTGAAATATGTGAGAAAGTTTAAATGTTGTAAGACTATGCAGCAGGAATATTTAACAGCCTACATAAGGCTTAAAAGGAAGTAACTTTAAGCAAGTCTGTATATGTTGTTTTTTGAAAATACCAAGTGTGGTGTTGGAACACATTCTCAGATTGAGCTTCAATGTCTGTAGCACATAAACAAAGCTTTTGGCTATAACTGACTTTGAGATAGGCAACTTCAGTGTCCACTTTCCTGGTACCTACTGCTGTTTTGCAGGCCCAACCCCCAGCATGATACTGGCAGGTATTGCATATTACTTTAATCATTAAACCTATAAGCATACTTCTGAGCTTTGAGTGTGGGCCACTTGGAATCTCAAGGGGAAATAACAGGCATCTGCTCAAGATAACTTCAGTAGGTCAAAATGTTATAAGTAATGTATTACTTTCATACTTTGATACAGGTTGAAAATTTTGAAGAACTGTCTTTCAGAAATTTCTTCTTAGTCTGCAAGTCACTGTTGATATAATTGTTTTATTTAACATTAAATATAGGCTGGGGATGTGGCTTAATGATACAGTGCTTCCTTAGGATGCAGGAGAGTCTGGGTTCAATCCCCAGCACTGTCAAAAACTAAGTGTATTTGATTAACATGGCACAGAACTTACCAAATGGAAAAAATTTTAAATCATTAGGTATAACATTCTTAAGAAAGATTTGCTAATCACAAGACTGTTAATAATGATTCTGATTGAAGTGTTTTTTTAAAACAATTATAAATAACTCAAATTATCTGAACCTTTCACTGAATTATTTTGATTAGCTTCTAATAGTCTTTAGCTAAAAATTTTTTTCTCTCCATTAGACTTTTTTGTGGTGAAATATACCTAAGTTAAAATTTGCCATTTTAACCATTTTTAAGTTTATATTTGAGTCGTGCTGAAGTCATTCACATTGTTGTGCATCCACCACCACTATTCATATCTAAAACTTTTTGCATCACAGAAAACCTAAACTTTGTACCCATTAGACGTTATACCCCATTTCCTCCAACCCCCAGTCCCTGTAACTACCAATCTATTTTCCTTTTCCATGAATGTGACCATTCTAACAAATGCATATGAATAGAATCATAGTATTTCTCTTTTTGTGAAGCCTTTTATTCTTTAGTATAATGTCTTCAAGGTTCACTCATGTTATAGCATGTGTCAGAATTTCCTTCCTTATTTTATGCTGAATAATATTCTATTGTATGTATGTAATACATTTTGTTTAATCATTCATCTCTCAAGGAATGCTTGGTTTACCTCCACCTGTTTGGCTGTTGTTAATAATTCTGCTCTGAACATGGGTGTACAGTTACCTCTTCAAGACTATGGTTTCAATGCTTTTAGGTCTATACCGAGAAGTGAAATTGCAGAACTGTATGGTAGTTCTATTCATGATTTAAAAAAAAAAAAAAAAACTCTCATACTTTTTTCCATAGGGGATGCAACATTTTATATTCTCTCCAGCAGTGCACAGGACTTTCAGATTTTCCACATCTTCACCAAAATTTTTTTCTTGGTTTTTGATAATAGCCAAATGATAACCATCTTTTTTTGTGCATCCTTATTTTTTGCCCATTTTTGGTGTTATTTTAGAGTACATTTTCTGGATATTAGTTCCTTATCATGTATGTAATTTGCAAATCTCCCATTCTTTGGGTGGTCTTTTTCCATGTTAAAATTGGTCTTCGATGCACAAAATTTTCTTGAAGTCCAATTTGTCTATTTTTTCTTCTATCATATATGCTTCTCATGTCACATCCAAGAAATCAGTGTACAACCCAATGTTATGAAGTTTCTCTGTTTTCCTCTAAAAGTTTTATATAGTTTTAAGTTTTTGACTTTAAGTAAATTGTAGTTCATTGTAGATACATTTAATGATATTTCAAATGAAAAGCCTTAAAAAAAGAAAAGCCTGAACTATTTACCTGAGTAGGTAATTTTGTGTAGTGTGTTTGGCTCAATTTTTAAAAACTTTTTAAATGGAAATTTCCAAATTAATACAAATATTTTAATACCTAACACTATACCTAACATTATCAGACCTTGTAAAATTAACAAGAATTCCTTAATGTTATCTAATATCTAGTTAAAGATTGGTTTATTTCTACTCTAGCAAAGAACAATTCAGAAGGTTTGAGACCATTTTTTTCTGTTAAAATATGAACTTCTACAAAGATTCCTTAAATATTTGGACTCTAAATTTAGTCTATAGATTTTTAGACACTAGTGTTTATAGACTTAGATTCTCATTTTGCCTCTCACCTAAAATCATACTTACATCTAGAGTAATACCTTTCCATGGTTTCAGCTACTTGTAGTCAAACGTGGTCTCAAAGTATTAAATGGAAAATTCCAGAAGTAAACAGTGAGTTTTAAAGTGCATGCCATTTTGTGTAACACGATCAAATCTGTCATCCTCCTACCCAGATGTGAATCATTCCTTTGTCCCACAGATTCACAATGTATAAACTGCTTATTAGTCACTTAGTAGCCAACTTGGGTGACTGTCACACTATCACAGTGCTTGTTTTCAGCAACCCTTACTTTACTTAATAGTGGCCCCAAAGCACAATAATAGTGATGCTCGCAATTTGGAAATGCCACAAAGAAGCCATAAAGTGCTTCCTTAAAGTGCGAGAGAGAGGGAGACTATATTTATATAATTTTTATTGTAATATATTATTGTAATTGCTCTGTTTTATTTTAATTTCTTATTTGCCTAATTTATAAATTAAGCTTTACACAGAGTATATATAGGATTTGGTACTAGCCGGTTTCAGGCATCCACTGAGGGTCTTGGAGTATATCCCCTGTTGAAAAGGAGCGACTACAATATGTACCACAGAGCACCTCTTTTTGTAGTGATATCTAAGAAACGGTTTATATTGCCACTGGAAAGCAGTCATGGGTGGATGGCTAGGGTCTGGAATGAGACACTACTCTCTATCACTTTGTACCTTTACGTGTATTACCGTTTTATACTTTTAAAATGCATGTAATCTTGACTGTGGTGGTAACCATGTGAATCCACCCCATACACACCAGTAGTGCATGTAAAACTGGTGAAATCTAAGCTGGATGTGGTGGCATAAACCAGTAATCCAAACTACTCAGGCTGATTTAGGATGATCATAAGTTTGAGCCAGTTTGAGCAACTGAGGAAGAAAATAGAAAGGGCTAGGGGTATAGTACAAGGGTAGAACACCTGCCTAGCCTGTGTGAGACCCTGGGTTCAATCTCCAGAACTAGAAACAAAGAACAACTACAACAACAACAACAAAAAAAAAATCTGGTAAAATCTAAACATGAATCACATCAATATCAGTTTCTTAGCTTTGAGGTTGTATAATAGTTATGTAGAACATCAGTATTAGGAGAAAGCAAGTAAAGGGTAAATGAGATCTCTGTGTTATTTCTTACAGTTGTAAAATAAAAGCCTTTAAAAATGTAAGAGCTGAGCACAATAGTTTGTAACCTCACCTCCTCGGGAGGTTGAGGCAGGAGGATAATAGGCTGGCAACATAGTGAGACACTGTCCCAAAATAAAAGGGTTAGTGGTGAAACACTTGCCTAGCATGCATGAGGACTTGCATTCAATCCCCAGCATTGGGGGGGAAAAGTGTCAAATAAAAAGTAAAATGTTTAATAAATACTGATTTTTTTTTTTTTTTTTTTTTTTTGGAGGAATATGGTGGACAGTAGCCAACTTCGGTGACATTTCAGGAACTATTGCCATTGAAATGGATAAAGGAACCTATATCCATGCACTTGACAATGGTCTTTTTACACTAGGAGCACCACATAAAGAAGGTTGGTGTTGGGTAGAAACAATGGAAGGGAAAAGGCACTTAATGGATAGATTTTATGATAGTCATGCACTTAGCCCCACTATAATTATACTCAAGCATGTTCTAAAGGAAAGGAACTATTGCACTGGACCCTTCCACTTCTTTTTTGCATGTTTACCAACTCTTGGCAGTTCCCTCTTTCTAGTGTAAGCATTTGAAAACACCATGTCCAGTGACAGAGATCATCTGTGGAAATAAAAAACAGTATAAATACTGTAAGTGAAATAATAAGTGAAGCCAGGCATGGTGGCACACATCTGTAATCCCAGCACTCAGGAGGCTGAGGCAGGAGGATGCCATGATTTCGAGGCCAGCCTGAACTGCATAGTAAGACCCTGTCTCAAAAAAAAAAAAAAAGAGTGAGTGAGTGAGTGAAAAGAAAACCTGGTGGAATCAAAGTTTGAATTTCTATTTTCTTTAGGCCTTTTGCCAAAACTAGCTTGGGAATAGTTAACAATTAGAAGTTTCCTCATTGGGGTTAGATCACAGGGGAAGAACTAATGAGTTATGAAATAAACAGAAAGCAAAAAATAGTATCATTTGATCACAGTAGCCATTCCTTGAATAAATGAAAGCATTTAGTATTTTAAACACTAAGTGCTTAATTCTGTATGCCTTGTAGTTAAAACACAAGGAGAAAGTATCTTGGAAGTAACTAAATTATCATCATTTTAACCTATCATCTTAGCCATGTAGTGATAAAAAGATAGTCTATGGAAGATATGAGTCTATGGATACTGTATTATAATTGTGTCCAAATATCCCTAATATTCTTAGATTTATTTTAGGAGGAAAAAACTACATTTTTTTTTTAAAGCAAAAGAATACCTTTACCTGCATATTTATGAAAAGATAGCAAATATTTTCAATTTTTTTCCTATAGTTGATGAAGGTCCTAGTCCTCCAGAGCAGTTTACTGCTGTCAAATTGTCTGATTCCAGGTAAACGTGAGTTTAACTATAATTAATAACTTTCTTCTTATTAATGTAATTTCATTCATTATAAAATTCCGCTAACTAATAGTAAGCGGAACATAGTAACTTTGACTTAAAAAATAAATTTTCTGAAAGTGAGTTGTGACATTCAAAAATAGAATATTTAAATACCTAGTAAATATGTAAGTATTCTTAAGCTAGAATTATACTAACTTTGTGTTTTTAGAGGTGAATTAAACCTCTTAACGTTTTGTATACAGAAAAGATATCAGTGGGACTTTGTATAGTGGCAAAAAAAAATTTAATACATCTATAATAGAAGATTTGTATCTATTGAAAGTAGTATATTTGAAAAGTAATACATTTAGAAAATACTTGCTGTAGAATACATAATATTAGATGTTGTATAATGTAAGATATTATATAATACAGTACTTACATTCAGAAACAAAATATGAAATTATATATAGAGAACTAGAGTGTCCAATTTGTCAGCAAGCAGCCACATACAGCTTTTAAAGATTTGGAAAATACCTAGTCTGAATTTTTATATTTCATAATTTGCATATATAAAATATCTGGATATATGTGTATATATAGATATATCTAGATATATATATTTATGCACACACATGCCCTGTTTTTAGTTCCATATTTAATTTTTTTACTCAGTTTTTAATATTTGTCTGTTTTATTTTATTAATTCAAAGAATTGCTCTGAAATCTGGCTATGGAAAATATCTTGGTATCAATTCAGATGGACTTGTTGTTGGACGTTCAGATGCCATTGGACCAAGAGAACAATGGGAACCAGTGTTTCAAGATGTAAGTGCTATTATTATTTATAAATCTTACTTTGAGTGTAAGAAAAAAAATTTCTAAAGGAAAGATGCAATAATATAATACATTCCATGAAAAA
Organism: Erethizon dorsatum; assembly: GCA_028451465.1. Classification (NCBI taxonomy): domain Eukaryota; kingdom Metazoa; phylum Chordata; class Mammalia; order Rodentia; family Erethizontidae; genus Erethizon; species Erethizon dorsatum. The sequence goes on along the minus strand of CM051837.1, from coordinate 49,880,657 downwards.
GATCAGTATGAACTTATAACCTTAAAAACATTCCAAAAAACAGTGCAAGAAAAAGAGCAGTAGTACCTTTGCTCACCATGTTTTTGTACACCCTTGGGGGCAGCATATGGACTTTTAATAATAGCCAATTTTAAGTCTCAGAGGTGGGAAACAGAATAGTTCAGGAGTGTCGTCTTATTAGCAGAAAACATGGATATTTTCAGAGACATTGGGGAATGTGGTAAATGACCATGGAGCACGCTAAGGCCAAGTTGTGACAATTTCTGCATAAATAATAATATAATTTAAATTTAGTCTTCTTAGAACTATAAAAGTCTCTCAGTTCCTAATGAAGCTCCAAAGGAAAAACGGCATACAGAAAGATAATTTTAATACAAAAGAAAATATTTATAAATTTAACGAGTAGGTAATTGCAATATATGAATGTTTTAAGTCTTTGTTGATACAGAACACATAATTTCCTTTTTCCATTTCTATAAGCAGTAAAGACTAAACAAAAATATACAAGAACTAAATAGGTTCTAAAGAGCTGATACTATATGAAGAATAGTGGTAGGGAGCTGTGGGTACCAAGTAGAACCGCCATGTGGAGAAGTCCAGGAGATGAGTGGCACCAGTGGTTATATACAATAGCAAAATTAAAATAGGATCCAACAAGGTTTTTCAAGATGATACCTTAGCCAGACATCCCCTCAAAAGGAGGTAAGTTCAATCCAGTTAGAAATGTACTTTTATATTGCAGCACAGTACAAACAGATGTCTGCTTAAGCACAAGTTTTACTTAAAAATATTTATTTACCTTTTATGGCCTCTGATATTTTCTCTTTGACCCCCTTTTTCTATGTTGAACTGGTCGCAGTACTTATTAGTAACCACTGAATTGATATCATGGCCCACTAATGGTTGCAACCTCTCGAAGATGATCCTGTTGATTGTAATTTTTTTTGTTTCGGTTTTTATTTTTTGAGACAGGATCTCACTATGTAGTGCAGGCTGGCCTCAAACTCATTGCGATGCTCCTGCCTCAGCCTCCCAGGTGCTGGGATTACAAGTCGTGTGCTACCATCCCTAGCAATCCTGTTGATTATAATGAGATATTTATAATAAAAATATTCCAGCAGGAAAGGCCAAGATGAGTCAGAAGCTGCTAATGAACTTTAGGAAAGTTCATTTAACCTTATTTTGAGAAAAGACATTAAGTTTCAAATAATTTAAAGTTTTTTATTACTGTATGTTTGCAATATATAGTAATTACATTGATCTTGGGGAATTGGTACATGTATCTATTGCATTACTCCTCCTTCCCCTGCCCTCACCCTCCCCTCTCTTTCATCAGATCCTTTTCCCGTCTCTGCAGAGTCTTAACTCTGAATAATTTAAATTTAACAAGCACAAGTTAAACTTTATTACAAAAAGGGACTCAGCTGACTGATCTGCATCACAGGCTTAAATCCCCTTCAAGCCATATCCTGGTACTCACCAAGAGCCATCCAGGTGACACACAACCCATACCCTCTCACCATGAATAAGAAATTAAATGAACTCTGTGCCATTAGCACTTTTTTTTTTTAAGACAACAAGTAAACATTCTCATGTATTAACAAACTCAAGAATTACAGAATGTACAAATACCTTTTGGAGAAAAACATTACTCAGTATAAGATTAAGCCATGTAAAAGCTAGGTAAAAACAGAAGACTAAGGAATGGAATAGTCACAGTGAAATTGCATTTTCATACTAGGGAGACAATACGATGTTTACAAATGTGCATCCGGTTTATTTCGCCTGTGAGTATTTTCTCGAATTGCATCCATTTACCTATAAAAGTTTCCAGTTTATCTTTCTTTATGGCTGAGTAGTACTCCATTGTATAAAAATACCACATCTTTTTTTTTTTATCCATTCCTCGGTTAATGGGCATTTGTGTTGTTTCCACGATCTAGTAGCACTTTTTGAACTGGACATCATATGAAGTTATTAAAACATTTTGTAATTACTCTATTTGTGAATATTTTGTCTGATACATAAGCTATTCCATGCCCCCCCAAAAAAAACCCAAATACAAAATCTAATTCAGCCTTAAATTTGTTAAGGGAATTTAATTAATCAAAGTTAAAATTCAGGTATAGGTATAAAGAAAACTAGTTTTCAAACTATTGCTTAGTAAAAATCAGTGTAATAACAAAAAAGTATCATTCCATACATGAGTTGTTCAGACACTGATACTTAATGTAAACTCAAAGGTACCACAGGCTAGTTTTTATATGACACCTTTTTATAGTTTCCAGTTATAAATAAAAAGGAATTTTACATAAAACTATTTTAATACAGTGTATTATATACTATTCATAGCTTTTCATCTTTAAAGATAATCTTTTGTAATTGAACTGAATCAGTTACATTATCAATAGTTTTTTTTTTTTTAGGCCAAAGAAAATCCTATTTCAAGGAGCTAGTTATGGAGGTACATGCCTGTAATTCCAGGTACTGGGGAAGCTGAGGCAGGAGGATCATAAGCTTGAAGCCAGCGTGGGCAATTTAGTGAGACCCTATCCCCCAATAATATTTTTAAAAGGGTTCAGTCCCAGTACTGAAAAAGGAAAATCTTATTTCACTAGTTAGAATTTAGCACTATTAGAATATGCTCAAAATGTTTATGTGGTAATCTTTGAGTAGAATAGTATAGATGATTTTGGGTTTCTTTTTTTGTATGTTTTTACATTTTCAAGTTTTCTCTAAATTCCTTTTCTTGATTTTAGAATTAGAAAAAAATTAATTTAGTCTGAAGACTTAGTATTTCTTCTGCATCTTTCCTTATAGCTCTATTTTTTGTTATTTTATTTTACTTAGGGGAAAATGGCCTTATTGGCCTCAAATAGTTGCTTTATAAGATGCAATGAAGCCGGTGATATAGAAGCAAAAAGTAAAACAGCAGGAGAAGAAGAAATGATAAAGGTAATCATAACATTTCTGTCCAGATTGATATGTGTCATATATGTGATATGATTATGACTCTGTAAAACATTTGTCCTTTACTGTCACTAAGACTCACTAGCTTTCTATAATACAAGGGACCCTTGATTTACAAACTCAATTCATTCGCAAGTGCTACTTGTAACTCAAGTTGGTTGTAGGTCAAGACTATTTTTCCCGGGCCGGTGAGACGGCTCAGCAGCTTAAGCGCCTGCCTTGCAAGCGCGAAGGCCCGAGTTCGACTCCCGGAACCCACATACGAAAAAGGGGCCGGTGATATCGCTCAGCGGCACGGGTGCCTGTTGGCGCGTGAGGTCCTGAGGTCGTCCCCCCGGTACCCACAAAAAAAAAAAAAAAAAAAAAAAAAAAAAAGACTATTTTTCCCATAAGAAATAATGAAAATACTTATAATGTATTCCAAACCTCCCAAAGCACCCCTTAATTAACCTTTTCATAATAAAAAAGGGTTGTATAATATACGTAATTTACCAGAAACACCAATAATTTTCCTAGTGTATTCACCAAAAAGTTATAAAATGTGCCTAGTTTACCACAAACGACAATTTCATGCTGTACTCACCATTCAAGTTGACATCTTTGGCTTGCAAGAAGGAAGGATGAGGGGCCGGTGAGATAGCTCAGTGGCGTAAGCGCCTGCCTGGCAAGCGCAAGGTCCTGAGTTCGACTGCCAGTACCCACATATAAAAAAAGGGCCGGTGATATCACTTAGCAGCACGGGCACCTGCTGGAGCGTGAGGTCCTGAGGTTGACCCCTGGTACCTACAAAAAAAAAGGAAGGGTGAAATGAAAGGTAATTGTTGTTTACAAGGAGAGTCCCCTTCCATAAGGAATCCAGCTCTGTGGTGTCCTTTCTGTCCTTGGGAAAATTGGTAGCCCACTAGGTCCTGCTTCTGGCTCACTAGGTCTCAGCCTTTTTAGAACTAAAAACTGGTCTGAGGTTGTCTATTTCTGTCTTTTCTTTAACACTGTTCTGTAGTGTAACATGACATTGTCATTAAGCAAGTGAATGCAATCGGCTTTTCCTCTGTCTGGGTGGGTCCTCTCTGCAAATGTTTGTAGCTTTGTCCATTTTTTCAGGATTTCCTTTATTTCAGAAGAACTTTGCTACACTGATTGTTGATACTCCCCCTCCTCTTCAGAAAGCTCCTCAACTGCCATTCTCTGTTGCTCAGCCAGAAGTTGCTGAAGTTCCTCTGAGTATTTCTCCACCAGTTCCTCAACATCACCACTGTCTACCTGGAGCCTATGGACTCCGCTATAGTGACAACACCATCAACCACAGGGTCAATCGAAGGCTCAGGCTCCTCCACGCAGCCTTCAAAGTGTCTCTCCTGTGTAATTTTAGTCCACACTTTCTTCCAGGCAGATCTCAGTGTCCTTAGAGAGACACTGGCCCAGGGTTTTTCAGTTAACCCTGTGCAGGAAAGGACGTTGTAGTGTTCCTCCCAGAAGTCTTTAAGGGTTAAATCTGTATCTGAGACTTTCTGGAAGCACTTCAGGAACAGTTCGTTGGTGTATAATTTCTTAAAATTAGCTATAACCTGCTGGTCCATAGGCTGCAGTAGAGTTGTATTAGGTGGGAGAACCTGGACTGAGCCATGGGAATTTTTCAGCCAATTCTTCCAAACCTTGTGGGTGAGCAGCAGCATTGTCCATGATGAGGAGAGCCTTGAGTGGTGAAGCTTTGTCCTCCAGATATTTCTTAACAGTAGGACAGAAAACCTCCCTGATCCACTCAAGGAAAAGTACTCTTGTCACCCAGGCTTTTGCATTAGATCTCTACATGACCCCTAGCCTATTCTTCACGACTTTGTTTTCTGAACACTCTAGATGTCTCAGAGTGATAAACCAAGAGAGGCTTTATCTTGAGATCAGCACTCACACTGGCACATAGCAATAAGGTTAGCCTGTCCTTCATAGGCTTGTGGCCTGGCATTTTCTTCTCTTCCTGGGCAATGTATGTTCTCCTGGGCATTTTCTTCTAGAAGAGGCCAGTTTCATCACAGTTGGAAACTTGATGAGAGCAAAAGCCATTTCTCCGTGTCATCATTTTGAAGTGGTGTATGTGATTTTCAGCAGCCCTTTTATCAGCACTGGCTGTGAACCCCAGTTCTCGCTTTAAAACTGTGAAACCACCCCTTACTGGCATGTAATGTTTCACCATTATCACTCGTTGATGGATTATCCTTTACAAGATCTGCATTTATAGCCCTTGCTTTTTCACAAAACATAGACTCAGATAGGCTGCCATCTGCCTTTCATTTATCCACACTAGTAATAGCCTCACTACCTGGCCTAACACTGTTGATCATGACTTAACTAATTTAAGTAACACCTTTAGCAACACTAGTTTCCTTATACAAATCTTTTCTCTACATTGTCGAGATGGTGGATTTTGACCTGCTCTTCATACTAGAGAGGTCAGTCACATGAATACCACTCTCATATTTCTTCACAATTTCCTTCTTTTTGTTTTTTTCGTTTTTTTTTTTGGGGGGGTACCGGGGGTTGACCTCAGGACCTCGTGCACCAGCAGGTGCCCGTGCCGCTGAGCGATATCACCGGCCCTTTTTTCGTATGTGGGTTCCGGCAGTCGAACTCGGGCCCTCGCGCTTGCCAGGCAGGCGCTTATGCCACTGAGCCATCTCACCAGCCCCCTTCTTCTTTTTGATTGTGATTGCTTTCTTTACCTTTTCTTCCTTACTTAGCTTCTTTTCTAGCTTTTTGCAGGCCATTTTGATAGCAGTAATCATAGCGATTATATAAAGCACTGACTGAAATCAAGCCCACAAACGCGCTTCTGGGCTCAGACTAATGTTTACATACACTGACATATGTTTTTCTGGCATCATGAGTCTTTGTTTACAACTGCACAAGTTGCCGGCATTCAGGTTGTAACTCAAGACTTTGGTCCTAAGTTAAACCTAAAATTCTGGTTGTAACCCAAGTTTTTCATATGTGAGGCTGGTTGTACCTCGAGGGTCCACTGTATTATGTCCCAAGTAGAGTTTTTTTAATTACAGACTCCATAATTGATGGCTTATTTGTATGTTTTAAATTACTCCATCTGTGAGAACTTTAGTATTGTTACTTTAATCTTTTTCTGAGTAGTCCCATTTACTTTTTAGACCTACATTTTCTTTTATTTCCCCTCCTCCATTTAAAAAATTTTAATTTTAAAAAATAGTAGTGTTCACAGAGCATAAAAACTTTAAAAGCATTTAAAGATACACATTTTTTGTCCACCTTGTTCACCTATCTCCATCTACGTTGTCCCCCCACCCCTGCTCCTCCCTTTTTTATAGCCTCCTAATATTTTCTTCATAAATACAAGAAGATGTTTGTAATTTTCTACCTTGAATTTTTTCCTTAATGTTGTATCTTGGAGATCTTTCCCTATCAGTATATATGTAAGAAGTTCTCTCTTTCCTACCCTTTCCCCATCTTCCTCTCTTTTCCTTTTTCTCTTTTTAACAGCTATATAATATTCCATTTTAGGGACATACTTTATTTAAATCAATCTCTTATAGATGGAAATGTGGGGTGTTTTCAACCTTTTATTCTTTTTTTGAGCCTTTTATTCTTACAAACAGTACTATGGCACTTACTTCGGACCATGCATCATTTTGTAGGTGTACAAATACATCCAAAGGTAAATTCTCAGAAGCATAACAGGGTCAGGGAGTTTTTTTGTTTTTGTTTTTGTTTTTGTTTTTGTTTTTGTGGGTACCGGGGGGTCGACCTCAGGACCTTGCGCGCCAGCAGGCGCCCGTGCCACTGAGCGATATCACCGGCCCCTTTTTCGTATGTGGGTTCTGGGAGTCGAACTCGGGCCCTCGCGCTTTCCGGGCAGGCGCTTAAGCCACTGAGCCATCTCACCGGCCCAAGGGAGTTTATGCTTGTATATTATGTTAGATTTCCTAAGTTCCCTTCCATTAAGGTTATACAAAATTATGTTTACACTGACATATATAAGGTTAGTAGGTGGTTTTGTTTACTGCCTGACCACCTAGCATTGCTAGGCTTGTAGGAAACATGAAAATCACAGCAAAAGTTATAGGGCTTTAGCACTCAAATTTTTGTTTTCTTTATGAATAAGTACATATCATTTTTACATAAGGAGAAACAGGAAGCACAGGAAAAAATTAGTTGCTAAGCTGAAAATAAAACTTCCTTATTCTAGGTGAAGTTTCACTATCCTATTTTACTTGATTGTGAAAGTTATACAGACATCTTCATGTTAAAGTGAAATTCTAAACAGAATCACATGATTGCTTAGCTAAATCAGGTGGTTAACAAAAATATGACTAAGGCCTTTAAGGTTTAATTTTTTCAGAATCCACTAGATCCTTAATGACAGTTTTTATAAAATCCACTAGATCCTTAATGACAGTACATAGGGTGTGTCTAAAGAATAACTATCACATTCTTGTTGCGTTACTTTTTTACTCTTCACATTCTATTCCAGTACCAAGTGTTCTGAACCTGCCCTAATTGGTCTCTTTTGGGAATCATAGGTTGCAGCTAGTCTCATCCAGATTTGCTGTGTTCAATATAAAGCATAAAAAATGTACATTTTTCTCTACTACCAGCCTACTTTACAAGTATCTACCAAATTTCTGTATACGCTTTGTTAAATACCTTGTCATATATTTGCTTTTATTCTCAAGATGTTCTTTGCATGGTAGTTAATTTTATAATATTTTAGTATTCTTTTTCCTTGAAAAATATTGCTGATATTTACAAGCAAGAATGATAATTCCAGGGCCGGTGATATAGCTCAGCAGCATAAGCGCCTACCTGGCAAGCATGAGGTCCTGAGTTTGACTCCCGGTACCTGCATATACCAAAAAAAAAAAAAAAAAGGATGATAGTTCCATTAAGTCTATTTGACCCTTTGGATTTGGCTGATGGAAAAATACCTCCCTAGAATATAGAATAGGAACTAGAAAATTTACTGCATTTCTTGCAGTTTTACAAAAGGCCTTTTGACTGTCAGAAGTCTCAATTCTAATCTAAGACTTAGGTATTCTTTTACTTTGAAAACTGAAACGTTAATCTTAATATGTTTCAATTATGTAAACATAAAACTAAACCAAGTAGTTGAGCACTCTGCTGAATTTGGTACATGCATTGTTGCCTTTCATCTTTGTAGCACTCTTGTGAGGTAGCTATTATCTTAACTTCCCAGATACATAAATAGCCTTCAGTCCTCCATGCATCATTACCTTTCACTTCATGAAAGTCACACAGCTAAATACCGAAAGACAGTGTATACACAGGCTCAGCTGACTGACTCCAGAAGCTGCTCCTGCCTTCTCTAACACACTGCTTCTTAGAGATGGCCCATTAGGGAAATGGTGGTGGATTTCTCATTTACCTATATTTAATTTTTATTTATATTCACTTTTATTGTATCACACTAACATTTTATCTGCATTTTATTATAAAACTATTAAAGACAATACACATAGTTGTGCAGTGCTGTGTATTTTATAGAGAAAGACACTCCACTGTATTTATGATGAAAGTAGTTTTCAAGTGAAGTACCATGAGATTTCCCTGGGTCTCGGTTAGTCAAGTACAGGACCCGCAGCCTCTGACCAATGATTATCCAGGACTCTTTCCCCTTGCCAGTTATATCACAGGCTTTGCAATGCTGTGTCAGTCATCCGCCTTTATGATGTGGCCTTGTCCACCAGAACACAGATCCCTCCTGCCTAAAGTAGTCTTCTAACCAGATCTGTTACACTCACATCATGGGCACAAACACACTGCTCGTTATCACTTTCTAAGCAATCTCAGCATTGGACTCTGGGCTACAGGGATCCACTCTGGAGACATGGATCCTTCAGGTTGCAAATTGCTAGATCCCTGGGTGATCCTAATTGCCATACCTGAGTCAGTTAATTTTTAGCATGTGATAGTAAATATCTGTCCATCCTTACAAGGATATAAGGAGGATTCAAAAGGGGTAGATTCTAATTCAGTAAAAACAAATTGTGTTATGGTTAAAGTTTTAAGATGTTCAGTAATAGTCTGTGCTAAGTAAAATAGCTAGTGTCTTAAACACTCTATCTAATGAAGTTAACACACTACCAGGGAAGGTATGATCTTAGTATATTTACTTTGAAGCCAAAGTTAAACTTGTTAAAGTATTGCTTAATTGCTCAGTAGGATATGATTTATAAAATATTTTTCAAATAATTTTTTCTTTAGTGTTTCTGGCACAAGGGCTGTCTTAGAGAACCATACAGTGGCAATTTCTTACTTATATATATGAAATATCAAACACATATCCAGAGTAAGAAAGTGGGAAAAGAAGATAAATGTATCACCTGTTGGGTTCTCATTTCAAATATCCAGATTAGATCCTGTGCTGAAAGGGAAACCAAGAAAAAAGATGACATCCCAGAAGAAGACAAAGGGAATGTAAAACAGTGTGAAATCAACTACGTGTATGTATTCTCCTTTTAAACTCAAAGGTCTGATGGTACAGCACTTAAGACACTTTTACACTAAAATACCTGAAAGACAAGAAGCAGCAGCATATTGTAGATTCCAGGACACAGCATTCAGCTGAATGCTTTTCTCTAGGCTTCAGTTTTCCTGTTATCCTGCTGGATCTCAAAGCTGAAGTCACTTGATTATTCAGTTCTTCCTGTTCCTTTTCTTTTAAACTGGGTATGCCCAGAGCCTTCACACTGAGCTACATCCCCAGCCCTTTTTATTTTTTGTTTTTAGACAAGGTCTTGCTAAGTTGCTAATTTGCCCAAACTTGCAATCCTCCTGCCTCAGCCTCCCAAAGTGCTAGGATTACAGGCATGTACCACCACACTTGGCTCCCTGATCCTTAAGAGAGTTGCTGTAATACTGTCCAGGTGCCATTCATGTTCAGAACATGGGACTCTGACTTGTATGCCCTGGTAGAAGGGAACTTTGCAGAGCTATCCAGACAACATCCTTCTTGAGGGTAGATCCTAAATGTTATCTTTGTAGTTGAAACGTTGTTATTAAAGAAAGACAATTAGAGAGAGACTGGAATAAGGAAAAGAAAGAAGGGAAAGGGAAAAAAAATTGTATATATATATATATAAGATGGTTAAGATAGATACACTACGATTTTTACTTAGTTCATTGAAGAGTAAGGTTTGTGCCAATAATGTTTGGATAATTAAATGCTAATGTCTGGTGTCCTGAATAACTAACTTAAAGATAGTAATACGCAATGTATTAACCATTCTTACCCTCCTATTATGTTGTTTTGAAAATTTGTTCTTCTTTTGATTTGTTTTGTTTTTTCTTCTCTTTAAAATAAAATTAAAAAAAAAAAAAAAAAAAAAAAGAAAGACAATTAGATTTTTTTTTTAAAGTGGGGAAAAAAAAAACTTTAATAGTATTTCTAAATTCATCAGGAAATATGTAATCAAAGTTTAAGATATTTTTCAACAAAGATACTCTCTTTACAGAAAAAAATTTCAGAGTTTCCAAGACCATAAACTTAAAATCAGTAAAGAAGACAGTAAAATTCTTAAAAAGGCTCGGAAAGATGGATTTTTGCATGAGACACTTCTGGACAGGTAAATACAGATTCATAGTTTTCCAACTGTTAGCCAAGAGGTAACATGGATAAATCTGTGTTCTTTTTAAAGTACTATAATTTTCAAGTTTTTTGTTTTTATTTCTAGTTTATGTACATGGGAAAATTACCAGGAGAGGACATCATAAGTCTGGGGAAAGGTTGCCAACGAAGAATATCAAAAATCTATAGCTAGTGTCCAAAGTACTTATATACTTTATTGTAAGAAATTAGGGTTTGGTTGAAAGAATTTCATAAACTTATGTTTATAATTACTGGAACCAGAGTTAGAAAGTTGTTTAGCACATTATTAATGTTTGTTTATTTCTGTTTCTCTTTCAAGAATGTCTTAGGTCAGTGGTGACGAACCTATGGCATGCATGCCACAGTGGGCCATTTGTATCACTGAAAGCTCTAAAAGGTTCGCAGTCACTGTCTTAGGTTAGTAACAGGCAGAGGCTTAGCTGTGTGCTTACATTTGTAAGTTGCCAGATTGAAAGAGGATTTGGTAATGTTCTACTTATTCATATACTGTTGCAAAATTATTCTTAACCTTTCTTTACATTATCAGATGAAGACATACTTAATCATATTATTTCCTGTTAACTAGTTGATGGAGTTCTTACCAGAAATCAGTAAATAATGTAAGAATTTCTTCCAACTGAGTTAATATATAATCTAATGAGAAATAAAAAAGAGGATATAGGCCGGTGAGATGGCTCAGTGGCGTAAGCGCCTGCCTTGCAAGCGCGAGGGCCCGAGTTCAACTCCCGGATCCCACATACTAAAAAAAAAAAAAGGGGGCCGGTGATATCGCTCAGTGGCACGGGCGCCTGCTGGTGCACGAGGTCCTGAGGTCGACCCCCTGGTACCCACAAAAAAAAAAAAAAAAAAAAAAGGATATAAAATACAATCAGGACATGAACTCTAAAATAGAATAAGCTGTTTGTCCTGTAACTTTGTAAACTTTGTAAAATACAGCATTTCTACCCACTAGCAATTTAGGGCAGGCTTAAATTCACAGGGAATTAATTTTAAATTGCTGTTGTGAATCAAAAAAGCCTTTAAGCAACATTTGTTTTAGGAAAAAATATTTCATAAGATTTCGTATAAAAAGAAAGTTGAAAAGTAAAAATGTAATGTCATACAACAAAAATTGAACACAATTTCTAAGCATGAATTATGTTTAGTAGCTGTTGACTCTATATATTGGTATGTCTCACATTGATTACTTTTTGTCTTAAACAGGAGAGCCAAATTGAAAGCTGATAGATACTGCAAATGACCAGGATTTTTGTTTCTGCCTACTCTTTGTTTTTTCTGAATAAAGTTTTCAGTGGTAGTGCTTTATACAGTTCTTGGGCTGTTGTGGAATTATTGCTTAATTAGTATCTAGTTTCACCAAGATTAATAAAGTTTAATTAAGATTCTTCATGGGTTTACTTTTTAGTTAAAGGAAGTATTTCATATGGAAATCAAACTTACAGTTCATATGTAAAGTACTACAGAATTTTATTTCTGGTTTTCCTGTCATCACACATTAAGTGCTACTCTAAGAAACTCGTTTCCCATGCTACTTGTGGAATGTTATATTGATTTATTATCTGTATACTTGATATGATGGATACTTAATCAGTACCTATAGAATGAAGTTCGAAACTGTCAATCTAATCAACCAGCAAGGCTTTCAGTGGTGCTCTTCAGTTTTTCTTCATAGTCTCAGGATAGAACCCAGGGCCTCACACACCCTAGGCAAGTGCTCAATCACTGAGTTCCACCATCTGGCCCTGCCGGGACAGTTCAAATATCAGAACTGGGAGTTAGGCAGACAAAGGAATCATCTTTTAGGCAGTAGGATGGAAAGTGGTACCATTACCAAAGGGTGGATAGGCTTAGAACAGAGGACAGGGAAGTAACATTCGGGAAATCCTTCTGAATTAGGACAGTTTAGCCACAGTGGATATGTGCATGTAATGCTTTCATCCTGACTTGTAGAATGGAATGAGAGCTACTGAAGAGGTTCAGACACTTAAGTGTTGCCAAGGTCTGTATTTCTGAATTCCTAAACATAGTATTGTGGATATCATCTTAATTCCAGTGAATGTTCCAAATCTAAGTTGTATATAAAATACCTGGATTCCATGAGAAATTCTGATTCAAGAATGAAGTTGGCAGAGTGTAAACCATGTGGAGTTGGTGTCTGTTTTTAAAGGATCATGTTGAATCTAATGCACAAGGAGGATTGAGACCTGGCCTAACCTGCCAGATCCTATCTAGTGCTAGCCTTTATGTTCCATCTGTCACCAAATGTAGAGTTAAATGGCCCCTCTGCAGGCAAGGTAGCTCAGACCTAGTGTCCATTTTATATAGCAGTTCTTACTGGAGGTTTAGCTGTGACTTAACACTCCGTTCTAATATTTGGACATTCCCCAGTGTTGTGTTTTCCTTCTGCTTCTGACCTTTGGATTGGGACCGTGCTTACTACTGGAATCCCCCCAAAGCAGCAGTTGTTGTTCTTAATCTGGAGCTATTTTCCCCTATAGGGGACATATTTCAATGTCTGGATGCATTTTTATTTGAAACATTTAAGAGACAATGGGAAGAGGACAGGGATGTTGCTAAACATCCTGCCATGAACAGGACAGCCCGTCACAACATGGAATTGCCCTACCTAGAATGCCAGTAGTTTCAAGGATATAAAACCTGTCCTGGGGCTTGATCTGTTCCCTGCTTTTGCCAGCTCATTCCTTAAAAAAATCATTCAAAGTATATCCATAAGAACCATTTGGGGCACCTGGGGATTTCCAATATAGATTTCCAAGATACACTTTTAAAGATGCAAGCTTAGAATGTCTAGGGTTGGGCTTAAATTTTGCATTTTAACAAGTACACCAGATAATTTTGAAGCAACTGATAGGAGCCATACTTTGATGAACAGTGCCTCCGGGGGATTAAATCTTGATTCCATTTGTTAGCCTGGTACCCGAGACCATCTGCTCACTGACTGATTTCCCTCGAATAAACTGTCAGCCTGCGTTTCTGAACATAGTATGTTCCTTACCTTACCTTCATACTCTAGTTTCTGCCCTTATTCCACTGAATAACACTAATTACAGGTCTTGACTAGAAAATAAAGATTAAAGATGTGCATTCCCTTCTTTCATGAGTTTATACAGCAATGAAGGGAAATACAGCTAGTTGATAGTGTTCTTCCAGTTTCTCTCATGACAATTTATACCACTGCAGTCTGAGCACTGAAGTGAGTCTGGAAGAATGACAGAGGTTAAGAATGAATGCATCTTTGGTGGAGGGTGTAGCTCAGTGCTAGAGTGCTTGCCTCGCATGCATGAGGCTCAGGGTTTGATCCCCAGCACTGAAAAAAGAAAGTATCTAAAAATTGTCCTGTGGTCTACATTTTTCCATCTTTTACATAATATGGAAATTTTTGTTTAAAGCATTACTGGAATCCAGATACATTCATGCCTCTGACTTACCTAGTAACTTATAAAAAATAAGATTATATACAAGTGCTAACCCAAGAGAAAACGCTCAGATTTCTCAGGTTAGGTCATTTCAGTCATTCCATCTTCATGTTCACTGACAGGCTTAACCATCTCTGCTGTTAAACATATGGCAACTTGAAAAAAATGTATACATTGTATTTTTGCACTTCTAGATTTCCACTGGATCATCTGGGTTAATTTGGGGTTGGTTTTCAGTGATTTCCTCTTCTTTGAGTATGTTTCTTCACATGTTATACTTGGACTGTATCCTGAACATGATGGAAACTAGATCTTGTTCCTGTGGAGAATTTTGTTGTTTTTTGTTTGTTTAGTAGCCAGTTAACTTGGTTGAACTCAAGCTGCAAAGTCCTTGCAGTTTGCAACAGATAAAGTCTCATTGGTTCTTGTGGTTTTAACTGGGGCCTTGAAGTCAGCAAAAGCACGTCAAGTTCAAGGGTCACTGTGAGAATTGGGTAATGTGGCTTCCTTCTGGTGGCTCTCTCCTTGTCGGGACTTCCTCCTTAGATTCTTTGGTCACTCTGATTCCTTGGCTAGTAAGACCTGGGTTTTTATATAATTTCATGATTCAGTGGCAGTGTGTGGGGCTTGCCCTAAGATTTTAAAAATGCAGTTTCCTCTTAACGGAGTTAATGCCCTCTACTGTCAGACTGCTTTTGATCACTCTCCATTAGCTTTAAATCATTTTAAAAATATTTAGTCCAAGGTTTATTTTTTTTTCAAAAGGGCTAAGCCTAAAAAGCTACTCTACATAATTCGCTCTGACATCCTAAATCAAGAAATCATTAAATAAATACATTCATACATCTTAAAATATGCCTGAATCCACATGCTGGTATCTTCCAAAGTACAGTGTAGAGATCCTGGGTCAGATCTAGTATATACTGGTAAGTCCATGGCTTATGGTAGCTTAATATTTATTTTATTTATGAAATTAATATGACATGATAGTGTTTATACTGAGATGAGAAACATCAAAACTGGCTTTTCTCACAATACTGTTCTTTTATGGTATTGTTATAATAATAGTCAATTGAGAAGCTCAATATATGTAAGTTCCATAATTTAATTTTGCAGATGTTGAAATCCATTTCATTGAATGAAAAGATTAAAAACAAAAAGAATCATTCTATACATTTATGCCCCTTTCTTCACCCACCTATTTTCAGCTTTGTAAAAAGTGCATATTTCAGTATGGGAACTTGACAGTATTAAAGCAGATTGTGATTTTTGACATTCCTTGTTCTGTGCTTTACAGAAATCTCTAGCACTGTTTCGTACAGAGATTTCTGTTTATTTTTATGCCAGTGGAATGCTCTTAAATTTTATTGAGCCTTTGTATAATAGAAGAAAAGCAAGCCTCCTTTCCATTTAGCCTTGTTTCAAACTGCTTCATATTAAGTTTTATTTTCAGAGTGTGAAGTGACGACTTACAGATTTAACATCTGCAGGTAGGTGGCTATTTCTCGTACACAGTGTTTACCCATCTAATGAGGTTTTGCAATCTTGTCCCACGTGCTACTAGAGAAGAAAGCATATAGCAGTACTTACTTACGTGTTTATTTTTCCATACTAAGTGTTTTCTAATTCCTGTCCTTAGTAGTCAGTGAACTCTTAAGAAAAAGAACAAGAAAACAGTGTATATCTTTTTATTCCAATCAGTTCTTGATTTCTAACCTTATTTCTCCAAATACTGCCTGACAAAGTTAAGCTGATTTAATTACATGACTGATTGTGACTATATAGCTGCAGTCAGTCACACAGCAAAAATACTCAATATTTAAGCTTCTAGTCTCCTATGTGTTCTTTTTCTGTATTATCCCTCAGTCACTAAGTTATTCACTTCTTATCTCACTGCTAAATATATTCCCCTATGGTTATTTTAGGGTGTTTTGGGTTTTTTTAATACCAGAAAAAATAATGCAAAGATAGACTAAGGCTCAAGAGAATCTAAAATTAAGGTAATAGTTTAGCAGACCATGAGTACTCATTCAGTCTTAGGTTTCTGTGTGTGTGAATTGCTATCTAAAGCATAATAACTTGTTTCAAATAACCAGTTGACCTTAGACCAACCTAGGCTTTGTTTGTTCATTTTTTGTCTTGCTTTGTTTTTATGGTGCTGAAAATTGAACCCAGGGCCTCTGGTCCATGGTAGGCAAGCCCTTATACCACTAAGCCATATCTCCCACCCAGTCCTAGACTGTTCTTTAGCTCCTCGGACCCATAAATTCTACTTTAGGTTATCTTTAAAGCAGAGCGGTAGCAATTGTTTGTTCTTTAGGAAAATAATTACTCCATATACACTTCATGTTTCTTCACTCTATTTTTAGCCCAAATATCTTCTTGAAGGCCTTCTATATATTTCACTGCTGCCTGTTCAACCTCTTCCACCTCTCCATTTACTGTGACCATGTTTCTTTTACTATCACAATCTCATTCCATACCAGTGTGCTTCTTCCACAGCAATACAAAAATGAGCAAAGATTTGACCATCTAGGAGAAGGGTAAACAAAAGCTGGTCTTGGTGGTGCATTCCTATAACCTTAGGTTTTGGGAGGCTGAGACAGAGGATCCCGTATAAGCCCAGGTGTTCAAAGCCAGCTTGGGCAACAGAGAGGAACCCCTGTCTCATGCTCCCCCGCAAATGCAGTAAACTTACTTTTGAATCTCCTCTGGAAGTGCCCCTTCATATTTTTTCCTAACTGAATTCAGATCTCATTCCAGTGTACCCAGAGTTGGAGAATCATGTTCCATGGCCCTAACTGCTAATTTTGAAATTTCTAACTATCCTCACCCATCAAGACAGACTGAAACACATACCGTCCACACACATGACCACTACAGCTCTGCATTGCTCTTCATCAATGTCCTGCACCCTCCGGAAACCTTGTCATCTTTTCTTCACTGTCTCCCACCCTCAATGTTAGTGACTCACGATCCACACTACTGTAACTTTGTATTTACTCGCCTTAAAAATTCCATCTCCGGGGCCAGTGAGATGGCTCAGCGGCGTAAGCACCTGTCCGGCAAGCGCGAGGGCCCAAGTTCAACTCCCGGAACCCACATAAGGGAAAAAAAAACAAGGGGCGGTGATATCGCTCAGCGGCACGGGCGCCTGCTGGTGCGCGAGGTCCTGAGGTTGACCCCCGGTACCCACAAAAAAAAAAAAAAAAAAGATGAATGGGCATCACCTGGTGGTGATCAAGACATGTATGCTGCAATACAAGTTACTGGATCTTGCTCTGCTTTTGCGCAAGTAGTGGCTTGCAGGTGTAGACTTCTGGGCCCATGTGAAAAGTGGTCATAGGTTATGCTTTCCTTAGTCCATCTCCAAAGACGTAATAGCCTGTTACCAGAAATATGTGGACGAGCCGTCCAAGAAAGAGATCAAAGACATCCTCAACTCAGTATGATCAGACGCTGCTTGTAGCTGATCCCTGTCATTTCAAGTCCAAAAATTAGAGACCCTGGTGCACATGTTCACTACCAGAAATCCTACCACTAATACCATCATGAGGATCAAGGTTTGCCTTTGTAACAAGCAATGTGGTATTTAAAAGTTAGTAAAGTTTAGAAATATATTTCCTCAGCTCCCAACAATCTGTTATGATTGTGTTCTTGACAGTTTACTTATAAACCTAATGTTATTAGCATTTTAATGCACAATACAGTATTATTTAATAAGGTGTTCATAGTATATAAAGTAACATTTTCAATATAATAGAAATATTATATTACCTCTAATAAATTCCACATCTTACCCAGTTCCAACTGTACAAGAACTTCAGCTTTCTCTTCAATATTAGAAAATTAATGATCAAAGAAATAAAGGGTGAATAATCACCTTACATTTCTGACACCACTTTCATTCTTATGTGATCCTGCCTTACTCCCCACTGTAACTCATACCCAGGAGCTGGAGGAAACGGTGCTTATAGCTCTACCATTTAACTACATAGTGGAACAAGCAAATAAATACTAAATGCACTGACTTTTTCTTGTTTTCTGGGAATCTCATCTCACATCAAACTCAAGGGAAGGTGGAGAGTTTTGTCTTGATTTCACAAAGCCAGGACTTCTCTCAGTAATACCACAGATCATATACCTTGAATGATACTCCTTATTAAAACAATCAAACACATAAAATATTTTTAAAGTGCTACTCATCTGGCATAAAGTATGGAATGTACAGATAGCTAACAGAGAAAAAGCAGCAACCTTCTGGAGTGAATGAGTACCCAAGTTTGCTCTCTCAGCTGGAAGTTTCTGTCAAAGAGATGTGAAGCTTCTGGTTTGGCAAATTTCAAAAATACAGGAGGTAGGAGCCTGGGCTTGCTCAGGAGGGAATCTGCCACCACAACAGTTGTATCTCCACAGAGGCAGTGAATGAAATACAAATTTTACTACACAAAGGAGATGCAGAATCATCTTGTCTTTTTACTTGCTACTGAATGGGAGGAAAGGAAAAAAGATCATCCCTAAGATGTAACCACTAACTGGCCTTAGGTGGATTTGAAACTCAATAACACTACCTCTGATTCTAAAAGAGGGGTGGAGGACCTCAAGGAAAGAAGTGAATTCAAAGGTGTCTCAATTGGTTCTGCTTTAAAATAAATCCCACCAAAAAAAAGAAAATTCCAAGGAAAATAAGCAGTTCACATTCAAAATATAGAGAAACCAGACACCATCAGTAAGAACCAAGAGAAACAAACAAAAATACCATTAAATATGGAATATTAACTGTGTAGTGTGTTTGAAATAAAACAAGCCAAAATATAAGCTGGGTATATATATATATATATATATATATATATATATAGAGAGAGAGAGAGAGAGAGAGAGAGAGAGAGAGAGAGAGAGAGAATATAAGAGAGAGGGAAAGGGGCATTGCAGCCTAAAAGAAAAGTATAAGAGCTTCAAAAAAATGAAAAAGTTGGGTGTGGTGGTGATGCATATCTGTAGTCCCAGTAGTTGGTAGGTTGAAACAAGAGGATCATTTGAGCCCAGGACTTCAAGATAAGCCTGGGCAACATAGTAAGACCTTGTCTCGAAACAAGATAAAAATTGGATGGATTAAACAGATAAGACAGCCAGAAAGAATTAACAAACTAGAAGATACCTTAACAAATGACCACAGTCTCAGCTGCAGAATCAAGGGAAGTGTGATGAATTAGAAGTCAAAAAGACAGTATGAGAATTTTAATATATGCCCAACTGAAGTACCAGAAGGATAACAGACCATAGAAGAGGCAGTAGAGATTAGAGTTAAGGAATTTTTCAGACAACAGATCTTAAAGAGTCCCAGAGAATCCCAAATATGATAAACAACAAAATACATAAACTACTGAATTACATGGGAAAAAAAACTAAAGCAGAAAAGAATGACCATCCATAAATCCATGAAAGTCATCAATTCAGGTGATTTCTGGCTTCCCACTAACACATATGAAGCCAAAATACAACAGAGGAGCATGTTCTATGAGTTAAAAGAAAATAATTCTCAATCTAGAATGATACACTCTATGGAACTGTCTTTCTAGAAAGAGCTAAAACTAAAGACAGTAATAAAACTTGCATTTACCAATAGATCATCAATTAAAGGAAATTATTTAAAAAGTCTAGGCTGAAGGAAAGTGATCATTAGAGTTGGAAAATGTGGGAAGCAGCTGAGCCAGAAGTCGGCAAACTCCTTGGGACTACAGCAAAGCCAGTTCCAGGAACATGAAATGTCAGACGCATCTCTAGCTCAGTTGCATATCAGCAGGTTTCCAGCCCCTTGGTGTTCCTCCCTGTTAACCACAGCACAAGTACCTCTGAGAATGTTCCACTTTCCGTGTGCTCAGCAAAACACTGAGACCTTGCGCTTTCGAGCCTGTCATGTGTTTCCCCTCTTTTTACTGTGTATAAATAAAGACGCTGGGGCTGGCATGTGGTTGCTGCCTCTCCATCAGAGGGCCACATCCCAGCTGGCCCAACATTTTTTTTTCCCTATGTGTCTTTTCTTTTCTTAATCTCCTGTCACCCCTCTCAGGATCCCACCAGCCACGCGGGACACGGCAGGAAAAGAGAGTAAATAAAGATACTGTAAAAATAATAGTAAAGCTAAACAAAACTATACAAAAGAGTAAAATGCTTAATTTGTACAGGGTTTTTGTAATTAAAATACTGAATAATATGGGGGTACTGACTCAAATTAATCCATTATAAGGTCCTTAAAAAGTATACAAATTCATTTTTTTTCCTGTGATACTGCAGACTGAATCCACAGCCCTCACCCTAAGCTACATCCCTAGTCATTTATATATATTTTTGAGACAGTCTCACTGAAGTCACTAAATCGCTCAGGCAGGGCTTAAACTTGGAATCCTCCTGCCTCAGCCTCCCAGAGTGCTGGTGATTACAGGAATACACCACCACACCAATCCTTAAACTCTTCCAAAAAAATAGAACAAGAGAATACTTTTCAAACTCCTTTTATGAGGCAGTATCACACTGAGCCAAACATAGATACAAGAAAAGTACAGACCAGTATCCTTGATGAACATATATGTAAAAGCCATCAACAAAACAAGAAAACTAAATTCAACCACCTGTTAAAAGGCAAAAGCTCTGGATTCAATTAACAGTACCACAAAAAAAAAATTTAATACTTAGGAATAAATTTAAATGAAAGGATTCTACACTAAACACTATAATGCACTGATAAAGGAGTTCTACACTGGAAACTATAAAGCACTGATAAAAGAAGTTAAGGCAGACAAAAATAAGTGGAAAAACATCCCATATTCAGAGTGGAAGAATATTGTTCAAATGTCCGTACTACCCACAGCCAACTACAGATTCAATGCAGTCTTTACCAAAATTCTAATGGTAATTTTTTCCAAATAGAGGTAAGTCCTAAAATTCACGTGGAACCACAAAAATTCACAAACAGCCAATTTTAAACAAGAAGAATAAACCTGGAAGATTAACCCTTCCCGACTTCAAAATATTTTGCAGAGTTAATAATAATATAAATAGTATGATACTGGCATAAAAACAGACATACTGTATATACTAATGTACAGATAGAAAGTCCAGAAGTAAATCCATGTATACACAGTCAACTGAACTTTGACAAGAATGCCAAGATTACACAACGGGGAAAGGATAGTCTGTTCATAACTGGCATTGGGAAGACTGGATATACACAAAAAAGAATGAAGCAGGACTCATATCTCACACCCTATACAAAAATCAACACAAAATAAATTAAAGAAAAACATAAAGCCTGAACCATAAAATTCCTAGGGGGAAAACATCTGGACATAGGCTTTGGCAGCGATTTCTTGGAAGTGACACCAAAAGTAAAGGAAACAAAATCAAAATACCCTAGTGGGATATCAAAATTAAAAGGCTTCTTCACAGCAAAGGAAATGATCAAGAAAGCAAAGAGACAACCTATAGAAGAAAATAAAATGTCTGCCAAACATGTATCTGATAAGTAAATATCTAAAATATGTAAGAAACTTACACAACTCAATAGAAAAAAACCAAACAATTAAAAATAAAAACTCAATAGACATTTCCTCAAAGAAGACATATGTGGCCATCAAACATATGATAAGGTGCTCAACATCACTAATCATCAAGGAAATGCAAATTAAAACTGATGAGATCAGCTTATACCTGTTAGGCTGGCTTTTAAAAAGAACAAAACAAAACAGATAACAAATGGTGGGGATGTGGAAAAAAAGGGTCTCTAGTACACTGGTCGGTGGGGATAGAAATTGGTATAGCCACTACTTATTCCTCACAAAACTAAAAACAGAACTATATATAATTCAGTAATCCTATTTGTGGGTGTATATCTGCATTCCCATGTTTTATAGCATTACTCGCAACTGCCACAACACAGAAGCAACCTCAATTCCTATTGACATATAATGGATAAAGAAAATGTGGCATAAACATATAATGGAATATCATTAATCCTAAAAACTGAAATCATAAAAAAAAATGAAGTTCTGTATATGTGCTACCACATGGCTGAGCCTGAAAGATATTATACCAAGTGAAACAAGCCAGACATAGAGGGACAATATATGAAACCATTTGTATAATAAATGTAAAACAGTCAAATTCATGATAACAAAGTAAAATGGAAGTTGCTGGGAGAAGGGAAATGGAATGGGAAGGTATTATTCAAAGGGTACAGTGTTCCAGTTGTACATGATAAGTCCTAGAGAGCTACTATAAAACATAATATCTATAGTTAAAAATGCTGTATTGTATACTTAAAAAAAATTCACTAGGATGGTAAATCTTTTATTTTCTTTTTCTTTTTTTTTTTTTTGTTTTTGGTATCGGGAATAGAACTCAAGACCTTGTACTTGCGAGGCAGGTGCTGTGCCACTGAGCTATATCCCCACCCCCATGTAAATCTTATGTTTTCTTACCATACATACACAAAAATAAGAGGTCAGGAGAAAATTCTCAAGATGATAAATAGATTTATGGCATAGATTACAGTGATTGTTTTGTGAGTACTATATACTTATCTCTGATTCATACTGTATATATTAATGATGTATAGATTTGTGTGTGTACAAAACTTTTTAATAGATTTTATTTAAAATGAAAGGCAAAATGAGGGAATGATAATTTAAGCTGCAGAAGGAGAAGATATTTATAATGTTTTTGAATTAGTTTTCATCGCTATATTTAAATTCCTGATGCTGGATACTTTATAAAAGGGTTATTTAGCTCTCAGTTCTGAAGGCTCAAGGGCACTGTGGTGGCACCACTTTGGCTCTGATGAAGCCCTCATGGTGAACGGCATCACGATGGAGAATTTGTATGAAAGAAGAGATCACATAGCGATACAGGAAGCCAGAGAAAGACTGAAGCCCCAGAATAACTACGTCGGTCCTTCTGAGGGCTTCTCCCCAGTGACCTAATGACCTCTCGCTGGACGCCCGCTTTTTACCATCACCTGACCCCCAAGGTGTCTCAGCCCTTGGTCTTTGACCCAATCTTTATTGTAGAATCCACACTTTTTCCAATGGCCATCACAATGGAGGCTTCCTACATATGGGCTTGATAGTGTTACTACCATTTCTATTTGTATGGAGAGAGCAAGAAGGAGAAAGAAATAATGAAAGGAGAGGAGAGGAGAGGCTTGTAGAATCCAGGTTAGAAGTTGAATGCTTTTTCCCACTCAGCATTTTTATTTACAGAGGTTAGCTTTCTCAGCTGTATAAATAGCCAATTAGTTGATCACGTACTTATTATGTATCCACACTGTCAGACATTGTGCTAGATATTGTACATATGGTGATAAATGACATAGATATGATCTTTGTCTTGATAGATTTTACAGATTAAGGAAGCAGACATCAACAATTCATAAATGATTAATGAAATAATTTTACAAATTACTGGCAATAATTTCTGAGGTTTGATTAGTAGAGTGAACAAGGTTGGTTTGGATAGAAGTAGGTCAGGGAAGGCTTCTCTAAGGAAGACATATGTCAATGGGACCTGTGAGGGATGAGTAGGCGTTACATGTGTAACGACTGGCATGACAGAACATATTCCACACATAGGAATCTCATGAGCAAGAAAACTGAGATAGGAGGGGGCAGGGTGTTTTGGAGAAACTGCTTTTTAGCTACAAGGAAATGATTAAGGAACTGTGATAGAAACAAAGCCAGAGAGGAAGTCCGAGGCAAATAAGCTTTTGAAGCATTTTGAAAATTAAGGTTAAATGTAGGAGATAAAGGAAAAAAGGAGTCAGAGCAACTCTTAAGTTTCTAATTTGAGCATTACAGTAGGTACTTTTTACAGTAGGTACTACATTACAGTAGGTATACCAGCAGACCAATAAATGCCAAGAATTTTTGTATTATCTTTACAGAGTCATCAAGTTTTTATTTTGTGAAGCATTAGTATTTCAGAAATCCTACCTACTAGTTCTACCATTTTTAAATTAATTAAGATTATTGGTACATTTTAGGTATACATAATGATCACATTCATTATAGGGAATTTGTACCTGTGCATGATATAACTTGATTCTTTTTTTTCCCCCATTACCCTACCCTCCCAAGTTCTACCATTTTTTTAAAAAATCATTAATTTTTTTTTAAAGCAAAAAAAAGGATAAAACGAAATAAAGGACAATCTTCAGGAGAAAGTACTTGGTGACCTTAATGTGACTTGTTTATCTATAATATGCTGTATGGACAGACACAGACATTAGTTTATCTGTTTCTTCTTTTACCACTGACACATAAAACCTCCCAATAATCTCATACCAGTCCATGGATCAGCGTTTGGGAACTTCCTGTCTACTTCTCTTTTGAGGATTTTGGCTATATATGCAGGAGAGTGAGTTTAGTAACAGGATCCAATGGAGACTTTTTTTCTTAACATAAGAGAGATTTGTGTATGTTTAAATGTTAATGTCGACAAAATACAAGAAGAGGTAGAAGACTGTAAGTGGAAAAAAAGGCACAATTTGTAATATTATTCTTGAAAAGGAAGTACAGGCTGGAACCCAAAAGACAAGTGGGACTGGATTTAAAGAGAAGGAGCAGCCAGGCATGGTGGTACATGCCTGTAAACCCAGGACTCTGGGTAGCTGAGGCAGGACGTTTGCAAATCTGAGCCCAGTCTGTGCAACTTGGCTTGGCAAGACTCTGTCTCAAAATAAACAAAAAAGGATTGTGATGTACCTCAGTGTGAATCCTGCATTTAATCCCCAATACCACAATAGGTAGGTAGGTAGGTAGGTAGGTGTGTAGATAGATAGAAGTGACTCCTCCACTATAGCAGGAGAAAAGTATAAAAGGAAGAGATGTATATAGATTTGGTGGCAGAGAATTGAAGTAATTCCCTTGTGAATTTTATATTTTCTCCATAAAGAAAATAAGCCAATCTAAGGGCAATGGAAAAAATGGAAGATCAGAATTTTCAGATTATTTTGGAAAAAGGAAAGATAAGGTACATGAGAATCATAAATTGTTACATAGTACTGAGGATCTATCAGGTTGTCATGAATATTTTTAAATTTTTATTTATTAGTACTGTAAGTGTTTGCAATTCATGAAGTTTACAATCATCACGGGAGTGGTTACATGTAGATATTGCTTTTTTTTTTAATTCCCTTCCCTTTCCTTCTTCCTCCCCCTTCCCCACTGGTTCCCCTATCTCTTTTCTCATACTTGTTGATATTTATCTTTGCTCATGTTATGGCGTATAGTATTTACATTAATTGGGGTTGTTAGGTTCCTGTACATGGTATATCTTTATTCTTATTTCCCTTTCCCCTCTTCCTCACTTCTTCACCCCTTTCCTATTGCAAGAGATCCATCTCCTTGTCCTTTTCTATCCATCTTATATTATTTTCTTTGTTTGTACTTTGCCTCACACAAATGAGAGATACCGTATGGTATTTAAGCTTGTGTGTCTGATTTATTTCACTCAATATTACATTTTCCAGGTGCATCCATTTTGCTACAAATGTCTCAAATGTGTCATTCTTTATAGCTGAGTAGTATTAAATTATATATAGACACCACATTTTGTTTATCCAATCATATGAAGATTGGTATAAGGCTGCTTCCAGGATTGAGCTATTACAAATTGTGTTGCTATAGACATTGGTATCCAAGTATCGCTGTAGTATGACATGCACTCTTTGGGAAAGATACCTAGCAGGGGGATAGCTAGGTTGTGTGGCATTTCTAATTTCAGTTCTTTAAGATATCTCCATACTGACTTCCATAGTGGTTGTAACTAGTTTACATTCCCACCAACAATGAAGGAGGGTTCCTTTTTCACCACAGCGACCCCAGCATTTGCTACAGTTTGATTTCTTTCTTTTTTTTTTTTTTTTGTGGGTACCGGGGGGTGGACCTCAGGACCTCGCGCGCCAGCAGGCGCCCATGCCACTGAGCAATATCACCGGCCCCTTTTTCGTATGTGGGTTCCGGGAGTCGAACTCAGGCCCTCGCGCTTGCCGGGCAGGCGCTTAAGCCGCTGAGCCATCTCACCGGCCCTACAGTTTGATTTCTTAATGACAGCCATTCTTTCTGGAGTAAGATGGAATCTCAGGGTTGTTTAAATCTGTATTTCTCTAATGGCCAGGGATATTGAACATTTTTTCATATATTTGTTGACCATTTGTATTTCTTCATCTGTGAAGTGTCTGTTCATTTCTCTTGCCCATTTCTGAACTGGGAATTTAATTTTAGGTGGTTTAACCTTTTTGAGTTCTTTGTATGTTCTAGATATTAGTCCTCTGAGGAGTAGGTGGCAAAATTTTTTTCCCATTCTGTAAGTTCTCTCTTCATTCTGATTCTTTTGCTGTACACAAGCTTTTTAGTTGGATAGAACCCCATTTGTTGATTTTTGTTTCTATTTCTTGTGCCATTAAGGTTTTGTTTAGAAAATACTTTTCTACTCCTGTCTTCAAGTGTTTTACCTATTTTATCTTCTAAAAGGTTTAATGTTTCTGTTTTAATGTTTAGATTTTTGATCCATTTTGATTTTAATTTAGTACATGGTACAAGACAAGGGTCCAATTTCATTCTTCTGCAAACAGATAACCAGTTTTCCCAACACCATTTGTTAAACAGGCTATCTTTCCTCCAACATTTGGCCCCTTTGTCAAAGATTAGATAGCTGAATGTGTGTGGGGAGGTTTCCATATCCTTGAATCTGTTCCATTGATTCACATGTGTTTCTGTTCCAATACCATGCCATTTTTATCATTATTGCTTGTAGTGTAGCTTGAAGTCAGGTATTGCTATGCTGCCTGCCTTGCGCTTCTTGCCCAAAATTACTTTTGCTATTCTAGGTCTCTTCTCGTTTCATATGAATTTTAAGATCATTTTCTTTAGATCTGTAAAGTATGCTGTTGGTATTTTGATTGGGACTGCATTGAATCTGTATAACAGTTTTGGAACTATAGCCATTTTGGTTTTGTTGTTGTTGTTGTTTGAATCGGGAATTGAACTCAGGACCTTGTGCTTGCCAGGCAGGTGCCATGCCACTGAGCTATATCCTTGGCCCCGCATGGCTATTTTGACAATATTGGTTCTGCCTAACCAGGAGCAGGGGACATCTTTCCATTTTCTGATGTCTTCTTCAATCTCCTTCCTCAGGGTACTGTAGTTTTCTTTGTAGAGGTCTTTCACTTCCTTGGTTAGATTAATACCTAGATATTTCATTTTTCTTGAAGCTACTGTGAATGGTATTGTTTTCATATCCTTCTCATTCTATTCTTTGTTGGTGTACACAAATGCTAATGACTTCTGTGTGTTGATCTTTTACCCTGCTACTTTGCTGAAGTTGATTATTAATTCTAAGAGTTTTTTCGTGGAATTCTTTGGATCTTTTATGTAGAGTATCATGTCATCTGCTAATAATGATAATTTGAGTTCTTCCTTTCCTAAATATATCCCTTTTATTTCTTTCTCTTGTCTAATTGCTCTTGCTAAACCCAGAAAATACTTACTACTGCAAAAAATTATATTCCAACAAACCAGCAAGTTTTGAAGAAATGGACAGATTCCTAGACACATACAAATTACCAAAACTAACCCAAGAAGACATAAATATGCTTAACAACCCAATTATAAGCAAGGAAATTGACTCAATAATAAAGAATCTACCAACTAAGAAAGGCCCAGGACCTGACCGATTCACTGCTGAAGTCTACAAAACCTTTAAGGATGTTATATCACCAATACTCCTCAAGCTCTTTAAAGAAATTTAAAGGGACAGAATGCTCCCAAATTCATTTATGGAAGCCAGTATCACTCTAACCATAAAACCAGGTAAAGATTCTACTACAGGCCAATCTCATTAATGAACACAGATGCAAAAATCTTCAACAAGCTATTAGCAAATAGAATCCAGCACATTATCTAAAAGATCACACACTGTGATCATGTAGGTTTCATCCCAGAAATGCAAGGATGTTTCAACGTGCATAAGTCAATAAATGTAATACATCACATAAATAAGAGCAAGGTCAAAACCCACATGATCATATCAACAGATGCAGAAAAGGCTTTTGACAAAACCCAACACCGCTTCATGATTAAAAGCTCAGAAGAAGACAGGTATAAAAGGGCCATACCTGAATATGAAAAAAGCTATTTATGATAAACCAATAGCCAGCATCATACTAAATGGGGAAAACTAAAAGCCTTCCCTCTAAAATCAAGAACAAGATAAGGATGTCCACTATCACCTCTCAACACAGTACTTGTCATGAATTTTTAATGATACCTAATCTACTGAGCAGCCCAGATTCAGATATGTAGAAGATACAGATAGCTGTATTTATCCAGGATTGGGTTTTTACAGAATACACAAAAAAGGGGGGGCAGAAAGCAAAAACATTTATTGTAGTGGCAAGTGAGTAACTGACCACGGAATCTAAGTTGGAGAAGGAGAGAATAGAAAGAGATAGGCTGATACAAGAGAAAGAACATATGTAATTGGCTGCAAAATCTAAAAGGCTAGGAAGTCCACCTAAAGTCTAGATATAGCTATCTGCATATAAGATGGGTGTCTTCCACTTTCATCCTTCCTTTTAATAGACTTCTTTATATGAGAGTTATATGACTTACATAAGATTTTGTTATCTGATCTGGAAATTTATTGTAGTGGTTAGGTGTACACACATCAGAATCAAGAAACCTAGACAGAATTACTTAGCATAAGTCTCGAATTTCTCCCCATGAGGGTAACAGCACTTCCTCTTTGTATGGAACATATGTATATTGGTTTCCAAACGGCGAACTTAAAAACTTCTGGAAAACAATCCAATTGTAATTTGGTAATTCTTTATATTATTTTGGATATCATGTGGTATATGATGTTAATGCAGCTATTTTAGTAATTCATTTAGCCAACAAATATTCACTGGTTGTGCCAAACATCACGCTATGTGCTGAGAACATAGTAGTAAAACAAAACAAAACAAAATCTTGCTCTTATGAAGTTTGCATTCTGGTTAGAGGGAGACTCAAAATTTTGCTAAAAAATCAAAAGGAGAATATGTATTATACCAGGTGGTGATAACATTTGCAGTCAGGCCAAGTGAGGTGAGGAGGATAGGGAATACCTGCAGAGTGCTACCTTATATGTGAAGTTGTAGGAAGAAGTTCCTTAAAAGGATTTATTTGAACATTTGAGTGATCCACATATATATCTGGGAAAGAACAACCCAGACCTTGGAGCAGTAACTGCTAAATTCCTCATGTGGAACATCCTTCACATGTCTGAAGTTCAGAAAGAAGACCTATTTGGATAAACTATCATGAGAAAAGGAGAAACTTGTAGGGTATGAGATCAGACAGCTAACAGGAGGCTAACTAGACCTAAGTGGTCTTACAGGCCACAGTAATAACACTGGCTTTCATTTTTAGTAAGATGGGAAGTCACTGGATAGTTCTGAGAGGAGTGACATGACCTATGTGGACATTAGATAGGTGACGGGAGAAAGCTGGAATAATTGAGATAGGAGTAACTTGAACTAAGACAGAAGTAGATGTGGTGAAAAGTGGTTGAATTCTGGATATCATTTATTTCAAAGGTAAAACCAGTAGGATTTGCTGGTGTAGTGAGTACGTGTTAAGAAAGAGAAAAATCAGCTGGGTATAGTAGCAAATGCCTGTAATCTCAGCACTCTGGAAGACTGAGACAGGAAGATTACAAGTTTGAGCCCAGCCTGTGTAATTTAGTGATATAGGAGGACCATGCCAAAATAAAATCAAAAAAGTGCTAGGGATGTAGCTCAGTATAAGAGCCCTGGGTTCAATCCCCGCTACCACACAATGACAAAATACCTGAGACAGGATAATTTTTTCTTTTTTTTTGTAGGTACCGGGGGTCGAACTCAGGACCTCGCACGCCAGCAGGCGCCCATGCCACTGAGCAGTATCACCGGCCCCTTTTTCATATGTGGGTACCAGGAGTCGAACTCAGGACCTTGCACTTGCCAGGCAGGCGCTTTTGCCACTGAGCTATCTCACCGGCCCAAGCCTCTTTTTAAAAGGCCTCAATCCCATGCACAAAGTAGCAGTCCACCTGACCTACTCACCTCTTAAAAGTCACTTTTTAATAATATCACATTGGCAACACCTAAATTTTGGAGAAACATTTTACCATAACAGTCATCAATATTCAGATAGCATTAAGGCCACGAGATTGGATGAGATCACATAAAGGATAAGTACATATAAAGAAGAAAACACATTTGAAGACCAAGCTCTGGGTACTCCTACATATATAGGTCAGCTGATGACAAGAAAACAACAGCGTATATTCAGGATGTGCCTAGTGAGTCAGAGAAGAATCAAAAGGCAGTGATATTCTAGAAGCAAGAAGAAGCAGATGGCAAAAAAAAAAAAAAAAAAAGAGGAAGCAGATGTTCCAGTGTTAAAGATATGACCACATCGCTGGGTATATAGCTTAGCGCTAGAGTGCTTGCCTAGCATTTGCAAGGCCTGGATACAATTCCTTAGTACTGAAAAAAAAAGATATGGCCATAGAATTGGATATTTGATATAAAGGAGGCCAAGAGTATTGTAAGAGAAGATGCCAAGAAACCAGAATATTGGAAAGACTTTGTGGATATTGAAATCACCAAAAATGTTCACATAAGTTACATCAGAAAATACTATATAAAAGCATTGTATTAGAAAAATATATTAGACAAGTGTGAAAACTTTCCAAGTGTGAGGGGAAGCAAGCGATGCTCCAGCCAGAGGTCTACAGATGCTAACTACAGTGCAGTGGCACCAAATTCCAGGTCAAGTCAACAACTGACAGCCCTAATTTAGGAGTTTGACTTAAAATTTTTTGACTCTACTATAGTGTGAAAGTGATCCACATGCAACAGAAAGCTTACTCTGAATTTGGCATTTTGATCTAGTCCTAGGCTAGCATCCCATGATGGTGGGCAGTGGCACTGAGCCACAGCTCGCAGTGCACTGTGTTGCTGAGCTATGATGTTTGGTTGGTAAGTGTGTTAAATGTATTTTTGATTTATGGCATTTTCAATTTAAAATGGATTTATCAGGACATAACCCTATCATAAGTCAAGGAGCATCTGTAATTGTGAATACTTTGGATGTTGGTAACATTAGGTTGGCCATATGAAAATGCTGACATTCAAATACTCTGTGCCTCCAAAAATGTCAATTCAACCTAATATAATTGAATATGTATAAAATATGTTTGAACTGCAGTTACCTCCACAAGTAAGGATGTGTGTTATATTTCTTTTTAGATGCAAAATCCCTGAGATCTGGAGTTACTCTGTGACTGCATATGTATCTTTCATAGCACCTAGTGGTCTGCTTTGTATTTAATGGTCATTTAGTATTTTTATATATACATCATGGCTATTGTTGGTCATTTAGTATTTTTATACATATATCACTGCTATTGTTGGCACCTGTTTTTATTTCAGGGTGATCATCATACTCTTCACCTTCCTGAGTTGAGAAAAAAATATACATAGGCATTAGATGTGGCTCATTATAAGTATTGTTCCTGATGATGCTGAAATAGGGAAAACAGCCTGGACCTGAGGTCAAAATGGGATTCTAATTCATCATCCTGCGGAATTAATCTCTGCTGTCACTTGACAGATGCAAACTGCTTCCCAGGGGCACAGACAATTTCTGACATGAGAGAAAATAAGCTGAGGGTAAGCTGGAGAGGAACAGTACAGCACCCGCACCACCGATGGC
This sequence comes from Erethizon dorsatum, assembly GCA_028451465.1. NCBI lineage: Eukaryota > Metazoa > Chordata > Mammalia > Rodentia > Erethizontidae > Erethizon > Erethizon dorsatum. The sequence continues at coordinate 49,848,804 of CM051837.1, read as the reverse complement.
TAGAGATGAAAATACAAAAGGCTCTATTCCATGACTACCTATTTTCCATGTCTCCCAAAGCTTCCTTTTAAGAGTTCTTTCTTCACAATTTTCACAACTCTCGTATTAACAAAGCATTTTTCAAATGTACAGGAGACTGACAATTTGGGAAGAAAAGGTCAATTAAAGCAACTGCTTCTGTTTCCATTTTGTCATCCAGGGGTGGCTGCAGTGAGCCTATCACAGTGGCAGGCAGATTTGAATGAGAGAGTCAAGAAAGACCAGGCCACACATGTGTTGTAACCTTTTCAGTTATTTACCAATTAGATAAGTCACTCCTCTCCTAGGAAGACATGAATGGAAGGGATTGGAAAGAAAGGCAAATTTTCTAAGCAAATAATCTCCCAGGTTTTGTGAGGCCTGAAGCTTACACAATTTGGGTGGTATTCTTTAAAGAATACAAAATTACCAGTGTAAAATTAGGCAGAAGGCTAGCAAGGGTCCTGAACAAGTAAAGTTACTGAAATTCAAGCTTCACAGCTTTATGATACATCCTCCCCTCTACAGCAAGGGAAGAAATACCTATTTTTAGGAACCTAGTTTTAGATTTGCCTGTGTATATCAGTTAGGATGCTCTCCAATAGAATAGTTCAACTTGCATGCAAAGCAACTTGAACTGGTTTCAATAATACAGAAGAGTAGTGGCTCATGCAAATGAAGAGTCCAGTTGCTGGACAGGCTCTGCAGCTGGTGGATCTAGCCATCTTAACAATGTTATCAATGACCCAGTTTTTTTCCATCTTTCCACTGTGCTGTCCATGGTATCTCTTTAATCTTAGGCGGCTCCCTTCAAGATTAGGGCATGAATACCAGCAGGAGTAGGGAATACTAACTTCCTCTTTCCTATTAGAAGACAGAGGAAAATTGCCTAAATTACTGAGCAAAAATCTTGAGCTTCAAACCACAGCTTGTTTCAGTCAAGCATCTGATTCACGAAGGCCTAAACGAAATACTGTGGTAAGAGGAACAAACTTTAAGTTTCCTAGGCCAACAGGGCCTGCCCCCAGAGATAAGGATAAGGATAAGGATAAGGATAACGATATGTCTCATCCAAATCATGTAGCTGCTACATAATGGAGGAGTGGAATTGAGGTTGATGAAACATCCACAAAACGAAATATTAAGCAAAGGACAGAATCTGGACTAATGAACTAAATATATCAGAAGTTTTCAAAATATTCATTTGATTTATACTCCTGTCCAAGCACCTACATTAAGTGCTTTTTTTCTTTCTTTCTTTTCTTTTCTTTTTTGGTGAACCCAGGGCCTTGGGCATGCTAAGCATATGATCTACTACTGAGCTACACCTTCAGCCCAAGTACTAAATATTTATTGAAAGAATAAATGAATTTGCTGCAAACAGATTAGAAACAGTATGGAGCATTAAATAATTAATTATAATCATTCCTGTGAAATGTGACTGTATCAAAATACAGTTAGAACAACGAAAACATTTAGAAATTATAGGATTTGTGTCAAATTGAAATTAACCTCCCAAAACTGGTCATATAGGATGTGAGGGTGATCTGGCTGCGACATCTGTTACCCCATTGATTGCCAGGGTTGATTCAGTTGATCTGGTTGGCTAGGCAGGTGTCCCCTTCCTCCCTCAACGCTCCACGTGCATCCCCCACAAAGCTGTGGGCTCAGTGGAAGAGGAGGACCACCCCCAGTAGAGAAGGACCATTCCTCAGTCAAGAGTATATGATACACTTCCCTGCTAGAACCTCCAAACAATCTCTCAAAACTGGTGACACAGCTCAGTGGTAAAGCATATGTTCAGCATGCACAAGATACCTGGATTCAATCCCCAGCGTCACAAAAAGAACAAAATAACTTTCTAGTCAGAACCATATGTCTCATCAAGGAAAGTGGAAATAGGACAAAAGTGGCTCAAAGTGGCTTTTCAAGGTGGCTCTTCAAATTCTAACTTTAGGGATTCAGGAAGACTTCAAAAATGTTTGACAAAGAAACAGAAGGATAACTGCAAAGTGAAAGATAATATAACTATTTTACTTTGAAATTATATTGGGAAACAAGAGTAAACATCAGCACTAAATTTTTAGTTTTATTATAAAGTATCATATACCTCAAGATAAAGATAATGATTTATCATATTTTTCTGTCTAAAAGTAAAACAAAGTAATTTTCTTTGTGTGGACAGAGCTATGAGAGGAAAAGAAACATAATTTTATATAACCTCTGATTTTCCATTTTTTACATCTCTTATATCTGGATTCCTTCCAAAAAAAATGGACAAAAATTTGTTTTGAAATTCAGAATACATTCTAACTATACAAATGCCATCAATAAGCTTATGTTAATTTGATAAATACTTATGCTTAAAATGTTTATTTTTCAAAATGAAACATTATATTTCTTCACCTTCTAGTACAAATTTTTGTATACAAAAATTGTAATGAATCAAGCCATACCTGTTTTAGGTAACGTAGCATTCTATATGGTATAGTTCGCTCAGGATGGGGTGATTAGGTTGCAATGATTTCAAATCAAGGCTCCACCCTAGGAACCTAGGAATGTTAGGAGGAGATTAGGAAGTCCACAGCTCGCCAAGAACTTCAGCTATTCTCATAAACAATTTGATTACTTATGCTGACTCTTGTATACTGAACAGGTTATCCAAGTCTTAAACTTGATGCTTCTGTGCAGTATTTACATAAAATGGTATAATTTCAGGAAAGATTTAAATTATAATTTGTTTGAAAAGAGAATCAACAGTACACAACAGGCCTTTGAAAGTTATGTGCATAATTAAAGTTGTGCATAAGGACATGCCAATTCATACATTTTCTGCCCAAAGAATCTGATTTTAGTTGGGTATGGTGACTTATGCCTGCAATCCCAGCACTCTGGCAGGCTGAGGCAGGAAGATCCTAAGTACAAGCCCAAGTGTGGGCAATTTAGTGAGATGCAGTCTCAAAAAACAAAAAAATGCTCCAGGGATGTAGCTCAGTGTGAAGGCCCTGGGTTCAATCCCCAGTACTACAAAAAAGCAAAACAAACAAATGAACAACAACAAAAAAAACCCAAAGATCAATGGAACAGATTAGAAGATGCAGAAACAACTCCAGACATGCTCAGCCACCTCATCTTTGACAAAAGGTGCCAAACACATTCACTGGAAGAAAGACAGCCTCTTTCATAAATGGTGCTGGAAAAACTGGCTCTGTAAATGCCAAAGATTAAAATTAGACCCAAATTTTTCACCATGCACTAAACTAAATTCAAAATGGATCAAAGATCTAAATATTAAAACAGAAACATCAAATCTGCTGCAAGATAGAATAGGTAAAACTCCTGAAGACACTGGTGTAGGCAAAGACTTTATGAATAAAACCCCAGTCACACAGGAACTATCAAAAAGAATCAACAACTGGGATCTCATCTTATTAAAAAACATTTGCACAGCAAGAGAAACCACCAACAGAGTGAAGAGACAAACCACAACGTGGGAAAAAATGTTTGCCAGCTGTTCCTCAGACAAAGGATTACTATCGAGAACATATAAAGAACTCAAAAAAATCAGGCCTCCCAAATGTAAAGACCCAATCCAAAAATGGGCACCTGAGATGAATACACACTTCTCAGATGAAGAAATACAAACAGCACATAAATATATGAAAACATGTTCACCATCACTGGTCATTCGAGAGATGCAAATTAAAACAATACTGAGATTCCATCTCACCTCAGAAAGAATGGCTGTCATCAAGAAATCAATCAATGACAAATACTGGAGGGGCTGTGGGGAAAAAGGAACCCTTCTCCACTGTTGGTGGGAGTGTCGACTGGTGCAACCACTGTGGAAATCAGTGTGGAGATTTGTCAAAAAATTAGGATTGGGGGCCGGTGAGACGGCTCAGCGGCTTAAGCGCCTGCCTTGCAAGCGCGAAGGCCCGAGTTCGACTCCCGGATCCCACATACGAAAAAAGGGGCCGGTGATATCGCTCAGCGGCACGGGTGCCTGTTGGCGCGCGAGGTCCTGAGGTCGTCCCCCCGGTACCCACAAAAAAAAAAAAAAAAAAAAAAATTAGGATTGGAGGTCCCATTTGACCCAGCTATTCCCCTTCTGGGTATCTTCCCAGAAGAATTAAAAACATCGTACCACAGTGATATACATACACCCATGTTTATAACAGCACAATTTGTAATAGCTAGATCTTAGAAACAACCCAAATGCCCATTAACCAAGGAATGGATAAAAAAGATGTGGTCTTTTTATACAGTGGAGTACTACTCAGCCATAAAGAAGGATAAACTGGAGTCTTCTATAGGTAAATGGATGCAACTTGAGACCATACTCATAAGTGAAATAAACCAGACTCACATGTGTAAACATTGTATTGTCTCCCTAGTGTGAGAAGCTGGAAGAGTAAATAAGATCCAAAATGTACAATAGATATTGTAAAACGGGAAGAAACTATTCAAAAGGAAAGAGAAACTGGGATGAGGAATGGAGAAAAGAAGGAAGGGAAAAGCAAAAATATAGATAGATAGATAAAAGTTAAGATAGATATACTCCTAATTTCTCTTAGTTCATTGAAAAGAAAGGTTTTTGCTAATATTGTTTGGATAAATGAATGCCAATATCTTGTACTCTGAGTAACTAATTTAAAGATAACAATACACAATGTATTAACCATTGTTATCTTCCTATTTTGTTTTGAAATTTTGTTCTATTGTTTCTCTTTAAAATAAAAATTTTAAAAAAGAAACTGATTTTGCCAAATTACCTAATCACCAATCCTTTAATAGGAAAAAAAAACACTAATCCTCTCATAGTATTATACATGTTCCCAAAATGAAAATGAAGCCCAGATCCTTACAATGTGTTTTTGTTTTGCTTTGTTTTGTTTTGTTTTGTTTGAGAGAGGGTCTCACCTAGAAATCACAGCAATCCTCCTGTCTCAGCCTCCCAAGTGCTGGGATTACGGGCATGTGCCACCACACCCAGCACCTTACAATGGTTCTTAATGCTCTATTAAAATCTCTCCTCTCCTCACCTGTCTGACTTCATCCATTTCTTTTTCCCTTCTGTCTTCTGCTCCAGCTACACTGGCTCCCTTTGGTAGCTCAATATGCCATTACGTTCTCAATTTTTCAAAAAATTATTAAAGACCATACTTTATTCAGATTTACTTAACTTTTGCTAAAGGCCCTTTTGTTTTGATCATATGAATGCTAAGTGTTTTTATTTTCAAAGCATATTTACACGAATATAAATTATTTCCTCAGTTTTGGTTACCATACATAGAGAAACAAGCTTGAAATTTATAAAATTGCTGAACTTCACAATAATTTTTAACAAATTTACAACGTTTCACTTACTTTTTAAAAAATCAGGTTAAACATACGTATCTCCTCAAATGCTTATCATTTCATGGTAAAAACAAACTTTCAAAATCCTTCCAGCTTTTGAAATATAAAATCACATTCTCACTTTTAAACCTTTGCACCAGCTGCTCCCTTTACCTGGAATACAATTTCCTGGGCATTCACAATACTACCTCACTTCCTTTTGCTCAGACTGCCTGCCTCTTTTCAATATGTCTGTCCTGCCCAGGCTATTTAAAATTGTAGCTCTCCCTGTTGTCAACCTCCACACTCCAGTCCCTTTGTTTTGATCTGCTTTCTTTTTTTTTTTTTTTGTGGGTACCAGTGGATGCCACTGAGCTATCTCACCTGCCCTGATCTGCTTTCTAGCATTTACTGCTTTCTAATTATCTTATATAATTTTCTTACCTATTACATGTATTGCCCACTTCTCATTTCCCAAGTCGCAAAAGGAAAGTAATGTTTCTTTTTTGTTGTTCTTATTCCTAGCTTATCTTCATTGTCAGGTGAAATGTTTGGCACATTGTAGGTCCACAGAAAAAAAATTTTAAAAATTAATAGTGGCTTTTTAAAAATGAGATTGAGTTTCACTATGGTGCCCAGGCTGGCCCTGAACTCCTGGGCTCAAGTGCTTTTCCTGCCTCAGCCTCTGGAGTAACTGAGACTGCATGTATGCTCACCACGCCTCTCTACTGTAATAGTTTATTTTTATTATCTGTTTGCTTACTATGGAAGCAGGAACCTGAATGTATTTTAATCGTGTTTCAAAAATCAAACTTCCCCCTTCAAAAGTGTGCAAGTCATTTACCATCTTCCAAACCTAGGGAGAAAAAACCATTAAGTTCGGGCGGTGAGATGGCTCAGTGGCTAAGCGCCTGCCTGGCAAGCGCGAGGGCCGAGTTTGACTCCTAGAACCCACATACGAAAAAAGGGCCGGTGATATCGCTCAGCGGCACGGGCGCCTGCTGGCGTGCGAGGTCCTGAGGTCGACCCGGTACCCACAAAAAAAAAAAAAAAAAAAAAAAAAAAATCAAGTTCTCATTTCCCAACCTTCACACACACAGACAGACACGAAAGAGAGAGAGAAGGGAACGAAGGAAGGAAGGAAGGAAGGAAGGAAGGAAGGAAGGAAGGAAGGAAGGAAGGAAGGAAGGAAGGAAGGAAGGAAAAGAAAGAGAAAGAAAAGAAAAGAAGATAAAAGAAAAGAAAAGAAAAGAAAAGAAAAGAAAAGAAAAGAAAAGAAAAGAAAAGAAAAGAAAAGAAGGGCCGGTGAGACGGCTCAGCGGCTTAAGCGCCTGCCTTGCAAGCGCGAAGGCCCGAGTTCGACTCCCGGAACCCACATACGAAAAAGGGGCCGGTGATATCGCTCAGCGGCACAGGTGCCTGTTGGCGCGTGAGGTCCTGAGGTCGTCCCCCCGGTACCCACAAAAAAAAAAAGAAAAGAAAAGAAAGAAAAGAAAAAAGAGAAAGAAAAAGAAAAAGAAAGGAGTACAGCGATTCCCCAGGGCCACGGGGTGGAGGCAGATCTTTGTGACAGCATTCAGAGTTTAAATGAATCAAAAAGTGCTGGTTACTGGGATGTCTCAGGGTGGCTGAACCAGAAAGTGGAACTCCGAGGAGATTTTCTGTCGGGCTTGGAGGTAACTCGCCTTCCCAAGGCGGCTTCTTCCCGGGACGGGATGAAAGCCTAGCAAGCCCGGTACTGCACTCCTGCAGCTCTACCTGCTTTCAGGAGCGGGATACCCTGACCTCCCCTGCCGCCCTCCTCCTCGGCTGCGCTCAGCTCCGCCGACCTCAAGTCTTTGACCAGTCAGGCTCGCACGCACAGCCGCTGCACGCCCGGACACCGGCAGCCTGAAGCATCCACTGGGTTAGACGACCGCCCCTCCCTGGCCCCTGACACCCGCTTCTTGTCCTCGACCCCACGCATAACCGGCCTCACCTCGGGCCAGCTCTGCGCAGAGCACAAAGGGAAGGATCATCACATTTTGAGGTTCCAAGTCCGTTCTGGGAGCACTGGGCACAGAGCTGCACTAGCGAGGGCGTCGCCCGCGTTCGTTTACGGACCCGCCCGGGAGACACGAGGACCCCTCCCGCCCACGTCGCGTCGCCACAGTCCGGCGGGAGCCGACCTCCCCGGCCGGCGAACTCTGTGGAGGCTTACGTGACCCCACCCGCCGGGGCGGGACTAAGACTCGGCCCAACCACTGCGCGGGGGCCGTGGGGGAGACGCCGAGCAGCAGCGCGGCCACTGGGCGAGCGCTGACGCCCGTTCTGCGCCTGCTCCTCTCCTCCTCCCCTACCGCCTCGCGTGGTGTGGTCCGGTCGCCAGTCACGCGGCGGCGGGGGCGCGGCCTTCTCCCCGCTCAGGTGAAGCTGCTGGCTGCCTCTGAGGAAGTGCGAAGGGGCGGCGTGCCTGCTGGAGGGATGCTGAGCCAAAGTCGCCTCACCTTTGTCTTTCTGGCCGCGGCTGTCGCCTGGGCCTCAGCGCAGCACGCGCCACCGGTGAGTGAGCTGGAGCCGCAGGTGCAGACGTGGGCGCAGGTGCAGACGCGGGCGGGCTCGCTGTGCGGCGGGCGGCGGGCGGCGAGGAGCACCTGGCGGCGGCGGCACATTTACCGGGATCCGCGGTGTCCTTTGCGCGGGTGAGAGTTCAAACCCGGCCGGTGAGCCCCGTCCCTAGTTGACTTGGTGCTAGCTAGAGCGAGAACACCTTTTAGGGGACTCCTAATCTCCGCAGAGTGACTGGGTATGATTCGCACGTCCTCAGATTCGAGTGACGTATTAGAAACAGCAGTTCCAGGCTGTCTTAGAAGAATTTTCCATCGTTTGTTGTGCAGTCCTCAAGCACCAGACTGCTTGACGACTTGGACATTCTCAGCCTGGTGACCAGGTGCTTTTCCCCTGGTGAAGTCGCCTCACGGGGAGCTGCCTGTCCCAGGTCCGCTTGGTCTGAGAGATTGGGGCAGCCGGGCCAGCGCCCGCCTCGGCCTCCGCCCCTGCACTCCGCCCGAGTCACGGGAGCGCAGGCCTTGTGGCTCTTTCCCACTAGCTAGTCACAGGGCCTCAGACTGGGTGACCGAAAGAGACAGTGAAGGACCAGAGTGACTTACTTAGCAAAGAGGAAATAGACCTAGAGTAAGCAAGTCTGTAGCCAGAGGCCACATTATTGTTCACTGTACCATTACTAAACTCAGGCCTCGGGACACGCAGTCTGGCGATTTTCCTAAATCATTTCTTTCAGAGCAGTAAAATTCTTTACGTTTTTCTTTGCCAGCAGATAACTAGAAACCTGGGTGCATCTGACCAGAGGGTAGGTGAGAATGATACAAGTGGGAGCATAATGTATAATCTGCTCTTTTTAGTCCTGTAAGGAGAAATGCTTTAAGGATGAAATCATGAAGGGATATTATTCAGTCACTGAAAATTGATAGAATATTTAGCAGATAAAAGCAGCACATACATAATAGTGATTTCAGTAATAGAAAAATTCATAATAGCATGTACATTTGGACAAGGATTGAAAGATTATAAGGAAAAGTCAATTTAGTTTGCCTGATATAGGTAGGGAATTAATTTGCTTGAGAGTAGTTTAAAGAATTTAATACTGGGGCCCGTGAGATGGCTTAGCAGCATAAGCACCTGCCTGGCAAGCGCGAGGTCCTGAGTTCGACTCCCGGAACCCACATACGAAAAAAGGGCCGGTGATATCGCTCAGCGGCACAGGCACCTGCTGGCGCGCAAGGTCCTGAGGTCGACCCCTGGTAGCCACAAAAAAAAAAAAGGATTTAATACTGTTGATACTGACAATGCCCTTATTCAGAGACCATCGGGAACACACTAGTAGTTGAACAAATTGGATGTATTATTCTTTGAGATGAGAATGCACACCATGGGCAACCACGCGTTAAAAGAAATCTATTACAGAATTTGCACTTTGGTTGTGTGATTTGGGGGTGAGCCTAAGGAACCTGGAGTTTGCTGCTGATTGGATGCTTTGAGAGAGTGGGGCAATTCTTGAGGAAAGAAGCAAGTCATTCACTGAGCGTGGAAGAGATGGGGTGTTTCATAATTTGTGGGTTGCAACTTGGCCTTGTCTTTCACGAAATCATGAAGTGGCCTGGCGTTATCTCGTTGGGTCTCCTGTAATCGTACCTGAGTTAGGTAGTCTACGAGAATGTATTATGTTTCGGAGGAGGATAGAAGCAACCCGGGTGTGAGTCAGAGGACTTGTAATCATACCGAGCTTTAGCTGTGAACCCCAGAGCAATTTCAAATGTCAGGGGCTGCTGCTTTTTCTTTTATTGTCGCAAAGCAAAAGTATTTTAATTAAAAAAAAGAAGAAGAAGAAAGAAACTATTTTAACAAGAAGAATCAACAGGCTTTCAATAAATTTTGTAGTGTGTGTTTGTTTGTTTGTTTGTTTGTTTTTTTAAAGGGGTACCGGGGGTCGAACTCAGGACCTCGCGCTTGCCAGCAGGCGCTTGTGCTGCTGAGCGATATCACGGGCCCTTTTTTTCTTTTATGTGGGTATCGGGAGTTGAATTCAGGGCCTCGCGCTTGCCGAGCAGGCGCTTGTGCAGCTGAGCTATCTCACCGGCCCTGTCCTTCTTACCTAGACTATGGTTATTAAAATCTACTCTAGCCACTTGTGTCACATTGGAAAGCTGTTTTCATAGGATTTCAGTGAAATGAGAAAAATAAGAATATAAACTAAAATCATTCATTTAGAATGTTAGCCTTGATTCTGATTTTATGAACTTCCAGGGTTTTGTTATTACTGTTGTTACAATGTTCTTTCTGGAAATAATGACAGATGTTATATGTGTGATTTGTTTTCTTTTTTTTTTCCTTTTTTTTCTTTTTTTTCTGTGGGTACCGGGGGTCGACCTCAGGACCTCGCACGCCAGCAGGCGCCCCTGCCGCTGAGCGATATCACCGGCCCTTTTTTCGTATGTGGGTTCCGGGAGTCGAACTCGGGCCCTCGCGCTTGCCAGGCAGGCGCGTACGCCGCTGAGCCATCTCACCTGCCCCGATTTGTTTTCTTTTAATAAAGATCTTCACTTGGTAGAATAAAAATTGGGATCTTCTTGTGCTGGGGCTTTGCTAATGTTTTTTAATGGTCTGGAAAATGCTGGGTCCCACTCGTCAGAAGGACCTTTGGAACTGCATAGAAGTGTAGTGGCTTCCATAGGGAGAACTTTCTGCTGTGAACTTCACTGATTACTACCAGGTCATCTATTTCCAGTAATTTTGTCTATCATGCAGCATTTCCCCCATCAAGCTTCTAGAATTAGTAAAACCGCCACCAGCTAATGAAATCATCTGTTCTTACCAGACACATAGTCGACAAAATACTACTCAGTGTTTTAAATATGGTTGCCTGATCACAACACCTTCCCTTTATGTTCACTGTAAAGTGTCAGTAGTCTTAACTGTCCTTATTTATTAGCAGTAATTTTTAAATCTACTAAAATTCTGTCATTCAAAAGATAGAGTCATTGGGGCCGGTGAGATGGCTCAGCGGCATAAGTGCCTGCCTGGCAAGCGCGAGGACCCGAGTTCGATTCCTGGAACCCACATATGAAAAAAGGGCCGGTGATATCGCTCAGCGGCAGGGGCGCCTGCTGGCGCGTGAGGTCCTGAGGTCGACCCCCAGTACCCACACAAAAAAAAAAAAAAAAAAAAGATAGCGTCATTAAGGATTCTGAATGATCTTGATCTTCCAAGCACCGGTGTTAAGTCTCATGCCCGGAATTTATCACTGTTTTGAATTAAGCATTGTGTAGAATGGCAACATAAAGACATTATAAGAATTGCCTGAAAAAGTTAGCATAAGACTAAGTGTAAATAATTTAACTCTTGTCTTGGTTTCACTGCCTACACAGTAGGTAAGAACTGTGCCACCCATGGAAATCTTTATATAAGGAAGCAGTAAAAGTAAATAAGGCAAAATGTGTAAAAGTATTTTAGTTTCTCAAGAGGTAAGTTCTTGAAGCATAAGACCATTTGTAACCCAAATTATCAGCAGTCACTTTACAATTATTGTCTTTTGCTCAGTAATATTACTTACCACTACAGAAAATTGTTTACCCATTTAAAACCATTTTAAAAAACAAAAAAGTGAGCACCTAATAATATTTTACTGTTTTAAAATCTTTGGAAACAAAAAAATGTGTATTTTGTGCAAAAAAAAAATTAGTGGCTTCAGTCTCTGACAAGAATTAGTTGTTTTCTTTTTCTTTTTTTCTTTCTTTTTTTTTTTTTTTGTCTTTTATATGTGGGTACCAGGAGTTGAACTCAGGACCTCGTGCTTGCCAGGCAGGCGCTTATGCCGCTGAGCTATATCACCAGCCGCAAAGTTGAGTTCGATTCCTGGTACCAAAAAAAAAAAAAAAGAATAAGTTGTTTTTGGTTTGAATCAGTATATAATAAACTGTAGCTTCATGGTAATAAAAAAAAATGTTTCAGTTCTACTTTTGATAAATATAAATGATGAGGCCCCGCTTTAAATGACAAATTATTTGATTTAGAATATTTGTAGGTATTTCGTGCATGTGAGTTTGAGGCTCTTCCTAATATGTGTATCTTGAGGTTGTCCTGACTCATTCTTCATTATTGAGTCTATGAAGAGCCTCATAAGAGATGGTGGGGACGGAAGACACCTGAGAAAAGTATGAATAGGAATTCTGGGTGACAGTGGCCAGGGTTCTGTAGACCCTATGAAGGATTGTGGAAAGTATCCTAAAAATAAGGGAAAGCTATTGGGTTGCTCTAAATAAGATAAAAATTCAATGAGATAAAAATTTAATTTAAAAATTAAAATTACATTAAAAAAATAAAGTTGTATTGAAGGGTTGTAAAAGTGGGCATGTGTGGATAGAAGGAGATTAGTCCAGAGGACAAAATGGGACCCATTAAAGGAGGGAGGTAAGTTGGGGAATATACCTCAGTGGTAGAGTATGCTTAGCTTGAGTGAGGCCTTGGGTTCAGTCCCCAATAACAAACTCAAGAAGTGAAGGGGGGTGGCACCAGGGTGAGGGAGAGATGTAGTTGTTTTCAGATGTTGGTGTAATCACGAGACAGAATGAGCAGAAGGAAAGACTGGATGAAGGGGAGGGAGGGAGCTATCAGCCTGTGGGGGGTGGAGATTAAGATTGATTGAGATTGTTTAAGATTGATGAAATTATATGAAGCCATGGGAGCAGATGACCTTTCCTAGAAAGAGGACATAGAAAGAGAAAGGAGAAACTAGGCAGAGGGTAAGTAACTTGCACAAGTACAGGTAAAGAGGAAATTGGCAAAATTACGGCCGCAGTCCAAATGGGAGAGGAAGTATGACAGGATGCCCAGGAAAGACAGTGGGATGAGTTACCTGTATAATTGAATATATTGAGATGTGAGGTGTCCATCTCAGCACTGGAGGTATTGCATCATCTGGAGGTCATTAAGTCATCTTGACAACTGGAAGTCATTGGGTCATCTTGACTGGAACAGTATTGGTAACAGAAAATAGATTACAGTAAAATTAGTAGCAATCAGAAGGAAAGGAACTGGAGTGGTGGAGTTGACTGTTCTCAGTAATAAATGTGAGATGATCTGTAAGATGTGTGAGAGTGAAACATAATGGCTCAGTAATGAAAGGCTTCAGCTTCTTATAGGAGTGGTTAGCACTGTTGACAGTAGCTACTGAATCATCTTGAGAAGTGATTTTTCAGTTTCCTAGGATCTCATAAATCCTGTATGGCTTCATCAGGGCTATTGTACTGCATGGGCTTTTCCCCAGTGCTACAGAGAAAGGAACACACAAGTACAGTATAACCTGCTCACTTATTCAGCTAATATTGCATGCCTTCCACATGCCAGTCTCCATTCCAGATGCTGCCAGCGAGTCAGTTAGACAGACAGAAAAGCACTGCCCTCTTGGAGGATTTCTTCCCATTCCTTTTACCTGAATATCAGCAGTTTAACATGTGACATTTCATCAAAGTCTGAGAGACATCTGAAAATATTTCCATGCTCATCTGAATTTTATATGCAAGACACATGCCATTTCTTATTAGGTATATGTCTGTTTAGTTTTAGGTAGAAACTAAAGTTGCTAAAGTTGTTCAACTTCTTTTCTTGTAAGTATGACAACTGAGGTAAGCCATATAATTTCTTTGAGTTAGTTTTCATTCTTTTTCTGAGTATATGAATAAAACAAGCACACAGGGCTCTCCAAACTTTTTTGTATATTATTAGAAACATACACTTCATTGAGGGTCTCACTAATTCTGCTAGAGTCAAATACTTAGAGGAGCTGGATAACTTATATCTTTTTCTTAGGGTGTGGAGCAGTCACTGAGTCCTTTATGAAATACTTTTCACTTTGTATGTTATTTTCCTAAGTATGTTATGATCAGTAGCTCTGTAATTAGCTTTTTTTTTTTTAATGAGTTGGAAGGACATGAAGATTGATTCATTTCAAAGAACTTTAAGTTCCTATCAGATAACCAGAATAATTGGAGAATTCATGGACCAAGAAGCTATTTAAAAAACATTTTCCACAGTTTCAAATAGATGGAAACATCAGAATTTCATCACTCACCTTTGCCCTTAGAAAGCAACACACAGGGAGGTGGGTGTTGAGATTCTAAATTTGATTATTTTCCTGAGATAAGCTAGCACATTATTCTAAGCTGACTGTGCTGTCTCGACCTATGTATCATCTGTTTACAATCTTTACCTAATATCTATTTAAATTGTTACCTCTCTTGATAAGTTTGTCTGTTATTAAGACCATGTGTAATTAAATTTGGGCATAGTAAAAAACTTTCAAGAACAGATGAGTTCATGATAATTCTATTTCAGGGTTGTAGGTATTCCTTAAAGTTGTGATTCCTTTGGAGGGTGCTCCTCGGAGGGCCATCCTTTTCCCCAAAGCTAACCTTTTTGTGTAGCCCTGTGGGCATCACAGCAAAGTTTTAGGAAAAGCGCCTTATGGGGGTGTGTAGTGTCCATGTTTATTTTTTTTTAATTTTTTTCCAAGTTTATTTTTAGGAGTATTTCTATTGATGAATTATTAATTTTAATTTTCTTAGTTTTATTAAACAGTGTATACTTTTGCGGGGAGTGTACCGGGGGTCGAACCCAGGACCTTGTGCTCCAGCAGGCGCCCATGCCGCTAAGCGATATCACCAGCCCTTTTTTTGTATGTGGGTACCGGGAGTCGAACTCAGGACCTCACGCCTGCCAGGCAGGCTCTTATGCCGCTGAGCTATCTCACTGGCCCTAAACAGTGTATACTTAACAGGAAAATAAAATATCAATAAAATATTAGATTTTTAGTATGTAATGAGTTTGTAGAATAAGCATCAACATTTTCAACAACTATTTACCTGCTCACAAGATCTAAAAAATAACAGCAGAAATAAATTCCTCTGTGATCTACAATGAAAATACAAACAAAACTCTACCACAAAAATAATCTTTGCTTCACTTTTCACACCTAAGGCAGTCTTCACAAATGACAACAACATGTTCCAAATATAAATTTCACTTACACTGACAGCACCTTTGCCTAGCTTTCCTATCCTGTTTGGCAGGTCATACTTGTCACCTCTCTTGTCTTCCACTTTTGTCAGGAGCTTCCTGTTGTATTATACAATGTCCACCTAGCAGGAAAAAGAAATATTAATAAAATAAAATATCGAATATATACTGAGTGTTTAGAATAAACACCAACATTTTCTATATCAGCTGTTTGCTTACTAAATCTAAAAAGTAGCAGCCAGAATAAAGAATGAACTACAGTGAAAATACAAATAAATTCTACCACAAAAATAATCTTTACTTGAGTTATCACACCTGAGGCAGTTTTCACACATGGGAACAGCATGTTCCATACACAAGTTTCACACTGACAGCACGTGTGTTTTGTTTTCCTGTCTTCTTTGGTAAGGCATACTTGTCATCTTGCTGGTCTTCTGTTTTCTTAAGAGGTTCTTGTGATGTTTCACCTGTCTGTTCACCAGTCTGCTCCAGATTTCTTTTCCAGAGTTCTTTGGGCAGATTCATACTGTTCTTCCTTTGTTGTAATTGATCATTTAGTAAGTCCAATCCCAGTCCTCTAAGAAAATTCCTTCGTGATATTTTGTGCTTGTTATTTTCTTTGTAAACTGTGAAACTATGCCTCACATGTTTAGGATCAAGTAAAGCACAATCACTGGCCAACGCTTTGTGTTTCGAGTGACATCATAGTTGCTGCATAACTCATCAACAACATCTACTCTGCCTTTTGTTTTGTTGTAAAATGTGACCATTTCTGGCTTCATTTATGTTGAAGATTCACTATCAATATTTTTTTGTTTGTTTGTTTGTTTTGAGACAGGATATCACTATGTAGTCCAGGCTAGCCTTGAACTCACTATGTAACATAGACTGACCTTGCACTTTACAGGATCCTCCTGCTTCAGCCTCCTGAGTGCTGGGATTACAGGTGTGCACCACCACACCCGGCCTTACTATCAGTCTTATCATCCTGGTGTAACATTGACAGTATCAATATTACTTTGTTTTTCTTCACCATAATGTAGTCCAGGTTAGACTGGACTCACTGTGTAACACAGGCTGACCTTGACCTCACAGGATCCTCCTGCCTCAGCCTCCTGGGTGCTAGGATTACAGGTGTGCACCAACACACTTATGGCCTCACTATCTTATCATCGTGGTGTAATGTTTACAGTATCAGTAGTATGTTTTTCTTTGCCCAATGTTACCTCTTTCTGAAATCTAAAGATTGTACTATGTATTTCTCTATTGTGAACTTGCAGCATTTTTTCAGGAATCTCAGCTTTGTTCTTATGAATAGTTCCTGTGCTGGTCAACTGGTGTTCTTTTAGCAAATGTAACATCAATGGGTAACAGTGAACCAGTTGTCAAATGTGACATTTGGGTTACTTTTTGAAATAGGTGCAAGAAGTCTGTTCACAAAGTCATACGGTTTATTACTGCAGGAGGAAGGACCTGCTGGCTGAGTTCCAGGATAAATTTCTAAATTCAAGGTGTAAAATGTCTTCACATCTACCAGGGCATGTATTTTTATACCATATTTGGAAGGTTTACTTGGCATATTGCCGAAGCTTCAACAACCATGAAATGATACAAGTTGTTCGTCAGTTGTCATGTATTTGGAGGGTGTATTAATTGCTTGACAGTTCAAAACAAAGCTTTCAACAAATGAGCAAATAGCAGCCAAATTGTTGGATTTTCTTTTTTGGCTGGTGTTTTGTTGTCAAGGCATAGGCAATTTTGAAGGAAACCAAATCTCTTGAGTGTCGTTATTGTTCTAAAAATCTCAATGCCACATCAGTCACTTCTCCATAAATCCTTTAGACTCTGACGATTAGAATGATAAAATCCTGCTATGAAGGCTTTTAGTTCAGATAGTGAGGTGTCATGATAAATATATTTTTGAGTATTACTATTGATGTATATAGAATGTTTTCTTGTATTTCATTAGTAGTGTCTTTCAAAACATCTTGTAGCATATTGTCCATTACAAACAATTTCCAACATTGAATCACAGTGTTGGAATTCTGTCCAATAGTTTTCACCCCTGGCAAGAACCTAATAACATTTTTTGACCTCGTTCTAACATTGGATCATGCAGGTATACATGACCATTTTGTAGCATTTTGACTAGTCAAATATTTATTTACATTACTGTTTTCTTCCTCATCTGAATCAGGGTCTTCATTCTGTACTTCTCTGTCATATCTGTCATATATTGCTACCTTCTTTGGCTTACGTGATCCAAGTCATCATGGGTAGCCAAGTCAATCTCCTCCCAAAGTTGTAAAAGCAGATTTTCATGCGACATTGTACTGAATTGGGCAAATTCTACAAGAAAAATCCAAATAAAACATTTAATAAAAAATTATAAATACACTGTAATGGTTGATTGATCATGTCAACTTGTGAAGTTTAGAAGCTTAACTAAATTGGTTCAGCAATTCTACACCCTGGGGTGTAGAGGACCCTCCCTGGGGCCACTCATCGCCTGGATGGTAGAAAGGGGAAATGAAGAAGGACGGACTTGCTTCTGTACTTTGGAGGCGCTCCAGTCTTCGCCTTCAGCTTGGATGCCATCTCCTGGCTTCCAGTGCAGACTTTTCAGCTTCTGTTGTAGACTCTTCGGCTTCCACTGCAGATCCTTCGGCCTTCCGTCCTAGACTCTCGTTTCCAGCATAGACCCTTCAGCCTTCTGGCATAGAACCACTGGCCTCCTGATACGGACTTGCATGGACCCTGCAGTGAGCTCCAGACCTTGGACTGAAACCTTCAGCCTCCAGTGTGCAGATGCCCTCTGCACACTTCCTCATCCGACTCTGTGGCTGACCATCATAAGCTGATCTTGTAATTTCTTATGCATTTGTGTATCTTGTGTTGTATCTGTTTCTCTAGTAAAACACTGACTGATACATACACAAAAGTGTAACATGGCCCATAATGTGGGTAAAACTCACCCATTAATATTTTGACCCACGTGTATACACTTTGCCACTCGTCGTATCAAGTGGGTGAACACAAAGATTGCTTCCTGTACTCCCCCAGCACAGCTACTGAGATGCACAGCCAGCTACCATTATGTAAAGTACATATTTTCATTAGAAAAGTATGGTGTGGGCATCTGCGACACAGTATAAAGTTAGTGACTTTGGTGTCAATGGCTGTTACCTTACTTTCACTCCTATTTATCCTTTATTCTTGCCGCCAGATGCTATACAGATTTCATGTGTTTATTACAGCCGGGATGATCATAGTTCTTAACCTGACTCCCACATGTATTATTGCCAGGTTGCTCTTCAGTTCTTCTGTGTGGACAGGGTTAACTTCTCTTCTAAAACCTGACAGAGCACTTTCAACTTCCCTAACAGTTGTCCAGGAAGAAACGGGTCTGGAATTTCATTTTTATATTGGCTTTGGAACCCAGGGCATGAAAATGTAATTCTTCGGCAGGGACAGGAGTCATTGCATTTCACTCATTTGCAAAGCTGATTCTAGTGATAGTCACAAGCCCTGAACGAGGTACATATTACTCTTTAATAGGAATCAAGCGAAATCATTGGTTTTACTGTCTTTACTGTAGGAAGCTGTTACACAGCAGGGGAAACCCTGGACTCTGATTCTGTTGCCAGCAGTGTAAGCTACAAGTCGAGTTGTGTCTTGCTTGCATCCTGAACATGACCATGAAGTTCTTGATAGCTGGAAGTCAAATATAAAAGGACAGAAACTGGATTTTTGTGAATCAAGTTGGACTCTCAGCTAACCAAAAGATCTAATATTTAGAATGTAGAAGGATTTTATATTGAATAAGTTAGTGTAAAGCAAGAATTGCATTTCTGAGGTTAATAAATACCCTTCCTACTAAATGATGTTTGAAATATTCATATTTATAAATGAAGACTTTCTTGGGTAGAGTGCTACTTTTTTGGTATACCTTCTTAAATTTACTAAATAAGAACTTATGAGTTGAGTATCATGCCAGTAACTGTTATTATTTTTAAATAATAATTTTAGGTAGTAGTAGTTTCAGACATCTAAAGATGATGGTAAAGAATTCTCAGAAAATGCATCACATAAAATCATGCAGTTTTTAAAAATTAAAATTTAAAAATTTGTATTACAGTGTAGATGATTGAAAAAATCTGATATGGATAGACTTATGAACAATAACAATCTCCTGCCCCATTCTTTCTGTCCTAACTCCCCTTCCCTAGAAACAACCACTTTTACCTGTTAATGCCTTTAGCTGATCAGGTAATTGTCTACTCAAGAGCCACACTTATCCTGAACCCACATCTGTTGCCATGTTAGTTGTTTACAGCTATTTCTTTCATTGTGTGGTGGCCTGCCACAGTGGGTGATAAAAATTAACTTCATTTTTAGTTATGTTTATAAATTTTGATGATATGTTTGTGCTGTATTTGTCCAAATTAATTAGCTCTAGGCATTATTTATCTCATACTTCAATGATGGATAAAAATTTAGCTTTCTTTAAACATCATTCCCTCTTTTTATTCTAATAGCTTTAGAGATATTTCACATACCATACAATACAGCATAAAAATACACAATTAAATGGCTTCACTATATTCATAGAATTGTGCAAACCATCACTACACTCAATTTTAGGACATTTTTCAGCACCCCAGAAAGAAACCCCCCATTTGCCAGTTTTCAACCCACCCAGCCCTTAGGCAACTATTAGTACATTTTCTATCAGTATAGATTTGCCTGTTCTGCACATTTCATATAAAGAAGACAGTAAAATGTATGGTTCTTAGTGATTGGTATCTTTTACCTGTTATAATAGTTTTAAGGTTCATTCTTCTTGTAGCGTATATCAGTACCTCATTTCTTTGTATTGCCAAATAATAATTCTATTATATGCATATACCTCATTTTGTTTATCCATTTAGCAGTTAGTGGATGTTTGGGTTGTCTCCACATTTGAGCTTGATGAACAATGCTGCAATGAATGTTTTATACAAGTTTTTGTGTGGGTATGTGTTTTCCTATGTCTTAGGAATATACCTTGGAGCAGAATTGCTGGTTTATATGGTAACTCTGTTTACCTCTTGGAAGAAGTGTCATAGAAGGTTTGTATAGCAGCCAGCCATATCTGAGTGATCTAGTTTCTTCACATCCTCACCGACACTTGTTGTTGTATCTCTTTTATTATACCCATCCTATAAACTAGTATCTCATTATGGTTTTCATATGACTTCTTTGAAGAAGGTATACTACTCAGATCCTTTCTACCCATTTTTTAATTGGTTATTTGTCTTAGTATTGCAGAGTTGTAAGATTTTATGTATTCTAAGTCTCATGTTCACAATACACAGCTGGCTGTAAATGTCGGTTTCTTTGTAAACTCTGAGTTCTATTCCATTGTTTTATGGGTCTGTCCTTATGCAGGTACCACACTGTTTTGACTAATGTAGTAAAGACTTAGTATGGTTATGGTAAATTTTGCTATACTTGTTTTTCTTATTTAAGTACAGAATTGCTTATTTCATTAAGTCTTACTGTAATAGAAGGTTACTGTACCTAGTATTATTATAAGTTTTAAAACTGAAACGTGAAACTGAAACTCCAACTTTGTTTTCCTTTTTCAAGATTCTTTTGCCTATTCTGGGCCTGTTGAATTTCCATATAAACTTTATGTCTAGCTGACCTATTTCTGCAAAGAAACTGGCAGGAGTTTTCATGGGAATAGTGTTGAAAATCTATAGTTTAATATGAAGAATATTGCCATTTTGATAGTACTGAGTCTTCCAATTCATGAACTTGGATGGCTTTCCATGTAATTCTTTAATTTTTTATTTTCTTGAGACAGGGCTTGCTATGTAGTTCAGCTAGGCTTGAACTCACTATGTAGCGCAGGCTGGTCTTGAACTCGCAGTGATCCTCCTGCCTCAGCCTCCCAAGTGCTGGGATTACAGGCATGCACTACCACGCCTCAGTGAGTCTTTAATTTCTTTGTACAGTGTTTTGCAGTTGTAGGTGAACAGGTTTTGCACTTTTTGGTTGAATTTACTTATAAGTTTTATTCCTTTTGATGCTATTGTAAGTGGAATTGTTTTCTTAATTTCATTTTCATATTGCTCATTGCCACTGTATAGAAATACAATTGATTCTTTAACATTGAGCTTGTATCCTGAAGCCTTGCATTTATTAGTTCTAATACATTTTTATTAGATTTCTTAGGATTTTCTCCATACAATGCTATGTATTTTGTTCAGTTTAGATGCCTTTTATTTCATTTTCTTGTCTAATTGTCTTACCTAGAATATCCAGACATCGTTGTCCCCTTTGCCTCTTTTTCCCTTTCTCCTTCAGTTCTAGATGCTTTTACTTTGCTTAGTTGGTGTTGATAATTTAACTGTAACTCAGTTTTTCATGCTTTGTATAAATGTTCCCTTAAATGAAAACAGCAGCACTAAATTGTAAATATTGGTCGTTGTTCAGTGTTCTATGATTACATTTATATTTCTGTAATTCTAAAGTCTAAAGTCTGTGGCCCATAAAGAATTTTCAAAAATGTCCTTAACCAATTAGCCACATTTTTACAACATTTTAGTTTGCTTCATATTTATGTCCCACCTTAGTTGTATAGCCTTGTCCTTTGGAGTTCCTATATGCTTTCTTTCTTTTCCTTATTAGAAAAAGCTAATCCTATGCTGTCATCATTGTATTCTGTATATTTTCTGGCTTCTGATTTATTCTTTTGGGGTAGTGGGAAAGTTTTTCATTAAATGCTATAAACTGAAAACTGGAACTTTAAACATGGCTTCCAAAAACAGCAGTCCTTAAAGGATAATTTAATGAATAATATGCAACACCTGTCCCCTACAAATAAAAAATATTGGCTGGGCATGGTGACACATGCCTGTAATTCCAGCATTCAGGAGGCTGAGGCAGGCAGCTCGCCAAAGGTTTCAGGCCAACCTGGGCTACATATAAGTTCAAGGCCAGCTTGAACTACCTGTCAAGATCCTGTCAAAACACCAAAAAAAGAAAAAAGTCAGATGAAGCCATACAGGGCGGCGCATACCTATGATCCCAGCTTGGGGAGCTGAGGCAAAAGAATTGCAAAGTTGGAATTCAGACTGAGCAATTTAGCAAGACCCTGACTCAAAATGAAAGATACCTGACAATGCAGGCTCAATGGTAAAGTGCTTGCCTAGCATGCATGAGGCCCCTGGTTCAATCCCCAGTACTACCAAAAAAAAAAAAAAATCATTTTTAGCAAAGCAAGGAAAATCATTTAACAATAGAGCATTTATTAGATGGTATTTGATTGCAGCAGCATAAGAAATGAGTTCAGAGAAATTTGTTCCACACATCTGTAGAACAGTTGTCCAGAACTTCAGGAGCAACATCAATATCAATTAAAGAATAGGCAGATGAGTTTGAGTGTGTTTCCTTGGCTCTTACAGTTATTATTAATAATCAGCTGTTTATAAGAGGGTCGGTGCCTAACTGGAATGACTGAAGAATTACCATCTATAACGTTTGTGATAACCGTTTTCAAAGAAATTGAGAGAATAGTAATTCAGTATGACTTAAAGTTATAATCTGCTAAGATATATAACAATTGACATTGGTAAAATATCTATGAGCAGATAAAAGCGGAGTTGAGCAAATTTACAAAACAAAATGCAAGTTGTTTAAACCATATTGTTCATTGTCAAACTTTGGGGAGAATATTTGAATGTAACATTTGTTGAACCAGCGATATAAACCATGAATGTCATTTGGTTGTGGACTTAACCATCACTATTTCTGTGAATTTTTGTCAGAAACTGATTTCCGCATATAATATAGCAGTTAGAAGACTTGATAGCAGTAAAGTTTTTCACAGTTTTTGAGCTCAGAGATGAGATTGAAATTTTTTTTGAACAAGAATGTCCTTCAGCCACTATTATTGAACTTGAATGGCTTTAGAAATCAGTTTTTGCTACAGACCTGATACTGTTTCTTAATTAATTCAACTCAAAATTATAAGACAACTCCTACTTATGAGAAACTTACGCTGTGGTAAGATCATTTTGACAGCAGTTAATGTTTGAATTATGGGTAATGTCATGTTATTTTATATACTCCTCATGCTATGAAAAATTAAACTGACGATATCTGTGGTTTCCAGTCCTTCACAAATGTACAGCAGATGTATTTTCTGAGCTCAGTCTATAATTCCAATAGTTTCCTTCTCTACTCACCCTCCTTTTGCAAATTTATGCTTGGGCTGGGTAGGTACTGGGGATTGAACCCAGGACCTTTACCCTGAGCTATATCACCAGCCCTTTTGTTTTAATTTTTGAGACAAGGTCTCACTAAGTCACTAAATTGCTCAAGCTGGACTTTGATTTGTGAACCTCCTGCCTCAGATTCTCAGAGTGAGTCCTGGGATTATAGGTGTATACCACCACACCCGGCTAGATTTGTACTTTTAAAAAGTTATTTTGCTGGGTGTGTAATCCCAGCTACTATGGGAGATTGAGGCAAAAGGATCACAAATTCTAAACTAGCCCACACAACTTAGTGAGACCTTGTCTCAAGATTAAAAACGAAAAGGGCTGGGATATAGCTCAGTGGTCCCTGGGTTTAATCCCCAGTACCAGAAAGAAAAAAAAATTACTTTTATAATATTGAGTCTCTAGAGGAAAGGAAATAAACATACTTGCCATACTGAACCAGTAATAGAAGAATAATTTGTGGACTCTTGATAACTTTATGGTAGGAGAAGATTCCACTTTGGCGCTGAGCTTGAACAAGTCTCCCCGTAACCGTCTCATTCATTCACCGTCTGCAGTGCTGACCTCAGCGTTGGGGCTGCGCTCACATCCCGGAGCACAGTGTCTTAGTAAAGAGGGGCACAGACAGTGATAATGCGGTGTCACAAATATGGTAATGCGGATGTGTACAAAGGCTGTGGGAGTATAGAGGAGGCGTGACTATTTTCATATGGGAGGAGAATGAAGACTTCACAAAAATGAAAGGATATGAAGCAGATCTTAGAAGTTAGAATCAGAAGTTCACCAGGTTAGGGAAAGGGTAGTCCAGGCATAGCATGTGCATGGGCACAAAAGGGGGAGAGTTCATTGGAGGTGTCTGCTTTAAGAGGAGCGTCAGGAGAGGAGGGTAGCATAATAAACTATGGCCAGATTGTGAAGGCCCCATGCAGTGTGCCCTGAAAATCTGGTTTGAGATGCAAATCTCTGGTTAGGTGCAAGAGAGTTGGCTTCAAGTCATTTACTTGGGTGATAAATCAAATTATCTAATAGAAACATTTTCCATATATGTCCTTAACTTTCTTGTTTTCTCAGTATATTTGTAACATAGAGCCAAAATATAACACCTAGCACTTGTGCAGATTGGATTGAGACCTTCACAGTTTGGGATTTTAGAAGTTTCCTCAAAGAGAGACTTCTAAGAAGTATTGAAATGGTCTAAGAGGACAATTTTTATCTTTGTAAATGGTAATTATGTTTGTAGATTACATATTCAGTTAGCAAGCATTTGTGATTTTCTGAAACTTATTTTCTTTTTTTTTTATTTTAGTGGACAGAAGACTGCAGAAAATCAACTTATCCTCCTTCTGGACCAACGTAAGTAAGCATTAGATGATTAGCACTCTGATCTGTGTGTCAAAAGTAATGTTCTCATAGATGTAATGATAGTGAATAAAGCTTTTCATGTGTCCTATCTGGAGACAAAGTTGGGTTTACTTAGGTTTGTGTCTTACGTATTTGTTTAAGATCTTAGACAAATATGAAAACAGTCTCTGATTAAAATGTCTATTTCTGTCCTGTCAGAGTCATAAGACAGAAAAGGATTTCCATTCTTCACTAACATTTCTGTCTACATTTGTCTTACCTGTGACAAATGCAAGACGTGTATCCAAGCTGAGCTGTGGTTCTCTGTGATGCCTGGGTATAAGCCACCAACTTATATTGCAGCAGAAGGCGGTAGAGCTCATATTTTTGATGTTTAAGAAATAAACCTTGGTTTGATAAAGCTGTTGAGCACAAAACAGTATTGGAAAACATAAGAGAAGGGGCAATATCATGTTTCAGTGTGTCTAACATTTTTAGTCTAAATTTTGGTCTTTCCAAATCCTAACAGTGAAATAGGCTAATGGGAAAAGACAAAATTCACAGGTTCAGAGAGTACAGAATGTAGAAAGGAAGGAAAGGTTTAGGGACTGGTCATCTTTTTTCCCCAAGTTCTTCCCCATTGCTGAAAATAGACTGCTGAAGGAAGCAGGGAGGCAGAGCACAACTTTAACCAGTAACATCAAGATGACATCTTCACATTTTGTGACAATCCAAATTATGTATCATACTGTTCTTTTCTAAATTATGTAGTCTAAGTAGCCTCTCCAGGATCCTGAGACACTGGAATATCGGAGATCCAGGAATGATGGTCACATCGCCCTCGTATCCATCTGAATCCCACTGAATATTATTTTCTGCTGCTCACTGGGTGCTTGGCCTCTGCTCTCGTTTGTACATGTGTGTCTTGTGCCACTTGGACTAATTTCCAAGCCACCCAGAAGCGATGTAGCTGATATTATGATGACCTGGGCATAGATAATGCTAAGTCTCAAAAAGCACTAAGTGATTTTGATTGAAGGTAGTGAAGTAGGAAAATGTTCTAGGTAATTAGTATTAATAGAGTAACAATTGTTGGTTGAGAAAAACTATAAGAACCTGAATTCTTTTGATTTACTCACCTATCTTATGCAAATATTTAGAAGTAACCATTTTCAGTGTCATTCTCAAGTGCACCTTCTATCTTGCTCATCAACGACCTGCTCTCAAAAGTTCTTTTCTGTCACCATTTGTACCATGCTGGCCTTCACTGCCATACTGATTACCACTCCTGGCTGGTCTCACTGTCCCAATTCACTGAACTTTTAATAAGTACCTTCCACATTTAAGGGCTTTTTTCTGCTCCCTTTTATGTATACTTTATATGTATTTGTGAATTGATTGCTGTCCAAACTATAAACCTTCCCTGAATGGAAATTTAATTGGTTCCACATTGTGTGTGTGTGTGTGTACATGTACACATTTCTAAACTCATGCACATTTATACATATACATAATGTACATGTATGTTTCTCTTCTTGCCTTGAGACTTCTGCCAGATTTCTTCCTACCTGACTGGCTTTTTTTCCCATACCAAAATCCTTGGCTCTGCTCTAATCCTTTTCTTCTCTGAACCATATATATGGGTCTTGAGGTCTAGGATTAAAATATGGCATGCACATGCATTTGAATGACTGTCCTTATGAATGACTGTCCTTATGCTCCTGTAGCTCATCCTTTTTAGCCAATGCAGATTTTTGTGGCTCGCATGGGCACCTGTGAAGGAGGAAGGAGCCTCCTGTTCACCCAGCCTGCCCAGTCCCATTGGTACAGAGATCCAGGAACCAGAGCCTCATCGCCCTTGTGTCCCGCTGAATCCACCGAGGACCTTTTTGCTGCTGCTCACTGGGTGCTCAGCCTCTGCTCTTCTGTACATGTGTTTGTTGTGTCACTTGGACTAGGTTCCAAGCCACCCGGGGAGCCATGTGGATTCGAGCAATATGATTAATAATATGATGGCCAGGACACAGCAAATGCTAAGTCTCAAAAATGATTAAGTTATATTGATTATTTGCAGTAAGTAGGAAAACATATTATGGTGATTACTATTGGTTGAGTAGATTTGATGTAATCCTCACCGCCCTTATAAGGTAAATACTCTTCCTGTAGGAAATTGAGGTACAAGTGTTAAACAATGAGATATTTTAAAAAAATATTTAGTGAAAGCCACCTCATCTTTGACAAAGATGCCAAACACATTCACTGGAAGAAAAATAGCCTCTTTAACAAATGGTGCTGGAAAAACTGGCTCTGCACATGCCGAAGATTAAAATTGGACCCATATCTTTCACCATGCACTAAACTAAATTCAAAATGAATCAAAGATCTAAATATTAAAACAGAAACATTAAATCTGCTGGAAGATAGAATAGGTAAAACTCTTGAAGACACTGGTGTAGGCAAAGACTTTATGAATAAAACCCCAGTCGCACAGGAACTATCACCAAGAATCAACAACTGGGATCTTATCTTATTAAAAAGCTTTTGCACAGCAAGAGAAACCACCAACAGAGTGAAGAGACAACCCACAACATGGGAAAAAATGTTTGCCAGCTGTTCCTCAGACAAAGGATTACTATCGAGAACATATAAAGAACTCAAAAAAATCAGGCCAGGCCAGTGAGATGGCTCAGCGGCGTAAGCGCCTGCCTGGCAAGCACGAGGGCCCGAGTTCGACTCCTGGAACCCACATACGAAAAAGGGGCCAGTGATATCGCTCAGCGGCATGGGCACCTGCTGGTGTGCGAGGTCCTGAGGTTGACCCCCGGTACCCACAAAAAAAAAAAAAAAAAAAAGGATTGGAGGTCCCATTTGACCCAGCTATTCCCCTTATGGGTATCTTCCCAGAAGAA
The DNA here is from genome assembly GCA_028451465.1 of Erethizon dorsatum. Lineage (NCBI taxonomy): Eukaryota > Metazoa > Chordata > Mammalia > Rodentia > Erethizontidae > Erethizon > Erethizon dorsatum. The sequence goes on along the minus strand of CM051837.1, from coordinate 49,821,353 downwards.
TTAAAAACATCATACCACAGTGATATATGTGCACCCATGTTTATAGCAGCACAGTGTGTAATAGCTAGATCTTGGAAACAAACCAAATGCCCATCAACTGAGTAATGGATAAAAAAGATGTGATCTTGTTATACAATGGAGTACTACTCAGCCATAAAGAAGGATAAACTGGAGACTTTTATAGGTAAATGGATGCAACTCGAGACCATACTCATAAGTGAAATAAACCAGACGCACATGTGTAAAGCCCACTCTGAGGCTTAAGTGAGTTAACAATAGTATTAGACTGCCTGAGATAATTCTGAGACTCCAAAACCAACTGTGTATGCTTAGACTAAATCTTTACAGATATTTAGAAAGGAAAAAGAGGGGGTTGTTTTCCACTAGTGGTATTTAGGCACTTGAGCCACAATTCTTTTTTTTTTTTTTTTAATTTTAAAGAGAAGAAAACAATAGAACAAAATTTCAAAACAACGTAATAGGAGGGTAACGATGGTTAATACATTATATATTGTTATCTTTAAACTAGTTACTCAGGGTACAAGACAAGATATCAGCATTCAGTTGTACAAACAATATTAGCACAAACCTTTCTTCTCAATGAACTAAGCAAAATTAGTAGTGTTTCTATCTTAACTATCTTATATATATGTATAATTTTTTTCTTTTCCCTTCTTTCTTTCCCCCCTTCTCCCATCCCAGTTTCTCTTTCCTTTTGACCAGTTTCTTCCTGTTTTACCATATCTATTGTACATTTTGGATTTTATTTACTCTTTCAGTTTCTCACACTAGGGAGACAATACGATTTTTACACATGTGCATCCGGTTAATTTCACTTATGAGTATTTTCTCAAGTTGCATCCATTTGCCTATAAAAGTCTCAAGTTTATCCTTTATGGCTGAGTAGTACTCCATTGAATAAAAATACCACATCATTTTTATCCATTCCTCAGTTGATGGCCATTTGGGTTGTTTCCAAGATCTGGCTATTAGAAATTGTGCTGCTATAAACATGGGTGCACATATATCGCTGTGGTACAATGTTTTTAATTCTTCTGGGAAGATACCCAGAAGGGGAATACTGGGTCAAATGGGACCTCCAATCCCAGTTTTTTGACGAATCTCCACACTGATTTCCACAGTGATGAGCCACGATTCTTTCATATATCACCAAGTCACATTAATCTTATAGAATGTATAATTCTATTCCAAGATTTCTAAGACTACTTAGAATTGTATGTTCCAACAGAGGGCAGAAGCACTGGATGGAAACTGGGCATTCTTAGCAAATTTTGTTTGTGTAACAGCCTGTATGCTGTTATTAAGCATATGTGTCTAAAATACCCTTAGAGATGTAGCTGTCTAGCCCCCTCAGAAAACTACTTTCAACATGTCAAGATAGCATTCCTCTCATTACAGCTACAGAGGACCAGTTCCATGGTATACCATAAATCTTGATTTACCACCCTACAAAAGATGGCATGAATTAATGGCTGACAAGGGACCAATGGTAGGTATGCTACAATTCTTTTTTTTTTTTTTTAATGTGGGTATCAGGAACCGAACTCAGGACCTCACGCTTGCTAGGCAGGCATTTGTGCCGCTGAGCTATATCACCAACCCGTATGCTACAATTCTTCAGTCTTCTCTTTCTGACTTTACTGAGTTTAACAGCATTTTTAAAAAACACTTCATGAGGGGCCGGTGAGATGGCTCAGCAGCGTAAGTGCCTGCCTGGCAAGCGCGAGGGCCCGAGTTCGACTCCCGGAACCCACATATGAAAAAAGGGCCGGTGATATCACTCAGCGGCACGGGTGCCTGCTGGCACGCAAGGTCCTGAGGTCGACCCCCGGTACCCACCAAAAAAAAAAAAAAAAAACACTTCATGAAATTACCACCAAGTAGTTTCAAAGTATGCTTTTGATACTTTTCTAACATGTACAGTAAATGGAGGAAAAGATGTTATGTAGCGTCATATTCTTTGATAGACTTCACCTGTTTATTTCCCTTAATGTCATCTCCCTTCATCTGCATAATTAAGCAAATGCCATTAAAGATAAAATCATGTTAATAATAGTACTCACTCTCTGATTTAGCTATATGGGTTTCTGTTTTCATTATACCTATATTAATCTTAAATATTGTTCCACATCATTTATATGTTTTATTAATTTTTTTCAGCTAAAGATTATAATGAATTCCATGAAGAATATGGTAAATACATTTGTACCAAGTGGAAAAGTTATGCAGATGGTGGATCAGAAGTTGGTAAGAAATATTTCCCATGATGAATTTTAAATACACACACACACACGCAGAGTTCAAAAATACTCAAAATTTATTTAAAGGTATAATTTAACAATCTCTTGTCAGGAACTTGCGACATATTTGCATTTATTCTGATCACCGTAAAACTTCAGAGAGACTTAAATTCTGGGGAGTATAATATCAGAGTAACAGATCACAAAGCATGGCAAATTTTGTCAGTTTATCCTCTTTGGTGTTCTTTGAAAGTACGGACTATTTTACAGAGCAGTGGACAATATACATTTCTTACCTGGAAGTATGGAATTTCTTCTTAGGGTTGTTAAGTTCACTATTGAAAACTCTTTTTTACTGGGTGTAGAGCTCAGTGGTAGAGTGCCATGTTTAGCGTGCATGAGACCCTTGATTTGATCTCCAGCTCCAATAAGTAATAGATAAGATAAAAAATTTGTTTTGTTTTTCTTAAGTACTTTGCCCAAGAGTCTCAGGACACCTACAGATTTCTCTAGATTATGACCAAATGACATACTCAGCCCAACCTTGTATTCTGTGGAGTACCTCACTAGCTGTGACTCTTGAAACTCAGTTGAATTATTACTTGTGGTTGTGCAATCACCAAACCATCTCATTTTCTTCCTGGTCATGCAGGAAGACTTCATTTCTCAGCCCTTTTTAAATTTAGGTGGAACCAATTGGACATCTAGAGTCAGGCCCCTAGAACATCCAAAGAGATCCTCATTACCTTCTCTGTCTTTACTGCAGGGTGCAGAGGTCTGGGGGAAAACCCCAAGGTCCTAGGGCATGACACCTGAGGTTGAATAATTGTTGTGGGGGCGGCCCTGTGGACTATAGGGTGTATACTAGCATCCCTGGCCTCTACCCACTGGATGCTGGTAATACTACCTGGGTTGTGGCAACCAACAATGTCACAAGACATTGGCAGATCTCTCTTGGTCAAGAATCACTGTACCAGAGGCTAGATGTTCTGTTTTCTTCCTCCCTGTGACATTCGTACCTGGCAACTACCAAACCTGTTATATCATGTTTATGATTTCAGTTTTTGATTAAGGCTGTCCTTTACATTCATGCTTACCATACTTTCCCAAAATAAAAATTGACAGGAGAAAAAGAGAAATAGATCCCACTATATTACATGTGCGCTAACATCCCTTCTACTCTGGTTATCAGTAGAGAGGCACATTGCAGAGTTTTGGTATCATGGGTTTTAGGCCACATCAGTCACACACCTATGAAACTGCAGTTTTTTCATCAGGGAGAATAATATTAATATATATTTCTCATGGTGGTTGTCAGGATTAGATAACAAACTCTTTTTCAAGTATTGTGCTTGGATATAATAAGTGTTTGATAAATGTTACAATTAATGTTTATTTGTTAAACTGCCTGGAACATTTCACTTATGCCATGCTTCTAATTCATAGGGAGAAAATTATGTTTAGTTAGGTCTCATTACCCAGTTGGTGAAAACAAAAACTTGTGAACTTCAAGCACACTATCTCTGCAAGAGGCTGTGAACTTAAATTGCCATCTCAAGTTTATCAGTTACAGGACAAAAGGTTTTGTGAATAATCAGAATAGTGTAGGTTTGTTGCTTTTAGCTAGAGGGTGAATGAAGTACAGGTGAGAAGTGCTTGTTACAACATTCTTGGATCGTGGGTCATGTGAGGTCATGTAGGTGGAATTATTGCAGGTACCACTCTGTGGAAAATAGGAGAAAAGCCAGGCAGGATAAAGCAGTTGAAGAATCATACTTCTGGGCCAGGGATATAGCTCAGCAGCACAAGCGCCTACCTGGCAACCACAAGGCCCTGAGTTCGATTCCCAGTACCAAAAAAAAAAAAAAAAAAGAATCATACTTCTATGTATAGGTACCCAATACTTACTATTACATAGAACCTTTTAGAAATTCATGATTATAAAAATGCTTTAAAAGTAATTTATCGGGCCGGTGAGATAGCTCAGCAGCATAAGCACTTGCCTGGCAAGCGCAAGGTCCTGAGTTCGACTTCCGGAACCCACATACGAAAAAAGGGCCGGTGATATCGCTCAGTGGCACGGGCGCCTGCTGGCGCGCATGGTCCTGAGTTCGACCCCTGGTACCCACCAAAAAAAAAAGTAATTTATCATCTATTGTGGTAGCAATATCTAGAACAAATTGTGTGTCAGAGTACCAAATCTAAAAGCATGCTTTGGGGTTAAATGATTGTTAATATCTTTGTTTTCAGCCTGATCTACTTGGTCAGTTTTCTGGTCCTTATGAAGAAGAAATGAAAGGAATTGCAGATGTTACTGAGATACCTTTAGGTAAAGTTAACTTTGCAATATTTTGAACATTGGATGAAACACTTTAACATATTGAGGTATGATGTACATAAAGTGCACAGATCTTAAGTATACAGCTCACTAAAGTTTTAAAAATGTATCCATGCATTCAGTCACAACACAGATCAGGACAGAGAAGATTCTAGCACTCCAGGTGTGCCATCGTACCCCTCTCCAGACAGTATCGCCTCCTCAAATAACTACTCTTCTGGCTTCTCCATAATTTCACCTCCTCTTAAATGAATTAAAAATAGAACTAAACGTCTGAAATATTGTATGTGATTTCTTGTACTTATTATTATGGGTAGTATGCTGTTGTATACTTGAATAAACTTGAATAAAATATTCAGGTTTTCAGATTTTGAATATTAAGAATAAAAAAATTATGGACATTGTACATATCCTTTTTTGTTTGGTTTTTGGGGGCAAGTTGAGACAGGGCTCTGTATATAGCTCAGGCTGGTCTTAAACTTATTATGTAGCCCATGCTGGCCTTGAATTTGCAGCTGTCCTCCTGTCTCAGCTTCCCTAGTGCTGGGATTATAGGCATGCACCACTATGCCTGGCCAGGTGTACATATCTTTTAATGTGAATATACACTCATTTCTCTTGGAGATTTATGCTTAGCATGGGTTATAGGGTAGGTCTATGCTTAGCTTTACGGAATCTGGATTTATACCTAGGAAGTGAACTATTGGGTTATAGGGCATCTGTGTACTTAGCCTTGTAGGTTCTACAAAACAGTGTTCTAATTTTATTGCATTGATTGATAGCATACATGAGAGTTTTAATTTTTCTCCACTTGTTATTTCTCCACTTGATATCAGTCTTTCATATTGGAACCGTTTTGTTGAGAGTCATGGTAACCCATTATAATTTCAATTTACATTTCTCTGATGACTAATGAAATTGCTGACTTTTACAGCTTATTGACCTTTTTCTTCTCGCTTTGTTGTTTGTTTGTTTTTTTGGCGGGCGTGGGATATGTGTTTACTAAGATCTTTTGCTTATTTTCTATTTGTTTGAAAGAATTCTTGGGGCCGGTGAGATGGCTCAGCGGCTTAAGCGCCTGCCCGGCAAGCGCGAGGGCCCAAGTTCGACTCCCGGAACCCACATACGAAAAAGGGGCCGGTGATATCGCTCAGCGGCACGGGCGCCTGCTGGCACGCGAGGTCCTGAGGTCGACCCTCGGTACCCACAAAAAAAAAAAAAAAAAAAAAAAAAAAGAATTCTTTATATAGTCTGGATACAAGTTCTTTGCCAGGTACACGATTCCAGATATATTCTCCCAAGTCTGTGGCTTGCATTTTTCTTATACTGGTGTCTTCTGATGAACAGAAATTCTTAATTTCAATGACATCTTAATTTTTCAGTCTTCTTTTATTAGTAGTGTCCATTCAAGAAATTTGCCTAACTGAAGGCTACAGTTGATTGAACACCATTTATTTAAAAACTATCCTTCTGATAGTAAATTACAGTGTTGTTTTTCATATAAATCGTGTGACTGTATATAGCTGGTACTATTTGGAAGCTTTCTATTAAGTTTCATTTATTTGTTGGCTTTCCTTACATCAATACCATGTTACCTCAGTTACTAAAGTTTTACCGTAAGTTTTAAAAATAGTCAGCGAGGGCCGGTGAGATGGCTCAGCAGCGTACGCGCCTGCCTGGCAAGCGCGAGGGCCCGAGTTCGACTCCTGGAACCCACATACGAAGAAAGGGCTGGTGATATCGCTCAGCGGCACGGGCTGAGTGATATTTAACAACAAAGGTGGCTAGTTTTTTGTTGCTTTAACATCTAAAAGATAGTCAGTATACTGGAGATATAAATTTGCAATCTATATGTGAAACAAGTCTTTAATTCCTTTATTATGTAAAGAATTTAGTAAGTCATTACCAAATATAGTTATTTTTAGAGAAAAATTGATTAATAGAAGATTTATACTAAGAATAAAGTTTCATCAAAGTAGACATTAGGTAGAAATAAACATTGGCTTGGTGTGGAAAATACACTAAGCTTAACCTATTAACATTAAGTGGGGCAGAGACGACGTGTGCTTCTATACCTTTGGATTAATTGCTAAATGCTATTATGTAGCTTTGGAAAAAAAATATTCAAAAATAAAAAATATTCTACAGTGGATTTTCTTGGAAGCTCTGAACCAATTTTATTACTAGTTCTTGGCTCTCATTTCTCACCTTAGAAATGTTAGTCACAATCTAAAAATCTGCGCAAGGGCCGGGGATATAGCTCAGCGGCACAGCACATGCCTGGCAAGTGTGAGGTCGTGAGTTTGATTCCTGGTATCAAAAAAATTTTTTTAAAAATAAAAATCTGGGCAAAATCCATTTTCAACATGCAGAGAAGAGCTAGATGTATTAAGTTACAGTGTGTGAGCACCCTAGTGATCTGCATTGCAAGATGCTAGTGAAAACATCAGACATTATGTTAAAATACAATTCCAGCTTGTCAGATACTGTATCTGCCTTTTTGAAGACTTATTTTGTCCTCAGTCTAGATGGTCCAGGTAGGTAAGAGGCGCACACACACACCTGCAGTGAAGATTTGTTTCCTTAAAATTTGGGGAGGGGTGTGTAGCCCTATGGTGTATAGTGCATCATTAGTATAGCATGTCTGAGTTCAACCCAAAGCAGCACTGAAACCAGAACAAAAGAACTTTTTTTGTGTACTGTCATGGTTCTGTGTATTAACAAAATTTTTTCTTATATTTTCTTATAGGAGAGATTATTTCATTCAACATTTTTTATGAATTGTTTACCTTGTGCACCTCAATAATAACTGAAGACAAGAAAGGTAAATGTGTGCTGAGGGAAGGTAGGCAGTGCAGAGTACTGTGTAAAAGAAAGATCTTCTAAAAAGTGGCATTAGAACTTTTAAAATTCAGGCTGGCTATGTGAGTTCCGTGTATGTCGTGTACAGCTTTATGTATCTTGTTCAGTTTTTCTAAGTGCTTTGAAAATTAGCCTTATTTTCTTTTTATTTACTTATTTATTTTTATTATTATTGTTATTACTATTTTTGGTGCTGGGGATTGAATCGAGTGCCTTCCCCACTGAGCTATAACCCTGGCCCTTTTTTATTCTTAATTTTTTTGTTTTTTGTTTGTTTGTTTGTTTGTGGGTACCAGGGGTCAACCTCAGGACCATGTGCACCAGCAGGCGCACGTGCCGCTGAGCGATATCACTGGCCCTTTTTTTCGTGTGTGGGTTCCGGGAGTCGAACTCAGGACCTCACACTTGCCAGGCAGGCACTTACACCGCTGAGCTATATCACCAGCCCTTTATTATTTATTTAAGACAGGGTCTTGCTAAGTTGGTAAGTTATCCAGCCTAGGCTGGAAGTGGAAATTTTCTGCCTCAGCCTCCCAGAGTAAAACTACCCTTACTTTAAGACCATGTAACACCTACTAAAGTTTAATTCAGGCATGCAAAGAAATAAAAATGGAAGAAGTGTTTCAAGATTACAAATATTCCCACTTTCCTTATAGTTCTCTTATTCCCATCTGTGTGATGTGGTAGGAGTCTTCACAGGAGGTACTTCATTATCTTTTTACGTGTAATGAGGAGGTTTTCTGGAAGTTCAGGAAAAACATTTTCCCGTCATTTCCCAGCCAAGGGACCTTACGTATAGCAGCCTCACTTGCCCATGTTTTTCGTAGCTGGTACCCACAGTACGTTTTGCCCTGTAACATTTGCCCACAGAAGACAATTTGCAGTGATTCACTCTGATTTTATACCTATATTCTGGGCACAAAATCTGCCTATACCTAACTCTTGAGGTGCCTTGGGTAAGTCACACTAGTTAGGACTAAGATATCTATGTCCTGATAGAACTGTGTCATAGCTGACCAAAGAAGGCCCATTCACCTTTTCTCCATATTCTGGTCTAACTAGAACCCTATACAGTACTTTCAGATTTTGTGGTGGGTATCTTGCCAATGTGACAGTAACACAAGTTTGATCTTTTTTTTTTTTTTTTTTTTGTGAGTACCGGAGGTTGACCTCAGGTCCTCGTGCGCCAGCAGGCGCCCATGCCACTGAGCGATATCACCGGCCCTTTTTTCGTATGTGGGTACTGGGAGTCGAACTCAGGACCTCGCGCTTGCCAGGCAGGCACCTATGCCACTGAGCTATCTCACCGGCCCCCACAAGTTTGATCTTTTAAGGCTTATGCTATCAAGTTCCTTCTTAATCCTTATCTTTTGTTGTGAAACATAATTGTATGTTAACAAAAATAAAGCATGCAGCTGTGATTTAGAACCAGATGTACTGTCTTACCTGCTACGACATGTCTCTTCTGCTTACTTTCTAATAGGTCATCTACTACATGTTAGAAACATGGATTTTGGAATATTTCTTGGGTAAGCAAGGAACGTAGTATATATTATTCCATAAAAAAATTAGACTGTATTACCATGATGAAAAGTCCCAAGTCATGCCCAAAATATGGCAGTCGATGAAGTTCGCTGGATTCCTTAGTGCTGAGACAAGACGGTACACTTGCCAGCTCTCTGGGAGGTTGTAGCAGAGACGTTGCACTTGGTGAGCAGAAATGCACATTCCGTGTATTGCTGAGAGGGAAGAGGAACATTGTTGTGTATCTGTCATCTTGACCTTTCTGAAAAAGCAGTGGTTTTGTAATTGGACCTAAATTTAAAGATGGGGCTCATTAGTTATATAATCTGTATGATACTAGGAGATTTACTCCATTTCCAGTCGGAGCCTCAGTTCCATGACCTGGTGAAGGGGGTAAAACCACCCTTACTAAAAAGGTCTTGTTAGGCTTGATCATTTGTGACTAGGTAGGTAAAGCACCTGCTATAATGCCTGGCTCTTATATTCATGATTGTTTTCATCATTGTTCTTAAATATCACCAAAATTTGTCTTTTGTAGGTGGAACATAAATAATAATACCTGGGTCGTAACTGAGCAACTAAAGCCTTTATCAGTGAATCTGGACTTCCAAAGAAACAATAAAACTGTTTTCAAGGCTACAAGCTTTGCTGGCTATGTGGGCATGTTAACAGGATTCAAACCAGTAAGGAACCTGTTGTTACCTAATTTTGCAGGTAGAGTTGTGTCCTGGTTTCACTATCTGTGAAGGGTGGACTCTTAAGAAAATGAGGACCGGAAAGGATTATAAAATCCTGCTTCCATCCCCTTTTACTTCTTGTCATTTTTATTGGTATGAGATCACATGGCAGAGAAGAATAAAAAGGAAATGATTTCTGAGAGTGTTTTCGGATAAAAAGCATGTGGCTTCAGGTTTCAGGACTGGGAGCCAAACCTGAGACCTGGCCTAGGTCTGCTGCTCACTCAGACTAACCAGGCATGAATTCTCTGCTCTTCCGTTTCCTGTCCAAAACATGTGGCCAATAATTTCTTGCCTAACTTTATCTCACCTACTAGATGTGAAGATGCTTTGAACTGGAAAAAAGAAAAAAAAAGCCTTGATAATATAAAGTGATTGCCAGGTGTGATGGTGCACTCCTGTTGTCCCAGAACTTGTTTTTTTGGGGGGTGGGTACCAGGGGTCGATCTCAGGACCTCGCATGCCAGCAGGCGCCTGTGCTGCGGAGCGATATCACCGGCCCTGTTTTCATATGTGGGTACCGGGAGTTGAACTCAGGACCTCACGCTTGCCAGGCAGGCGCTTATGCCGCTGAGCTATCTCACCGGCCCTGTCCCAGAACTTGGAAGGCTGAGGCAGGAGATCACTACAAGTTCGAGGCCAGCCTGGGCTACATAGTTCAAGGCCAGCCTGAACTGCATAGCAAATCCCTGTTTCAAAAAAGAAAAAAAAAAAGTGATACTGTCATGTTTTTTCACTTCTCTGTGTTCTTAATGCAGGCCTTTATATATCACTGTAATGTAGAGATGGGGCCTTAAAAGATAGTTGAAGTGTCTGACCTCTGTGATTTGGTTTTTTGGTTTTTTTTTTTTTTTTTTTTTAGGGAAAATTTAGTCTTTCACTGAATGAACGTTTCAGCATGAATGGTGGTTATCTGGGTAAGTAGTATTCAGAAGTGTAATGGGAATTTCAGAGAGGATTGAATGATACTTTCTGATTGATCCAGTGGTGCTATGTGTGTTTGATCTCTTCCAGGTCTCCTAGAATGGATTATGGGAAAGAAAGATGCCACATGGATAGGGTTTATCACTAGATCAGTTCTGGAAAATGGTACAAGGTGAAGCGATCAGTTGCTTTATTATCAAGTATTTAGTTTACATTACTTATATTAAAATAAGAACATATTTCCCAAGCCCCAGCTTAACATCCACTGAGGAACAACTGCAGAATTTTTTAGGTGAACCTTTGACACTCATATGGAATTATTCATGTTTTTTTGTTTTGTTTTTTTTGGGGGGGATTTTTTTGTTTGTTTATGAGACAGGGTCTCACTATATAGCTCAGGTTGGCCTTGAACTCACTGTGTAGCCCAGGCTGGCCTTAAACTTGTGATCCTCCTGCCTCAGCCTCCCAAGTGCTGAGTCACAGGAGTACGCTACCATGCGCAGTATAATTACTCATATTTTGTATGTCCTTACAGCAAGGAAATGAATTATTAAAAATATCAGGGATATTGATGCTATGAAGGGCACCTATGAATGTTTTGGCATACAAAAAAAAATCATCCACACACACATAATACTACAGTAAATTCTTCATTTAAGTGGTAAATATTAGCCTAGAAGTCAGTCTGCTGTGGCGTAGTGATCTCATAACAGAACTGCTTTTCCTTCAGCCCACACGGCATCCAAATGACTTGGGGTAAATGAGCACGGAGCCTGATTCTAGTACTTTCCAAGGAAAGTTAGTAGTCTTCTTTAATAATCCACTCCAATTTCTGAAAGCCCAAATTTTCATGAAGGTTACTTTCTATTCCCTAAGTTTTATGTCCTGTAATTATAATATTCTTTCCCCTTCTGTTGTTGAACGAAAGGCACGGACAGTAAGGGCGGAGCCTAGTCTCTTGAGGTGATTGTGTTCTCCTTTGGCTGAGAGAGAACTTCTAAAATCACCAGTTTAGGTCTCAAATGTTTCACCACCTCAGGCAGGGAGGGTGTTGTTACTCTGGGAACCATTGCTCACCATTCTGTTCTAAAACAACATGTCACAGTATTTTCCCTTAGTTTTCACAGTAGTAACACATTTCCATTCCAAGTCAACAAAAAAAAAAAAATTTTTTTTTAATGTTTCTGTGTAGCTATGAAGAAGTCAAGAATATATTGGCCAAGACCAAGTTATTGGCCCCAGCGTACTTTATTCTGGGAGGTAACCAGTCTGGGGAGGGCTGTGTGATTACACGAGAAAGAAAAGACTCTTTGGATGTGTATGAGTAAGTACATTTTTAAAGCAAAGTAAGTAGAAACTAAAGCCCAGACTGACATGTACAGGTTTGAGGCATGAAGCCTAAGAGGGAATCTTTCTTTTTGTATCTAGACTTGATCCTAAGCAGGGTAGATGGTACGTGGTACAAACAAATTATGACCGATGGAAAAACCCCTTATTCCTTGATGATCGCAGAACACCTGCACAGACGTGCCTAAAACGCACCACCCAGGAGGTACATTTGCATTGTCTTATATAGAAAGAAACTGTAACCCCGTTAAGGATGATCCCGTTGAGGATTATCTTAGTTCTGGTATTTTTCTTTGGCCTTCAAAAAATTTATAAACCTCATATTATTCAGTGTCTTTAGACAGTCCTCACTGAGTTTTTGTTTTAACTTAAAAAAGAACAAAATTTTGCTGTACTTCTGTTTTCTTACTCTTAATGCTGGATACTATTCTGTGAAGTTAAATAACAAACAGGTAAGAGTTTAACAGGGGGAAGAAGAGAGAAAAAAGAAGAATATATTAAAACTGTTACATCTATTTCTAGCAGTGACTCCAAGGGAAATCCCTTTAGGCAGGTTGATTGGTTTCTAATGAGCCATTTGCGTGGATAAATCTGTATTTAAATTACTGAACAGAACTTTTTTTGTGGTTTTAGAGTCTCTCGTTTGCGACCTTATATGATATTCTATCAACAAAACCTGTTCTCAACAAGGTATTTAAAAAAAATACATGTTATATATATGCTTTTAGGGAAAAAATTTGGTCCTGTGTTTTATCTTCCTTTGTTGTCTTAGATCAGTTTAAGCATGAAGTTGCTTAGAAGCCAAGTGTGGCTGTTAAGTGTATGAAATGTGGCTAGTTTCAACCAAGACATGCTGTAAATATAAAATGCACGTGAATTTCAAAGAGTATTAAAAAAGAATGTAAACTAAAAAAAAAAGCATAAAGTTATGTGCAGTTTAAGGCTAATTTTTAAAAACATTTTTGTGTGGCTAAAGCCATAACTTTTAAAATACAATAAACTTGTTGATCACTGTGGCTTCATGTCCAAATTGATATTTTTTCTTTCTTTATTTACATGGCATTTGAATTAAGTCTAGCATCACACTCCTGACTTCTCCCTGCCTGGCAGTAACCTCAAACTATACCGCACAAACTCAGACAGAGCTCTGTGTCTCGGCAGATTAGGGTTTCCCCTGAGCTTTATTACGTTTTTAAAAATCCTTTCCCCGTACTATAATTGAGAAATGTGGAAAGTTTCCCAGTCACCCTGTTTCTAATAGTCGTTTCTTGTGTGTTCAGGATATACTCACTTGCTATCCCATTTGTTCCGTCTCTTCTTTTTCTTGGTCCCCATGCGTCTCTCTCCCTAAATTAAACATGGCTCCATTGCCGTGCCAGAAGTACTTAGATCAAACGTGGCTCCTGCATGAAGATGCCTTCCTCCAGCTCACTGACCCAGCCATATTGCTCGTTTTGCCCACACTAGCTTCATGTGAGCTCACAGTGGGGTGATTTACATGGTCTGTGTGACCCCCCCCCCATGTCAGTTTGCATGTGTGCTTTATAATCTGTGTGCCTGCAGTTTCCCCTCGTATTTGAAATTCTTTGAGGATAATGATAGCCAAAGGTACTTGGTTTATACGCCTAGTGCAGTGGTGGTGAACCTCTTAGAGACTGAGTGCCCAAACTGCAACCCAAAACCCACTTATTTATCACAGAGTGCCAACACTGCAATTAAACCTGAATACACCATGGCCCTAGTGTATCATTAGGCTTTGTGTGACTGTTATGTATGTATACATTGAGGAGGGTTAAGTGAATCTTAAAAGCTTTGGTGGTAAAGCAGTACTGCTCAGGAATATGTTCTTGTACACAGCTAGAGATTTTCCCTAGCCTGTTTATGTGCATGACCTGGAATAATGGTTTTATTGATTGCTTTAATTGTTTAATATTATTATATAATACACTATATTATATAATTTTAATGTATTGTTTAGTATTAAACAATTTCATACAGCAGATTTTTCAGGGACAGATATGCTAATGTGTCTGAACATCTTCGAATGTAAAACATCCTTAAAGTAAAAGTAACTTTTCTTTCAGCTAACTGTATTTACAACCTTGATGGATGTTACAAAAAATCGCTATGAATCTTACCTTCGGGATTGCCCCGACCCTTGTGTGGGCTGGTGAGCACACACTGGCCTGCGGAATATGCTGAGACTTGAAGACGTGCCATCCAGCACGGCTGACCCAGCGCAGCTGTCTGGATTTCCTCCGAAGGCTAAAGACTCTAGGCTGGTTCTGAGTCATAAGCTTGCCTTTCTCAGTGTATTTACAATTAGCAGACTGTTTTTGCCATAACAATTGATTCTTCTTATTTACAAGTTACTTCTTTAAGTGAAGTAAAACAGTCTTCTAGAATTTGCTGACGTTCATTTCACTTTGACATTTGGGGATAGGGATGAGCAATTAAACCACCTCCATGGAATTTCAAATCAAGGTTCCCTACAGGCATTTATTTAAACTAGTAACCCCGTGTGACTAATGTAAGGTAAATAGTCCACATTATTCAGTTTTTCACTTTTGTCAACATAGTTGTATATTTTTCTGTGTAGCAAAATTTTCCTGCTAACTACTAAGAAAATCGATGTATCATTGCATTTGCTGTTAGTGACAGCAATACAATTTCATCCCATTTGACTGGGAGGATGAGACAGACATTCATTCAGTATTTCCTGTAATGGACAGTAAATGGACCTTTGACTCTGTGAAGAGTAGTTTTGGGGGTTCATGAAATAATCAGTGTCCAAGGCAGTTTTTTATAAAAAGAATTGAACTACTTCCTTTTTCACAATTATTTTACCTTCCAGTAACTCAGGAAGTTGCAAAATTAAAAAACCTGAGTCCATAAGTTCGAGGCCAGTGTGGGCTACAAAGTGAGTTCTAGGCCAGCCTGAACTGCATAGTGAAACCCTGTCTCAAAAGGACAAAAAAAAAAAAAAAAAACCTGAGTCCAAGCTGGGCATGGGGCACACGCCTGGAATTCCAGCACTCTGGGGGGCTGAGGCAAGAGAATCAAAGGTTTGAGCCCAGCCTGACAGCTTAATGACTCAACAAACCCTGTCTCAAAAAGGCCCTGGTTTCAAGCCCCAGTGCCAAACAAAACAACCAAAACTGAGCCCAAGATTCTGTGAACTGGTGAATGCACTTCAAAGACTTGAAAATAGAAAATGGGTGAATTAATTAATTTAAATTTTCACAGTTATCACTGATTTAATACATAGGTTTTTAGTTCGTCCTTCTGATCAACATGTATTTTTTAAAAACGTTTAGTACAGTTATTAAAAATATTTTTTAGAAATCAGTATTTATAAAAACACTAACAGAATTTGTTAATCTAACTTTCACAGTTAACTGAAACGTACGGCATTTGTGCAAGACCATGTCCACTTCGTTTTGTGTAATCTCAGTTGTATCCTGATGCTCAATAAACATGTCTGTCAGAGCTCCTGCGCAGTGACTGTGTGTGTGTCCATGCCAGTCTGAGGGTAAGGGGTTATTATCAGGAAATACAAGCTGAACATACTATCTGAAGGAAATAACAAGTGTTACGTAATGGGTTATTAAGTGTATGACTAAATGTTCACAGTTTCACATGACTAATGCTGACCACCTCTTCATCCAGTAGTGTCAGCCCAATTTGCTTTCCCCTAGAGAGGGAACAGGTGCGTCCACACAATAATAGCGACTCCAGGATTATTTAGAGAAGTAAGAAGAATTACAAAAGGGTTTGTGTTAAAATAGGGCTAAATTAGAAAAACTTCAGACTTTGATCCTGTTATAGAATGAAGTGAGGTAATGATGCATTTAATAGTGACCTTTGATATGCATGAGAATAAAGAGGTGAGATGCTGATTGTTTCAGACTCATTCTTCAGGACTAAATCAAAGAGTTTAGAGGAAATAATTGGCATTAAATTTCTAGGTAGTATTTAATGGTAAAGCAGTTTTTAGAATAGTACATACAGTATTAATGTAACACTTTATACAGGTACTCGTGCATAACTAAATAGACATCTGGAATATAAAAGGATGACTAGAGGATCTTAACCAAAATGTTGACCCTGGTTTCCCCAGAATAGTAGTCATTACTATTTTAATTTTCAGAGGACAAAACTTAGTAGCCATGGGCATTATTGAGAGTATATTTTTATAAATACTGAGCAGAATTAAGGTACAGGTTGGATCCAAACCATGGGCTATAATTTGCCTGCCTAGTTGTAGGAATATGACTTTCAATGTAGGAGTGAATCATACCTATAGTCCTTCATACATGTGGTTCCAGATAATTATCTTAGTAATAGCTACTACTTACCCAGGACTCATCATTTACCAGGCTTTGTGATAGATAGGTACGACATTACATGCATTAGCTTACTTTTCTCAGCAAATTCCAATTGCGCTTGAAATCCCGTTTGCCAGTGATTTGCTTGAAGTTGCATTAACAGCAGCAATAAGAGCTGGGACTTGAGTCAGGTCTAATTCTTGTGCTTTTATCATGACACTCTCCTTCATGACTTTATAAATAAGACAAGTAGTTCCGCCACAGGAGATTCCCCCAACTTGAGTTTAAGTATCCCAAGACATCATGGTGAGCATGCCACAACTTTGGCGCCTCCACCTGTTGGTTTTCTGTAAATTATATGTTTCCATAGGGATTGGAAACTTTTTGGGGTCAGGAACTGATGACAATGTAGACACCTAACAAGTTACTTTTTTTTTTTTTTTTTTTTTTTTTTTTTTTTTTACCACCCCAAGTCTAAATTGTGCTCAGCTTCTGTGGAGTCAAAGAACTTGTCTTTTTTAACTATCAATTGGCACACCCCATTAAAAATATGAACAGGCCTAAAATTAAGTGGAAAAGCTCAAGCAGTTATCACTTAATTTCAGAATATGAGGGATAGCTTTTGTTAAGCGTTGTATGTGACGAATGCAGCCAGCAGGCCTCAGGCCACCCCGCTGCTGCACACTGGCCGTGTTGACACCCTGAGGTGTGGCTAGTCCTTGGGCACTGACGCAGGGACACTGGCGGCTGCTGTTTGTGTAGAGTTGTTAGCTTGCCTAGAATCAGTTCGTTCTTTTTCCCCAGGGCACTCTCTTCCTCTTATATTGAGAAACCAGGGTTTGCAAGCCATGTGCCACTGGGAGATTGGTGTATACTGAGCAATTTGTCATGGGATTTCTCCGTATCTTGTGACTGCTTTTATCCCATACTATCTTCTCAAGATGCTTGGCCAGTCGCTCCCTGACTGAAGTTCCTCGTCTCCTTGCAGGCTGACTAGTAGCAGAGCAGCTCCTATATGTCTGGATGTTTCCTAAGCTGGGTGTTCCTTAGCTATGATATAGATCATACTGTGCACCAGGCGCTTGGCCTGTTCAGTGTAACCTTGTTGGGGAACTTGGTGGGCAAGTGGAACAAATGAGCTTGAAACAACATGAGCTTGAAACTCATGTTGCCTGGGGTGCCCACAGTAACAAAATACTTGCCTCTGACCCAGGAGTCTACAGCATCCTTGAAGCCTGGCTAGTTAGCTTGCAGACAGGGTAAGATCTCAGACCCTTCACAGTTCTTGACAGCACGTTGCATCTGGGCCACAGGTGTGCCTAGAAATACTGATCCCTCAGCCTCTGGGGCAGCTGGGCAGGGTCCTGGGCACGCAAGGCCTGGGCTGGCTGCCTCCTGTAGCACCTGGCTCCTTTGAGGGGAGGCTTGAACAGCATGGGGTTGATTGTATCTCCTCAGGGTGTCAGCAGGCTGGGGTTGGGGCTGGAATGCAAAGCATGAAGCAAGTTGGTATAGATCACTTGCCCTGCAGACCAGAAGGGGCCTGGACCAATGAAGTTTTGGCTATCTGAAATCCACATAAAGATACCCAGCCATACAGCTCCCCCCTCCATATTTTTAATACCAGGACCAAAATCTGTCTTGATGACCCTGGTCCTCACTGATAGCAATAACAGCATGCAGCTGCTTCTCCCTGGAAAGGCGGAGCAAGACCAAGCAGGTGTCCTAGCACCTGGCTTGCTGCAGACTTCATCACTGGCAGTGAACAGAGGCTGTGGTGTAGCTGGAGGAGTTTACGTTCCAGAGACCATGGAGCCCTACATATGTACTATTGCTGGCTGGGTGGGAGGTTCAGATGCAGTGTGTGCTACTGGTGGATTCGCCTCCAGGCAGTAGCCAGAACTTTGGTAGCTGAAAGGCCAATTTGTTGGCATCTGCACTGGTGGCCTTGACTTTAACAATGCATGTGCTTTCTGCAAAGTAAGGCATTATTATTTTGAAATACTTTTTAAAAATTTGATTGGATCTTTAGTATAAAGAAAAAAGAGCTATTCATCTTCAAAGTATATGCTTCTATAAATTCTTAAGTGGTTGTAAACTACTGTTTTTTTATTTTAAAGAAATAAAAACAGGGCCGGTGATGTAGCTCAGCAGCACAAGCGCCTGCCTGGCAAGCGCAAGGTCCTGAGTTCGGTTCCCAGTACCCACATAAAATAAATAAATAAATAAATAAATAAATAAATAAATAAATAAATAAAAACAATGGTACAAAATTCAAAACAAGATTGTAGGAGAGTAACAATGGTTAGTACACTGCATATTGTTATCTTCTAACTAGTTGCTCAGATTACAAGATAAAGGCATGAAAAACTGATGATACAGGCACAAACCTTTTCAATGAACTAATAGCAATTAGTACTATAACTATCTTAACTATCATGTGCATATATATATTTTTTTCCTTTTCCCTTCTTTTCTCCTTTCCCCCACCCCAGTTTCTCTTTTCTTTTGAACAGTTTCTTCCCATTTCACAACATCTATTGTACATTTTGGGTCTTATTTACTCTTTCAGCTTCTTACACTAGGGAGACAATATGATGTTTACACACGCGAGTCTGATTTATTTCACTTATGAGTATGGTCTCAAATTGCATCCATTTCCCTATAAGTGTCTCAAGTTCATCCTTCTTTATAGCTGAGTAGTACTCCACTGTATAAAAATACCATATCTTTTTTATCTATTCCTCGGTTGATGGGCAGTTGGGTTGTTTCCAGGATTTAGCTCTTACAAATTGTGCTGCTATAAACATGGATACATGTATATCGCTGTGGTACAATGTTTTTAATTCTTCTGGGAAGATAGGCAGAAGGGGAATAGCTAGGTCAAATGGGACCTCCAATCCTAGTTTTTTTGAGCAATCTCCACACTGATTTCCACAGTGGCTGTACCAGTCAACACTCCCACCAGCAGTGGAGAAGGGTTCCCTTTTCCCCACAGCCCCTCCAGCAGTAAAATACTGCTTTAAATCACTCGGGCTGGGGGTGTAGTTCAGTGGTAGAGCATTCACAAGGCCCTGGGTTCAATCTCTAATACCACAAAATAAATAAAGAGATGATATTTTTATGCATGCAGAATTGATCAATTTTTTAAAAAAAATTGAGTTAACCATAAAATCTTGGTCATAAATTGTATATAAAACTGGGCATGGGGGTGCACGCCTGTAATCCTAGTACTCGGATGCTGAGGTAAGAGGATCGCCAAGAGTTCGAGGCCACCCTGGGCTACATAAGTGAGTTCAAGGTCAACCCAGACTACATAGTCCCCCCACAGAAAAACTGTAGGTAGCAATTTCAAATATAAAATATGCAATTATATGCTAAAAGTCTACCTTTTAAAAATATTTGATATGTAGTATCTTCTGTGATAGTTTACCTTTTGTTTATAATTTATGTAGTTTAGAATTACTTGATGTGAAGAAAATGGAGCCCCCATGTCCCCTCCAGCTTACCCCAGCATGTCGTACAAACACACTCCTTTTCTGTCTGCACCATGGCACGCAAACGGAAAACAGCAGAGCTTCTGATTCCTTCACCAGCTAAGTGACTGGGATAAGTCACTGAACTTCCTTGTCAGTTCATACCTGCCTTTGTAAACTGAGGGTTTAACTCCAGTTTTCTCCAAGGGTTCCTTTAGCTTTAAGAATCTACATTTAGGGGCTGGTGAGATAGCTGAGCGGCATAAGCGCCTGCCTGGCAAGCGCAAAGTCCTGAGTTTGACTCCCGGAACCCACATACGAAAAAAGGGCTGGTGATATCGCTCAGCGGCACGGGCGCCTGCTGGCACGCGAGGTCCTGAGGTTGACTCCCGCTACCCACATAAAAAAATCTACATTTAAACCGTATCTCAGGTGCATGCAGTTCAGTAGCAGCCGACACCCACCCAACGTACACTGGAACCTTTGGTGTGTTAGTCATACAGACGCATGAGTGAATCCAGTCAAAATTTTCATATGTTGCACTCGGCAGACAACACATGCATTGCTAGAGCAATCAGGCAGCTTGCTTGGACACCTCCAAAATGGCCTGTCAGTGGCAAGTGATGTTATTTTTATAAATGTATAAAATATGTAATACATGTGTATATCTTATTTATATATGTAAAACATGTGTAAATATATAATTTATATACACACATAGAGAATAACAAAATTTTGAAAATAGTACCTGAGTTCAGTGCAAACCATATTTGAATCCCAGGAAAACACGATAAGTTCACGTTATGCTCCAGTAATTCAATGGGCTGAACAATTGTGGATCTTCCCACATTATAGATAAGAAATAATGAGATTGCATTGGTCACTTTGCTTCAGAATATTATAAGAAACTGCAAAGCCGTGCATATCCAGGGGGCAGAGGTGAATGAACTCTCGTGCCAAGGAGCAGTGACCAAGGAAATCTAACTGTTGCCAATACCAGCTTCCGTTTTTCACATAAATACTCAAGTACATAGGGCCATATTGCCTAATGCAGTAAGATTTTGGGGGGGGGGTTTTGTTTTGTTTTTTGAGACAGAGTCTTGCAGGGTGGCATGGCAGACAGGCATCACAGAGGAGAAACAGTTCATGGTGGCCAGAAGGTAGCAAAACAAAAGCAAGCAAGGGACAACCACAGCTCTCCCTTATATCTTACATAGGGCAGGCTACTTAGAAGGCGGGTAGCACTCACTTTTATCCTACATCCTTGATCCTAGCATTGCGCTATGAATCAATCCCAGCATCATACGTTGTAGGTCCAGCCCCCTCTGAAAAGCCCCACCTGTGACTACAGTTTTCCTCTTTTCTTTCTGAGCCCTCATCAGAATTACCCCCTTAACTATTTGTTATTGTTTGTGTCTAGATGTTCCCCCAAAGCCTCATGGGGTCAGAGGTGGGGCTTTTGCAGAGGTGGCTGGATCTAAAGTGTGTGATTTAAGGGATTAAGGGTGTGAGTCCTACACGTCCTAAGTTGCCTGGATAAGATAAAGGAGGCAGAAAGGCTATTAAGGTCCCTCGCTTGTTCTGCTACCTTCTGCCCACCATGAACTGTTTCTTCACTCTGATGCCTGTCTGCCATCCACCCTGCCTTGGAGCTAGCCAATTATGGACTGAAACCTCTACAAACTGTGAGCTAAATACTTTTCCTTCTTTAAATTTGGGTATCGGGTATTTTACCTCCCTGCAAGGAGAAACGTAACTAAGACACCTAATTGAAATGAATTTAAAACTCTGAGAACTATGGACAACAAACAGTATTTTACAGAATAGCATAGAGAGTTCAAGCACCTGAAAACTGGAAGTTGCAAGTTTTTAATAAGTAATGCTGATAAATTTATTTAAAAGGAATGTTACTTTTCCATGTTTGGTTTAGATATTGCAGTGAAGTTTGATGGTAAATGTGAAAGTTTACTAATAAGTCAGGTGTGCTGGCACATGCCTGCAATCCCAGCATCCTGGGAGGTTGAGCCAGGAGGATCTCAAGTTTCCAGCCCTGTCTCAAAATTTAGAAAACAGCTGGGGACCTATCTCAGCATGAAGGTCCTAGGTTCACTCCCCAGTGCCATACCATTAGAAAAAGAAATAAAGTTATGTGACCCATGAACTACAAAATAAAGGGCTTTGTTTTGTTTGACTTGTGCGCAGAAAGGCTACATTGTTTGCATCAGGTTTAGTCAGTTTTGTCCTTTGAGCTACTCCCAGCTGCTTTATCTTATCGGGTACCCTAACTTAACAACCACTGGTCTGAGTTAAAGGTTACAACCCCATCCCGCCCCAGTACTGGGGCTGAAACCCAGGGGCTCATGGATGCTAGGCAAGTGGTCTACTACCTTAAAAAGCCCTTTAGCGTTTTTTTTGTTTGTTTGTTTTGTTTTTAATTTGAAATGGTTTCCCTGAGGCTGGCTTCACACTTGTGATCCTCTGCTTCAGCCTCTCTAGTAGCTGGATTTACAGATAGGTGGTACCATGTGTGGTGGTTATAGGTTATTTTTAATAAAAAAATAAACAATATATTGTCCCTTTTCATAAAAATTTTTAAAATAAAAAATTCACCCTCCCGAATTCCACTGCTCTCCAGAAGTAATCCCTTACATGCAGTCTGTATCCTATTCTATGCTCATTTTTTATTTTAATTGTAGGAAACACAGTAGAAACTGTGTCACTATAGCTTTTCATATGCATACACTCACTTTTTTTTCTTCTTTGACAGTGGTCTGGCTGTGTTGCTTAAGCTGGTCTCAACCTGCTGGGCTCAAGTGATCCTCCTGCCTCAGCGTCCCAAGTAGCTTTGACTACAGGTATGCACCACTGTGCCCAGCTTCATGACCCTTTTTAAATATTTTAAAGGATTCTAAAATATATCGATGGACATTTACTTTGTTTTCAGAGTTCTGAGATTATAAGTAATGCTGTGGGGAACATCTTTTGCATGTGCCTGTGAAAATTTGTAGACTTGGCAGTAGATAAAAGGAATAGATGTGATTAGGTGCACATTTACTTCTTGGATACTACTGAAAGCACCTTCCAAAATGTCTGAATCAGTGTACACTTTTACCAACAGCAGAGCACACCCCCCCAACACTGAGAAATCATAAATATTACCAAATCTGATGGAGCTATAATATTAATAAAAACATGTAAGAGTGAGAGTAAAAGTATTTGCAATATTTCCAGTGCTAGGTTAGTTTTCATGGATTCCCTGGAGCACCCTGCAGTGACATTTCTAGGAAGACAGGGCCAACAGGGAGACTAATCTAGTATGGGGCCCATGACAAGTACTAATGTGCAAGTGCCTGGTCAGTGCAAATGCACGGAAAGGAACTCTACAATGATGTTTTACACCTGGGAAATTGATCCGAAAGATTAGCAGCCTTTAACCCAATCCCTTCGTGTTAAATTCAGTGAATGAAAACCTGCTCTCTGCTAGGCACTATACCAGACTGGCTAAGACACAGTCTTTCACCCCAGGATCTCAGAGCCCAGGAGTGGAGGTAGGAGAGTAAATCAGCCAGCGTGGTGTCAGGACAGGAAATGGTACAGAGTGAAGCTAGCAACAAGATACTGCAATCAGGGAGGGTCAAAGAAGAATGAAGTTTTAAAGAATGAATAGGAGTTTTAGAGCTGGGCATGGTGGCCTATGTAATCCAAGCACTCTGGGAGGCTGAGGCAGGAGGATCACAAGTTCAAGCCCAGCCCGAGCTGGGCAAGACCCTGTCTCTAAGAAACAAAAGGGGGCAGGACTGGGGATGTAGCTCAGTGTGAAGGCCCTGGGTTCAGTCCCCAGTACTTGGGGGGAAGAGGGAAGGGGGAGATAAAAAGGGGTAGGGGGAAGAGGAGGAAGAGGAGAGAGAATAAGTGTTTGATAGCTGAAAGAAAAACGTGGCTTTTCTGACAAACAGTAGCTACAAAGCAAGGAAATGTGGAACAGTGTGACCAGTTTGGGGGAGCTACAAGTTGTAAAGTGCTCGCAGGGACCCGAGGGTAGAGAGGTCGACAGATTGTTGTACCCAATAAATGAAACTACAAAGGGAGGATGTCCAAAAAGAAAAACAGAGCTCTTTATTTTAGCTGGTACCCAGCGGCGTCCTCTATGCCAGAACAAAGAGGAGCCCCAGGGGCGGGTGGAGTGCAGTTTTTGTAGTAGCAAGCAGTTGTACAGAGGCCAATAGCGACGGTCAATAAAGTAATTTTACAAACTTATTGGTTAGGCTTTTAGGCGCAGGGTATTTGGCATTATTTCATTGGGCAAAAGGAACATCTTATGGGTTGCCAGAAGGCAGGAAGGTGCGTTTTGTCACTACGGGGGAATTGCAACTTTAACAGAAACGGAATTTATCTAGCCTAAACAAAGGCGAAGCTTATCTAACGGTATTTGGCGGGAAGCAGAAATGGCGGTTTGTTTATAAGATGTCATTAGCCTTGTCAGGTTACAACACAGATGTGTCCAGAGATCTGTAACTGCCATCCTGTGAATAAAATCTAACCTGACTCAGCAGCGCCTCGGGCGCTGAGTCAGCCGAATTCCAGAAGGCTTTGAGACAACTTACTCCAGCACAGGACTAAGAAAAGATCGGCCTGTGTCCTGCAAGGCCATCTCCAATGTCACCGAGTAGAGGCAAAACCGGGCTGAAGGGACACAGTGGTGTCATGCATAGAGGCAAGACTTAGGTTCTCCAAATGATTCTCCGTGCGGTGTTCTGCTTTGCTTTCCTGGCAGTGTGTCAAAGTCATGATTTTTTTTTCTTCTCTTTTCTTTTTTTTGGTACCAGGAATCGAATCACGACCTCCTGCTTGCTAGGAAGGCCCTCTGCCGCTGAGCTATATCCCCAGCCCCAAAGCCATGCTTTTAGTTATGTTATATTAAGTACAAACTACTTGGGCACCCTCCTTGATTTCCCTCCTTCCCGCAATTTAATGAAGAAATGAACTTAATAAATTCTCATTTATTCATTCAACAAAAATATATATTGGTAGAAAAGTGTCACAACTTATGCTGCCAACCAAGATGAAATAACAGGAACCAGATTCACCCCTCCACCTGATAAAGGAAAATCTGACAAAATACATGAATTAAAGATTTTTTTTTTTTTTAGGACACTGGATAGGAGGAGACATCTGAAAGATGGGAAATGAGACAAGGCTAATAATTTCCCCAGCTCAGCTTCCTGTTTAACAAATGGTGTTGGGAAAACTGGTTATCTGTTTGCAGAAGAATGAAACTGGACCCTTGTTTCTTACCACATACTAAATTAAAATAAAAATGGATTAAAAATCTAAACATTAAAACAGAAACATTAAGCCTTTTGGAAGATAAAATAGGTAAAACACTTGATGACACAGGAGTAAGGAAAGTATTTTCTAAACAAAACCTCAATGGCACAAGAAAGAGAAGCAAAAATCAACAAATGGGGTTATATCCAAATGAAAAGCTTGTGTACAGCAAAAGAATCAGAATGAAGAGAGAATCTACAGAATGGGAAAAAAATTTTGCCACCTACTCCTCAGAGGACTAATATCTAGAATATATAAAGAATTAAAAGAAATTAGACCCCCCAAAATAAAAGACCCAATCAAAAATTGGCAACTGAAATGAAAAGACACTTCTTAGAAGTACAAATGACCAATAAATACATGAAAAAAATATTCAACATATCTGGCCATTAGAGAAGTGCAAATTAAAACAACACTGAGATTCCATCTTATTTCAGAAAGAATGGCTGTCATCAAAACTCTGTAAGAAATGATAGCAAGGCTGTGGGGAAAAAGGAATCCTTCTACATTGTTGGTGGAAATGTAAACTAGTGCAACTGTTATTGAAATCATTATGGAAATTCCTCTAAAAATAGACATTCTATTTGACCCTGTTATTTCGCTTCTAGGAATCTAGGAACCTTCCCAAAAGAGTTAAAGACATCTTATTACAGTGAAGACATGAATAAAAAATAACAGTAAGAAAACAACCTAATTAAAAAAAAAAAATGGGCAAAATATTTGAACAGATATTTCATACTATATGAATGTCAAATTAATGCATGAAAAGATGTTCAAATGCAAATCAAAACCCATTAGGTACTTCTACACCTATGCAAATACACCTATTCTATTAGAATGTCTAAAAATTGCAAAGATTGAAAATAATAAGCTGGTAGGGATGTCAAACAAGTGGAACTTTCCATGTGTAATAATGATAAGAGTAATACAGTACTTTGCCAGACTGGCAGTTTCTTATAAATATACCCTTAGCAGAAGATATAGCCATTCTGCTAGGTATTTATCCAGAGGAATAATGGATAAACCGATTGGCATGTCCATCCAATAATTTATTTAACAGTACAAGGGAATGAAGTACTGATAGATGAATCTCAAACAAAATGATGTTTTTCTGTAAAGCAAACTGTAAATGTAATTTCAAAACTTTTAAAACTTATAAGTCTGCCACTATATTCTGTTGTAACCTGACAAGGCTAATGCCATCTTATGAACAAACCGCCATTTCGCCTGTCCAGCTCCTGCTTCCCACCTAATTCCGTTAGATAAGCTTAAAGTTGCAACCCATAAGATGTTCCTTTTACCCAATGAAATAATGCGCCTAAAAGCCTAACCAATATATTTGTAAAATTACTTTATTAACCATCGCTATTGGCTTCTGTGCAACTGCTTGCTACTATAAAAACTGCACCCTGATCCCCCTCGGCGCTCCTCTTTGTTCTGGCATAGAGGACGCCGCTGGGTACCAGCTAAAATAAAGAGCTCTGTTTTTCTTTTGGACACCCTCTTTTTGTTGTCTCATTTATTGGGTACAGCATATTCAAAGATGAGAAAAGGCAGGAGCAGTCCGTTTCCATAGAGTGGCAAAACTCAGCTAGCCTTGGCATTCCAATGCCAGCTGTGGCACATAAGATGAGTACAGCTCAGACAAACTGCATCTTGTTGTGTTAACCCGTTTCAAGGTTTCAAGGAGTCATCACTCCGAGACAGCTCAGCTGTCTACTGCTCACTCTAGCCTTGACCTCCCTGTTAATAAGATAGAAAGCCCCCAATTAACTTACCTGAACCAAACCTGCCTAGCAACGTATGACAAGACAATATGTAGCCAACTATAGACTATCCTGTTATCAGCCTTTTGTATTTACTGCTAACCACCTATTAAGTGAATGTTTAACCCCAAGACGAGCCAGGTGATTTGGACCTCAGTGTCCCCTGGTGTAAATAAAGCTGTTTGCCGTCAAAATTCCTCGGTGCAAAGTGTCTTCCATCTGGCTTGGTCCTGCTTTTCCACACTTCCAAGAGAAAAGCCAAATTTTTAAAAATGCATTTTTTTTTTGGTACCGGCAATTGAACTCAGGACCTTGCACTTGCCGGGCAGGCGCTGTGCTGCTGAGCTATATCCCTGGCCCCCAAAAACTGCATTCTTATAAATGCTAACTAATCTATTGTGACAGTAAATCAATACTCCCCTAGACATGGGGTGAGATGGGAGAGAGATGGGACACAGAGATTACAAAGGGACATCAGAAAATTTGGAGTGATGATATATGGAATATAGACAGTACCACGTGTCACAACTTAGCAAATTATATACTTTAATAGGTAGTTGATTACATGGCAATTATACTGCATTAAAGGTGCTAAAATATACTTTGGGAGCACATTCCACAATATAGTAGTCTGCTTGGTACTGTTACACTGAGTAAAAAAAAAAGCAAAGTGCCTGTCTTCATGGATCGTAAGATATTAAAGAATCCTTTTTTCTCTTTCCTTCCTGTTTCCACCCCGGCCACACACAGGCCCTTTTAAAATGGTGACTGTTGTGTGCAAGGAAGAAGTTGTTGTCCTCAAAGAGGACTTATTAAGTCACTGCCCCAGGCAAGGGCTGCCAGTGTTGGTCCATCCAGAAGTTCAAGGCTGGTCTCTGCAGTTATTAGGACTAGGAAAGAATTATCTTGTTTCTGTTTTCATTTTTGTGATAGAAAAGCCTATTTGGCTTTCCTCAGAAGAGCCAGCACTGGCTAAATTCAAAGGTATCTGTGAACATTAAATGTGTTATTTGGCTGCACATGAATAAAGGCTGCATATTCTATTTCTAGTTTTGTGACTTCCCTTTTCCCTGTGACTTTCCGATTTGGGAGCTGGGATATGTAGTAGACTAACAGCAGGGTAGGACAACAGCCGTCGAATGTGAGGTTGACTCGGGGTGCTAAGGCAAATTCTGCAAGCACTGGTTTCCGTCAGTCAGTATGGAGCCGCACAGATGTACCCCAAAGTGGCTGATTCTAGGATCCGAATCGTTCACGGGGTATAACTTCTGGTAGTAGCTCCTCTTCACTGCTTGTTAGTACCATCGTAAGCACTATTAACAGGTAGGCAAAAAAAGAGAATTAGATAGAAATACGTCAATGTTGCAATGACTTGTGGATTTTTCCCACTAAAATATCCAGTCACAAGTTAATCTCTTATTCCTTCCTAACCAGAGTCCTTTGAAAATGTTGCTTTACCAGCTTCCTGACTACTGTTAACCATGATTTTATTGTAAATCAACTAATGTCAATGAGTATCTTACAATTTTTTAACACTGTAACTGTACTGATTTTTAAAATCTGTGTATTTGCTAAATTCATGAGAATAATAGCTGAAGTCTTCATTGAGTTGTAGTGTCAAAAGCACTGAAGGCCAGGCATGGTGGTGGATTCCTGTAACCCCAGTACTTGGGAGGCTGAGGCAGGAGGATTGCTGTGAGTCCAAGGCCAGTCTAGACTACATAGTGAGTTCAAGGCCAGCCTGAACTATGTAGTATGACCCTGTCTCAAAAAACAAAACAAACACTGAATATCCATTTATTGAGATCTTTAAAGACTTTCAAGAAAGCTTTTTTTTTTTTTTTTGGTGGGTACCGGGGTCAACCTCAGGACCTCGCGCGCCAGCAGGCGCCTGTGCCACTGAGCGGTATCACCAGCCCTTTTTTCGTATGTGGGTTCCAGGAGTCGAACTCGGGCCCTCGCACTTGCCAGGCAGGTGCTTACGCCGCTGAGCCATCTCAACGGCCCAAGAAAGCTAATTTATTATTTGCTTTTTAGTGAGATTTAGTCCCTCATATCTGTAAAATTAAAACTACTTCGAGTATTTTTTAAGAACTAATTTTAATTATCTGCTGATATTACAACTGTAATTCCAACATTTAAGGCTAAGGCAGGAGGACTGCTGAGAGTTTGAGGCCAGAGTTTAAGGCCAGCCTGAACTAAATAGTAAGAGACCCTGTCTCAAAAAAAAAAAAAAAAAAGCATTTTGCTAAGCATTTTAAAAACTTAAATGGATTTGCCTGTGGATTTGGTTTGTTGTTGACAAATCTGTGAATATTGGCAGTTTTCACTTCCTTTCCACTTCTTACATTTATTTTCTTACAGTACTGGTATACACTGTTGAATAGAAGTTATGAGTATTGGGCCGGTGAGATGGCTCAGTGGCTTAAGCGCCTGCCCAGCAAGCGCAAGGGCCCGAGTTCGACTCCCGGTACCCACATACGAAAAAGGGGCCGGTGATATTGCTCAGCGGCACGGGCGCCTGCTGGCGCACGAGGTCCTGAGGTCGACCCCCTGGTACCCACAAAAAAAAAAATAGAAGTTATGAGTATTAATTTTCTCTTCTTGACTTTAAAAGAGAATGTGTCTAATTTTTCACCACTAATAAGGCTGGTAGCAAGTTTTCAAAGAAATCATTTCTCAAATTAGAGTTCCTGTCTAGTCTTTTTCTGTTTTTTTAAAATTTTGAAATAATTATATAGTTTTTCTCTTTCGACATGTGGTGATGCATGCCTGTAATCCCAGCAGAACTGATCTGAGTTAGAGGCCAGGATGGGCTGCACAGTGAGTTCAAGGCCAGCCTGAACTCCGCGAGACTTGTCTCAAAAAGGGGAAAAAAAAAACCCCACAAAAAACATGTTATAAATCCCATTAATAAATTATTCTAGTATCAATCCTACTCGAATAGGATAAATCTAATCCAAATATATTATCTTTTTAAACATCAAATTCATTTTGCTGAGTAAAACCAACCTATCATTTTTCCTTTTGCATATTCTTCTTTGATAGCAAGGCTTTATCTGCATGATACAACAAATTAGAAACACTCCTTTTTCATTCACTTTAAATTGTCTCCAATTTTTTTTTGGGGGGAGCAGTACTAGGGGTCAAACCTGGGGACATTCTACCGCTGAGCTACATCCCCAGTCCTTTGTGTTTATTTTGAAAGAGTCTAAATTGCCCAGGCTGGCTTTGAACTTGCAATCCTCCTGCCTGAGCCCGAGTAGCTGGGATTACAGGCAAATGCAATGGCACCCCGCTCAATTCTCTCTTAAAACCAAACTATTCCAGTCACGTTCTAACCCTACCATTACAGGACAATTACCCTTGTCGAGATTATTAGTGACCACCACACTGCTAAATCCAGTGGTCAACTTTGAGCCTTTAATTAGTGCATTTGATCTGTGAAATACCTTCTACACTGGCTTCCCAGAACCTGCACTCTTCCTGGTTTTCCTTCTACATGACTTGTCAGGCGAGACCCTGAGAAAGACCTTCCCAGTAAACATGGTGCCTTCCTTCTACAAACAACAGGAATCCATGCTGTCCTCAGCAAACAGAACTGAAGGCCATAAAGAAATTTAGGACTGGCCCTGCAGTCTCCCCGATGCTGGAAGACCCAGCTTTATATGTACACCTGTGCTGATCATCCTTGCAGCTCTGACCTCAAACATTCCATCCAATCCCTTGGGACTGCCAACCCCCAACCCTAAACCCTGTATATACTTAGCCTCCCCTCCAGATATTTGCTGATATCCACTCTGATTTCAGCCTGCCTATACCTAGATGAAATTAAATCTAGTCTTTCCCACAGTCTTGGTCTCCGCGTCTCCTCACACGCCATTAATTAACATGACTGACAGAACAAATGAGTGCTACTTTTTTTTTCTTTCAGCCTCTTCTTAGTCAACGAAAGTCTTTTAACCATTGGAAAATATCAACAGTAATAGTCTATTTACCTTTAAGGTCTATTTATCTTTAAAATTCTTGATAAGGTTAACAGCAGACTTCTCAACAAAACAAAAACAAGCAAAGTAACAAGTATATAGTGTTAATTGTAGATAAGCTAGCTGTAAGAAAAATAAAAGAGGACAAAAACAAATTGTGGGGAGTGGTTTATTTTGGATCCCCCATACTAGCCAAGCACTTTACCACTGAGCTACATCCCCAGCCCATGAAACTTTAGGTTGGACGCAATAAAGAAGATACTCTTAAATATATGTCATAAAAATATCTGAGTATCGGAGGAAGGAACATTCTATGGGGATAGAGGGAACAATACATGCGAAGGTTTTATAGGGGGAAGGTGCCAAAAATGTGTGAACAGAAAAGAGGTCAGTGTGATGGGTGCTCAGTGAATAAAGAGGAAAATGGAAAATGAGGTAGAGCTGGAGAATTACTTCGGTGTAGAGCTTTGAAAGACGTTTTTGTTTTTACCTGGAATGAAATCGCAAGTGGCTGACAGACACGTAAAGACAGAATTTTACAGTAACACTCAGAGTTGCACGAACAGCACAACAGGAAACGCTGGCTCTTCCCGTCCAGGTGACTGGCAGTCTTTTATTCCTATGGTGAAGTAAGTGAAATCCAGAGCCACTGCTAAGCTGACACGTGAAGCTGTTTAGCTGTTAAAGTAAACTGGCTAAGGAACAAGTCAACTATTTGGAGTAAAAATGATGTTTTGTATATATATTAATCATGATTTCTATTTTCTGTATTTTATACATACATATATATATATATATATATATATATATATATATTTTTTTTTTTTTTTTTTTTGTCTTTTTGAGACAGGGTCTTGCTATGCAGTTCAGGCTGGCCTTGAGCTCACTTTGTAGCCCAGGCTGGTCTCAAACTTGCAACAATCCTCCTGCCTCAGCCTCCCTAAAGCTAGGATTCTAGGTGTGCGCCACCATACCCAGCTGTATTTTATATTTTGACATCTTAAAAAGCTTAGCAGGGAGAGATCACCCTCCACAGGCTCTAGCTCTTTCTTAGAGATTGCCAAAGGGTTAGGCCAGGAGCAGATCTTTCATATGCAAACCAACAATCCTTTGTCTATAGTCCCAACTATCTCCTTGTTTAACTCCTGTGCAGCCAGTATTTTTGCTGTTTTATATTATCCCAGGGCAAGGTATCAGGTAGTAGAGAACACCGTTACAGCCCAGCTCCTCCAGAATTATTTGGAATAGCCAATGCTAAACTGTTCACTCTGCCCTGCTTTCCCCTAGGAAACTTCAATGAAGACTCTAGCTGGGCTCACATTTTCTGCCTCCTGACCAAAATGTGTTTCTTCCTATAATTGTAATGTGGCAGCAGCAGACATGCTTGCTAGGACCTGAAAACGCAATAAACTTCTTCCTCCCAAGGCTCATCTTCATTTCTTCCTGTAGCCACACTGACATGACTACATCACACCCAACACTCACATTCTTAGAACAGTGTATAAAATAAATGTAACCAAGAAATAACAAAGTATGTACTCACTGTAAGAGAAATTGTCGTAAGTTCAATAAATCCTTCTGGCTAGTAAAAATGTCATTTTTTCATGTTCAGATTTTTTTTTTTAAGATTAAGAATGTCAAATAAGGCAAAATTCTAAAAAAAATTCTAAAGCATATCAATTTAAATAAAAATGCAATTCAGGGTTGTATGTAGGATATACGTTTATTAACAATGAAACAGCATTTACCCAAACTGAATGTTACAAAATACAAAGGGTATCATCAGTCTGGCTAGCTCATTATTTTAGGTATTATCTCAACCTGCACAGGGTTCTTTCTCACTTATTTTGACATTTTCTCCATCTCTAACCCAATCTTTTTTTTTTTTGGTACCAGGAATCTAACTCATGACCTCATGCTTGTCAGGCAGGTGCTGTGCTGCTGAGCTATATCCCTGGCACTCTAACCAAATTTTTAACTTAAAAATTAAGACAAATAGGAATATTTAATATCTAACTCTTCAGAAATAGTTACTAGGAAAAACACTGAACAAGTAACCTGCTCTGAAGCCCTAGATATTTTAAAACTAAATCATCTACTAAAATAGGAAAACAACAGACAAGAAAGTTTAATAAGGTTTTTAGGTACCGTGGTGATAATTAGATAGCAGCTATAACATTAGTCAAATAAGCTAGTTTAATGAGGCTTTTAGGTACCACAGTAATAACTAAGGTATTGAATGCAATTCTTAATATGTATGCAGGGAAAGACAGTTGCAATATGCAAGGTTTGGCTTAAGTACCAAATGAAGTTTTCCCCTCCTCCTACTTAAGAGTTTAGAAAATAGAGCTTGAGTATACATACAATGTAATTTATTGTTCCAAATTCCCTGAAGTCAGTCCAACTAGCTAAGAATTCCTTATTTTGGACTGGTAGTTTTCTGACTGGTCTTTATTAAGGTTGGAGATAAATGTCTTACGTAATTTAAGTAGCAATACAGTAAATTTCCTCATAGGGAAATCCTCATTTAATATTTCCCGATTCAAGATTATAGTTTATGCTATGTAAAGTATCACACAAGTAATAATTTTAAAAGAGTGTCAAACAAGTTTTTTCATATGTGATATCTGAGACAACTGTTTCTAAATTTAAAAGATACTTTGGAACCAAGATCTAATACTTCATATTCTTTACATTTTACTCCAGGAAGCATCTGTAAGAGTGACTTACTCATTGTTAATTGGCTCTGTCAGGCCTAACTGGATCATGGTAATAATGGAATAAAACAGTAAATCACCTTCTAAAAGTTGGTTTACTTAGTGAAGTCACATATATATTCTTTATTCAGTACTTCAATACTTCTTCTGTTAACCTGCTTCTCTCTCACTACGCATAGAATCAAAGGTTAGACTTTGGTTTTAAACTACCATTTTAAAAGGCAAGTTTGTCCAAAGGCATACAGAATCTTAATGCTCTGTTACATAATTTAAACCTAGTTATTCCTACTTGAAAGAGTCTGGTCTTTCATTTAAAATTAATCAAAATGTTACTTGTCTCTGCAGAAATACTCCCTGATTATATTTTTTAATTTTTATACTGAGGCAACATAGATAGGAATTAGCAAATCTAGAAAACATTCTTTAATAGACAACTATAAGTTCTAGGTGATGATGACTTATGTTCTAAACTTCTTATGCATTTTAAATATAGATTATTAACAAATGTTCTCTGATAACTTCATGGGTACCTTGGCTATCTTTATCACCTGCATTTTTTAAGGGGGGAGCGGGGTGATTCTAGGGATCTAACCCAAGGCCTTGTGCATGCTTGGCCAGTGTATTACCCCTGAGCTGCATCTCTAGTCCCGTCCTATTCTTACACATGAATAGGACCTGCCAGTACCTAAAGGAACAGTGGACTCAGCAGCAGCAACACTGGTGTTATTTGGAAGATAGGGCTATGGCTGGACTCTATAATAAATAATATATTTAATTTCTGACCACTGCTTTCTTTGAGTTGCCTAAAATTATACAGAACAGCAATTTGCTGTATTGAATTCAACATAATTTCCAAAGAAAGATACAGGTAAGTTCAAACTTTATTTAAGACTATATTTTAAATTTAACAGTACCAAACATCACAATGAGAAAAAAAGAATCTAGAACACAAAAGAAAAAGATAAAAGAAAAAAAACAATAAGCCCAGTGTATCAATGCTTGAATCTGTCCAGAATTCAGTTTCTGATGTATAAACTGCCATGGGCAGAAATTAGCACATCTATCAAAAATGCAGTGTCAAACTAATTTACATTTTTATACAGATCAAAACAGGTGTTTATTTAGTATCATTTTCATGTATGCACTGACTATGTAAAGAGAGAATCAGATGAACCTCCGAAGACATCTCACAGGCTCTGGGCTCCCACTGTTTCTGAAAAACAGAATATTTATGTTTTGTAAATCATTTACTGAATTAAGACTACTTACTAAAATTTACTTTTAACATTGTTCTCATCCATTAAAGTCTTTATTTATAATGTAAGATTATTAAAATGGCAATCCTAACTTAGCGCAAGTTCCCTGATAACACACAGGAAGAAAGAACAGGAGAGGGTTTCTTTTTCACTATGGCAGACTAAGCAGGTACTTCCTGCCTCAAAACACAAACAGAAACACCATATGAGAAACAAACAAGACAAATATTAAAAAAATTAAATACAAATCAACAGACCAACAAAAGAAGAGAGTTGGTGAGAAAACAGAACAGGAGATACCAACAGAAATAACCAGAAAGTCCAAAAGAGATGGGGCACAGCAGAAAAGAACAGGGAGATACAGCCTAGAACACTAGGAGAGACTGCAGCGGAGACTGAGGCAACGCACTGAAGTAGGCAGAATGGAGCTGAAAACTGGGGTCCTAACTGAACGCTTGATATCTGAACGCTCTACCCTCCTCTTGATCCCACTGTCAGAAAAAATAAAGGGGGAAAATAAAGAAAGAGAAATAAAAGTTGTATGTGTGACTTTAACCAAATGAACTGGGGAAAAACAAAAAGAAAATCCTTTGATGTTAATGCAAGAAACACTCTCTGGGTAGCTCCAGGGCTGTGCTATTCCACCCACACAGAAGGAAATCTGGGACTGTCTCTCGGCTCTAGGATGATATTTATCTGGCATCAACCTCAAAAGAACTGTATAAAATTTATTACAGTTATGAAAGAAAGGTAAGAGGAATGGTAATGACTAAAGGAGTTTGTGTGTGTTTGTATGTATTTTTTTAAAGTAACAAAGGTAAAAGGCAGAAAAACTCAAACAGGAACACAGGAGAGAGGTCTACATTCAAGAAATATGAGAGGGCCGGTGAGATAGCTCAGCGGCATAAGCGCCTGCCTGGCAAGCGCGAGGTCCTGAGTTCAACTCCCGGAACCCACATAAAGGAAAAAAAGGGGCCGGAGATATTGCTCAGTGGCATGGGCGCCTGCTGGCGCGCGAGGTCCTGAGTTGGACTCCCGGTACCCACAAAAAAAAAAAAAAAAAAAAGAAATATGAGAAACATTATCTGAGTTTGAAACATTTAGAAAAAATCATAAAATATCAGAATTATAGTTTGTTAATTACAGAATTAACAACCAATAATGAAAAGAAGTAGGTTCTTGTTGCTTATCATTAACTTTTCTTTTTGTAGTACTTAAGATTGAATCCAGAGCCTTTGCATTGAGCTACATCCTTTATTCTTTTTATTTACTTATTTATTTTTAAATTTTGAGACAGGCTTTCCCTAAATCTCCCAGGCTGTGCTTGAACTTGCTATTCTGCCTCAGCCTCTCAGAGGGCTGGGATTGCAAGAATGTGCCCCCATGCCTGGCTTCTTTTGTACCTTTGTTTCTTAAACCACATGCATGTATAATATATATAATATTACCCTGCTAAAACTAAAGATTTTAAAAATAGAAGAAATTATCTGATATCATTAAATTAGTATCAGTAAATCAGTAAAATAAGTAGCTGAACTAAAATTTTTTCAGAATGATTCTGTTCTAATATTAGGCTTAAATTTCCCAGGTAATAGTACAATATTTGAAAAATAAGCCAAAATGATAGCATCATGCATGATTCAATACTTTTCAATATAAAATTAAAACTGGTCTCCTTACCAGGTGCTTTTAGTGTCTGAGAATTTCCAGCTAATTCTTCAGTCTGCATTTCATGTATTTCACCAGATAAATGGTTTTTCTGTTCTTCTTCTACCATTTTCCTCCTAAGATCTGCCTTTAGAATAAAAATTAAATACTTAAATAATTTTTCACTTCAACAGTATCTGTTATACAGAAAGACAAGTTTAATTAAAGAGAGCCACATACCTCTGAATATATTGTCAATTTAAGTGGTAAATCTTCAACTTTCACAAAGTCTTCTTCATCAGACTTTTGACTTATGTTACCAGATTCTGCTTCCTGTAAGATAAATTATATTTAATTTTAAAAGGTACATTCTATCTCTAGATCTAAATCTAAGTTATCCATGCCAAGAAACACTCATAAGTAAGTATATATGAGTAATTCCGTCATATTTTACTTTCTTCTGTCTTCATACTTATATGAATAAATCAGAAATCTAGAGTTCCCAAGAAGGGTTAACTATCTGCAGCTGTGTGTGAGAGCACACTACTGGGAGTTTTTCTTCCCCATTTTGTTATTAAAAAAAAAAAAAAAAAAAACAGCCAGTTTACACAAAACAGGCTAAGGTAACTGGAAAGCAACTCTTGTTTTTTGATGTTTACAAAATACGCCTAAGCTATATACCCAGCAGAATATGAGTAAACATTTATAAACTTTTCAACTCTGTTGAGACTGAATTATAAACATGAAGTGTAAATTTAGTAATTCACTTCTGTAGTAACATCAAACTGTGTTTTTCTTAAACTTGATTCTTTTCTTGCCCTAGTTCTTGCCTCTAATTTTGAAAAGCATAACTTTTTTATCAACTACCCACAGCCATAAAAGCTTTTATAGTTACAAAGCTATAAAAAGGACAGTTTTTAAGTTTTGAGATGGTCATCCTAATTCACTATCACTCTTCTGTTAAAATTTAAAATTAAGTATGAGTAAGAAACAATCATGTTTTGACACGTTCTAACCCTAAACACAAAGTAGAGTTTAGTTTATATGCAGAAAATATTAACCTGGAAATGAAATATACACAGAAATGAAAAGCAAAAGTATGTGGAAGTGTAAATGATACCTACATAGTCATTCACTAGCACTGGAGATTCAGTATCGGGACTTCCAGCCAGTGAGCTTTCAGGAGTTTCCTGAGCAGATTTAACTTCTTTGACTCTAGGTACTAAGGTTTCAATTTCAGTTAAAGGTATCGGCAAAGGGTTAGGCTGTTGAGATGAATCAACAGTAAGCCCACAATCCTTGTGGGCAGCACTATGTAAAGGTTGCTCATTTTCCAAGATATTGAGATAACAGGGCTTCATAGGAGAGCTATCTTGGTCATCTGTCATCAAAAGAAAGTCTTAACATCAGTGTAATGACAGCAGTTAAATCTTACTCTCTGTTAAATGAAATAAAGACAATGCATGAATGACAGCAATTGAAAGATATTGAAGACCCAAAAGAAAAGGCAACTACAAATTTTTCTTAGTCAACTGTAGTTCGTTAGACCCATCTGGAACATTTTAAAAATTAGGTTCTAGAAACTTACCTGATTTCTAATCAGAATTTTCAGGAGTAAGGGCCAGGAATTTTAAAAATCCCCCTTGTTTATATCTAAAGATGTTCTTTGCAGATTTTTTCAGTATAGGTAAATATTTGTCAACTTTTAAAATTGCTGTTTGCAGAAACAAAGCCCTCACGTTTTCTATAAAAGATTTACTGGGAGAAGACACATCAAGTCCAAAATACCTGCAAAAATACATTAGCTAGGAATTTACATTTTTTTTTCTGTTTTCTTTTTTTTTTAAGGTTTACACACATAAAAGATACTTTAGGTAATCTTTAAAGTGAACATTTATTTAAATTTCTTACCTTTACTAGTGGGTTCTTGTTCTGACGGGGTCTTTGTGTTTTCTGCTGTGTTTTCAAGCTCATGTTGTAGAATCTAGAATGAAAAAGATGTTTTAAAAGCAAGGTCTTAAAATATGTGGTTATTATAAAAGAGATGGTTACTACTGTGTGGGTTTTATCCAATCTGAGTTTCAAAAAGGGAACTTAAAATATCTTCTAAAAGTGTTTCAAGGAGGGCTTGGTAGCAATTACAAGATGGCTATGTAGAATGATTTCCTGTTCTTCTTGGACAAACTCGAAACAACCCAGAGAACTGGAATATCATATATTCCATATTTTTGAAAGTATTTTTCTCAGACTATCTTAAATAAAAGTAAAGTAACCCTATAAAGTAAACATTAAGCGAATGGGAAACTAAACTATCCAGGAGAGGGAGATGAACAAAGCGACGCATCTTCTGCAAGAGAAGGGAACAAAAACTGAGATTGAGTTCACAATCAGAAGTAGCAGATTCTAAGACGGAAGAAGTATGATGGTGGAGAAGGGGTTCATGATGGAAAGAGGGTGGTGGTGGTAGCTGTTTAAAACTTTTTAAGAAAAATGTGGAGACCTATGTTCTCATGACCAACCTCAACAGAAAATGGGAGATTACAGTTTAGAGAAATTAAACTAGGGAATGTCACACCTGGGGGGTAAGAGTGGAATAAATAAGGCACAAATCAGAATGTGGCAATCTGTCACAGTGAGAATAGTAGGATTTAGTGCAAGTCTGCACAATGGTGGACACTCTGCCCCATTTCCGTATTTCACTCCAGAATACCAGTTTATATGATTCAGGCAGAAGAATGGAGAATTTTTTCTTTGAAGAAACTAAAACACTCCAAAGAAGATTAATAGATTCTGACACTGGGTGTATTTATCAGAAAGCTGACTGTGTACCCAAATGGCCTACAGGGAAGCCCAAAATAACACAAACTAGCTTTCTGGTATATTGATCTTTAATATAAATACCCAAGGTTCCCCAGATATTTGAGGAAAGCCTCCACGTGGATAAGACAAGCTATTCCTTCCATTACAGAACACGGCATTAAAAGAAAGCAACCAGAAAAAAAAGTGTTTAGAAATAAAGAAGGTGACAGTTTAAATAAGAATTTCATATAAGGCCAAGGAAATTTAAGAAAATAAAACAAGATAAAGCAATGACATGGTGAAAGGGAAAGAGAAGAAATGAGATCACCAATCCATGTGAGCAAATAATATTAATTCCAGAAGGGAAAAAGAGAAAATGGTGGTGAGAATAAAATTACCAAGTTGCAGGACAGGACATAAATTGAAAAGACCCACAAAGTAAATGAAAAGAGACTTTTAACAATGCATATTATTTTAAAATTTCAGAACTCCAGGGGGAAAAAGCTTTGGAATAGGGAAGGCAAAAAAGACACAAAGGATGGTAACAAAGAAAGACATGGTAGAGCTCTACAGCAGCACTGGGAACCGGACTAGGAAGCAGTGTTTTCAAAGATCTGAGGGGAAGTATTTTCATCACAGAAGAATTAAGACTTTCTAAAATATTTTCACCCAGGTATGGTGGTACATGCCTATAATCCCAGTATTCTGGGAGGCTGACGCAGGAGAACTGCAAGTTTGAGTCTAGCCTGGGCAATTTAGGGAGACTGTCTCAAGTAGGTCTAATTACCGGTACCACCAAATCAAACCAAATTATCTTCTATGCATTCTT
Source organism: Erethizon dorsatum (assembly GCA_028451465.1). Classification (NCBI taxonomy): domain Eukaryota; kingdom Metazoa; phylum Chordata; class Mammalia; order Rodentia; family Erethizontidae; genus Erethizon; species Erethizon dorsatum. The sequence goes on along the minus strand of CM051837.1, from coordinate 49,781,228 downwards.
TTTTAGAGAGTTATTGGAAAGGATGTTCCCTCAAAATGAGGTAGTAAACCAAAAGAGACAAAAGATTAAATTCCAGAAAGAAAGATCTGAGAAGGAACATAAACAGACAAAATGAGATTCCTACTGGTAGCTATTTAGCAGGTCTAAAGAACAGCCAAATCTAGAATGTAGCAAGAAGGTGCATCCTGGAGCAGGTGGTGGGCTGAGCAGGGGAATCTAGTTCGTACAGAAAATTCTTCTGGGAGGTTTACACAGCTACTGGAGGACACAGTAGAAAGTTAGGTGTATGCTCAAAGAAAATAAAAAATTAAGAACTACTAAATTCAGGAGAAAGATGTACAAGGCTAAACAATAATATATACTTGCCTCAGCAATCAGTAATATTTACAGTTTGGTTAAATCTAAATATTTGCATAAATACAGATTTAACCAAAAGACAGACACATACACACTATGCAGAAATATGGAGGGGTATACAACAGAAGAAACTGTACAAAGGGTTGCCTCTGGGACGGGATGAGGTGAAGGCAGAAATGGAAGTGATTTTATTTTTCTTACACATTATTTTCATTAATGACTAGGGAAAAATATAAAGAATAAAAACTTTTATGTTCTAAAATATCGTATAGTTTTACAGGTTTGTTACACAAATAAAAAATAAAGTGTTTTCAAGTTAAACATTACTAAATATTTTAAAAAATCAGCTTTTCAGAATTGTCATTAGTTTTTTTATTAGCATGTTTGTGGCACATGATTATATTCATCATGGGGAGTTGGTACATGTACGTAACATATTAAGATATGAGAATCTTTTTTCAGATTCTCAGTGTATTAAACACGCTTGTAGTCACGAAAATAATAATGCGAAAAGCTGTAAATTTTGCCATCTTTCAGAAGGCTCTTGTTTTACTAGCTGAAATGAGCCTGGTGGAAGGTGTGCCCTATACTGGAATACCTGATCAGCATGTTCATTTTCTTCAGTAGTTTCAGTGTTAGCTTGGAGTGAAGTCTGGATATCTACAGGGCTCTCTTCAAATTCTTCTATTTCTTCATCCTCGTTCTCATCTTCTCCACTTCCATAATTAGTTAAAGCCTGAGTTTCTGCTTTAGACAAGTCTGAGTTGATTGAAACACAATTTTCAGTAAATTTCTTTTTTTTTTTTTTTTTTTTTTTCCTGAGGCAAGGTCTCTCTGTTGTTGCCCAGGTTGGTTTCAAAGTCCTGAACCCAAGCAATTATCCCACCTCAGCCTCCAGAATTGCTGGCACTATAAGCATGCACCATTGTGTCCACACTATCTAATCTTTATAAGGAATACCATTATTCACTGCCACCATTTATTGCATGCCATAGGTGCTTTACATATAATGTTTAAAATCTCCAAGTCAGTAAATAAAGTACTAGAAATTGTGGGGCAAAGAGGCCAGATAATCTAGTCAGGATCATACTGGAACTCAAATAGAGTTTGACACTTAATTCTATATTTGTTACATCCCTCCAAACTGCTTTTAATAAGGGACATATAAAAAACTAAGGTACAAACATGGCACAGAGCCTTTAAACTTACTAATTGACACTGGGCATCCGTCACTTTCTTCATCTTCCTCTTCATCAGAAACATCAGATCTCACATTTTTGGGACCTTCGGCACCATATACCTCAGATGTCTGAGTCTGCTTAACTGTTTCAGTTTCATCCTTGTCCTGGCAGCAAATAATCTTGAGTAACTAACTCCTTAAAGTACTTGGTATACAGTAAACCCTTTCATAAAAATAATGATCATTATGTAAGAAAAATACAAAGAATCATTTTTGGCATTCTAATTTTTAAAAAATTTTTTCGTACTGGGCATTGAACCTAGGACCTTTGTACTGAGCTACATTCTTTTTTCTGATTTTTCATTTTGAGAAAGGATCTCACTAAACTACTAAATTGCCCAGGCTGGGCTCGAACTTGTGATCCTCCTGCCTTATCTTACCAGAGCACCTGGATTACAGGCATGCGCCACCATGCCCAGGTAGTTTTGTTTTTAAAAGAAAAACATTTTTCAGAACAAAGATGATATACTCTGGTCTTAAATATTAATGTAAAAACCGTTAAACTTATTTCATATTTTGTTCCAAAAGCATTCTTTATAAGCACAAATTAATCAACACATACTTTGTCTTCATCATCAATCTCTCCAGCAGGTGAGCTGTGATCTCCTTCAAGAATCTTTTTGGCCTGTTAGCAAATCAATTAAACAGAATTTACCAAAACATTTAGGTAATTCAGTAAACTTTAACAAGTGTTGCTTTTGTTTTTTAACTATCATCAAATACTTAGAAATGTAAAGTCAACTATTTTAATCTTAAATTATTGCTGTACTGGGGATTGAACCCAGGACCTTCCATTACATCGTATCCCCACCCCCACTCCCATCCCTTTTTTAATTTTTTTCGAGACAGGGTCTCACTAAGTTGCTAAATCGCCCAGGCTGGGCTGGAACTTGCTATCCTCCAGCCTTAGGCTCCCAGAGTGCTAGAATTACAGGCCTGTGCCACTGCTCCTGCAAATGCCACATCCTCCTTAAATCTTTAAAATTGACAAAGCAAAATGTAACACTCCTCACCTGACTAGTTGGATATATAAAATGCATCTAAAGCTTACAAGTCAAAACCAAAAAGCCTGCATTTCCTTCTCCCAAACCCCATCCCTTCCTTAGTATTCTCAGCCTCAGTAAATAACAGCTTACTGACCTTACAGGGTATTAGGGATCAGCCTTCGTTTAGTTTCATTATCCACATTCAAATCATTAGGATGTGTTACTGACTGAATCACTAAAATGTATCCTTTGCTGCATACCAATCTAAAAGACATTAGCTTATCATTTTTTACCTGGATAATTTCAACTCTTTTTTGTTTGTTTTTGGAGACAGGGTCTCACTATGTATTACAGGCTGGCCTTGAACTCAATATGTAGTCCAAGCTGGCCTTGAACTCACAGCAATCCTCCTGCCTCAGCCTCCAGAGTGCTGGGATTACAGGCAACAATTTCAACTCTTAAAACTGGTCTCAGGGCTGGGGATGTAGCTTAGGGGTCGGGGGATGTAGCTCCATGGTGCAGTGCCTGGCAAGCACAAGGCTCCTGAGTTCAATTCCCAGTACAAAAAAAAAAAAAAAAAAAAAAAAAAAAACTGGTCTCACTGCTTCTACTGTAAGAGCGAAGTTACAAAGTAGCAAATTTACGAGAAATTTCCTAGCAGAAATTAGAGATCAATTAGTAGCCTCTGACTAAGCTCCTGCTGCCTGTCACATATTTAGGCTGCTAAAGCTCAGGCAGCCTTGAGTGTCTGAGTGCAGCTGCAGTTTCTAGATAACACGCTAGGTCAGCCTGACTGTGTCCAGCTGTAATGTCTGTGTTTCCCTACCCAAAAGGATATGTTTGTAGTTTTTCCAGCTTGCTTCAAGGACTTTGGGCCAGAGCAGACTGGCCCAGTCAAGGATACATTTAACTTTACCTGTTCAGCTCAGATCCCCTCCTTTCCCTCCCAGAACGTTATAAACAATTCCTTATAAGTAAGCTTACTTAGAATAAGCCTGCCTGACAATGTATGATTTAATTCATGTAACCAATCATGTAATAACCTGCAATCAGCTTGTACTTCTTGCTTGCTAAAATGTATTTAAACTGAACTCAAAAGTGACTTAGTGTTGGTGATTTGGACTCAGATTCAGTCCCCCAGCCCGCTGGCATTACTAATAAACAAGTTGCCTTCCAGCCTCCTCAGTGCGGAGCATTTTCCTTTTGGTCCTGGTTTGTTTTTCTTCTGCAACATTACCTTTACAGTATCTGTTTAATATGTGAACCAGATAATTTCTTTTAAATTGTACATGAGATTATAACAGGGGTGCCTTAAAAATTGGGAGATTTAAAGAAAGACACAGTCCTTGTCCGGCCTTCTAACTTGTTCTCTTTAAATTGTTTTTTCCTTCCCAGATTTATCTCATGATGGGAAGGAAACTGCCCTACAAGCCCTGGGGCAGGTGGGATCAGCAGAATCAAAAGTGCAACACAAACACGTATACTTCTTTGCTTGCAAGATTCCTCAGCCTGACCTTATGCAACACATACCTCTCAGCTACCAGCTTTTGTCCTTTCCCTGCGTAATCCCTGTGTTCCAAAGGGGAAGACTCGTTCTTAGCCGTCTTCCTGGTCTGGTCAAACCAAAAATAAATTCTTTTCTTGTCCCTGTGTGCCCCTCCCAGACCTGGTCTGCTAAGACCACCAGAGTCAGGCTTCTGATAAAAAGATTATGTCATTCCTCAATTTCAGTATTTCCCATGGGTTTCCATCATGCTGAAAAGCAAAAGGAAAAAGAAAAAGAAAGAAAAAAAAAATAAAAAAAGAAGATGGGAAAGGAAAGGAGATCCTTACTGTGATTTCTAAGGCCTTGTAACTTGACTTTACATATCTCTGTAACCTCACCTTCTCCGTTCTTACTACTACAGATAGCAGTTAGAGACTGCTAAGCAGTTAGAAAAAGACCAGTCCCAAGATAAAGAGTCAGAACTGAAACTGAGGCAAACCAGGCCTGTGTTCCAGGCCTGAGTAGACCGAAACGAGGCCCCAAGATGGAGACATGATGGCTAGGCCTGCAAGCCTCCCCAGAGGTAAACAACACCTCAAACCTGTACTGCAACTAACACCACTTGGTACAATAAGCCTAAACAATATAACAAACACATAAAAACGACATAATCACCATGTCCACAGACGACCAGAACACTCTGACCCTGGCTCCTACCACTTCAAGAAATGCCTTTGTTCATCTCCATGCTTATCCACCCTTGGTACATATCTTGTTTTTCTATAGAATCAGTATTAGCTAAATAACTGTACTTGTAGTCCTATAGGTTGATGGTAGTTTGGCCCAAGGTAAATTGTGATGTGATTTTATTGTATAAAACACCCCCACACAAGTCTCAGCAGCAACCCACTTTCAGGACCCCCTCCCACCTCTCAGGAGCTCTCTTAATAACACTTTTCCTATACTTAACCTCCTTTGTCCTTGACTTCATTCTTTGATGTCCTGAGACATGAACTTAGCATATCTAACAGGTTGGGAGTTACTTCCCTGTAACATTACCATTTCACTTCATGTGCTTCTGAATCCATCTCTTCTTGTTTTCCAACTGCTCAATCCTGTTTTATTTTATTTTATTTTATTTTATTTATTTATTTTTTTGTGGGTACCGAGGGTCGACCTCAGGACCTTGCGCGCCAGCAGGCGCTCGTGCCGCTGAGCGATATCACCGGCCCCTTTTTCGTATGTGGGATCCGGGAGTCGAACTTGGGCCCTCGCACTTGCCGGGCAGGCGCTTAAGCCGCTGAGCCATCTCACCGGCCCTCAATCCTGTTTTAGAGTCATTACAGTTTTTTCACATGAAAAGTTCTTCTCCATCATTTTCACTATCCTTTGTTTTTCATGTCTTAGCTCATATTTCACCCCCTCTAGGACTCTTATGAGACCACCACTCTAAAGTAGTTTGGGGGCCGGTGAGATGGCTCAGAGGCACAAGCGCCTGCCTGGCAAGCGCGAGGTCCTGAGTTCAACTCCTGGAACCCACATAAAGGACAAAAAGGGGCTGGTGATATCGCTCAGCAGCACAAGCGCTTGCCGGCAAGTGCGAGGCCCTGAGGTCAACTCCCGGTACCCACATAAAAAATAAAATAAAATTAAATAAATAAATAAATTAATTAATAAATAATAAATAAATAAATAAAGTAGTTTGAAAGGAGACTGCCTCCCAATAATTTATTATGGTATTATGCTGTTTTATTTTCCTTAAACTTTTAGCAATGACTGAAATGAACCATGTCTAGAATATAAACATCATGAAAAGTACAAAGTGGATAGCTTCAATTTGTTTATATTCTAAGGAAGAAAGGCTATCTCTTTCAGTCTGAGTCTTGGCCTGCTTTCCCTATCATAATCAGAATATCAAGAAAAGAGTGCAAGTCTAGGAAAAAAGCCTCCTGATTAGCCTCACACTGAGGAGGAACCAATTTTCTACTTCACACGATCAAAACTAATTTGCCAGGACAGAAGAAAACTACGGGGATGTGAAACTAAATTCCTAACCAATAAACAAAGATATCTGTTGGCTGGAGCGACTCAGGGAGACACATATTCTTGGAGACTCTATGGGGACTGGCAACAGCTCATTGCAGGCACTTGGTCAAGGACTGGATCCCAGTTCTCCTCTCCTCTTTAGAGGCCTGAATAAGTGATAAGTGAATTGGATATCTGACAATGTATATTTAGCATCAATTCCTGCCTGCATTGCTGGTTATTAGCCATTACTGTTACTCCTTAGATTCCCTATTGTAAAACATGTACTGATTTATAATCTGATTAACTGATATTACTAAAATAACTACTACTATTTTTTTTTTTTTTGGTACCAGGAATCAAACTCACAACCTCACGCTTGCCAGGCAGGCGCTAAAATAACTACTTCTACTAAGATCAAAGATTACTATAGTTATTAATAATGACCAAGAACTATATTCGTAAGTTAATTTTAAGTATTGCTAAATACAAAATGGATGTTATTTACCTCTTTGGCATAAGACTGTATCACTCCAGCTGCTTCTATTTTCCTTTTGCACCTCTGTTTAACAGTTATACTATTATTATCCAAATCTTGCATGAGCTTAAAGAAAGCCAATTCATTAAACAGCACTTCAGATATCTCTACAAGAAGATCTTCTCCACAGTCTTTCAGTTTTCTGCCTGCAAATTTTGCCAGCGAATCCTATTCAAAGATAAAATGATTTTGAGGTCATAGAAATTTCTATTGTTGATACACTAACAGATGATTAAAGGATTAAATTATAACACTTACCTAAAGAAAAACAGTATTATTTTTAAGTATTGAAAAACTTGAAACTAATGGCTAAGATTATTAAGGAAAGGCAAATATTACTAAAGAATATTACTAGGTAGGAATCTTGCTAATCCTGTGTCAAGAGTATGCACAAGGGGAGGGAAAGAATACATGGTCACCCACAAATTTAGTCCCTACTTACTATAACTCCTGGGCATGAACAAAACAGGGGATGCCTAATCCCAAAAAAGATCCTAGAGAGTACATACATAGGATATATACTACAGTAATAGTCATTAAGTGCTATGAGAGAAAAATACAAATTATTCCACATCTAAATGGTACCATTAGAGTATTTTTAGTTTCCCCTTTTATATTAGCCCATCATTCTAATTTAAATTTTTCTTCAGAATAAGTTTAAAAGTAAACTTTAGTTCAAGTTGAAAGACAGCATCATCAAAGGAACAAGTCTCCTATATTCTACACAGTTTTTACAAAACCACTTCTTTTCCCTGAAAAACATGTACCATGTTATTCAAAAACAGGCCAAGAACTATGATGCTTGGTGTCCTATCGCGCAGAGACATTGTCTAGTTTAGTCATGGGAAGAAGTACATATATATGCAGAGTGCCCTGTGGAAAAAAATTCAACAGAATTCAGAAGGATGAAAGAAGACAGTAGTTTATTTATTTATTTATTTTTTTTTTTTGTGGGTACCGGGGGGTCGACCTCAGGACCTCGTGCACCAACAGGCACCCGTGCCACTGAGCGATATCACCGGCCCCTTTTTCGTATGTGGGATCCGGGAGTCGAACTCGGGCCCTTGCGCTTGCAAGGCAGGCGCTTACGCCGCTGAGCCATCTCACCGGCCCTTATTTTTTAATTTAGTAACGAATTATATTCCTTTTCTTGTTACGGGTGTTTCCTCTGATGTATTTTAGTAAGGGCAGCTTTTGATCTTATTTGATTCCACTCTTAGACATGGTCTGAGCCCTGCACACCCCCTTTCCTTTCACCGCAAAGGAACGCCTTATATACGGTGACACAGTTGGCTCTGGTGTACAAGTCAGGCTGGATCTCCTCCCAAATCTTCTTAGGATTCAGCTCCTTGTCAGGCTCTCCAGGGAAAGCATCAAAGTAACTCTGTCTGCAGGAGGAGAAGCCAAGATTTCAACCTTCTCTGGTGAACTAGCACACATCGCCATTGCTTGATAGGACTTCCCTCATCTTCGCAGGTTTCAGGTTACAAAGTAAAACCACCATCTGGTTTTGCATCTGTTCAAGAGGAACATGATTCACCAGGCCACTGACAATTGTTCTTGGGCTGTTTCCCCAACATCTATTTCTTCCACATACAAAGAAACCACACCAGGATTTTTTTTGGCATTAATGATGCAACCAGTTAGAAGACTGAGAGGGGAAAACACATATTGGCTTAGAGTCAGAACTTCCTGCTGAGGACAGATGCTTTTTTTTTCCTTTTCTCCTTTTTTCTTTTTTTCCAATTTTCTCTTTTACCTTTTCTTCTCCCTCTCCTTTTACCTGTTCTTTGGCAACAGAATATACAGTTATTGGTTAAGACTGTACCACTTTTCCAGCAACCACAGAATTAGCTTCTAGTGGAGTCCAAGATGAGCATGGTATTTGCTTCACTCCATTTTGAATTTCTGCCTGAATTGGCTCCTGTTTCAGTTCTTCAATTTCTTCCCTCAGTTTAGCATTTTTAACTTGAAGTTTTTTTCTCTTCTCTCAATGTTGCCTACAAAATTGTTTTTTCCTTCAGAAAAGCAACTTGCTGTTTAAGATAATCCGTAATTTGACCTGCCTCTATACCCTTCTTTCCAGTCTCTTTAGAACAGCTTCACTGGTTCTCATTTTTGCAGAGAAACAGGAGAAAAGCATAATGAGGCAGACAGTGGCTCCAGAACAGACTTGGCCAGGAACAGGACGCAATCAGAAGCCAGTAATTTATAGCTCATGAAAAAAAAATTAGTATTTAGGTAATACTTAATGTAAATTAATTTTTATTCTTCATGTATGTGACCTTGAGAAAAAAAATGAGAAACGGAGTTGAGGCAGGAGATTAGCACTGGGACAAACTGGACAACCAAATGGAATATATCAGAAGTCACAGAAACCCAGCTAAATCGTTGATCAAGATGTTTCCTGAAAAAGAGAAGACATATGCAGAGCACAGGACCTAAAATGACTCCAGGCTTATGGCTCCTGAGCACTAGGACCAATGAGAAAAGTGCTATTCCTAATCCTTCATTTGAATCTAGTGCTGTTCTCAGGACCAATCACAAGATGCTATTCCCAACCCTTTATTTACCTATGTGACAGATCAATTAAAAGACTGTTCCTGACCTTTTATTTACACCTGGGGAGAGGACAAGCAAGTTTTTTGATAGGTCAATCTACATCTGGCATGAAGCCAAGTGACTTTTTGCTAGGCCAACTATCCCAATGCCATAGTTACATGAGTCAGGGGCCAATGCAGGTTTTCTGGATATAAAGCCTCTTTCCCTTTATCCTCCTGGTGGCTGTGAGCCTTCCTTACTTGCCCGCTCTCCCCCTGTAGAGTGTACTCTTTCCACCTTCAATAAAACCATGCTCTTACGCCCTTTGCCTTGTGTTTTGTCTGATTCTCTGTTCAGGCCAACAAGGACCTGGAAAGAAACCCTCGGAGATACCTATTTGGTAAAAGCCTGAAAAAAAAGCAATCAAACTTTCTTACACTTAGAAAAAAAATACTATTTCCAAATTAATACTTTGGAATCTGTCCAGAAATATGATAATAGTAAATAAAAGGAAGGAAGGCCTGCATGGATCTTGATTTTCAAAAAAAGTGTGAATTATAAATAATGTCTCTTTCAAGCAGATTCTAAGATTTATTTTTTCCTTTAAGAATAAGCTAGCTAGTTAAATTAACAAAATTACATTCATCTAAAAGTTTTCTTAAGGCTGGAGGATTTAGAGATCTCAGGATAATATAACAAAATGTCATGAGCTATGTGGCAGAAAGAACAGACTTTATTCCTTTCAGTCTTGGACTCAGAAATACTGCAAAGCATAGTTGTTGAATAGTTTTGCTTCTGGTGAAAGTTATCTTCTTTCTTGTGGAGGAATGATTTCCCAGTCCGTCATAGCAAGAGATAGGGATATCTTCTCTCTCTGTTCTCCCTAGGAATTCATAACCTAGGGCCTCGAGCATAGCAGGCAAGCACTACAAGTTATATCCCCCAGCCACATTTAGGGATGGGTAATTCTCTTGTGAGGCACTGTCCTGCACACAGCAGGATATTCAGCAACAGGTCTGGTCCCTACCTAGTACCTTTCCTCCCTTTTTCCCTTCCTGCCTCCATCTTATCTGCTAGGACACACAAAATGTCTGCAGATATTGCCAAATGTCTCCTAGGAGGCAAAAATCTCCCTTAGTTGAGAACCACTGCTTTGACATACTGTTACATATGAATGTAGAATGTCAGGCAGGTAGTTAAACATTACTGAAACTGACAGACAAATGTTATAAAAAACAGCAGTTTTTCAGTCAAAACAGTTTTGTCAGTCATAGTTATGTGATGAAATAAAGACCTCAGTATATAATACATTTATAGTCATTTGTTAGGTCTCAGACCCAAAATGAGCCCACAGAGCACAATAACATTTTAAGGTTATATACTGTGCACATCATTATGACACAGAACTATTTCCAGAACAAGGTACACAGCATAGCTGTTTGCCTTTAGTACACAAACCAAATAGTATCAAAAAAGGAAGCAATCTTTAAAGACTCTCCAGCCTTTGACTGAGACCTGATTTAGACTAGAACTTTCTTTCTCAATTTCTTTCCTAAGTATTTTACATAATTAAGTTTCCTGAGGAAACACTCACCATGTGAAAAGAACAAGGAAAACATTTTGTAATTCCAAAGTAACCTCTAAGAAAAATGTAAAGCATCATAATCTTTATCATAGTTTCATGAACCCCAGGAGTAACTCTTGTGTGCATAAAGATATCCACACTCATACTCCATGCAGAAGCCTACACGGCACTGCCTGCCTTCTCATTTGTAGGAGTTAGGTCTTAGAGATGATTAAATTAAATGAAGACACAGACAGTTCCTAGCATAATTTTTTTAATCAGTAAAGGAATAATTAAAAAGTTTTAAAATGCGTGCTTAAATGGATATATCTACTTGAATAAACTGTGTAATGCCAGAAAATGAGGAAAAAAAAAAAAAAAAACAAATCCTGAAACACTACATATTGATAAGGCACACAGTATAAACTCTTACCTGTAATATACTGCCAAGCTGTTTATGAAAGAACTTTACAAACTCCTTGCTCTCATCATTTTGCTGGGTAAGGGTCAAAACCATGCGTCTTACTGAAGTGAGAAGCTGAGAAGAGCATACTTCATCCATGTGCTCCTAAGAAAAATCCTAGTTGGTTAGACTATAAACTTATCTATTATTCAAAAAATATTAACCTACATGATACAAAATTTCATTTTTCTTGCATAAATGTTTCTCATAATTCTTAGATATACATTTGGAAAAACTTATCCATAAGAGCAGCCAAACTTCTACACACACTGAGATTTGGCAATTTTGACAGAAAACATCTGTTGTATATCAAGTAATCTCAAGGCTCTAATCCCTCTTCTGCTACTAAATTTATTTACACAGGTCCTATTACATTTTCTCACATTAGTTTTTCACTGACTAAACAAATCTGTAAAACTAGTCCACCAAATTAAATGGTGCCTAAGGCTGTCTCTTCTAAGAGTTAAGCTCATTTAAAATTCATGTGTCAAGGCAGACAATAAAAAACAAAAGCCAACAGTCCCTGTCTTCAAGTGGTCAACTACTAGTAGATAAAAAAATTAATCAGTATAAGCTCTGTGCTGTCTGGTAGATGGTACTTTCTTAACTGGAAGACTTTCTTATTTATTACCTAACACAGTTACTCCTGGAAGACCACAAAAAACACAAACACACACAACACACACACAACACACACACACACACAGCAGAGGTAGCATAATAGAAGCAATAATTAACATCTTTGAAAAAGTAGTATTACAGCTAGGCAGAAAAGAAGGAAGGCATTTTGTATTTTTATGGAGGGGACAATCGTGAAGCACTGTTATCTATAAAAATAACAGGATATATGGGAAATGTTGACTAGTTTGAAGTGAGTATACCCAGATGGACTGATCAGAAATGAAGTTGCAAAAGAATACCAGATCCAGCGGTAAACACTCCTAAAGGTCACAAAGTGTGGAAGAAGTATGCTCAGAGGACATGTATTTCACACCTAGCATGACAGGGTGTCTCGACAAAAATAAGGACATGAATTAAAATTATGTGATTGTAGAGGGAAAGAGGCAAATTGACTGCTTTTAGGGAGAAGAAACAATTCTTAACTCCCTGATGATAAAGGGATAAGATGACTGAATGTAATGTGACAATAACAGAGAAAATCTGTAATAGAAATGGTCAACGTCTGAAATGGAATGGTTAGGCATAAGTAAAGCAAAATCAGATCGCTAATTCTCATTTTGTTGTCCTTGAACTTTCTGAAATGCTAAATAAAGGAATCCTGATGAAAGGATAATAGCTAAATCAGAACTATTTAGCTGATACGAAGAGGAATAATTTAGATTTAAGGAATATGACAACATCAGTCTTATGTTTTAGGCATCTCTAGCAATTCTAGTAGCTCTTTTTTCATTTTTGTTTTGAGATAGGGTCCTGATATGTAGTTCGGGCTGGCGTTGAACTCACTATGTAGCCTAGGCTGGCATCAAATGACTGGAGATGCTCCTGCCTCACTCTGCCGAGTGGTGGGATCAGAAGTGCATGCCACCATGCCCGGCTAGTCCAGTAGCTCTTAACAAGTCAACATGGACAACTTGTTAAATGAATATCATCAGACTTTAGCCAGATAAAGTATCATCAGTATTTCCTGGTACCTTACACATTTATGAAAGATTACTTTAAAAAATTATTCCAATTCTTTGAAATTCTTAAGTATTTACAAATTTCATGAATTCTTAAGATAATGTCTGTTTTCCTCAAATAGAAAGAAAAAAATTTTTTTTTGCAGTCCTGAGGATTAAACACAAAGCCTTCACACTGATCTACATCCCCAATCCTTTTTTATTTTTTCTTTTGAGACAGGGTCTCAGTAAGTTGCTAAAATGCCCAGGCTGTGCTCGAAATTGCAATCTCCTGCCTCAGCCTCCCATAGTGCTGGGATTATAGGTGTGTGCCACCATGCTGGGCCATATTAAATGTTTTAACATCTAATAAGATTCTGAACAAAGTTATTCCCACCTTATTTAACTATGCCATCAACCAGACACAAAATACTAAATATAATTCATTTCCTAAGTGAATTCAGGTTACATTTCCTAAGCATAAAACTCTTTTATTTTATTTTATTTTTTAATATGTGGGAACCGGCAGTCGAACTCAGGACCTTGTGCTTGCCAGGCAGGCGCTTATGCCACTGAGCTATATCACCAGCCCATAAAACTCATTTTTATTTAAAGATTAGAAAATACAAAATATTAGAAGGTAATTGTACATATCAAATCAATATTATAATGTGTAAAGTGATGAAAAATGCAGGCTTACAAATTTTTATTGTATTATTCATAACAGAATTAAAAACATAAAACACTTTATGCCTAAAAGCAAGAAATAACTTAAAAATTAAAGCCAATTCATTGGAGTCAGTAGTATTAAACTCTTAAATATTTACCTATTTAGAAGAGTAAATATATATTCTTATAATTTATAAGAAATAGATTTTGTTTGGGAGGTGAATACATTTATAAATAAAGGGAGATAAATTGAAAGAAAAACTGGTGAAACTGATTATTTATGACTTTTATGTCTTTTCTCCTCCAATTCCCTTTACCCAGTCTAAGTCCTTCTTGGATGTATGCATTGTACTAAAAGATACATATTCTAGTGGGAAGATACATTCTGGTGGGAAGGAAGAAAGGCGCACTCTAGGCAAAGGAAATAAACTCACAATATGCATCTTTGAACAATGTTAGGTAGGACATAAGGTATGTATGTGGGCAGGAACAGTTAAGAGAGCTATTGGAGTAGGCTACAGAAGATTTCATGTCTCTCTGGTGTGAGAAGCTAAAGTGTAAATAAATAAGAAACAACATGTATAACAGAAATTGTGAAATAGAAAGAAACTGTTCAAAAGGAAAAGGGGGCCGGGGATATAGCTCAGCAGCACAGCGCCTGCCTGGCAAGTGTGAGGTTGTGAGTTCGATTCCTTGTACAAAAAAAAAAAAAAGAAAAGGGAACTAGGGAGGGGGAAGGGGAAAGGAAGGAAGGGAAAAGAAAAAAAATGAGAAAAGAAGGATAACATGGAAACGAAGCTTTGTAAATAAGGAGGGGAAGAGGAGTTGAAGGGAGGGGAGGGGAATGGGGAAAAAAAGGAGGAATGAAGATATATCATGTACAGGTACAAATTCCCTATGATGAATGTGATCATTACGCGTTTCTAAATTGTACCAATAAACTTAATAAAGACAAGATGAAAAAAATGATCTTCATCCTTATGGGCCACTTGTTTTCAAACTGTATAGAGTCTAAAGAGCTTGATTAGTCAGAAAAACAGATGATGTTTAAAGGATCCACTCATTTATTAATTCATTATCTACTAAATCCCTACTAACTACAGATATTATTCTTTGCCAGTGACTACAACTGATAAACATCACTGATACCATGGGGCTTACATTTTAACAGTGGGAGAAAGAGAAAATAAAAAATTAAATAAGCAAATATTACACAAGTTAGAAGGTGACTAGCACTACTGAGATCAAGAAAGGCACATGCCTATAATCCCAGCTATTTAGGAGACAAAGATAAGAGGATCCCAAGTTCAAAGTCAGCCTGGGCAACCTAGTGAGACCCTGCCTCAAAATAAAATTTAAAAAGGACCAGGGAGATAGAGCCCTTGCCTAGCATGAGTGAAATGCTATGCTCAGTACAGAGAAAAGAAAAGAAAGAAAAAAAGGGGGCGGGGAGGGCTGGGGACATAGCTCAGCAGCTCAGCGCCTGCCTGGCAAGCGGGAGGTCCTGAGTTCATTTCAAGGTGCCCCCCAAAAAGGGGGGGGAGGGGGCAGGGAGAAGAAGGAAGAGGAAGAAGAGAAGGAAAAGGAGGAGGAGGAAGAGGAGCAGAGGAGAGAAAAGAGAGGAAAGAGGGGAGGAGAGCGGAGGGGGGAGGAGAGAAGACAGGAGAGGAGGGGAGGGGAGGACGGTAGGTTGGTTAGTAGGGGAGGTCTACTCATCAAAAAGTTAACATCTGACCAAAGACTGAAGAGATTTAAGAAACAAGCCTTGCATGTATTTGTGTATAGAGCAGAAATGCTGAAAGCTGAAGCAAACAGAGAGACTAAGACCATGCAGGAGCTGTTCCAACTGCCCAGGAAAAGGAAGGCTAATTTATGACTTTCTCTCTTCATCCAGCTATAAAGCCAGATACCTTACTGTCTCTTCAGAAAAAGCAGTTTCTACAATTGCTTTCTCAAAGATCTCTTTTCCCTCAGAATATTCTACAGAAAGCAGTGCTTCCATTGAGGGAAGATATATAAGTGTGTGGAAATAACTGTTGTTAATGTCTTAAAAAGAAATTAAGTGGAAGTCAGTTGTTTGTAATAAGCCCAATGACAACATACTTTGTAGCTGGGTTAAAAAAAAAAAAAAATGTGCTGGGTGTGTGATCCCAGCATTTGGGAGTCTGAGGCAGAATTGCTAAAAGTTCGAGGCCAGCCTGGACTACACAGTGAGTTCAAGGCCAGTCTGAACTACATAGTGAGACCCTATAGTGAGAACCTGTTTCAAAAACCAAAACAAACAAACCTGACTTCATTTCTAATTTTTAAAATTTCCACTTTAAATGAAAATGTACAGTGCCACCTCAGAAAAAGTCTTACCTTCAATTCCATTTCTTGCACATTTCCTTCTCTACCCTGTTCAATGTTATTAAAATTCATAGTACTGCTTACCAGTCAGTCTCATATTCCCACTTTAAGAATATACATTAGCTAAATTGGGTGTGGTGGCACATGCCTGTAATCCCAGCAGTCAAGAGGCTGAGGCAGGAGGATCGCTGTGAGTTCGAGGCCAGCCTGGGCTACACAGTGAGTTCGAGGCCAGCCTGGGCTACACAGTGAACTCAAGGCCAGCCTGAACTACACAGTGAGACCCTGTCTCAAAAAAAAAAAAGGGGGGGGTGGGGAGGGGCCGGTGAGATAGCTCAGCAGCATAAGCACCTGCCTGGCAAGCGCAAGGTCCTGAGTTCGACTCCCGGTACCCACATATGATAAAAGGGGCCAGTGATATCACTTAGTGTCACAGGCGCCTGTTGGCACGTGAAGTCCTGAGTTCGACCCCCGGTACCCACAAAAACAAAACAAAACAAAACAAAAAAAATGTGTGTGTGTGTGTGTATATATATATGAATATACATTAGCTAACTTTTCTGAAGGACAATTTAGCATAAATGCATCAAAGCCTTAAAAATGTTCATGTCCTTTGAGCTAGAAATTCTATGTCTAAGAACTACTTCTAAAGAAATAAAAGTGGATCTATTTTAAGATTTACTTAACTCACTGAAAAAGTATTTATAATAGTGAAAAAAACCCAGAATAAATATAAAAGTTTAGTAACACGGATTCATAAAATAATTAAAAGAAAACTCTATTCTTTGATTATGCAACCCTCAACAGCAATCAACTAACCACTGATAGTCCTTTTTGGTCAACTGGGTACTTCCTCTTTTACGCAGTTTGTAAATGTTGAAGCACCTGGTCCTGTGCCCCAGTTCTAGGGTTCTTTCTCTCCTCATATCTAGTGCTTGGGCTATAGATGACATATATACACTATAACCTATCACATGTGCATCTCCAGGTATGCCCATTTCCATTATTACCATCCTTATCTAAGCAATACAATTTCTCATCTGATTTCACTACACTCCTAACCCTCTAATCAATTCTCAAGTATAAACCTGACTTTTTCTTTTTCTTAAAACCTAAGACTTTCCCTTCAAACTTCAAATAAAGTCCAAACTTCTAATCACAGCCTGTAACTTTCTATATAACTTGGCCCCCTACTCCCTCTTCAACAAATCTCACAGATTTTCTTCAACCGCCCAGGCCTTTCTTCAGTTCCTTCAACATGCCAAGTCAATTCCTTACAGCCTTTTCATCCTGTCTGAATGGTCCTGGCTTAAGCTGGCTCCCTACTCATACCTGTTCTTAAATATTCCCTCTTCAGATCTCACGTTCAAGCCTTGCCTGGGCAACTTAGCCACTTGGTAAGACCCTGTCTCTAAAAAGGATGGGGATGTAGCTTAATGTGAAGGCCCTGGGCTCAATCCTCAGTAGCACAAAAAAGAAAAAAGAAAGTTAAAATTAAAAAAAAAAAAAAACTTTAAAGTTCCCTCTTCAGAGGCTTTCCCTAACCAACCAGTCTAAAATAGGTACCATCCTAACCAATTTTTAAACTTCTCTATGGAACACGCCTGATTTTTTCTTTGCAGTACTGGGGATTGAACCCAGTGCTTTCTCACATCCCAGCCTTTTTATAAAATGTTTTTGTATCTTGAGAGGGGCTCACTAAATTGCCAAAGCTGGGCTCAAACAAATCCTGCCTCCACCTTCCAGTGTGCTGAAATTATGGGTAGGCACTACCACAACAGGCATCCAATATACTTTTACTTAAACTTTTATGTTTGCTTATGTTACTTTAGTCTGTATTCCTATCCTAGCATATAAACTCTGTAACAGCAAAGGGCTTATTATGGTTTGTGTCTGGATGCCCCCCCCCAAAGCCTCATGTGGTCATGGGAAAGTAGGCTTTTCGGGGGCGGCTGAATCTGGAGTTTGTGACTGATTCATGGTCTAATGCTGGGATTAAGGTTGTGAGTGCTACACCTGCCCTAAGTTGGGTAGCCTGCACACAATTTAAGGGACAGAAAGAGGCTTGCTCTCCCCTCTTTTCTTGTTGCTTTGGTGTCTTCAGCCACCAGCAACGGTTGCCCCTCTGCCATGCCACCCTACCTTGGAGTCAACCAATTATGGACTGAAACCTCCACAAACTGTGAGCTATATAAACTTTTCCTCCTTGAACCTTGGGTGTCGGGTATTTTGTCTCAGCAATGAGAAAAGTAACTAAGACAGGCCTCAACTTGTTCACTGCGATGTTCAAAAACCTGACATGAAGTAGGCATTCTATAAGGATGTACTATAATGAAGTCTTTTGTTAAAATTAAAAAATACAAAAAGTTTATTTCAAAGAGTTATTGTTTACCTTTAAGAAAGGAATAACTTCTTTCATAATTGCTTTAATTTGCCGGTCCAGCTGCTGAGTATCAATTCTAGGACATGGGACAGTAGAAACTTCACTTATAGGTTGTTGTGAGTCATGATTTTCAATAATGGGAGTTTCTGTTTTTGAAGACAAATGATATATTAGCCAAAAAAAAAAAAAAAAGCCTATGACAGTCTATATCTGCACTTGTGCATTGTAAAGAATATTGTTATAATAATTTTATGCTAAAATACTACAAAGGAAAACTTATGTAGTTTTAGAAGTCCTAACAAGTAAAAGAAAGCATTAATCAAACCTCTATAATAAATCGGGTAGGGCTTTTGTTTTGTATATGCAACTAGGATTACTACTCCCAATCAATGCAAAACACACCTTCTAAATTATTAACTGCAGAGGTAGCAGCAGCAGTATCTTCATCCTCAACAACCCTGCAGGTGCATCTCACACGTGAATTACTTTCAGCCTCAGTCTTCATACGCTCATATTCTCTCATTCTTGCTAATGCTTGATCTAAGTGAATCACGGTATTACCTGCATTCGGAAAAGAAATATTTCTAGAATATGTAAAAGTAAACTTTTTCATGTATTTCTTAAAAAAAATAAAGTCTGAACACTAGGAAGGAAAATTAGCTTTAACAAGTTTCAGAATCTATACTAATGGAGCCTACCACATTCATGTAATGCTTAAAATAACTCTATAAAGTAGGACCCTCGTTTTCAGAGAACTTAAGTTGGCTGAGGATAGCCAGTTAAAATATAGGAGCAGAGATCTGCACCATGAAGCCCATGTTTGTTTCAGTACATCATGTTGTTTCATATAAACAGGAAAAAGAAAATATATTCCAAAATGCCACATGAATTCTGAGGAAAACATTTCAACCTGACATAAGCAAATAAGGTAAGAAAAAGGCCTAAGACTGTTAATAAGATTTCCTAAGTCTATGTCCACGTCACCTAGTGGGAGGTTTTTTTGGAAAAGAAACAGTAAAAGAAAGAAACAAGAGGGACAACCAAAGAGGGTAAGGGTTGCCCACAAGAGTAATTCTTCTCCACAATGGGATGAGCTCAGTACAGACCTGATGGCTATTTACTCAGAACAGAGTTAGAGCTTAAAGTCCTCAATAATCAGGACAGGCAAAAAAACTTGCCTTGTTTTGATAAAAGTAGATACCATTACAAGGAAAGGCTTGGCCTTTTGTCTTTTTGTAGTAGAAAAGCACCTCTGAAATTATTTAAATCTTACTATATAAACACTAAAATGAGACATTACATTATTTTATCAACTAAGTGCCTGGGAGATCAGAATGAATGCAAACATCTTCTGACAGACCACAGCCTGGGAAATGGACCATGTACCTATACATTTTTCTTTCCTCTAATTTCATTTCCAAATCTGTAACTCAAGTTTTTTTCTCCCACTGTGTTCTACAACCCTCTAAGCTTCCTTTGTTTTACTACTCATGGGGAAAAAAGTGCAATGTGGCAAACCTTGGGGTTTTCACTACAGCTTATTTATGCTAAAAATTGAGTTCTGAAGCAAACCATGAATTTTCACATTTTATGAAAACTGTGTTTGGATAAGGCCTGATTTTTTTCCCCCATTAATTGAGTAACCTTAGAAGATTATCTCTCCTTTAAGGGAAAGGAAATTAAAAATTTTTGAGCTCCTATTATTCATGCTAGAAAGATATATACACTTTTCCTGAGAACACAGCAGGTAGGTAAGATCCCCACTTCCATAGTATCTGCAGAGGCATAAAGATTAGATGATTTGCCCACGGTCAAACACTGAAGAATCCTGAATTTAGACTGACTGATATTTTAAGTCCATGTTCTTTGAACCATACCCCTTCCAGCTGTTTCCTTATTCATGCAACCCAAAGAATTGTACTGATCTACTAAATGTTACGTGCTATGATAATAAAAAAATTCTGCTTACCTAGATCATCTGTTGCAAAAGGCTCAAAATTTGAAGATACAGATAGGACACTAGCATTATCAGCATCAGTTTGCTCACTTATTTTATGTGTTTCTCTTTCAAAATTCTTCTCAAAAGTTTCCTAAGATATAGTAAAATAAGCAAAAATCACCATTTTAAACATTGTATAAATATTAAACAAAAACCATTTGCATAAAACTATACGAAATAGAGATACTTGTAAGTATTCCATCCAAAACAGATTGTGATACATCTAAAGCTATTAAAGGCTGAATACAGTGTTCCAGAGAACATTGAAATATTAAGTAACCTTGAAGAATATTTGCTGTTATGTACATAAAAATACATAAAACCAGCTACTGATTAAAATTCTAAACTGACAAAGTTAACATTTTAAATTACTTTAACATCTTCATGGACATTCCATCTCCAACTTCTAACAATGTCTATTACCACATCATACTACTGTCTCATATCAAAAGAAAAACATGATAGTTTCACTCATATTTTTTAAAAATACATTTTATTGAAATATAATTTACAATAATACACTCATTTTAAATGTACAATTTGATGAGTTCTGACAAATATATATAGTCATGTAACCAGCTTCTCTAAAGACCACTTTTATCAGCCCAGAGTTCCTTCACATCCTTCTACATATAGTCAATCTCTACTATACCCCACTTATATGATTTCTATCTCTGTAGATCAGTTTTAATGGTTCTAAGAATTTCATACAAATGAAATCACATAGTATATTCAAGGTCTGGCTTTTTTTTTTTTTAATGAGGGTACCGAGAGTCAAACTCAGGACCTCATGCTTACCAGCAGGCGCTTGTGCTGCTGAGCAATATCACTGGCCTTTTTCCTTTATGTGGGTACCGGGAGTCGAACTCAGGACCTCATGCTTGCCAGGCACGCGCTTATGCTGCTGAGCTATCTCAGCAGCTTCTTTTGCTTACTTTGTTACTGAAATTAATCCATGTTATTGTGTTTCAGAAAGTTTTTCTTTTTTTTTTCCTGAATAGTAGTGGAAATACCAGTCTGTTTATCCATTTATCTGTTGATGCTCAAATTTGAGGCTCTGATAACTAAAGATGCTATGAACACTTTTTACTTCTCTTGGATGAATATAGTACCTAGCATAGAAAATGCTTGGTCACATGCCAAGTTTATCTTTAATTTTGTGAGAAACCTCCAAACTGCTATCCAAAGTGGCTGTGCAATTTTATACTCCCACAGCAGTGTGAGTTCCAACTGTTCCACCTTTTCACCAATACTTATTGTCAATCTTTTTAATTTTAGTGAGTGTAAGATGTTATCTCTTATGGTTTTAATTTGCATATTAGCCATTTATGTATCTTCTTTCATGATGCATCTGTTCAAATCTCTTGCCCATTTGTTACTGAGTTGTCTGTCTTATAACTGAGTTCTAAGAGTTCATGTTGTTCATGAACTGGGATTATTTTCTCTTTACATTACCTTTTGAAAGGCAGAAAGTTTTTATTTTTATGAAATCTGTTTTATCAATTGTTTCTTGTATGGGTAGTATTTTCTGTATCCTAAGAAATCCCTGTTATATCAAGGTCAAGATGATTTTCTCCCATTTACATTTAAGAGTTTGTATAGGTTTAGCTTTAAAGGATTTTAACTCATTCCCAATGAATTTTGTGTAGTGTGATGGGGGTGTCTCATTTATATTCTAACTGAAATATTTTATAAGTATGTATTTTTCTTCTAGCTACTGCTCCATCCCCCAAATACTGGAGCTTGAGCTCAGGGGACACTACCACTGACTACCAGCACTCTTTTAAAATTCTGAGCCAAAGTCTTGGAAAGTTGCCCAGCCAGGCCTGGAACATGGGACCCTTCTGCCGCAGACTCCAAACTAGCTGGGGTTACAGGCATATGCCACTGTGCAAGGCCTACTGATCTTTTTTAAGTTTCCATCACTGCAGAAAGTCCTACTGGAAAGTGCCGCTCTAGGGCTGTGACTGTTGTTCTGCTGCTATTGCTGATTAAGTGGCACTGGTAAAGAGAAAATGTTGATAACAGTGCTGAATTTAAGTTCTGGAAGAAAAATTTTAAAGATACTTCACTATTTGAAAATAACACTGAGTTATTAATGCCAAGTCCCTACTTATCAAGTAGTGTACTATCTCTAAATTTTACTTAACTTTAAAACTGTCACGTTAACTTTATTCTATACTACAGTACAGTCCAAATTCTAAAATCTAATATTGACGGTGTAGATGAATGTGCTCAAATCTTTAAAATAAATGAAGTAATATTGCCTGTATGAATTTCCTGATAAAAAAGGGGAAACAATGGAGTTAAGGATATAACATTACCAAAAAAAAAATGCTTCGAAAAAGATTTTTTGCCAGGTGCAGTGGATGCCTGTAATCCCAGCACTCAGGAGGCTGAGGCAGGAGGGTCACTGTAAGTTCGAGGCCAGCCTGGGCTACATAGTAAGACCCTGTCTCAAAAACACTTTTTTTCCTTTCTCTCACAATTATTTATTGCCCAAGAAATTCTAATGTAACCAAGCGTCTATTTTTTAAATAGATATGGCTGGATCACTTTTCATTTCTCATGAAGAGCAGATCTGTACACAATTTTCAGTTAATTATAATAATCACCTATCCAAAGTAGCGGGTACTTTCTAATTAATATTTGACATTGCCAAGTCAATTTAAATCATACTGTTTTTAAATACAGGTTTGAATTCACAGCAATATAGGATCTGGAGCCTGGTGGAAAAACATTTTAAGCAGAAAAAAAATGAGCTGAGGAAGAAGTTTTCAACATGAGTTTAAAATTGAAGACAAAAATTCAGAAAAAAATCCTCAATAGTTCTAAGAAAATTACTCTATCTGAAGAACACAAAATAATCTTGTGAAAATCCACCATCTTCTCAGAAAACATTTTCAGTATTTCAGCAATGGTCAGAAACACAATATGATTCCAACTTTCTACCTGTAACAGATTTGCCAATTATGCACATGGATCTCCATGTGCCACAGCAATCATTTAAAAATAAGTGTAATATCCAAGGACCATTATATTTTATAACCAAATCTAAGTCTCAACCTTTAAATAGGTGATCTCCAAATACCTCAGTATTCCAGCAGTTTCTCATCTAATCATTTCATCAACTATGTGCTAGGCAGTATTTGAAGGACAAAGTTTACTAAACTTACACTATTCTCCTCATCACTCTTCTCCATTTCCAGGTCCTTTTTATTTTACTGAAAAACTTCTCCAAGTAGACTACATTAATTTTTTTCCTGGTTAATTTTCCTTTGTCCAGGTTTCTTTTACCCAAAGACCTGATGTTTCTTGTACTTATTTACTCAAGGGATCTTACTGTGATCTGATTGCTGTAGTATAGTTTGGAAGGAATGCACCACACATTTATTACATGTCTGTTAAGAGTCAGCCCTTATGTTGGACAATGGAGATATAAATTTGGCTCTTTTAGACCTCATAACCTATTACTGCCACAGAAATTTTGGTGTTGCTGACATATTTTGATTGTGTTCTATATTTCACCTTCAAAATAAAGTAACGCATTACACCCATCCTTTCTTTAAAGCTAAAAATAAACTAGGTGTATTCATAATTTGGCAACATCTTATTTAACTTTTTACTGCATACTGAAGTTAGATCTACATTTCACTTATCATTATCATCTTACATCATCAGTAGTAGCAAGGCTTTCACTGGGAGTAAGTTCCGAGTTTGATGCTATCCAAGTACCAGAGTTTACTGACTTTACATTTTCCCCTTCTTTTTCATGGCTTTCAGAAATATGTCTGGATACTATGTCCTAAATAAGGAAATAAGACATTTATGTAAAACATATGCTTAATCCCAAACTGACATTACAAATAAAAGCAGAAGCAAATGAACAAATACAGTGCTTTTCACAGGTTAAGAGTGAGGAGGAAGGAACATTAAAAATAAAACATGGAAAAATTGCTTCTGAAGATTATCTAAAAGCTACTTAAGCTAAACAGAAGTTTACAAAAAATATCTAGAAAAAGAGAAAACAAATCAAAAGACGTACAGAACAAGGATACGCTTAATGCTAAGAAAACAATCAGATACATCACAAAGTAAAGTGGTAAAAGGGCAAGGGAGAGAATGTTAGGTACCAGATACCTGCAATGCATATAAAGCTCTCTGTCTCAAATAGTCAGTATTAAGTAGCTGAAGCTCATGGAAGAGTTCAATAAGGAAATGTGGGCGAGACTCATTCTGAGAAATTAATGTAGCTACTTCAGAATAGATAGTATCCCGCAGAGCTTCAAACATAGAAAAATCACTCCCCGTTTCTGGAAAATATAAAAAAATCAGCAAGTTAATATTGATAAAATACCTTCATGATAATTTCTATTAATTGGCATCATTAATTTAAGCCTTAAAATACTTAAAATCAGAATCTAATTCTATTTCAGGGCTGTTAGGGTAGAAAAAGATTTAACATTACCAAATTAAAAATATCTTAAAATATCAAGATAAAAAAGTATTTAATTCATGAATACCTACCACTACTTAGAACATTTTGGTTTCTCAATTAAAAAAACTGGAAAAACTTTATACACTTCATGGAAACAGTCATTGAAAATCTTCAAAATAAGATTTTCAAGATGAAACTCCTCAAAATAAGAAGACTGAATGAAATAAGCTAAGAGCAAATAAGTTTCCTTTTTTTATTCTAAAATCAACTTTCTAACAGAAAAGAAAATCTTCTATTAATGCTAAGAATAAAATGAATACTGCTAATGAAAGCTATTACTGTATTTTAAGGTCTATCTAGTTAGGTATACTAATGCCCAAATCTCATCTCCAATTCAGAAATACATTGTACTAATAACTGAATTTGTAACTATCAGACATCAATTCACTAGTCTTACTTGCATTACCAGTATATTGTAAAGTGGAGCAGTCAGCGGCCCAACTGAAATCTTCAGTTGCACAGAATCTCAGCATCACTTATTATTTAGCTATAATTTTCTATATGTATTTGTTGATAATACAGAATTTCTACTCTTAAATGTAAACAGTCATGATTCACTGCTGAATTCTCTAAGAAATTTAGAGAAGACCTAATGCCAATACTTCTCAAACTCTTTAATGAAATTTAAAGGGAATACTCCCAAACTCATTCCTAGAAGCAAGCATTACCCTGATACCAAAACCAGAGAAGAATCCAACCAAAAAAGAGAACTACAGGCCAATCTCACTGATGAACATAGACACAAAAAACCTCAATAAGATACTGGCAAACAGGGCTGGTGAGATGGCTCAGTGGCACGGGCACCTGCTGGCATGCGAGGTCCTGAGGTCGACCCCCGGTACCCACAAAAAAAAAAAAAAAAAAAAAAAAAAAGATACTGGCAAACAGAATGCAGCGAATCATCACGAAGATTATACATATGACCAAGTAGAATTCATCACAGGGATGCAGGGATAGTTCAACATATATGAATCAATAAATGTAATATACCATATCAACAGAGCAAGACAAAAATCACACTATCATCTCAACAGACGCAGAAAAAGCATTTGACAAAGTCCAACACCCATTCATGATTAAAAACCCTACAGAAAATTGGAATACATGGTTTTAATCTCAATCTTATAAAAGCCTTCTCTGACAAACCAACAACCAACATCATACTAAATGGACAAAAACTGAAAGCTTTTACTCTAAAATCAGAAACAAGACAAGAGTGTCCACTGTCACCACTCTTACTCAATATACTTCTGGAAACATGAGCCAGAGCAATTAGACAAGAGAAAGAAATAAGAGGAATAACAATAGGAAAGGAAGAAGTTTAATTATTATTATTTGTGGAGGACATGATACTCTACATAGAAGACCCCAAAAACTCCACCAAAAGACTTCTAGATTTAATAATCAAATTCAGTCGCACAGCTAGATACAACGCCAACACTGAAAAATTAATAGCCTTCCTGTACATGAATAACAAACTCACTGAGAGAGAAATTAGGGAAACAACGCTTTTCACAATAGCACCCATAAAAATGAAATACCTAGGAAACAATTTAATGAAGAAAGTAAAAGACCTTGAAAATTACAGTATTAAAAACTACACTGAAAACTACAGTATTCTGAAAAAAGAGATTGAAGAGGATATCAGAAAATGGAAATATATCCCTTGTTCTTGTGTAGAAGAACCAATATAGTGAAAATGGTCATACTTCCAAAACTGTTAATACAGATTTAGTACAATTCCAATCAAAATTCCAACAGCATTTCTCGCAGAATTAGAGAAAACAATCCTAAAATTCATTTGGAACCAGAAGAGACCTAGAATAGCAAAAAGCATTTTGGGCCACACAGGCAAGGCAGGGGGCATCACAATCCCTGACTTGAATTTATGTTACAAAGCTACTGTGGCAAAAAAAAACAGACCCGGGGATCAATGGAACAGATCAGAAGATGCAGAAACAACTCCAGACATGCTCAGCCACCTTATCTTTGACAAAGGGGCCAAACAAGTTCACTGGAAGAAAGATAGCCTCTTTAATAAATGATGCTGGTAAAACTGGCTTTCCACATGCCAAAGACTAAAACTAGACCCATGTGTATCACCATGCACTAAACCAAAATCAAAATGGATCAAAAATCTAAATATGAAAACAGAAACACTGGAAGAGAAAACAGGTAGAACTCCTGAAGATGTAAGTGTAGGCAAAGACTTTATGAACAAAACCTCTATCGCACTGGAAGTACTACAAAGAATCAACAACTGGGATCTCATCTTATTAAAAAGCTTTTGTATAGCAAAAGAAACCACCAACAGAGTGAAAAGACAACCCACAGAGTGTGGAAAATTTTTGCCAATTATTCCCCACACAAAGGACTGATATCTAGAACATATAAAGAACTGGAAAAAAA
Source organism: Erethizon dorsatum (assembly GCA_028451465.1). Taxonomy (NCBI): domain Eukaryota; kingdom Metazoa; phylum Chordata; class Mammalia; order Rodentia; family Erethizontidae; genus Erethizon; species Erethizon dorsatum. The sequence continues at coordinate 49,754,102 of CM051837.1, read as the reverse complement.
AAAAAAAAAAATCAGACCACCCCCCCCCCCAATTTAAAGACCCAATCCAAAAATAGGCATCTGAGATGAATACATGTTTCTCAGATGAAGAAGTACAAACAGCAAATAAATATATGAAGAAATGTTCTACACCACTGGTCATTCAAGAGATGCAAATTAAAACAATGCTGAGATTCCATCTCACCCCAGAAAGAATGGCTATTATCAAGAAATTAACCAATAACAAATGCTGGTGGGGCTGTGGGGAAAAAGGAACCCTTCCCCACTGTTGATGGGAGTGCTGACTGGTGCAACCACTATGGAAATCATTGTGGAGATTCCTCAAAAAACTAAAAGTGGAGGTCCCATTCAACCTAGCTATTCCCCTTCTTGGTATCTTTCTGAAGAATTAAAAGCGTCATACCACAGTGATATATGTGCACCCATGTTTATAGCAACACAGTTTCTAATAGCTAAATCTTGGAAACAACCCAAATGCCCAACAATCAATGAGTAGATAAAAAAGATGTTTGTTTGTTTACAATGGCCATAAAGAAGGCGAAAGCTGAGACATTTATAGCTAAATGGATGGACCTTGAGACCATACTAAGTGAAATAAATTGGACACATGTGCAAAAAATCACATTGTCTCTCTGGTATGAGAAACTGAAAGTGTAAATAAGAACCCAAATGTATAACAGAAATTGTTGAAAAGGAAAGGGAAACTAGGGAGGGGGGAGGGGGAAAAGAAGGAAGGGAAAAGAAGAAAAAGAGAAAAAGAGAAAATGAAACAAAGCTTTGTAAATAAGGGGAAGAGGGGTTAAAGGGAAGAAAGGGGAATGGAAAAAAAAAGGAATAAATATATATACAGGTACAAATTCCCTATTATGAATGTGATCATTATGTATATTTAAACTGTACCAATAAACTTTAAGTAATGTATACAGTCATACTCATAAAGAATATAAATTAGGAAATGTTCCCATTTTGAGTTCCCTCTGAAAAAAAGTTCCCTCTAAGTGGTTCTTTTAGCTATCAAATTCTGTAACTTTCCATACTAATAGGAGAATCAAGTAGCTAAATCCTTGAGTTTCACTGAAATCAGTGGTAAGTTTCTAAGAAATAATCATAAACACTGAGTGTTTTAATACATTGCACTTTCAAGAAGTGCACAGAGGGCCGGTGATATAGCTCAGCGGCATAAGCGCCTGCCAGGCAAGTGCGAGGTCCTAAATTCGACTCCCAGTACCCAAATATTAAAAAAAAAAAAAAAAAAAGAAGTGCATAAAGTAGCTGGGCGTGGTGGTGCATGCCTGTAGTCCCAGCACTCGGAGGCTGAGGCAGGAGGATTGCTGCAAGTTCAAGGCCAGCCTGTGCTACAAAGTGAAACACTGTCTGAAAAAGACAAAAAAAAAAAAAAAAAAAAAAAAAAAAAAAAAAAGAAGTGCATAGAGTATAAAGATTGAACACATTTCTGCAAATAGATGGGTAACAGAATATAGAATATAAAAACAATGTGCTCTATTGAAAAACTTTTCGCTAATTACCTATTTAATATCTTCAAGTCTTGATTACACAAGCATAAAGTAGTAATTAAAAACATGCAACCAGGGCCGGTGAGATGGCTCAGCGGCTTAAGCGCCTGCCTGGCAAGCGCAAGGGCCCGAGTTCGACTCCCGGAACCCACATACGAAAAAGGGGCCGGTGATATCACTCAGCAGCACAGGCGCCTGCTGGCACGCGAGGTCCTGAGGTCGAATCCCCGGTACCCACAAAAAAACAAAAAACAAAAAAACAAAAAACAAACATGCAACTTTCCTATCTTGCCTCAGACAGTTATAAGTACACAATGAAGTGATATACAAAAGTGTAATAGTTTTCAAGTGTTCAAATCTGGTAAGCTATTACAAAAGTGACAATTACCCTAAGCAGGAATGAAAACTATTTCTCTAAGAACTCTCAGGACTGAGGAAAGACCTTAGTGGTGCAGAGTGCTTGTCTAGCATGCTTGAGGCCCTGGCTTCAATTTCCAGTACTTTAAAAAAAAAAAAAAGGGCCGGTGAGACGGCTCAGCGGCTTAAGCGCCTGCCTTGCAAGCGCGAAGGCCCGAGTTCGACTCCCGGAACCCACATATGAAAAAGGGGCTGGTGATATCGCTCAGCGGCACGGGCGCCTGCTGGCGCGCGAGGTCCTGAGGTCGTCCCCCCGGTACCCAAAAAAAAAAAAAAAAAAAAAAAAAAAAAAAGGAGCAAGAGAGAGGGAAAGAAAGCAAGAGAGAGGAAAAGAAAAGAAAAATGAAAAGAAAGCTCTACTTAAAGTAAAACTCCAGGTCAAAGGATATGATGTAATACATAAACTTCCAGTTTATATATTATATTAAAATTTGAGATGGGCGTGGTGACGTACACCTGTAATCCCAGCAGTTAGGAGGCTGAAGCAGGAGGATGCCAGTAAATTCATGACCAGCCTAGGCTACATAGTGAGTTCAAGGCCAGCCTGAACTACACAGCAAGAACCTGACTCAAAAAAAAAAAAAAAAAAAAAAAAAAGAAAGAAAGAAAAAGGAAACTTGATCATAGTTTGATTTTGAAAATGTTTCAAAAGTTTAATAACACAGTATATTTATTATCTTTAATATCTTCATATGTGGTAAAATTATCACTCTAAATTATACATCACTAAAAATTAAATTATTCCTAATAGCGAATTATGCCTATCACAAGCTTTATCTTCTTTCTCATCAGGAGGTGAGAAGTTTATGCCAGTTTCTCCTGTTGGAGTAAAAATTAGCTTTTGCTAGGAAAAAGCCCCTAATCTCAATCAGATTTCTCTTACCCTATCTTGGTTATTTCCTATTTTCTTTGGAATTATAACCAATGTATTTGGCTTTGTCAATACAAGTTCTTATTTCACTTTTAGAGTCCCCTAAAGATTCAAACAGGCTTTTACTTTTCACTCACTATAGCTACGAGAGGAGTTATAGAACATTTCTAATTCTAAAACATATAAAATCATATTTAATAAAAATGCATAGTTTGGGAACCAGGGATATAGCTTAGCAGCACAGCACCTGCCTGGCAAGCGCAAGGTCCTGAGTTTGATCCCTGGTACTTACTTACTAAATAAATAATTAAATGAATAAAAATACATAGTTTGGAGACCAAAATAGTTTTTTCTTTGTGCAGTACTGGAGGTTGAACCCAGCAACTTGTACTGAGCTATATCCCCAACCCTTTTTTGAGACAGGGTCTTTTCAAAGTCACCAATTACCCAGGATGGACTGGAATTGTAATCCTGCTTCAGCCTCCCAGAAAATGAGATTATAGTTGTGTGCCACACCCAGCTATCGAAATAACAGTTTTGAATATTTCTAATTTTCCATGATCTTTATTTATCACAGTCCTTGTATGTTTTAGTTGTTTTTGCTTCATGGTTTATTTTTATAGATGTTGACTGATAATGAAAAACAAATACAAAAACATTTACATTTGTTTCTAAAATACTAACTTTTTTTTTTTTTTTTTTGTGGGTACTGGGGGTCGAACTCAGGACCTCATGTGCCAGTAGGTGCCCATGCTGTTGAGCGATATCACCGGCCCTTTTTTCATATGTGGGTACTGGGAGTCGAACTCAGTACCTCGCACTTGCCAGGCAGGCACTTATGCCGCTGAGCTATATCACCAGCCCAATACTAATGTTTCTAAATGTCTAAGAAATATCAAATATACAACTTCCAAATACTGAATGCTAAAATTTCTATTACCTTCACAAATGTGTTGGTTAGGTTTCATACACTAACAGCAAAACAAAAAAAGCAGCCAGTTTTACCAACTAAGAATTATAAATGAAAGGCTGCAGAATTTTATGAATATGAACTTTTTCATGTTTATAATAGTCACAAAAAAAATATATATATACACACAATAAACAATATTTTAAAAAATCAGAACCATATAATTGAGGGTTTAAGAATCAATGGAAAAAAAAACTGACACCAAAACTACGGCAGATTGTTACCTGGCACTTCATTGCATGCATTTCTGTTAGACTGGTGTAGTATTCTCCTAGCATGTGCTGTAGGAAAGGGCAGACATAAGGATGAACATAGAAGGTGTATGAATAGTAAAGACAGGGTCTATAATATGAATAAGTGAAGAAAAAAAGAAATAAGCAAATTTTTAAGAAATTGTTTGCCTGAAATAAAATATCACAAGTAAAATGTTATGTTCTATTTAAAAATAATCTCATTAGGGAGAATCTCAAAAGGTTTGCTAGAATCTTACATACTGTGACTGATGATGACCATCATAATAAACTTTTACTAGTTTTTTGAAGATACACATCAAAGTAAATCATGTACAGCTCCAGTGGGAGAAGAGAACTGCTTAGTTCAATACTAGCAATAATCCATGCTACACTCTAATAATCACATATTACAAGTAGAGTAACAAATATTAGTACATGGTATAAAGAATTTACACAACGGCTAAACATTCTGACATACCATGACTATCAATTATTTAAGTAATGATACTCAAATTACTAAGCCTTTAACAATTTAGTGCCCTTGCCCAACTGTTTATGATATCAATGTTTGGTAAAGACAAAAGAGATGAAAATTACAAAATTTTGCTAAAAATCTAGGTCTAAGACAACAGAACTCTTATTTTTGCCCAAAGAATCCTGGACTTAATAGTTCAAACTTCACCCAGGAGTGGTGGTGTATGCCTATAGTTCTAGCACTCTAGGAGGCTGAGGCAGAAGCTTGCCAATTTCTAGCCCAGACGGGGCAATTTAGTGGGACCTTGTCTCCAATCAATACAGGTACTGGGGACGTAACTCAGTGCAAAGGCCCTGGGTTCGATCCCCAGTGATACACACACACATACACACAGAGTTCAAAATTCAGGGCTACTATTTCCTAGCAATATGAGCTTGAGGAAGTCATTTTAAAATACAAACAAGTGTGATTTCAAAATACAAATAAGTGTCATATTTCTGTTCTGACTACAAAAGTATTAAGTACTCAAAAGTTTTAGAAAACATAGATGAATTTTAAAATGATAAAACTACTATTAAATTACTGGTGCATTTTCTTCTGGCCTTTTTTCATTTATCATTTTGTTTATAAATAGTTAGAATCATACTGTTCAGACAACACTAAATCCTGACTTTTTCCCTTTACTTCTGTTCCCTTAGGATGAATTCCAGCAACAACAATTACTGAGTTAAAGCAATGATTTTCGAACCTTTCCCAGAAAGTTGTACCAATTTATACTAATAGCACTGTACAAGTGCTTGGAAAAAAATCGAGGTAACCTCTCTGACTATGATTCTTCCTCTGAAAATGGAAATAAAACCAACTCAGCATTATAAGGCTACAATGAGATGTGTACATAATTTCCTTAATAATAAATTAAAATACATTAATTTTGAAAAATTATAAATAATAAAGCACAATACTATCATTTTCACTATGGGTCTTATCAATGAGACTGTCTCTATAGTTACTGATTCCCTCTCCATACTTCCTTGAGATTTCTTTATAAACCAGGAAAGTATTAGTACTTACACTAAAACAATGGCAAATATATGACTCCATGAGTCAATAAATACTTAATGAGAGCCTACCATATATCAAGTATTACCCTGACATTTAAAAGAGAAATATGAGAAAGTATTATCAGTTGCCAAGGGACTCAAAAGGATGACACAGACACTTAAATAAGTAAATGCTATATAATGTGATGAAGGCAAAAGTAGGTTTACACAGGCTCCAGTGGAAACAAAAAGGAAAAAAAGAGCTATTCTGGTTTGGATTCAGATAAAATTTCAGGGTTTCAGAACTAAAATTTTATGTGACTAGCAGTAAAAAGAGCAAAAAAAGGACTTAAGATAAAAAAGACAACTGGTGAGGTGAAAACAAGACAGCTACTGGAAAACTTCAATGCCACTGAAAGAATAAGGTAGAGTGGTGAGAAACAAGCCTGGAGAGCCAAGAAAGAACCAAGTTCCTCATGGCGATGTGTGTTACATCAAGGAATTCACGCTTTATCCAACAGGGATGGTAAAGCCGAAAGTTGTAAGCAGTATAATACGATTTCATACCAAATTCTTATTTAGATAAGAGTCTCAGGATTTAAATTAGGAGTTCCACATTAATGTCAACTATTGTTTGTTTCTTTAGAAACAGTTTTAGTAAAATGTCAAAAACTAGTATCGCAACAAAAAATATTTCCAGTTTATATTTTTTGATACCAAGGAATGTGTACTGTAATCTCTACTCTAAAACCTCACACATCACATGACAGAAGTATATTGACTCAGTTTTAAAAACTGCTTTAATACAGCTTTTCAAATCTAAAACCTCTTTAAATAAAAAAAAAAAAAGAAAGAACATACCTGAAGATATTTCTGTAGACCTACTATATTTTATTATTTTTTCCAGCTGCTCATGATTCTTTCTGCTGAATACTTTTGCTTGAACAGGCTCTTCAGTCTGGGCTGAATGTGTGTTCCTACTTTTGCAAGGTTCACATGTACTAGACATACTGGCACTTTCATATCCTTGAGTAAAAAAAGTGACAACTGTTATCAGTTGCTGCTAACTCAAAGTGAAAGGGAAACTGATTTCCATAGTGAAATAGTGCAAACAACTCACTTTAGAATGCTATGAAGGCCTGGTATAAATAGAATACAAAACAGCAAATTACACATCTTGGAGATATGTTTGCAGTAACTCTAGAACCACAGGCTAAAAGTGATACATTCTATCACTTTACTACCTTGATAAATATCTTTGTGAATATATCTCAATTCTAACTACAAAATAGGGCAAATCTTATATGATCCAAATTCTCTACCAGACTCCAACTTAACAATTTTTCAATATTAGCAAACAACAGAAAATGACATCTAATCTATAAATACCCATAATAAAGAGTAATGGGCATTAGTCAAATACAGCTGGTCCCACTCACCCATACATATATTTTAGCAAATTTTCCCTCTAAAATTTTTTTCACCTGACACTTATTTTCCTATACAGGAATTCTACTCTTTTTGTTCTACATGGATAGCTGGTATTATGGCTTGCACGTAGATGTCCCCCCAAAGCCTCATGCCATATAGGTGAGGCTTTTCAGAGGTGGCTGAATCTAGGGTGTGTGATGCTGTGATTAAGGGTGTGTGATTATTAAATTAGTCCGTTGATTGTTTGGCATAGTTTGGGGTGTGGATAAAGGGAGGGCCCACTCTGGGTGTGAGTGCTACCTGCCCTAAGGGTAGCCTGAATAAAATATAAGCAATAAAATGAGAGCTGCTGCTGTCATCACTTGCTGCTTGTTACTTCACTGCCTTGCTGCTCTGTGGCCTTCTGCCCACCATGAACTGTTTCTCTTCTGTGAAGCCCTTCTGCCATGCCACCTTGGTTTGGAGCTAGCTATGGACTGAAACCTCTACAAACTGTGAGCCAAATAAACCTTTCCTCCTTTAACTTTGGGTGTCAAGTATTTTGTTTCAGCAATGAGAAAAGTAACTAAGACAGTATCTATCATCTTCCCATAGAGTTAAAATGCACACTGGAGGGCCGGTGAGATAGCTCAGTGGCAGAAGCACCTGCCTGGCAAGAGCAAGGGCCCAAGTTCGACTCCCAGAACCCACGTACGAGAAAAGGGCCGGTGATATCGCTCAGCGGCACAGGCACCTGCTGGTGCGCGAGGTCCTGAGGTTGACCCCTGGTACCCCCCCCAAAAAAATGCACACTGGTTAATAAACTAAATCCTCATATTTACTGGGTTTTATTTTTGGACAATAGAGTTTTACTTTTGGACATTCTACATTCTAACTGGTCAACTTATTTATTCAAAAACAAAAACAACCACATACTTACTTATCTAGTCCAGAGCCATTTTCATTCAGCTAATGAAGTTATACAGTAGCCTAATCATCTGTTAAGGCAAGTCCTACTTAGCTTCTCTGTTTCTGGAGTATTCTTAGATATTTACCTTTATAAGCTTTGAGAGGCTTTTTTTTCCAATTTCAGAAACAATCAAAATGCCATCAAATTAAAGATATCTGGAGGGGACTGGTACTTCATAATTTTATCCATTTCCATTTTAGAACATGGCTATGTTCTCACATTTGTTCAATCATTTTTCATGTTCAAAAATATTTTATATTTTCTATAAACCTAGTATTTTCCCTGTACAGATATTTATACACTTAACCAGCCTTGTTAACTCTAGTATTTTCCAGTGTTTCTTGGACTCTCTTAATATATAAAAATACCATAAAAAATACATAAAATTTATTTTCCAGTTTTTCTAATACCTACTCCAATTATTTAATTTCTGATCATAATACTTTCTAAACAATGCTAAAAAATAGTGGTAAAGAGGGCAACACTTGTTAAGTTCCCAATTTTGACAGAAATGTCTTTGGAGTGATGTTTGTGACTGGCTTTAGCTAAGCCTTTATTATATTTAAATGATTGCTTTTTTCTTTTTCTTTGAGACAAGGTGTTGCTATGTAGTCTAGACTTGCCTTGAACTTGTGATCTTTCTCCCTCAGCCTCCCAAGTGCTGCGATTACAGGCCTGGGCTGATATACCCAACTTAAACAATTGCTTTCTTATGGCTGTTTTACTTAGAATTTTTATTAGGGATTGCCAAATTTCATCCAATCTATTATTATAACTTTTACCGTTTTAATTTGATATAATAAATTATGTTCACAGATTTCCTAGTAAGGAAACATGACTACATTTCTGATATTAACCTGAGTAATAGCTGTCCAATAATTTTTTTTCAATATTCTTTTGATACACTGTATTAGTGAGATTGGCCTACTGTTTTCTTTACTAAAATATTACCTCTCCTCTTTAACTTTCCTACATAAAGATAACTATTCTGAATCGTAAGTTGTTTTCTATGGCTTTTCTCAGATCAGATGTAACAAATCTTTTCTTCCTGACAGGTAAAGAAAAGGTCTCTTGGCTAGGCACAGAATTTTTAAGTTGTAATTCTTTTTTTGACTGTGTCCAAGTTATTTTACTTTCTTCTACGTCTTTGTACTTGTATAAAAAATATTACCTAATGTCACTTTGGTGTGGTTTTTTTTTTTGTATGTAACTTGTTCTTTTATGCATTTAGTTTACTGCTTCTCCACCTGTTCTTTTTTCCTTCTTTCCTTGTATATCAGATCTCTTAAGCCTCCAATCCTTTCCTCTTAATTTTATCTCAGTACTTTTTGTTCTGTGTAACAATGCTCCCCGCTTGATTTTCTAGTCAAATTCGGGATTTAGTAGTACCCATCCTCTTTTCAAATAATCTAAACACTGTCATTTTCTTTTTTTTTTTAGTTTTAAAGAATTTATGTTACGACTCTATTTCCTTCAGTAATTCTGTCTTTCACTAGGTTTTGCCTGTTTTAGTGGTCTGCGTCTGTTTTCTCTCTGATTGCTAGTAGTTCTCTTTTATATGCACTTTTATATTCACTGACTTAGTCATGACTCTTAGGTACCCTTAAGGCTACAACCAAATGTTGTATATTTAATGGTAGCATACTCAAAGTGCAGGGCAGGCTCTTCCCTATGGCCAAGCAACATTCTGGCTAGGAAGATGTCAGTGTACCATCAAAACAGTAAGTTTCTTTATGCCTCAGTGTCCTCGGTTGGAAAGGGTAATGCTCTTCCACCTGCCAGGTTGGAGAGGACTGTCATACAGCTATTCAGTAAGTACATCTCAGCCCATTAGGACCTTAAAGCAGCAAAAGATTGCTACTCTGGGAGGTGAGAATATGGGCAAAGAGTGAGGGGTTACACTGGTCTTCTCTGACACAGCCTTCTCCCTGGAGCTCTGATCTTGCCACGGATATAACGAAAGAGCCAGCAAAACCTAAAGTTTTATTCCTTATGTCCTCCAGTCATAGCTGCTGCTCTGATATCAAATAAATTCCTAAGATACTGTGTTGTCTCCATAACATCCTATCTGGATTCAACATTCCCTTTTTATTTCTAAGGCCATCATTCAAGACTATTCAAGGATTCCATTATCTCAAATTTACTTTCCTGGTTTCTTTGCTGGTCTCTTGGGCTGAAGTCTAGCCACTCCCATCCACTCTGCAAGAAACTTACTGGAAAAAGAACCTTCATGATTATGATAGTCACATAAAACAGGTCCAAAAATAAAGGTTACAACTGCTGAAATTATTATGTTAAAAGACATAACTGGAAGTACTGTTGGTAGTGTCATTTAATTAACAGTATATAATGCACTGAAGAAGAACATTTAAGTATGTCATTCTAATGTGAACATTTATATAAATGAAATTAAGTTTTTGACTACTATTACTGAATCACATATAAAGTACTGAATGATTTCAATCAAAGTTAAAATATAGGTTATGTGGCATATACAAAATTCTATGCAGAGAACCCCAGTAGGCACTATAAAAAAGGTGAACAACTAAAACCGTGAGAAGCATGCTATAATTAAGATGCTATGAGAAGGGGAGAGACTATGGTTTTATATACAAGTTTCAAGCTTAATACATCAAGGACTAGTTCTCCAAAGATAAGGCATTAATAATACGTGATGCTCATTACTCTAAGGATGTTCTCTTCTATCCTACTTTATCACTTTCCCTTATCCCCATTCTGTTTTTCTCAGCATGAGTAGCTAACATACAAGGAAATAACTAATACTTCTACTTGTGCCTCCATTGAAGGGAAATGGCTCAGCCACAGCATCCTAGAGACCTTACACATGTTCAAAGAGGCCAGAGGTAAGGACTGAACCATTGCTGAATCTCAGTCTTGGCAGAAGGCCTATGACTCTCCTGAACATACAGCTGTTTTGCAGCCATTTTCCATTTGCTTCCCTTTCCCTGGGAGGCTGCCAGGAGATAATTTCTCATCTTCTCTACGTTCTGAGGAAACGACACCTTTCTGTCTCACTTCTGGGTATACATCTGCAGAATATAAAATGGCTTAGCTGCAGTTTAGCTCTGACTCCTCAGTAGCAGGACAGCCCACAACTCATCTTGCAATTGTCACCTAGGCCTTTATTTCAGTGTTGCTCTCTTCAAGTGAGATAAGGGGAACAGAGCTAGTTCCTTTGGCTACTCTGCCTTTCTCCGCCTATGTAAATAATAAGCTGGATTTTAAAAGTGTTCTATTCCACCCTGCTTTTTTTCTTTCTTAACCAGCCAAAATCTGTCAGGCTTTTCCCTGTCTAGTGTTTTCTAACCATATCATGTCAGACTTTATTAGTGAGTACCAGGAGAGGGAAGAACTAATGAAAGATTCAAGAATAGTTAGAAATCAGTAAGTCAGAAACTCAGCCCATTAACAACTCTATCCAATTTTCCAAGAAAAGAATGAAGATCTAGACTATGCTAGTCTAATAAATTTGGGACATTATAACTAGCTGTCCTATGGTTTTATCTCTAAGAGAGAAATTTGAGTACCACTCCTGGTCTATGTGTCATATCTTTTTTCCTTTCCCAATTCTTCTTATTACACTTCTTCCCAACTCTATACTTTTCTTATTGTTACAACTTGGAATACTTTCCAGTATTATCTCTCCTCATCTCCGTTTACTACTTCCTTTATGATACAATAAACATCCTTTTTTTCTAACAAATCTTAGCTATTCCTATCCCACAAAGAAAATAAAAATAATATAAATCAGTTGTCTAGTTCAGCACTTCTGAGGCTTTCATGCGTGCATCTTCACATAAAACATGGAATTTTGGTAAAATGCACATTTAAAAGACTGTATACTGATTCAGTTCATGGCAGGCACAACAGTGTGCGTTTCTAACAAGGTCCAGATGAAGCCAATACTGGGTGTCCACGGTTCACATTCTGAATCACAAGGGTTTAGCTAACTAACTTGATTCTGCCATATATTAGCTTGACTTTGCCCCATATGTCATTTGATTCTGCTAGCAAGTCTTATTTTTGTGTGTATGCCATAAAGTGAGGCTCTCACTAATACATGGTCTTACGTGCCTGTTTAACAAACGTGGATGTATTATTTTGGCACATATTCTTAAATATGAAGGAAAAGAACTAAAAAATCATAATGTCAACTTTTGCCATAAAGTAAAAAAGCTGAATTGTATGAGGTATGATCAAAATACATGGTGAATGTTTAAGTTTTTAAAAACTATTACGGTAAAAGAATTGATTCAAACATTTACCTTTCATGGTCATTTTGACTTTGGGGAAAAGCCAGATATTGCATGGTGCCAGATTCAGTATATAAGGAGGATGAGGACACACTGCAATGTTTTTATAAGCTGGCCTTCCCACTGGACGGCTCTCGACAGCAGTGTTCCCTGTATTTTTAAGATCACACCTCACCTTGGAAATATACTCATGAAAGAGGATGTCCAGAGCTGCTTCAGAAAGTGGCAAGAATGGTTAGTATGTTTGAAGTAAGGGGAAGTATTTTGAGGGAGATTAATAGTAATGCGGCTTTTACTGTAATAAACTTTTAAAAATTTAAACATTCACCATATTTTTCAATCGCATCCCATATATAAGAAACAGTAATTCCCCATAATAAAGATGCTTCAAAAAAACCCACAAACGTCAATATTTCAAGGCTTTGGTAGACAGAACCATTAACTGGCTAACACCTGGCTACTTGAAGTGTGGTCCACACACCAAAATTGGCAAAATACAAGTCTGTTAGAAATGCAGACTCTCAGGTCCCTCTCAGACCAACTAAATTAGAATTTGCACTTAAGACAGCATTCCCAAGTCTTGTATGAAATGTTGAAGTTTAAGAAGCACTGCCCCAGCACGATCAAATGCTGTAGTTCTGTGGTGGCAAACTTATGACATGCGTGAAAAGGTTTGCAATCACTGCTCTAGTTGAGTAAGAGAATGTTGGAAGAAAAAGTATTAGCTTTCTTATTCATATGTCAAAAAACATTTTTATGGGGCAAGACACCAGGGGATAAACAATTATATGAGTACACAAAGGAATCTCTCAAAATGGCCATTACTGACTTAAATATTTTCTGGTAGTACTAACAGTAATCTTGGGAAAAGCATAATAGTTGTGGGGATAGTTTCAAAACAATGGTTACTAGATAAATCACTTCCTCTCAAACTTTTATAATTTTTATAACTTTATAACTTTTATAAAATTATTTCAAGAATGGTGGTGATGGTGTTAATAAAAATTGTTATTCCTGTTCGAATTTGCCGTGTAATTATCAGATTCTTAACATGTGGAAAGGGGTAGGAACCAAGGTCTGCAAGAACACGTAAATTAAAAAAAAAAAAGTACAAGCATCTAAAGTTTTCATTTGATTTTTAGAAAGGGTTCCATCACTCAAAAAGAGTTAAGATAGGGGCTGGGGAAATAGCTCAGTGGCACGGCACCTGCCTGGCAAATGCGAGGTCCTAAGTTTGATTCCGGTTCCCCCCACCAAAAAAAAAAAAGTTAGGACAAATGCTGATAAACTTTATGTGTGTGTGTGTGTGTGTGTGTGTGTGTGTGTGTGTGTGTGTGTGTAACTGGGGGAAGGGGTGTGCTCAGGATTGAACCTAGGGTTCATACAGCTAGGTAAGCACTCCATTACTGAGCTATATCCCCAGCTCCCCCCACCCCCTTTTTAAAAATTAAATTTGGAGACAGGATCTCACTAAGCCTAAGATGTTCAGGCTGGTCTCAGCCTCCCAAGTAGCTGGGATTACAGGTATGTACCACCATACCCAGTTTACATATGTATTTTCCTACTACTGGTTTCCTAGGGCCTTTACTGTATCTGTATGTTTTGTGAACTTGCAAGAAAGGGAGTCAGCAGTGTGCAGTGGTTTTTCAAACATTCTTGATTTAAAAGCTTAGAATTGGGCCGGTGATATGGCTCAGCAGCATAAGCGCCTGCCTGGCAAGCGCGAGGTCCTGAGTTTGACTCCCAGAAACCCACATAAAGGGAAAAAAAGGGGCCGGTGATATTGCTCAGTGGCACAAGCGCTTGCCTGGCAAGCGCAAGGTCCAGAGGTCAACTCCCGGTACCCACATTAAAAAAAAAAAAAAAAAAAAAAAGCTTAGAATTCTTTGTTAAGTACCAAACACTATTTCCTCAAACTAAGAGCAACCTCGAGGCCACAGCCAAAAAGTAGACCTTGCAAAACTAAGTAAGTATCCTTTAGCTATAATATTCCAGATTTTAGTTAAAAGAACTATTTTAACTGAGTTAAAATAGTTTTAAATGAATTCTTCAAAAAAAAAAAATCATAGAAAACCTATTTTTAAAAGAGGTTATGTGTAGTACCACTATAAAAATAACTTTCACATGATACTCAAAATCAACATTCAGTAAAATATGGGGTCAGCTCCAGAAGGACCAAAAGCAAGCCTGTTTTAAAGGTGATTTCATTTTAAGGTGATATTCAAAAACTGTAAGGCATTGAGGAGCCCACATTTCTTTAAATCAGTCAATTAAGAATCTAAGAAGTCATGACTAAAGAGTTGGATGCAGGACCAAATATAACATTAAAAGAGAGAAATAGGCATCATGGCAATTTTTCAGTAACCTACAAAAATGAGAAAATGTCTTCTGAGTTCACAGTAATTATGTACATATATATGTAAGTATATAAAACATAAACCCACCGTCCCCCAAAAAGAGAAAAGGAAAACATAAGAACCTTCAAGAAGCAAAAAGGTCATGTTTTAAAATATTTATATTAAATGCTACTTGAAATATTTTTTATTTTTTTAAAAAAGTAGAAAGGCAACTAAAAATGTCTGATGAAGTATGCCTGGCACAGTGCCTGCCCATCTAGCAATACTGACATTAAGTGTCAACATGCCAGAAGAAAGTTACCAATATTTACGTTAAACAACATTCAACAAATTTCAATACTTACCACCATTTTTAACTCTGCTTTTCAGCTGAACAGAATTTCTCTTCTTATTCTTTGATTTGGGAGTTTTGTCTTTAGATGCCAGGTTGGCTTGTGTGGATGCTTTTCTTGTCTTGAACGTTTTAGTTACTGTTGTTGGATCCACTGGATCAGGGATACTGCTAAAGCTTTCTAATGATTCTTCATCAAACTGGCGTCTTCTCCTGCTTGTATCTAACTGATTTTTGCGATTACTATTTGTAGTTTTCTCTACTGACACTGCAAATCCAGTCTTGATAAATGGTTTTTCTATGTCTCCTTCTTGGTCATATAACCATGGTGTCCTACTGTTTTCTACTTCCTCTTCAGGCAATTTCTGATTCCTTACCAATGAAAACAAGTTTTTAGAAATTAATTATAAATTTATTTGCTGAAAATTCCAAATATACTTATTGCTTACTAAGGAGTACATTTAGGTAAATAAAATCATCAACCTATAAGAATGTTTTCGCAAGAATATGCATTAAATGTGCAAATAAGTACATACTGCAAATTACTTTAAACTAATTTTGGACTCTTAATAAAACCTTTTTACTGGCAAAAATTCTAAATCAAACACCTAAGCTTTATGATGGGAAGAGTGGGAAAGAAAAAACAAGAGATGGGACACAAAAAGAAAAATGAGTTGGGTGAAGGGCTGCAGAGAGCTGTAGCAAAAGGTCTGGAACAGACATGCAGGTCTTACCTAAAAGAGTTCAAAGAAAACGAGTTTGACTAGAATTTGTGAAAACAATTGGCCACTCAGCTAGTTATTTATTTATTTATTTATTTTATTTATTTGTTTACGTGGGTCCCGGGAGTCAACCTCAGGACCTTGCGCTTGCCAGCAAGCACTTGTGCTGCTGAGCGATATCACTGGCCCTTTTTTTCCTTTATGTGGGTACCGGGAGTTGAACTCAGGACCTCACGCTTGCCAGGCAGGTGCTTATGCTGCTGAGCTATCTCACCGGCCTTAGTTACTTATTTTTATTCAATTGTTTTTTGCAGTACTGGTACTGAACCTAGGGCCTTTGCTCTGAGATACATCCTCAGCCCTTTTTTATTTTGAGAGGGTCTCGCTGAGTCACTACATTGGTCAGGTTGGGCTCCAACTTGAAATCCTTCTGCCTCAGTCTCTCAGAGTACTGGGATTGCACCACTATACCTGGCCTCAGCTAGTAATTAATTTCTCTACTCATTAAGTATAGTTTAGTTCTGTTGGTCTAATGTCACTTCCTAAAGTTTATCTGCTGAAAACTAGCATCCCTTTATATGTAATAGGTATTCACTTGTCATCTAAGTTTGGGGAAAAAAAATTGGCAAAACAAAGTTAAATAGATCTATAGGATTTCTCATCATTTTTAATATGCTAATATGCCTTACTAACATCTTAGAGTGCTAGTAAGCAAGAGGTCAACATGGACGTAGCATGGACAAAAACAGGTATTATAAATAACAGTTTGGGAGACACTTACCTAAAGGGTTAAACTCAAGTGTTAGAAACCTACAGCTTAGAGGGCAAATACAACCTGTTTTTATATGACCTTTGAATCTGGAATGGATTTTATATTCTTAAATGGTTGAAGAAATAATACAGTAGAAAACTGACACACGAAATTACATGAAATTCAAATTTCAGTGCCCACAAATAATGTGCCCACAGCTATATTTGTATGCTAACAGATTGTCGTTGGTTGCTTTTGTGTGAAATGGTGCAGATGAATGGCTAGGACAGACACCTGCCAAGCCTAAAATGTTTATTGCTACTGTGAAAGAAGTTTTCTGACCTTTACTAAGCTAAAGGTTTTATATGACTTGTTATCTCCAATCACTTAATTCAGGGAACCTATGATATTTGAGATTCTGAGATGAGTCTATCTAATATGAGGAAGGTCAAATATCCAAAATAAAATATAGAGATCCATCCTAAAAATGATATAAATACTTAATACAAAATGAGCTATTTTTTACTATCAAGTATATGACATTGATAATAATGAAGTAGTGAACTTCCAGTAGGAAGTCCTATTCACTGAAGCTGTGAATAAATGTTTACTGCTTGTGGAGAGTCATTCACCTATCTTCTCAGTGGAAACTGCACTAAGAACTGTGTTAAGCAGTGATAAACAAACACTTTTATAGGGCAACACAAGATTTAATAGGGAAAAATGGTTAGGACAGCTAATAAAATGAGTCAACAAAGTCAAGGTTAGTCATAAGGTTCCTAAAGGCAACCACAAAGTAGGAATTCTCAGATTTACTTGTTATCAAGTAAAACAAAATCCCCAAAAGTTCATAATTTAACAATTAACAGTGCCAGCCAGGCGTGGTGGTGCACACCTATAATCCCAGCACTCAGGAGGCTGAGGCAGGAGAATTGCCGTGAGTTCAAGGCCAGTCTGGGCTACATAGTGAATTCAAGACCTGGCCTACACAGCGAGACCTTCTCCGCTCACCCCCAAAAAGAGACTATTTAACAATTAACAGTGCCAAATGCTTAATTTAACAGACTGAGATATGCCTAATCACATAGCTAAAAGGAAACATAATAGGAATGATATAAAGGCTTTCAACAGAAAAGCACAGATACTTTCTGTCAGAATATTAGGCTCAATGAACTCTAATTTTTCATCCTTCTAAGAAGTTTTTTTTTCTGAAGTAACAATAACAATGTCATAAAAATTTTACCAGATGGCTATCAAAATAATTTTTTAAATTAACACAATTATTAAAAACATGATTTATGTAGCCATAAAAATGCCTAGAGAACAACTGGCCTGAACCAATCTAACTAGTCTTTTAGGCTGTTTGTGTCAGAAGTGGTCCTTGAGTAATTATCATATTAAACAATAATAAATATTAGAAAATAGAGAACAAAATCCTATGATTTTTTTTTTTTTTTAATGTGGGTACCAGGAGTCGACCTCAGGACCCCTTGTGCCACTGAGCAATATCACGGGCCCCTTTTTTCCTTTATGTGGGTTCTGGGAGTTGAACTCAGGACCTCGCACTTGCCAGGCAGGCACTTATGCCGCTGAGCTATCTCACTGGCCCCTATGATTGATACCGTGTGCCATCAAAACTTCCCAGAAAAGCCAGGCACAGTGGCACACAGTTGTAACCCCAGGGTACCCAAGAGGCTGAGACAGGAGGATTGCAAGTTCAAGGCTAGCCCAGGCAACTTAGTAAGACCCCATCTCAAAATCAAAACAAATAAAAAGGGTTAGGGATGTAGCTCAGTGGTACAGTAGTAAGCCTGAGGCCCTGGGTTCAATCCCTAGTACTGACAAAAAACAGAAGACATCCCAAATATATTTAATAGTATTCAATATTATATTTAAATATCTCTAGAAAGTGATTCTAATTAGAGGGTATGGGCCAGTGAGATGGCTCAGCAGCATAAGCACCTGCCTGGCAAGCGCAAGGGCCCGAGTTCGACTCCCGGAACCCACATACGAAAAAGGGCCGGTGATATCACTCAGCGGCATGGGCACCTGCTGGTGCGTGAGGTCCTGAGGTCAACCTCCGGTACCCACACACACAAAAAATAGTAATAATAATTAGAGGGTATGAGTCAAATAAAAGGACCACCATTTAACAACTATCCTCTACCAGTTAATATTAGTTCCTAGCTTTAAGTCAGTAAACACTTTCAACTTAAAGACAGACATCAAATCAAGGACAAAAGATACCCTATTGGCCTGGTCACATCCAATAAGATGTAAAAGTTTCATATTTTCATTACTGTCAAGCCAAACAATCACAAACATCTTCCCTAATTGTGTTTTCAAATTACATACAATTACATGTAATTACAAAAGGGAGTGTTTTTACAAAAGTAAAAGTTTAGGCAAGTAACATTATGTTCATAATCAAGTACCTTTGCTTTTCTGCTCCAATAGAGGAACTACTTTCAAAAGGTTTTGGAAAAGCCATATATTCTGTTTTCCCCGAAGGATTCTGGACTAACGGCTGCTGCTGTTCAGTGGGTGTAGAAATATTCTGAGAAAAATCTCCAAAATTAGAAGGAAATAAAGGGCTAAAATTCATACCTAAGAAATAAAAGCAATGAAGAACAAATTTTGCATTTAGCCTTAAAATGAAATTACACGTTCTGTTCAAATGTATCAAAACAAAAAATTTAATATACTAATGTTCATTTATTTAATCATTTACAGCCTCACTCAGCCTACTACATTTTAGGCCTTGGTGATACAAAGATGACTAATGATCTTCACCTCCTCATGAACTAGAAGTTATAAATAGCAGTATCTAATATTTATCTAATTAGAGAGTGCCAGACTCTACTGTAGGTACTTCACATGTAACTTCATTTAATGATTCAATTAACAGTGTGAAATTGGTTCTACAGGTATACTCATTTTACTAGTGAGAAAATAGGCTTAGAGGTCAAATATCTAACAAAAAGAGGTGGTTAGATTTCAGGTCTACATGACTCCAAAGCTTATGTTCTTTCTAGTCTAATTAGTAAAGCAGAACATAATTAAGTACTTACCAAAAATGCTATGTATCAGAGGTATTTGCAAAGCGTTACTCTCCAGAAGGGATAAGGAGAGCTTCACAAAATTGAACTAGTGTATGAGGAATTAAAGGTCTTTATATAGGGTTGGCATGGAGTTAAAAGGACCAGCATGTACAGCTTCTCATTTATCACTTAAAAACCAACTCAAGCATGCACAAGGCCCTAAGTTCAATCCCCAGTACCACCAAAACAACCCCAAAAAACAAAAAAACACTTAAGTAACATTTGCTGCCAGTATTAATATTCAAGAACTAAAATGGCTTGTTCAATTTCTTAATGTCACTGTTTTGAAAACACACTGTGCTTTATGGATATTTACAATTCATAAAAGCCCTTAACCTTTCTCTCCTCCATTTCCTGGCAAACACCTTTAACTCCTCCTCTTTCATGATTCACTTCATATAACTGGTCTCTTACTTGCTCTACTTCTATTACGTCTTTTTAATTATTCCTTTTTCTTTATTGCTACTGCCAATGCCTTAAGTCAGGTAATCATTCTTTCTACTATATTTCTGTAAAAGTTTTTTATTCACTAGCTACTCTTAGCTCCTTCTAATTTCTCTTCAACGCTTTTATTAGTATAATCATTCTAAAATATAAATCTCATATTATCCTTCTCAAAGCCCTCCAAGGGCCCTTACGTGCAGTACAGTTTAAGCTTCTTTTGCACATCACAAAAGGCCTCTGCCACTCTTCAGCCACATATTCTTTTCCTGGCTTAGCCCTAAACACTAGTCACACTTACCTCTAAATTCCTGAAGTGAATATTACTTCATTGCTTTGTAACTCTAAGTAGTTCCACTGATTAGAAAGACCTTTCCCTTCTAATCTTTCTGGAAATAAATTACATTCATTCTTTAAATAAAACCTCTTCTGGAAAAATCAAATTTACTCACTCTCCCCCAACTATAGGCAACAGGACCCGTGGCACTGCGTCGTAAGGATTTATTAATATTCTTAGCTTTCTTACTAGACTCTGAATTCCTTCAAGGATTAGTTTAGCTCATCATTTAATCTCAGTAATTTATATAGTGGATGGCACACAATGAGCACAGAAAAAAAGTCTGAATAAAAAGCTAAATGTATTCACGAACAAGATACAGTGCTTCTCCAGAAGCGCTGTCTAGTTTAGTCATCTTCACTCTCAAATGTTTTACATAGTGCCTCTGGACAGCAGCCAAAGGATAGGTTAATTTACTTCCTCTTCATAAACAGTTGAGGGCCAGGGATATAGCTCAGTGGCACAGCGCCTGCCTGGCAAGCACGAGGTGGTCATGAGTTCAATCTCCAGCACCCAATAAATAAATAAATAAATAAATAAATAAATAAATAAATAAATAGTTGAAGCAGATCATTCATAGGCAATTTACTTCATTTTGTTAGCAACAATATCAAGCTTGAATTTTTATTATAAGAAACAATGCAGAGAAGTACGTAACTTTCCTTGCCATTTCCTACCATTCCAAAATAGAATGTTAAAAATCCAAGCAAAAAACAAATAAAATAAAATCTAATAAACTAACCACAACAAAAAATCCATCATACAATGGACAAATTATAATCTAAAACCCCTGCACGTACTTTCCGTTTAGGTATTTAGTCACCTACCTGGTGCAAATGATGAAAAGTTAGTAAACCCAGGTAGATTAAACAAATTTACAGGCTGCGTTGGAAAGCTGAAAGGACAAAATAAACTGGGAGAAGAAGTGTGTGATGTGTTACTGCCTCTTTCCTGGCTTCCAGGTTTTTCTGGGTGCTGATTTTGCTGGCGCATGAGTTCATTCAGCATTTGTTTCAACCTACAAAAATTTAGAAAATTGATAAATTAAAAATCAGTTAAATTATCATCTATAAAAGTATATTCAGAAAGAATACATATATATGCGTACATATATTCCCTTATACATAAAAAATGATCCAATAGCACATTTACTACAACAAATATTTCCTTGCTTTGCTGACTTAATTCACTAATAGTCTTTGGAACAAGACTTGAACTTGGTTCTTTTGTCACATAGCAGATACAATATAACTAAAACTAATTTTTTGTTTATAGCTTTATTATAGTAATAATTTATACACTGTATAATTCATTCAATGTAAGGATATGATTTAATAACACAAAATTTTGCAAACAATATCAATAAGGAACATTATGTAAATCACTGATTATAAAATTCTCAGGTAGTACAGAATGTCTGAATACATAATTTGGCTCTTGCTCTTTTCTAATAGAACATAACTGTAAAACTCTCAATTTTAGTTTCGTACTCACTATACAGTCTCAATACTTCTAAGAAAGTTTACCTCTGAACATTATTCTGTTGCCATGTTAGCTGTGTATAGCACTGGTTCAACTGGTGCATTATGAGGTGTACTTGCGGAGATGCAACATTGCTTGGCATAACACTGTAAGGACCCGTGAGAAGAGTTTGTAGCAAGCAAGACAGAGTCTATTTGAAAGAAAATTTTTGGTAATAGTTACTGGTGAGTTTAGAAAAATTTGTATTGCTTCAAAAATGGTGCAAACAAATGAAAAATTTAGTATTATGGTAAATTTTACCTGTTGGTCTTGCATCAAAGTCTGACAAATGTTAACACTGAAATCCAGTTGTTTCTTTAGCTGATTAATTTGTTCTTGCCACTGTTCTTTCTCTTCTACATAAGAGAGCTCTGACACCCATCGGAGATTTTCTTGCCGTTGCATACTAATATTCTGTTGTCTTGTCTTGGCTAAAGGACGATAATTTCCATCAGCTGAAAAAGGGCGATTGTTCTTCCACCTAACACAAGATTTAAAGCCTTAAGTCATCATATATAGTAATTTATTTTTTAAAATATAGCAATAACCTTATACCCTAGTCTCTCTTAAGTTCAAAGGACTTTAAAAATTACAGATTCCCAGTTTTATACAATTTCAACTGCTTTCTGGCCTTTTAACTTCACGTTTTTCACAGAAAATTCCATGTGACTCTGTATTCTGCAAAATGAAAGTATTTATTATACCACAAGCATTTTCTGTTCATGCTTTACCTTAGGTACATAACACATCAAGTAGAACCATCACATCTACTTAACCATCTTTCACTAATGAAAAATTTTTCACTGTTATAAATAACAATGTAATTAATATATTTTTATTTACCTTATTTTTCAGACAGGGTTTCACTAAGCTACCCAAACTGTCCTCAAATTCTTGGGCTCAAGTGATTCTCCCACTTTAGTCTCCCAAGTACAGTACAACCTCATTCATGAACTTAATTTATTCTACAATTTTGGAAAAGATGGCCATGTTTGTGTTTGTATGGGAAAGATGGCCGCAGTTGTGTTTGTCATTCAATGCAGAGTTTGCAAACCAAAGAAAATTTTGCCAAATGTTTCCGTTTGCAAACCAAACTGTGTACACACCTCTGTACCTGGCTATGCAATTAATATCTCTGTTCACCTTTCTCAATATCTGTAATTTTTCTCTTTGCTTAATTCCCCAAAACAGAAGCAAAGATGAAAGTTTATGTACGAATCTTGATACAGTCTATCTGGGACCTAGTGCACAACACCCTTCTGATATAATTTACTAATAAAAACATATCTAGTTTTTGCCTCTGGTTCCTGGCACAGAGACCCTGAAGTCCTCAGAATCTCTCGAGTGGTAAAGCATCTTTGGTTATTCTTTTTTTTGGTGTATGGGTACCGGGGGTCGACCTCAGGACCTCGCGCACCAGCAGGTACCCGTGCCGCTGAGCGATATCACCGGCCCTTTTTCTCGTATGTGGGTTCCGGGAGTTGAACTCGGGCCCTTGCACTTGCCAGGCAGGCGCTTATGCCGCTGAGCCATCTCACTGGCCCCTCTTGTTATTCTTAACAAGCCCCTTTCAACTATACTAATAAAGTAACGCTTGGAGGGGGAAGAGTGGTCACCAGAAATACCAACCTGGTCATTAGAGGGTTATAACTTTCAGACCTATCCCCTGAACTCCAGGCAAGGAAAGGGGGCCAAAGGTTGAGTCCAATCATCAATGGTTATGACTTAATCAATTATGCCTATAAAACTGCTACAGTTTAGATCTAAAATGTCCCCTACAAGTCTTATATGCTCAGAGGTAGGGCTTTTGGAAGGTGACTGGATCACGGGGCCATTACACTCACCAGTGGATTAATCCATTGATGAATTCCTAGCTGAATGTGCTGTTAGGAGGTAGGACCTAGATGGAAAATGTGGGCCCACTGAGGGGATGACACAGAAGGGTGTATTCTTGTGTCTGGCTCCTCCCTTTTCTCTGCTTCCTGGCTCCCACAGATTGAGCAGCTTTTCTCTACCATGTCTTTCCACCATACTGTTTCTGCCTTGGAGCCAGCTAACCATGGACTCCCTTAAACTGTGAGCCAAAACAAACCTCCTTTAAGTTACAGAGCGTCAGGTATTTTCTCCCAGTGAAGGGAAAGTGACTAATACAATAATAAAACCTCCACAAAAATCTCAAGTTCAGAGAGGTTTTGGGTTGGTAAGCACATCAAAGTGTTAGAAGACTGGCTTGCTCAGAGAGGACATGGAAGCTCTATATATCTCATGTATTACCCTTAAATCTCTTCTAGTTGACCGTTCCTGATGTGGATACTTTATAATAAATTGATAAATATAAGTATGTATGTATTTTCCTGAGTTCTCCAGAGTAAGTTGTAAGTTATCAAACCTAAAGAGGGGTCATGGGAACTACTAAATTTGTAGCCAAGTCAGACAGAAGTGCAATTTCCCTGGGAACCAGGCACCTGCACCTGAAATGAAGACACTCTGGTGGATCTGAGTCTCTCAATTTGTGAGGTTTGCACTAATTCTTGAGTCTTATTACCGTAACTGAATTGAATTTTAGGACACTTGTTTAGTTGGTCGCGAGAATTGCAGAACTGCCCGGTGTCAGTCAGAAAGACCTGATATACTTCAGCAAAAAATGAAAACACTGAAATTAACCTATTTTTGGTTTCCTTTACATTACAGGAGTTATGATTCACACTGTTAGGAGGATACACAGGAAAGTTGTCATTGGAACTGGCATACTGCTCTTCTTCTTCTTCATCCGTCCGAACAATTCCTTCAGAAAGGTAACCATCTTCATCTCCTTCTTCATCTAGTGCACACTGAGTAGAACCTCCCCAAGTTGCCATTGTTCTAGTATGAGACATAACAGATACCATTCTGAAGATGAGTTAATTACTTTACAATCTATTACAGATCAGACTCTGTATCAAACACAGGTCTAAGTTTTTATCATATTTAATCATAGTAACTCTAGGAGATGAATGGTACTATCCTGATTGCTGTCATATAGAATGCTTAGTTTGTCTACCACAAAACATTTCATCAAATAAATTAAAACAGTAATCCCAATCTGAGACCTTTAGCCTAAACTAAACCTCCCTCGACTTTTCCTTGAGTGACAGTTCTCTGCCTCAGTGTTGTCCTACATAGTAGATGCTAAGTACATATGACTACTCAGCACTTAAAATGTGGCTTGTGTGACTGAGAAAATGAATTTTTAACTAAATTTGATTTAAATAGCCACCAATATCTACTTGCCATATTAGAATGTACATACAACTCTAGACCAACGGTTCTAAAGCTAGATGTTCATCAAAACTATCTGAAGAAGTCTATGGAAGAGAGACCTGCAGTACCCAGAAGGCACAGTTCGACCAATAATATGCACACTGGGTCCCTAAGAATAGGAAAAGTTCTTCTAAGAGGGAGAGAGGGAGAATAATACTCTAGAAACAGTATGAGGATATGAACAAGTACAGTTACAACAAATTTGGATTTTAAGATTTCATATCAAAATATTACTGTACAGCTAAGTAAATAATTAATCTCACAGATGACCAACTCTTAGAAATATTCTAAGTATGGAAATCTCAAACTTAAGCCCTAAAAACTAAATGTTTCATATAGTAAAATGTTTTAAGATCCTCAGGAACTTTACAAATAAAAAAGTGCTTATTTGCAATGTAATAGAAAGCACCATAAAATATCAAGCATTTTCTTTTTATAAGCTAAAAACTAAGAAAATAAGGCTTATAAACACTAGAAAATCTGTATCACCATTTGATCAAACACCATAGTAATTGCAAATAAAGAAAGCTGATGCTATGAGAAGAGAAAGTGGCCAGATTCAGTTAAACTGAGGCACAAAGGTGATAATTAAGCACCAGGTTCAAGGAAATAGCAGATGTGCTGTAATGTAAAGGGAAAATGAGGCTGCCTTGCCTATAGATTTTAGGTAAGTGATGTTTTTAAAAAGATTACTTAAATAACTCCCTTACTTTTCTGTTCTACTTTGTTGAGGAGTACACATGTTCTCAGATCCATCACTTCTTAACGACACAGCCACTGGAGATGTAGTTTCCGCGAGACCTTGCCTCCTCTGATGTTCAGCCATCAGAGCCTCAAGCTGCTTTCTTCTCTGTCGCAGCTCCTCCCTCAACATTTCATGTCTTCTCATGTCTGACCACAACTATTGTTTTAAAAATCAGAATCAAATAAATATTTGGATTTGCTGAAGCCTTAAAGAATAACAGCCTTACAGAATCTTGCCACTAACACAAAGCTCTCTAATTTTCTTCTATCCTTTTTATACTAAGATATCCACAAAGGTTAAAATATTTTAGTGATAAGAAAATCATTAATTCTTAATGACAAAAAGCACCCAAATATATTTCATAGACCATTCAGAAAGTTATATTTTCTATATACCATATATAAATAAAAGGCCAAAGCATAGGTCTTTCTAACTGAAATGATTAGTATGTGCCACAACTATCCCCTTATATATAATTCTGCCAATTATACTAATAAAGACCATGAGTTTCTTAAAACGTATTTTTTGGAAGAAAATGATTTGCTCCCCCAACTGAACTGCACAAAACACACTACAGTTTAAAAACATATTCCACATACAGCACTTGCCTAGCATGTGCAAGGCCCTAGGTTTAAGCTCCAGCACCTCAAAACAAAAAAATAAAAGACAACAACCAAATAATGTGACAGTTAATCTTGCCAACTTGATTGAATTAAGAAATTCCTAGCTGGATATTGTGGTGCACATCCTAATTCATGCACTCTAGGAGGTTGAGGCAAAAGGATGCCAACTTCAGCCCAGGCAACTTAGTGACTTTGTGAGACTAAATAAAATAAAAAATAAAAAAGGGCTGGGGATGTAGCTCAGTGCAAAGGACTTGGGTTTAATCCCTAATAAGGCCAAAAAACCAAAACAGAACAAAAAAAAAACCCAAAATGAAAAACAAAAGCCTAAGAAAGTAGCAAAGTACACTTCTGGATATGCCTATAAAGTGTTTCTATAGACTGGCAATGCGGGACACCAAACTGATGGGGACGACCTGCCCTGAACATGGGCAGCACCAGCCAAATTGCTGAGGGCCCAAATGGAAAAAATGTGGAAAGAGGAAGCCAGCCAGTACATGTTCTTTCCCTCTCTGCTTCCAAGATGCCGTGAGATAGGCAGGCTTCCTCCAACGCACCCTTCCACCAGGATGTTTCTGCCTCACCACAGGCCTAAAAGCAAAAGGGCCAGCTAATACACAATATAACCTCTGAAACTGTAAGTCAAACTAAGCCTCTCCTCCTTTAAGTTGTTCTTCTCAGGTATTGTTACAGCAATGTTAAACTAACTCAAGTAACAAAAAACCACGTTTCACAGAAAGTTTCTCTTCTTAAAATGTGACTTAAGACTACACAGAGACAAAATAATTTATTGTACTGTACCTCATTATCTACTACTGAAGAATCATCAGCCTCAAAAACAGATTTGCTTGTACTAGTCTCATTTTCATTAACAGTTGGGGTTGAAGTAACAGCTGGTATATATTTTTTTGTAGGACAATTACTCACACTAGCAGCTGACAGCTAAAAAAGAATTGGCAAAAAACTATTATCAGATGTTAAAGCAATTATATTAATTTTATAAAAGCAGTTATTTTACTTCTTTAGACTCCTAGTACCATATTTAATCTATTCTTACCAGGCAATTGCCATCATTACCCACAGATAACATAACAAAAAAAATCAAAACACAGGGAAAAGTTCATGAATACCTGTAGTAACACTCAGGAACAATAGAGGCAATAGTGATCCACTGTAATTGTGGAAAATTTTGTACATTTATCCCAATTCTGTCACATAGTCCCTGAAAATTATTTAGATTGGGGATAAACATCGAAAAGAGTAAAGTAGAAAAGGTAAGAGCTTAGAAAATAGTTATATCAGAAAAATCGCTTGAGGCTGGGCATGGTGGCGCACACTTGTAATCCCAGCACATGGGAGGCTGAGGCAGGAGGATCTCCACGATGTGGTTCCCTTTCTTTAAAAACAAAATATAAAGAATAAAGCTAACCAATAAAGTTTAGGAAGATCTCAAAGAACAATCATGATTCTATTCCAATATTAACCCTACACCTAATTATCTGACATAACCAAAGATAGCTTATTCTCTATTTAATTTCAAAGACCCATGTAATAGAGAACTAGTTAATAAGTATATATGTTTAATACCCAAACTATGTATAATTATTTTCTTTAATTTATGATGGCTTAAAGGCTTTATTACTAGGCCAGTAAAATATGAAAATGTTGGTCCATAACTACAAAGTTCAAACTAGAATATTTTAATACAATAAAGTCAGAAGTGCTCAACTACAAAGTTCAAACTAGAATATTTTAATAAAGTTATATGTACTCATGTTCTGAATCAATGGTTAGCTAGCCCAATAAATATAAGAATGGAAATGAGTCAATTTCTATGAGCTATCTCTCATAGAATAAACATATCCCCAACCCATTTCATTAGTTTATCCACAAAATTAGTAGATATAACTCTGTCACCTTGGTACAGTATTAAAAAATAAATAAAAATAAAAAAGACAATGGCTACTTTCAGGTAACATAAGCCTTTAAACATCTTTTTTCCCCCCAGACAAACAGAAAGAAATAAATGTCATAATTACCTGCAGGTCAGGACATGCCTTTTGCAATGCTTGAATTTTCTCTTGGATCTCAATCAGTTTTTTTCTTTCTTCCTGTAATTGTTTTAGCTCTCTCTGTTGCTGCTGTAATTTAGCCTCATAAAATTTCTCTCTGTAATTACATTGACACTGTATTTGTGGACCACAAAAAAATATGTTGACAGTAACGTAACACCTAGCCAACTACATTCTCTGAAACAGGCACTAGAGACAGGCATTGTGGCACGTGCCTGTAATCCCAGCACTCAGGAGGCTGGGGCAAGAGGACTGCTGCAAGTGCCAGGCCAGTCTGGGCTACAAAGTGAGTTCAAGGCCAGCCTGAACCACACAGTGACAGCCTATCTCAAAAAACAAAAAAACTAAATAAAATAAAATAAAATGGGCACTAAATTTTTATTAAATGAAATCCAAAGCTTACCATACCTTGCCTTTTCATTTACCCTAGTATCTTTCTGTGTTTTATTGGTATTTCCTCTAGCATTATTTGAATTTTGTTTGATATCCTCTTCTGCTGGGTAGACATCACCCAAATTTGATGTATTGGCAGAGATAATTCCTTCAGCTGCATCATCATCCTGAAACAGCATGATTATATTAAAACTATCTTGATATCTAAAACTATCCAATTTACACCTCAGTAAATACAGTAGGCTACACAATTTATATAAAATAATTAATGCAATAAAGCACAGAATTTTTACAGTAAACTAAATTTCATCTTCTCTCAATGGCAAGAAATGAAACACTAAAACCAGAATGAGCACATTTAAATCTGAGTTGATTACTCAGTGCTATGGTTTAGCTATGGTTTGATTATGTACCCCAAGGATTCTGTATGGAAATTCAAATCTCACTGTGAAGTATTAAAAGGATGGAAATTTAATCCCACTAAGTGTTAAAGGTAAAGCCTTTGGAGGTGATCAGGATTGAATAAAGTCATCATCAGAAGGGAGCCCACATAACTGAACACCAGTGGCTTTATAAGAAAAGAGATGGATACCAAAGGGTACAGACAGTAATGTATGTGCCCTGTTGCTTGCTATGTGATGCCTTGCACCACCTTAGTTCTGTCAGCCAGAAGGCCATCATCAGATATGGGCCTCTGCAACACTCCAGCACTGTGTGAGCTACATAAACTTATTTTCTCTATAGTTACCCAGCCTCAGATAGTTCATCAGAGTGATGCAAAACAGACTACTGATTATATGATACTGGAAAAAGGGCAGCAATATGTAACGGCTGAGGAAAAGATAAAAAGGATTTTAAAAGTTAAATCATTTTTGTTGCTGTAGACAGACTGCATCTACTTTATTAAACTGTAAAAACCTAAAGTCTATAGACTACCCTAATACAGAAGATATGAATATTTTCATATGTATACATTGGTTTTATTTTTTATTTTTATATGCGGGTACCGGGAGTCGAACTCAGGATCTTGCGCTTGCCAGGCAGGTGCTTATGCCACTGAGCTATATCACCAGCCCTACATTGGTTTTATTTTATTTATTTATTTACTTATTTTGGTGAGTACCGGGGGTCGACATCAGGACCTCACGCGCCAGCAGGCGCCTGTGCCGCTGAGCAATATCACTGGCCCTTTTTTCGTATGTGGGTACTGGGAATCGAACTCAGAACCTCGCGTTTGCCAGGCAGGCGCTTATGCCGCTGAGCCATCTCACTGGCCCAATAATCATAAATTTTTTAAACCAATGTAGGGGGCCGGTGAGATGGCTCAGCGGCATAAGCGCCTGTCTGGCAAATGCAAGGTCCTGAGTTTGACCCCCGGTACCCACCAAAAAAAAAAAAAAAATTAGGATTATCATTTCCAACTTCCCAGCACTTTAGCAGGCTGAGGCAGGAGGATTCCAAGTTTGAGCCCAGCCTGGGCAACTTAGTGACTCTGTCTCAAAACAAAAAATGGGCTGGGTATATAGCTCAGTGTGAGGGTCCTAAATTCAATTCCTCATACCACAAACAAAACAAAACAAAATACAACTTCCAACTTCACTTATTTGACTTTATCAAATAAAACAAGATTTTTCTTCTTTTACATCAAGTGGGTTAAGATCTCAGGCTCTGGTGTCAGGCGGTGTAAATTCTGGTCTCTAACACTGGACAATTAATACCTCTTCAATCTGTTTACTATCTACTTCACTAAGATATTATGAGATCTACTTGGCATAGGCTAAGGTTATCAGCACAAACAAAAACAACAACAATCTGGTTTTGTAAATAAAACTATACTAGAACACAGCCACAGTAATTTATATATTATCTATGCCTATTTTCCACTGAAAAGTTGTGACCAAAATACTTATTAACTCATCCTTATTAGAAAAAGTTTGCTGATTTCTGATGTACAATATAAAGTATTAAGCTTTTAAAACTGGCATATAAGAAATAATGTAGGGTAGGGGATGTACCTCTGTGGTACAGTACTTGCCTAGTATGTTGAAAGCCCTGGGTTCAATCCCCACCATCACAAAAAAGTAGACTAGTTTAATTATACTGTACCAACACAACTGTCAAACATGTACACACATTTTACTTTACTTTGTGTGTACTATTTAACAGTCCTTTCCCCCAAAAAACATTTAGTATTTACCTGTACCATAGCAACAAGATCTTGTAGCTGTCGAAGTTTCTGTTTTGCAGCCATAAGTCTGTAGATCTTCTGTTCAAATTCTGCATCTTCTGGAGCCTCGTCAACCACACTGCTCCTATGACTAGATAACGAAGCTCCACTGACTCCCTCTTCTGCTTCTTCTTCCTCTTCCTCATCATCATCCCCTCGTGCTACATGGATCCCTTGATCCCCTTCTTTATTATATCGACAATCTGCTGAAAATATATCATCCAGTCAATAATTTTTAAGTAAATTTAAGAGTATTAGGGCCAGTGAGATAGCTCAGCAGCATAAGCGCCTGCCTGGCAAGCACAAGGTCCTGAGTTCGACTCCCGGTACCCACATATGAGAAAAGGGCCGGTGATAACGCTCAGGTGGCACGGGCGCCTGCTGGCGCACGAGGTCCTGAGTTTGACCCCTGGTACCCACAAAAAAAAAAAAAGAGTATTAATGAAAGAAGATATACTTCACAAGAATGACATGGCAAAACCTTTGAATACAATCAATCGTACCTAAAGAAGGAGGCACGTTTAGAGCCCTAATGTTGGTGGCAGATCTGTTGTTTATTTCACAATTAGAATTAGCTGATCTCCCATCTCTATTATTGGAAACACACTGTGGATTACTATTACTATTTACTTCATTCCACGTGGCAGATATTTGTGGATTTCTGAAAAAAGAAAACCTAACGTTAAAAAAGTCAAAGTTTCACAGCTTTAGTAAAATAGTTTCAAAATAAAGAAAACATGGATTATCCCATTTAATTTCAAACTTTTAATAATCAGTTCCTACTTTTCATTAATTTTCATATATGTGTTACTTGCAAATTTATGAACGTCTGAGAAGTCAAAATTACACATAAAAATAAAGAGGAAAGAAAAATGCTAATGAGATATTTCTTATGATTTATTGTACTTGACCTAACAAACAGCAAACTGACTACACTACTATACTCAGTACTTCCTACTTTACCTTTACAGGGCAAGGATGATTACACTGGCCAAAATAGTAGACTTAGGAGAATAGCTTAAATGAAAAACAAATGAGCATTTTATTGAGGTTCTCCTCCCCCCTGCCCTGCCACCACCACACTAAATCTATTAGGGTAGGATGAATACACTGAAGCACTTACAAAAACGTTCTTACCGAATGTTAGTAACAGGTT
Organism: Erethizon dorsatum; assembly: GCA_028451465.1. Classification (NCBI taxonomy): domain Eukaryota; kingdom Metazoa; phylum Chordata; class Mammalia; order Rodentia; family Erethizontidae; genus Erethizon; species Erethizon dorsatum. Next base: position 49,721,851 of record CM051837.1, on the reverse strand, counting down.
CAGAATTTTCAGGCTCAGAATCATATTCTGACTCTTCAGTTTCCTCCTCTTTTGTGTTTTCATTTACAGCATCTGCCATCATGTCTGATGTTTGTTCATAATAATGAACTAATTCTCTTAATTCATTCAATCTCTTTCGAACTTCATTTAGCTTCCTGAAAAACATATAATATTAACACCCATGTTAGCAAAAACAAAAAAGCACATGCTATTTTCATATAATAGCAGGCAGCACACACACCACACTCTCAGGACAGACCTTATCAAATATTGAGGGAATTTGACTATAATGAAGCGAGTTTAATTTCAAGTTGTCTACTTAAGTGCCAAGAAATACACCAATACTTTTTTAGTTCCTAAAAACAAACTGAAATGTTATGCTGTCCCCCATAAACATGTACAATCATTATGTATCAATTAAAAGTATATTTAAAAAGAAAACTTTTATAAACAGGTATATTGTTATCCCTCTTTTGCAGAAGAGGGAACAGAGGCTTAGTAAGTTATTGGTCCATAGTGATACAACCTTGCATGATATAATTCCAGGGCTGTATGACTCTAGAGCCTGGGGCCTTTCATTTAAATAAGAAATATTTTAACTATAGCCTAGCTATTTCTACCCCTTCTTTGAAAGACAAGAAAATAACATCAGTTTGCAAAAGTTCTGTGTTACAATGTTATATTTCTCTTTGACAACTCATGAAATGCACATATAACACACCATACTCCTCTTTTAACCTAAAAATGTTTATCTTATTAAATAACTTCAGTTTCCCCCAAAATTCCAACACAAAAAAATCCCAACTTTATTCCCACTGTTTAATTCTAATCTATGTAAAAAATGTTTTACTGGAGTTTTTCAGTTGGATTTAGGTGGCCTTCACGTTCACTCTCATTGTGAGAAACCAGAGAAGTGGCAGCATAAGGAACAGATGATGTAAGGCTATTATTGGACTCTCCATTGACAACTGGCGCCAACACTACAGAAGCAGAGGGGGCTGAACTTGTACTTCTCTGATCTGCACTCTTTTGTGGAGAGGCTGAAGAAGGCAGAACTACAAAAAAAAAAGGAGGAAATTTACCAGTTTCCATAAATAAACGAACATGGCATCAAGCAACAGTATGCTTAGAGACTGAGAAATATGTACAAATTAAAAATCAAAATTATTAATGTCTTAAATTCTGCAGAATTTTTTTTTACAAACTTAAGAATATACCCAGGTTACTTATTTATTAACATACTCCACAACTAAACACATCAAAATACACACAGAAAACAGATTTTTACTTCCTTCTTCCAGAGATTCTATTACTTTTTTGTTGTTGTTTTATGATACAGGGTCTTTCTATGCAGTTCAGGCTGGCCTTGAACTCTCAGTGATCCTCCTTCCTCAGCCTCCCAAATGTTGGGATTACAGGTATGTGACATATTACTTTTACATTAGAATCAGTGGGTTACAAACAGGGAGGAGGAAGACTCCAAGAATTTTGATACTGTATATTGGAAAAATAAGAGTATTCTGATAAATTTTAATTATTTCCTGTCCACATACATCAGATAAAAATATCTTATGCCTTCCAGGGCAATTAATATGGATGAAGAATCTTTGCACTTTTCCTCCTCGTTTCAAACCTATTGTCATTTCTCTTTTTCAAAGGAACCATTATTGCTTGCTGCTTAAATTAATGCCACAATTGCTGTAGCTGGTTTCCAATAGATACTTAACCACTCTACCTTTTACTGCTCTCCCATTTTCCCATTGGAAAAAAGATCTTCTGGAGTTGTCAGTGGGCAGAGTGCTTTATGTGCATTAAACTGAGCACAAGACTACAAGCACAAGTTTCAAATTTTAAGTTTTTCCCAGTCATCTCCCTCTGTTTGTAAAGGATAGGCACTGAAATTATGCTTTAGAGGAGAAAATAGCAGAAATAGGAAAAGAAAGGAGTATGTTTCAGGGTCTCAATATGTAATTCAGGTTGGCCTTGATCTCACTACGTGGCCCAGGCTGGCCTTGAACTCCTCACAATACTCCTGCCTCAGCCTCCTGAATGCTGGGATTACAGACATGTACTACCATGCTTGGCAGAAATGTTAGGTTTTTTTTGAAGGGGCAGAAAGACAGAATGGGTGGAGAATAAAAAACAGGGACTCCAGAGATGATGCTTTTATCCCTTATCTTTTTTTTTTTTTATTTTAAAGAGAAGAAAAAACAAAACAAATCAAAAAAAGAACAAATTTTCAAAACAACATAATATGAGGGTAACAATGGTCAATGCATTACGTATTATTATCTTTAAGTTAGTTATTCAGGATACCAGACATTAGCATTCAATTGTCCAAACATTATTGGCACAAACCTTACTCTTCAATGAACTAAGTAAAATTGGTAGTGTATCTATCTTAACCATCTTACATATATATACTATTTTTTTCCCCTTTCCCTTCTTTCTTTTCCCTATTCCAGTCTCTCTTTCCTATTGACCAGTTTCTTTTTGATTCACCGTGCCTATTGAACATTTTGGATCTTATTTACTCTTTCAGTTTCTCATACTAGAGAGACAATACGATGCTTACACATGTGCGTCTGGCTTATTTCACTTATGAGTATTTTCTCGAGTTGCATCCATTTACCTATAAAAGTCTCCAGTTTATCCTTCTTTATGGCTGAATAGTACTCCATTGTATAAAAATACCACATCTTTCTTATCCATTCATCAGTTGATGGGCATTTGGGTTGTTTCCAAGATCTGGCTATTACAAATTGTGCTGCTATAAACATGGGTGCACATATATCGCTGTGGTACGATGTTTTTAATTCTTCTGGGAAGATGCCCAGAAGTGGAATAGCTGGGTCAAATGGGACCTCCAACCCTAGTTTTTTGAGGAATCTCCACATTGACTTCCACAGTGGCTGTACCAGTCGACACTCCCACCAACAGTGAAGAAGGGTTCCTTTTTCCCCACAGCCCCTCCAGCATTTGTTATTAGTTGATTTCTTTATAGTAGCCATTCTTTCTGGGGTGAGATGCTATCTCAGTGTTGTTTTAATTTGCATCTCTCGAATGACTAGTGATGTTGCACATTTTTTTGTATATTTATTTGCCATTAGTATTTCTTCATCTGAGAAATGTGTATTCATCTCAGATGCCCATTTTTGGAGTTTATCCCTTATCTTTTCTTTTTCATAAGACAGTGATTGGAATGTTAAATATAATAACCAACTTGGGTTGCCCCTACTGACTTCAATTTCCAGTGTTCAAACCCTGTTACTAATTGTTTTAGTAAATGGCAGGAACAACTTGAGAGGGTATTATGACAGCAAGAGTAGTGACTAGGTCTAATTTAGAATGGGCTGGAGTATAGCTCAGTGGTAAAGTACACACCTAGTGTGTGCCAAGGCTTTGGGTTCAATCCCCAGGACCAAAATAAAAACAAAAAAAAGAATTAGAGCAAGTAGAATATCTATGCTGCATAAAAGACATTTCCTATAATAACAGTTCCCTGAAATGACCATAAATTTTTAAAAAATAAATATAAGTCCAGTGGTTGTAAATTCTAGATTTTCTGCACTAAACAATGTGGTATATAAGTTATTTTGTCTCTCTCTCTTTTTTTTTTTTTTTTGTCTAAATAGTCTCTAAATCTGTTTCATAGTTTCAGAGTTTTTATTTTTTGAAGAACTGAGATCAAACCCAAGATTTCAAACATGTTAGGCAAGGCTCTGCCTCTGAGCTACACTTCCAGCACATAGTTTTGGGGTTTTTCAATCAAAGTACCAATAGGATTCATTTATCCTTAGGAAAAGTTCTGAATATTCTAAAAAATGCAGCATTGTGTGGAAATATCAAATAGTTACCTCTTCTTCTGCCACTCATTAAAATTCTACTAATTTTTCAAGGCCCAACTTTGTTCTTTCCCTTTTCTGAATAGATTTACTATCTATCTGGCTATTATCATATACTGGCTTGTTATTTTAAAACTTCAAATTCAAGTTTTCTCTCCCCATAGAAATTATAAATTTCTTGAGAAACTGTATCACTCGTCAAATATTCTGTAACTATTATATATCAGCATATATATTTATATGTCCTCTATGTAATATTGCTGAACCAGATTTACTTACATGATGAATTATTCAGATGCTGATCTCGAAGTGTGTGAAGTTCTCCAAGCAATTTATCCATTTTTTGTTTCTTTTCCTGTAGCACTCTCATTTTGCTAAAAAGCTGGACTTTTTCATCAGGTAAATGTTCTGAAACTGATGGATTCCTGCTCTGGGAAACCTCCCTAGTTAGTGAAAGACTTTCTGCCTGTCTTCTGTTGTCAGGAACTGGTGGAGGCTTATTTAAAAAAGAAAAAAAAAAAAAAAAAGACGAAGGCAATTAAAAGTTGCTTTTTCATTTTTAAGCTACTTTAAGTATAAATATTTTTTATGAGACTTATTTTGCCTACTTTGCACTCATAGATAAATAGATGTCCTTTATATTTTAACAGAGTCTCACTACATTGCTGAGACTGGCATCAAACTTGAGATCCTAATGCCTCAGCCTCCCAGAATGCTGGGATTATAGTATGCAGCATCATACCCAACCTATCTCATTATCTTTTTAGAACCACCACCATAAACTTCAACTTCCAGACCTACATCATATGTTCCTCTACCTCTTTTTTGGGGTTTTTGAGACAGAGTCTTACTATGTAGCTGGCCTTGAACATGCTATTACCCCAGGCTGGCCTCGAACTCAAAGTGTTCCTCCTGCCTCACACTCCTGAGTGCTGGGATTATAGGCGTGCACTACTATGTCCAGCTGCTCCTCTACTTTTTTTAAAAAAAATTATGAAATCTTTCAAGAATGCACTAAGACTTAGGGAATCATATGAGTATCTACCACTGAACTTTGTCAAATTTTAACATTTTCCCGTATTTGTATCTATTCATTTTTTTTTTTAAAGAAAATATAACATTAGAAAAATAACTAAACCTCTACACATATCCTTCCCAAATCCCACTATCCTCTATAGAATTAATCACAATCTGGAATTAGATCTATCATATTTGTACATATATTTGTACATATTTTTACTTTGTAATATGTTTGTGTCCATTAAAAAAATATATATCTATACATTTTTTTTTTTTTAAAGTAAGCAGCATCTTTTTATTGATTCATTTTTGTGGTACTAGAGATTCAATACAGGGGCTCATGAATGCAAGCACTCTACCTCTGAGCTACATTCCCAGGCCTAAGCACCCTTTTTAAACTTAGCAGTTTCATTCATTAACTCTGGTTCATTTACTATACTAACTGCTATACAGAATTTCACTCTATGTATCATAATTTATTAATTTATTTTCCTTCATAAAGTGAAAAATTTGTTTATTATTTGTTTTTTTTGCTACTAGCACAATGATGTCATGAGCATTCTCATACCTATCTCCTTATAAACATCTAAGACCACATTCTTTTATTTTCACTTGGTCTGCAAGAAGATACAAGACACTGCATCTTCAAGCACACTCATTTCCAATGGAGAAGTATAAATTCTTTCTTATCCAAAGCTCACATACTATAAATTTGCATTTATATCATTTACAAGAATTTTCATAAAATTGTTGGTAAATCTATTGTAAAATATTGCAAGGACCTAGACTTAATATAAGTCTTAAAGGTTATGACTATTCAGTTTTCTAGAGGAAAAAAGAATGTATTATTTAGTAGCACACCAAAGGAAAATTTCACTAATAATTTCAAAGCAAATCTCCTCTAACTTGTGCGTCCAGCATCCCAGCTGCTAGGGAACCCACCAGGCCTCATGACCATGACTGGAGGGAGGGGTAGCTGCACTGAGCAACCTTCAACCATTCTGCCAGATGACAAGTATGCTTAGTCAGGTTTTGAGGTCTACTGTCTAGTTAATGCAACTATAAACTCAACCATACTAAAAAAATTAAGTTACCTGAGAATCACGAAGTTGATTATGAAAATGCTGAATTAAATCATTCAATTCTTCATTTAGTTCAGATGTGATACTGACTCCCGATAAACTACCTGTAGTTTCTGCAACAACTGGAAGGAAATTAACAATTATTTGTTAATATAAATAAAACACTTTTTTTAATTTCTGAGAAGCTAAACATAGACTTTGACAAACAAAACTCATCTAACATAATTTGAAACTAATTAACCTTCTTACATACATGTGTCAACTCTCCACAATGAATGTAATCATTATGTACTATAAACACATAAAAATTTAAAGAAAGACACTAGATAACCCTCTGCTAATAAGCAACTTTATTAGAAGTTTCTATGTAACCTAAAAATAGACAATTGCAAAACTCTAGTAGAGTGGCTCATCTTTTTCTACTCTAACATACAAGAAGGAACAGTATTCACCTCAAATAATAATCATGACTGAATGGATTAAGGTTATAGCAAGTCTATCAGTTTGTTTCGGTTGAGGGAATGGTGTGGGAAAAAAAGGTGACAAAACCCAGTAATTATTACTATATACAAGTGTATCATATTTCAAAAGAGTAAGTTACCTGAAAGTCATAAATTCCTTATGAAATTATAAAATCAGGGCCGGCGAGATAGCTCAGTGGCATAAGCGCCTGCCTGGCAAGCGCAAGGTCCTGAGTTCAACTCCCAGTACCAGCATAAAGGGGGAAAAAAAACGGGTCAGTGATATAGCTCAGCGGCACAAGCCCTTGCTGGCAAGTGCGAGGTACTGAGGTCGACTCCGGGTACCCACATTAAAAAAAAAAATTATAAAATTAAAGATTTACCAGTGATCAGACAGCTGAGCCAGCAGGCTTGGTAGGATAAATTCAGTAACAAAGGACCTAAACTCACCAGCAAAAATGGAGTGCTCAAAGAAGATAAACTATTAGTAGAATCTGACAGCAACAGACTATCAGAAAACATAACTCAAAACTTAGCTGCTGGAAGAGTATATCATAAACTCCTATCATTTTGTAACCTATAAATACACACAATTAGTTTTTGTCTATTAAAAATAAAACTAGGGGCCGTTGAGATAGCTCAGTGGCATAAGCACCTGCCTGGCAAGCGCAAGGTCCTGAGTTCGACTCCCGGAACCCACATATGAAAAAAGGGCCGGTGATATCACTCAACAGCACGGACGGCTGCTGGCATGCAAAGTCCTGAGGTTGACCCCCAGTACCCACAAAAAAAAAAAAAAAAAAAAAAAGAATTTAAAAATAAAACTAAAAACAAAACTTAGCCTTGAGTTTCAGTAAGTAACAATCTCATTTTTAATGTGATAAAAAATTAAAACACAGGTTTGAAGATATTGAAACATTCTATAAAATTAGACCCAATACTAAACAATTCAACAGTTTTCACCTAAATAATACAAAGCTATGAGGGAAAGAAGAAAGTAAGAAATGACCATTTCTGGATCTCAGAAAACCTGAATAAAATATATTGTAACTCAAAGGTACTAGTACATAAATCTGGACACCTAATTGAGGTAACAAGAGCTACAAATAACACTGACTGCTAAAGATGCTCTATAAAATTATGGCCCCAGTTAAGATTCTCAACCCTTCCTTGGGAAGCAAGCAAAAAACAACAATCCTAGTTGAATAAAATATAAAAAAATGGAAATAAAGAGTATCAAAAGCGCTATCAGTTTGAGGCTCAAAAACAGAACTACAACCTGTCCCTGTTACCTCTTAAGGCTACAGTCTGATAGAAAGGAGAGCAAGGCGTCTGTTCGTTCAGTACATGGTAAGCCTCACATGCAGATTTCTCAACTAGTCAGCAGTCACAATCTCATTACATAGTAAGAGCATCCACCTTGCAATATAATTACTTATCGAGCCTTGCTTATAAAAACATTTTAAGAGTGTGGTATACCAGAATCATCCATTACAGCAACAGCTTGCTCTGCTTTATGTTGCAGAGCTAGAAGAGCAGCCTGTCGTCCCTGCAAAGCTCGTAGTTGCTCCTGCTGTTGTAACATCCTTTTTAACAAATCATGTTGTTTCTTCAAATTTTCTATCTCTTCCATAGGCTCCTGTTCAGGATCTCTGGCCTGAAAAGTAAGACCAATAATACTTATATCTGACTATTAAAATCCATGTTCCTGCTTTAATTACCAACAACAAGTACATACACGGATAATAAACTAGTATTAAATATACAATCCTAAACAAGAGTTTTAGTAGATTTGAAGAAAAAGGAGTAAGAATAGAATGATGACATAGAGACAGCTTGCCACATTAAGAGTCTGGTAATTTCACAGTAAAAGATCACAAGCAATGGCTTATAATGAAGAATTTGAAAAAGGAAGAAAAAGATACATGAAATGGAAGGTAAGTCTAACAGAGCAAAAGGAGCTTCACATAAATACACATAAAAATATGAGGCCCTACAGAAAATCCAGGCCCTATAGAAAAGCAGGAGCAGATTATGCTGATAAGTACCCTGAAAGTCTCAGTAAAAAAGACAAAACTAAGACACTTTCAGCCCCACTCCTTAAAGTATGTTAAAAACACAAGAGAAGCAAAAATCCTAGAAGTCAAAATTTCTAGCCAAGAATAGAAATTTTTTAAATGCATTTTAAAATTTGTTATGTAAATAGGCTTTTTTTTTTTTTTTTTTGTGGGTACCGGGGGGACGACCTCAGGACCTCGCGCGCCAACAGGCACCCGTGCCGCTGAGCGATATCACCGGCCCCTTTTTCGTATGTGGGTTCCGGGAGTCGAACTCGGGCCTTCGCGCTTGCAAGGCAGGCGCTTAAGCCGCTGAGCCGTCTCACCGGCCCTAATAGGCTTTAACTATATATACTACTAGGCATATAACAAAGCTGAAATTTTGTTTTTATCATAAATGTCATTACTACTTTTACTCTTCAATTATGTACATCCAGCTGAGTGTGAGGACACAAAATAGAAGTAAATACTTCCAAACTCTCTCAAAATACTAGGAAGTTATCACCCTGCCCAGAAGTAACAGATTAAAAAGGTATCACTTATCACAATCCAATTTTAAATGTTTATCCTAAAACTATTCTGAATGTAACCCAACAAGAAAAAAGAAAACTCAACTAAAAACACATATTTAAATACAACCTGAAAACAATGCTTACCTAGCATTTGCAAGGCCACACACACAAAAATTACTTAATACAAAAAAAATTCTCCTTTGTTGTACTTAAGTCAATTTTAAATTTGCACTGGTAACATTTTTACTGCAGTTACATAAATTTTCAATGAATGACACCCCCCCCTAAAATTACTAAGACTAAAAGTTCAATGATGTCCTTTGAAAGAAAATGCACTGGTCTACTTTCCCTGTACTCATTTGATTCTGGCAAAATTATGGTGCACACAAAAGGCTCAAGAGAAGTTTCCTTCTGGGTGACATCCCTTACCAATATTACACAAAAGCCTCTTTGCTTCCCCAAGTAGAACTCATTAATATTATAAGGACGAGCAAGCATTAAAACATTTTACATGCTTGACTTGAAAATCAAAACAATTAGTAAATGAACAACAACAAAAATCACATGCACAGAGTTAAGTAGTCAGAGAAAGTTAAAATGAAAAAGGAAGTAGACTATGCTGAGAGTATTTGATGTAAGTCAGAGCCAGAGCCACATCTACCTATCCTGGACTATCTCTAGACTTCATGAACATGACAAAGAAATAACCTATTACTCTGGTTAACACACTGTTTAGTGAAGGTTTCTCTGTTGTCATAAATTTTTAATAAACTGAAACCTATTCAAATTAACTACTGTTTATTCAGTTCTCTGCCATGCTACACAAGTAGAGTCACCTATACAAGTAGAATTACTTTGTTATCACTTATATTTATCCCTGTCAAAATTCAACTTTTCAGTTTGGGCTTACATCTTGGAAAAAAACTGAAGGGGTAGGGATAACTACCAATACCTAACCCTCCCAAATTTGATGAAAAATAATTTGTAATAATTTCACCAAAGTCACTGGTAAAATGCAAAACCAGATCAAAATAGGTAGACATCTCAATGGAGCAGCTCAGAGAAAAGTCTCCAGGTTGATATCAATCAACATACACTCATACTCCTTTGGGAAAGTATACATGATACTTAATTACAAGAAGCATTCTGCAAATAAAAAAATCATCTGAGGGCCGGTGAGATGGCTCAGCGGCGTAAGTGCCTGCCTGGCAAGGGCGAGGGCCCAAGTTCGACTCCAGGAACCCACATATGAAAAAGGGCCGGTGATATCGCTCAGCGGCACGGGCGCCTGCTGGCGCATGACGTCCTGAGGTCGACCCCCGGTACCCACAAAAAAAAAAAAAAAAAAAAAAAAAAAAAATCTGAAAATGAGACCCTTCAAAAATGTTTATTTCCTCCTAATTTATAATCCTCTTACCTCAAAATAGTTTAGACTACAGGTTATGTTCAAACTATGTAGTTTTAAAAGGTTTACTAAACAACTTACTATTACAAATATTTTGCCCTTTAAAAAGCAAACTTTACACGCCTGTAATCCCACTACTCAGGAAGCTGAGGCAGGAGGATCGCTGCGAGAAGCCACCCTGTGCTATGTAGTGAGTTCAAGGCCAGTCTGCACTACACAGCAAGACCCTGTCTCCAAAAAAAAAAAAAATCCTGTTACTAGCATTTATTTGCGAAAGTATGACATCCTAACTATACAGAACGCTATTTGTTAAAATAAGTATGACCATGTTCAGATTTTTCACAAATCTAACAGTGAACTCCCAACAACTTTCAAAATTAGTGGAGTTTTACTGCTTCTTAGTAACTTCTGCATCCATATAAATAGTATCTCAGACTCATACTTAGAAAAGCTCAGCCAAGGGAGAAGGTGAGGATTATGATCAAATACAAAGAAAGGGAAGATGAGAAAATGGAAATAAAAATATCCAGAAATAAGATGGCCACAGATGGTGTTTGGAATAGAAATTCAAAAATGAAGCTAGGACTATATCTATCCTTCGAACACATACTTTTAAACTTTTTTGGGTCACCTTTACCAACTATATTTTAGTCTACATATTAAAAAAATAACAATTTGGGCATAAAATCTCAAGTTGCATTATCATAAAATAATCAAATTTCAAAAACCTTACATCTCTCTTTCCTCTACAAAACTGGGGTTCTCCAGCAATTATTCATAGATCCAAACATATTTCTACAATATCTACAGTTAAAGACAGTATGTACTACAAACTTTTTGTGAAAGATGAGGAAAATGAGAATACAAGCCCAAAGAAATAAAGCTATAATTTATCCAGAGTCACAGGCAAATTCAGATTCCTAATCTCATTTAGTATTCTTTATACCATACTGTCTGCCCCAAAATTATGTGCTTGGGTTCTAAATAGAGAAGTACAGGATACAATCTGTAAAGAAGCATAGCTAGTTACAGACACAAGGCTAGCTCACATGAAATAATTAGAACTGATGAAGTAATAACAAAAAAAAAAAAAAAAAAGAAAAGAAAAGAAAAAAAAGCATGAATACTTGTGGAGGGCTTCTTTTGTAAAATTACGCAAAACATGATCATGTCTGTAAAATATTCCATAAAGTGGAATTTGCCTTTATAGGCAGCATTAGAATATCAATCACTTCTCATCAAGCTGCAACTCACAAGGTTGTTGTCACCTCTGAAAACAGGTAACCTCAACTACTTCTATTTTGAAAGGATTCTAAGGAGGGAATGGGGAAAGGGTGATGAGAATGACAGATTCTTTCTAGCAATGGAAAAAAAAAAAAAGTCAGGTGGTGGGAATTAAGGGTTTTTTTTTTTTTTTACTCCTGTCTATACTCAGCTGTTAAAATAGTACTTTGCCCTTGCCAACAGGATATAAACACTTTTACTATTTTATCCAAATTGTTAGAAATAGAAATATATAAATGGTTGTCTTTAAATTTATCTTGAATGTCTTTACACAATTCATAAAAAATTAAAAGGACAATTAAACACTGAAGAAATCCAGCAAAAAAAAAATTCGAACAAGTCATTTGGATAATTATTTTTCTAAAAAAAAATAAAAAAAAAAGGAAAAGGTTTCCAACAGCAACAAAAAGATAAACCAAACCCCAAAAAGTATAAAAAGTATTTCATTCTTATAAAGATAGGCAAGCTAACAGCTTGATCTATTTTTTCTCTAATGAATGACCATAAGAAATGAAAGCGCAGGTCCTGAGTTTGATTCCCAGTACCCCCCCCAAAAAAAGGAATAAAAGTGCAAAGTCTCATTTTAATGCATACACACTAATATCAGAAATAAAAGACAACTGACTGATAGTCCAGGCTTCAGAATGTGTTATATACGTTTTGATGCAAAAAAGGAATGAGATTGTTTCCTCTGTTAATTGTCTTTCAAATCCTTTGTTAATGTAAATTAAAATCAGCTGCCACATATAATCTATGAAGCAGTATATATGAAAGCAGAAAGAAATAAAAACAGTAAGGTATAAGATTTTACTAAAGTGAATTACAATAATTAATCATACTAATAATTTATATATTTAGAGTGATAGCAATAACAAAAAAGCAAATAAGGAAGAGGAAATATGAACAAAAGAAATGCTCATTTAGACTTCCCAAGTTAATATTATGAAGTATACCTTTGAGGGAAATCCAGGTTTTCGGCTACATTTCCTATTAGGCCTCAGTTCCCTGTCATTCTGAGGAGGTCTGTCACCTTTCCCTTTTGGACTTGTAGTAACGTCAATGTCTGAAACCTGTTCTCGTGAGGCTGAATTCCCTAGTTTGTCCTCAATGCACGGCCGAATTCTCAGACTAAATGATGCCTCCTTTATTAAATAGTGTAGCATATTAATTTCTTAACAAAACTCCTGTTTAACATATAAGCCAGTCTTGTAAAAAACACAAAACTTTCCCAGTCCCTCCTTCTTAAAAAAAAAAATTAATCCACTCCCACCCCCAGTGGCAGCAAATCAGACTTTCAAATCTCTATAGGCTAAAATTGTTACTTAATAAGGATCACATCCGAGGCACCTTCCAAGCTATACAAAATGGCAAGGGTGTATTTTAACATTTATTCTGCTATGTACTACTAATAAATTTCCATATACCATGATTTTACATTATTATGAAAAATTTTCATCATGGTGAACACTTTAGATACTAGTATATAAGTTATAATAATCAGCTACACCATTTCCCACCCCTTCCCAATAAATTCCTTCACCCACATTGCCTTAACCCTTTCATTTCTGCTGATATGTAAGGAGTAAATTATTCTCAGCACCACTGTAACTAAAAAGACAAGTTCCCCACAGTAGAATCCACTCTTCAACAACTGTCTGGATCAAGCTCTCTGAGTATTTCCTGGTGAAAATAAGGTAGAGAAAAAAATTCAAATTACCTCTTCAAACTAGGAAGGTCACGGAAGGAAAAGGAGGCAGATAAACTATACAGGTCAATTCTAAAAGGAAACAAACCCTCAAATTCTTAATGCTGAATGATATTATTAGTACAACCTTCAAAAAACAAAGTGACATACATGGTTATCCTTTAAGAAGAAAAGCCTTTTTGGCAATAGGTTTTAAAGTTTACTAATGCAAATGCATGCTTTGTTAAAATAAAGATGGTTAAAAGCATACTTGCTTTGAAGTACATTAACTTCTATAAGCTAAATCTGTTCTACAAATCTTTCAACAAAAATTCTGCAATTTTTTTCCAAAGGATACTATTTTCAAAAGTTCATTCTGCAGTTAGAAATCAACAGTATTTTCCTCACTATGAATAAATAAAAATGTAAACGGTACCCTATACTATTTACTAGTATTTATCTCATTTTTCAGTCATTTGGTTTGGCTATAGTACTAAGCTACAGCCTGAGAAATGAAAATCCTAAGACCCTTAAAATCAGCCTTTAGTGGCAAATGAACAGAGATTTCTCTAATATACTGTATGTTTAGCAATCATTAGTATCATCAGTGATTACTAATGGGCCTTATAGTCACAGTGAATTTTTTACTTTCCCAGTGCCTCTCAAAATTAGTAAAGTTGTTTGACAAAACTAACTAGAAAAACATTTCTGTAAACTGAAGTTCAAAAATTACTAATTTTCAATTCAACCATTAAATCTATTTTTAACATTAATAAATAAAACTTAAAACTTCCATGTTTAAAAATACACACAGCATTAACGATTTGAGGGTTTCTTCCCTGGAATACACTTTTCATAAAGGAATGCCTATAAAATATCATCCTGAAAAATGTGAGGAAAGTTTAAATCTTCATTTCTATCACTTTAATTACCAAAAAGCCGCTTACCGTGGTATCTGAAGCCTCAGACCGCACATCTATGTTTAGCGATGTGCTCTCAGCTACAGAACCAGATCCCACAGCTGAATCTATAGTCCGAACATCCTCCTCCTCATTTTCTCTAGCCTGAAATATTTTAGTGGTATAAATCATACAACTATTAAAAAGGGCAATAAAATGTTATAATGGATGGCACGATTTTTTTGAAAATGTTACCTCCTCTGGGTGGCATTAGAATGTCATCAGTGTATCTACACTGATATTACAAAAGTAACTCAACATGTTATTAAAAAGTCCAAAACTTACAAGGATTTTTTGGAGAAATTTCATGTATGATTTTTCTTGTTCTTTAAGATGGTCTATTAAATGAGTAAGACGCTCAACATTAGCAGATCTTTCATTTTTTTCTACAAGATCCTCTCGCATGGAACTGGCTTTAGTAATATAGTCACGAATTTGAACAAGCCTGCTTACAATCTGCAGAGGAAATATAAAAAGGAAAATTAAGAGGCGGGCGTGGTAGTGCACCTCTGTAATCTTAGCACTCTGGGAAGCTGAGGCAGGAGACCTCCAAGTTCAAGCCCAGCCTGGGCAACCTAATGACTTTGTAAGACCTTGTCTCAAAAAAAAAAAAAAAAGGGCTGGGGATATAGCTCACTGGAAAGGCCCTGGGCTCAATCTGTAGTACTTGAAAAAGGAAAAAGAAGAGGGGAAAGAAAAGGAGGAGAGGGGAGAAAGGAAAAATAAGCATAACAGTACACAACATGTAAAATTTAAATGGCAACAATTTTACAGATTATTTCAACTAGAATAACCCAAAATATATCTAGGTTTATCATATGGATTCATACATGCAGAAAAACCTGAATCACACTTAGATTTTAATAAAAACATAAATGTTAATACTAAAAACTCCAACCAGCATCAATTTAAAAATAAATTTCAAAATTACTTTAACATATTACCTAAAAATTTTATTTGTAAAACAAACTATATACCAAACTATTTTAATATAAAATTTCCTAATATTTACATATTTCTTTGTAAATAATTAGAAGTATTATACTTTTGAAAATACTTTTTTTTTTTTTTTAATGTGGGTACCAGGGGTCGAACTCAGGACCTCACGCCTGCCAGGAGACGCTTGTGCTGCTGAGCGATATCACCGGCCCTTTTTTCCTTTGAATGTGGGTACCGGGAGTCGAACTCAGGACCTCGCACTTGCCAGGCAGGTGCTTATGCCCCTGAGCTATCTCACCGGCCCTTGAAAATACTTTTTAAAAGAATATCGCTTTTTTTTTTTTTTTTTTTTTGGTGGGTACCGGAGGTCAACCTTAGGACCTCGCGTGCCAGCAGGCGCCCGTGCCGCTGAGCGATATCACCGGCCCTTTTTTCATATGTGGGTTCCGGGAGTCAAACTCAGGCCCTCGTGCTTGCCAGGCAGGCACTTACACCGCTGAGCCATCTCACCAGCCCAAGAATATCACCATTTAAAAAATTTCTTACAAAAGTCTATTAAACACATTGCTTCCAATCTCCCTTTACTAAAATTTAGCAATATAGTATTTGGCAAATAAACCTTAATGAACTTGAATATGCCATTTCTCTAATCATTTGGGATTTTTTAAAAAAATCTGTTTTAAATAAACCTGACAGATTAATGAAGAGGGCCAAGAAAATACTTTACTTGTACCTAAATAAAATTCCTATGTGTATAATTTTAAAATCTTAATATTTATACTTTCAGGTTTGTGAAAACAAGCAAAATACATTTTATTACCTGGCTGCTCTCCATCGCAGGCTCTCCTCTCCCATCTTCTTCAGAGACTTGGCAATTTTGCAAAAGATCATTACTTAATGCAGAAGCAAACAACTCTTTACATTGTGCTGATCCAATCATTTCTCTCTTTTGAAGACTTGTAACAGCACCTTTGCTCTTGTTAGTATTAATCTGCATAGGCAAAAAGTTGAAGGGCTTTCGGTTTTCACTAGGCTGACGTTTGTTGTTAGCAGCTGTTGCTCTTCCTTGAGAATCACTTCCAATACTTCTCTATATATAAAAAAGAAATCAAATCATACAATCTTTTAACGAATTAAAGTAATTCCAATGTTCTTAGTTTCACCATCAGATATTAATTGAGGAGGTATACATGAACAGATTTTAATAAAATTTCAGAGCTTCAGATCTACAAAATTCTTTTACTAAAATATCAAAATTTGATTAGCATTTCCTAATCCTCATTTTGTGAGACAATTCAACTAATACATATGAACAGAATTAGTTTAAGTGAAGTACTAGGACTATGGACAACATTTAAAATTCACACTGCGTTGCTTGCTTACAAAATTTTTATAGTCTTTGGACTCGATCAGCATAAAGATTTGGAAGCACTGTCTGCAAAAGTAGCTGGTTTAGCACCCAGCATACAGTAAATGTTCAATAATTAGTGTGTACAGGCATATGATACATGATTATATACATCACCACTGTCACACTGGACTTGAATCTACTTTCAGACTTCAATATACAACAGTATTTCTACATATGTGAAAACCAGTTCGCCTCTCCAGGAGCAAAGGTAACAGTAAAATATTGGTCAAGAGGTCATTATCATTTTTATTTGCTTTTAGATCTAACCTTTGTTTCAGTGACTATAAATATAAATCAGTTTTATTCTACATTTGAGGTAATGCAGCACATCCCACACTTACCCAATAAATATATTAAACTGGATCCTTCTATTCGCTTAATAACAATCTTATTCAGTTAGTAACATGCAACAATTTCATTATGAAATAATTTAAGTTAGCTATTAGCACAGTAAGAAAATCCAGAAAGATATGTCTTTGGCAAGTACAAATATCTAAGACTTTGTTTTCCACCAAAGGACACAGTATTTTAATCACTGATTAAAATCCTTTCCATATGCACAGAATCTTTAAAAAAAGTAAGCAGCTCAATCTTTTATTAAGACAAATTACCTAATACATTCCAAGTATTCCCTACAATTATAACTTGACTTTCCAAACAATTCACAAACCTGATCTAAATCACTGAAGTTTATCCGCTGTTTAAGTTTCTCTAATTCTGCCTGCTCTGGGACAGACATCTGAGTCATATATCTACTGTGTGGAAATGTATGTGGAGTCTTTGTTCTTCGCCTTCCAACTCCTGGTGATGACTCCGGAGAAATATCATTAGTTACTCTTTTATCACTTTCTACACTGAACTTTTTCTTATTCTTTTCTGATGATCTATTTGCCTTCTTCTGTTGGCCACCCCAATCCTTTAAAAAAAGGAAAAGCAAAGTTAATCTGTCCTCTATTGAACCAGGAAAAAAATTTGGTATGCTTAAAAAACTGATCAAGATTTTAACTGATCATCTTAAGATTAAAGCGACAAGACTTTTTTTTTTTTTTTGTGGGTACCGGGGGGACGACCTCAGGACCTCACGCGCCAACAGGCACCCGTGCCGCTGAGCGATATCACCGGCCCCTTTTTCGTATGTGGGTTCCGGGAGTCGAACTCGGGCCTTCGCGCTTGCAAGGCAGGTGCTTAAGCCGCTGAGCCGTCTCACCGGCCCAGTGACAAGACTTTTTTAACATAAACATATGTTCTTAATGTCATTTACAGAAACCATTTTTCTCTTCATTACATCTATCCTAATGTCACAGCCTATCCTTCATAAAACATAATTTCCTATTATACAGATAAATAACAAATATAAATTCCCAAATCTCAACCCTAGAATCAATCTAAATATTCTCAATGCTCTTTTTTTTTTTTTGTGGGTACCGGGGGTCGACCTCAGGACCTTGCACGCCAGCAGGCGCCTGTGCCGTTGAGCGATATCACCAGCCCTTTTTTCCTATGTGGGTTCCAGGAGTCGAACTCGGGCCCTCACGCTTGCCAAGCAGGTGCTTATGCCGCTGAGCCATCTCACCGGCCCTCTCAATGTTCTTTTAAAAATTGTTTTTTTTCTATTTCTAAATTAAACAGTGAAACAAATTATTTACTGACCTACTGTAAAGTCAGTATGTATGATGAAAAGACAGATCTGAAATGGGCCTGGGAACTAAAGTAATTACTGCTTTCTGAAGAAACGCACCATTGTATGAGCCTATGTAATTTATCTAACTTCCCAAACTCTCAATTTCCTAATCTCTAAAATAGTGTTATCTCTAAAATAGAATTAAAAATAACATAAACATCTAGCACAGTGCCTAGCATTTAATAAGCAATAATTATAACTATTATTATTTCATGGGCAAAGATGTACTATATGATAATATCCAATATAGAATGACAAAAAAAATGCTTAACACTTCAACTAGAAAATGTATTACTTAATCATACCCACCTAACCTAATTTATTCACCAAAACATCTATAAATTCCTACTTTATTTCTACTGGAAGATCTTTTAGTTACTATTTTAATAAAATCATTTGGGACATTTTCTGTATTTATAAAACTCATTTCTCTATGAACTGGCCCTCCTCCCCCATCCATGTATGAGTGTTCCTGCCAAATTTAAATACTACTTACCTTACCCCTTCCTGGCCAAAGATGACTGGAAAAGAAATTCATCTCTAATCCAAATTAGGATAATATTTTAAAATTCAAATTTAAAACTAAAAAATAGCTAGTCAGTATATAACTAAAGCTGTAACTGAAAACTTCAGAATAATGAGGTACCCATATATATCACGTGGACCAGAAAAAGAGAAAAAGCTGGTCTGTGAAGAGAAAGTTGTGGTAAGCAGAGGCACTGAGAAGCAGTCGGGGTAGTGAGATAGTAATTTTTGATAAGTTTCTAGGTCCTTTTTCTAGTCCCTTCCTAAAACCCTTTATTACAGTTTCCACAAAACATCTTTATGTCCTTATAATAAATCTCCTTTTTTGGTTTAAATTAATTCAAGTTGATTTCTGTTAGTTGCAAACCAAAATGTCTTCCACTAGTAATCAACAGCCCAAGGTCCCTTAATATGTTAGCTAGCAGTGTTTACAAAGAGTTTTAGTAAGTTAGATTTGATGAGAAGTTGTATTTTAACATTAGCAGTCAACAACATGCCATCAATAGTAAGATATTATACCATATTGTTGAGTCGGTCATCAATACTCTCATTGCTCCAGTTTGGTAAATCCTGATCATTCATGCCTTCTTCAAAAGGTCCACCTCCTGTGGCCATACTGGCTCTTAACAATTAATTTTCTGCAAAACAATAAAAACTATGCTTTTTAAGACATGAAACTTCAATTTTTAAATACAAAAAAACTCTGAAGCACTAATTTTATGAAATAAAAAGAGGCACTGTCAACCACATGTCACAAATTGATTTAGTTGTTATTAGAATATTATGTTAACATGAGTTAAGCAGCTGGAGTGATGGAGATGGAAAAGAAATCTCTCTATATCCAAAATGTACACTGGCCTGTGTTCTACATAGTCCTAAAAGGTAAAGTAATAAGGGGAAAAAAAGTTAAACAGAGCCAGAACTTCTCTTAGGAAGGAAAGTGTCTCTGTTCTAATGAATTTGGAATATTTATAACTGATACCCCAAGAACAGGGGCATAAGTTTTGTGCCAAAGATCTAGAAGTTCTAAGTACTCTGATGAAACAAGGAGAGAGCTCTAGCTTTAATGGGAAGGAAAAGTACATCAGTAATGGTAAGTAAGATGATGAGATGGCGAGAGAGAAATAGATCGAGGTGGGGTAAAGGGCCAAGAAAATCCAAGAGCGCAGTGGCTAAAACACATATTAAGAACAATGATGCCTATTTCTGTACCTCATAGTTTTCCCAATCTTGCTAAAGTCTACTAAAACCACAAATTCCCCTCAGTGGAGCTTTTGCTTGTGCACATGAAAATAAGGGACTTGATGCTATACCTGGTCAAAGAGATGAAAAAGAGAAGGAGCAATAGTGAAAGAGAGTCAGGAGAAATGTTCATGAGAAAAGATTTCTATATTATCTCGTGGAGGACTGTGGATTTCCCCTAGCTATAAAACTGTGCAGATTGGAGGAAGGATAAGTGAAGGAGGAGCGGTTGACATAATTTTATAGACAGATAATTTTATGTAAAATTCAAGGGACAGGGCGGTGATATGGCTCAGCTGCATATGCGCCTGCCTGGCAAGCGCGAGGTCCTGAGTTCGACTTCCAGTACCCACATTAAAAAAAAAAAATTCAAGGGACAGGAAAAGACATTAGACTATAAATAAAACAATATTCAAAAGAGTTACATAATTTTACCAAGGTCATTCAATTACAAGGGCAAAAAATAATAAAAATCCAAACTGCATTGATTTTAAGATCCTAATTTACCCCTTTTTACTACAACTTATCAAAGGATTATCCATGACCAAGCAGGATTTGTTCCATTGATGTTTAAATTATAGGGTATCTGTTAGGATAATATATTACATTAAGAGATTACATAGCAAGTTAAACTCTATCAATTCAAAATAAAAGGTGCTGTGATAAATTCCAACACAATACTAATTTGAAAAATCTTAACACAAATACACTGATACTTGCTCACAATATTTTAATATTGTTTCTATTTTTTTCAATGGGCATATATTACTGTAATAATTTTCTTAAAGAGTTGAGTAGTGTATCTTAAACCAATAGTAAATATTATATTTAAAATGATAAACAATCCTACTAAAATAAGACCAAGTTAGGAAGGTCACATATCAGTTACTTAGCAGTGTTTCTAAAGTTCGATCAAGCAGAAAAATATGAAACAAACGTTAATATTAAAAAAGTGGTATCTTGAGATGCATTTAAAAAATTTAAAGAAATTCAAAATATCACCTTTAAAAATATAATGATGCCACTTAAAATAGTGACAAAAATATAAAATATCTGGGAATAACACAATTTTGCCCCATGTGGAGAAACTATAAAAACGCTAGTAAACAATGTAAGAGAAAATCTGAAGAAACAGAAAAACCAGGCTGGGCGTGGTGGCGCCCACCTGTAATCTCAGCACTTGGGAGGCTGAGGCAGAAGGATCACTGGGAGTTCAAGGCCAGCCTGGGCTACAAAGTGAGTTCAAGGCCAGCCTGAACTGCATAGTGAGACCCTGTCTCAAAAAAAAAAAAAAAAGAAAAAAGAAAAGTAAATGCAAACCCTGAGACAAATTAATCTCTCAATACACAAAATTATGCTTGCTAGAACCTCTGCCTCCATATAAGCATATCTACTGTTTCCTTATCCTTAATTACATATTTCTCCCAAAGCAAAATCATTAAGCTTTGCCACAGCCATCAAACTCAAATCTCTTCAGTTCGATTCTATTTCATACTCACTGGTAACAGCTCTTTCTACCCCAACGCTGGGACTTTTACAAACTCACTGTACCCTCTACCCATTCCTAAACATTCCTCTTACCCATCCATTCCTAAACATTCCTTCTACTTCTTTGGCTTAAGTAAAATCCCAAATCCCTCTAAAAGCTCCATTTCCTAAATAATCATTTCTAAAACAAGACACTACTTTTCCTACTCTCCTAGATTCATGGGAAAAGGATACCATCTGAGGCCATTTTTATTTAACTAATCCTTTCTCTTTTGAAAAATTAACCATCAAAAATATCATTCTCTAGATATTGGGCACCATTTTCTACTGCCCTACCTAATATGGTCTTGCTCCTTTCTTGACTAAAATTGCCTCTTAATTTCACTCTCCAAAATCACTCCCTTAGGAACAGAGTATTTGCAATGATTTTTCTAAGATTCTGGTCTCAATTCCAATGTTCATTCATCTTCTTTATTTTTGTACCTTTTTCACTCTGGACTACTAATTTGTTCAAGGTCCTGAACTGCTGAAATTCCACTTTTTATCATAAACTCTTGCACTCTACTTGTCTGTCTCATTTCTGCTGAACTTGCTGTTGGCCCTCTTAAATACTTTCAGCTGCTCCATCATTCTCTCCTTGAGTCTATTCCTTACTGAAACCAAAACACAAAACCTACTCAGCCATTCCAAAAATGGAATGCTAGCATCCTTGACTTTCTCACCAATTTGCCCATTCTGTTAATTTCAGATAAACCAATTACCTGGCTTTCTTTACTTCTACTTTACACTGTCAACAGTGGGGAAATAGTCATAAAATGACATTGTGCCCACTATGAAGGTATGCTATATTCTGTTAAGGTATATTATATTCTCTCTCTCTCTCCTCCATGAAATACTGTAAATATTTTTGCTCATTGCCCTACTTCTAGTACTTGACAGTTATTACACAGTACATTGGAGGCACTCGAATCTGTAAAATGTATTGTTTACTGTGTATCTCCTATTTGCTTCAAATTCCCTAGTGTGATTACTCCAAACCATTTCTAGTGTTCAAGTCTCAAATCCACTTCCTCCTTCAGAGAAGGCCTAATCCCCATTAAGAAAACCAAAGTGAGCTAACTCAATTTTTTTTCCCTCATATCCGTCTTCCCGAACGTGCTAAAAATATATATATATTTTATAACCAACTTTATGAAATATATCACTAAGTGCCTACTATTAAGCAATCACCTAATGTTTTAGAAATTCATACACTCACATTAGACCTTTCCCAAGTTCCATTTTTCTTTTTCTATGTTCCATTTTTGTTGTTCTATTTTGTTACAGTCTTACAGAAAAAAAACAGAAACAAATTTAAAAAACCCCCTGAGAAATATAATTAACATACAAATCAACTACCAACTTGTATTTTCTCATGACAGTGTCATTTCAGGTCCTTACAAGGAAGATGAAAATCTGCTTTTGTAGAAAAGCAAGAATGTATTAAACACATTTTGAAAATAGGCAGTTGTAAATTTTTAACAATGAAATTCAGATTATTCGATATTTTTAAAAAAGAAATTATGTCTGAAATGCATTTAACATAATTTCTTCTCATTTTCATCTTCAGCCATTTACTTTCTAAAGTGCCCTTAACAATTACATAACCTTCCATCAGTAAACTTGCATTCCCCAGCACTGACTTTTTAACATGTGGCAATGCATTAACACAAAAACTAATGTTCAAAGTAATTTTAGACAACTAAAAGAACAGTCAATTGTAGGCATAACAAACTTAAAAAGTAGAAAAGTTTATAAAAAACAAAGCCAATTACTGTAACAGAAATGTGAAGGAGATAAGCTGAGGTTACATGGATCACAAAGAGGAGCTATGCATCTGCTTGTCACAGTACAAATTCAAACGTAAATGGGCTTAATAAATTCAGTGAAAAAATTTCAAAAGATACCGCATAAATCATTATAGGAATGGTTAGAAGACAAAGATAGAAAAAGAGACCGAAGTGGCATGCCAAGGAATAGTAAACAATGCAACAAATCCAGATTTTTTTTTTTTTTTTTAATTTAGAGCGGGCCTTCAATCAAGCACTGGTATTTGGATAGTCTTCATCAACAGTTTTTCAGCTATTATGCAAAGAAAAATAATACACACAATGATGTCGATTACCTTTTTAGAAACTAGTTTTTGCGCCTCAGAAACAGCTCCTTTCCTGCTGCACACTTCAAAGCTGTTGCTAATGATTTTTTAAAATTCAGTAAATTCTTACACTGAGAAATATAGAATAACAAATATTATGTCATAGTCTAAAATGTTTAGGAAGTCAATAAAGAGGAAAAATATTATTCATCAGTATTTTAAGCTCGTTACCTTAATCCTTCGGGAAAACAATGTGATATATGTAAATACATAAATCCCCCAAACCTGAGTCTACCAAACAGCAAAGTGATACGTTAACATCTATTCTGGAATATAATGAAAAGAGTTAACCCCAACTACCGTATCATCTAAAGATCCATACAAAAGCTTACTCTTCTGATCGATCAAAACATTAACTTCTGTCAAACTATTCAAAGACCTCTGAATATCCAATGATGAAAAACGTGTGTATTTTACAACTAGCTACTTCATAATAAAATAATCGTGTCACTATATAAACACAAGGTGCACCTATAGGTTAAAAATTCACCATTATAACGGCATCCACTCGCCCTCACCAGGAAGGTGATAGGGAAAGAAAGGAGCAGGTGCACCCGAAACTGTACAACACACCCTCCAGTAACCAGAGAATACCAGGAGGAGGAGTCTGGAAAGCTGTTACGGGGGTGGGGTCGCCAGGGGCGCCCCAAAAGCCCGCTTCTTCTTGCGCCGAAACATGATCTGTTTACCCGCAGTTCACACCACAGACCTCAAACCAGCCAGGGAAAAAAAAAAAAAGAAAAGAAAAGAAAAACAAATCAAAGACGAGCCCCAGAGGAGTGGGCCGCAGGACACAAAGTTCGCTTGACCAGGCGTTCCAGCGGGGCCTAATATCTAATTCTCATTTCTGCAAAAGCAAGCAACGTTTCCCCAACCCGACTCTGCTTTCCGTTTCCCCCACTCTATCCCCAAGCTAACTGGATCTGCAGTAAGGAATGCAGAAGGGGCACCGGAGACATGAACGAGAGCTATTAAATTAACATTCCCTTCGCAGATATAAACCAACTCTGGCCGAAGTCAGGAACGCCCACCCTGGCCCTCAGCTCTAATATCTGAGACAGCAGAAACCCCGCCGCTCACAGGCCAACCCAAACTCAGCCTCGCGCCATTCCTCATCGGCCCTTCTCCACCCAGGGACTCCGGACATCCACGGCCCCACAGAATGGCGCGGGGAGGGGCAGGCCCCTGCCTCAGGCCGCCGAGGGCCTCCTACCCTGAGAACTCTGGTACTCGACGACAGCCCCCACTCCGCTTCCTGCGCCCACGAGGGGCAGTCCCGAGCACCTGGAGGCAGGGCGGCCTCCTCCCGCGGACGAGACAGAGGCGAGGGGTGGGGCGGGAAGGCCGAAAGGGGAGTTCTGCCGTCGCCGACGCGTCCCCACGATGCTCACCCGGGAGATCGCGTCGGTTGGTCCCGGGGGAAGGGGCGGACTGTCCGCTGAAGGGACGAAAAGCAGGCAGTGAAGACGACCCAGGAGCCTACAGCGGACGCGAGGGCCCGAGGCCAGGCCCAACACTGCCAAGAGTCCCAAAGCCGCTGCTCTTCCGCCCCTAGGGCGCGCTACCCTCGGTTGCCAGGGGCGGGGGACCCCAGGCTTTACCTATTAACGAAGTAGCCCCTCCTGCCAAGGGCGGAGCTGCGGTCAGCCCCCACGGCCCGCCACCAGCGTGGTCAGTCTTGAGAGACCGCAGAGGAGGTTCACAAGGCCCCGGACTGCCAAGAGCCCAGCGGCCCCCTTTTCTACTTTAGCTTCTCGGCGTCAACCGCCGCAGCCACCGCCATCTTAGGATCTCATTGTGGTGGGAGAAAAGGGGCGGGGGGACTGCAGAGAGGGCGACGCGCGGCGAGACTTGCGCCGTCTCCTCGGCAACCGCCGCGCGGGGGCGAGAACTAGCTGGATCGGGAGCCGCAATGCGATCTCTGTACGCGCTAGACTTAGGTCACGTGACCCGCGGGAGTCTGTGGTGTCTCTTCTAGTCCTTTAGCCGGAACAAATTACACAAACGAACAACTAGAGACTACATATCCCAGAATGCCCATTAGACCCGGGTTGAACGCGCCGTCCGGCCACAGGCGCGGGACTACAAGTCCCAGCTTGCTGTGCGCTTCCCCGCGCTGGCCTGTGCGGAAGTGGATTGACCCCCTGCATCCGCGGGGGCGCGGTCTGGTTTTCCGTGGGGGCGTTAGCTCCGGATCGTATCGGAAGGAGGAGGAAAGACTGGGATCTGTGATCTAGTCCCTTCCCACCCACATACCGGTGACTAGGAGAAGGAAACAAAAGGACTTTTACAATGTAGTCCAATCCCTAAATTTAACAAGTGAGATAAATCCACCGGATTTGAAAAATTTGCTGCATATCATACATAGTGGGGTGTCTTGAATATTGTTAATGTCACTGTAGAAATAGATGACTTTACTTACAGTTTAATCTTGGGAAATTGAGCCTGAAGTTTGTAAATTCTCTTATATTCTGTTAACAGCTCTATTCAGGTTAGTAAATTAACAAGTAATCTCTAAAACAACATCATTAGGCAACACGACAAGACTTCAGTGTTACTCCCTGAAACGTTAAAAGGCCAATTTTGCGTACAAGGGGATTGTATTTTTTTAAAAGTTGGCAATTATGGGATGAAATTTTTAATGGAAAATAAAGGTAACCAGGATTGAGGAATAGGTTTCTGTATTCTAACAACTGTTCTCAATTACCAACAAAAATTGTTTATAAGACCAATTAATAGAACTGCGTGGGCCGGTGAGATGGCTCAGCGGCGTAAGCGCCTGCCTTGCAAGCGCGAAGGCCCGAGTTCGACTCCCGGAACCCACATACGAAAAAGGGGCCGGTGATATCGCTCAGCGGCACGGGCGCCTGTTGGGGCGCGAGGTCCTGAGGTCGACCCCCCGGTACCCACAAAAAAAAAAAAAAAAATAGAACTGCGTTTCAGAACATAATTCAGTTAAATAAAGCACCTCTGTAATTTGCTACTGCATTCAGGTTTGATCAGTGCTCTGATGACCATTAATGCGATAATGCAGTATTGATTTATCATATTTTTAAAAAAATATTCTGTGTTTCTAATAGGTAAGTACTGAGATCAGAGAAACATAGACCCTGCCTTTGAAGAGCTCATATTTTAATGAAGGATGGAGAAGTGTGGTTTGATGTAAATAAATTCTGTATTGTAAGAAAAAGTACTATGGGAACTCGGCGCAGTGCAGCTAACTAGTTGGGTGTTCAGCATAGTCTAGAACGTACTATCTTAATCCCACTACTGGGAGCTCTTGGGCAAGTCACTTAACTTTTCTAAGGCTCAATTCCCCCATCTGTGAAATGGAGACTGGAGAGAGTATGATACTACCCACATTGAAAGGATTTAACATTTTTTTCTTAGTTTATTTTATACCAGACAGTGTTAAGAACTTCATTTTATTTTTCTTAATTCTCTCAACAACCTTGAAAAGGTTAGTTTTATATAAAATCCATTTTACAAATGAGAGGTAAAATAAATCAAAGTTATGGCAACTCCACATGGTAGAACTAACTTGAAGCTGAGGTCTACCCTATTCATTGGAGGGATTTATTATTATTAAGAAAGAAAATAAATCAGACATGGTGGCACATTTCTGTAATCCCAGAACTCTGAAAGGCTGAGGTGGGAAGATTGTAAATTCAAGCCCAGATAATTCAGTGACTTAGTGAGATCCTGTCTCAAAATAAAGAATATAAAAGGATTTAGGATTTAGTTCAGTCCAAAAGCTCTGGGTTCAATCCCCTGTACTACAGCCAAAAAGAAAAGAAGCTCTAACATATGGTAAATTCACTAAATATTATTATCATCATTTTGTTTTATACATATATTTTTAAATGTATATAGAAGCTAAGCTATTGTCACGTTTTCTAAATTTGTGGATCCTCAAAATGGCAATACTGTTATGTCTGTGTTATACTTTAGATCTAAAATGTCCTCCCAAATTTTCAGGTATTCAGAGGTATGGAAAGTGATTGGATCCCAAGAGCATAGCTGAATGTGCTATTAGGAAGTAGGGTCCAGTTGGAAGAGGTGAGCCACTGGAGGCATAACCTGGAAGAATGTAATCTTATCCCCAGCGCCTCCCTTTACTCTCTGCTTCCTGGGTGCCAAGGGTTGAACAACTTTCTTCTCCATGCTCTTTCACCGTGAGATCTTTGCCTCGGAGCCAGCAAACTATGAGCTGAACCCTCTGAAACTGTGAGCAAATAAATCTCTCCTCCTTTAAATTGTGTGTGTCAACTATTTGGTCCCAGCAATGGTAAAGGTAATTGTTATGGTTTATGTTTAGATGTCCCTAAAAAGCTTCTTGTGCTCATCAGCAGGGATTTTGGAAGGTGATTGAATTATAAAGGCATACAGCTGACCTGCTGTTAGGAGGTGTAACCTGGTTAGAGGAAGTCAGTGTGGGGAGAATGACGTGGTAGGACATACCTCTCTTCCTGGCTCCTCCCTTTTCTCTCTCTGCCATGATGTGAGCAGCTTTCCTCTGCCATACCCCTCTGCTGTGCCATTTCTTCCCTGAAGCTGGCTGACCACCTACTAACCATGAGCCGTAATAAACCTCTCCTTCTTTAAATTGTGGGTGTTGGGAATGTTGTCCCAGTGATGAGGAAAGTGACTAAGACACTAATACAGAAAACTGGTACCAGGAGTGGGGTTGTTGCTATGGCTGTACCTGACCATGTGGTTCAAAAGCCTTTGGAAGTCTTTTGCAGGAAGAGTTTGGAAATGTCTAGAGATGTGGGCTAGAGAAACCTTAGCAGAATGAATGAAAAGAGACTTGAATTTTAATTAACGTAAACTAAATTAGTTGTCCAGATCTGTAAAATATATTTGTTTCTATTTTTTATGTTTATACTGATATTTACCACTGATCAGGTGGTAATTTCTATTTAACATTTTGTGTTACATTATTTATCTTTTAATATATTTTGTATGTTCTTTGTCCACAGATGAATTGTAAGTATAGATGTAGCAGAAACCCTACCTTTTGTATTTCTTTATATTCCTAATGCCTTGAAGAATTTATTCATGTTCATTAATTTGGTCTTTAAAAGGTTTTCTGCAAATAAATAAATTTAAAAAAAATAAATATTTTTTGCAATGCCTAGTTCTAACCTGCAGGTGGGGATAGAACTTAAAGGAAAAATCTTCATTGATAACCTCCCCATACTATTTATAACTGAATTTTATTATTGTTCTTATGAGATTTTTGTTATGAAAGAATACATGACAAATATGTAAATTATAAATTACAATTGTAAAATTCCTCAAGAATCCAACTAACCTGAAAATAGGATTTAATATATTTAAAGACCCCCTCACTTTCTTCTCCAAGCTCAATTCTTTTTGCACACATAAATACTATTCTGAATTAGTGTTATCATTCTTTAATTTCTTCATATAACTATGGATATCCATATGTAAACACTGTTTAGTTTTTATTTTCAAACTTTATATTAATGGTATCACACTGAATATATTCTTGCTTGACTTACTTTTTCCATTCAACATTATCTTTCTTAGATTCATCCATTGTCTTTCTTAATAGACACACAAAGTCTATTAAGCAGAATGTAAAAATAATTTTGAAACATATCTAAAGGGATGTATATGTATATATACATGTTATATATGTGTGTGTATCACATACACGAACACACACACATGCCTTCAAACTGGGGTACATCCCCAGTCCTTTTTTATTTTTTGTTTTGAGACAAGGTCTTGCTAAGTCACTAAGTTGCCCATGCTGGGCTCAAACTAGTAATCCTCCTGCCTTAGCCTCCCAGAGCATTGGGATTACAAGTGTTGCGACCATGGAATATACCTCATTTTAATTTAGTGTAGTGAGTAACTTCATGGAAGAAGAAATTGGTCATGCCAAAAAAGGTACTAGTTGAAGACCTCTAACCTTGATTTTACACCTTCTCTGCTTTAATCAAGCTCAGAGTTTCTTAACCTTGGCACTATTGCCATTTTGGGCTGGATGATTTTTGTTGTTGGAGCTATTCTGTGCATGGCAGCATCCTGGCCTCTACCCACGAGATACTAGGAGCAGTCCCCTTCCCAGTTATGAAAATCAAAAGTGTCTCTTGACATTGATTGCCAAGTATGCCCTGGGGTTTAGGGGAAGAGAGAAAAATCACTCCCAGTTGGGAAACACTTATCTAGTCTTTCCCCTGAGAAAACCATATTAATTATGATTTTCTTATATATTATTTTTGTTCAAAAACTTGAAGTTAACATATATAATTAAATCAACAATATCAAATTCAGATGCATAAGTAATGTTTCAAGGCTCTTGTTACCTTCCTTCATTTTCCCTATATCTGATTACCATAACATCTCTCATTACTGCCTAATTCAGAGTCTTCATTACTAAAACCAAAAACTTCTAGTTCCTGGTCTCAATATATAATATTAAGGTTTACAGCAACCTGAACTACCCCTTTCTTCATAACTAACTTGTGTCCTTTCCTTTCAAAAATCATTCATTCAACAAATGTAGTCCTTGTTGTTCTGATACTTTCATCCATATTTGCATTTAAGCAATCTTTAGAGATAAAGATTTTGTTTCCTAATTCATGAGAAAAATGTTATAAAGGCATGAAAATTAACCTCAACTTTTACTTTAAAACTCTATTACAAAAAAAATGGTATGAAATAAGGATTTACGATTGCCACAGTTGTAAAGGAGTACTCTTTTGTGATTTTACAGAAGACTAAATATGATTCCAAAAAAAGTGGTTTTTTTCTCAGTTAAACAAGATCTGCAGGTCAGTACATGTCTGAATAAGTGTGGGCTTTGATCGGGGTGGCACTACACATTAAATTCACTGCATCATGTAGCCAAGCTGTATGCTATTATGCTGTGATTTTTTTTCTCTTCTACCATAAAAAGACTTCCCACACTGCATTTCTCTTTACATGGTAAGTATTGTAAAGTCAGGGGAGAACTGGTAAAAGATGCATGAACTCAGATTAATCAGGTAGGAAAGGTTAAGATGATCTCTCTCTGCCAGAAAAGGGTGGTAAATAGGACTACCCAAGGCCCTACCCCTGACTTAAAGAAGAAAACTAGCAAAATCTTGACAATAGTTGAAGGAGAATGATGTAAGGCAGGGGTTGACAAACTTTGTCTGCTAAAGGCCAGATATTAAATACTTTCAGCACTGTGGGGGCATACTGTGTGTTTGTAGAATGAAAGTAGTCATAGGCAATATGTAAATGGAGTGCATGACTATGTCCCATTGAAACTTTATGGGCATCAAACTCCAGATGTTATACAATATTTACATGTCACTAAATACTGATCTTCTTTTGATTTTTTTGATTTTTTTCCAACCATTTAGAAACAGGCAGTGGGCCCAATTTAGCCTGTTAGTTTGATAGTAATAGTTTGCTAACCTCTGATATAGAGCACCAAATACTTTTAGTTCTTAAATAAATGATGAATGTTAGATCAAAGTAGAAATTGGCAATGGAAGAAAATATAGTTTCATTGAGTTGCAGAAGGATATAAAGCCATTGCAACTGAACAATATTTATAGATATTGATCTCCAGGGCATGCCCTAAGTGACATACCTCCTTCAACCAGGCCTCATCTCCTAACAGTACATTCAGCTACAAACTCTTCAATGGATGAATCCACTGATGACTATAGCATCTTTATGATCTACTTGCCTTCCAAAAGCCCCAGCTCCAGACACACGGAACTTGTGGAGGACATTTTAGCTCTAAACCGTAACACCAATCCTGTACAACTCCACTACCCAACACACACACACACACACACACACACACACACACACACTGCATGAGGAGCTTTTATCTCCCAGCTCTCTTCAGCACCTCCCTTCTTTCTCTGCTTCCTGGCCACCCTGGGGTGAGCAGCTTTCCTCCACTCTGCCCTTCCACCATGCTGTTTCTGTCTTGGAGCCAACAAAACGTGGACTGAACTGTCTGGAACTATGAACCAAAATAAACTTCTCCTCCTTTAAATTTCAGGTGTTGGGTGTTTTGTCCCAGTGATGGAGAGCTGAGTGATACAATTAGGATTATTTGGAGAAAAGGGTTCTCCTCATAATCTATGCTTATGTTACCCTCAGCCACCACTGGTTTGCGTTTCCACTGTGACTTTCTTTCACTCTTTGCCTCTCACATAGCCCAAATGGGTATTCTCCAGAGCTGGCACCATGCTTTCTGCACTACCAATATACTAATTACTTTCTTGTTCCCTTTATAAATTAGTCAGTCTCAAATATTTTGCTATAGAATGGAAAACTTAGAGTTTTGTTAATGCCTAAAGAAGAATAAGTTTTGAAGAAAAAGAAGCCATGGAAGAATCAATCAGGAACTGCCATGAAAAGACTTATGGCTATTGTGACATGAAGGAGTCAGAAGAGAGAAAGGAACAATTCTAAAGCAGGAAGAAAGCACTTGGAATTCAGAGCACAGGTAGAATAAATACCCCCAGAAGCAGGAGGCTAAAGTAGAAGGAATCAATATCCCCAGAAGGAACCCTGAAGCTTACACTGGAAGATATGTTGCTGAGATCTCTTGCCACATTAGGAAAAATTTCAAGGGGGGTCTCAGAGGTTCTAGTAGGTTGGAGAACAAATTGTCATATAACTGTACCCCAATTGTTAAACATCCTTCATTGACTTTCTCCCTTGTTCAACTGATTTTAGTACTACTTCCTCACTTGTTCTTCCTGGAATTTCCTTGCTTCCAGATCTTCATTTTAGGCTTTACTTTGGGAGATCTGTTATTTAAACAAATGTAGAGTTAGAACATTATCCATGTGTTATGGCTTGTATCTAGATGTCCCTCCAAAGCCTCATGCAGTCATAGGTGGGGCTTTTTGGAGGTGGCTACATCTAGTGGGTGATGCTGGGATTAAGAATGTGATGCTGGAATTAATTCATGGTGGTCTATGTTTATTCTTATTTGTCTATTTGTGTACATCTAAAGTTATATATGCATCTATACCTACATATAAGTCTATATCAAAATCTATCTATTTAGGTTGATTTTGAACCCCTGGGCTCAAGTGATCCTCTTACTTTAGCCTCCCAAGTAGCTGGGACTAAATTCATACACCATGATGCTTGCCTAAAATGTATATTTTTAAATGTTCTACTGGAGTCCAGAAATTTAGTCAGAATGGCTGACAACCCTAAGGATTCTACTTTGAGATAAGATCATAACAGTATAAATTAACATGTTTTCCAGTTGATTGAATGACATTGTATGAGGAATATCTTAAGAATCTGACAACTAGAGAAAAAAGGAACATTTAGAGTTTAAATTTAGGTATCTGTAAAAAAGTTATTTATAACAAATTTATCGAAGAAAGCAGAGGTATCATTACTGACGAGTAGAACAAAAGCAAATATCTTGTGTTACCTTCCATCTCCCTTGTTCCTGAAAGCCTATAATTATAATAATAATAATTATTATTATTACTACTACTGCTACTACTACTACTAATACTACTACTTCATAGAAATGGCTGTAAAGGCAATGGTTCTCAGCTTAGGGCACTTCTGACTCCAGGGTGCACTCAGGAAAATCTGGAATTATTTTTGTTGTTACACAGGGGAAAGTGAGGTGGAGATATTAGTAGCATCTCAGGATAGAAGTCAGGAATTCTGCTAAACACCCTACAATGCACAAGTGAACCATCACAGCAAAGAGAGATTTAACCCCAAATGTCAATACTACCAAGATTAAGAAAACATCAGTAGGCAATTAATTTAAACACAAAAACAATTTGTTTACACTGAGCTTGGCCCAGTTCCTGGCACATGGTAAGTGTGAAAGTATTTGATAATCACTTTTATTATTTTTATTTTAAAAGGCTTTTTTTTTTTGTGGGTACCGGGGGGGTTGACCTCAGGACCTCGCGCGCCAGCAGGCACCCGTGCCGCTGAGCGATATCACCGGCCCTTTTCTTCGTATGTGGGTTCTGGGAGTCGGACTCGGGCCCTCGCACTTGCCAGGCAGGCGCGTACGCCGCTGAGCCATCTCACCGGCCCAAAAGGCATATTTTAAAATGTGGTTTTACTTAAAATAAGTGTTTGTGTTCTTATTTTCTCACATACTTTTACACAATATAGTTGAATTTCTTTTTCATGTGTTACGTGTAAAAATATTATTTTCTTTTAGAACTTTTATTTGGTGGAAAAAATGTAATGACAAGTGATTTTAAGGGGTGATTCTTCTTTAATAAGAAAGTTATTGTCTTTAATAAGAAAGATGTTGATCAGTCAGGGTGAGATTTTTAATCCCTGGCCAGGCAACATCAATGCCCCTCTTCAGCCTTAAGCAGTTATAAGATGAACCTTTGGCCCATCTGTACCCCTTAAGAATAAGGGATCAGTGTTGGGGTGGGGGTAAGGTAGGATAGAACAAAGGAAGATAGAAAGGAGGCGAGGAAAAGCGAAACCAGAAAAATTGTACTTTTAAGAAGACTGCAATTCCAGGACACAAAGTTACCCAAGGTAACTTGTTTTGTCTAAAAACATTCTTGGATCTTTCTCAACCTGTTCCTTTATTTCAAGATCAAGTCTCTTCCCTTTACTTTATTAACTAAGATAATATGTGACTTAGTATCTCTAAGTGATTTGGGGTGTAATGGGCTTAGAAGAAAAGAAGCATAAACAAACTTCTCTTTCTCTTTCTCTGTCTCTCTCTCTGTCTCTCTGTGTCTTTTTGTCTCTTTGTCTCAGTGTCTGTCTCTGTCTGTGTCTCTGTGTGTCTCTGTGTGTCTCTGTCTCTCTGTCTCTCTGTCTCTCTCACTCCTTGAGACAGTCTTACAATGTTGCTGTTCTGGCTCGATGTCCTCCTAAAGCCTCATGCACTCATAGGTGGGGCTTTTCAGAGGTGGTTGGACTAGGGTGTGTGAATATGGATTAAGGGTGCGATAACTAAATTAGTCCACTGATTGGTTTAGCATAGTTCTAGATGTGGATAATAGAAAGGCCCACCATGGGTGTGGGTGGCACCTCCCAGAAGTCTTTTAGCCTGGCTGGGATAAAAGGAAAAGGGAGGCTTGCTGCTTTGCTGCTTCCTGCCTGCCCTGCCGTGGACAGTTTCTCCTCCTCCATGCTGCCCTGCCTTGGAGCCAGCCAACTATGGACTGAAACCTCTATGAACTGTGTGCTGAAATAAACTTTGCCTCCTTTAACTTGCGAGTGTTGAGTATTTTGTTCCAGCAACGAGAATGTAACTAAGACAGTTTTCCAGCCTGGGTTCAAGAAATAACCTCCTGCATTAGCTTCCCAAATAACTGGGATTACAGGCAAATGCCATTGCACTCAGCTAAATATTTTCTTTTAAATTTAGGTTACACCATGTTTTTCCTTGGTTTAAATACCCCATTAGTGGTTTTCCTCATTACTCGAAGTAAAATTAAAATTCCTTTCAACAGATTTATAGACCCACTGTGATCCGGATGCCCATTACCTCTCTGCACTCCGGGATTGCTTGCTTCCAAACTATTCCTTGGACATTCAAGCACACTTCTGCCTCATGGCCTTTCCATTAGCTTTTCTCCCTGCCTGGACTACTTCCCCTCTCATCCGTCTCTTGATGTCCTTACTATGTACTTTCTTATCACTTTGAAGTTTTTGCTGAAATATCATCTCAGTAAAGCCTTCCCTGATCTGCTTGATTTAACTTTGTATCTCCTTTCCCCACCCACTCCCTAGTCCTTTCCCTTGTATTATTTTTCTTTCCCACTATATGGCAGAGATCACTTTCTAACATATTATACAACTTATTCATTTTAATATTTACTTCCTTGCCTCCATTAAAATGGAAGTTCTAGGAGGGCAGGGACTTTTGTCTGATTTGTTTATTACAGTTTTCCCAGCATGTAGAACACTGTCTATCAACATTCTCTATTCCTTGGAGTTTCCCTCCCCCAATTTTTATTTGTTTTTCGCATTGGAATCATTCATCCAATATCTGGTGATCTATAACGTGTCTATGTGAGGGATCTAAAGAGCTAACGGAAAACTAGCTTTATGTGTATGGGTGGATTTTGTGCACTGGTGACCTTCAATGTGCCATTTAAATGATGAGCTGGAAC
This sequence comes from Erethizon dorsatum, assembly GCA_028451465.1. Classification (NCBI taxonomy): domain Eukaryota; kingdom Metazoa; phylum Chordata; class Mammalia; order Rodentia; family Erethizontidae; genus Erethizon; species Erethizon dorsatum. The sequence continues at coordinate 49,685,931 of CM051837.1, read as the reverse complement.
GTGTATGGAAGTGAGACAGGATATTAGGGCATGGAAAAGCTGCTGGGGAAGTAGATGGGACCTGTTCATTACAAAATCCCAGGACACATATGCAGGGCAGTTCCCAGAGCCCTGCATGTGGACTTCTTGGGAGGATTTGAGCAGGTCTTCCGTAGGATGGCCTAGAGCTAATGGCGGCCTGAGGAGTGGATGATACAAAAAGACAATCTACATTGAATTTTTTTTTTTGTGGGTACCGGGGGTCGAACTCAGGACCTTGCGTGCCAGCAGGCGCCCGTGCCACTGAGCAATATCACCGGCCCTTTTTTCCCTTTATGTGGGTACCGGGAGTCAAACTCAGGACCTCGTGCTTGCCTCGCGCTTATGCCACTGAGCCATCTCACCGGACCCTGCATTGAATTTTTGAGACTCTGTTTTCTCATGCATGGATTGCCTGCCCTCATGCTGTATGGTGTACTTCTTTTCCTACTTTTACTTGACCCAAACTCACTCTACAGAGCCTGTTTCTTTTCTAATCTTTAATAGAACTTTGCTACCATTTGCACTTGTTTTGACCAATTCTTTGCTCACAACAGGAAGAACCTAGAAACCACCTCTAGAAGGAGACTCCTGTACCCCAAAACCTGGTAACAGAAGGACCACTGTATGTTCATATCAATAACTATTTTTCTCTTTGCCATTCCTTTTCTCCCAAGAAGAATCCACAAGGCTCCTGCTAGGCAGTATACACCTGATAGTAATTGGTGTAGAAGAGATGGATACACCTGATAGTAATTGGTGTAGAAGAGATGGCTGATCTCACTCTTTATCATACATACTTTCATTTAATTTCTGTTTATGATTCCTACCTTCTGATGTTCTTGATATCCTCACATAAAAGTAACTTCTAGATCAAATTCTTTTAGAAATAAAATAGGGGCAAAAAGTGGGCAGTGTATGAATAAGGTAATAGGAACTACATGGGGGTGGGTAAGAGGTCCTCAGATCCAACTATACTTTATATGTTATTTCACCAGTCCCCCTGTATTCAACCTGTTACCATTAAATTTTGTGGTTCTGTCATGGTATGTACTGAGCTTATGGTCTCACAACCTTGAGGAATGAAGTCAAAGACCAAAAGAGGAGGTTAGGAGGGTTTTATTGGAAATAAGAAGATTGGTTCCTGGATTTACAAAAGGGGTCCCAAGTGGATGGCCACATGGCCCCTCCATTCAGAGCTAATTATAGATAAGCAGAGCACAGGAATGGCTCAGTTGTTTAGTGGCCACTGATCACTTGTGACTGTATGGATTTAAAATGACCAGCTGGAACTCAGGCTTTCCAATCCAGTTCCTCAGCGTGCATGGTTTAAAGGAAATGGATTTTAGAGAAAAAAATCATTATTTTACATTTTAAATTCCTCAGACTGAGGAGTTTAATAAGTTGGGGCTGCACCTCCCTGTAATTTATTTATTTATTTTATGGATACCGGGGGTCGACCTCAGGACTTCGCGCACCAGCAGGCACCTGTGCCGCTGAGCAATATCACCGGCACTTTTTTTGTATGTGGGTTCTGGGAGTCGAACTCGGGCCCTTGAGCTTGCCAGGCAGGCACTTACACCGCTGAAGCCATCTCACTGGCCCCTGCACTTCCCTTTAGTATGCAATGGGCTGTATTCCATGTTGCCTGAGGAAGCTCATTTTAAATTCCTCAAAACGCAGGAGCTTAGTAGAGAGTGGCTGCAACTCCCTTTAGTAGGCAGGGGGCTATATTCCATATTGCCTGAGGAAGCTCATCCTTTGTGCAAAGTCCTAGTATACTTTCTATTCATTCTTTTTTTTTTCTTTTGTGGGTACCAGGGGTCGACCTCAGGACCTCGTGCACCAGCAGGCGCCCATGCCGCTGAGCGATATCACCGGCCCTTTTTTCGTATGTGGGTTCCGGGAGTCGAACTCAGGACCTCGCGCTTGCCAGGCAGGCACTTATGCCACTGAGCCATCTCACCGGCCCTCTTTCTATTCATTCTTATTTTAATTCTTTTTTTTTTTTAATATGGGGGTACCGGGAGTCGAACTCAGGACCTCGCGCTTGCCAGGTAGGTGCTTATGCCGCTGAGCTATATCACTGGCCCCTTATTTTAATTCTTATCAATTATGCTGGTCACCCAACTCTATCTTAGGTCCTTCCACTAATTAGCTGCCTTACTGATAAATTAACTAAATAAACTATTCTTTACCGTTCTTCCAAAACTTCTTTCAAAAGGTGGTTATAATCTCTTACCTCCTCACGTACCAGTTCTGTTTTCTTTTGCATTGTGTGTTTATGATTTTTTATTTTTTTCCAGCCATTTTATTATTTATTTATTTGTTCTCTTTTTTGTCTTTGAGACAGGGTCTCACTATGTAGTTCAGGCTGGCCTCGAACTCATTATGTAGCCCAGGTTGACAATCCTCTTGCCTCAGTCCCCACTCCCAATGCTGGGATTATGGGGTGCTGTCATTTTAGAGAGATTGGAGAAGGAGCACAGGTAAAAGTGTGTGGTCAGTGCATCCTATTTATTAGAAGATGATGAACATTTTCTTTTCATTTAGGAGTAGAAACGTATTTATCTTTTTTTCTAAATTTTTTAATTTTAAAAAGAAAGAAGATAAACATAACAATGAAACCGAGATTCAAACCAGATTAGTAGGACGGTTACAATAGTTGATACATCGCATATTTGTTGTCTTCACGGTAGTTATTCAGAGTACAAGACTTAGGCATGATATCTTGTCCAAACAATATTAGCACAAAATATTCTTTTCAAGGAACTAAGAGAAGCTAGTTTGAGGTTCAACATTAGGTTGTTTATTTGAGCTCATCCTGTTTTCCTGATGTGTGAGTTCATTGCTATAAATTTCCCTTGTAGGACTGCTTTCATTGCATCCTATAAGTTTTGGTATGTTGTATCGGCATTATCATTTAATTGTATATACTGTTTAATTTCTTCTTTAACTTCCTCTGTGACCCATTGGTTGTTCAGAAGCGTGTTGTTTAATTTCCATGTGTTAATGTAGTTTTTGTGGTTTCCTTTGTTGTTGATTTCCAGTTTCATTGCGCTATGGTCAGATGTGTGGGATGATTTCAATTCCTCTGCATTTACTTAAACATGTTTTGTCAGCTAATATATGATCTCTTTTGGAGAACGTCCCATGTGCAGGTGAGAAGAATGTGTATTCTGATGTTTTGGGGTGAAACACTGTAGACATCTACCAAGTCCATTTGTTCACAGGCTTGGTTTAATTCTAATATTTCTTTGTTGGTTTTTTTGTCTCGTAGATCTATTCATTTGTGAGAGTGGGGTATGAAGGTCCCCCACTACAACTGTGTCAGTGCTTATTTGGTTTTTCATGTCAGTTAATATTTGTTTTATGTAGTTGGGTGAACCTGTGTTTGGTGCATAAATATTTATGATTACTATCTCTTCTTGGAGTTTTCCCTTAATGAGTATATAGTGACATTCTTTGTCTGTTTTGATCAGTTTTGGCTTAAAGTTCACATTGTCTGCAAATAGAATAGCTACCCCTGCTTTTTTCTGGGTTCCTGTGGCATGAAGGATTGTTTTCCATTCTTTGACTTTTAGTCTATGAATTTCTTTTTGGGTTAAATGTGTTTCTTGAATGCAGCATATCATTGGATCTTGGTTCTTGATCCATTCTGCCAGTCTGTTTCTTTTGATTGGTGAGTTGAGACCATTTATGTTGATGGTTCTAACTGATATGTATTAGCTTTTCTTTTTCATGTCATTTCCCTATTGTTTGTTCCCTGTCTTTCTGCTGTTTAATTGCTTGCCCTGCCTGGTGGCTTATTTCCATTGCTGTTCCTGTATTTGTCATCTTCATTATCTCTTTCTAGTATGTCTTTCAGAGCATTCTGTATAGCTGGTTTGGTGGTCATAAATTTCTTCAGTTGTTCTTTGCCATGGAAGTATCTTATTTCTCCATCAATTTTGACAGATAGTTTTGTGGGGTACATCAATTCGGGTTGAAGATTGTTTTCCTTTAGGGCTAAAAATACTTCACTCCAAGCTCTTTTTGATTTCAGGGTTCATGTTGAGAAATCTGCTGTGATTCTGATGGGCTTTCTTTTACAGGTGACATGTTTCTTTTCTCTAGCTGCTTTTAATATTTTGTTCTTGTACTGAATTTCTGGAATCTTGATTATTATATGCCTTGGTGTAGATTTATTTTGGTCATGGCTATTTGGAGTTCTATGTGCTTCGTTTATTTGTATGTCAAATTCTTTATCCGTGCTTGGGAAGTTTTCTGCCATTATTTCTGTGATGAGGTTTTTAATGGTTTTTGCACTGTCTCCAGCTTCCTCACTGATTCCAATCAATCTTGTGTTGTTCTTCTTTGCTTCCTGTTGTAGCCATTGGATTGATTTTTCATGGTCTCTTGAGATTTTTAAGATATCTTTCTTTTCCTGGTCACTAGTTGCATTACTGTCATCTAGGTCTGATATTCTATCCTTGCCTTCATTCAGTCTGCTGCATATACCTTCAGTGGAGTTTCTCTTCTCCTGCATTTCTGTTTGGATCTGTTTCATTGATTCCATTTCTTGCTGTGTTTGGTATTCATGGTTCCCATCATTTTCCTGAGCTCCTCTGTTTGTTTATCTGTGTCTGCTTTAATGTCTTTTATTTTGATAGTCATTTCTTTTTGTACCTTAGAGATTATTTTTTCTATGGCCTCTTCCATTTGTTTTTTCACTGCTGCTGCTATCATTTCAGAGCATTCCATTCTGATTTCCTCTATCTCTTTGTGTTCTGGACTTGCCCTGGGTGGGCTGGGCATTTGGGATTGCATTTTGCTTTTTCATCTTGTCACTTTCTATTTTCTATTTTATTCTGTTTTTTTGTGTTGATGCTTATAGATTTCTAATGTTAGATAGCCTTGTCACTGTTGTTGAGGCTTTCCTAGGAGGTGTCTGTTCCTCAGGATGTCTCCTCTCGCTGGTGGGCACCAGCGTACTCCTCTTGCTGGCAAGCCATCCCGGGGAAATGGAGGAAGCCATAGCACAAACTTATACTCCTCTGGGGCAATGGAAAAAGCACAGAGAGCAGACTGGCATTCCACTCGCTGGCACCGCCATCCTGGGGACAATAACTTTTTTTTTTTTTTTTTTTTTTTGGCGGTGCTAGGAATCAAACCCAGGACCTCATGCATGCAAGGCAAGAACTCTACCACTGAGCCACATCCCTAATCCAGGAAGTGTGGTGTGCAGATTTACAGTCCCCTCGACTCCACTCATTAGCACTGCCATCTGGGGACAATGGAGGAAGGGCAGAGCACAGACTTACACTCCATTTGCTGGCACCACTGTCTGGGGTCAGTGGAGGAAGGGCTGAATGTGCACTTACACTCCACTAGCTGGCGCCACTGTCCCAGGGACCGAAACATATTTATTTTGGAGAGAAAACTTCTCCTTTAATGAAATTTCATTACACAGAAGTAAAGCCCAAATTATGTTTTGTAATGGAAACTTTGTAGAAATAAAAAGCAATGTTCCTCGCATAATCTCACTAGTGTTTGTCTTTATAGTGGTCCTAGCTATATTACCAGTGTTCTTTATTATTCTGACTGGGGAGATAGAAAATTTCTCCCTCTTTAAAAGATGTTTTATGTGCAAATACCAACTCCTCATGAGAAATGTAATCACTGTGTAATGCAAACATACTAATAAATTTTTTTTTAAATTTCCCCTTTTTATAAGACAAAAGAGGAGGTAGGGGTAGGACATGGTCCAAAACATTTATGCTCATGGAAGGCTATGTAGCCCCTTAAATGTAGCAATAGTCTGAGTCCATGGATAAGGGCAGAGAAGGGGGATTTACAGAAAAGAATAGTCACAGCTAAATCCCAGTTTACATTTTCTTTCTCTGCCTTATAATTTCCTTCTGAGATAGGAGATTAGAACATGGCCAGCTGGCTGGGTAAGTGAGCATGCCAGGGCATCCACAGAGAAACAGTTTCAATCAGAAAGTGCTACTTTCAGTTCTTCTCACAAGGACTCAAGCAGGTTTTTGATAGGATGGCCTAGATCTGGTATTGGCCTGCAGAGTGGGAGCTAAAAAATTTGATGGCCATTAAATAGGTGCTGTGCTCTCTCTTTCACAGTGGTCCACTCTCACCCTGTAGAGTGTACTTCTTTCCCTACTTTTAATTGGCCTGCACTTGCTCTGTAGAGCAAGTTTCTTTTCCTACCTTTAATAAATGTAAAACCTCACTTTTGCACTTGTCTTGACCAATTCTTTGTTCAGGACCAAAATAGCTTAGAAAACTCCTCTAGAAGGAAACCCCAGAGCCCCAAAACCCAGTAATGCTTCCATTAGTCCCAAGGTTTCAGAACAATTTTTCAAATATCGTAGACTACTAAAAGTTTCTTTGGGAGCTTCAAGAAGGGCTGTGTATTAAAGTCTGGGTTAGAGTAGGGAGGGAGGAAGTGGTTCCTACAACCACTATCTCCTTCCAAAACCATGATGGTCCCTGGAATTGGTCAGGAATAGAGCAAGGCAACTAGTTTTTAAAAGACAATTATGTAGGTTTTTAACTTGATAATTACAACAGTTTTATCACTGTCTGCTTAGAATACCAGGGAGCTGTAAAAGGGTCATTTCATAGGACTCTGTACCCAAGTATCAGCTTTAACCTTGATCACCCACTTTGTATATTTATTCATCAGTGTTGCCTAATGATCCATGAAGTCCCTTATTTTTTGTATAAAACTTCAATCCTCTTTTATATTATATTCTAGGGTGGTTTCTTTTCTTTTTCCTTCCTTCCTTCCATTTTCTTTCTTTTTGGTAGTACTGTGGATCTTTTCATGAGCTACATTCTCAGACATTCTTATTTTTGTTTTCAAATAGGGTCATGCTAAATTGCCCAGGGTCTTTTTTGTGTGTGTGTGATATCAGGGGCTTTGCATGAGCTACATCTCAGACATTTTTTAACTTTTATTTTTAGACAGAGTGTTGTTAGATTGACCAGGCTGGGCTCAAACTTGAGGTTGCCTGCCTCAGCTTCCCAGAGTGCTAGAATTACAGGATGGCACCACTGTGCCCAGCTTTCTAGGATGGTTTCTTGTAAATAACAATTAAGAAAAAAGAATAATTTAGAAGTAGGAGTGGATCTTAGGAATGATTTGATCCAATTGTTTCTTTTTATAGATGAGAAAATTGAGATTCAGAGAAGTGAAATGACTTGCTGGGCATACAATGAACGGTGACAGAGACGCAAAAGCAATGCAGATCTCAGTCTTCAGTAAAATGAAGCAATGGTCACAACTATATCACTCATATTGAATACATGGATTAATCAATGAAAGACAGATTTACTTAGCATCTATTAGTTTAAACTTTCCATTAGGATATAGAAAAATGCCATAGTAGTGATCATCAGTGAAATACAGCCTCTGTGGGACCTGGAATCTAGACACCTGGAAAATAAGCACTGGGTGAAGAGAAATGAAGAGTGGATCTCTGTGAATTGGGAAGGAACTGACTGGGAAATTTGAAACTACACAGAAGATGAAGAAATGGTGCACAATGCAGAGAAAAAACAAAAGCAGTCTGGAAGCTCATTCTGGCTCCCAGGGAGGGGAACCTGTCTCCACAGACACAAGGTAATCCCCCAAGGTGGGGAGTATCAAGGAGGAACAACCGACCTTGGTAGCAGTGCTAGCTCCAAGAAATGCCCATGACTATTGTAAACTACAAAAACAGCTGGGGTTTTACTCTGAAAGTGACTCCTTCAGTACTGCAAGCTACACTACACTTTGAGAAGGAATCCAGTGTAGCATCCATCATATTTGAGAGTATTTAATCAAGAGCCATTTGGGAAAGGAGTTAATTGTTTAAGACTGAGGTATGAAACAACTACACTTCAGGGTTTCTGGTGTCACCCTACCACAGTGACTGTGTGGGAGCCAGCCATAAGAGATAGTCACAGAGAGGGAGCAGGTGGGATAAAGACCTGCTAAGAAGTTTCAACTCAGTCTAGGAAGGACAAGAGGCCCCATCCATCATGGTGAGAGGCTTGGCTGAGCATAGGTGGCTTTTGGAGGCAGCTGGGTCTGAAAGTGCTGGCATTAAGTCCAGCAGGCTGCTTGAACCCTCACCCTGAAGCCTACATCCAGCACAGATCAGAGGTCTGATTGCTTTCTCCATCTGCCAATGTGAGTAAGGACACATCATGTCTTAGAGGGCTGCCACACTGTGGGGTGTATAGGCAGAGGGGTCTCTGGAACCTCACAACTTCACAGGCTGTAAAGCTAAGAAAAAACTGACTTGCTGGATTCCAAAACTGAAGATCCTGGAAAGAAACTACTCATTCAAATATACAGAGGAAGTTTTTTTTTTTTTTTTAAACTCTTCTTCAACATTGATTTTTTTGTAGTTTGGGGTTATTTACTTTTTCCATATTTTCTTCTTTCATTTTCTCTTTATTCTTTTCCTCCCTTTTCTTGTTATTCTTTCTGCTACCACCATCTAATTCTATTAATTTCTTTCTTCCTCTTTTTTTTTTTTGTGGGTACCAGGGGGTTGACCTCAGGACCTCACGTGCCAACAGGCACCCGTGCCGCTGAGCGATATCACCGGCCCCTTTTTCGTATGTGGGATCCGGGAGTCGAACTTGGGCCCTCGCGCTTGCAAGGCAGACGCTTACGCTGCTGAGCCATCTCACCGGCCCCTTTCTTCCTCTTAATTAGATCTTTTATCTCACTTTTCTGTCCTTCTCATCTTCTATTGTTTAATTTTTTAAATTTTTCTTCTTTCATTCTCTCATTCCCAAAGGCTCTATCTTTACTAGTATAACCATTAAGTTTTATTAATCTTTAGATAGTTAGCTCTATGCTGATTGTTAGTGGAGGTATAGTTGTAGAATTAGTAGATGTTTACTATATGTCAATATTTGGTTTGTCTCAATGTTCAATCCTGTGTGACAAGAGCAAAGTGAGTGACAATATAATCCCAGACTGAAGATATGTTACAAAGCTATAGTGGTAAAAACAGCATGGTACTGGTGCATAAATAGACATGAGGATCAGTGGAACAGAAGAGAGAATCCAGAAACAGCCCCAAGCACATTCAACTACTGTATTTGATCTTTGAAAAAGGGGCCACAAACACACACGGGAGGAAAGAGAGCCTCTTTAATAAATGGTACTGGGAAAACTGGCTGTCCACATGCAGAAGATTGAATTTAGAGCCATATCTCTCACCATGTACCACACTAAAATCAAAATTGATCAAATATCTAAATATTAAAACAGAAAAACTTAATCCTCTGGAAGGAAAAAAAACAGATAAAACTCTTGAAGTCATAGGCATAGGCAAGGACTTTCTGTACAGAACAATTGCACCAGAAATGGAACCCAGAATCAATAAATAGGATCATATTAAGTTAAAACCTTCTGCACAGCAAAGGAAACATTGAACAGTATGAAGAGACATCCTACAGAATAGGAAAAAATTTTGTCAGCTATTCCTGTGACATAGGACTAATGCCTAGAATATATAAAGAACTCCATAAAATTAGAACTCTCCCTACATAAAAGACCTAATAAAAAAATAGTCAACTGAAATGAATAGACATTTCTCAGAAGAAGTACAGCTGGGCCTGGTGGCACACACCTGTAATCCCAGCACTCAGGAGGATTGCTAAGAGTTCGAGGTCAGGCTAGGCTACACAGTGAGCTAAAGGCCAGCTTGAATTACATAGCAAGACACTGTCTCCAAAGAAAAGTAGTACAAATGGCCAGTAAACACATGAAAAATGTTCAACATTATTTCTGGCCATTAGAGAAATGCAAATTAAAACAACACTGAGATTCCATTTTACTCGAGAAAGAATGGCTGTCGCCAAGAAATCAAATAACAAGAAATGCTAGCAAGACTGTGCAGAAATAGGAAACTTCTCCATTGTTAATGGGAATGTAAACTGGTACAAACACTAAGGAAATCTGTATGGAAATTCCTCAAAAAACCAAAAATAGTAATTCCATTTGACCCAGCTGTTATCAGGTATTGTAGTGACCAGGCAATCCTTCCCAGGCTCTTTACTGTCCTGTTCAACGAATTGGGTGGAACAATAAGTGAAAGTGAAAGTTTAAAGTTTATTCAAGGCCCATTCCTGTTATCCCAGCACTTGTGAGGCTGAAGCAGGAGGATCACAGTGAGTTCAAGGCCAGCCTGAAGTACATAGTAATACCGTCTTAAAAAACCAAAAATAAATAAATAAAATAAATAGTAAAAAATGACATTTATTCAAGCCAACAGAAATAGAAAAGAAGAAGAAAAAGAAGCACAAAATGACTGCTCAAGAAGAAAAAGCACTCTGCAGAGTGAGTGTGGGCCAGTTAAAGTAGGAAAAATACACCGTGCAGAGTGAGGGCAGGCTGGTGAAAAGTCTCATAGCAGCCCCAAGCTTAATGGCCACCATCTTTTCTATCCCCTTTCTGATGTCAGCTCCAAGCCATCCCATCAAAAACCTGCTTGATCTCGTGCCAGAAGATTGGTATCAGATGCAGGGCTCAGCTTGATCTTGTGAAGATCCCATGCCAGAAGAATTGAAGACAGCATTCTTGCTTAGTATCTTTACAGGTCATGCCCAGTTAACAGTTGCTTTGCCATGCCCTAATCTGCTTCACAATTTTTCCCCTCTAGGTATCTTCCAGAAAGAGTTAAAGACATCATATAACAGTGATACATGCATACTCATATCTATAGCAGTACAAATCATAATAGCTAAATCTTGGGAGTGGCCTATATGTCCATCAACAGATGAGTAGGTAAAGAAAGTATGGCATTTATACACAATGGAGTACTATTCTGCCATAAAGAAGGATACAGATGTCTTTTGTAGGAAAATAGATACACCTTGAGACCATAATGTTAAGTAAATAAATTAGAGCTTAAATATCACAAGCTTAAATATCATATTATATGAAAAACCCAGTGCATATGTAAGTAAAAAGTAAAATAAAAGATAGATAATAGGAAATAGGGAGATAGATCTTTTACAAAAGGAAAGGGAACAAGAAATGGAGGGATGGGAAAAAAGGGAGGGAAAGGGGATGAAAAAAGAATTAAAATGAGTTTAAGGCCAGCCTGAACTACATAACGAGACCCTATCTAAAAATCCAAAGAAACGAATAAGTAAAAAGTAAAAAATAAAGTTTACTCAAGGCAAAAGAAAAAGTAAAGAAGAAGAAAATTTATACATGTACAACTCCCCCCAAGGAATGTAATCATACGTACTGCACATATGCCTCTTAAAAAATACTTTCCACTATGTAGTTACATAAACAACAGGAATAGAGTGATTCACTAGTAAAATTCGTTTAGTCTTACTGATTTTAAAATGCTTTTCTATAGTAATTTCTCATACCTCTGCTATATAAATTTATGTTTTTTAAATACTCTGCCTGATATCAAACCAACATTTTCAGGAAGGGTTTTATTACCTTTATCTAAGAACAGCCTGGAATGAAGATTAGTCTTAAGAACCTCTTTCCTTGATAGTTAAATATGCTCCATTCTAAATATGTTAATGAATGACACATTCTAAGTTTAAAATGTAATTACTTTATACCAGGCATGATGTTTTATAAGCCCCATAAAAGGTATATCCCACCTCGTGGGGAAAGATAGCCAGAAATACTTGCTGGTAGTATACACTAGTGGAGCTAAGATCAGTTACCTGAGTCTAGTTGATGATGGGGATGGAGCAGACATGGCCACTGCTGCAGGTTTAAATAGACCGGATATGGATAGACGTGAAATTAAACTTTCCTACTGGGATTGGGTCAAATTCATATGATGGGTAGTTGTCCAATCCAGCAGGCACGATACTGGGTACACGGGGTTCAGTTGACAATTGTGCTAGGTCTGACGTACGATTTGAAGAGTTCTCTGAAGCAGGTCTTCCGAAAGAAGAAAGAAAGGATGTGTCAGTGCTCATGCTCTATCTGGGAGCCAGAGCGACCTGATGTTGGTTAAATTGAACCTGTTGTCCAATGGAAAAAGAAGAAAAACTGTATCGAATAACACTTCAAAAAGAGCTTCCAAGATTATCCAGCGTCCTTAATCATGTTATGTTCTTTGTTTCCCCAAAGTTCCTTCTTTTAAGTTTGCTACCTAGAGCGCCTTTGCCCACCACAAGGAAGTCTTCTGTTCAAAATAACTAGTTATTTCACAAGGTGATTCTCTTTTTCTAAATTAAGAAACATATTGTTGAGTCGGTTCTTGTCTTAGTTACTTTCTCATTGCTGGGACAAAATACCTGACACTCTCAAATTAAAGGAGGAGAGGTTTATTTTGGCTCACAGTTTTTGAGGTTTCAGTCCATAGTCAGCTGGCTCCAAGGCAGAGGAGCATGGCAAAGGCAGTTTATGGCATGGCAGGCAGGAAGCAGAGGAGGATGAGGGATACGTGTATATATATTCTTCCAGACCATGCCCACAGGAACCCACCTCTTCCCACCAGGCTTCACCTCCCACCGTCATACCCAGCTATAAACCTGACTAATCCTGTATCATACACCCACTATCCAGTCACCTCCCCCAAAGCCCCATCTATGAGTGCATGAGGCTTGGGGCAACATCTAGATACAAGCCATAACAGCTCCCCAGTGACTGGTCACTCTTAGAATAAGTACATACAATCTAACTTCTAGGCAAGCTGATAAGAAATGTCAGCCTAAATGACCATATACTTCTATTCAGTGAACCCCCCTTTTAGAAAAAAATGCCTCAAAGTATGCATCCTGACCCTTCCATTTCTGGCCCATCACCTCAAACACTGGACCTTATCTGCTCCTCTTTTGTTTTTTTGATTTTAAAGAGAAAAAAATAGAACAAAATTTCAAAACAAGTTAATAGGAGGGTAACAATGGTTAATACATTGTGTAGTGTTATCTTTAAATTAGTTACTCAGAGTACAAGATATCAGCATTCAATTGTCCAAACAATGTTAGCACAAACCTTTCTTTTCAATGAACTAAGAGAAATTAGTAATATATCTATCTTAACTATCATATATATGTATATATATATATATATATATACATATTTTTTTTTGCTTTTCCCTTCCTTTTCTTCATTCCCCCATCCCAGTTTCTCTTTCCTTTTGAACAGTTTCTTCCTGTTTTACAATATCTATTGTACATTTTGGATCTTACTCTTTCAGCTTCTCACACTAGGGAGACAATACTATATTTACACATGTGCATCTAATTTATTTCAGTTAGGAGTATGGTCTCGAGTTGCATCCACTGACCTATAAACATCTCCAGTTTATCTTTCTTTGTGGCTGAATAGTAATCCATTGTATAAAAATACCACATCTTTTTTTATCCATTCCTCGGTTGATGGGGATTTGGGTTGTTTCCAAGATCTAGCTATTACAAATTGTGCTGCTATAAACATGGGTACACATATATCGCTGTGGTATGGTGCTTTTAATTCTTCTGGGAAGATACCCAGAAGGGGAATATCCAGGTCAAATGGGACCTCCAATTCTAGTTTTTTGAGGAGTCTCCACACTGATTTCCACAGTGGTTGCACCAGTCAACACTCCCACCAACACTGGAGAAGGGTTCTTTTTCCCTACAGCCCCTCCAGCATTTGTTATTGGTTGATTTCTTGATAATAGCCATTCTTTCTGGGGTGAGATGGAATCTCAGTGTTGTTTTAATTTGCATCTCTCAAATGACAAGTGATGCTGAACATTTTTTCATATATTTATTTGCTGTTTGTATTTTTTCACCTGAGAAGTGTGTATTCATCTCAGATGCCCATTTTTGGATTAGGTCTTTAAATTTGGGAGGTTTGATTTTTTTGAGTTCTTTGTATGTTCTCGATAGTAATTCTTTGTCTGAGGAACAGCTGGCAAGCATTTTTTCCCACATTGTGGGTTGTCTCTTCACTCTGTTGGTGGTTTCTCTTGCTGTGCAAAAGCTTTTTTATAGGATGAGATCCCAGTTGTTGATTCTTTTTTTTTTTTTTTTTTTTGTGGGTACCGGGGGGACGACCTCAGGACCTCGCGCGCCAACAGGCACCCGTGCCACTGAGCGATATCACCGGCCCCTTTTTTCGTATGTGGGATCCGGGAGTCGAACTCGGGCCTTCGCGCTTGCAAGGCAGGCGCTTAAGCCGCTGAGCCGTCTCACCGGCCCCAGTTGTTGATTCTTTGTGATAGTTCCTGTGCGATCGGGGTTTTATTCATAAAGTCTTTGCCTACATCAATGTCCTCAAGAGTTTTACCTATTCTATCTTCCAGCACAATCTGCTCCTCTTATATCGTTTCATTCTCATACTTTTTTTCAGTCAGTGATCTAGGTCTCACTCCCATTTTGTAGCTTTGATACAACTATGCAAAGTCACAATTTTGACCATCTTTCTTCCTCTCTCCTTCCCTCTTTTCCTCCCTCCCTTCCTCCATCTCTCTTTCCCTCTTTTTGTCTTTTTCTTTTTCAATGCTGTGATTGTAGCCAGGGCCTTGTATATGCTAGGCATGCACTTTACCAGCTGATCTATACCAGTACTTCTGACCTATCTTGTTGGCAATTCTTCCGCTGTAAGAATCAACATCATGGACAACACATCATGGATGGAAAGAATAATATTACTCCCTGCGATTTCAGTTTTTGACATGTTTCCTTAGAACACTGACCCTAGATTTTGTCCTTGCTGTTTTATTAGCTCTTTTCAGGTTTCTCCTAAGGCCATGATACTGGCAAGTCATTAACTGACAGTATGACCTATCTTTTTAGTAAAGAGCACAGATTCTGAGCCAGATTGACTTTGAATTCTGGCTCTGACTCTTGCTAGCTGTGTGAAGTCACGAATGCCTTGGTTTCTTCATCTGTGAAATGGAGATGGTAACAGCACTTTTTCATGGGGCTGTTGTGGCTGAATATAACTACTGTGGTGGCTGGGGAATGTCACTCAGAGATAGACTCTAGAAGCTTCCAGCACTAAAGGAAAAAAATTACTGTATCCCCCCACTTATGTGCACCTCATGTGACAGCTATTATTATTATTATTATTATTATTATCATTATCATTATTATCCCTTCTTTGCGGAAGTGAAGCCACGGCTTATCAGTATTTTTTTTTTTTTTTGTGGGTACCGGGGGGACGACCTCAGGACCTCGCACGCCAGCAGGCGCCCGTGCCACTGAGCGATATCACCGGCCCCTTTTTTCGTATGTGGGATCTGGGAGTTGAACTCGGGCCCTCGCACTTGCCAGGCAGGCGCATACGCCACTGAGCCATCTCACCAGCCCAGCCATCTCACCAGCCCGGCTTATCAGTTTTTGAGTGGAGAGAAAGTAGTAACAGGGTACAAGGAGAAAAAGTAGGTTTATATATAAAAATATTTCATTTTACCACAGAGGGAATTATCACATTTACCAAATACAGGTGATCCCATGTTTTGTTTTTGACATTTAAAGTCAACAATTTGAATTCTCTATCATTATGAATGTATAATTTCCATTTCCCCTTGTATGTAAATCACTTCAGCCTAATTAATTTTTTTTTCTTCCTGGAAAGTCATCAGAACTACCTTTTCCCTGATAACCTTGAAAGATTCCAAGCAAATGGTAGGCAAATATTTACCAAGAAGACCAAACACTGGCAATACTCAAGTCTAATAAACAAACAAAAAACAGAAGGAAAACACAACTTAAATTTTACTGGAATCCGAGTTAATAAATACAGACCACAGAACAAGTAGCAAACAACTACTTGAATTATATCAGAATGGAGACAGAATCAATGAATCTGGATTTCTAGCCCAAAACGATTATGCTATATGATTAATAGAGCTAAGGAGACACCTCTTACACATTATAAAATCCTCTAGAAATTTTTAAAACAAAAGTGACAACTTTCATGGAGTGTAATTGATGCTTATAGATGAATAGCACAATTTTGCACCTCAGGGAATACTTTCATTTTTCTTAAAGATTAAATAAACTGAACATTTCATCCTGGCAGTTATTAACCTGCCACATTTTTATAACTAAGTAAAAATTAGGCCTCTTTCCATGTTTTAGTTGAAATTACACTTTAATTCATATCTTTATAGGTAACAGCTTGTTATCCTTAGTACCTATAAAACAAAACTTCAGCTGAACTTTGGTTTTACTTAATCTTCAGGTGAACATTACTGAACTCAAAGTACAGAAATTCTCTGGATGACCTCATTAAAAAGAGTTAGAAATAATAGTAAAGATATATTACTGAGTATTTTATAAAAACACATAGAAATAGGAGTAATGAAAATATCGTATTGGGATTTGTCCTTAAATCTTTTTTCTTTCTGTTTTAAAAATTTCCTTCCAGTTAAACCTATTTCTTCATTTTGTTCCTGGAGGACAGCCAGAATCAACATTGTCCCTATTTCTAATCAAATAATGGAGAGAAAAGAAAAAAAAAAAAAAAAACAAAAAAAAAAACAACCAACAGCACAAATTCTGAATGCAGTTAGAGAACCCTAACTTCAGTGTCTGGACCAAGCCTGAGCTGTGTCTCTCATTTCTGACTTTGGGCAAGTTGTTTAATGTCTCTGTGCTTTTGTCATGGATGTGATATTGCTAATTTATTTCACAGGGATGATAGTAATCATAGCTCAAGAAATAACTATTGTCTTATGAAAGAGATCAGGTTGGTTACCAGGGGGACAGCTCCTGCAACTTGGAAAACAGATTTAGAATTATATCTTCTTTCCATTCTCTTTATATTTTGAATGAGTGGGATGGGAGTTTGATGTAAATGATAGGGCCTGCAGTTTCAACAAAATGGGAAATAAAAGGGCCATATTATAATTTTCACTTCAGAAATGTTTTTCTTTATTTCATCTATTTGAGGATCAAAGGTACTTAGCTTTTTAAGGCTTTCATTGTCATTAGCTTTTTATTTTTTATAAAATCTAATGCTAACAATATTTATACATGTTACGCAGTATATTATATAATATGTTATATAATTAGTGTTTGTATATCTATATACACACACACACATATATAGAATTTTATGTTATATATAAATGAGCACTTTAAAAACATACTTTCACTTATTTGAGAGCCAGAAACACACTGGATAAAAAAATTTTAAGCTTCTTAAGTTTTGAAGCTAATTTATTCATTTCTGAAATAATATGGGTGACTTCATAAATGCATAGAAGAACTTGATGAAACATAAGAAGTAATAACTTCGGTAGCATTAAAACAAAGCCTGGAAAGCATACGAATTTCATGACTTAATCCTTGACTCCTGAGACTCTAACCTGACAGTTGGAAATGAATTAAAATAATGATCTGTTGTTAGCTCAAGAAAAAGGGGGGCATATGTTTACTACTAGTTCTTAGCAGCTCCTTTTATCATTGAAAATGCCCAATCAACAATCCATTAAAAATATCAGTTCTTTTCCATCAATTTGAGTTGGAGTCACAAATAAATAGTATTTACATCATATTTTTATACTGATCTTATAGATTAATGGGACTATACTTAGTGAAAGTCTATTTTATTCTTTAAGCAAGTAATTTCTCCTTCTCTGAGCCTTATGTTTTCAAGTGTTGATGATGTCTAGCTGGATGATCTTACTTGGTTTCCTTCAATTGTGTTTCGATGGTGTGTTCTAGCCTCAAGGGATAATGCTTTCTATTTCTAGCAGTCCATAGCCTTAACCACTTGGCCACCTCGTCCCATAATGCTTTCTATTTCTAAAATATTTTTATATCTCCTATAAAAATATTTTCTCGGGCCGGTGAGACGGCTCAGCGGCTTAAGCGCCTGCCTTGCAAGCGCGAAGGCCCGAGTTCGACTCCCGGATCCCACATACGAAAAAGGGGCCGGTGATATCGCTCAGCGGCACGGGTGCCTGTTGGCGCGCGAGGTCCTGAGGTCGTCCCCCCGGTACCCACAAAAAAAAAAAAAAAAAAAAAAAAAAAAAAATATTTTCTCTTTTCCATCTTAGTTTTCTGCTTGTTTATAATGAAACAGTTATTCTTGTTCCTTATTTTCTGCAACATTAAGGAATTTCATAATTATATGATTATAACTATGTAATTAATTACATGTTTAAGAAATCTCCATTATGCAGAGGCAGGGGAGGTTTTCTTTTCATTTTTTTTTCTTTTTACTTCTTACTACTTGAGCTTTAAGACAAATTTTGAAATTAAATAATTAAAGGCTAGAAGGGTATAGACTGAGATTTTTAAAAGCATAGCGTATCTATAGTAATTTTGCTTAAGAAATATATTTATTGCCAACTGAAAACATTGGTTAAGCTAATAATTCATTGAGAGAGCTATGATAATGACCTTAACCTATTAACTAAAATTTAAATATCTTAGGTATTAAGTTTTTTTAGCTATTTCTTTCTGTGTTTTATCAATCTAAATGTCTTTTACAGGGCCGGTGAGATGGCTCAGCGGCTTAAGCGCCTGCCTGGCAAGCGCGAGGGCCCGAGTTCGACTCCCGGATCCCACATACAAAAAAGGGGCCGGTGATATCGCTCAGCGGCACGGGCGCCTGCTGGCGCACGAGGTCCTGAGGTCGACCCCCGGTACCCACAAAAAAATAAAAAATAAAAAATAAATGTCTTTTACAACTAAAATAAGCTATCACACACTGAAATGTCTTCGTTGAAAATCATGAAAACTTTTTTTCTTAGTTACTGCTGAGAGGGTAGAAAAGATAGAGGGCATCTGTTTAGGGACATCCAACAAATTCAACAGACACAAAAGAATTGCATCTCTAACAAGCAACTATAAAACTGCAAAAGAAACTAGGAAGCTCTAAAATTCTATTTTAGGTTTGCAAATTTTCTTCTCATCCATTCAGGAAATATTTTGAGTACCTTACTGGGTTTAACTGTGATCACCCAAGATATGTCCAATCCTAACTCCTGTTACCTGCAAATGCCATCTTATTTGCAAAAAGAATCTTTGTAAATGTAACCAACCAATGTAACCAGATGTAACCATACTGGATTACAGTAAACCCTAATCCAACAATTTATGTATTTATATGAAAAGGGAAATTTAGTCACAGAGATATACAGAGAGAAGACAAGCCAATGCACTTTATCAAGGATTATTAGAAGCTAGACGAGGCAAAGATTTTTTTCCATAGAGACTTTAGAAGAAGCATGGTCTTGGCAACACCTTGATTTTGGATTTTATTCTCCACAACTATGAAACAATAAGTATCTATTTTAGCCACCTGTTGTAGTAATTTCTTATAGCAGCCTAATAAATAAATACAACAGTACTTAACTATTCACCCAGAATTAGGATACAGCTGTAAATAGCATAAATCAAGTTCCTCACCTCATGACACTGACACTGTAGACGGGAGATGGGTGGGAAGACGGGTCTCGCATATATAGTATTACATTATATTCGGTGATAAGTGTTAAAGGGAAATGTAATCCATTGTAATAGAGATATGGAGCGTAAGGAGGATGGTTGTTATTTTGTATGTAAGTATCTCTGGAAGGAGATATTTTAGCAAAGACCTGAAGGA
Source organism: Erethizon dorsatum (assembly GCA_028451465.1). Classification (NCBI taxonomy): domain Eukaryota; kingdom Metazoa; phylum Chordata; class Mammalia; order Rodentia; family Erethizontidae; genus Erethizon; species Erethizon dorsatum. Next base: position 49,666,370 of record CM051837.1, on the reverse strand, counting down.
TATTGTGGAGCAAACTACTGAGATTTTTAGAAGAGTATTTTTTAAATTTATTTATTTATTTATTTATTTATTTATTTATTTATTTGTAGAAGAAGAGTATTTTAGCTAGAAGAAATAGTAAATGTAATTGCCCTGGGAAGTATGGGTATTTTGGTGTGTCTAAGAAATGCTAAAGAGACCCATGTGGCCAGAACAAACAGGACTAGAAAAGATCAGTGGGAAAGAAAGTGTGAAAGTGGGGTATCAAAGATTATGTAAAGTCTTAGTCCATTTTCTGTTGCTATATGGTGGATATAACAGACTAATTTATGAAAAATAAAAGCTTATTTAGTTCATGGTCCTGATATCTGTTTAGCATTTGGTGAGGGACTTCCTGTTGGGTCTTGGCATGGTGGAAGATATCACATAGTGATGAGACCAGAGGATTGTGCTTTTATAACAAAGCCACTTCCTTCATAACTCACTGACCCACTAATTCATAAATGGATTAACCCACTCATGAGGGCAGAGTCTATGCAATCCTATCACCCCCAAGGGCCCATTCAGAAATTTTTCTCTGCCATCATTAAAATACTATTCTCTTATTGTGAAGAAAGGTACCAAAGCATGTTATAGGTTTTGTTTTGTTTTGTTTTGTTTTGTGACAGGGTGTAACTATATAGTCAAGGCTGGCCTTGAACTCATGGCAATCCTCCTCCCCCTACCTCACGAGTACTGGGATTACAGACATGTGCCACAATACCTGGCTAAATTGGTGATTTTCTGATAGTAGAGATTAGAAGACTAGAATCTATCTGCTTTTTAAAACAGTACCTAAGGATATTTAGAAAATGTATGCTGACACTTTCTCATTCTCATTCATTATTATTATTTTTCTTTTAACCTTTCTTTTCAAATATCCTTTTACTGCTCTAATTTAGTTTAAAATGAATAGTATTACTTCTTAATAAAATGTCTACCAATTTATAACTGATCTAGCCTTTCAACTATTCAATTAAAAGAAATTCAGCCACAATGAATAAGGCATAAAATTTGCTCGGCTATTTAGAAATCAAAGTATACTACATAATTTCAAGTGATGAAATAGGTAGCCCACAGATATATTTATAACTATTTTGGGGGGATGATGGTGGTAGAATAGATATAAAATAAAATTTGTCATTGTTTTAGTCACTTTCTTGTCAGGGGGACAACAAAAGACCTAAACTCAAGGGAGGAGAGGTTCTTTTGGCTCATGTTTCAGTCCATGGTCAGCTGGCTCCAAGGCAGAAACAGCATAGCGGAAGGGTCTGTGGAGGAGAATTGCTCACATCATAGAGGCCAGGAATAGAGAGAGAAGGGAGGAGCTGGGGAAGACAGCGCTCCTCTTCCAGGCCACACACCCCCAACCCGCCTCTAACCCCCACCTCCTAACAGCAAGTTAGTAATGAACTCATCAGTGAACTAATCTGCTAATGAGTATGGTGACCCATGATCCAATCACTTTCCAAACACATGAGGCTTTTGGGGGACCCCCAGGTCTAAACCATAACAATTATTTTTATCATTTTTAAGCATAGAATGCAACAATCACTACCATCAACCTCCAGAACTTCTTTTCATTTACCAAACTGAAATTTTGAATCCATTAAAAAGGAGCTCTTCACTTCCTCCTGTTTCTTGTTCCTGAAGTCACCATTCTACTTTCTGTCTCTGTGAATTTGAATAGTCTAGATACCTTATGAAAGTGGAATCTACAATATTTGTTTTTTGTGACTGGTTCATCCAAATATTGGTTTGAATTCCTGCTTTCAATTATATCTGTTTTTTACAACGTGGAGGGTTTATTTTTCTTTTTTAAATTACATTTTTTTTGTCTTTTTGAGACAGGGTTTCACTATGTAGCTCAGGCTGCCCTTGAAATCACTTTGTAGCCCAGGCTGGCCTCAAACTCACAGCAATCCCCTGCCTCAGCCTCCCAAATGCTGGAGTTACAGGCATGTGCCACCACACCAGCTTAAAATTACATATATATATATATATATATATATATATATATATATATTTTTTTTTTTTTTTTATGTGGGTACCGGGAGTTGAACTCAGGACCTCACTCTTGCCAGCAGGTGCTTGTGCCACTGAGTGATCACTGAGTGATATCACCAGCCCGTTTTTTCCTTTATGTGGGTACCGGAAGTCGAACTCAGGACCTTGTGCTTGCCAGGCAGGCACTTATGCCGCTGAGCTATCTCACTGGCCCAAAATTATATTTTTAAAATAACTTCTTGCTTGTTTTTGAGATGAGGTCTTGCTATGTAGTTTAGGCTGGCCTTGAACTCACTATGTAGCCTAGGTTGGCCTTGAACTCTCAGTGATCCTCCTGCCTCAGCCTCCTGAGGGCTGGGATTACAGTTGTGTGCCACTACACTCAGCAGATAGCTGACATTCCAGCCCACTCTGTGTCCCTCAAAATGTGGCCAGGCCGGGGACTTGAGTATTACTTCCTCCTTCATTAGTCTGATTTCTGATTTTTCATAATGGACTTTAGCTCCTCCATAGGAGTGGCTGATTTTGGTAAACAACACATCCACTCAAACTGCTTCTCTAGTTAGAATGTTTCAATTTTTTTTTTTTTTAAGTGGGAATTGAACCCAGGGCCTTCACCCTGAGTTACATCTCCAGTTGTTTCTTTCTTCTTTTGAGACAGGGTCCTGTTAAGCTACTAAATTACCCAGGCTGGGCTAGAATTTGCAATTCTCCTGTTTTGGCCTCCCCGCAGTCCTGGAATTAAAGGCTGAAAATTTCAATTCTTTTAGGTTTAACATTCAATTTCTGTTGTAGTGCCCTGTCACTGATCTACTCAAACTATTTTCAAAGGCTGCAGAATTCATATTTACTGATTGACTGAATTTAATTTCAGTATTCTCAGCCCACAACCAGCACTTTGTCTAGCATTTAGTATGCATTCAATAAATGCTTTTGCAAAGTATCAATGAACTAAAGAGCCACCAGAGTCTCAGACAGGGGTCAGTCTGGGAATTGCAAAATTCAGGAGGGGTCGTTATAACAATTTTATATAATAGTAAATAAGTGAAAGAATGAACAGTGTTAAAGTCTAGGGAAACTTGTCTTTTCTATTTTGAAAAAGAGTAATTAATTTAGAAGCCTTACAATGTAGCAGAAAAAGTGATCTTGATATATTTCCAATTCAAATAGGACAATACTATATAGTATAGTATAGTATAGTATATAAATACTATGTAGTATATAAATACTATATAGTATATAGGGTTTTAAGTTGCTAAATTGCCCAAGCTGGGCTAGAGATCTTCCTGTCTCAGCTTCCCTAAGGAGGGAGGGATTGCAGGTAGGTACCAGTAGGCCTGTTTTACAACACAAAATTTAAGAGCTGGGAGAGAGGGAGAAAGAGAAAGAGAGAGAGGAATTGAAGTTAAACTATGCCTTCCTTCAGAGAAAATCTCCTTTAAAAGAAATAAGCAAAATATTAGTTATGCCTGTATTTTTCTTGTGGGCGTCATGAGGCTTGCCAATCAGCGGGCTTTTTGGAAGAATGACCAGTGAAGACTCCCCAGGGTCAGTCTCCGCAGATCTCTTCTTGGAGGCTGCTCAGCGCTCCCAGAGAGGAATCCCGAGTCCCCGGTCAGGAGTTCCCGGTGGGAACAGCCACAGGGTAGACAGCCTCTTGGAGAAGCAGGGTCTGCAGCCTTTTAGCACCTGGCTTCCCCCTTGCCCCCCAGCGCACTGGCTGTCAGCCTACCTTGAGAGTCTCTGGCTCGGCCTCAGAAGCACCTCAACGCAGTGAGCGAGTCCGCACCGTCTGCTGTCTCAGGAAAGCAGTATTCACCTGGCCACTCAGGACTTAGGTGAGGACCGGTGTCGGCCCAATACTTGCGCTCTGCCATAGGAGCCGCCCCAGCCCTGCCCAAGCCCTGGGGCCAGCGCTTCTTCTGCTGCTCCCGGCTGCTGCTCGCTCAGCTAGGGCAGCTTGGCCAACTGCCCCAGAGGCCTTTGTCATCTCGCATCTCACATTCCTTCTTAAGACTTAATTTCAAACATACACCCAGACTTTTGTTTTTCTATGGAGGTAGAAAGCATGTCGGTACAAACGGACTAGTTCTACGGCTAGGAAATAGCATTTTCCATTCTGGAAAGGGTTTTGCTTTCTGGGTAATGATTTCTGCAGAGGCAACAACTACGTTCTTATGGGCATCACCACAATGAATTAAATGCTGAGGATAGAACAATAAGCACTGTATGGCCCTCGCTTTTAAAAATCTTACTGTAAGGCGCAAAGGGAAGTAGAGAATGACAAGTAAAGCACCAGCCAAATGATAACTCTGTCACAGTGCCTAGAATATAGTAGGCATGAAAACAGTATCAATCCAGTGAACAATGGATAATGCAAAGTAGTATTACGGTATTAAAGTGGAGGAAGTAATTATATATGCTATCTTGAGGGGTTATCTGGACAAGTTTACTTCTATATTTAATTACACATGATTTCATGTATACCTGATTTAGATAGCTTTAAATTCCCATTTTACTATTTATTTTCACTTCTTCTCCAACACATTACCTTACTGAGGCAACTATATTTTTCATAGCACCTAGCATGGTGCTGAGTTGGTAGTGGATGATCAGGAGACTCTTGCTAACACTACCAGTCCAGGGCTTCTCCTGCTTTTGTGCAACTGTGTCTTCTCTGGCTCGGTTAACCTAACATTCTTTTGGAAGAGCATATGATTCGGAAACAAGTCACAGCCGTGTTCAGAAGTGCGAGTGACGATGGACTGAGAAGGCCAAGTCGCAGGACCTCTCTGCAGCCCATTTTCCCTCCTGCAGCAGGAGCAGAGTGCCAAGGCCCTGCAGAGTGCTGATTAAGGGCCCTGGTCTTCAAGGTGGAAAACCCCGCAATTGCCAGGTCTTTCATATATCAGTTGTGTGATTTTAAGGAACTGGTTTAACTCTTTTGATTGATTCATCTTCATGTACCTGCCTTTTAGGGTTGTTCACGGGTTAAATCAGATGATGCTCACAAAAGGCATTGCATCGTTCTAGGGAAATTATAAAAAAGACTCAGTAGTACAACTGTGTGAAGTAAAACTATACATATATCTAGCATACCTTTTATAACTCTCTGGAATTCACAAATTTCATATATTCTTAAAATTTACATTATAGTTTACAATTCTTCCCAAAGTAGCAATCCATGATTTTGTCACCAAATTCAAGTGACACTCCTCCAACTCTGTAACTATTTTTATTGGTTCCAGAAGGACTAAAAACTACCTACTTTGTTGGCATAGACACACACACAAAAATTTTTTTTTGGAGGGTAACAATGGTTGATGCATTACGTATTATTATCTTTAAGTTAGTTATTCAGGATACCAGATATTAGCATTCAGTTGTCCAAACATTATTGGCACAAACCTTACTCTTCAATGAACTAAGTAAAATTGGTAGTGTATCTATCTTAACCATCTTATATATATATACAATTTTTTTTCCTTTCCCTTCTTTCTTTTCCCTATTCCCCTATTCTAGTCTCTCTTTCCTTTTGACCAGTTTCTTTTTGATTCACCATGTCTATTGTACATTTTGGATCTTATTTACTCTTTCAGTTTCTCATACTAGAGAGACAATATGATACTTACACATGTGCATCTGGTTTATTTCACTTATGAGTATTTTCTCAAGTTGCATCCATTTACCTATAAAAGTCTCCAGTTTATCCTTCTTTATGGCTGAATAGTACTCCATTGTATAAAAATACCACATCTTTCTTGTCCATTCCTCAGCTGATGGGCATTTGGGTTGTTTCCAAGATCTGGCTATTACAAATTGTGCTGCTATAAACATGGGTGCACATATATTGCTGTGGTACGATGTTTTTAATTCTTCTGGGAAGATACCCAGAAAGGGAATAGCTGGGTCAAATGGGACCTCTAACCCTAGTTTTTTGAGGAATCTCCACATTGACTTCCACAGTGGCTGTACCAGTCGACACTCCCACCAACAGTGGAGAAGGGTTCCTTTTTCCGCACAGCCCCTCCAGCATTTGTTATTAGTTGATTTCTTAATAATAGCCATTCTTTCTGGGGTGAGATGGAATCTCAGTGTTGTTTTAATTTGCATCTCTCGAATGACTAGTGATGTTGCACATTTTTTTGTATATTTATTTGCCATTAGTATTTCTTCATCTGAGAAGTGTGTATTCATCTCAGATGCCCATTTTTGGAGTGGGTCTTTAAATTTGGGAGGTCTGATTTTTTTGAGTTCTTTATGTGTTCTCGATAGTAATCCTTTGTCTGAGGAACAGCACAAAATTTTTTTTTGTCTATTAAATTCTTACATCATTGGTTCCCAAGCTTTGATAAATGGTGGAATCAACACGGATTCTTTAAAAACTTCTAAGGCCTGCTGCCACTTTGGTCATTGGGTTTAATGCCTGGATGTGGAGGTTTTTCTTAAAGCTCCCAAGAGACCTCATGCACCATTTCTTCAGTTACATCAGAGTGGGGAAAGTGCTTCATGAATAGGACTAGTGATAAAGGTATAAGCATAAAAATAGACTAACAAATCACTCAATTTCAATATCTTTTTGAAATCAGAAATCACAGGATAAAATTTGTTTGAAGATTATGCAAGTATTTTCTGTGCTTACAGCATTCTTGGTTTTTAAAATTTGTGAAAACTCACCCTTGTGGTAGCTCACAAACTATTCTGAATTTGAACAAAATTTTTCACCAAGACTAATAACTTTGATATTGATTAAAGTGTTGGACATGTAGAGCGCTTGCCTAGAATGTCCAAGGTCCTGGGTTTGACCCCCTGTGTGTAAAGTTAATTTTTCTCCAAATTTTAAGCAGAGCTTAATATTTTATGTTAATCTTGTTTGCTTGCCAAAGCATTAAGACATCAAGAAAAAAAAATAGTGTATATCATCTATTTGCTACAACTTTCTTCTTTTAAAAATAAAAATAATCTTCCATATACAAAATGAGTTACTATTGATTTAGCACTTATATGCCAGCATACCTAAAAATATTATCTCAAAATTTCCACACCCCTGTGAGGTGGTAATAGTAATTATTATTTCCATTTTATAGATCAGGAGCACTGTAGTAAGTTGCCCAAGGTCATACAACCAAGATGAGTCTCAGCCAAAATATGGGCCCAGATCTTTCTGCTTACATGGCCTATGCCTTTTCCACTCCATCAGTCAAGAAGCACATTAGGACCCCTAAAAGAAAAAGTTTCTTCTATATCTGTGCCACTGAACAAGTACCATTCTATTCAAGGTTATCCCAAGCATCACTTTGTGAAGGCAGAAGGCTGGGAACATCTGTGGCCATTTTCTAGGTGACCCAGAGATTAGGGATGGGCTGGAGCCTCATCGGACCTCCTGGAGCTACTTGAGTCTAAATCCAACTCTGGCTTCGTGAAAAATTCAAAGTTGATACATTGACAAAATTCTAAGCTGGGGACATGGCTCAGTGGTAGAGCACTTGCCTAGCATTTAGAAGGCTCTGTCAATCTCCAGTACAAGGGGAAAAAAAGTTTAAAAAGTTATTTTTGTTCTTGCAGTTCTTTCAACGGGGAAAATGGCGAAGACACTTGGTTTCATCCTTATTGCCACTGTTCTGATAACGTTCGGGGAAAGCTGGGTAAGCTGATAGTGGAAGCCACTGTTGTGTGTGAAATGCCTGCTTTGAGCTGGATTTTTTTTTTTTTTATGTTGCAGAAAACTTGTAGTCACTTGTCACTGAAAAAATACGCCTAAAAATGGGAAAATGAAAAAGTTTTGTGGGAGCACCTGGCACACAAGAACCCTGAGAAAATGTTAAAAAGAATTTTTTTAAGTAAAAACCCATATTCACAACAAACAAGTACTTTTTAATTTGCTGGATTATTTCCTTTTTTTAACATGATATTAGGAATTTAGTAATTAGAATTGACCTTGGACTTTCTAATATTGAACACTATTAGTGTAGACTACCGAGGCTTTTTTTCCCTTCCTCTTCTCTTTCTCCTTCTTCCTTCTTCCTTCTTCTTTTCTTCTCCTTTTTTTTTTTTTTTTTTGGATGGGGGTATGGTGTTGGGGATTGAACCCAGAGACTTTGCACTGAGCTGTATACCCAGCCTTTTTTAAATTTCTTAAACTTTGAGACAGGGTCTTTAAAATCACTAAATTGCCCAGGCTGGGCTTGAACTTGCTATCCTCCTGCCTCAGCCTTCCAGATTACTGGTATTACAGATGTTCATTGATGTCATGCCCAGTTTACACAGATTCTTTAAAAGTAATTATAGTGAACTTGTGTCTGCCTCCATTCATGAGCCAGAAAAGAATAATATATCTGTTTACTCAAAGTTCTGGGAAAAGGAAAACTCGTAAGCTTTAAATAGCCCATACATGCAGTTGCAAGACTGGGCATACTTGGCTTGTATAGTAATCCCATCAGTCATTTTAAAATTGCATTAGTGAATTATATTTAACAGTTTCCTGCTGTTGTTAACCACACAGGATTCAGGCACCATAAAATGTTCTTCTTCACTTTTTAGCCTGTGTGACTCAAGGAGCTAAGCAAATCACTCTCTCAAATAGGATAAATCAAAGTGTGATAAGAGCGTTGTCTTAGTTACTTTTCTCTCATTGCTGAGACAAAATACCTGACACACAAAGTTAAAGGGGGGGAGTTTTATTTGGCTTACAGTCTGTAGAGGTTTAATTCCATAACCAGCTGGCTCCAAGGTAGGATGGCTTGGCAGAGGGGCATCATAGAGAACAGTTTATGGTGCTCACAAGGTAGCAAAAGCAACAAGGGCCTTAATAGCATCCTTCTGCCCCTTTTATCTTATCCAGACTACTGGGATTAAGGTGGTGCCAATCCAATCAGTGGACTGATTTACTAATCACGCACCCTTAATCCCAGCATCACACACTCTAGATTCAGCCACCTCTGCAAAGTCCCATCTAAGATTGCATGATGCTTTGGGGGGACACCTAGACACAAACCATAACAAGGGTACCAAGAGCAAGCAGGAAATAATCATAGAAAAATGGCAGAGATTCAGTGACTTGGGCTAGAGATGAGAGGGAGAGGCTTTTATCACTGATTCTTTATTGCTCTATGACTTTCAGTTTTGAGGTTGAACGCCTGTCCTGAAATCTATACTTTGAATAGAGCTTAAGTCTGATATGTTTTGAAAGCTGATGAATTTGCTTAAGGTAAATTTAGCTCTTTGATAAATCTGTATCTGGACATGACTAAAGGTGTTATAATAATTGGTTTCTCATGAAGTATATTGAAAGTCTTTTATAGGCAGTATAATCTCTTTCCTTTATCCAAAATAACATATCTAATTGGCCTATTGCGATGGTCTAGCACAGTGCCTGGAATGCAGTAGGTCCTCAAATTTATTTATGGAATGAATACAAGGTTGTACATAATGGTGGGAACAGGAAGTTATATATATATATATATAAATTTGGAAATAATAGTTAAAATGACTCCAGTAGAATTTCCAGTAATAGGTAGATGAGTGAGGTACTGGGGGATGTGAGTGTCTAAATTAGCATCCCTTATGAAGGTGACCACATGTCATCAAATTAGAAGCACTGAATCATTTTAAAAGCATATTTTATTTAGAGTCATTCAAAAGCCTCATTTATTTTAGGGGTTGACATACTAATGATACTATGAACTTCTGCAAAGCACTTCACTGTAAAACGCACACGTGGTATCATGTGGAGACGGAGAGCTTGGCTCTCGAACTGGATTGGAACCCTGACTCCTCCTGCCCACAAGGTATCCCTGAGGAAGTCTTTCTATCTGGATGGAACCCGCTCCTGCCTTATGTATTGCTATGGGAATCACAGCCCTTAGCATAGTCATTCTGATTATTATATACTATAGTCTTATAGTTCTGCAGTTCAGAAGCTCTAGCATAAGCTATGATTTCTTATTCTTCAAATGGCAAATAGTATTAGAACTTTTCAAACCACTTTATCGTTGGAATAATATTCTTTTTTTTTAATGATAGGTCAGAACATCTATTGTCCAAACAATACAAAAAGAAAACAGATGCAATTAGTATTAAGGGACTTCCTGACCTAAAATTACAAAACTAAGTGTATGTATATATATATTTAAATCCTTTTATTTCCATTCCATCCTTTGGCTGAATTTTATTAATATGATATCTGCCCTTCTTAATCCTTCTCTTATGAAAGGCATCACTACCCTGTCACTCAAGCCAAACCTCCTCCTCCTTCTCGACCACTCCCCACCTCTACTCATGAGCTGTTAACACGACGTCTCCCTGTATTTCTCTGGAATTAATCTCTTCTTCATTAGAGTTCCCTTTTGCAATTCCATTTCTTCCTAAGTGTGGCATGTGAGATTTTAACAGCTCGGTCACAGTTTTTTCTTCTTCAGTGAGTGGCGACAGCTCCACATCTGTTTGCTTTTCTAGTTCTTGTATCATAGTTATTGTCTTATTCAAAGTAGTATAAACATGGCTCTTCGTCTCTTTCTGCTCGGTAGCAACAGGTTTAAAATGTGCATACAAAGTTTGGTATTGAGACTTTATCACTGACAATTCCTGTAAGAGTGTAACTAGATTTTTCTCACCTGCCAAATCAGGATGATTAGTCTTGATTTCATATTCCAGCCTATACTGAAGGTAATTGAGATCAGTCAGCTTCCTGGAACATCAGTTCCAGCATATCAACCTCTGCCTTCATGTTGAATAGTTGACATTCCTCAGACCCCGGTGGCATTTAAGCTGCAAACCTGGAATAATATTCTTAATGGGAGTTGAAGAAAAAATTGAATAACTGATTTTTTTTTTTTTTTTGGTACTGGGACTCGAACTTAGGACCTCTCGCTTGCCAGGCAGGCCCTGTGCCACTGAGCTATATCCCTGGCCCTGAATAACTGATTTATCCAAATTATTAGCAGTGTTTATTTTCCATGACAATGAGATGCACATTGCTTTGCAGGACCTGGAGAACTGTTCCCAGGAGGAGGCGCGGCTGAGAGCACAGGTGCACCTGCTGGAGACCCGGGTCAAACAGCAACAGGTCAAGATTGCACAGCTTTTGAATGAGAAGGAAATCCAGTTCCTTGATAAAGGAGAGGAGAAAAGTATAATTGACCTTGGAAGCAAGAGGCAGTATGCAGGTCAGGATCAACTAAGATTTTCAATAACTTTTATATATACTCATGTAACAAACTACACAAAACATTGCATCAGTTTAAAATATCTTCTACCATATTGTACATTTTTCTCGCTGTAATGTACTCTTTTTCTTTCTTTTTTTTTCTTTTGTTTTTTGAGACAAGGTCTTGGTATGGAGTTCAGGCTGGTCTTGAACTCACTATGTAGCACAGGCTGGCTTCAAACTCGCAGTGATCCTCCTGCCTCAGCCTCCTGAGGGCTGGGATTATAGGCATGCGCCACCAAGCCTGGCCTCTCTCTATAATGTACTCATGCAATGTTTACTAAGAATGCAAAATATCTGAGAATTTCTATAGTTTAATAAGAAATCATGACAATAGATTTTATTTTTATTTTTTCGATTCTAGTTTTTTATTAGTACATGTTTGTGATACATACTGATCACATTCATATAACTTTATGGCCCACCTCCATTCATGTGTTGAAGTCCTAACCCCAGTACTTATGAATGTGATTGTATTTGGACATAGGACCTTTTTAAGTTAAAATGAGGCTGTTAGAGTTGACTGTAATCCAGTCTGACTGGTGTACTTACAAGGAGAGAAAATTTAGACTCAAAGAGAAGCGTCAGGGAAACACAGAATACAATAAGTCCCTGACTCACGACCATTTGAGTTGAGAACTTTCACAGGTATAGTGTGTAAGACTCACTTTGTCGGACTTAGAAACAAATCTGACTTACCAACATTCTCCCGGAACAGAACTCATTTGTCAGTCAGGGACTTACTGAAGAGTATATAGGGGCAGGAGGAAGGCAGCCATCTGTCAGCCAAGGAGAGAGGGTTCAGAAGAAACCAAACTTGATGATACCTAGATAATAGCCTTTCAGACTCCAGAACTGTGGAGAACAGTGAGAAAATACATTTCTGTTGTTTAAGCTGACTGACCAGTGGTATTTTGTTATGGAAATCTTGACAAATCAATATGCCTTGCATTGTCATAAGTATCAGTGTATGTCCTACAAAAGAAGTATCTTTATAAAGAAAAAAACTGAGTATCATTTTGTCAGGGCTCCACCAGGCACAAGGCCAAACAATACACTGTCACTGATCCACAAGAAAGTATCTTAGAGATCCTATGGGAACTTATTTATTTATTTATTTATTTATTTACTTATTTTTGGTCTCACTATGTAGTTCAGGCTGGTTTTGAGTTCACTATGTAGCCCAGGCTGGCCTCCAACTCGCAGTGATCCTCCTGCCTCTGCCTCCCGAGTGCTGGCCTTGTAGGCATGCTCCACCATGCCCGGCCTATAGTATGTTTAGAATATAAAATCAGAATGTGGAAAAGATACATGCACTCCATATTCATTGCACCACAATTAACATTAGCGAAGATAAGGAATCAACCTATATTCATCAACAGATAAATGGAAAAAAATGTGATATACACATATATAATGGGATATAGATAGATAGATAGAATAAAATACTATTTAACCTTAAAAAAGAAGGAAATCCTGTCATTTTGATAACATGGATGAATTCAGAGGTTATTAAGTGAAATAAGCCAGGCACAGAAAGATAAATACTCCACAATCTCACTCTTTCTTAGAATCTGTAAAAGTTGAACTCATAGAAGCAGAGAATAGAAAGGTAAGAATGGTGGTTACTATAGAGGCTGGGAGGTAATTGATTGGGGAGAGAGCCATCAAAGGTATTATATAAAATTTCAGTTGATAGGAAAGATAAATAAATAATTTTTCAAAGATATAAGAACAAAAGTACACGGTACAACCAGAATTTTGATATTACCTGTTGTCAGGCTTCACTTTTGCACATTACCTTCCAGGTACATTAAATTTATTTCAATTTCCCCACAGCATCCTTCCCTCCTGAACATTTGGAACTTTGCATTAGCCTTTTCCTCTATCTGGAACATCACTGTTTCACTCTTTCCCCCTGAGCTGACTCCTACAATTCATCCTTCAGACCACAGCTCAATCCTCACTTCTTTCAGGAAGTTTAAAAGTTTTTCTAGCGGTACATGTTTGCAGTATGAAATGATTGCATTGCTCATGGGGCATTGGTACAGGTACAGAACACATCTTAATTCTTTTTTACCCATCCCCTGTGCTTTCCTTCCTTCTTCCTCCCGCCATCTCTTGGTTCTCTTCCCTTACAGAAAAGATCTATCTCCCTAATTCCTCTTATCTTTATTTTTTTTTTTAATGTGGGTACTGGGAGTTGACCTCAGGACCTCGTGCTTGCCAGCAAGCGCTTGTGCCACTGAGCGATATCACCTGCCCTTTTTTTTCCTTTATGTGGGTACCAGGAGTCAAACTCAGGACCTCACACTTGCCAGGCAGGTACTTATGCCACTGAGCCATCTCACCGGCCCATTCCTCTTATCTTTTATTTTGCTCCTTGTTTATATTTTGAGTTTCTCATATAAGAGAAACCATGTGACATTTAAGCTTGTGTGTGTGATTTATTTCACTCAACATGATGATCTCAAATGGTGCTCCATTGTGTATAATTGTCACTTTTTCTTTATCCATTCATCTATTGATGGATATATAGGCTGCTTCCAAGACTGAGCTATATTGAATTGTGCTGCTATAAACATGGGTATGCATGGATCACTACATGATGTCTTTAACTCTTTCCAGAAGACACCTAGAATGAGAATAGCTGGGTTGAATAGAATTTCTATTTTTAGTGGGTTTTTGTTTTTAGGAATCTCTACACTGATTTCTGTAGTGGTTGTACTAGTTTACATTCCCACCAACAATGTAGAAGGGCTTGTTTTCCCCTGAAGCCTTGCCCACATTTCATATTATTTGATTTTTTGATGACTGCCATTCTTACCTTACTGGAGTAAGGTGAAATGTCAGTGTTGTTTTAATTTGCATTTCGCTAGTGACCAGAGACGTTCGGCATTTTTCCACATATTTATTGGCCATTTGTACTTCTTCTGATATGTTTACTTATTTCAGTTGCCCTGGTTTTTTGGAGACAAGGTCTTACATGTAATGCAGCCTGGCCTTGAACTTGTTTATATAGCCCACTCTCACCCTGAACTCATGGTGATCCTCCTGCCTCACCCTCACGAGTGCTGTGATTATAGGCATGTGCCACCGTGTCTGGCACCAGTTGCCCATTTTTTGATTGTGTCTTTTATTTTGGAGGATCTATTTTTTAAAATTTCTTTATATATTCTAAATATTAGGTATCCATCTGGGGAATAGCTGGCAACATTTTTCCATTTTGTGGGTTGTCTCTTCACTCTGTTGGTTGTTTCCTTTGCTGTGCAGAAGCATTTTATTTATTTATTTATTTATTTATTTATTTATTTATTGTGTGGGTACCGGTGGTCGACCTCAGGACCTCAAGCGCCACAAGGCACCCGTGCCGCTGAGCGGTATCACCGGCCCTTTTTTCGTATGTGGGTTCCGGGAGTCGAACTCGGGCCCTCACGCTTGCCAGGCAGGCGCTTACGCCGCTGAGCCATCTCACTGGCCCTGCAGAAGCATTTTAATTTGATGTGATCCCATTTGTTGATCCTTGGTATTGTTTTTTGTGCAATTGGTTCTGTTTAGGATGTCCTTGCCTATGCCTGTGTCTTCAAGAGTTGTACCTAATTATATTCTAGCAGATTAAGTGTTTCTGTTTTAACATTTAGACCTTCGATCCATTTTGATTTTAGTTTAGCACACGGTGAGAGATACGGGTCTGGATTCAATCTTCTGCATGTAGCTAGCCAGTTTTCCCAGTACCATTTTGTCATAGATCAGATATCTGAATGTGCCTAGAGTTGTTTCTGCAGTCTCTGTTCTTGTTCCTTTGATCCACACGTCTGTTTTATTGCCAATACCATGCAGTTTTTGTCACTGTGGCTGTGGCGTATAACTTGAAGTCTGGGATTGTGATGCTTTCTTCTTTGCTCCTGTTGCTCAGCATTGCTTTTGCTGTTCTGGGTCTCTTGTTCCACATAAATTTTAGAACTGTTTTCTGTAGTTTTGTGAGGAATGTTATTGGTATTTTGACTGGGATTTCATTAATCTATTTATCAGATTTGGAAGCATGGCCATTTTGACAAAATTGTTTTTGTCTATCTAGGAGCAGGAGATATCTTTCCATTTTCTGATGTTCTTTTTGATCTCCTTTTTCAGAGTACTATAGTTTTTGTTGTAGAGTTCTTTCATTTCCTTGCTTAGGTTAATTCCAAAGTGATTTTTTTTGGTGCTATGATTAATGGCATTGTTTACTTAATTTCTTTCTCAGCAAGTTCATTATTGCTGTAGAGGAATGCTATTGATTTTTGTGTGTTGATATTATATCCTGCTACATGGCTAAATTTAGTTCTTTCGGGAAATTTTTACAGACTTAAAGGCTGGATAAAGTATCACTTCTACCCACTTCAAAAACCCCTTCGCTTTTGTATCTTAACACTTCTCATGCACACTTGACTGTCCTTCGCCCCTGCTAAACTGTCCAGTTTCTTGCTGTCTTTTTTTTTTTTGTGTGGGTACTGGGGGTCGAACTCAGGACCTCACGTGCCAGCAGGTGCCCAGGCCGCTGAGTGATATCACCAGCCCTTTTTTCATATGTGGGTACCAGTAGTCGAACTCAGGACCTTGCGCTTGGCAGGCAGGCGCTTATGCCGCTGAGCTATCTCAACGGCCTATCTTTAGCACCTAACATGGTAACTGGCATATAATAAATGTTCTGTACATACTTTTAAAATTTAATTAGTGGAACAGATCAGGTGAAAGAAAGTGAAGGCACACTCTTCAAAGATGTACGTGGGGTCAAAGAAGACAGTTATTTGAATAAGAACTTGAGAAAAAGGCAGCAGCTTGGTCATTCAAGAGATGAACATAGAGATGTGCTATTCCACAGGTAAGCACAAAACTGGTCTCAAAGACACGGAGTTAATGGGTGCAAGAGGGGTGCCATTATCCCCAGTTCCAACCAAACTCCAGATTCAGGGTGTCTATTCAAACACCATCTGAGCGGGTTAGCCACACAGACTCAAGGGTCAGATCATGGTGAGAGGCAGGCAATCAGGTGTTTATTACTGGGACTACACAACCAGTCAAAGGAACACTGAGACTTAGGAGATAAAAATCCAGTCCCTGTGTTGAGAGCCCTGGGGAGCAGACCTGGGAGACACGAAGTCACTGAAGAAGAAAGCAAGAAACTGAAATGCCAAGGTCAGAGCAAGACTTAGGTAAAAGAGTCGTAAGGAGAGAGTCCAGACAAGTCGTTGTTATGTGTGTGTCTACTATAACGATGAGAGAGATGACGGGCATTCTAGATGCCATTTCTAGATATAACAGATAAATCAAACACTAGAAGTTAGCAGATTTGCACTTAATACCTTCGAATATGGTACAGTCATGAAGGAGAAGGAAGGAAATCTGAAACAGCATATTTAATTGTACTTTATTTTTCACTGTACAGGTAAATAGTACTAGTGAGTCTACCAAGAACAGACACTTAATGAATAAAACACATAACACATAAATTTCAATTAAATGGGATATAACACAGTATGTATACAAAAATATTGTAAAATACTTAAGATCCTGCTCACATCAAAGGTTATGATTTTGGTGCCCTAGAACTTTAAAAAAAACTATTCATACATATGATCTGTAGAAATATAAATTTCTTTGTTCTTATCTCTTTTTCTGTTTACAAATTACTATAGTATTTCTAAATTAGTTATTTTCTGAACTCTAATTCATTGCATGGTAGAAAACACCTAATTACATACAACCTAGCAATTTGTGCAAACAATGCACAAATCACACATTTTTATAGCATGTAATTAAACTGTATCTTTTTAAAGCACTTGGGTATTATTGTGCTATGAATGAAAAGATTATGGTACCAAATTCACATGCATTGTGACAGTCACAACAACCTGGCAGCAGATCTGTTCAGCCCACGACCCTGGCTACTCTATGGCCCTTCGTTAGGAGCTCCCAGTCTTGCATCAGCCACTTGAGGCAGTATGTTTAGTGAAGTGCAGACTTGGACAGTCAGTTTCAACGTCCAGCTGCCTATCTTGCTAGCTGGGGTCTTTGGGTAAATTTTTTTTTTTTTTAAGAGTAGGAAAATTTATTGGAGAATAGGAATGGGGAATGGGGAATAGGAATATCTCCTGAGAGACAGGAGGGGTCCTGAATGGGTTGCCCCTTTGGGTAAATTTCTTAACCTCTGTGAGCCTTATATTGCTTATTTGTAAAATGATAATAAGAATATCTGTATATTTGTTGTGAAGATTAAATAAGCTTTTTTTTGTACTAGGGGTTGAATGCTGAGCCTCACATATGCTAGGCAAGTGTTCTACCACTGAGCTAAGGCCCAGGCCTTTGTTAAAATTTATTTTGAGAAAATATCTCACTAAATTGCCCAGGCTGGCCTTGAACTTGCAATCCTTCTGCCTCAGCTTCCTAAGTAACTGGGATTACAGGCCATGCTTGGCTATATCTTTAGCCTGAAATAAGTACTCAGTGATTGTCAGCAATCTATGGACATTATCCTCTCTCTTTTGCTTTTAGAGGAAAGGCCCCACCCATTCCATCCTATAAGAATACACAGACTCCAAAGAGGCATCTTCCTTCCTCCTCTTAGCTTCCTTTTTATGTTGCCTGGGAGTAAGTATGGCGGTGGCAGGGCTGGTTCTGGTAGGCCCAGCTTGCTCTGTGAGCTGGCAGCTGACCTTGTTCCTGGCTTATCTTTTAGAGTGAAGAATATGGTGTACTACCTACAGAAGGGGGCAAATTTGCCAGCTGTTTTTCAGACAGAGGATTAATATCTAGAATATATAAGGAACTCAAAAAAATTAGACAACCCAAAATAAAAGACCCAATCAAAAAACGGACAACTAAAGTGAATAGATACTCTCAGAAGTACAAATGGCTACTAAACACACAAAGAAATGTTCAACATCTGGCTATTAGAGAAATGCAAATTTAATTTTTAATCAGATTTTATTGGTACATTTTAGATATACATAATGATCACATACATCATAAAGAATTTGTACCTGATAAAACTTGATTATTTTTTCCCATTCCCCTACCCTCCCTTCAACCCCTCCTCCCCTCCCCATTTATGAAAGCTTTGTTTCCATTTTTCCTTCTTTTCTCACTTTTTTTTAACTTTTCCCTTTTTCTTCCCCCCTACCCCTCTCTCGTTGCCCTCCCCATTTGAACATTTTCTTCCTAAAGAAATGCAAATTTAAACAACACTAAGATTCCATCTCACTCCAGAAAGAATGGCTATCATCAAGAAATCAAACAATAACAAATAGTGGCAAAGCTGCAGGGTGAAAAGAACCCTTCTAGATTGTTGGTGGGAATGTAAACTAGTACAATATGGAAATCAGGATGAAGGTTCTTCAAAAAACTAAAATTAGAAATTTCATTTGACCCAGCAATTCTCCTAGGTGTCTTCCTGAAAGAGTTAAAGTCATCAGAGTACAGTGATACATGCATGCCCATATTTATAGCAGCACAGTTCATAATAACTGAATCTTGGAAGGAGCCTGTATGTCCATCAACAGATGACTGGATAAAGAAAATGTGGTGTTTGTACACAGTGGAGTACTACTCTGTCATAAAGAAGGATAAACTTGAATCATTATAGGAAAATGGATGCACTTTGAAACCGTACTGCATAGTTTCTCTTATAATACAAATAAAAAGCAAAATAAATGATAGATAATAGGAAGTAGGGAGACAGATCTTTTTCAAATGAAAAAGGGATCAAGAAGTACAGGGAGAGAAGAGGGAAGGGGAAGAGGATGAAAAGAGAACTGAGATGTGTACCTGCATCAACTCCCCACAAAGAATATAATCATTATGTACTGCATATGTGTACTCATGAAAAATAAAAATTGAAAAAAAAAAAAAAGGAATGTACTTGGTTTGCAGCTTTGAGCCTCAGCCATCATTCTAAGATAACAGGAAAAATCCATTTTGGCAAGCTGGCATGTCACTTTATGAAGCTTACACTAATTTAGCCTTCCAACACAGCTTGCTTTCTGCACAGAGAAACCATTCACATTACCCAGTGTAATGCAATATTTGTCCAAAGAGAGGGCAGAAAGCCCTGGCTTCTCACTAGTATTATGGAAATATCCAAGCATCTTTAATTTTTTAATCTCCCATAAACACAGAGCCCTCTAATCTTGCCCTTCTCTTACCTATTCTCCAGGGGACTAAGTGGGTCAAAACATTTTGAGAAATTACAGTTTTAAATATCTAGTTTTATTTTTTTATTTATTTATTTTTTTATTTTTTTTTTTTTGTGGGTACCGGGGGGTCGACCTCAGGACCTCGCGCGCCAGCAGGCGCCCGTGCCGCTGAGCGATATCACCGGCCCCTTTTTCGTATGTGGGTTCCGGGAGTCGAACTCGGGCCCTCGCGCTTGCCAGGCAGGCGCTTAAGCCGCTGAGCCATCTCACCGGCCCAAATATCTAGTTTTAAACTCTACATTGGTCCAACTTTCTGCTATCTCAGTTTAAGTCGCATTTTCCAAGATAGGCTCCTTAACTTGTTTGCTCACTATAACTGGTTGAACTATTGGTACTTTTTTTTTTTTATGTGTGTTTATTTGTTAAGATTTTTCTCCCATGAATTTTTTTTTTTTTTCCATTGAAAGCTGTCCTCTGACAGGATCTCAGATACAGAAGACAGGCTTGCAATTAGTGATCATGAAAAGGAAGAATTCTTAAAAACAGCAAGGGACCATGAAAAATCAATTCAGCAGCTGCTAGATGACTCAAAGATAAACAACTTAAGAATAATTGGAATAAATGAAAAAGCAGGAGATAGCATCAACGACATTAAAACCTTGTTCAAAGACATAATCAGGGAGAACTTTCCTGGAAGAGAAAAGGAATTTGACACCCCTATAAGTGAAGCTTTTAGAACACCAACTAGACATGATCAAAAAAAAACTTCAGCCAGACATATTATAGTCAAGATCCCAGAAATTCAACAGAAGGGCAGAATCTTAAAAGCTGTTAGGGACAAGAGACAAATCACCTATAAAGGAAAACCCATCAGAATCACAGCTGACTTTTCAGCACAAACCCTCAAGGCAAGAAGAGCTTGGAATGATGTATTTCAAGCTCTAAAGGAAAATAATTTTCAACCCAGACTGATGTACCCTGCAAAACTATCTTTCAAAATTGATGGAGAAATAAAATACTTTCATGACAAAGAACATCTGAGAAAATTTATGACCACCAAACCAGCACTCCAAAATCTTCTGAAGGACATTCTAGAAAGAGATAGGAACCCCAACAGAAGGAATCCACCAGTCAGGGCAGATAATTAAATAGCAGGAAAGGGGAAAAACAAAGAGTGGGAACCAACAACAGGAAAATATCATGACAAGTATAAGTCAATACATATCAGTTTTAACCATCAATGTTAACGGTCTCAATTCACCAATCAAAAGGCACAGACTGGCGAAATGGATCAAGAAGCAAGATCCAACAATATGCTGTATACAAGAAACACATTTAATTCAGAAAGAAATTCATAGACTGAAAGTCAAAGGATGGAAGACAATACTCCATGCCACAGGAACCCAGAAAAAAGCAGGGGTAGCTATTCTTTTTGCAGACAAAGTGAACTTCAAGCCAAGAAGGATTCAGAGAGATAAAGACGGTCATTACATCCTTGTAAAGGGAATAATCCAAGAGGAAGAGATAACGATCATAAATATATATGCGTCAAATACCAATGCACCCAGCTATATAAAACAAGTACTAAAGGACATGAAAAATCAAATAAGCACTAATACAATTATATTGGGAGATCTCAATACTCCACTGTCACAAAAAGATAGATCAACTGGACAGAAAATCAATAATGAAATAGTAGAACTGAACCGAACTTTTGAACAAATGGACTTAGTAGATGTCTACAGAGTGTTCCATCCCACAACATCAGAATACACATTTTTCTCAGCTGCACATGGGACGTTCTCCAAAATAGACCACATACTAGCTCATAAAACCTGCTTAAGTAAATGCAAAGGAATTGAAATTATCCCATGCCTATTATCAGACCATAGTGCAATGAAATTGGAAATCAATGGCAAAAGATCTCACAAAAACTCCCTAAACACATGGAAATTAAACAGCACCCTCCTGAGCAACCAATGGGTCACAGATGAAATTAAAGAAGAAATTAGACACTTTCTACAACTGAATGATAATGACAGTACAACATACCCGAACTTATGGGATACAATGAAAGCAGTCCTAAGAGGGAAATTTATAGCATTAAATACTTATATTAGGAAAATAGAGCAAGCGCAAATAAACAACTTAAGGGTGAACCTCGAGCTTCTAGAAAAAGAAGAGCAGGTTAAGCCAAAAGCCCGTACAAGGGAGGAAATTATAAAGATCAGAGCAGAAATTAACATATTGGAGACTAAAAAAAAATACAAAGAATCATTGAAGCAAAAAGTTGGTTCTTTGAAAGCATAAATAAGATTGACAAACCCTTATCCAACCTTATTAAAAAAAGAAAAGAAAAGACTCAAATCCATGCAATTGAAAATGAAAAGGGTGATATCACGACGGACCCTGCAGAAATCCAGAAGATCATCTATACCTATTTTGAAAATTTATATTCTACTAAGATGGAAAATGCAGAAGAAATGGACAGATTCCTAGATTCGTATGAATTATCAAAGCTGAATCAAGAAGATTTAAAAATCCTAAATAAACCAATATCAACCAATGAAATTGAAGATGTAATTAAAAACCTCCCAACAAAGAAAAGCCCAGGCCCTGAGGGATTCACAGCCGAATTCTACAAGAAATTTAGAGAAGACCTAACGCCCCTACTTCTCAAACTTTTCAATGAAATTGAAAGGGAAGCAATACTCCCAAATTCATTCCTGGAAGCAAGCATTACCCTGATACCAAAACCAGAGAAGGACCCAATTAAGAAAGAGAACTACAGGCCAATCTCCCTAATGAACATAGATGCAAAAATCCTTAATAAGATACTGGCAAACAGAATCCAACAAATCATCAAGAAGATTATACACCATGACCAAGTTGGATTCATCCCAGGGATGCAGGGATGGTTCAACATACGTAAATCAATCAATGTAATACACCATATTAACAGAACCAAAGACAAAAATCACATGATCATCTCAATAGATGCAGAAAAAGCTTTTGACAAAGTCCAGCACCTTTTCATGATAAAAACCCTACAGAAAATTGGAATAGACGGTCTTTATCTCAATCTGGTAAAAGCTATCTATGACAAACCAACAGCCAATATTATACTAAATGGCCAAAAACTGAAAGCCTTCCCTCTAAAATCAGGAACAAGACAAGGATGTCCACTGTCCCCACTCTTATTCAACATAGTTTTGGAAACTTTAGCTAGAGCAATTAGACAAGAGAAAGAAATAAAAGGAATAATGATTGGAAAGGAAGAAGTTAAATTATCATTATTTGCAGATGACATGATACTCTACACAGAAGACCCCAAAAACTCCACTAAAAAACTGCTAGATTTAATAAGCAAATTCAGTAGTGTAGCTGGATACAAAGTCAATACTCAAAAGTCAATAGCCTTACTGTACACAAATAACAAACTTACCGAAAGAGAAATTAGGGAAACAATACCTTTCACAATAACATCCAAAAAAATGAAATACCTAGGAATCAACCTCACAAAGGATGTAAAAGACCTCTATACTGAAAACTACAGTACTCTGAAAAAGGAGATTGAAGAGGATATCAGAAAATGGAAAGATATCCCTTGCTCCTGGATAGGAAGAACCAATATAGTGAAAATGGCCATACTTCCAAAATTGTTATACAGATTTAATGCAATTCCAATCAAAATTCCAACAGCATAATCTCACAGAATTAGAGAAAACAATCCTAAAATTCATTTGGAATCAGAAGAGACCTAGAATAGCAAAGGCAATTCTGGGCAACAAACGCAAGACAGGGGGCATCACAATCCCTGACTTGAAATTATACTATAAAGCTACTGTGATAAAAACAGTGTGGTACTGGCAAAAAAACAGACCTGAAGATCAATGGAACAGATTAGAAGATGCTGAAACAACCCCAGACATACTAAGCCACCTTATCTTTGACAAAGGTGCCAAACACATTCGCTGGAAGAAAGATAGCTTCTTTAATAAATGGTGCTGGAAAAACTGGCTCTACACATGCCGAAGATTAAAAGTAGACCCATATCTTTCACCATGCACTAAACTAAATTCAAAATGGATCAGAGATCTAAATATTAAAACAGAAACACTAAATCTGCTGGAAGGTAGGATAGGTAAAACCCTTGGAGACATTGGTGTAGGCAAAGACTTTATGAATAAAAACTCAACCGCACGGGAACTATCCCAAAGAATCAATAACTGGGATCTCATCTTATTAAAAAGCTTTTGCACAGCAAGAGAAACCACCAACAGAGTGAAGAGACAACCCACAATGTGGGAAAAAGTGTTTGCCAGCTGTTCCTCAGACAAAGGATTACTATCGAGAACATATAAAGAACTCAAAAAAATCAGACCTCCCAAATTTAAAGACCCACTCCAAAAATGGGCATCTGAGATGAATACACATTTCTCAGATGAAGAAATACTAATGGCAAATAAATATACAAAAAAATGTGCAACATCACTAGTCATTCGAGAGATGCAAATTAAAACAACACTGAGATACCATCTCACCCCAGAAAGAATGGCTACTATAAAGAAATCAACTAATAACAAATGCTGGAGGGGCTGTGGGGAAAAAGGAACTCTTCTTCACTGTTGGTGGGAGTGTCGACTGGTACAGCCACTGTGTAAGTCAGTGTGGAGATTCCTCAAAAAACTAGGGTTGGAGGTCCCATTTGACCCAGCTATTCCCCTTCTGGGCATCTTCCCAGAAGAATTAAAAACATCGTACCACAGCGATATATGTGCACCCATGTTTATAGCAGCACAATTTGTAATAGCCAGATCTTGGAAACAACCCAAATGCCCATCAACTGAGGAATGGATAAGAAAGATGTGGTATTTTTATACAATGGAGTACTATTCAGCCATAAAGAAGGATAAACTGGAGACTTTTATAGGTAAATGGATGCAACTCGAGAAAATACTCATAAGTGAAATAAACCAGAAGCACATGTGTAAGCATCGTATTGTCTCTCTAGTATGAGAAACTGAAAGAGTAAGTAAGATCCAAAATGTACAATAGACATGGTGAATCAAAAAGAAACTGGTCAAAAAGAAAGAGAGACTGGAATAGGGAAAAGAAAGAAGGGAAAGGGAAAAAAATTGTATATATATATATATATATATATATATATATATATATATATATATATATGATGGTTAAGATAGATACACTACCAATTTTACTTAGTTCATTGAAGAGTAAGGTTTGTGCCAATAATGTTTGGACAATTGAATGCTAATGTCTGGTATCCTGAATAACTAACTTAAAGATAGTAATACGTAATGTATTAACCATTGTTACCCTCCTATTATGTTGTTTTGAAAATTTGTTCTTTTGATTTGTTTTGTTTTTTCTTCTCTTTAAAATAAAAATAAAAAAAAAAAAAAAAAAAAAGAAAGCTGTCCTCTGGATCTTGAATTGTGTTTGGCATTTTCTTCTTGGGAGAAGGAAAATTTTAAAAACAAATACACAAACAGCATAAAATAAAAACAAATAGAAAACATTGGCAGAATTTTCCACATTCATAGTTTTCCAGAGGGAAATGTTATAGCTGAATATTTCCATATTTGCCTGGAGAATAGTTTGAGCTTTGTGAGTTTTTGCTATTCA
The DNA here is from genome assembly GCA_028451465.1 of Erethizon dorsatum. Taxonomy (NCBI): domain Eukaryota; kingdom Metazoa; phylum Chordata; class Mammalia; order Rodentia; family Erethizontidae; genus Erethizon; species Erethizon dorsatum. Next base: position 49,641,320 of record CM051837.1, on the reverse strand, counting down.
GGTCTTTGGTAGAAGATTAATGTAAACAAGGAACTCCTTTCCTAACTGGCTTGAAATGTGCTTATTTTAATGCAGGTGTTGTACAGTGTACCTGACCACAAGATGTAAGCTTTTTAATAACATGAGCTAACTTTATGTAACCATTGCCCCATTGTTTTTCTTCTTGTTTGATCACAAATGGGATCCCTTTTATAATCCAGCATGTATATGAAATATTGTGCATCTGAATCTTGAAAATAGAGTACATATACAAATAAAGCCTAAATCATTACAAAGATGATATGAACAAAGAACATGAGGAAAGAATTTTAAAATATGTTGAAAGACTAGAATGATTCAATCAGGAACAAAACATTTTATTTATTTATTTATAGAAAATATTTTTAAAAGAGAAAATTACTAAAGTGATTAGAGTAAAATGTGGAAGTTAGAATTGTTGGAGTATTTTTACTCAGAAGTCTGTGGCTAATTATTCTTGAGACTATCTTGTTGTAGTGGCCACTACTTCAGTCACCCTACAATATAGTTTTCTGAGCATCTAAATAATTCTTAACTACTCTTAACTATTCTAAGTCTGTACAGATCAGTCTAGGTGAGATCAAATGGGTATTAATTTGCTCCATCCTGAAGTCGTTTAAGAAATAAATATTACATTTTGCTGAAAAATTTAACTATCTTATGTCACTGGTGAAAGGAATCCCATGGCAAAGACAAATAAATGCAAGGCTGAAAAGAGTAGCAAGAAGCTTGCAGCTTTTAGCTAAAACACCTAAGAATGTGTGGACAGCTATAAATTTCAGTAGGAAAAGATAAATTACAAATATAAAAAAAGAAAGAGGGCTGGTGAGATGGCTCAGCAGCATAAGCGCCTGCCTGGCAAGTGCGAGGTCCTGAGTTTGACTCCCGGTACCCACATGTGAAAAAAGGGGCTGGTGATATTGCTCAGCGGCACAGGCACCTGCTGGCGCGCAAGGTCCTGAGTTTGACCCCTGGTACCCACACACAAAAAAAAAATTTTAAATTTTAAAAATTAAAAAAAAAAAAAAAAGAAAGAAAGTGATTTCAGTGAGGCCAGGCATGCAAGCACAGGCCTATAATCCCAGTACTCGAGAGGCTGAGGCAGGAGGATCACTCTAAATTCAAGGCCACCCTGGGCTTCACAGTGAGTGTAAAGGCAGCCTAAGCTACATAAAAAAACCCAGTCTCAAAAGAAAAGAAAAGGAATTCAGTGGGTTAGTAAAAAAAAAAAAAAAAAAAAAATCTGGTGACACTGAGAGAGGTTACAAGAACTAACAAGGTCAGGATTTGGGGTTTATTTCCAGATGTTCAGATGAGTTATAAGTCTTTAAATCAAGATATCCAATATTAGATTACTGGTTTGGAGTTATATTTCTACTTTCATTTTTTAGCTTTATAGTAGAGATAAGTTCTCCTGTGCTGACTAATAAAGCCATAAATTCCCCTTACACTGCAATTAATCAAATACATATCATTTATTTTTAAATTGTTTTCTATAAAATCATTAATAAGAAAATGATTCCTATTTTGTTCCTTTTTTTCCTATGATCATATCAAGGAATCATATGATAATTAAATTCTAAGGACAAAAATAAAATGATTTTCCTACTGTTTATTGGAAGATACACAAGACAAAATTTTAGAAAGTTGATTATCTATACTGTGTTTATCTGTCTCCATTGGTATTGAGTAATCTCAAATCTTTAAAAAAAAAAGACACATGGCAAATGTTACAGTGCCTTGTTTTGTGAACAGATTGCTCAGAGATTTTCAATGATGGATATAAGCACAGTGGATTTTACAAAATCAAACCTCTCCAGAGCCCGGCGGAACTCTCTGTTTATTGTGACATGTCTGATGGCGGAGGATGGACTGTAATTCAGAGACGAGCTGATGGCAGCGAGAACTTTAACAGGTGTGTTAACCACAAGAATTTATCTGGAGCAGCAAATGCGAGACTTGTGAGATTTATAGTAAGCCTTTAAAAAATTATACCTGAAGTTTAAGAATTAGAATTTCATTCTAAGTAAGAGTACTAAGAATGAATTAGCTAATCAAGAAAATATTAGTGGTGGGGGGTTGCAGAGGGTACTTTGGGTACTGTAGAGGTCCATTTGGATTTTGATAAAAATTAGCTTTTATTTTACATTTTTAGAGGCTGGAATGACTATGAAAATGGCTTTGGAAATTTTGTCCGAAAAAATGGTGAATATTGGCTGGGTAATAAAAATCTTCACCTGTTGACTATACAAGGTAAAATTTGCTTGATATCAGTTTGAAATACAAGAGAGACAACACTAAAATGTTTGCTGCTAAGTCATAGGCAATGGAACTAATTCAGTAACTACTATGATTTGCAGATAGTAATGATACTTATTGGGCAATAATCTCCTTTTGCAACATGTAGCTACTTAAAATTAGGAAGGGAGGAAAAGAAACTAGAACAAGGTTGAGAGGGGATTGTTTTCTCAGGTTTATTTTCTATTTCTAGAAAGGAAATGTAATGTCATAAGCATTTTAATGCCTTCAGTGCCTGAAAATTATATATTGTATCAGTTATCTATTGGCACCATGCTGAGTAACAAGCCACTTCAAAACTTCATATCTTCAAAGCCACCATTCATTATTTCTCATAAATCTACATGTTAGCTGGTGGTTTGGCTGATCAGGACTGGGCTCTGCTGATCTTGGCTAGACTTGCAGACAGATCTGCAACCAATGCTCTGGTCAGCGGGCGTCTGGTTGCTCCAGGATGGCCTCAGATAGAAACACTCAGGTCTCTCATCTTCCAGCTAGCTAGCCTGGGCTTGTCCATGTAGCAGAGTCAGGGTTCCAGGTAAGACGGTGGAAGCATGCACATCTCTTGAGACTTAGGCTGTGAACTGGCACACTGTCATTTTCCTTCAGTCAGCAAAAGCAAGTCACAAGACTGACTCTGATAAAAGGGGGAAAGAAGTAGAGAATAGGAATTAGGAAGTAGCATTGCAAAAGGAAGAGGTGAAAAATTAGGGAATTGGAGCTATTTTTGCAATCAAATATGATATACTAAATGGCCTTGTTTCTACACTCTGTCCCATTTTTAATTTTGACAATTCTTTGAAGACATAGCAAAGCTGAAAGAACTCTTGGCCTACAACCTAGTTTCTATATTAACATTTTATTTATTTATTTAGTTTTTTTTTTGTGGGTACCGGGGGGTTGACCTCAGGACCTCGCGTGCCAGCAGGCGCCCATGCCGCTGAGCGATATCACCGGCCCTTTTTCGTATGTGGGTTCCGGGAGTCGAACTCGGGCCCTCGTGCTTGCCGGGCAGGCGCTTAAGCCACTGAGCCATCTCACCGGCCCAATATTAACATTTTATTATGCTTGTTTTATCACATATATCCATCTGTCTATCCATCTATTCACCCATAAATCTGACTTTTTATTTTTTTTTATTTATTTTTTTTTTTTGGGTACCGGGGGGTCGACCTCAGGACCTCGCGCGCCAGCAGGCGCCCGTGCCGCTGAGCGATATCACCGGCCCCTTTTTTGTATGTGGGTTCCGGGAGTCGAACTCGGGCCCTCGCGCTTGCAAGGCAGGCGCTTAAACCGCTGAGCCATCTCACCGGCCCTGACTTTTTAGAAATATACATTAAAAAAAGAAATATATATTTCAAAGTAATTTGCAGACTTCTGTATAGTTCTCCCCTTATGTATTCACATGTACATCTTTTTTAAAATAGCCATTCATTTATTATGGACTCATAAAATTAGGCTTTACATTATTAAAAGGAATGTACTAATGTGACAACAGCATTTTTTTCAGTTAGTGCGTATTACTTTTATTGAATAGTGGGTTTTGTTTTGGTATGTATATACATGCATTAACATACTTTTCACATGTGTATTTCTAACTAGAGTTTGGTATCTGTATAAAATATTGATAACAAATTTTTCAAGCTCCTATTTCCCATGTTTCATTGCTATCCATAGCCTTCTTTACCTTAGTTGTAGTCTGAGATTATACTCAACCCCATTGAGGTTTGACATTGAATATTTCATAAAAGGTAATTGTATTGCCCAAGAAAACATGTTAAATCATGTTGGCAATATATTAAATATAAGAGCAAGAATTTCTTTGTTCCATCGAAGCTCAGGAAAGCTATTGATCTTTCCATATTTATAATAGTAGGGTTATAATCATAAAGATCTCGGAGACCTGAGACTACTACCCTCAGAGGATGAATATTTCTGGAAGTCTAATACTTTTATTTATATTTTTTATTTTTTATATATTTTTTTATGTGGGTACCGGGAACCAAACTCAGGACCTCGCGCTTGCCAGGCAGGCGCTTATGCCACTGAGCCATCTCACTGGCCCTATTTTTTGTGTGTGTGATCATTGCTGTCTAACTTTATATAATGTTTCTTTTCTTTCAACATATTTCTTATCTTAATTTAAGTGTTTGTTTGTTTGTTTGTTTTTGCCAGGTACATAATATTTACCATACCACCTTCTGTTTCTTTTGCACATTAAATTTATCTGGTGCTTAAAAATATCAGTGATGAAAACTCCAAGCAATAACACTTGGAGCCTCTTAAATATATGAAATTCAAGCTTATTTTTCAAATTATTGCCATGTACAGTTTTGCCTAGATGGACTTTGCCAACAAGACTGCCTCCCTCCTACGTCTGCTTGGTGTCAGGGGTTGAGGGCCTTGTGCATGCTAAACACACGCTCTATCACTGAGCTACATCCCAGGCCTTCCTTTCATGGTTTAATTTGTTGTTCAGGCTGGTTACTCTTATGGTACTGAAAATTTTTTTATCACTTCCAGGCCTCACAATCATGTATCATATCATCCTGAACAAAAGACAATGCTTTTGTCCCTGCATTCTTTAATAATGAGAGCACTTAAGGCCAGAGAAATTGCCTCTGAAAATAGTTTCATCCACATTCCAGAAATTTTGACTGCTTGCAATAAAATTAATTTAGAAATGGTCTGTAATTGCAAGCTTGTTAATTTAATGACCAAATAGATATTTAGATAATTACCTTAAAATTGAAACTGACTTTATGTCTCCCTTGTAACACAAAATATTTTTTGGGACAGCTGACTTAGCCTTCTGTACTGTTCCCAAACACTTCTCAGTCTTGGCTCACCTGACCTTTACCGCCTTTAGAGAGTAAAGAGATTCCATCAACACCCCTTCTTAAACTTGCTCCACAGTAGAAATCCAGAACCTCTAGCTCCAACAGCCTTGCACTTGTTTTCGGGACACATTTAGGCCTCTGTTGGTCTGTCTTCCTGGGCTGCCGATATGAAAACTCCTGAGAGGAGCTGGAGGACAGGCTAAGGCACATTTTTTTATTGTGGGTGTGGAAAGAGCTAGAGGTGCAGCTGCAATGTCACAGGTGTGTCCAAGGCCCCTTGCTGTGCACGGTGGAGATGAGGACAGGAAGAGAGAGAAGATGGAGATGAGGTGGAGATGAGGACAGGAAGAGAGAGAAGTCAACCATAGACTGGGGCCTCTCTTTGGAGCCTCCCTGTTCCAGCTTAGAACCATAAGGAGTCTGAGACTCTAAACAGCGTGACCTTCCAGGTCATTTATTTATCAAAATAGGATAGAACACGTATCAGTGAATAGTTGTTTTGATTTCTAACTTTCTCTGCTCTTGACAACAGTTTTGTTGTTGAAGAAAGAATAGTCTTTATTATTCACAAACAGTGGGACAATAGGAAACACGATTCCTTGAAATAGCAACTATTTCAATCAGTTTTTTTCAGATAGTGCCTTTTTATCATCTAAAATTTTATGGTCTTCAAAGTACCTCTTTTATTTTATATTTCAAGATTTGTTTTTATCATATTTATTTTTTAGCATATATGAATAATATATACCAAATAAATTGTTTATTTTTAAAATGCTTTTACATTCAGATATCAACTCTTCGAAAATACCTTTTGACTCAAAGTCTTTGATATTAATGTATTTTCCTATAATTATGACCATTTGTGCATCAAGAATGTTGGGAATCCAGAATTCTTGAGAATGTTCCTCTACTGTCTCTGATATTCCCTTCCAATGGCATCCACTCCACAGACTTTGACGCTAACATTCTCTCGAATGGGCTGATATCAAAGAAAGTTTTCATCTAACACCCAGGATTCATATTTCTTCCTCAAATGGTCCTTGAAGGGTTTGCTGGATGATCTTTTATATTACCAGTAAAAATAAACAAGTTCATACATATGTAGGCAATAATGGCTGTGAATAGCCTGGCTAATAGAGATTATAAAATTTTATTAATAGTAATCATGTATTTTTAGGATCAACATTCTTGTTGAAATTAAGAAAACAGATAAACTGTTACATTTTAAAAACTTCTATCCTTTCATTATGAGACTTCATACTCTTGAAACTACACAATGACATTTTCTGTTGTTCATTACCAACTGAATTGTACTGGTTTTTAATCTATGATAGACTTAGCAGAAATTTTCTACCTTTCCTATTGTGTCTTTCACATTTTTCAAGCAAAACAAACAATAAAGGATTCATGCTTTAAATACAGTGGTGTCACTGTTTATTCTTCAAAGACTGATTCTTATCCAGGCATGGTGGTGCATGCCTGTAATCCCAGCACTCGGGAGGCTGAGACAGGAGTACTGCTGTGAGTTCAAAGCCAGACTGGACCTACATAGCGAGACTGTGTCTCAAAAAACAACAAAACAAAAACAAAAGAACAAACAAAAAACCCCGAAACAAAACAAAAAAACAAAGACTGATTCTTGACAGAAGGAAGTGGTAAAAGTAAAATAGACCTATAGATTATTGTTAAACCTCATGTCACACATCACATCACACACTTTTTAAAAACTACAATCTTGTTTTTTCAGGAGACTATACTTTAAAAATCGACCTTGAAGATTTTGAAAAGAATAGCCGTTATGCACAATATAAAAGTTTCAAAGTTGGAGATGAAAAGGTACAAAAATTTCCAAATAAGTAACACCATGAATTAATACTTAAAACATGCAATGTAACACTGAAGTCATTAGAGATAAAAATATACAATAGAGCCTATTCTTTTACTTACTAAATAAACATGTTTCTAAAATGGTAGCTAATAATAGTGACACTTGCCTCTTTTCCTTTAGAATTCCTACATGTTGAATATTGGAGAATATTCTGGAACTGCTGGAGACAGCCTTTCAGGGAATTTTCTTCCAGAGATGCAGTGGTGGGCCAGTCATCAAAGGATGAAGTTTAGCACATGGGACAGAGATAACGACAACTACAAAGGGAACTGTGCAAAGGAAGATCAGTCTGGCTGGTGGTTTAACAGGTCTGAAGCTTTGTAAACATAATGGTAATGGTGTTGATAATATATCACTGGTAGGCATTAATTATAATGTATGAGGTCACGTTGGTCTTATTTGAAATATTAGCGTTATTAAGTAATCATCCTTATTAGGATTTTTTAGCAATGGAGTGTTTTTCATTGTGCATATTAGTGATATTTGAAAGATATGTCATAGAAATAAATCAAATTACTACTTTTGCAAAAACTGTTTGCAAACTGAATTATGGATGAGTTATAAATATAAGTATTTGTGGCATTGTAATAACCAATTAGTGCTTCACTTTCTCATATAATACAAAATTACCATTGTTATTGCTGTATTTTCCTGTGTAGTGCAGTACAGTACTACTTTTCAATCACTGTGTCTTTCATTAGCTCATTGAATCCAAGATCTCCCAAAGCAGAAACTTTTTCTACAATATTCCAGAAGGCCAATCTGTTCCTCTTGTTGGATACTTCAGTGTTACTCTATCAGCAAGATCATTCCATTTTTAATTGTGCAAAGCTCTTCCTTTTATGGACCTGAAATCTACCTTCTTATACCTTGTCAGGTTTTCCCTCTGTAGCTAGGGAGTAACTGTAATCCCTTTCCAACATAATTCTTCAGGCGCTGAATGAAAAGTGATTTATTGCATTCCTTAGTATTTTCTCTTCTGTGGGCCAAATACCCTTGACTCCTTTAACCGTTCTCTATCTGAGATGGTTTCCAGACAGCTTCATTTGTTGTGGTCACAAATTTAAGACAGGAATGGAAACTTTTAGCAGAGAGTCTTTCCTGGAAATGACCCAGTGGGTTTGCTCTCTCTGCAAAGCCGATGTGCTCCAGCAGCGTGTAGGGCAGCGCGTGAACTTTCAAAGTCTTTTCTTATGAGAATGCAAGAGCCACCTCAAAACAAACTGGACATTTAAACTTTCTATTATAAAATCTTTGGTATTTTTAGAGTGTCAGGTTTTCCATATACTTGAGGATTATCCATTTAAATTCCACAATTCAAACTTTAGCTCTTTTCCATCAGTGTGTTTTAAAAGCATTTTAGAATCTTCTAAACGGAGGTAAATCAGACATATGTTAACATTCCTTAAAATCACAAAAGTCCTCATTCTAACATCAGTTATTGCAATGTGCTGATTTTAAAGTGGTAGATCTAGTATAGATATAATGAGTTGAAGGTAGTGTGGCATGTTATGGCAAATATAACTAGCTATAAAAATAATAGTTTTTTTCCCCCTAGATTTTGCTGTTTAAAAGTTTGAGTCCATTTAATATTTGGCCATTTGTAATGGAACCAGGATACTTGCAGCAATATGAAGGGACAGAGAAACAAAATTATTTTTCCGACTTTGCAAGTGGAAGGTGGTGATAACCTCTTCCTTGTGATATGTTTTCTTCTTTTAAAAAACATCTGTAGGGCCGGTGAGATAGCTCAGTGGCATAAGTGCCTGCCTGGCAAGCACGAGGTCCTGAGTTCGACTCCCGGAACCCACGTAAAGGTAAAAAAGGGCCAGTGATATCGCTCAGTGGCATAATCCTGAGGTCGACTCCCGGTATCCACATTAAAAAAAAAAAAAAATCTGTACCTTCTTCTTTTCTTCCTCACCCCTTGTTCTTCTAAACTAATGTCATTGAAAATTTATATACAATTCACAAAGTCATCTGCAAGCATCAAGAATGTTTGATTTTAGCCAGGCATGGTATCTCAAAAATAAAAAACAAATAAACAAAAAATAACAATGTTTGATTTTGCCAGACACATTGGCACACACTAATCCCAGCCACTCAGGGGGTGAGGCAGGAGGATGCAAATTTGACACCCTGTTTCAAAACAAAAACAAAAAAGGCTGAGGATGTACTTCAGTGGTAGAGCACCCTGGATTTGATCCTCCACACCCCACACAAAAAAGTTTGATTTTGAATAGAATTTCATATACAGAAATAATCACTAATATTACCACGAGATCAAAAGCATGTACTTTACCCAGTTGGTTGGCTTGTTTTGCATCTGAATGACAACAAACACATATTAATGTGGACAAATAAATTATTTACCTGACTTTAGAGACACAGGTTCAGGAAGAACGAAGAAGGGCAAATCAGTAACTGGAACCACCCAAGTAAAATTAGAAAACATGGAGAAAAATTAAATTCTTCCAGAATTTAATATTACTTTCATCATGCAAGGTACTACTATAGTTTAACTCTACCATTCTTTTCTTTTCTCCCTTCCTCTTTGTTGTGCCTGTCCCGTAGTTGTTCTAATTTACATGAAATATTCGCACTTCATAATTATTCCTCACATAGCAAACCAATCACTGAACAGTGCTGTCTTCTCTCCCTTGTTGGCATAAAATCTCACACAACTGCTTACAGCTACTTCTTGACCAACGATGCACTAACCGACCCTCAGTGTCGAATCCAGACTGTTCTAGAAACTGGAGGGTTCTGGAAAATTAGTCTCAGAATACTAAGGCCTTGACCATAGAATAAAGTTCCTAATACACTTTAAATCACAGAGCAAATATAAAAGTATGTTTATATGGCAGATGATGCTATATAAAAATATGCCAAAATATTCATTCTGGAGGCTCAGTTTACAATGTTTTCTTTTTTAACATTACTTTCCATGGCGTTTTAAAAACTCAGCAGACTTTTGACACTGACAGACTTAGTATCTGTGGTTTCAATTAGTCACGTCTTTTTAAATTAGGAGGACTTCCAGGATGGTCAATAAAAGCAAATTAAAGCACTAAGCTTACTAATCCAAGCCAGCCACTCTATGTTTATGGGTAAATTATATGTTTTTATTCAATAATTTGGGTTCTTTGCATCTATTTTCATGTCTACCCCTTGTGAATGTTCTCTTATATCCTAATGACTGACATATATTCATTGGTTATATCAATAAAGAAGTATATGGTAGTTAATACCATAATAATGCAACACAGAAAATTATCACATACTCTTATATGTAATTTACATATACCAGGGACAAATACACAGACTCCAAAGGAGGAAGAGCATTATTTAAAAATTGTATGATAACCTAACGAACTTCTCTAATAAGTGCGATATATATATAACTCATCCACGGCTGGGAAATTTTTAAATGTTGGCTTTGGTTTTGTTTGCTTACTCTGGAGATGAAAATAATTGCTATGCTAGTGATTTAAAGAAGAGAAGGGAGGGTGCTTGAATAATGAAAGCTGTTTCTTGGCAGCCTATCGATGAACCTGCAAGTGAAAATTGGCCAGGGAAGCCTCGGTAGAGCCCCTTGCCCCTCACCTTGCTTAGCTAACCCAGGCCACTCTTGCTAAGCAGGTGAACACTGCTCTGCTGAGTTGGATGTAAGGCTAGAGGTTACAAGGTCTCCCCCCACCTTACTTTTCTTTTTAGCTTAAAGGCTAATAATCTAAATGCTGGGACTGGTGCGATAGCTCAGGGGCATAAGTGCCTGCCTGGAGAGTGCGAGGTCCTGAGTTCGACTCCTGGTACCCACATACAAAAAAAGGGCTGGTGATATTGCTCAGTGGCATGGGCGCCTGCTGGCGTGCAAGGTCCTGAGTTCGACCCCTGGTACCCACACACACAAAAAAAGAATCTAAATGCTTATTTTTCAATAGGTACACTCCAAGTGGCCTGGGTTGGATCCTCAGATTTATTATGGCAATAAAACCCATTATTTTATTTTATTTTTAGTTTTATTTTTGAGACAAGGTCTTGCTATGTAGCTAACTCTGGCCTTGAACTCTGTGTAGCCCAGGGTGGCCTCAAACTCAGAGTGATCCTCCCAGGTGCTGGAATTACAGGACTGTGCCGCCACACCCGAGACCTGACATTTGAAAAAGCCAACTCACTCTGAGACCATAATGTTAAGTGAAGTAAATCAGACACACAAGCTTAAATATCACATGGTCTCTCTAATATGAGAAAACCAAAATGCAAGTAAAGAGCAAAATAAAAGATAGATAATAGGAAGTAGGGAGAAAGATTTTTTCTCAAATAGAAAGGGGATCAAGAAATGGAGGGAGGAGAGAGAAAGGAGATTGAAAAAGGAATTAAGGGGCCGGTGAGATGGCTCAGCGGCGTAAGCGCCTGCCTGGCAAGTGCGAGGGCCCGAGTTCGACTTCCGGATCCCACATACGAAAGAGGGGCCGGTGATATCGCTCAGCGGCACGGGCGCCTGCTGGCGCGTGAGGTCCTGAGGTCGACCCCCCGGTACCCACAAAAAAAAAAGAAAAAGGAATTAAAATCTGTCATGTGGGGCCGGTGAGATGGCTCAGCGGCTTAGGCGCCTGCCCGGCAAGCGCGAGGGCCCGAGTTCGACTCCCGGAACCCACATACGAAAAAGGGGCCGGTGATATCGCTCAGTGGCACGGGCGCCTGCTGGTGCGCGAGGTCCTGAGGTCGACCCCCCGGTACCCACAAAAAACAAAAAAAAACAAAATCTGTCATGTGCATGTACCAATTCCACAGGAGTTGGACTGCAAACATGTACTACTAAAAATTTTTAACAACCAAAAAAAGCTAATCTGTTTCTAGAAATGTCTCAGTTTTTGAAAATTAAAAAGTAGTAACTTGTCTATGAAATGATAGTCACAGTTAAAAAGTTTTGATCATTTGCTAACAAGATATGTTTCTGAGAGGTACTTTTTTCTACTCTGATTGTTCTATTTTCTTTTTTTCTCCCACTAGGTGTCACTCTGCTAACCTAAATGGTGTCTACTACCAGGGCCCTTATACAGCTGAAACTGACAATGGGGTCGTCTGGTACACCTGGCAAGGGTGGTGGTATTCTTTGAAATCTGTGGTTATGAAAATTAGGCCAAATGATTTTATTCCAAATATTGTTTAATTGTCCCTGTTGGGCTTTCGTTTCTGCAATTCATCTTATATGAAATAATTTGAAATATTGCAATTCTGAACATATACATAATAATGTCAATTATTGGGTTACTTTTCTTTTTTTATCTTTAAGAGAAAAAACAGTAAAAACACTGATACAGAATTTCAAAACAAGACAATAGGAGATTAACAATGGTTAATATATTGTGTATTGTTATCTTCAAAATAGCTACAGTAGTTACAGGATATAGGCATGAAAAATTGATCAGACAATATAAGCACAAACTGTTCTTTTCATTGAAATAAAAGAAATTAGTAGTACAGTTATCTTAGCTATCTTGTGTATATATATATGTATATGTTTTTTTCTTTTCCCTTCCTTCTTTTCTGCTTCCCCCCCGTTGTTCTTTCCTTTTCAGCAGTTTCTTCCCCTTTGCATTATCTACTGCACATTTTCAATCTTATTTACTCTTTCAGTTTCTTACAATAGGAAGATGATATGATGTTTACACATGCGAGTCTGATTTATTTCATTTATGAGTATGGTCTCCAAGCTGCATCCATTTACCTATAAAAGCCTTGAGTTTATCCTTCTTTATAGCTAAGTAGTACTCCATTATATAAAAATACCCCATCTTTTTTATCCATTCCTCGGTTGATGGGCATTTGGGTTGCTTCCAAGATTTAGCTATTACAAATTGTACTGCTATAAACATGGGTGCACATATATCACTGTGGTACGATGTTTTTAATTCTGGGAAAATACCCAGAAGGGGAATAGCTGGGTCAAATGGGCCCTCTAATCCTAGTTTTTTGAGGAATCTCCATACTGATTTCCACAGCGGTTGTACCAGTATACACTCCCACCAACAGTGGAGAAGTGTTCCTTCTTTGGTGCTGGGCTGTGGTGAAGTTATTACCCCAGAGCTCCCCAGTATTGTTACAGAAGGGAGAATAACTGATTACAACAGATATGACATCCTAGCTAAAGTAGTATAATTAGCAATAACAATAGCATCAAACATAGATTAGAAACTAACAAACTGTGGTAGCTATTAATTTTGTACCTTAAACCATAGGAGCAAAATCTACAATTATTTAACAGAACCCATTGTAAATTGGGAACTTGTATTCAAAGTGTTTCCCTTGGTAGAGTGGTTTTACCCTGTGGTTGGGAGATTTAAGAAGGATAGTGAATAAAACAAAGGTAACGGAAAAGAAAGGAGAAGCAAGGTGGGTGGACAAAAGATGATCATGCAAACTTTGGGAAACTAGAGGAGAGGGCAGAAGAGAAAGAATGAGGTAGTAAGCAAGGGATTATCTGAACTTGGTCTCTGGGTTTGGGGGATGTGATTAGTTTTCTGTGGCTGGAATTTCCCCCAGCCATTTAGAAAGGAGAGAAAAAAAAAAAAAAAGAAAGAAAGAAAAAAAGAGAGAACAGGGGTGGCCCCAGCCACCTGCTTCTATTCTGTGTGTCTTTGTCCCCAAGCACAACGCTGGTTCACCTACCTTGCCACCTTTGGCTGGTATTGTTATTGTTGCTTCAGACTTTTCATGCCGCTAGTCCCGCCTGTCCATCCTGTGCATCCTAGTGGGACCCTACTGTGTCGCTGGCGTTCGCCCATCTCCGGGCCTTCCCAAGAGGTTCACCTCCGTTGTGGCAGCAGCGAGGGGAGGGGCTGTTCTCTGGGCCTTCCAGTGTGGTTCACCTGTGCGCTGTGGCGGAGATGGCGATGGGAGGGGCTGCCCTCCACGCAGTTCACCCGGGTTGCGGTGGTAGAGATGGCGATCTGTATAACTTTTCATTCTTTTTACTTGCTTTTATTGCTTAGTATACTTTTGGTGCAGCAAGTGTACATCATTTGCCAAAGAAATGTAGATTGTATTAATATGTATTGAATTCTTGTGTGCAAAGGGCTATGATAAAATTTATGTTGTATAAAAAATAAAATAAAAGCATAGACTATATACCATGATTTAGGAGACAGAACAAACATAAATGCACAATAAATTAAGTTTTAATGCAATTGACAAAACACATGACAAAATTTAGCACATAATGATTTACTGAATCAACACCATAGACAATAAGTATGAGCTGGGAGTTGAACTTAGATTTTGGCTACAGAGTTGAAAGCCTTAAGCACAGCCCAGGATGTTAATCACTATAAAACACTACTTGTATTTTTGGATGTTTATGTAGGTTATACATTTCTATCATAGGCCTCATATAAATTCTTATGCCAGCCCTGGAAGACATTGTTATTGGCATTTAATAGAGCTGAAAATGTGTGGTTCTGAGTTTCTGTGACTTCTAAAAGTTACAGAGTTAACAAGAAGGGGAACAAAGACTCAAATCCAAGACTCAAGGCTTCTGATGCTAAATTAAATGTTTTGCTTTTTTCCTGACACTCTTCTAGATAGATCCAGAAGAGTAAAATCCGAAGTCAAGATAAGATATTCCAAAAAATGCTTGTATGCCAACTATAAGTCAGGCCCAGAAAAGTCTGTTCAAGCCCACAGGGAGCTCAGCTATTTGAGAAAGATTACATCATCTCAAAAATGTAAATGATTTTAAAAGCTGATAAGTTTGAAGCAGAACTATGTGCCTGGGGGACATGTAACAGTGGACCTGACCTGACTGTGGGGGGTGGGTGGGGGAAGCTGCTCACTAGGACTTTTTGAGCTGAGACCTTTTAACTAAGTATATTTGGGGAGATCACTGTAGGCCGAGGGAACCCTACGTATGTATAAAGTACACAAATGAGGAAGTACGTGGAAACGCAAGAAGGTTAGACAAGCAATATCATTTAATGATCCTTAAATCCTGAAGCCAGGGATTCTGCCACTTTATAGCTTGTGGTCGTGGGTAGGACATTAACTTCTCTGAGCCGTGCCCATCTCACCTATAACATAGTATGGTGCCTCACGGAAGTATCTGGCATTTGATAGTACCTCAACTGTTTATTAACTGACTGACTCATTGAGGACATATGTGAAGAAACGAACAAAATAACGAATATAAATCACAGAGTCCTAGAGGAGTGTTATTCCATTTGTGGATTTTCTCTCTTTTTAAAATTAATCATTATTTTAAGTGTTGCTTTGAGGATTACACAAGTAAAACATTTAGCATTGTGCCTTGCACGAAGTAAGCATTTGAAAATAAGTTGTAGTTATTAGTGAAGTAGGCATTAAAAAGCAACAATAGGGCCAGTGAGATGGCTCAGCGGCGTAAGCGCCTGCCCGCCAAGCGCGAGGGTCCGAGTTCGACTCCCAGAACCCACATACAAAAAAGGGGCCGGTGATATCGCTCAGCGGCACGGGCGCCTGCTGGCGCGCGAGGTCCTGAGGTCGACCCCCGGTACCCACACACACACAAAAAAGCAACAATAATAGATGTCCTTGAAATCATGTCACATAATAATGTTAAGGTTAGTTGTGCTTGATCCTCTAAACCAGTGTTTCTCAAAGCAGTGCTTCTTTAACTTTAATATCATACGAATCACCTGGGGATCTTATTAAAGTATAAATTCTGATTCTGGGTTGGGACCTATGATTCTGGTGTTTTAATAAGACTCCAGATGATGCAGAAGTTGCCAGTCTAGGAATCACACTCCGAAAAGCAAGGTGTAGGGAACCATAGCTCTTGAGATATTAGTGGTTAGTGCAGGAGGAAAAGAACTTCTTGATCAAACAAGATGAGAAGATGAAATACTAAAACTCAACAGATTTCTTCTGCTGAGACTTGCTCAGATCCTTTAATATGCCAATAAGGGCACACAGTATGTAGCATTTTATATCGAGTTCAGAGTGTGTTCAGCTGCAAGGTGTATATTGCCTGATTGTGGAAGTCCAAGCAAAGAGGGACTTATCTATTAATTAATTAATTAATTAATTAATTTATTCATTTATTTTGTGTGGGTACCGGGGGGTCGACCTCAGGACCTTGCGCGCCAGCAGGTGCCCATGCCGCTGAGCGATATCACCGGCCCTTTTTTCATATGTGGGTTCCGGGAGTCGAACTCAGGACCTCGTGCTTGCCAGGCAGGCGCTTATGCCACAGAGCTACCTCACCGGCCCCAAAGAGGGATTTATTCTTCTTAAGTTGCAAAAACTCAGGAGGTAAGTGGTTGCTGGTGAGGTTTAATGCCCTCCTTTAAGGAGGTTATTGTTTTCTGCAACTTAGTCCTTCCTTCCAAATCCCAAAATATCCACTGCAGTTCTTGCTCTAAATCCCTTTTTTTAAAAAATCAGAATGGGATGTGGTGGTGTACACCTGTAATCTCAGCTGCTTTGGAGGTTGAGGAAGGATTGCAAGTTCAAAGCCAACCTGGTCAATTTAGCCGGACCCTATCTCAAAATAAAAATAAAAGGGGCTGGGATGTAGCTCAGCATTCCCTGAGTTTAATCCCCACTAACACCCTCTTCCCCCCTGCCAAAAAAAATGGTGAAGGATCAACAGACTTCAATTTATGCCTCATTGTGTAGAACTGTGTCATCTGTTCACTCCGTCTGGAAGTGAGACTGGGAAAGAGAACATTCAATTTTGTAGACTGTAGCGTGCACAGGTGAGGGAGAAGTGTTTGCCATGGTTCCCGAATGTTTGCTTTTTAATGAAGTTTGTGGGAACAACGTTTTGTAGGATACATTTTGGGAAGTTATCAATAATAGAGTGCCACACCATTTTAAATATTGGTGTCATTTTATCACTGGCTAGCATAGGTCCTTGCTTTAGCGAAAATTAAAGCTAAAGTCACCATAGAAATTTACAGGCTAAAGCTTTAACTGAAATGTAAGAGAAAATAAAGAAAGGGCTCCAGCCTGAGTAGTAGCTGGAGAGGGTGCACTGAGGAAGAGATCAGACTGGGCTGTCAACGAGGACTGGGGGCCAGTTTTAGGGGGTGGCAGTGGGCTGGGCACTGGTTGATCATTATCTCGGTCCTGACTTGTAGCTCAAGTTGAATCCTCACAACTTGAGGGGCATTTCAGTTGCCATGGGAGAAATCTTCATAACTTGAGGGGCAGTTCACTCACGTGAAGCTCTGCCAGAATCCAAGGTGACCATAGGTTTAGGCAGTGATGGAGAGACTTTTAGAGCTTTCAGTGACATGAGCAGTCTGCTGTGCACGGTGCCACAGGTTTGCCTCCACTGGTTTAGGGCAATGGAGATTCTGGGCAGAGCTAAATGTCCCGTGAATCTCTTATTGTGGTGTCTTCATTCTTGAAGGGTAATGAGATAGATTAGGTAAATTTAAGGCTAGAAAAGCTTATTTTGACAACTTTTGGTCAGACACTCCCTCTAACTGACTAACATGCTTATATGCAGAGCTGAGGACTTGACCTGGAGTTTTGCAAAACAAAGGCCAAGCTTTTTTCAACTTTTTGTTACCTAAAGGCATTTGTGAGGCCAAGTGAAGAGTCACAGTTTTTAGCAAAAACCACTTTTAAGTCCCTGTCTATCTTACAAAAAACCACAAATTATTCTCTTAATGAGTAACAGGGTAAGAGCCCAAGATTTTGTCTTCTGTCCCTATAGTGTTCTCTATGTCATGACTGTGTCCCTCGCTCAAGTAGTAGTCTGAAGAACTTACATGATTAGGAGATCAAAAGGAAAAGTTTTCAAAAAAGAAAAGAAAAAAAAAGATTCCACAGAGAAGTGGAAAGGGAGCTAAACAAGTATAGTGTTACATAAATCTCCATATAATAGCTTTTTTATGCAGAAGGAATAATTAAATGAATTAAAATGCCATAAAAGATAGAGGGGAAAGAGTTCTGCTGAAAAATTGCTGGATTTAGCAAGAACATTATTTGTGTTCTTAAGTCCATTTCAGTGGAATGGGAGGTATCCAGAGGGCAAGAAATAACAGCAGTTTTGAGGGAATAGGTAAGTTATTAGAGGAATCTGTATGTAAAAGAGAAAAATGACTGATTTCATCTGATGTCAACACATCGGGAAGACCCCAGCAAAAGAAATTCCTCCATTCCTCTGAAATGTTACCATTAGAGAGTTATTTATTACGTGTTATCACTTTTTAAAATGCAAAATACTTTCAATTCATATCAGCTAATTATACTTTAGGGTCAACAAACTCATGAGTGTTTTTTTTTAAATGAAGTATAAAGTCCAGGAATGCTGGAAAAAGAATCAACGGAATCACAGACTCTTTGCATCCGAGGTTGCGTCTCTCTTGTTCAGTTTTAGTTTGTAGCAGTGTCTGGCATGTGATAGGATCTCGAATGCTTGCTAACTGACTGACTCATTGAAGAAATAAGTGAACAAATTAACAAAATAATGAATGTGCATTGCAGAGTCCTATATGAGTGTCACTCTGTGGTTCTCTGTGTTTTTAAAATTATTACTTTAGTGTTATTCCATTTGATAGTGTATAATTTATGGCTAGTGGTTATTTCTATGATAATCAAAACATTGGTTGCTATAAAGTAAGAGTCTAAAATGGTATCAAGTTTAAGATCCTGTTTATTTTTTTCTTTTTTCTGTTTGTTTGATTATTTATTTATTGTTTTGAGACGGAGTCTTTCTATGTTGCCTGGGCTGACCTCAAACCCAGATCTTCCTACTTCTGTCTCCCCAGTATGTAGCTGGAATTACCACATGCAGCTTGTTATTATTTTTTTTTCATTTTATTTGCCCACTGCTAGTAAATAATTTACACTTGAAAATATCCTAGTCCTATGTGTATTGTAAACTTTTTTGATGGTGTTTTATCAGGACTATTAAAAGTGGATTTTTCCCTCATTTATGTTTAGAGAAAATATACACATATCTCATACATATGGAGAAAAAAATCTGTATGTGTCCATAACAGTCATTACTGAAGGAACCAAAGATGGTTTTTGTTCTTTGTCTTTGGTTTCTTGAGACGGGGTCTCACTATGTAGTTCAGGCTGGTCTTGAACTCACTAGGTAGCTTAGGCTGGTGTCAAACTCACAAGCCTCTTGCCCCAGCCTCCTAAGTGCTGGGATTATAGGTGTGTGCCATCACCCCTAGCTCATGTTCTTTATTATGTTCTTATAGCATTTAGCACTGTGTGAAATTTTTCATCATATCCATGTAGTACTTATTAATAATTTTTTTTTTGTGGGTACCGGGGGTTGAACTCAGGATCTCGCACACCAGCAGGCACCCATGCCACTGAGCAATATCACCGGCCCTTTTTTCGTATGTGGGTACGGGGAGTCGAACTCAGGACCTTGTGGGCTTGCCAGGCAGGTGCTTATGCCGCTGAACCATCTCACCAGCCCACTAATAATTTTTAAATAAGCCAAATGAAAATAGAAGAAAAGCTTTAAGGAAACAAATCAAAGGACTCTTAAGGATTCCATATGAGCAGGCATATTATATGTAGGTTTGGCAATTTAGCCCATTCAAAAACCACCACCACAACAAAATAACTAAACTGCTATTAAGCTGTGCTGTCACTATAGTAGCCGCTAGTCACATGTAGCTATTAAGCATGTGAAACAAGACTAATCTAATTCAAGGGCAGTAAGCATAAAATATATAATGGATTTTGAAGACAATATAAAATACTGTATATAGAAAGTATCTTTAAAAAAGAATAATTTTAATATTTACTACATGTTAATAAATGTAGTAAACATGGGAATAAAATATATTGTTAAAATTAACTAGACCTATTTATTTTACTTTTTAAAATGTCTTTTTAGAAAATTTAAAAATTACATATTTAGCTCACTTTGACAGTTTGCATTATATTTCTATTTGTACAGTAATGTCAAGAAATTTTTATTTCACCCATATATGCCTACAATCTGTATAAACTATATATATATATATATATATATATATACATATATATATATATATATGCTTGCATTTGACTGTTGAGTGTTTTTAAAAAATTAGACTTTTCTTTTTGTTTTTGAGACAGGGTCTTGCTATGTAGTGCGGACTAATCTTGAACTCACTATGTAGCCCAGGCTGGCCTTGAACTTGCGGCGATCCTCCTGCCTCAGCATCCCAAGTGCTGCGATTACAGGTGCACACTACTATACCTGGATAGACATATACTTTTTAAATAGCAGTCCAACAGTTTTAAAAGAAAAGAAAAGAAAAGAAAAACAACCATTTATTCAAGGCCAGTTGTGTTACCAACGCTGTGCTAACTGTTGTGAACATAGCATTCATGAACCTGGTTTGCTTCTGAGGAACTCACAGCCTGCAAAGGTGTTTTAAAAAAACAAAACAAAACACAACTTCTAGGACAAACTGAAGGCATTCTAAGCCTTAAGACTGATATTATAACATCATGTGAAAATAAATAGTTTACCTAGCTTATCAAAAACCACAAAATACCTTTTTACCTTTCACTCATCTCTTCTAATGGTTTCAAAAGAGATTTTTTTAAAAAACAAAAATCGTATTTATTGTATATAACTTCTGTTGCGGGGGTGCTGGGATTGAACCCAGGTCCTTACTGTTGAGATATTCCCCTCAATCTCTCAAGTGAGATTTCTGAATTATGGGTTCTAACCCCATCACATATGTGTTCCTTAAAATGTACATAGGCACATGCATGTGCATACACACACACACACACACATACACACACATGTTTCATTTCTAGAGGTCCTAATGGCTGTTGTTTAGAGTCAGATCACAAATTCTTGGTTGTGTATGCACGGCTTATCTGTATACATTTCTTTTATTGAAGGTTTAACCATGATCCAGAAAAATCCTATACTAGATGTGCCTTAAGGGCACATTATTTGCTCAGAATTATGCTGTGGCATATATCAAACAATATAGAAAGAATAAATAAATAGAAATAAAAACCTAATATAAAAATAATTTTAAATGGAGGTTCTTTATTTCTGCCAATTACTAAGCCCTAGAGATTATTACAACTCAAAAAAAAAAAAAAAAAAAAGAGAGAGAGAATTGTTTCCATTGTTACTCTTAGGTTTTTATTCTTTTTCAACTTTTTAATAAATATTTTTATTTTTACATTTTAGTTTTTTTAAATAGCTTTGATACTATTAAATAACTTTGATACTATACTATAACCGTCTCATGTTAGGGAGACCAGAACTCATAACCCAATGAAGAAATCGAACTTGGAGTGATCACTTTTCTGAACCTTAGCTTTTCATCTCCCAAGTGTGAACATTAATACAGTTGTTATAAGAATTAAATTAAGTGAGATAACAGTGAAAAGATCTAACAAGGTTTGGTGATAAAAGATGTCATAATTAATGACAAGAGAGAGAGAAAAATGAAATTATAAGCAAGAAAGCATGTATTTAATATTATACAAACACAAATATTTACCCCACCATCTGAATTCAAATATTTTAATATTAGTAGTATAGTAGAAGCCACTGTATAATAAAGCAGAGGCCATGTGCACATAAAAATATTCTTATTTCAATAAATGCATTTTCCAATTCCTGGCACTTGGGGAACAGATTGTGTGTATGTGACACAACATGCTGCATAGAGCGATAAGAATTTTGACTCTAGGTCAAGCTTGCTCTTCTTTTTAAAATGTGTATTGGTACATATTTGCAGCACATAATGATTACATTCCTTGTGTGGAGTTGGTATATGTCCGTAAAACATCTTAATTCTTTTTAATTCCCTTTCCCTCTTCTCCCTCACTCCTCCATCTCTTGATCCCCTTCCCATTTGAGAATGACCTGTCTTCCTACTTCCTATTATCTTCTATTTTGCTCCTTATTTATAATATGGGTTTCTCATATGAGAGAAAGCATGCAATATTAAAGCTTGTGTGTCTGGTTTATTTCACTTAACATTATGGCCTCAAATGCATCCATTTTTCTACGACTCAAATTTACCCTTCCTTATGCCAGAGTAGTACTCCATTGTGTGTAAATACCACATTTTCCTTATCCATTCATCTGTTTATGAATGTATAAGCTGCTTCCAAGATTTAGCTATTATGAATTGTGCTGCTATAAATATGGGTATGCATGTATAAACATAATATGATGTCTTAAACGCTTTCGGGAAGATACCTAGAAGGTGAATAACTGGGTCAAATGGAATTTCTAGTTTTTGAGAAGTATCCATACTGATTTCCATAGCGGTTGTACTGGTTTACATTTCCACCAACGACTTGGAAGAGTTCCTTTTTTCCCAACAGCCTCACCAGCATTTGTTATTATTTGATTTCTTAATGATGGCCATTCTTTCTGCAGTGAGATGGAATCTCACTGTTGTTTTAATTTGCATTTCTCTAATGACAAGCGATGTTGAGCATTTCATGTGTTCATTGGCCATTTGTATTTCATCTTCTGTGAAGTGTGTGTTCATTTCACTTGCCCATTTTTTGATTGGGTCTTTTATTTGGGGGAGGATTTTTTTTTTTTTTTTAGTTTTTTTGTTTGTTTTTAGTTTTTTATGTATTTTAGATATGAGTCCTCTGTCTGAGGAATTGCTGGCAAAAAAATTTTTTTTCCCATTCTGTAGGTAGTCTTTTTACTGTCAGTTGTTTCTTTTCTTTTCTTTTTTTTTTTTTTTTGTGGGTACCGGGGGTCGACCTCAGGACCTCATGTGCCAGCAGGCGCCCGTGCCACTGAGCGATATCATCGGCCCTTTTTTCATATGTGGGTACCGGGAGTCGAACTCAGGACCTCGCGCTTGCCAGGCAGGCGCTTATGCTGCTGAGCCATCTCACCAGCCCTAGTTGTTTCTTTTGGTATGTAGAAGTTTTTAATTTGATATGATCTCCTTTGTTGAGTCTCAGAACTATTTCCTATGCAACTGAGGTTCTGTTCAGAAAGTCCTTGCCTACGCCCATGACTACAAGAGTTTTATCTATTTTACCTTCCAGCAGGTTGTTTCTCTTTTAACATTTAGTTCTTTGATCCATTTTGATTTAAGTTTAGTACATGGTGAGAGATATAGATCTAGATTCATCTAGACTATTCAGTGTGGACAGCCAGTTTTCCCAGTACCATTTATTGAAGAGTCTGTCTTTCTTCCAGCATATGTTTTTTGGCCCCTTTGTCCAAGATCAAGTAGTTGAATGTGCTTTGGGTTCTTCCTGCATCCTCTATTCTGTTCCATTGATCCTCATGTCTGCTTGTGTGCCCGTACCATGCTGTGTTTATCACTGAAGCTTTGTAATATAACTTCAAGTATGGGATAATGATGACTTCTGCTTTGCTCTTGTTACCCAGGACTGCTTTTGCTGTATTGGGCCTCTTCTGATTCCATATGAATATCAGGATTGTTTTCCACAATTTTGTGAGGAATGCTATTTGGTATTTTGAGTAGGATTTCCTTAAATCTGTATATCAACTTTGAAAGTACGGCCATTTTGATGATATTGTCTCTGCCTATCCAGGAACAGGGAATATCTTTCCATTTTCTGATGTCCTCTTCAATTTCCTTTTTAAGAGTACTGTACTTATTGTTGTAGGGGTCTTTTACTTCCTTAGTTAAGTTACTTCCTAAGTATTTCATACTTCTTGGTGTTATTGTGGATGGTATTTTTTTTTTTCTTAATTTCTTTCTCAGAGGATTCCCTTAGTCAATATGTAGTGACCTTCTTTCCCTCTCTTGATCAGCTTTGGCTTGAAGTCTGCTTTATCTGAATATAAGATAGCTACATTTGCTTTCTTTCAGGTTCTTGTTAAATAGAATATTGTTCTCTATCCTTTGACTTTTAGTCTGTGAGAGTCTTTGGGTTAAATGTGTTTCTTGTATACAGCATACCATTAGATTTTGCTTCTTGATACATTCTGCAGTCTGTGTCTTTTGATTTGGGAATTGAGACCACTCACTTCAAGATTTATTACTGATAGGTATTGACTTATTCCTGTCAGGAATGCTATTGATTTTCGTGTGTAGTTGTTTTTTTTTTTTTTTTTTTTTTTTGAGACAGAATCTTGCTATGTAATCCAGGCTGTCCTTGAATTCACTTATGTAACCCAGGCTGGCCTCGAACTCACAGTGATCCTCCTGCCTCAGCCTCACAAGTGCTGGGATTACAGGTGTGCCCCACCATGTCTGGCTCCTGTTTGACAGTATCTTGTTGAGGATTTTTCCATCTCTATTCATTTAAGAGATTGGTCTATAGTTATTTGTTTTGGTTGGATCCTTGTCTGATTTTGGAATCAGGTTAATGGTAGCACTCAGGATTGATTTGGGAATACTCCTTTTTCCTTCAATTTCCTTAAGAGCTTGAGGAATGTTGGTGTTAGATCTTCCCTGAACTTTTTGTGGAATTTAGCAGGGAATCTAACCAGCTGTGGGCTTTTCTTCATTGCTAGGTTTTTATTATTACTTCAATTTCATTGCCTGTTATTGGATATTTCGGGGTCTTTCAATCTTCTTGGTTAAGTTTTGGTAATTCTTATGTGACTAGGAATCAATTCATTTCTTCTGAATTCTCCAGTTTATTGCCATATATCTTTGTAAAGTAGTTGTTAATAATCATTTTTATTTTGGCAGTGTCCATTGTGATTTCATCTTTTCTTTCTTTCTTTCTTTCTTTTTTTATATGCGGGTACTGGGAGTCGAACTCAGAACCTCGCGCTTGCCAGGCAGGTGCTTATGCCGCTGAGCTGTATCACCGGCCCATCTTTTCATTTTTAATTGCATTGATTTAGGTCTTTTCTCTCTCTTTGTCTCTGTCTCTCTCTCAGATTGGCTAAGGGTTTACTTTGTTTTTCTTTTGTAGAATCAAATCTTTGTTTCATTGATTCTTTGTATTTTTTTTGGTCTCGATTATGTTATTTATGCTCTGATTGTTATAATTTCCTTCCTTATACTAGCTTGGGTTTGGACTGTTCTTGTTTTTCTAGTACCTTGAGACTTTGATGTACATTATTAGATTATTTATTTGGGTTTGATCCATTTTCATGATGTGAGCATTCACAGCTATAAACTTCCCTCTTAGGACTGCTTTCACTGTGTCCCATAAGTTCTGGTATGTTTTACTAGCATTATCATTTAGTTGTAGAAATGATTTTATTTCTTCCTTGATTCTTCTGTAACTCATCTTTAAAAGTGTATTGTTTAGTTTCCATGCATTTGCATAATTTCCACATTTTCTTTTGTTGTTGATTTCTAACTTCATTGCACTATGATCTGATAATATGCATAGTATAACTTCAATTCTTTTTTTTTTTTTTTTATAATTTTTTTTTTTACTGTTTTTTTTTTTTTTTTTTTTTTTTTTTTTTTTTGTGGGTACCGGGGGGTCGACCTCAGGACCTCGCGTGCCAACAGGCACCCATGCCGCTGAGCGATATCACCGGCCCCTTTTTCGTATGTGGGATCCGGGAGTCGAACTCGGGCCCTCGCGCTTGCAAAGCAGGCGCTTACGCCGCTGAGCCATCTCACCGGCCCAACTTCAATTCTTTTACACTTACTTAAGGCTGATTTTTTGGCTAGTAGGTGGTTTATTTTGGAGAAAGTTCCCTGTGCTGCTCAGAAGAATGTATATTCTGTTGTTGTTGGGTGGAACATTCTGTAGATATCTTTTAAATCCATGTGTTTGCCAATTTTGTTCAACTCTGATATTTCTTTGTTGATTTTTTTTGCCTTGTTGATCTGTCTATTTGTGTTATTGAGGTATTTTATTCCCCCACTATAATCATTTATGTTTATCTGATTTCTTACAGCCAGTAGTACTTGTTTTATGAAGATGGATGCACTATTGTTCAGAGCATATATGTTAATAATTGTTACCTCATCTTGTTGATTGTTCCCTTAACCAATATTAGTGACTTTCTTTGCATCTTTTAATCAGTTTTGGCTTGAAATCCGCTTTGTATGAATGTAAGATAGTTACACCTGTTTTTTTGGGGGGGGGTTCTTGTTCTATGGAATATTGTTTTCCATACTTTGATTTTTTTAGTCTATGAGTTTTTTTTAAGGGAAGGGTTAAATGTGTTTCTTGTATACAGCATACAAGATTTTGTTTCTTGATACATTCTGTCAGTCTGTGTCTTTTGATTTGGGGGTTGAGATCATTCATATTGAAAGTTATTACTGATAGATATTGACTTATTCCTGTCATTGCCTTATTTTTCTGTTGCTCATTCCCTATCTTTTGTTCTATTTAACTGCTCACCCTACTTGGCACATTCATTCTGTTAGATCTTTTGTCATTGTTGGCTTCATTGTCTCTTTATAGAATATCCTTCAGAATTTTTTGGAATGCTGATTTTGTAGTCATGAATTTTTATAGGTGGTCTTTATAATGAAAATATATTTTTTCAGGATATGTCAGCCTGGATTGGAAATTGTTTTCTTTTAGGGCTTGAAACACTTTACTCCAAACTCTCCTGGCCTTTAAGGTTTGTGTCGAGAAGTTGACTGTAATGCTAATGGGTTTACCTTTAAAAGTGTTTCATTGCTTTTCTCTGCTTCTAAGACTCTATTCTTGTATTGAACTTCTGAAATTTTGACTGTTATGTTTTGGAGAGGTTCTTTTCTGATTGTAGCTATTTGGGGTTCTATGTGACTCATTTATCTGTATAATAAATTCTTTCCCCTTATTTGGAAAGTTTTCTGCTATTATTTCAGTAAATAGGTTTTTTCTGGCATTTATGATGTTTATGATTTCTCATTAATTCGAATTAATCTTAGATTAGTCTTCTTTGCATCATCTCTGAGATGTTTTATCCATTTTTCATGTTTTATTGTTGTTTTTAATGGTACTGACAATCATCACTGACAATATCAGTTGGTCACTGATAACAGCCCTGATTTCTAGTTCTGACACTGTGTCCTCACAGGGGTCACTGCTGCTGCCCATACTTTTGATAGAATTTTTAATCTCCTGAATTTCTATTTAGAGCCTTTTTATGGACTCAAATTCTTTTCTATGCTGGTCATTCATGTTTTACATTGTTTACCTCTGCTAGCTTTTCACTAGTGTCTTCTGTAGTGTCTGGCCCACTATCTGTTCACGTACATCTTCTGTGAGCTTGTCAAATGCCTTACTGATCTGTTTTGCTATCTCCCCTGAAATTTTGAATAATTCAGGTGTGCTTCTTCCCCTTTGATGCCCCTTGAATCAGCTTTGGGGAAATTGGGAGTTTTTTGGAGGCACTTTTTTTTGGCTTGTTTTCTCATGTGTTTATTTTTTCTTTGTTTGTGTTGAGGCTTACAGGTTGATTGTAGTGGCAAGCTTTGTTTCTAGTATGGAGACCTAGTTAGTTAGTTAACATCTGCTTTTCAGTGGTGTCCTCAGGACATGGCTAACTATTGTTCTTTGCCTCTGTCCGTGAATCCAACCACCTTGTTTACTTGAGATGAGAGATTGCAGTTTGTTCGGCCCAGTTCCCAGTTCTCCAGGAATGGGCCACAGTGCTGTTAATGACCCCAAGGCAATCCAGATTGGCATCCCAAGACAACCAGGTAGTAGCAAGAGCTATCTAACTTTGGCTACAGTAATAAAATCAGCATCAATTATAGCATCAAATACAAAGTGAATATTGACAAGTCCTAAGGACCAATAAGTTACCACTCTTAACCACAGAAAAAAGATCTATAATTGATAGGGACCGCACTGAGCGAGTACAAATCCATGCACTGACTTTCTACACTAAAGGTCTGAGTCTGTCGTAGGCCTGTGCGCCTTGCCTGACGAGCCAGCAGTTGGCAAGCGGAAACAGAGCTCCCTATGCCCCTGGTCTCAGTAGAGGTCTGTATGGCCCGTGACGCTGTGACGTCTCAGAAGGCAAGATAGCATTTCAGCCGAGAACTCTCTGACTCTTGCACAAAATTCTATAGAAGTAAATATTAACTCAAGGGGAGAATAAGTTTCCCATTAATCAATGGCTTATTCCTACAAGAACGCTTTGTCTCTTACCAGACCTTGCTCGCATCAGTGCCCTCCACTCCTCCGTTCCCAGGACCTCCCTCCACCCCGGGAAAAGCTGTGTGCATTCAGTAAAGAGTGACAAGTTCAGGGATTCTTGGTCTTAGCCTGAAGAGAGCTCTGACCCTCTGGACCCCCTGGCATTTTCAATTATTGTCTCCATCTCTTTTATATTTCGCCATACCCTCACCCAGGTAATGGGGGGGGTTGATCAGCCCCTGATATATAATTATAGTATGAACCAAAGATAAACTAAATATTGACCTATGATTGACTTACAGTAAGTATCTACTAAATGGAACAACTTACCTCTACTAACAACAGAGCAGTATTCACCAGAAATAGCATAAAGTTAACTAGCTATCTAGAGATTCATACTAAGATAAAACATAGTACTTATACTAGTAAAGGTAGAAGGAGTAGGGGACTGGTGAATTAAAAAAAAAAAAAGCAAAATTTGAGAATTAATCAGTGGGATATGAGAAAGAAAAGAGAAAAGTGAGATGAGGGTCTTATTGAGGAGCAAAATGAAATTAATAGTGTTAGAGATAAGTCACAGGAAAGGATGAACACGAAAAAGAAGAAAAAAGAGTAAACAGAGCTAAATATGGGAAATGAAAGACAAGGAAGAGAAAAAAGTTGAAAGGGGAAAAGATAAAAGGAGAGAAAATAAACTAAAAGAAGAGAGGAAAGGGGAGAAAAAACCAACTCCCCCAAAAACCCAAAGAAGAAAAGATAAAAAAAAAAAGTAATAGAGTCAAAGAAAAAAAATTCCTGTGTCCCCCCCTCCCCCATGTCTTGCTATGTAGCACAGGCTGACCTTGATTCATGGCAATCCTCCTGTCTCAGCCTCCCAAGTGCTGGGATTACAAGTGTTCCACCCCCACGCTCAGCTTTTGTGTTTTTGAATGAGTGGTTTCTTTCCACATCTGCATTTTTGGATCCAGCCAGTCATGATTTTCTCCACCAAGTTTTAGGGCTCATAGATTTTCAAGGTGCTCTCCCTATGCCAGAGGTCCTTCTGTCCATTTGTCCCAGACTGTGGTTACTGTCCAAGCTGAGGCATGTCCTTGCTCCTGTTGTGGTCAGCCCTCTGGTCTCTGCTGGATATAGGCTTCAGGGAGGGGTTCAAGTGGACTGTTGGTCTTAACGTAGAAGGTAACAGGGTCTGTTTGCTCCCTTCTCTCCCCAGATGTTTTCCTTATTCAGGACCAGGTTGGTTAGCCCTCACCTCCGCTTCCCCGTGGCAAGGGGAAGCAAAATGTAGAGCTGGCTTGGAGTTGGTGGATGGTCACATCCTTGTGTCAAGAGAGCTGCCGTTCAGCGCCAGTCTGCTCACTGGCATCCATGTTCATTCTTCTGTAGTTTTTTTCATTTTTTTATTTCTTGAAGAGTTTTCTAAATTTAGCCTAACTGCCCTTGTGTATTAGATACTGCTCTTAAATAATAAATTTTTTGGGAAAAAATATAGATCTTTTTTCTTTTTTTTTTTTTTTTTGTGGGTACCGGGGGGTCGACCTCAGGACCTCGCGCACCAGCAGGTGCCCGTGCCGCTGAGCGATATCACCGGCCCCTTTTTCGTATGTGGGTTCCGGCAGTCGAACTTGGGCCCTCGCACTTGCAAGGCAGGCGCTCACGCCGCCGAGCCATCTCACCGGCCCATAGATCTTTTTTCAAATAATCCTCTGGATCAAATTTAAAATGCAGAGATGTTTCAGGAAAAAGAGGGGGTGTGGGGGGTTGCTCAGTGATAGAACACTTGCCCAGAACGTGTGCAAGGTCCAGAGTTTGATCCCTAACACCATAAGAAGAAGGAGTAGGAGTAGGAGAAGGAAAAGGAGAAGGAGGAGAAGGAGGAGAAGGAGGAGAAGGAGAAGGAGGAGAAGGAGGAGGAGGAGGAGAAGGAGGAGAAGGAGGAGAAGGAGGAGAAGGAGGAGAAGGAGGAGGAGGAGAAGGAGGAGAAGGAGGAGAAGGAGGAGAAGGAGGAGAAGGAGGAGAAGGAGGAGAAGGAGGAGAAGGAGGAGGAGGAGAAGGAGGAGGAAGGGAGGGGGAAGGGAGGGGGAGAGGGAGAAGGAGAAGAAGAGGAAGAACAAGAAGGAGTAGGAGAAGGAGCAGGAGGAGGAGGAGAAGGAGAAGAAGGGGAGGGAGAGGCAGGGGAGAAGGAGAAGAAGAGGAAGAAGGAGGAGGCGGAAAAGGAGGAAGAGGAGGAGGAGGAGGCATGATTCATTAGTTCGAGCTAAACCTCACTAGCGTTTTAAAACAATTCCTTGGTTTTGTTTTTCTTTTGCTTTGGTAACAGTAGATCAGTAGTCATATTTGATGTTGAATTTCATGTTTTCTTCCTTTACTTAATATTATGATTTTTTTAGACAGGGTCTCACTATGCTGTTCAGGCTGGCCTTGAACTCACTGTGTAGCACAGGTTGGCCTCGAACTTGAGGCAATCCTCCAGACTTAGCATCTTAAATGCTGGGATTACAGGCATGCCATGCCCAGCTATTTAATATTATGATTTAACTATATCCTCAGATAAATATCTTTTCATACACAATTTTAAAGGTTATATAAAACAATATCCTACAGTTAGTCCAATGAACTTCAACCATTCCTCTTTTTAAGTATTTAGATGACTATTTTTCTTTTGCAGTCTGGGAATTGAACCCAGGGCCTTTGCATTGAGCAACATCCCCAGCCTTTTTAAAATTTTTTATTTTGAGACAGGGTCTCACTAAGTCACTAAGTTGTTCAGAAAGGGCTCAAATTTTCGGTCTTTCTGCTTCAGCCTCCCAGTGTACCTGGATTACAGCCATGTGCCACCATGCCTGGTGTGGCTTTTTTTTTTTATATTGGCAATTGGACACAGGGAGTGTTAAGCTACATCCTAGACCTTTTTAAATTTTGACCTTTTTAAATTTTAAGTTGTCCAGGTTGAATTTGAACTTGGTATTCTCCTATCATAGCCTCTTGAGTAGCTGGAATTAGAGGCATGCCCCAGGGTGGCTGTAGCACTCACGCCCATAATCCCAGCACTAGACAATGAATCAATCACAAACTCTAGAAGCCTGCCCCCTTGACTGCATGAGGCTTTGGGGGGACATCTAGACACAAACCATAACATTCCGTCCTTGGCCCCCCAAAGACTCATGCACATCCTTGTATGCAAAAGGCATTTTAGTCCATCTCTAAGAGTTGCCAAAGTCCTAATGGTTTCAGCATTGCTCAAAAGTCCAAGCCCCAAGTCTCCTCCAAGATCTAAGGCAAACTCTTAGCTGGGAGCCCCTGAACAAATGAAAAGAAAGTTAAACACTTCCAACATTCAATGGCACAAGGTAGACATTACCATTCCAAAAGGTACAAACAGGGGGAAACAAAGGAATGGGGCCAAAGCAAGTCCAAAATCCAGCAGGGCAAACATTAAGTCCTGCAGTTCCATGTGGAACATCCGATACAATCTGTGGTAAATTGTGAGCGCCAAAGGGCTTGCATGGCTCCACCCCTACAGCACTTCTGGTGGTTGCAGCTCCCATGGCTTCTCTCTTAGGCCTGCCTTGCTCAATCTTTGCAGTTTTCCTCAGATGGTACACATTCCTTGCTTCTCCAAACTCCTGGGGTCTCCACTGCACCTTTGGCTTCACACTCACAGCTTCACTCACTGCCCTCTCAGGGACACACTGCCTGGCCTCCCAGACCTTCAGAAATCTGGGAGGAAGTATTTTTAACCTCGGCACTCTTGCATTCTGCATGTGCCTAAAACCAGCACGACGTGGATGATGCCAAGGTCCGCTGCCAGCTAGAGCAGAAGCCAGGCTTTCTTCTCTCTTGGCTGTAGGGGTCAAATGCCTGGATCGCTGAGCACTCTGAACCTCATTCTGAGGGATAAATTCTCTATGCCATCACCATTCTGAAACCCTGCTAACATTCAATGACACAAGATAGACATTACCATTCCAAAAGGTACAAATGGGGAAACAAAGGAATGGGACCAAAGCAAGCCCAAAATCCTGCCACTTTGGAACCTGGTGCAGCTGCCGCCACCATTCTGGGACATAGCATGGCTGCCACCATTCTGGAATATGGTGCTCTGCGGCTTTCTCTTCAAAGCAAGGTCTTTCACTTTTGCAGTTTTGAGGTTGCAAAGGATGGAGACTTGCTGCTTCTTGGGATGCCCTTAGGCCGTCTTTTATATTCTCCTGTTCCTTCTCAGCAATCAAAATCTCCTCAGCTCTATCTTTACAGTCCACAGCTTTACTGGAGCTTTCTTTCTGGCCAAACTCACAACATTTTAAATCATCCTGCTGGGCTCTGCGCTCTTGATTCTCAACATAAATCTGGCTAAAAGCCCCCAACAATAGCCATGCCACAGCCTCAACATTCGACTGCCTTGTAATTTCTTCTGTTGGTTTAATTAGTCCACTGCCCTTAATCTCAGTCTCAGGCAAAGTCTCTGGACACGAGTAAAATGCAGACAAACTTTCTGCCAAGCCATAACACACATGTTCTGGAGTCCAGCAGCCAGTGCAGCCCTTCTTCCCAGCAGAAACCTCCCGAGCCTGGTCTTTACTGGCAGAATTTCTATCAGCCTTCTGGTCTTCTGAGCTCTGAGCAGGATCTCCAATACAGAACAGCCTAAGCCATTCCAGTGCTACTCTTTCAGAAGACATCTCCGAACATTTCCAAACTCTTCCCACAAGCCATTCCCAAAGGCCCTTGAACCACATGGTCGGGTATAGTCACAGCAATGACCCTGCTTCTCTGGTACCAAATTCTGTTGTAGTCAGGGTTTGCAAGGGAAACAATATAGGACACATAATTTATAGGATTATTTTACAATAGTCACCCAAGAGTCAAGTACAAAAAGAGAGTGCAGGAAATCTGTCCACACACTAAAGACTCAAAGAATCCAGCTGAGGGCCTGAATTCCACAGCAATGTCCTGCGTGAGTCCAGCTGAAGACCTAGAGCTCATGGCGATGTCCCCCATGAGTCAAACTGGAGCCCTAGAGCCCACAACAATGTCTCATGCAAATCTGTTTCATGGATCTGAGCTGGGAAAGCCCAAAGGTCAGTGGTGGAAGCTAGAAAGTCTGCGCCAGTGGGATGAAGGATCTGTGCCAGCAGCTGAGGGATCTGCACTGGAGCCAGGAAGTTATGCTCAAAGTAAGGACCAGAGCTCCCCCAAAAAGTACCACAGCCATCCTCAGCAACAACGAGGTCCCAATCTGCTCTGACAATGAGAACAGCCAAGTTCCTATCAGGAAAGCCACTGTGACAAGCTCCTCCAGGAGAACCAACAGCACCACCTCTTCCTCTCCAGTTCTCCTTTTAATGTTGTTGGCAACAGTCCTCAGGTGGGCCCTACACACCCAGCACCATGCTGATTCAGTTTAACTGGGTTTTACAAGTTGACCACCAGTTGTCAAACCACCACACTGTCTTTGTAGAACTGACAAGTTTATCAGGGACAAAGACACTTATACATACACGTAGTTACTCTAAGTGAGAAACAAATGACATTGTGGTTACCATTGCCCAAAAAGATTACAGTCAAGCTTTGTTGTTTGTCTTTTATCCTTGCCATTTTTAAGCTAATAAATCTATATGTTGAGTATTCTCATCTCTAAAATATGAATAATATTACAGCTATTCCATGGGAGTGTTGTGGGAATTCAATGAGGTAATACAAGTTAGCTTGGCATATGATTAGTGCTCTAGAAATACTGCTTGATGATGATGGCGGTGGTGGTGATGGAGAAGATAAAAAGGAAATGTGGCAGTGATGAATTGGAGTGCTATGTGAACTTCAGCAGAAGTTAAGGCTGTGAGAAGGCAGGGCATGCATGACCAGAGGTTTCCCAGAGCAGACAGCATGTGAAATGAACCGTGAGTCTGGGTGATTTATATCTTCTACAAGATCTCATCAATCTAGCTTTTCAATGTTACTTATATTTAGAATATTCAAAAGCTAGATGCGAAAACTTGATTCAGAGATGATCTGATCAATGGTCTTCAAACTGGGCTCAGGGAAGCCTTAGATTCTGACAACATGCCTCAGGGTATTTAAGAGAATAGAGAAAAAATTCCTCTTTTCCTTTCATGCAGCGCAGCTCGGTTTTTATCTATTTTGTGTATTTTTGTTTCATGTAACACTTTGATTTGTTTGATTGTTTTGAAAACAAATCTCTTTAAAAAAAAATGCAAAACTCCTCCATTTTATGGATCAAGAAAACTGCTTTCGGCCAGGCTATTAAGGTGCGGTGGTGCTCGCCTATAATCCAGCACTCTAGGAGGCTGAGGCAGGGGTGCAAGTTTAAGTCTAGCTTGGGCAATTTAGAGACTTAGATACTGTATCGAAAGAAAAAATAAGAAAAAGGTCTGGAGATGTAGCTTAGTGCCAAGGCCCTGTGTTCAAGAAAGCAAGCAAGCAAGCCAGAAAAAAAAGTTCTGCATTTTTGAGATGGCAGGCCTTGCTGGGGATGGCTTTCTTGCTTTCTCTCTTTTTTTTTTTTTTTTTGTGGGTACCGGGGGGACGACCTCAGGACCTCGCGCGCCAGCAGGCGCCCGTGCCGCTGAGCGATATCACCGGCCCTTTTTCGTATGTGGGTTCCGGGAGTCGAACTCGGGCCCTCGCGCTTGCCCGGCAGGCGCTTAAGCCGCTGAGCCATCTCACCAGCCCTTTCTTGCTTTCTTGATTCAGTTAACAAGCATTGTACACCTAAAACTGTACCCTGTGTTCAGACAAATTTTGGTAGTTCATTTAGAACTGGCTTAAAAAGCACATAAACCCAGTAAAACTATTCTCCACAGAGGGCAAGTCTAAGACAAGCTCCAACCTTTCACAGAGGATGAAAGAGGGAATTAAGTACTCAGTCATAACAAGCCACATCTCTGGGAGGAAACGATACAGGACAGGGTATTGTCTCTCTCACTTGATTCCTGGGGTGTTGGCACCATTTGCTGTTTCTAGGCCTTTCTAATTATAGATGTGCTGGGTCACAATGCCTCCACCTGCACCTATAACAATAACAATGTTCAGCACTTAACATTATCAAAGACCTTTCCAGCTTGAACTAATTAATTCATACAATTCCAACCATCTGGGACAGATATTATTATTACCCAGGTTTTATAGACACAGAAAACTTCAAAAGACATTTCCCAAACGTCATGTAGTAATTGGAATGGGGCCAGGAGTTTATCTTAGAAGAACTAGATTTTTTAGTTTCATTAGAAGATGAGTCTTTCATGGACTGTTTAGATTTGAGGATTAATTTAATGTTTTTCTTCAGGGTGGTAAACAGATATCCCTTTGTTAGATGCTAGCTCACTGTTGGGTTTCTGTTGTAGCTGCCAGAAGGAATCAAGACACCCTCAGAAATTATCACACAAGTCATAATTCTCTGGAATACCAGATAATTGGGAGCTCTTAAGGTGGCTAACATATGCCAGCTGTTTCATTCTTTTCCTTTCCTCCTTTATTATACCTACAGTACCTCTTTTCAACTAGCTGATATTAGAATACAGAGTTCATGAATTGTAAAATGAAACCTTAGAAAATTCAACTCATTATAAAGCTTTCTCTGTGCTTTTGTGCTGTCCAACTAATTGAGATTCTTAGGAATCACATATTCCTCAAAGAATGTCCTTTATAGATAATAACAGCCTTTTAATCACTAGTTTTTAAAAAAATGATTAAAAATATCCCATGTTACCCTGGTTGCAAAAAAAAAAGTTAAGCAAGAAGTAGTTCACTGGTGGAAAATCACTATTCCCTTTTAACTTTTGTCCTAGTATAAGGAAAGTTTTACATTCTCATGCATCTACTCGTGTTGAACAGGCAGGAAATTATATATATCTATCTACATATCTATCTATCTATCTATCTATCTATCTATCTATCTATCTATCTATATCTATATATCTATATCTTTCTAAAAAGTCAAAAGTTGTTTGACATTAATACGGGCAATGATTAAGCAAAATTTTTCAAATGCCAAATTAAAATGAGTTCTATGTTGACTCAGAGACCAGCAGGACCAGGGAAAACAATAATTTGAAAACCAGGGAAAAATAATTTGAAAATATGTAAGAAAGTTGGTGAAGATGATTAGGAACTTTTTTTTTTTAAGAGGCGCATCTTTTGAAACCCAGGTTCAAAGAGCACCTGTATATTGTCTGCGTGTAAGTCACCATGTCGTAGAACATGTAACTTAGAGGAACTAAGTCTGCAGGGACTCTCAGGGCTGTCTTTAATATTAAGTTTAGATCCAGTCCATTGAGCTTTTAATAAGTTTGATAGATAACTCTGACATCCCAAAGTTTAAGAATCTTTGGTGTCATTCCTCAACACTCTTCTCATTCAGAGAAGCTGAGTGGTTTTGGCATTTTAATTTCAGTTCAAAGATGGAGTTCCAGGATGAACCAAAGTGAAAAAAAAGTTGACGTGGAAGCTTTGGGTCTGTATTCTCACGTAGTTTTCTGAAGCAGAGTAAGAAAACAGCCACTGAACGGGGATTCCAGTACGCGGATGCCTATCAGGCGTGCTCCCCCCATTCTTCGGCAGGATGTTAGGGTCAGTTACCCTGAACCAAGAGGCTCGGACACCCGGCAAGTTCCCCACCATCATTCCTTTGGTAAGCAAGTCTGAATTGGACTATCTACCAAGGATGTATAAAGGCCAGCTAGTTCATATTTTAATAAAAAGCTAATTGCTGGAGCTCATTGATCACTTTATTTTTTTTTCCATAGGAAAATATTCCTCAAAGCCCAAGTTAGAATATCACACCACTTCTTACTCCATTTTTACCATCACCTCAAATCTGAAAGCATCTACTTAGAGCCTAGAACTTTTCCATGCTGGACCCAGGCCCAGAGCAAGAAAAATGAAAGTAAAATGTATGTGCAGCAGTCTATTTGGCCATTTTCAGTTATTCCCCCTCCCCAAGCCACATTCATAAATAAAACCTGCCCAAACACAGTGTCTTTAATAACAAGATGTCACAACTCTTCCATAAAGAGTACTTTGTGGGCCAGAGAGTATTTTAAAGTACAAATATTTGTATATTTTGTCTGAAAAAGATTTTGCTCAAACTTCGTAAAGAAACAGGAAGAAAATGTAAGGAGCCTTCCTCTGTGCTAGGAGGGATTTTACGAAACTGGTGGATCCAAAAAAGTGCCGGCAGTGGTGGGATATGAAACACGGCTGTTAGCTTTTCCAGCGCTGAGGTTACGAGTTTGGCAAGGAAAGAAGCGCCAGACCGGAGCCCTTCACAGAGTGCTTGTGGTCTCGGGTAAGAAGACACCGTTTGCAGGGCGGGCTGCAGTCTGTGCCCCTTCCCTGGCTGTACAATGTGGGTCTCACAGGTTTATCGCCTCTGTCCGATTGCTGGCTGCCTGCTTTCTGGGTCTCCTCCTGCTGCCTCCCAGGCAAGATTTTTACTGTGAATTCATTTCATTCTTTGGCTTTTGCTGCAAAGTTGGAGTTGCAAAGGACATTACCTACCAACAGCTCTACTCACAGATCAACTTCTAGGTGAATCCAGATCACTTCTTCTCCTTCCTTTGGTCTCTCCTCTCTGAAGTGTGGGTCCCGGTTCCTGGTACTCTTAGGACAGGGACCTTCATGCCCCTCACTGCTTGGTATTTTCTGCATCAGTCTGCTCCGGGTCTTGAGAGAGGCTCCATTTGTGGGTTTGGGGCCAAGTTCAGTCAACGTATGCCCTTTCTCCCTGGGAAGTGAGTGTCAGAGTCTTAGCCCCTCAGGTAGATTCTTTCTTGTAGCTTTTCAGGTGTACTGATTCACCAGTGACTCCTGAGGTACTAAGAATACAGGGTTAGGATGCCTTCCCTCCATCTCAGGTAAGGCAAATGCCCTCCAATAACGAAGCAACAGTTTTACTTAAGACTACCCAATGGGAATTACTGGACAGAAAGGAAGGGAACAGTAACTGATGTACCTTGGAAATCACATCAAAGACATGGACATCTCCTCCCTCATTTCTGCACACCCACTAGTGGATGCAGAGCTTCATTGTTGGGAGAACTTGTTGGAATATTTTCTGTTTACTATCATTTAGAAGCACTGCTATCAAAGCCAAGCTGGAAATTGAATATCAAGTTTGCAAAATCCAGTTGAATTAAGATCTTAAGGTATATGTTCCTCTGTGTTCATCACAGCCTCTGTTAGCAAAGAATGTGTACTAACAAAAGAACTCTTAAGGAAGGATATGCAAGCTGGGCATGGTGAGGCATGCCTATCATCCCAGAACTCTGGGAGGCTGAGGCAGGAGGATGGCAAGTTTGAGCCCAGCCTGGGTAACTTAGCATCTTAGGGAAACCTGTCTCAAAGAATAAAATTCAAAAAGGATTGGAGATGTAACTCAGTGGAAAGGCCCTTTTTCAATGCCCAGTATGGGAGGAGAAAAGGAAAGATATGTGGTACACATAAAATATAAACAACATAATAGGGGACCATAGTTTTCTAAGCCCCCAGTTTCCAGTTTAAGGTCAGACCCATTGCAATCCCCTCAAAGGCATGTTTGTTCTCTAAATAAGTTTCCTTGTTCCAGACTGTTGGGTGACACGTAACTGCTAGGGCAGCAGAATTCCCTGAAGGTTTCCAGTATCAGGTTTCCTTGGAACAGGCTTGTACAAGGTTTCAGTCTTCTAAAGCTGATTGCTTCGCTGTGGTGAATGCTGGCTCTGCATAGTAATCTATCTGTATCTTACCTAATGTTGCCAGTGGTGGTATAGTCTGAGGTGTGCAGAAGATGTGCATTTGATTTTAAACATTGGATTAAATAATCTTTTTTTCCTGATGTTCATTAGACTTTTTTTTTTTGTGTGTGTGTATGTGTGTGTGTACCGGGGGTCGAATTCAGGACCTCGCACACCAGCAGGCGCCCGTGCTGCTGAGCGATATCACCGGCCCTTTTTTCCTTTATGCGGGTACCAGGAGTTGAACTCAGGACCTTGTGCTTGCCAGGCAGGCGCTTATGCTGCTTAGCTATCTCACCGTCCCCCTGTTCATTAGACTTAAATCATATAAAACATCAGCTGGCTGGTTTAAATAAATACCGTTTAAGCAGATCCCTAGGAAAGGAGATGGGCTTATTAATGTCTATGGGCCTTTGATACCAAAATTTTCATATGATGTTATAATATAGTGAGCTTTGCTAACTAGATTACCTTAAAAACATTATGAAGCTGGGTATGGTGGTGCATACCTGTAACGCCAGCTCCTCCTGAGGCAGGAGAATTACAAGTTCGAGCCCCCCACCCAGAACTTAGTGAAACCCTGTCTCAAAAGGGCTGGGGATGTAGCTCAGTGTGAAGGACTTGGCTTCAATCCCCAATACCACATAAACACACACACACACACACACTCACCACAATCAAGGCATTCATTTGACATTTCTTCAACAAACATATTTCGAATAACAGATGGGTTATTCAAACCCACTGCAAATGATGAAATATTCACCTATGCTGTTTTCATAATCAAGTGAAACAACACAATAAAATAATTAGAATAAATTAGAATAGAAACATAAAATGTTGCATTTTGTCATACAATAGCAGTCTGTACAGAATGCTATGGAACCTCCACAGAATATGCTACTGATTAGGTGTGTCTCAGGGCAGGGAAAAAGCAAAGATAGAATTAATACAATATTATTCACAAAGATGATGTAGCTACCAAAAATAAGCTAGTATGATCTTGGGTTCCAGTAATAGAAATACAACCTCTGAAACCTGGAATAGTAGATATACCCTGAACTCCCTCTGTTATATGTGGAGTATTGGGTTCAATTTGGAATCAAAATTAAAAGCTTATTATAAACCCTAAGCTCATTCAGAACAGACCATCCACATTGAAGAAGCTGATTAATGTTTAGCTCAGCTGAATATCAAAAAAGCATTCTAGGGCCGGTGACATGGCTCAGCGGCATAAGCGCCTGCCTGGCAAGCGCGAGGGCCTGAGTTTGACTCCCGGATCCCACATATGAAAAAAGGGCCGGTGATATCGCTCAGCGGCATGGGCGCCTGCTGGCGTGTGAGGTCCTGAGG
Source organism: Erethizon dorsatum (assembly GCA_028451465.1). NCBI lineage: Eukaryota > Metazoa > Chordata > Mammalia > Rodentia > Erethizontidae > Erethizon > Erethizon dorsatum. The sequence goes on along the minus strand of CM051837.1, from coordinate 49,601,196 downwards.
TCGACCCCCGGTACCCAAAAAAAAAAGCAGTCTGGGAGAAACATGCTTGCCATCAGCAAATATCCAAAGGTTTATTTTTTAATGGAAAGATGCATTATATTTACTTAAGACTTCAAGAGTCAAATAAATAAGTAAAATAACAGTGGATGAAAACTGCAAGTATGCTAACTTCAACTAGAATTAAAAAGAATCTCCCAAGAATTAGAACTAACTAAAAGTTCGAATAAATTGTGTCTTGAATTGATGGCAGAGTTTGCTGAAGCTGAAATTTTATAGAGAATATTGCAAATACACACAAGCATTTGGTTGTGGTTAGAATAAGTGATCTTCCAGTCTCTGCCAAACCTTAGATTTTATAATTTGGGAGTACAATTTTAATATTAGATATTATTTCCAAAACACAGCAATTAGAATAGACGTGCTTCTCTAATCATCAAAATCCTCAAGGAGCTGCTAGGAGACAGAAAGAAATAGACAAACATTAAGCACAGAAGTATTTCTTATTTTCTATCTTTCTTTCTTTTTAGTACTGGGGATTGAATTTAGGGCTTTGAATTATCGCTATCACTTTGAATTACAACCTCCACCCCTCATTTTATTCTGAGGCTGGGCTGGAACTTGCAATCCTCCTTCCTCAGCCTCCTAGAGTGCTAAGATTACAGGCATCCATCACCACTTCCCACTGAAGTATCACTTTTGGTGAAATTATCAACATTGTCTGACAGATGTGGCACTGATCTTTAGTCAGAGAACTCTGTGGAACCATTGAAGAAATCTCGGGGACTTCCCAGTCTGTGGGCTTCCATGGTTATGGCCACCACTTTCATGACATCAGTGGTAGTGCAGTGGAATGCCCAGCTTGTTCAGGAGTACAAAGGAAAATATTTCATTTAGAAATCATCTGACAGCCAAAAATAAATAAATGAATGAATAAAATAGATGAGTGTTCTTTTCATGTATTTCCTCCATTTGTCTTATGATCAGTGCATGACAGTAGATGGTAACAAATGAATCACTTAGCAAGTGACATCCTTTTTTTTTATTTTTACTTCTCTTTTTTTAATTTTCTTTTGCAAATGACAGTCTAAGATACTATAATAGGTCTTGGTAGTTATGTAATGAAGGTCAGTAAAAATCTCTTTATTTTCCGCCAACCAGAGAATCATATGACTCAATACCTTGGAAGAAAATAAATACCAATGAATAAACAAAGTAAGCATGCTTATGTACACCAAAGCCTAAAGTTAAGACTGGGAGAGAAACAGCATCAGGAAGAGGCAAATCGTAGAGCAACAAGTACAGGGAATTCCTTCAGCAAGATCAAGGACAGAGCCAACACTTAACAGAGTGTTTATGGGTATCTAGATGCTCTGCTTACTCATCGGTTCTCTTAACAACCCCATGATCCAGGTTTTGTCCTAATCATTCCCTTGATGAACGAAGAAACACAGGCACAGAGAGGTGAAGTGCCAGCGTCCAAGAGCACACAGCTGGCTGGGATTTGAATTCAGACAACCTGGCTCAAGAATCCAAGCACTTCATACCTAGGTATCTCTAAACTGAGAGAAAGAAATGAGACGAGTGAAAAGAAAATGACTGAGGAATGACAAGCTAGCAATTTCAATTGTCTAAATTCTACTTTTTTTTAATGTGGGTACCGGGAGTTGAACTCAGGACCTCATGCTTGCCAGCAGGCACTTGTGCCACTGAGTGATATCACCAGCCCTTTTTTTCCTTTATGTGGGTACTGGGAATCGAACTCAGGACCTTGTGCTTGCCAGGCAGGCGCTTATGCAACTGAGCTATCTCTCTGGCCCCTAAATTCTACTTTTTTTTGTGTGTGTGGGTACCGGGGGTTGACCTCAGGACCTCACGCGCCAGCAGGCGCCCGTGCCGCTGAGCGATATCACCGGCCCCTTTTTCGTATGTGGGTTCCGGGAGTTGAACTCGGGCCCTTGCGCTTGCCGGGCAGGCGCTTAAGCCGCTGAGCCATCTCACCGGCCCCTAAATTCTACTTTTAAAAGAAGGAGAAATAACTATGGAACGTGAATGTTTTTTGCAAAACCAGTTAAAAAATTTTAAATTTCTTAGGATAATCCCAATCCTCTGTTAGAATCATTTTAACAAATATGCTTTGACTGGCCATTAGCCATTTGGCATTCGTGCATTATGGATGAACTAAACCTAACAACCAATGACAAAAGCCTGAAAGATTCCCCTGGCAGTCATCCGAAGGGACAAAGGGGAAAAGCATGTCTTTCCATCATTGCCTCTGTACCAAAAACCAAACTCAGCCACAGGCAAGTAAGGATTCAGGTACCCACGGACTCAGAAAAATTATGAAATATTATGTTCTGCATGTGGCTGGTGGTGAGCAGTGGGAGAACATTTACAGTTTCAGAAATGCTGTCCACTGTGTAAGTGCCCATCTGTACTCGGTGTTATAAATTAAGATAACACAGGGCTCAGTTCTTTCTCTGGATCCTACATATTTCTCTTTCCCTAATCTAAAATAGTGAGTGTTGAGTGACAGAACAGTTGACAAATATTCTTTAAATATTCTTTACTATTTCTAGTGTGCTGGCTTTTTCCACCTTTTTTTTTTTTTTTTTTTTTTGTTGTTGTTGTTTTGTTTTGTTACATTACTGAGGACTGGCACCAGCCCTTTGTATTGAGCTACATCCCCAGGGTTTTTGTTTTTAATTTTAATTTTTTATTTCGAGATAGTTTCTTGCTAAGTCACTAAGTTTCCCAGGAAGGTCTTGAAGCTATGATCTTCCTACCTCAACCTCCCGTGGGGCTGGATTACCGGCAAGTGCTATCACGCCTGGAGCTAATGTGCTGGCCTTGCAGAAACCTTGAATGAAGCTGATATACAGATTCCAACTGCTCCCTTCTGCCTACCAAGCAAATGTATCACTAAACCTGTGGGCAGAAGATGACTTAATTCTGTCTTTGCCAGTTGCATTTGGTATATTCCAGTTTAGTTTTACAAAAATCATGCAGCACATGGCATGTCAACGTATTGTTAACATTCATAGGGATGTTTCTAACTGGGGAGATGCGAACTCTCAAACAGTTTCTGTACATTTGTTAGCTGTACTCCTGTAGACCGTGCACTAATCAAACCCCACCGAGAGCCACTGAAACAATAGGCAAATGAAAGTTGAAAGTAAAAATTCCAACACTCGGCCTGCTAATTTAAGTCCCAATGCCCAATCTGTGTTATATTATGAATGGAGGAGGCTGAGCAGCGGGGAAGGTGGAGAAATGGCCCACAGGAAAGTCTGAGAAATATCTAAAGGCATCTGCGGGCTAAGGCATGTGTCATTTATTTATACAACTTGTATTTCAGAATGTGGAAAACCATAAAAACTGACAGACACCCCTAATAAGAATCAAAGCCAAGGATTCGTGGTCAGTAGGGGCGCCGAGCGGGGATGGTTTCACTCTTCCTCCAAGGTTCTGACTCACAAATTTAAAGCCATCAGAGTGGAGCCTTTCTCAACAAACAGCGTGTTCACTGAATAAAACTTCTTCAGTGCTCTCTCCCAGATGTTCCACTGACGAATTCACTGCATAGAATGCCACGAGTCAAATATAATTTTACCATGTTAGTTTCATACTTAGCAGTCAGCTGGATCCTTTTGACTAGACTAATAATACTTTTTCAGTCTTTTAATCTACCAGAGCTGGGACTTATTTAGCATGGAAATATATATCTTATAATATTAATCAGAAATATTGGCTTTGTTTTCTTTTTAATGAGGTATAATGTATATACAATAGAGTACATAAATCTTAACTGTATAACTTAATGAATTTTTAAGTGTACTTATTTGTGTAATTACCTAAAACAAAATATAGAACATTCCAGCACCCCAAAGGCTGTCACACTTCCATCAGTTACCGCTCCCCACCCTCCAACACTGAAACAATTACTCTTCTACTGTTTACCATGGTTTTTCCTGGTTTTAGTTGGCCCTCCAGCACTCTCTCCAACTATGTATTCATGTGCCAATTTGGCCAAGGATTGAAATAATTTAAAAAAATCGTGTCTGTACCAAACATGTACACACTTTTTTCTTACCATTATTCCCTAAATGATACAGTATACCAACTATTTACATAATATTTACATTGCATTAGGTATTTATATTTATAATTGAGGGATTATTTATAGTACACAGGAGGATGTTCACAGGTTACATACAAGTACTATTACCATTTTACAGAAGAGACTTTATCATCTGTTGATTTTGGTATCCATGGAGGTCTTGGAATCAATTTCTTGTGGATACCAAGAAACAAATGTATAGGCATCTATATGTGTGAATATAGACACACAAACACAATGGTAGAATGAGAACTCTGTTCTTGGCTTCTTTTACTAAACATTTTGTTAGTGCAAAATTCATCCATTTTGTTGTATGCAACAATGTGTATGTCCATTCCTTTTTTTTTTTTTTTTCTTCTGTGGGTACCAGGAGTCGAACTCAGGACCTCATGCTTGCCAAGCAGGTGCTTATGCCGCTGAGCTATACCAATGGCCCTGTCCCTTCCTTTTTATTACTTACAGTATATTCCCTTGTATGAATAGACTCCAACTTATTTGTCTACTCCTTTTTCTTTTTTTGAGGGGGGTTGCTATTTTATTGAGGCTTGCCTTGAACTCACTATGTAGCCCAGGCTGGCCTTGAACTCGAAGTGATCCTCCTGCCTCAGCCTCCCTAGTGCTGAGATTACAGGCTTGCGTCACCATGTCTAGTTATTATCTATTTCACTTTTGATGAGTATTTGAAGTTTTGGGGTTTTGTTTTGTTTTGTTTGGGTTTTGATTTTTTCTTTGTTTTGCTTTGTCATGAATATAGCTGCTGTGAAGATATTTGGAACATTCTTATGTGTGCCTTCGGTGGGCAAAAACTTTGATTTTTTTCTTGCATATGTCCCTGTGACACAGGTAGGCCGTGTGTAGCTTTAGTAATCCCACCAAACAGGTTTTCAAGTGATTGTTCCAGTTTGTACCCCCATTAGCAACACATGAGAATTGTAGTTGCTCCCCAATGTCACTAACAGATGGCACTGTCAGATTTTGTGCTTTGTTCTTAGTCGTTTTGATAAGTGTGTAGTGGCACCTCCGTGTGCTTTTAATAGCCATTTCCCTCATAACTAAGAGGCTTTGAACACCTTGTCATATACTCATACCACTACAACCATTTGAGCATCTTCTCTTAGGAACTATTTATTCAAATCTAAGGATTTGTAGGCTTTCTTTATTTACTTTATATATCTATATTTTATAGAGAGCTTGTTGAATATGAGCTCTACAAAAATTTCTGTCAAGCTGTAGCTTGTCCTCTCATTCTTTTTTGATGAGCAGGCCTTAATTTTGAATTTAATTTACCAATCTTGTTTTTGTAGTTAGTATTTTCTGTAGCCAGTTTAAGAAATCCTCTTCAGAAGAAATCTATCTTCAGAAGATGGGTATTTTTATTGAGTACAAGATACATAAAAGATCACCCTGTCATTCTGAAGCTAGAGAGCTTGATAGATTGGTTAGTGCTTCTATTCCAACAAAAGAATTTTTATGGAGACATAAACGAGCTAATGAAATACTTCCTTTAGTTTTAGTTGGCTTACTGCTTAGGAATTATCTGACATTCTTTATAATTAGTTCTGTGTCTATTTTATGCAAACATCTTTAACCATACTACAGTATTTGGGTGAAATCGTTCTTCTTTCTTATAGATTATTTGTTTTTGTTTTTTTGCATTTTCTTTTCTTTTCTTTTTTCTTTTTTATTAATTAATTAATTTTTTTAAAGACAACAAGTAAACATTCTCATGTATTAACAAACTCAAGAATTAGAGAATGTACAAATACCTTTTGGAGAAAAACATTACTCAGTCTTATAGATTATTTGTATAATAAAATATTTTTTGAATTATGGGATGGAGGCAGGGTTGGGGAGGAATAGATGGATAGACAGAGCCCAGAGGAATTTTAGGGCAGTGAAACTATTCTGTATGGTACTATAATGGTGGATACATGTAACTGTTCATTCATCAAAATTTAATGTGCAAAATCAAACATGAGTTGGGCATGGTACACACTTGCAATCCTAGCTCACCGAGAGTCTGAAGCAAAAGGTTCATAAGTTTGAGGCCAGCCTGGGCAATTTAGTGACTTTGCAAGACCCTATCTCAAAAATTTAAAAAAGGGTTGGGGATATAGCTGAGTGCAAAGGACTTTGGGTGATAATGATGTGTCAGTGTAGGTTCATTGATAATGAATGCATAATCGCTTAGTGGGAGATACTGATAGTGGAGGAGGTTGAATCTAGGGAAAGGTATGTGGGAATTCTCTATGCTTTCTGCTAAGTTTTGCTGTGAATCTAAAACTTCTCTGGAAAATAAAGTCTATTTTTATTTTTATTTTATTTTATTTTTGTGGGTACCGGGGGGTCGACCTCAGGACCTCGCGCACCAACAGGCACTCGTGCCTCTGAGCGATATCACCGGCCCCTTTTTTGTATGTGGGATCCGGGAGTCGAACTCGGGCCCTCGCGCTTGCAAGGCAGGCGCTTATGCCGCTGAGCCATCTCACCGGCCCCCTAAAGTCTATTTTTAAACAGTTACCAGGAACTAGAAAAGAATGTAAGATACTCAATAAACAATCGCCATTTATCTTTTGCAATAAAGATATTACCTGCATTCAACACCTATGCGGTGGTCCTCTTTAGAACACTATGCTGTACATTTACTATATTATGCTATCAGATGTATGTGTTTTCTCTGCATTTATAAAAACGTGTATTGGGGTCATATATTTCTCAGAACAGAACAGAAGGCCATTTATATGTCTTTTCCAACCCCTGGCTCCATCACTTAATGGCTGAATAAACTCAGACATGTTCCTTAAACTTTTCAAGCTTCACTTTTTGTCTCTGTAAAATGGGGATAACAATAGTACATATTTTACAGGATTATTGTGAAGAGTAAACAGTTAATGCATGTAAATTACATAGTATTGCTGAGCGAGGTGACACACACATATAATCACAGCATTTTGGGAGGCTGAGGCAGGAGAATGGGAAATTCAAACAAAGTCTGGGCAATTTAGTGACTTACTAAGACCCTTACTCAAAGTAAAAAATAAAAAGAGACTAGGAATATAGCTCAGTCTCTCTTTCTCTCTCTCTCTCTCGATGTTCAACAAATGTTAGATTTTATTACCACCTTAGAATGTCAAACTTAGGTAGTTATGGTGATACTCAGTTTTAGGTAAAGAGAGAAATTAAACTTGTACAACCCTAGCAATAAGGCTCATCTTTAAACTCACATCAATATTTTATGTGCTATCAATTTACAATATGAAAATTTCAAATTGTTTCCTATTCACTAGGCATTGACAGATCTGAGTTTGAGTAAAAGTTAATGAGAAATAACTACAGGGGGCCGGTGAGATGGCTCAGCGGCTTAAGCGCCTGCCCGGCAAGCGCGAGGGCCCGAGTTCGACTCCCGGAACCCACATACGAAAAAGGGGCCGGTGATATCGCTCAGCGGCACGGGTGCCTGTTGGCGCGTGAGGTCCTGAGGTCGACCCCCCGGTACCCACAAAAAAAAAAAAAAAAGAAATAACTACAAAGAGTATTACAACTTGTCGCGAAACTCTTTGAGGTCCACCTCTTATGTGACTGAATATCTGATAAACATGTAAGTGGGTCATCTGAGAAAGAGATTTACTTGTTTCAACTCGATCCAAAGCTTCTTGATGGCAGAGCAGCATTTTATATGTGATTGTATTATTCATAATAAATAGCACAGTGCTGGGCGTAGTGTTGATTTACTGATCTCCTAGAAGACTGTATGAAATAATTCATTGAGATCTTATCTTCAGATCCAGTTACATTTTAGGTTTGTAAAAATCTTACTTATGTTTTCTATAGCCTGATAATTTCTGGCTTATCACCCATTTGTATTTCAGCTTAGGCGTGTTCTAGCATTCTAGCTTTAGAGCACCTGAGTCTTTACTGGTAAAACAGTGGTTCTTAAATTTAGGGTCCCAGATTGACGGCAGCAGCATTATTTGGGAATCTGTTTCATAGGAAAATTCTTCAGCTCTGACTCAGACTCGGTCAGAAAATCGGGGCGGTGAGGCCCAGAAATCTGGTTCTAACAAGAGCCCACGTGATTCTGATGCATGCTAAAGTTTGGGGAGAACGTGCTGCAGAAGGATCACTATTTTAGCTAGCCGAGTATGTGATGTCAGTTGGCTTACTTATTAATAAAGTGAACTTTAAACCTCTAGAAATTATGTCGAAGATACCAGTTTTATTTGAAGTCATTAGATTTGACTATTTACTGGACTATGTAACTGAATAACGAGTCAAATTTAAAAATATAAAAGGGAAGGCCCAATCAAACTGAAATGCATAGACACTTTTCAGAAGTACAAATGACCAATAAATACGTGAAAAAATGTTCAACATCTCTGGCCATTAGAGAAGTGTAAATTAAAACAACACTGAGATTCCATCTTATGCCAGAAAGAATGGCTGTCATCAAGAAATTGAATAATAACAATGCTGGAGAGGTTGTGATGGAAAAGGAACACTTCTATACTGTTGGTGGGACTGTAAACTAGTACAACCATCATGGAAATCAGTATGGAGATTCCTCAAAAAACTAAAACTAGAAATTCACTTTGACCTAGCTATTCCTCTTCTAGGTATCTTCCCAAAAGAGTTAAAGACATCATATTATAATGCTACCTGCATACCCATCTTTATAGCAGCACAACTCAGAATAGCTAAATCTTGGAAGTGGCCTATATGTCCATCAACAGATGAATGAAGAAAGTATAGTATATATACACAATGGAGTACCTGTAAAGAAAGATAAATTTTAGTCATTTATAGGAATAATAAATGCACATTGAGATTACAGTGTTAAGTGAAAATAAATCAGACACACAAGCTTAAATAACACATGGTTTCTCTTATATGAGAAACCCAAAATGTAAATAGGGAGGGGAGGGGAAGGATATGAAAAAAGAATTAAGATGTGTTATGTACATGTACCAACTCCCTGTGAGGAATGTAATTGTTATGTAGTAAAATTATATATATACATTAAAATATATATATACATATGCCATGTCTGGTGGTCCAAACCTGTATCCCAGCACTCTGGGAGGTTGAGGCAGGAGGATCGCAAGTTCCAGTCCAGCTTGGCAATTTATCAACTTAGGGAGACCCTGCCTCAAACAAGAGGAGTTGGTTGGGAATGTAGCTCAAAGTGAAGGCCCCAGATTCAATCCCCAGTGCTGAAAAAAAAAAAAAAAAAATGAAAGTATACAGAGAAAATTTTCTCTAGTCCTATGCCCTTGAGGCAAACCAAGATTACTGGCTTCCTTTGTATCCTGCCAGGGTCATTTTATGCAGGTCTTAGCACATACACATATTCTTTCTTTACTTTCTTTTCTAAACAAATTGTACCATACTTTATACACTGCCCAAATGAAGCCATTTTTAATTAGGTTCAAATGTAGATGGTTTCAACATTAAATTTAGTGATTTTTCCATGTGTTGCAAACATGTATGCTTTCTAGAAACTTCTTAAAAGATTTGTTTTGCATTTACACACTTCAGTTAGTTAAACAAATGCTAATACTTCCTACTGATGATGGCTTTAGTTGATTTTCAAATATCTTGCTTAAATGATCAAATATACAGAAATATGCTCATCACCAGGCACTATTTCCTCCATATCACACTTTCATCCTGTATAATCTATTTATTTCTCACACTGAAGTTTGAGCCATATGTTAGCCATTCAACAATGGTGACGTTTATTCCAAGTTATGCTGAAGGCCACTGGCTTTTGGCTTCCCATCAGGTTATGCTGAAATTCCTTTATGAACCAACTTCTTTTCTCCCACATCTGGCATCCTCCCAATTCACTTTTCACCTGAAAAATACAACCATGTTCTCCTTCTTTACTCTTTCAACAATATTACCATTCGGACACTTGATCTCTGCAAATAATCATCTCGTTTCTTCAAATCTTCCTTTAATATTCCTCAAAGGAATTGAAGCATTTGAAATAGCCCTTTTGTCTGTAGCAAAAATGTTCACAGCTGTCTCGAAACATGAACCAAACTATACCAAAAGACTTATCTTTTAAAAAGAAAGTCCAGGGCCAGTGATATGGCTCAGTGGCATAAGCACCTGCCTGGCAAGCGTGAGGTCCTGAGTTTGACTCCCGGTACCCACATAAGAAAAAAGGGCCAGTGATATCGCTCAGCAGTACGGGCGCCTGCTGGTGCACGAGGTCCTGAGTTCGACTCCCGGTACCCCCCCCCAAAAAAAAGTCCACTGCAGTGATTCTAGATTCCCTAGCTTAGAATTCAAGGCCCACAATATTTTGCTTTTTAAGAAAAATATCCTTCCATTGAGCTTTCTGCTTGGAAAGCTATTTTTAGCTTAGAAAGTATTTTTAGTTTTCTGTATCTTTGTAGTGTAGTTCTCCTTCTGTGACTTCGTCGAGGCCATTCTTAATGCTTCTCTGTCACCTTGTTTCGTACCTATGTTGTGAGGTTCTGCCATGTGATTGAAGCCCCTCTGATAACTTAATAAGACCATTTCTCTTCTGTGTGTGGGCATATTTTATTTTATTGAGTTTCATAACTTCTCAGTGAGATCAAAGTTACAAGCATTGTTACCCCATGATACAGATGAGAGAACTGAGGCTTAGAGGGCTTCACCCCCCCGCCTTCTGAATTCTTACAAGCTGCTCTGTTCCCTTGGCACTTACCCTACACTGCCTCCTAGCACCATCTTCTCATGTGCGTATGGCTTAGCCCACTTCAATCTCTTTTAAGGCAGACATTGTTTCTTGTGTTCGTCACTGCAACTTAAACATGAAAGGAACTCAGTAAATATTAGCTGTTTGATTTGTTAAAATTAAACAATCATAAAACACTGAGTTAAAAGGGAGCCTTATAGATCATTTAATGAACACGTGCTTATCAGAGAAGTTCGAAGTTTGCACAGCCCTGGGGGTAATCAGTACAATGTCATTCATTTTACCAGATTTGAGGTGAAATTACTTTAGTGATATATAACAGTATGGAATTTAAAATGCAAAGTTTAAGGTGTGGCTAAGATATAGGGTAGCAAGTATTTAAGATGGAACATGAAACTTCAAAGAAACTCCAGAAAAATATCAAAACTGTGACCAGCTGTTTTGGGGTACCCTAGATTTTGAGGAGTGGGGGAGAGTGGAGTTGAATTTTCTTCTTTTTTGCATTTGGTGCTATTTTTATTGAAAGAGTTGAGAGGCTTGAAGTGTAGCCCTATTTGAGGTCTGGGGAGGTTAATCGAATTGGTCCAAATCACACCTTAATGCAATCAGTATTGATACAGTACCTGCTGCTAGTTATGCAAACCCCAGGGACAGGACAGTGAGCGAAACAGACAAGGACACTGACCTCAGAAAGTTGTGTGCAGGTGGAGGGGAGGGGATGATAGTCATTAAATTTGTATTCAATATGCACAAACCATATAAATCAGCCAATATCTTGGTTAGCTGGCTCTCCAGAAAATACCCAAGACAGTCCATTCTTACTGCACCACGGAGGAGCTTTAACATCTTCTCCTGTATCTTACATTCTCAGTATTCCTCTCAGCAGCTGTTTGCTGATTTCCCCAGTTTTTCCTGGTCCTTGGCCTGAGGAGCTCCTAGATCTTCAATCCCTTACTTTCACTTTTTTTTTCTTTTCTTCTTGCATCTATTCCAGCCTCAGTGTTAGTGAAGCTAACTTCCAGTGAGAGACTTTTTAGAGGCTGTGGTAGTCAGAAAAAAAATTCATGAGCTGATTTTTGTTTCTGCCATATTTTTTGTTGACTCAGTATGATAGGCGTAAAAGTGCAGAGTATTTGACTGAGGCTGGGGTTAGGGAAAAGTTCGCTGATAAAGGGACCTTTTCAGTTGAGTTCAGACAGGTAAATATGTACAGTACTAACCAAGAAAAGGAGATAAGAACATTCTAGGGATGGGGATCATAGTCAATGAGGCCCCAAGCTGGGAAGAAGCATGGAAATGACAAAAGGTCATTGTGGCCAAGATACAGGGTCAAGCAGGGCCCCAGTTATGAAAGAAAGGCCTTGTAGACTGTGTTCAAGATTAGGCTTCAAGTGGCTTCCACTAACCAAAAGCAGGGACAAACTGAGAATTAATATAACAGCAGCAATGAGTTATAATCTACTGAGTAAAGTTAGAGTTCATTAGTCCATGCTGATATAAATAAATGAGAAGAAGGAAGAAGAGAAGGAGGGAAAGGGGGAAGTTGTTTAGTATACTGCAGTAACAGAGAAGAAAGATTTGAGGCCAGGCATGGTGGCACGTGCCTGTAATTCCAGCACTCTGGAAGGCTGAGGCAGGAGGATTGCAAGTTAAAACTTAAACCTGGACAATTTAAGGACTTAACAAGATTCTGCTTTAAAATAAAGTATTTTTTAAAAGGGCTGGGAATGTAGTTCAGCGAGAAGGCCCTGAGTTGAATCCAAAGTACAACAAAATGAAAAAATAAAATTTTGATGTAGATTACATAGGGTTTGACAACCATATATACTCATTTTAAGACCTGTAGTCTTTTTTCAGCATTTTTTTTATCTTGTAGCTATACCTTCCACACTCCTTTCCCTGTAGCTGTATTTTTGTGAAAGAAGGGAGTTGAACATAGGGCCCTATGCACCTGTTCTACCAGCAAGCTACACTCCAGCTTCATTCAGCATTTTTATTTTAATTAATTAATTAATTAATTTTTTGAGACAATGTTTTGCTATGTAGTTCAGGCTGATTTTGAACTCACTGTGTAGCCCAAGCTGGCCTCAAATTCGTGACAGTCATCCTGCCTCAGCCTCCTGAGTGCTGAGATTACTGGCATGCACCACCATGCCTGGCCTCATTCAGTATTTTTAATTCACATCATTTATTTCCTATTTATGTCAGCTGAAAAACATATGGTTTTGAATTATTTTTAATGCAAAAGCTTTTTATCCATTTTAGCTTAGATGATACTTATACTTTCATTTCACAATACAATATATGAAATTCAGAATTACTTGTGCTTCTCACATGTTTTGCCAAACTAAATGACACTAGATACATGCTGTTCTATGAATATTAATTAAAAATGGCCAATGAAGCTCAGTGCTTTATATGTGATTTTAAGTGGTTATTGGTGAGATAAATGGATAAAAGGAAACAATTCAAGCAAGAATTTTTTAAAAATACTCTAAAGCTCAGGTTTTAAAAAAATCTTTTAGATAAAGTTAAAATATATGAAAGGGACATATCTTAAGTACAGTGTGATGGTGCTGTGGTTTGGATATGACTTGAGCATTCCCCGATACCTTGTGTATTGAAATGTAATTCCCATTTTGAGTACTGAGAGGATAGAAATTTAGTGTGACTATGGTTCTTAGAGATGGGGTCTTTGGGAGGTGGTTAGGATTAGATAAATTCACCAGAGTGGTTACCAGGTTGGATCCCGGTAGCTTTATAAGAAGAGGGAGAGAGACCGGATAAACACATACACATACATGTGTGGGCTGTCTGTCTCTTCTCATATAATACCATAGACCACCTCCAGATTTTGGCAGCAAGAAGGCTACCACCAGATATGCCATCTCAATCATCTACCTCCAGAAATGTGAGCCACAATAAACCCCTTTTCATTATAAAGTAGCCTACCTCAGGTATTTCCTGTAGAACTGAAAAATGCTAAGTTTTGACAAAGGTGTACTCTCATATTACCTATACCTCCAAAAATATTTAGAACATTTTTAACCCTAAAAAACTCCCTTATTCCTCTTCCTAATTATCATCCCTTCCAGAAGCAAATGCTCTTCTGGTTTTTGTTTGTTTTTACGTTACATTTATTTATGTACCATAGATTTTTAATATATATCTTTAAAAATCTAGTCAGGAAATTCATATATATATATCATGGAATGTATTTATTGTGTCTAGCTTTTTTCACTCAGCATAATGACAATGTCTATGAGATTTATCCATGTTATATCCATAGTTCTTTTTCTGGTGAATGTTTTTTCATTGTCTCAATTTACCATAATTGACTTATCCATTCTTTTTAGAATAGCTATAGTTTCAGCTTTTATATTTATGTTCATGGTTTACCTTGAACTAATGAGGTATTATGTTTCTGTTACTTAAATGTCCCCCCAGAGCCTCTTGTCTTCATAGATGGGGCTTTTGGGAGGTTACTGGATTATGGCAGCCTGAAAAATCATCAATGGATTAGTTTGTGAGTAGCATTCCTCTGCTACACCTCTCTACCAAGCTATCCTGCTTTGGAGTCCCTGGACTATGGACTGAATCCTCTACAAATTCTGAACTGAAATAAACCTTTCCTCTTTTAATTTTCAGGTGTGAGGTATTTTTTTTACAGCAACAAGAAAATTGGCTAAGACAGACTTGGTACCAGAAAAGTAAGGCAGTTGTTGCAACATTACTCGACCGTGTAGCTCAGGAGCCTTTGGAACTAGTTCACAGAAAGAGTTCGGGGAGGTTTGGAGATGCCAGCTGGAGAAGCAGCCCTAGAATGCTGTAAGCCAAGCTTGATGGGAGATTCTGGTCAAAGCCCAGAAGCCTACGATGATGAAAAGGCAGACAATAAAGTCCAGGCTTAAGAGGCTTCAGCTGGGAACAAGGACTCCATTGGCACTTGGACGTCAGGCCATGTGTGTTATGCTATGGCAGAAAATTTGTCTATATTTTGCTTATGTCCTCAGACTTTTTAGCAGACTGAGATTAAGGGCAATGAACTAATGAATCTAACAGTGGAAATTTCAAGGCAGTCCAATGTTGATGTTGCATGGTTACTGCTGAAAATCAGGAGCAAAAGCCCCTTTGAAAAGTTTTTAGTTACACCAGAAAGGAAATGCCTGCAAAGTTGGAGCAAACAAAAGCATGTTTAGTGAAAAGACTTAATTTTAAAATAAGTTTTCCATTTTACCTTGATCAAGTGACATAAAGTTAATTATAATATTATCCTATTTCCTTTTTGTTTTCTTTAGGATCTTATTAATATCTTTTTTTTTTTTTTTGAGACAGAGTCTCACTATGTAGTTCAGGCTGTCCTGGACTCACTATGTAGCCCAGATTGGTCTCGAATTCATGGTGATCTTCCTGCATCAGCCTCCCCAGTGCTGGGATTACAGGTGTGTGCCATTACACCCAGCAATATCCCTCTTTAATTCCTGATATTGACTATTTGTATTCTCTCTTGTTCTTATTCCTAAGCCCCGCCTGAAGTCTATTAATCCAGTTTAGCTTTATTAATTTTCTCTGTTGTGTCTGCTTTCCATATTGTCAACATTTAGTCTTATTTATATTATTCTCTGTTATTTTGGATTTAATTTATCCTCCTTTTTCTAGCAAATCTTTCAAATCAGTGATTTATTGTTGCCACTTACACATTTTGTTCTAGTTCCACAAACTTCTATTTGGAAATAGAGATTTTTGGAAGGTACTTTCATTATCATTCTGTTCAATGTTTTCCTAATTTTTCTTATGATTTCTTCTTTAACTCATTTAATTTCTAACTACTTGAGAGTGCTTTAAGATATTTTATTAACACTGATTTATAATTTCATGATTTTATGGTCAGATTTCAATCTTTGAAATTTACTGAGATTATCTTAATGCCCAAATTTTTAGTTCTTTCTCCAAAGAAGACAAAAATATACCTGAAGCCTTTAGCTTCAGGCCACTCCAATGGCTCCATGCTTCACTGATTATATTACTTCCTTTGAAGGCGATTAAAATCATACCTGGTAAAAGCATGTATAGTTGCCTTATCTTCTATTTTAATATTCTCTTAAATAGATCAGTTGCAGTTCAGAACAAGTGTCACTTGAGGCCTTTGTTAATAATTCAGCATAGGCTGAATTGGAAAAAAAAAACTGATGTTCTAATAGTCTATTACTAAATAAGAAGAAAAAAATATACTTGCTAATCATAAAGTAAACCTAAGTATCATGCAAAACTATTAAACTTCTTAAAAGCTTTTCCTAAGGACAACCCAGTAATCAATATAAAGCAGTAAAGTAACTGCTTCATTTGCTTTCCAAAAAGCACTGTAGACAATGAATATTTAATGGTAGACAAACCAATATGCTGAATGTAAGGAATAATGGCTTGGGAAAGTAGCTGGAAAGATTTGGTTACATTGGAGGATCAAGTGAATTACAATTAGTCTAATGATGAAAGCTTTTAAGTTTTTGCTTTAAGGCTATTGTCCTGAAATACTAGTCATGAGTTTATTATAAACCCCAAGTGGATGGTCCGTAGTGCTTCCTCAGATGCATGCAGATACTACATATTCACAATTATCAACACAGGGTTGATGAGTCTGAGGCTGAATTTCACTTTATTTTTCTTAGTTTATCATTTTTACCTGGGGCACAAGACAGAAAGCATGTCAATAGTCTTTCTTGTTTTTAAAAGTCATTTTAAATAGCTACTGGCTTCATAATCCCTGAATTCTCTAAATGGAAAACAAGGACTCATCAGATGAAGCATCAATAAAGAGCAGTACAGGTCAGACTTACCTAAGGATAGTTTTCCTAAGGAAGCTTTGCAGTCAATCTAACTGGGAAAATTTTCTTTCTTTAAAATACATGGCTAGTCTTTCCATTCTTTGAGGACATTTCCCTTTAATGGTTCTAAAATTTTATGAGAGGGATCCACTTGATTTACCTGAAACATTAGGATTATTGGGGTCCAGTTGGTGAATTCTGTGAGATATTGAGGTGTGTGTGTGTGTATGTGTGTGTGTATACTAGGGGAGGTAGCTGTAAAAAGCAAACTTTAAATCCCAGAATATGTTTGCTATCTCGTTACTACTTTTTTTCAGTTCACAGCAAAACAGAAAGGAAGGTAGAGATTTTCCATATATGCCTACTCCCATTCATGCATGATGCCCCTCATTATCAACATTCCCTTCACTATTATTTACCTCCCTAAATAAACTTTTTAGAAAACATGGCTCTATTTTCACCTTTCAAATTCTTTATTCAATAATTTATTATTTTGAGATCTTAGCATTCTCTTGAAATTTTTATTTTTTTTTACTAGAGAAGTAAATGGGGATTATCCCATTTACTTCTGTATAGACAAAGAGATATAGGCCCAGAATTTAGGGACCAATTAGAAAATAGTAAACATATAATCTGTTTTTAAGAACAATTCTGTCACTCTGAAATCAACTAGGCTGTGTAATTTGGAGTAATTTATTTGACTACTCTGTGCCTCAGTTTCTTCAGATGTACAATAAAGCCTAAAAATAGTATAGTATTCAGTACATAAGGTTGTTACAAAGATCAAATGAAATTAATGCATGCAAAATCACTTGGGGGGGCGGTGAGACAGCTCAGCGGCCTAAGCGCCTGCCTGGCAAGTGCGAGGGCCCGAGTTCGACTCCCGGATCCCACATACGAAAAAAGGGCCGGTGATATCGCTCAGCGGCACAGATGCCTGCTGGCGCGTGAGGTCCTGAGGTCGACCCCCCCGGTACCCACAAAAAAAAAAAATCACTTGGGGAAGACCTGACATATATAGTAGTGAGTGCTCTATCAATGTTACACCTCAGTGTTGTAATTATTTGTATTTCATATAAAATCTAATGAATATTACTATATCATTTGTATCAGTCAGAATTCTTTTCTGATCTAGATCAATAAACATTTGCATTTCTACATAATTTTGTAATATGGTCATGGGTCTAAGTTGTGCTATTGCAACTGAGATCATATAAACATACCCATATATTACATCTTCCACTTATCATTTTTATCTGTATATGGTAGTGTTACTGGCTTTTGGCATCCTGTAGATTCTTTCCAGGTTCTTGGTATCCTGAACAAAGAATTGGACAAGACACATAAAAAAAGTACTGAGGATTTGCATTTATTAAAGGTGAGAAAAGAAGTACACTCTGCAGAGTAAGAGCAGGTCACTGAGGGAGTTCACAGTGGCCACAAGGTTAATGGCGGGGGGAGTGTTTTGTATCTCCCATTCTTTGGCCTGACATCATATCTAGACCATCCTGCCAAAAGCTTGCTTGGTTCTGTGACAGATATAAATGAAAAACTGAAGATAACATTTTCTGATTAGTCCCAGATGCAGGGTTTGGGAGCTGTATTTTGTGCATGTGTTCTGGGTGGTAGCCATCAGTGCTTACTCTAGAAACATGTTTAATGCAAGATATACAAATATATAAGAATTTACAAGATTGGCTTACAATGACTACCCACAGTCAGGTGTGGAAGAGTGCAAAAGGGCTGTCTGTGTGCTGGAGATCAATAGGAGCCAGTTGAAGGCCTGCAGCTCAGTGTAGTGTCCTGTGTGAGTCCGTACCAGGAGGACATAGAGTCTGTGCTGGAGGCTGAAGGGTATGTGATGGAAGTTAGGAGATTATGTCCAAGGTGAAGGTGAAGACTGGAACTCCTCTGACAAAACAGAAGTGAGCCTTCCTTCTTCATTTCTCTGTTATTCTATTCAGGTGACAAGCCTATTGTTTGGTGCCACTCACACCCAGCGTGAGTATTCTGTCTTTGTAAATCCCTTCAGCCACACCCAGAACTATGCTGATCCAATTCAGTTGGGTGTTTCTTACTGAAATTGGCACAGTCAGCTAACTATCACAGTGTCTGTGATTGGCAGGTCATGCCCACTTGCTCAGCCAATTTGTCCCACCCTAATCTTCTATTTCATTTTTCCCTAACAGATATAATTCCCATAAGTCTTTATGGGGTACTGAAGAAGTGGAGGTCTCCATCTTTATATAGTTACTTTTGGCTGAAAGTGGTTGTATGTAGGCTCTATCTACATTGGATTATTTGTTCTCTGACTACCTTGGGATGTTGGGGCTCACTGACTGGGCTGGGAAAAAACCTATCAGAAGACAATGAGAAAGAGTGTCTGTGTGTCAAGAACTGTTAAGTTGCCTGTTCAGTGGAGGAGAGCTTGGTGAATTCATCAGGAGAGTAATGGGTTGTAACAGAAAATGCCCCCCTCCCAGCCAGTATACTTCAGTTGCCCAGGTAATAGTTCCTGTTACAGTTCCTGTTACTTCTTCTCCTATAAATGCTGGTCACTGTAATGCATAGCTGGTCATTATGATGCATAGTATAAGAACCAATCAATAACCATCAAATACTCTGCTTCTATATTCCTGCTTGCTTATCCCATATAGGCCCCAAACTGCCGAGGATCAGGGCCTGATATTTTGGGAATGATCCCGATCAGTGCCCGTCAGTGTAAAATAAATCTGCGTCCAAATCCTGGGTGTTGTTTTGGTGTTTCTGCTTGCTGTTGCATCTAGTGCTTTGGCCAGGAAGACTGATCATGCTGACCTCTTTGGTCACTGGTCGTGGCCCTTGTGGATGGAGCAGGGACCTCTCCAGGTCCTGACAAGAAGGCGTGCCCTCAAGATTTCTCAAGTCCCCTCAGAGGTCTGGAGAAGGATTCTTGGCTCTCCACTGAGCGGCTCACATTGGACCCAAAAGGGAGGAGGATGCATTCTGGTCTGGTCATTGGATAAGGTAAGACCCCGGGGGCACCCCAGTTAGTCTGTCTGTTGGTCCTGCTCATCTCGAGCAGAAGATTGATCACCTCTCATTAGGACCACCCTCAAGGGAAGGGGGCTGGAATGTTTAACCTCTAAGTGTCTGTTGAATGAATGTGTGAGTGAATGGAACAGATAGTGTAACCAATAGGCTGCTCCATCTGTGCACCAAGACTGGAAAGCACTGGTCATGGTAGCTGATTGGGCCCTCACCTGCAGTTCCATAGTGATTGACATATGGCATAATGGAGGCCTTGCACCCTCCTTAGCTAAGTCGTGCCTCAGTCCCTGCAAGGGGCACAGCCAGGCAGGCATCTGAATGGTCTCTCTCTGAGGGGCACCCACCCTTTGTCTGTTGCACCATTGTTCAGGTGTATACAACACACATGTAGGAGGTCGGAGATGCAAACTAATTAGTCAAAACCACAGTCCCTGACTGCAGGGAAAAGGACTTTTCTGAGATTACAGAATTAAAAATGAAACCAAACCACTCAAAGAAAAAAAAGAGGCCCATTTTTCCTGAGAATTCTACTGTGGCATCGTGGCATCAGCTGCCAGAGTTGCTGCCAACACCTCTAGCTTCACTCCCCGTTCCCAACTCACCTACTTCCAGCCAATTGACCTGGTTCCAGGTAGCCATTGCCTGCATTCAGCCAGAGACCCTCCCTCCAGAGCCTTCTGCTTCCTATCCTGGTCAGATGGTGTCATCTAACATCCACCCAACTGTCAGCAATTCCTTCTGACTCTGTTCAACACAGAAACATTGCCACATTTTGACTGAGGAAAAATTGGATTGTCAGCCCTGATGAGTGGGTTGCCATGGCCTTTCTCAAAGGTTGCCCTGACTAGAAGCATAAAATCAGTCGAACACTTCTCAAAGACATCAAAGAGGGGGGACAAAAAAACCATCAATATGTCAAAAGTTACCACTGTTACCCATGAGCCTGATAAAGCCCTTACCAATATGCGAGTTATAAGGGCTATGGATATTAAAAATATAATGGAACAGAACTGTCTGCCTTTAAAATTCCTCTCAGAAAAAGGTTACCATCACCAGGACAACTGGGACTCTTGCCTCTCGTCCCTTCTGTCAGGCACAAACTTACAGTCTGGAAGGACATCTCACCAAACATGAATTCCTGTCATCAAGCTAGTCAGTCTCCCTCTCATTTAACCCTGCACTTTCCCCAAGAGGAAGATGATGTCTGGCTCAGTCTGAGACAGATAACCACAATGCTGAAATTTTGAAAACTCTCCTCCCAGGGGTATGAGCCAAAGACTCACCTCCCGGCCTGACCACCAACCATGTTCCCATAGTGATTGAACTCTGCGACCCTCATTGACAATATCCTATGTCACAGGAAGCACACAGGCATCCAGCCACATCTCCGCCACCTAAAACAGTTTGGGATACCGATAGACTGTCAATCACCTTGGAACACTCCTCTCCTCCCGCTAAAAATGCCCAATGGGTATTACCAGCCAGTGCAAGTTCTCCGTGCTATTAACAATGCAGCCATCACCTTGCACTCTGCGGTTCCTGACCCATTCACCCTTTTTGGACTGTTACCTCCACATGTCACCCAGTTTAGATTTAAAAGATGCCTTCCTCTGCTTGCAGATTGCTCCCATGAGAAGATCCTGAGACAGGACAAAAGCACCAGCTCACTTGGATTCAATTGCCACAAGGGGTTAAGAACTCTCCCACTACTTTTGGGGAGACTCTAAAAACAGATTTGGCTAAGCCACCAGCACCCTTTCTCCAGGACAGCCTGTTTCTCTGTCCCTTCCAGCTCTGTCAGAGTCCCGTGAGCAAATAGTATAGACTGTCAAACTGCTAAAATACACCTCTCCTGTCTGTAAAGCCAGTTCAGCATCTCTGAGCTGACATTGCTGCTGTGATTGCCCTCCGTATACATTGCCTCAGTCTTCTGCCACCCACAGCCTGCCGATACACCTGCTTGGACCTAAAGAATGCTTTCTTCTGCCTTCAGTTGGCTTCTGCCAGCCAGCTCCTCTTCATCTTTAAATGGAAAAGACCTGAATTCTGAACTCAAAGGTTAACTGACCTGGACTCAACCTCCCAGAGGTTCAAAAACTTGTTTACCCTCTTTGGAGAAGCCCTCACAGCTGACCTTGCTAGTTTTCCAGTGAAAATATCACTGCATTTCTGATTAATGACACCCAAGGCATGCTGGAAAGACACAAAAGCTCTGCTGCAATATCTGGCAGAAACTTGCTACAAGTTATCTTGGGAAAAGGCCCTCTCTACAGCCCCAACCTTGGGAATTCCAGAGGTAACTGAAATTCAATTTGTTTGTTAATAAATAATGACATGTATCTTCAAAGATGCTTACTCAGACTGTGAGCCCCTGGGAGTGCCCAGGGGCCCACCTGTGCAAATACTTGGATCTAATCCCTAAGGACTGCCTCCCCCCCTTTGCCTCCATGCTCTATTAGCTACTGTCCTTCTGATCAAAAAACTGCTGTGGACTCAATCCTGCCACATACCTGCCCACCAAGCTGGGCCCATCAGACCATGACTGCCTGGCACTGACTGATGAAATGTTCTTGAGCTGACCAGACTTAAAAGTGAACCACCTGGACAGATGCTGAGTACACCCTGTTTATGGATGGAAGTAGCTCTGTCAGGAATGGAGTCTGACAGGCTAGATATGCTGTGGTTACCTTGGACAAAGCTATTTTGGTGAAAGCTCTCCTGCAGGGATGACCTGCACAGCAAACTGCTTCCTGCTGCTGTTTAGAAAGCTGCCACCAATGACACCAAACTTGCCCTCAAAATAATCTGGCCCAGAGGCCTAACCCCCCTCCAGGGATCTGATTGACTGAAACATCAACCCTAGCCAGAAAACCTTTACCCAGTACTCCTGGAAGACCCATCTTAATCAGAGCCAGACCTGCCCCCACTGTATGTTCTGCAAGCTCAAGCTGCAGTGCTGGCACCCATACCCTTGCAGCCAGCTCAGGCTTCAGCATCTGTGTCACCAGCCCTGACCTCCACCTGGCATAAGATGGACTTCACTAAAGTAAAGCCTTATAAGGGCTAACGGATATCTGTTGATGCTTATATGCACCTCCTCAGGCTAGCCTGCGGCATTTCCTACCCAAGCTGAGAGGGCAATAAGAGTTTGTAGGGTCCTGCTGTGAAAACTCATCCCTAGATATGGTTTACCCTTGACCATTGGCAGGACAATGGGCCTGTATTTGTAGCAGAGATAACTAAATAGAAATTACATACAGCATACAGGCCACAAAGTTCTAAAAAAGCTAAAGAAATAAAACATAACCCTACAGGCACAGCTTGTAACCAGCTCCATAAAAATATAGCTAAAATACCAGCTATACCCATAGACACCCCTGCACATACATATAACTCAGGTGCATATTAAGTACATCTAGAGCTCTTAAAGGTTCAGAAACCCAGCCTTAGATCCACCATTCCAGAGTTAAAAGAGCCCATCCAGGTGATTGCTGGAGAATTTACCTGGACCAGACAGCTCCTCTGAAGCTCACTCTGAAGAGATGGTGCACTCAAAGCCCTGCTCTGGTCACTCTGGATGCTGACCAGTCCACACATGGCCAAAGTCTGACAACACCATTCACAGGATTGCTCTATACCTCAATACATTATTATTATTATTATTATTATTATTATTATGTGGGTACTGGGAGTCGAACTCAGGACCTTGCACTTGCCAGCAGGCACTTGTGCCGCTGAGCGATATCACCAGCCCTTTTTTTCCTTTATGTGGGTACTGGGAGTCAAACTCAGGACCTCATGCTTGCCAGGCAGGCGCTTATGCTGCTGAGCCATATCACCGGCCCCTCAATACATTATTACCCTTGATTTTTGTGCCTTATCAGGTTGCTTACCCCAGTCCTTGCCTTCATTTCAGCTTGCATATGTGTTTGTTTGCTCCCCACTCTCTTGCTAGCTGTGGTTTAGAATAGAAAACAACCAGTAAAGCCCTTCCCCTTAGTCCACAATTGACCAAGATTTGATGAGTATCCAAGGCTCATTGGATATGCTACAGGGTTAAACTGACTCCTTTGCCAGAGTGATGTTAAAACATGTTTCTTCCTAAAAGCAACTTAGGGTGAGACCCTATAATAAGGGAAAACTTCCCAATTTTGGGGACCTTGGCTAGGGCCCATCCTAGGACCACTGACAGCCCCAGTGTTACTACTTCTAATTGGGCCTTATCTCAGAAGATCACATGTAACATGACCAGCAAAGATTTTCTGGGGAATCTAAAAGAGGAGGTTTTAATGTTTCCTCTGGAATTGGGAGCAAGGTTAGGATCTTGAGGAGCTGTAAGTCTGCCCTTTTTGCCTACCAGCCTTTTGATTTCTCAAGGAGAGTTAAGACACATCTCTTTTGTGTCCCTTGCAATAAATGATGGCCTCCTGACTGGGAAGATAGACTGCAGCTAGCACTTACAGAATTTCTTGCTTGTGCTTTATAGATGATTATTAGTTAGCAATCCTCTTTATTTTGAGGTTACTGCATGGGCATTCAGCACCAAAAAGGCAAATTTGGAATCAGTGTAAATATTTAGCCTCGAGCCGGTGAGATAGTTCAGCAGCATAAGCACCTGCCTGGCAAGCGCAAGGTCCTGAGTTCAACTCCCAGTACCCACATACGAAAAAAGGGCTGGTGATATCGCTCAGCGGCATGGATGCCTGCTGGCACGCAAGGTCCTGAGGTCGACCCCCGGTACCCACACACCAAAAAAAAAAAGTTAGCCTCTTACCTTTTCCCAATATCAATGCCTAAATAAGGGCTATGAGCTCTTATTTCTGAGTGGAGGTCCCTGGGGGAATGGGATTGGCCTCAGTGATGTGTTATGAACTGACAACTGTGTAACCTGCCCTTTGATGTCCTTCTTGGACAAAGGTATTTTTGACAGTCAACCACACTTCCTCAGGGTCTTGGAGGGGTAAGTCACTGATGTCCTGCCTCTTTGCATACATCTGGGAAATAACCTGTTCACAAGAGTGGCTAATCTCTAAGCCTGTAGGCATCACTTATGCAGGATTAAGAGTTGTACAAGTCTTTATGGTAATCACAAGGGTGTTTAGAAGCATGACTTGGTACCTGGTAAGCCCCTGTCAACTATAAGTAACCTTTTCTTTTTTTTTATAGTTAAGAATTTTACTTTTTAAAAAAATTAATTAATTTTTTTTTTAAAGACAACAAGTAAACATTCTCCTGTATTAGCAAACTCAAGCATTAGAGAATGTACAAATACCTTTTGGAGAGAAACATTACTCAGTATAAGATTAAACCATGTAAAAGCTAGGTAAAAATAGAAGACTAAGGAATGGAATAGTCACAGTGAAATTGCATTTTCATACTAGGGAGACAATATGATATTTACAAATGTGCATCTGGTTTATTTTGCTTGTGAGTATGTTCTCCAGTTGCATCCATTTACCTATAAAAGTTTCCAGTTTATCTTTCTTTATGGCTGAGTAGTACTCCATTGTATAAAAATACCACATCTTTTTTATCCATTCCTTGGTTAATGGGCATTTGGGTTTCCACAATCTAGCTATTACAAATTGTGTTGCTATAAACATGGGTGCACATATATCGCTGTGGTACGATGTTTTTAATTCTTCTGGGAAGATATCCAGAAGGGGAATAGCTGGGTCAAATGGGACCTCCAATCCTAGTTTTTTGAGGAATCTCCACACTGATTTCCACAGTGGCTGTACCAGTCGACACTCCCACCAACAGTGGAGAAGGGTTCCTTTTTCCCCACAGCCCCTCCAGCATTTGTTATTAGTTGATTTCTTTATAATAGCCATTCTTTCTGGGGTGAGATGGAATCTCAGTGTTTTAATTTGCATCTCTCGAATGACTAGTGATGTTGAACATTTTTTCATATATTTATTTGCCATTTGTATTTCATATGAGAAGTGTTTATTCATCCCAGATGCCCATTTTTGGACTGGGTCTTTAAATTTGGGAAGTCTGATTTTTTTGAGTTCTTTGTATGTTCTCGATAGTAATCTTTTGTCTGAGGAATAGCTGGCAAACATTTTTTCCCATGCTGTGGGTTGTCTCTTCACTCTGTTGGTGGTTAAGTAACCTTTTCTTTCAAGGGTAGCCCTCACCTAATTTTTGCCCCAAAGTTAATTTTATAGCTTCTTCTGTTAGCATAGCTGTAGCTGCTATTGCTCTTAGGTAGGGTGGCCATCCAGTAAATCCACTCAATCTAACTTTTTTGAAAAGTATATCACTGGGTAGGGTTCCTGTCCCAGCATTTTGAGTAGTATTATGGTTTAATAGCTCCCAAGTTAGGCTGTAGAGTAGAATATCAACTGCACACTGTATGATGGTCCCTGTTTAGGTTCTAGGTTTCTTAAACCTTTTCCCAGTGCCCAATCAAAAAGATGAGGGCTATCCCTAAAGCCCTGTGGGAAAATTTTCCAAGTATGCTGTTGTTTTGCCTTTGAAATGGGATTTTCTTATTCAAAGGCAAACAGGAACTGGGAATCTGGATGAAGAAGAATAGAAAAGAAAGCATTTTTGAGGTTTAAGACTGAAATCCAATTGTGTCTCCTGGGAATTGGGAGAGGATTGTATATGGATCTGCCACGGGTGGGTGGATTAGGGTTATAGCCTCATTAATGAGGTGGGAGTCTTGTGCCATCCGCTAGTATCCTGAAGGTTTTACTATGGGGAGAATGGAAATATTACAAGGAGACTCGCAAAACTGCAGAAGGTAGAAACCTTTGAGAAAGCTGTCTATAAAAGGCTGGAGGCTTTTATAGACCTCTTCTTTGATTGGATATTGCTTTTGGCTGGGAAATTGGCTGGGATCTTTAAGTTTTACTGTAACTCCTTGCATTGCTGGGTTTGCCCTCCCATGTATTCGATTATACCATGAGCAGGATCCTCCTGTTGGCTATTTAGGTCAGGGAGGCTTGATGTAGTCCCAAGAGATAAAATCCACTTTGGCCTTTGGTAGAATTGGAGAACTGTCCTCAATTTTACTAGTAAATCTCTTCCTACTGAGGGAGTAGGACACCATGTGACAATTAAAAATTCATGGTTGAGCATTTGACTTTCAATTTGACATGTCAGAGCAGGTGTAAAGAAGCTCTGATTGGGTCCTCTCAACCCCAATTATGAGTATAGATCTAGAGCAGGGCCCCATCAGTCCTCTTCATCAGAGTGGGAGGTGAGGGTCTTGGCTGGCTTATACCCTTTCTGGGAGCAGGGATAGTCAATACTGCAGTGCCATGAGTCAGGCACATTGGTCACCTGACACACAGAGCAGGACATGGGCAGTGGCTTGGTATAGTCACATGCCCATTGTCCAGTTTCCTTACATTTAAAGAATGTATTCTTTCCTGGATTGGCCTTAGGTTTTCCCTTGGATGACTTGAGTGTGCTTAAAGCATTGCCAGTTGTGGCATCCATAATTTTGGTCTTTTTTCAGCCCATCTCCTTTTTATCTTCATGGAGATCCCTATTGTTGAATACAGTAAAGGCCATGTCTAGCTATTGGGTCATAAAAGTCTGGGAGCCTATGTGAAGTTTTTGTAATTTGTGCCAAATATCTGGGGGCTGATTGATTAATGAAATGTTGTCCCATTAATGCTTGTCCCTAATTGCAAGATGGATCTAGGTTTGTATATTTACAAAAAGTTGCTACTAATCAGCTACAAAAGACAGCTGGATTTTCTTCTTTGCTCTGCCTGTCTAACATTTCTCATATTTTCATGGTTAACAAGCTTCTTTTCATTGTTGTTGTTGTTAACAGGTTTCTTTTTTTTTTTTTTTTTTGTGGGTATCGGGTGTCAACCTCAGTACCTCGCGCAGCAGCAGGCGCCCGTGCCGCTGAGCGATATCACCGGCTCTTTTTTCGTATGTGGGTTCCAAGAGTTGAACTTGGGCCCTCACCCTTGCCAGGTAGGCGCTTATGCCGCTGAGCCATCTCACCGGCCCCATTAACAGGTTTCTTAATGCATCTTTTTATCCCTGTGATAAGAGCAGTTTATCATTTTAGACCTCATGTTTACTCCCTCTCTAGAATTATAGTCCCAGTTCGGTTCTGCTGGAGGGATAATAACCTCTCCAGGGTAATTCTCTTCTCTGTCTGCAGCATATTATTCATCTGCATATCTCCTAGCCTTTTCTAGGACTCTGTTTTTCGTCTGGGGTACAGCAATTGGCCAAGACAAATTGGATGTCGCGTGAGAGGTCAAAAGTAAGGGTCAAAGGGTTCAAAACCTATCTCCAATCCTATCAGTATCTTCTAAAAACTGGCCTGTTCTTTGTATTGTTGGGTATCTGCCACTGAAAAAAGTAACCTGGACTTGAGTAGTCCCCGCTAATCCTGGGACTCTCTTAGGGGCAGGACGAACTCTGAGTTGGAAGAGTAAGACATTCCACTGTAAGTGTGCCCTGTGGGACTAAAAGTTGTGTGAAGAGCACGAGGAAGGCACTGGGGAGCACTAGGTCTCTCTGGGGAGCCGGCTTCTGATGGAGTTTCTGAGTCACTTGAAGAGGTTGGGGCTGATTTACTGGCCTGAAGATTATAAGGAGGATTTTGAGGAGACCTCACAGCGTGGTTGCTCAGGCCCTCAGACACATGTGTCTAAATTACCTGAATTTCTATTAGAAGAAACATAGCTGGTGTCTAAGCAGATTTAGAAGAGAAGGGGGAGGAACCTCATGTATTCCCTGAAATTAGAGACCTTAGCTCTTATCTATAAGAGTGAAATTTCCTTGTGTCCCTGAGGTCAGCTGGAAAAAAATGGCAATCACAACCAACAAACATGGAAAACATAGCCAACCCACACAGCCAAAAGGTGAATTGGGATGCCTCTCCAACGTCAGCCAGGAACTCTGCAGCCAAACATGGTGGAAGGATGGACAGGGATGGATCCCTGAGGCCCTAAACAAAGCCCTGAGGATACCTAGAGATAAAAGGCCATCCAGGGGAAAAACACAAATAAGGTTTTGAGCACAAAAAGAGGGAGGTTGGGGTAGGTGGCTACTCAAGCAGAAGACCAAGTTATGGATAACTACTTCTCCCAAAGGAATGAGAAAGCTGAACAAAGTATTGGGAAGAACAAAAATATAGGAGTGAATGAGGCATATTAAACTTTAGGACACACACACACACACACACACACACACACACACACACAGAATCTACGAGGTCTGTTTTGTGATTGTGCCAGGAGCAGAAACCCTGTCAGCTATCAACCAACTCACACCTGCAATGAGTGACCAAAACTGGCTGGGAAAACACAGAGGCTGCATGCTTCCTTTCCCACCGCCCACATGGTGGGACACACTAGGGAACTGTTCCCAGGGGCCATGAGAAAATTTCCTGACTTTCCCAACTTGCATTAATTTTTCTCACCCTCCAGCTCTCTGCCTCTCCTTGATAACTAGTAATATCAGGAAAAAAAAGGTTAAAGGATTTGACTTTTCTGACAGATGAAAGCCTGAGTGGGAGAGAAGGGACAAGAAGGGGATCGGGGTTTTCTAGGACAGAGAGGAGGAAAAAGAAAAAAGCCCTTCTCAGCTTGAGTCCATAGACTTCACAGAGAGAGAGAGAAAGGAGAGAGAGAAACAAAACTCTGCCCAAACAAAACTATGATTACCTCCTGCCTGGCTTGCCAGGAAAATTTTTGCCAGCTTTTGGAGTCTAGTAAAGATTCTTCCAGGTTCTTGGTGTGCTGAACAAAGAATCAGGCAAGACATGTGAAAAAGGTAGAGAGGATTTACATTTATTAAGCTGGGAAGAGAAGTATGCTCTGCAGAGTGAGACCAAGCCACAGTGGCCTTGAGGGTAATGGTGGAGGTCTTTTGTATCTCCCAATCCTCACCCCGATGTCAGATCTCAGCTGTCCTATCAAAAATCTGCTTGGCTTCATGTCAAATGTAAATAAAAAACTGAAGACAGCACTTTCTGATTGGTGCCCGGTGCGAGGCTTGGGAACTGTGTTCTGCACGTGTGCTCTGGCTCTCTGTGACTGACAGATCATGCCCACTTGCTCAGCCAGTTTGCCCCACCTTAGTCTCCTAGTTCAGTAATATACCATGGTTTACTTTGTGTGGTGCCCACGATTAAACCCAAGACCTTATATATGCTGAACAAGTGCTCTCCCACTGAGCACACTTTCAGCCCATCTTAATTTTATTTATTTATTTTGTTAATCCTCTAGTTATTTTTTGTTTTGTTTAATGTGCTGCTCAGGATCAAACCAGAACCTCATGCATGCTAAGCTTGCCCTCTACCATGGAACTGTACTCCCACCCTAAAAATGTAAATATTGTTGGGTATTTGAACATTTGGCTAATGTTCTGTTATATTTTTTCTATTAAAGATAATACTGCAATAAAAATTGTTGTATTTTAGTTTTCTTCACTCTGTGCAAGGAATATGTAAAGGGTCAAAAATAAAGATATAGGCAAGGTGTGGTGGCACACACCTGTAATCCCAGCACTTGGGAGGCTGAGGCAGGAGGAGTCCCATGAGTTTGAGGCCAGCCTGGGCTACATAATGAGTTCGAGGCCAGCCTGAACTGCATAGCAAGACCCTGTCTCAAAAAACAAAACAAAACAAAAAAGTAAAATAAAAATAAAAAATAGAAAAAAAATAAAGATATACATTACCCCCCAAAACCATATTACCATTTTGTATTTTTCCTATTAATGTATAAAATATCTCTTCTCCCTCCCCAACTCTGGCAAATATATGTCAAGATTGGTTTACAATTTTTAACTTTTTCTACTTTAATATGTTGCTACGTAGTCTTCATATTGGTTGAATTCGTGTATATTTTCATTTTCAATAAAACTTTTGTTTTTAAAAATACAATGACTTAATCTAAATTTTCCAGACTGTAAACCTTTTGACCATTTAAATGGAAAGTAGTTATTGATTTCCATAAGCATTTATTTCTTCATCTATTTTTGGGAGAAAACTCTTACCAGATTTATGATTGTTACATAGTTATTGTATACTATTTTTCTTTATAATTTTTTTGTACCAGGAATCGAACTCAGGACCTCGTGCTTCTAGGCAGGCACTGTGCTGCTGAGCTATACCCCCAGCCCTGTAATATTTTTAATTTAAATCTTTTTGCATGAAAGTTAAAATTTTTAAATATATTTAATCCTTCTTGCTCTCAGTAATGACCTCCATTTCCTTCAGTTATTACAAATACTTTTCCTTTCACATCAGGAATAAATAAGCTACTCTTCAGTTTTTAAAAAAAATGCTCTTACTTTTTAGTATAGTTGGAATTTACTGTAATGTTTGGTCTCTTGTATTTACGTACCTAAGTTGATTTTTTTTTTTCAAACCTGATAGCCAACTATTTTGAAGACAGTTTATTAAGTGGTTGCCATGTATTTATTTTCTTCCTGTTGTAGGTCAAGATCGTATTTTAAACTATGCTAACTCAAAATCACATGATTTTGATCATTGTTGTAGTGTGTTCAATTTCCTAGATATGCCGAGTCATTTAATTTGTCATCCATTTATTTTTCACTACTCCTTCTCACAGGAATTTTAGTTGTTTCTGCAATAAATCCGTAGCCACAGGGGACATGTTCTGACAAACATGTCAGAAGATTTTGTCATTGTGCAAGCAACAATAGAGTGGGTGTACTCACACAAATTAAGATAGTTACAGTGTCACTAGATGATATAATCTTACATATCTTATATGTGCCCTACCATTGACCAAAATGTCATGTGGCACATGACTGTACTAAAACTTCTAAAAATTGGTGTCTTTAGTCTCTCTGAATAAAAGAACATGTCATTGTTCTTTAGCAAAGTTTTCATTTTTTTCTACTAAAACTTAATCATTTTAAAAATAAAACATTTCAAGTTAAATTTATTTCAAAATACTTAATGTATTTTTTGATATGATGAATTCTTCTAGTTGTTTATATTGATGTTTTTTATTCCTTTGACATTTTAAGTATGCAGCTATGTAAAATGCAAAACATATTAAAATATTTAGTACATTTTAGTATACATTCCCTGTTTAGTTATAGTGGTGGCAGGGTACCCTTGTTATGGTTCTGTTTTTTTAAAGTAAATTGGCTCAAGTATATCTGATTTTAGTTTTATTTTTGCTTTTTGAGATGGGTTTCTGCTTGAATTCATGAGCTCAAGTGGTCCTCCTGCTTCAGCCTCCTGAGTAGCTAGGATGACATGCTTATGCCACTGTGCGCTAGTGTTTCTTCATTAGGAGATTTTTAAACAACAGATTGTACAATTATTTGGTTATTTTCTTCAAAAAATAATCTTTAATTTTAAAGTTATATGTAATTATTGAGCTAGATATTAGAGAATGAAAATAATTCAAATGCAGAACTATGAAGAACAAAATTATAAAAGAGGAATGTTTTGGGTGGCTCAGAGTTCACACTGACAGTTTCAATCCTAGTCCTGTTAATTATTAGCTATGTAACACTAGGCATATTTATAACCACACTGGGTTTCAACTTTATCCTTTATAAAATGGATATAATATTACCACGGTTGTTACAAGTATTTAAGCAATTAATATATTTAAAATGTAAAAGGTCTAAAATAGTGCATGGTGTACAATCAAGATTCAGTATTAAGTGGACTTAGTGGTGCAGGCCTGTAATCTCGGCACTCTGCTAGGCTGAGGCAGGAGGATTGCAAATTTAAACTCAGCCCAGTCATTTTAAGAAGACTCCATTAAAAAATAAAGTAAAAGAAAAAAGGGGTGGGGGGCACCAGGGATGTAGTTCAGTGTGAAGGCCCTGGTTCCATACCAATACTGGAAAAAATTTTTCGTATAATTATATTTGTCATCATCATAATTAACCTTGATAACTCAGAATTTTAACGAAGCTATTTTTAAATTCATACTCCCCGTCAAGCTACCATTTACTGCTGTTTAAATCAGTAACTCCTCAGGGTTCTGCTTCTATAGCTTCTGAATTGCCTGATTTGATAATAACATCTTTATTATCAAACATACTCTCTTCATATTTTGGTAAATATATATTTTCCTATGCTTTTATTTTTATCTTTGTCATCTTTTCCATTTTAATGATTTCCATGACCTTACTTCAAAGGTCCAACCAAACAAGATAATTTTGACAGAAACAAAGAACTGCACAAGGCCCACTAATGCTGAAGCAGCTAACTGCTCTGTTGCACATTAACTGATTCTTATTCTTTCAGAGAGGGCAAATTCCAAGTTGAAAGAGCACAGGACTTATGAAGACTTGGATCTCAATTCTAGTTTAGAAGCTAGTAGTGACTATTAGATTAAATCAAATCAAATACTTCAGGCAGAATCTACTAAAAAAGTATCTGCCACATAATAGACTTTGAATAAAAAATTATTGCTGGGCTCAGGGTAGAGTGCTTGCCTGGCATGCACAAGGCCCTGGGTTTGGTTCCCAGCACTGTAAAAAGCCAAAAATAAGCGGGAGACCATTTCTTGCCTTTTGCTCTTTTCTTTTTCCTGCTCTATGGCTGCCATTTGTCTGAATGATCACTCTCTGCACTGCTGAAAAGTACCCACCATTTATGGTGCATGGCTATCAAGATCTTCTATTTGATAATCACCTTTATCTGGGGAGTTGTTTTTGAACTTTCATAAAAGTTCACTGAACTTTTCCGAGTTCTCCTTAAAATCAGACAGAGGACCAAAGACAGCAAAATCAAAAATCTCTGGACAGCGAGTGAAACAACCAGCCCAACTATTTGGGAGGATAGTTGGAACCCAGCCAGCAGTTAGAAACCAGCCTGCAAGAAACCAACATAGCAAGAAATCTGTGGACAACATCTGTAGCAAACTTATGTGATAAGGTGTCTAGATGATCACAAAACACAAGTAACAGAGGATAGCTACAGACCACTACAAGAGCTGTGTGGTATCAGCAGCTAAATAGTAGAAAGAAGAGGGAAACAATGAGGCACTGGTTGAACTGAGAATCTCAAAACTGCCAACAGAGCTAGGCATGGTAATGGACGCTTGTAATCCCAGCACTCGGAGGCTGAGAGAGGAGGATTGCTGTAAGCTTGAAGCCAGCCTGGGCTACACAGTGAGATCAAGGCTTAAGTAGAAGGATTGCTTCAAGTCTGAGGCCCAGCCTGGGGTACAAGGCCAGCCTGCACTATATGGCGAGACTGCGTCAAAACAAAACAAGCAAAACAGCCAGTAGGGACTTACTAGAAAGTTTGGAGGTTCAATCTGAGGATAGCAGCTGAAATTGGAAAAAGTTTTGCATATTCTAATGTCAGGGAACTTCAAAGTGTCTAGAGGGGCACAGGGTATATTCAAAACAAAGCAGCCAAATTCCTACTCCCACAAAAGCACTACACAGAGAAGGAACTGTTAGGGAAAGAATGCTCAACAGAACAGGGACAGTAAAGAAAAAAAAAAAAAAAAAAAGAAAGAAAGAAAAGAAAAGAGAGAGAGAGGGTACACGTAAAAATAAGCAAGGAGCCGTGTGTGGTGGCACACACCTCAGGTCTGGAAGGCTGAGGTAGGAGGATCGCAAGTTCAAGCTCAGCCTGGGCAATTTAGAGTCTTAGCATCAAAATCAAAATAAAAAGGACTGAGGATGTAGCTCAGTGCAAAGGCTTTTGGTTCAATCCCCAGAACTGGGAAAAAAAAAAGAAAGAAAAGAAAAAAAGAAAGAAAAAGAGGAATGATAACAGAGCCACAAAGACAACAAAAAAGAGAGAGCTATAAAATTGTTAAGTTATAGATGCTACTCCAAATCCTGCCTGCTTCCAAAAGTTTAAGAAAATTATTTCACATTAAATAAATGATCAAAAAATTACCGAAGTTAGAGCCTGGACAAAATCACTAAACTGAAAAAGAATAAGAAGCTGAATAACATCCCTGTGGACAATGGCAAAAATGCCCAAAAGACATACTTTCAGAATAGAGGAAAACTATTACTTATTATTTTAGCATGAACTAAAAGATATTAAGGAAATCACAGAAGGCAGGAAAAGACAACAAAAATGAGAATTGGGAAACCTCAAAAATGAGGCATTATGTACTTACCTGTCAGGGGAGATACCATGATCACAAAGGTGGCTTTCCTGGGGCGAGGTTTATCCATCGCATTCCAGATGTGTTGACCCCTGTGATTTCCCCAAATGTGGGAAACTCGACTGCATAATTTATGGTAGTGGGGGACTGTGTTTGTGCTTTCCCCTAGGGGAAAAAAAAAAAAAAGAGGCGTTAGAACTCAGAAAAAAAGAAATAGAAATGGAATCAATTCAGAAATGAAGAGTAAGGTAAAAGTAACACAAAGATAAACAAAAATATCAGATAATGCCTTAAAAAGAACAGAAATGAAAGGGGAAAATCATATGAAAAATTGAAGGAAAGCCATAAAAAAGATCGGAGAGAAAGGAACAAATGTATAAATAAGCAAAGATGACATGATACAGGTCTAGTGGATGTTCCTAAAGGGAGTAAGAACCCCCAAAACAAGGAACAAAATAACTACCAAGAAATCCATAATCAAGTACTTTCTTAAAATTACCAATGTAGTTGTATACACTTGAAAATATATGTTGAAAATTTATGCCGTATACCTGTAAATATTCACCCAGAACTAGCAACACCAATACGTGAGTAAAGTTACTAGATTTTAAAGGAAAAAAATCTTTTGGGCATCCAGGCAGAAGTCCACTTATAAAGGGGAAAAATATGATTTATCATCAAACAAGATTCTCAGTGTAGAAATTTATGTGTAGTCTAGGTATAGATACAGACAATAAATAACTGACAACAAATACCTACCTCTTTCTCCTTTTTTTTTGGTACTGGGAATCTAACTCAGGACCTTGCGCTTGCCAGGCAGGTGTTTGTGCCGCTGAGCCATAACCCCGGCTTCGCTCTTTCTTAAACACAGTGAGCAACCCAATAGGAACTTTCTTAGTACTGCGCTGTGGTTTATGAATACCCTTTTCTACAGAAAGAAGCTAGCTTCTCAAAGAAATGGCCAACTCCAAGTTTGGGACAGGAAATACACAAGATAATCCTGGAAAATACTATGTTAGCTTTCCATCACTGTGATGAACACTGAGAAAATAAACTTAATAAAAGAAAAGATTTATTTTTGGCTCATGGTTTCAGTCTATGCTTGCTGGTTCCATTGCTCTTAGGCCTGGGGCAAGCCAAGACATTATAGCAGGAAGCTATGGCAGACAAAACCGAGAGAAAGAAGGGGCTGTGAACAAAATATACTTTTCAAAGGCACAGCCAAAGTGACCTATGACTCGGCCCTATGTCCTAGTGTTTCCACTGTCTCCCAACAGTGCCATGAGCTAAAGACCAAACTTTCAACACATGACCTTGGGGAATGAGGGTGGCATATAAGATTCAAATAATAACATCCAGGGAAATAACTCGATGTTTTGTTAACATTGGTAAATACAGGCACAGTGGCTTACACCTGTCATCCCAGCTACTCAGGAAGCTGAGGCAGGAGGATCACAAGTTCAAGGCCAGCCTGGGCAATTTAGTGAGACTCTGTCCAAGTAAAACACTAAAAAGGCTGGGGATGTAGCTCAGTGGTAGAGGACTCCTGTGTTCAGTCCTTGGTACTGAAAACAATTGGTAAATAAAGGGTAAGAGTTTAGTGTTTTCCCTATCCATTGGGTAATTACATGTTGAAGGAGGGAAAGTTTCTTTCTTTCTTTTTTTTTTTTCTTTCATTCTTTCATTCTGGCAGGGGTGGGATGGAGGGGACAGGACCTTGCTGTGCTCCTCAGGCTGAGCTTGAACTCATGATCTTCCAGCCTCCACCTTCCAAATAGCTGGGATTTTAGGCATGCACCATCATGCCCAGCTTGGAAAGTCTCTTTTTATAGATGTACACCAGCTAATAAGTGAAGAAGAAATGATTCAATTAGAATACCATTGTTTCAAGCTTTCATGAATGTAGGCTTTAAGCATCAATGGCTACTAACAGCAAAAGTAAGATGTGTGGGCCTCCTGGTGAAAGAACACAATACGCCCATGACACACTCTTCCCCACACCAGAATCAAACATGAACCTACCAGGCTGGTAGGCCTAGCCACGGGAACTGGAGAGGAAGAGGTCAAATAATCTCATGTACAAAGAGAATAAAAAAGAATGAGAGAGAAAATAGGTAGATTTTTGAAAAATAACCCAAACTAGCCAGGCATGGTGCCACATGCCTCTCTAATCCTAACACTCTGGGAGGCTGAGGCAGGAGAAGCCTAAGCTTGTGCCCAGCCTGGGCAACTCAGTGAGACCTTGTCTTAAAAAAAAAAAGGCTGAGGATGCGAAGGCCCTGGGTTCAATCTCCAGTACTGCAAAAATAAATAAATGAATGGTAAAACTATATACTATTCAGAGATGGACATGTGGATGACAAAATTATAAAGAACAGCAAGGAAGTGGTTTAAAAGATATTGACTTTATGGATTTATCAAATATGAATTTATTTTATGTGGTTTTCTGTGTCTATGTTACTTTTTACAATTAACAAGATTTCAAGAAAATTCACCCCTGTCTTTCTGGATGCAAGGTTTAAATTAACATTTAAAGGGCTGCTTCTAGGAATGTGCATATTAATGGAAATCTATATGAGGTTAGCTAGAATGCCAAAACTGTTAAAGTAGGTAATTCTGGGCATTTATACTAAAAGCAATATTTTCTATCTTTTAATATTTCATCAATGAAAAATTCTACACTTAAAGACCATTAAGACAGAAATGGGGTCATTTCTTGACACTAGAGGGTATCTGGTGAGAAAATATGAAATTTATCTGCCTACCAACCTATCACCTATCTACCATTCTATTTTTAAATCTTATCCTCTATTTTCTCTTTTGGTATAGTTATTGTGTATATAGTATACAACAATGTAGTGCTATATAAAATGTTAATGAATAATTAAGTCTTGGGCATACATATTCTTTTTCTTTTTAATAGGACAGGGCAGTATAAGCTGAAAGATTTGGAGGCCACCAGTTTGCTTACTTGAGTCACAGACCATGAACTAAGGCCTGAAATGAGGAGGGCTGGCAGGCTTTGGGGTTGGAGAAAATGTTGTTTGAAAAAGGCAAATCTTTCCATAGTCTCACATTTGCAGACCAATGAGAATAGAAGTGAGTAATAGCAGTAATTCTAAACAAGAGATAATATACAAATCATAAAAATATGAATAATAATCCCTTGTATTTTATCCTCACGACAACCTCATGAGATCCAAAGAACTAATTCTGTAAAAGAGAGACTGAAATCTGGGCAGGTCAGATCAATTAAAGCATATCTAGGTATCAAAATTAACCTTTTTAATTCCAATTTTTGTGTTCTCAGTTTTAGAGGGATAATATTTTTGTGTCTGATACCTGTTAAAGATTTGCAGATAACTAGTTTGTAAATTAATGGGGATTAGCCATAAATCTGTAGGTACTTAAAAAGAGATCAGAAGTTAACTTATCTAAAATAGATAAATCTTTGGTGTTGTTAAATTACTGTGGTAGATTAGCAAATGCTCTCAGTGTTCTACACGTCCGAAGGTAAGACTGTCTACTTTTCTGGAAAGTCATCCAGCACTAATAGAAAATGTTGGCACACTGCCTGTCATTTAGGCAAACATAGCCCATATGCACTGTACAGAGAGAACAATGATGATAGTGTTTTCTGTGGCTCTTTCCTAAATTGCCAGCCCATGTTTAGAAGAGTGACTGCATTTTGAAGAATGCTTATGTAATAATGCAAGGGCTAATTTCTATTTATATGGTTTATGGTTCTTCCTACATCATTACAATTTGCAAAGGTTTGACATAGAACATTGTCCCATTTCGCTGCCTACCACTTCTGAAGGGGGAAGATTTCAGAGTCAGTCATGTATTAGAAACCATGAATCAGACCAAAAATCAAAAAGTGGAATGAGTCAAATATCAGTCAGTAGTGAAGTCTGCATTCTGTCCTGATCACAAAATGGCAAAACTGCACCCACTAGAGTTCATGACTGTTTGCATTGTTTTCAGATAATCACTGATCAGTTAGCAAGCCCTCTCAGGGTTTGCATTTGGTCAAGAGAACAAGGCCAGAGGAATAAACAGAACAAATTCAAAAAGTCTAGGTGGATTAATATCTCAAAAGTATGAGACAATAAAAGCCACAGATTTGTTATTGATATTTGTCATGAAGCAGTAAATAGGTTGAAATGGAAAACACATCCCCCTTTTAAGGAAAGACTCCATCTGATTAGAGCAAAGCCTAACCAAGTTCAAGTCTGACACAGTTATGATTCATGGTCAAGAGTGGATTACACAGGCCACTAGTCTCTTTAGTCATGACATTTTAAGCACTCAAAGTAATCATTTTCAAAGTAGCTGCATAACAAACTGGTAGTGCTGTATTTTTCCTAATTTCTTCCTAATATGAGGAGGTCCACAGCCGAATTACAGAATTTCTTTGTGTGTGAACTAAAATAACTTTGGCATAATGCTAGGAGAATGGTAGACTTCCACCGAGTCTATAAATGGATACTTCCACGGTTGGGGGCGGTAAAAGTTTCTCAGTTATTCTCAGGTCATTTTGATAAAAGGAAGCTACATTCCCTCACTATTGCTACTGCTATGTACTCTCAATAAAAAAATCTTTTTGAAATTTTTCCTTTAGGTTGAAGCCAGGACCTCATGCTAGACAGGTGCTGTATCACTGAGCTACCGCCCCAGCTCAAGAAACTATTTTCTCAAGATGCCTGACTTACAAATTGGCAGACTTTTGCAAGAACAACTCTACTATGATAGTTACTCAAGAGTCTATTTGAGCCTCTAAGCACACTAGGAATAAGTTTTCAGAAACCAGAGCTATTTGTAAGTGAATCATGGTCATTCTTTGCCCTCAAACTCTCGGTTTCTTGCTATGTAGCCATTGGTACAGCTGGTCAGTTTGTGCATTTGACCAATGCATATTCTAACATCTTGGAAGACAGGAAACAAAAGCTATGTGGTTATTTGTAATATACCTTTTCTTTTTACAAAAACAGGAAAAAAACAGTCATCAACAGTGTCACAAAATTCCAACACTCTTAAGACTTTGTCAGAGATGACTACAACTTCTGAGAAATCTTCCTCAACTATGAAATGGTTGGCTGGAAAATTTCTGGAATGTTGTATACAGCAGCTGGGTCAACGTCTGAGAAAAGAGACTTGTAGAGATGTTAGAATTTTACTATGAGCGGGCTGGTGAGATGGCTCAGCGGGGTAAGTGTCTGCCTGGCAAGCGCGAGGGCCGGAGTTTGACTCCCGGAACCCACATACGAAAAAGGGGCCGGTGATATCGCTCAGCGGCACCGGCGCCTACTGGCGCGTGAGGTCCTGAGGTTGACCCCCGCTACCCACAAAAAAAAAAAAAAAAAGAATTTTACTATGAGCATAGTTAACTTTCAGAGGTACATGTGAAGGAGCTGGTGTCTGTAGTTACCGCTATGTATAGCCAATCCCTGATCTACTCCTACGAGACTGGGATGATACCAGCCTAGTCTCTGATTGGGTGGATACCTTCCTCTGAGTTTTACTTTTTTTTTTTTAAATGTGGGTACCGGGAGTCGAACTCAGGACCTCACACTTGCCAGGCAGGCACTTATGCCACTGAGCCATATCACCGGCCCCTGAGTTTTACTTTTAATGCTTTTGGTTTGTATTCAAAAACACAGTGAAAAAAAAAAAGTCTAGATAAATTTTCTTATAGTATATTTGATTTCCCCCCACCCCCATTCAGTAGTCTTGATCTAAAAAATGAGTAACAAAATTTTTTCTTGGGATTCAGTAGCTAGGAAAACTTACTTCCTTGCGCACCT
Source organism: Erethizon dorsatum (assembly GCA_028451465.1). NCBI lineage: Eukaryota > Metazoa > Chordata > Mammalia > Rodentia > Erethizontidae > Erethizon > Erethizon dorsatum. Next base: position 49,560,667 of record CM051837.1, on the reverse strand, counting down.
TTGGAAAATGGCAACTATGTAACTAGTTAGAGCACTTTGTTACCAGGAAACTCAGTGTTTTAATTTATTGATCAACAGTGTGTTTACTGCCTGTAATTTGTCATCCTCCCCTCTCAGCCTCTTGAGTAGCTGGTGTGCGCCACCTCACCCAGCTTCCTGGGACCTTATTTTATACTAAAAACATTTATAAATATTTATTTTAAAATTTACCGTCTCGGTCTTTTAGAGTTGTTCAAATCTCTGTTCAGTGAAATGGTGGTAGAAGTAAATGTTAAAAATAAAAATCACAAAGGCATCTGGATCAGGAACAAAAGTGAAAGGATTTCATGCAATTCCTGTGGAATTACTTCCTTGCTACTTAAGTCAATGCACTTGAATTTCCCCCTTGAGAATTAAGCCTGGGGTTCTTTTCCTTTCCTGACTAAATGTAACCTTGGGAAAGTTGGCTGGAGTCTCCACCCTGGGGAGATAAAATTCTAAAGAATTTGCTAATTCATCATTTCCACCACACTCACAGCATGTTTGTTAGAGTTTTATGTGTTAAACATTTTTTCTTTATAAATGAATGAGAGAAGAAATAGGGTTAAAAGCATCTATTGAGTATTTTGCCTCCCTTCTCATTAATGCATGAGCAATTTGGTCACTTATGTTATTTATGAACAAAATTAGTTGACAGAGAAACTTAGTCATTTTTGATGGCAAAACTTCAAGTGGTGAAAAATTTTAAAATATTGGTATTAATTATTTGCATGGTTCAAAATCCAAAAGTACAAACTCGTATGGAATAAAAAGTTTTTCTTCAAATTTTGGCTGCAGCTGTCCAACTCCCTTTCCAAGACTAAACTAATCTTATCAGTTTCTAATAGTGCATCTTTTCAGATAGTACATGTTAATACAAACAAAAATAAGTATACATGTATACACAAATGTATCTATGCACACAAGTGCATATAATTTCCTCCTATGTGATGGAAATTGAAGCATATTAGATAATTGTTTTGGATTTTAAAATTTTGCACATAAGGTATCTTGTAGATCATTTCATAGTAGTATGAAGAGCTTTCTTATTCTGTAGTCTTCAAAGGGTTTCAATTTATGATTATATTATGATTTACCAGTCCTTTATTAATGAACATTTATACTGTTTTTCAATCTTTTTGTGTGTGTGTGATACTGGGGATTTAACACTGAACTGCATCTCCAGCCTTTTTATTTTTTATTTTTCCAAGACAAGGTATCATTAAGTCACTAAGTTGTCCAGGCTGGGCTTGAATTTGCAATCCTCTTACCTCAGTCTCTCAGTGCAATGATTACAGGTATAGGCACCACAACCAGCTTTCAATCTTTTCCTTTTTCTTTTCTTTCTTTTATTGTAAATTATGCTGTAATAAAACAATTTTATATACATGCCATTCATCATGTATATTGTGAGATTAAACTCTCATATGTACACTTAAGGGCTCAAAGAATATGTGCCTTTGTAATATTTTAGATATTGTGAATTGCCCTCACTAGAGGTCTGTATAATTTACATTCATATTTTCATTGTGACTGCCTATCCATACTTCCATGAACACTCAGTGGTCATCCAACTTTCTACTCTTTGATATTATGACAAGCAAAAAAGTGTTTTCTCAATGTAGTTCTTATTTGCATTTTTTGCATAGACAAAAAAATATGCTTTTTTATTTTTAGGACCAAGAACCACAAAGTTATGTGGAGTTACTATCTCATTCTTAGTATTGTTCCTGGAGTCTCTAGCAGGTCAGCATTAAAGTTCAGAGATTGGGCACATGGCTACATGCCCAGAACCAAGATGGAAAGAAAAGCCAATAGGTCCCATTTCATGAATATTTGCCTTGACATAGTCCCTGATGATGTCCCTAGAAGATAACTTCAGTTTTTATGTGGATGCAACTAGAAGCTAAGTTTCAGATTTCCTAATGCCCACAAAAGTATTTCTAATTACTTAGCAGCAGTTGTTTGTCTTTTGTTTTCTCAATTTATCCCATAAAAAATGAAGTAAAACAGGTTCTATATTTATAGAGATAACTAAACCTCTCAATAGAACTGAGGGGTTAGGCCAAATCATCCAGGTCACAGGAAGGTTATAAAGATTAAATATGTTTAATACAAGGAATATTCTGCTTAGGGAAGAGGCATGTTGCTAATTAGCATAATTGTCTCATGACTTGCAGAAAAAACATCAGTGGCTTTTTCTATCTTGTTTTGGTGTGCGTATGTGTGTGTACTTTTGCATAAGGGAGAATCATCCAATGGTGTTTATGCTGTATCTGTTTAAAATTAATCACATGCCTTTCTCTAAAGTCATAGATAATGTTAGTGTTTGTCTTTATAAGAGGGACTTCAAAAACAGGTGAGAGATGTCATTATATAATGGACTAAAAAAAGATTAGGATTTAGGCCTGCTGGGTTTGCACTTACCCCTCACTAGTTGTGTGTGTGACCTTGTGCAAGTCACTTGACCTTTCTAGCTTCAATTTCCTTACTCGAATAATGGAGATAATAATCTGACCTATATACACCTGGAGCTTGTTATAGAAAATAATGGGCCATTGTACATGTAAAAAGGCTTTACTACTTTACATCTGTTAGTTCATCTCATATTCGTGGTATAGACAACTTCATGAAATGCAGCATCCTCAGACATTTTTTTTCCTCAGAAAAAGCTTAAAATGCTTTTAGCAAAACCATGCCAGGTGTTTAAAAAAAAGTTGGACTCAGGTTGTGTAACATTGAAGGGTTCCATAATGTTATATTTCTCCTAGGCAGAATATCATCTTTTGAAAAGCTTTCGTTAGAAATATGTCTTATTGAAGAAAATGTTATAGGCCTAAAAGATAACTTTGGATAAAACTTGCAGTTCAGCAAATAGCAAAGACTTTGGGTTTGGAGAAAAGTGGGTCGGGCGTAGTTTCTCTGCCTAGTGTTCTACTCTCCTTTCCACAATTTATCGGAAGATCTAACAGCTGGCGGGCCCATTTCTTTAATCTTTAATAGGTGCTTGCTAATAATCCTCCCAGTAGTAGGAAGACAATTCAGACAGCCAGTGAGACTCACGGTCAGACAATCACTGCTGGTTCCTCCTGAGTCTCCACCCTGGTAACTAAACTTTCCCACCCGCCCACCCCTGGTGCGCTGGCTCCTCCAAGGCCGGAGGGCTCAGAAGGACAACACAGGTGGCCAGAGGGCAGAAGGAGGGGGCAGATTCCCTCGCGCAGCCGGGGCTAACCTGGGGCCCCAGCCACAGGCGCAGCACAGCTCTGGACGCCCGCGGGGACCTGCGTGGTGTGGGGACACCGCCGGGTTTAGCCAGGTGCAGAGCGAGCAGCCCCCGGCACCACGGCGCACGTGGCAACAGGTGCAGCGCCGGCCCGGGGGCGCGGGGCGTGGGGCTCCGGGCACCCGAGGGCGAGCGCGGAGGCGTCGCCAGGGCCAGCGCCCCGAGGTGCAGCCTCGCGCGTCTCTCGGCCCGGTCGGGGCGCAGCCCGCCTTTGTCTCCCGCTGCGAGGCGCGGGAGGGATCGACGCGCGGGGAGCCGCGGCGGGTGAAGCGGGCCGAGGCGCCGAGCTTTCTCTATTTACAAGTTCCCCGAGCGCCTCTCCCTCGCTCCACCCCCTGGCGGCCGGGAGGCGGGGAAGCCGAGGCGCCGGGGCCCCAGGTTCCCGCAGGACGGCAGCGCCGCCGGGAGCTGCTGGTGGGGGTCGAGCTGCGCCCCAGGTGCGGAGCCGCCGGGCCGACCCCTAGGTGGCCCCGAGCGCCGGGCTCGGCTCCCCGCCCCAGGGCGCGCGTGGCTCCCGGGCGCCGCGGGTGAGTGCGGACTGGGTCGCGGGAGAGGGGGCGGGGGACGCGGGGACTGCAGCTGGCACTCGGCGACGGCGCTGGGTTCCGAGGACGGGGCGGATATGACCGGGGTCTGGGCGCCGACGTGGGGCGAGAAAGTGGGGAAGCAGCCGGGGCGGAGCGGAGGCAGGGCTCACGTGCGGTCGGCGCAGCTCCTGCGGGAGGGACGGATGCGGATCGTGTGGCTGTCACCTTGAAAGTGACCCCGGGGGCTTAGAAGTGGACTCAGCGGACTGTCAAGCGTGCACCGTCCGCAGCAGAAGCCGCCCACAGGACGCCCGACCTTCCAGGGCCCGGCGGCCCCAGGCTTCTCGCTGGGCGGTTGGCTTGGGCCCGTTCGCGGCAAAAGTAATCAGGGCTGAAAACGTGGGAGAAATGTGGTTGCTGCAGTTCCCTGGTCCTCTCGCTGTCTTATTACTTCCTGCGCTTGTACTTTTGAAGCTCCAGAAAAATCCACTTCTAACTAAGGTCACCTCATGGAATACTCAGTAGTATTTACTGTACCTTACCATAACCCTTTTTGTTCTCTTCTTTAAGATATTCTGTATTTGGCTACATTACCTGTTTGATTTTGATCTCTTACTTGAGGGTGAGAATGAAGAGGTTAATTTTTCATTTAGCCTTCGTAGTTGCACACACTGTATCAAATACAATTTATTTTAAGCAATCTGTGTTCTAAGAAAGGAAACCCAGTGTATTTTGTTTGTTTGAATAAAACCGAAATCGTAGGCAAAACAGGAGGAAGAAAGCTTTTATATTTTGCCAGGTGATTGGAGTTCAGTCTTCCTTGTACTGAAGCTCAGGGCTGGAGGTGGAGGGTGGGAGGGGATTCCAGGGAGAGGGAGCCCACCTAGGAGAGAGAGGGATTAAAAAAAAAGTCATTGCTCCCTGTAACCCAGGACCTCTTTAAGGAGTTTAAATACAGCCAGATAACAAAGATTGTGGATACTCTAAAAAGAACGGCATAAATGGAATTGCAATTCCGCAAACTTTTCAGGGGTGCTTAACACAGAAATAGAATGGAACATTTAAATTAAAATGATAATAATACCCTATTTTGTATAGAGTATTACAGTGTAGAAAAGTGCTTTTATACAATTTAAGTACTGTATTATGTAAAAAAAAAAAAAAGTTTACCAAAAAAAGTTTGAGCTATTTACTTATCCTTAAAAAATAAAACTTAGGAATGGACTTTAGTTTAAAATAAGTTATTTTGTAATTTGCATCACCATTTCCCATCGGTTTCCTCTGGGGCACCCCTCCCGCCCCCATCCTCATTGCTCCAGAGCTTCTTGCATGCTGAACACATGCTCTTCCACTGAGGAATGCTCATCTCCTAGCCCTACAGCCTGTTCTTTTTAGAACCAGGTTTATGGGAGTAAAAAGTTCTTGGTAGAGATCTGCACCTTTTAATTAAATGTCAATAATTTAAGGTTAACTTTTTTCGTAGTGTTTAATAGGATTATGAAATTCTAGCAAAATTTCTTATAGTATTTCTTGGAAACTAAACTGCAGTTATTAGACTAAAGCATTTAAAAAGCATATCACCTAATGCCAGACGTGGTGGTGCACATCTGTAATCCCAACACTCTGGGAGGCTGAGGTAAGAGGATTGCAAGTTGGAGCCCAACCTGAGCAGTTTAGCAAGACCCTGTCTCAAAAATAAAAATAAAATAAAAAGGACTGGGGATGTAGCTCAGTGAGAAGGCCCTGGGTCCCATCCCTAGCACCACCCACAAAATCTAGTTGTTTTGGTTTTATTCATTTTTAATTGAATGTTAGTACCAGATTTTTCTCTTCATGTTAATACTTTTTGATTGGTAAGAGCCTTTTATGGATTCTTAGTAAACATTCACCATTTACATTGCAGATATTTTCTTCATGTTGTCTTTACCTTATAAACGTGTTTAGAATGGTGCTGACTTACAGAAATACTGTACTTCAATGTTGAATCTGTTGACTTTTTCAAAAAGAATTTTTGAAAAAATTTTTTTGATTTTCTAAATCATAGTTTAAGAACTATATTTATATGTGGCTGGGGTAGAATACTTTTAAAAGAAATCCCCTTCCCATTCTTTTCTAATCCTTTACAACTTCTGTGCCTTGCAGTGAAGACTTGCAAAACTTCAGCATTTGTTGATGAGAAACCCTTGTGCGTGGCATGTATCATTAAGACCAACATTCTTTGAAGTCCCAGCAGAAAGTTTTAAATCCCGGGGATTGAGTCATTCAGATTTGTTGTTCTGTGATTATGTAAATTAGGCACACAATCCATTTATTTCCAGTAGTCCACTTCTAGTGTTTTTGTTTTGTTTTCTTTTTGAGACAGGGTTTCACTGTGCAGTTCGGGCTGACCCTGAACTCACTTTGTAGTCCATGCTGGCCTCAAACTTGCAGAGATCCTGCTGCCTCAGCCTCCTGAGGGATGGGATTATAGGCATGCACCATCACACCTGGCCTTTATAGTGGTATTTTAACAGACTTCTTTTAATATTCATTATTGTAGTTTTGTATGCTGAATTGTTGATGAATCTTTTCTTGAAGTCCAGACTGATGTAAATGTAGTTTGAAGTTTGTCTCAAATTAATTTCCAACATTACGAATAAACTGTTTGAAGAAGACAAAAAGCCTCACTGATTTCCCAACTTGAGCTATCTTTCTATACTGTGGACGTTTAAATATACCCTGTGGATTTTTTTTTTTAATGTGGGTACCAGGAGTCGAACTCAGGACCTCGCGTTTGCCAGCAGGCGCTTGTGCCGCTGAGCGATATCACTGGCCCTTTTTTTTTCCTTTATGTGGGTACCAGGAGTTGAACTCAGGACCTCATGCTTGCCAGGCAGGCGCTTACGCCGCTGAGCCATCTCACCAGCCCTACTCTGTGGATTTTTAAAAAATCCTCTCTGAACAAAGTGAGTTTTCCATCAGAGCACAAGTCCTTTTCTTTCATTCTTGTCTTTAAGCCTAAGGATATACTTGAGCTGTGAGGATGAGGTTGGTGTTCGGGAGTTTGGGGCATTGAAAAATGGCCCTGGACTTTCTCTGGACACAGGTGGGCCTAGGACGAGGTGGGCCTCACTGCTTAGCTGGCAGGCGCTGGGACAGTGGTCATTGAGACCTCCAGAGGACTTACGCGGCAGCGACCAGGGTGAGGATCCCATGCTGCAGGAAAAGCAGGACTGGATGGCGCAGCATAACCTCAGCCTGCCTGATATCTGGTGCCAAAAAGGTTCTTTGGCCAGACATCACCATACTTGGCTTAGGACGTTAAGTTTGTGCAGCAGATTGATTTCTGAAGTTTTATAAGAGTGCCCTGATGATAGTGTGTATGTGGGTGGGAGGGTGTCGGGGATTGGACCCAGCACCTTGCACATGCCAGGGAGGTATTCTACCCTCAGCTGAATCCTCATCTCCTGACAGTTGTTTTAAAAAATGACTTTAGTATGCTTTGAAATCAGTTATTACTCTTTCATGTGGGCAGTTTTCTGTAACAATCTTAATGTCTGACTTTTTCTTGTTGACTTGGTCCAAACTAAAGAAAAAAGATTTTCCATTTTAGGAATGACAGATATGAAGGCAAATCTTTACTATGTGGATAGGTACAATAAAACTTCATTTTCATATATGCCATAAACTAATTTGCATTTTGTGATTGCCCTGATGTCCAAGTATTATATAATCAAGGAAAAAAGGAGCTGGTTTTGGGGTGCATGCCTGTAATCTCAGCACACTGGGAGGCTGAATGTATGTGGCTCAGTGTGAAGGCTCCATCCCAAGTACCACTAGGAAGGAAGGAAAAAAGATTTGCTCAACAAATTGGATCAGGTTGAAGCTAGAAGTGCTTCTCTTAATAACTTGCTTTTAAGCACTTCAGAAGTACAACTTGCATATAAATCTTTAATTTACAAAACCTCATTGGTTCATTGAAGCTGGTAGGTTTTCCTTACACTTAGTTTAAACTCCACATCAAATAGTAATAAAAATGTATTACTTATAGGCCCATCTATAAATTAAGAATGTTCTTGCCTACATATTAGTTACATGAGTAAAAGTAAGAAACACAACACATCTTGCCTTCATTGTAATTTAGAAATGTTAATTCGTTCTGAAGTTGTAAAACTGAGTAAAGGTAATTTTTATTTTTTCTTTTTCCAGTACTGGGAAAAGTAGCTTTGCACTAAGCTATACCCGCAGCCCTTTTTTATTTTGAGGCAAGGTCTCACTAAGGTGCTACATTGGCTGCTTTGGCCTCTCAGAGTGCTGTCATTACCATGCCTGGCAAAGTAAAGGTAGTTTTAGTGCCACTTTCTCCTGAGGATACATGCTTGCTGTGTGGGTAGAGTTGACTAGAATCTCTCTGAGTGGTGAAAGAAGTGCAGATCTGAGTTTCTCATACTAGCTAGGGAGGACAAAGGTTGCAAGGAAAGGACTTCCAGGGAGTACAATTGTGCCTGAAACCATCACCGATTTCATGTTTTAGGGAGGGCTGGGCTGGGTGAAGGACAGGGCCAGTCAGTGTACCCCAGTGCCAGTGCAGCGAAGGGGAGGGACAGCTTGAGAACACATCAGTTTTCTAGGTATCATGTCTTGGAAAGGGAATTTCAAATTATTATGTTACCTTGTTATCTATCGTTTTTAAAAATACAGACTTTTGTAGCTTGTAAATTAATTGTTTTTTTTTTTTGGTGGGTACCGGGGGTCGACCTCAGGACCTCGCGCGCCAGCAGGCGCCCATGCCGCTGAGCGATATCACCGGCCCCTTTTTTCGTATGTGGGATCCGGGAGTCAAACTCGGGCCCTTGCGCTTGCCAGGCAGGCGCTTACGCCGCTGAGCCATCTCACCGGCCCAAATTAATTGTATTTTAAGCTCAATACAGCAGAAAATAAAACTAGTGCTTGAAGGGCAGTCAAAGTACCCTGATCTTCCACACTAACAAACACATTTCAGGAAATTTTGTGTCCTAAATTGACACTGAGGAAGGAATGCTCTGGGAAATATGCATGTTTGAGAGAAGAATAGGAAGAGGAGGTGTGAATACAGTATGTATTCTTATGTAAATAAACATATAGTTGAAATGATGTTTATAACAGTATTCATTAAATCTTGACTTTTGGGGTGTATTGTCTATACTATTTCCACATTGGAAATTTGGTAATATTTAACTCGTGTTATTTACGCATATAGCCATCCTGAAGGAAAAGTCAATATTTTATCACCTTATTTTAGATAAGCAGTTCCTGTGAGGTGTTTAATAGTGTTTAGTGACAAATGAGCAATTCATTTTCTTTTATGTTTATCTCGTAGATTTCCTGATGATTGTTACAAATTAATGATACCAAGTTGAAACTACATTTCCATTTCTTTTGGTTGCTTTTTTTTTTTTTTTTTTTAGATAGGGTCTCACTATGTAGTGCAGGCTGGCCTTGAACTTGCTTACGTAGCCCAGACTGGCCTCGAACTCACAGCAATCCTCCTGCCTCAGCCTCCTGAGTGCTGGGATTACAGGTGTGCACCACCACACCTAGTTTAACTACATGTCTTTTTTTTTTTTTTTTTTAATGTGGGTACTGGGAGTTGAACTCAAGACCTTGCGCTTGCCAGCAGGCGCTTGTGCCACTGAGTGATATCACTGGCCCTTTTTTTCCCTTTATGTGGGTACCAGGAATCAAACTCAGGACCTTGCTTTTGCCAGGCAGGCGCTTGCGCCGCTGAGCCATCTCACCGGCCCCCCTACATGTCTTTTTAAAACTTAGCTCACCTAGCTAGTTTCATGAACTCAAAATACAACCCAGTATAGATACTAACAATTTAAGAGAGAGCATTCGAACATAGACTACCCACTTTCTCCATTTCTGTGACAAGGTGATTGAGTTGTATTTATCAGAATACCAGTTAAATCACTGTGCTATAAGAGTCTTGTTTTTATTATACAGTCAACTGTTGTAATCATTCCGCTCTTGGGCACACTATGGAATTGAATCATACTTGCCTGTTGCTACTCACCAAACCCCAATACATTTTAACTGAAGTGAGGATTGCAGACGTCCTTGCTGGTGATAGAGTAAGAAGGATTAGGGAAAAGGATTCAAAAGAGTGGGTCATACCAGGACCTATTTACCAAGAAAAATTACTTTTATTAGATCCTCAATCTAGACCCCATATGAAGAACCAAGCCATTTTCGCACAGTTAGGATTTTGTTTTCATGTTAAATGGTAAACAAAAAGCATGCATATAAAATCCTTGCTGTTAGAATATTACATTTGATTTTCATCGGCTTCCAGCCCTGCACTTTTTATGGTTTGAATGTTGGGCAGTGTAGGAGGACACAGGTGGAAAGAATTTGGCCCCAGTTGAAGGAGGCTATTGGGGCTTGTGTTGCTAGAAATATTCTCCCCAGGTTATTAACATTGTGCCATATATTGGAAATTGCACCTGGTGTCTTGACCAAAAAACATAGGCTGCACTGACATTACTGGTTATCTGAACAATCACCATTACTCATTTTGTTTTCCTTACCAGAAATTGAGAAGCAAGACACTTAGCCCTGCAATTTGTGGCTTCACTGAACTTCTCTGAATATTCTTCTGTAATTACATTTTGCAGTATCTTTTTGTTACCTCTTGTAAACTTCCTGAGGATAGAGTTTAAACCTTATGATTTTGAGTACATTTGTACTTTTGTAATTATTTGTGACAGATGTAGCCTAGAATAAATCATCTAGAGCTCTGACAGCTTGAGAACTTGAAATTCTTTTTTTTCAGTTAGCCACAGCTACTAGAAGTTCTTTTTAGCCCTCACCCCTTGTCTGGAGTTGTATACTCGGCACACAAAGAGGGCAAAGGCAGCTCAGCCTGTCTTGTGTCATTCAGAAAAGGATGCCAATAGGGGCAGAGTAACAGAGCTGGCAGGTGCTGAGTTTCCTATTCCTTCTGAGTTACTGTTTTGTTATGAAGAGCCATCCTCAGAGCGTCTGATGCACCCATGTGCAAATACTTATACAGAATTAATCCCACTTGTGATAATTGATTACATTCTGCATTTGTGCAGAAAATCAGAAGTTGACAATTTTTCTTGAATGGAGACTTGGGCTGTTTTCCATTTAGAGAATCAAGTATTTACAACTTACAGAGGAATTCAGATGGCTTTTCAGTCTAAGATTGTTCTTTGTCATATTACATTTAATAAGACTTGTGCAAAGTGTGTGGTGTATGCTTGTAATTCCAGCATTTGTGAGGCTGAGGCAGGACGATTGACTATTTGAGGCCTGCCTGGGCCACAGAAGAAGACCCTCTGTCAAACAACATCAATAATAATAACAAAAATTTTGTTTCAGAGTAGTTCTGCATTTCTGTAAAACATTTGTAGTTCACTAGAATTTCTCATTATACAACTTGATTTAGTACCCTCATGTAGTATTGAATTTTTTGTTTAAGAGATACATGTCTTGATTTCTGATATTGCTTTATGAAGATAGTAATGCTAACTAAAGAGGGATTTTAATTCCAATCTGAAAATAAGGGTCTAGCCGATGAAAAGGGAATGGAAGTAGGAAAACTCCTATATATCTCTTTTTATGAAAAAATTTAAATCATTTTATATTGCAGCCTTGACTATTGTTGGGAGTGCTGGGTATAGTTTACTAAGCAACATTTAATACAAACTTCTAACTTTGTAGATACATAATTAAGGGAAAATTATTTTCTACTTATGTAGTGTGAATTGTTTTGCTCTTGAACGATTAGCCCTCTTCCCCATTCTTCAGTGCTGAGTGTTGCTTTTTTTCCTCTCCTTCCTCCTGCTTTTATTGAATTTGGAATAATGAAACAGATATTCCAATATTTAGCTAGATTTTGTTCAACCTAACGTCAGTTTAGAGACCTTGGAAACATAACTTGTTATAGAATCGGAGAAAACGCTGTGGGCGTCAGGACACTTCCAAAAGGGATGTAATGGTGTACAAACTGAGCAGTTAGACCAAATTGGGTTCGTGTGTGCGATCTTCCCTTTAGCAGTGTGACCTTACGTAAGTTGCTTTGTGACCTCTGTACCCCAGTTACCTCATAGGTACCTCAGGGACAATTAGGAACTAATTTGCCAATAGGTGCTAATAATCTTCTTTTGTTTCTCGTGGTAACTTTCTTTTGATTCACTGATAGGTGTTTAGGTGTTTCATGTAATTTCCATGACTCATTTTTGGTGAAAGTTTGCTTGCATCTGCTCCTGTTCTCTGTTGGGAATTAAATTCTAGGCACAGAAGCCTGATAACTTTCCCGCTTCCTTTCAAAGAGTTGGTTTATACAGTAACATTTGACAGTATTTCTTAGACTTCAGTTTTGTCACCTCTTAATTTTCTTTAGGGTTCGAAATTCATGAGCTGCTGATATTTGTTATGTTTGAGCTGTATCTTTTTTTTTTTTTTTTTTTTTTGTGGGTACCGGGGGAACGACCTCAGGACCTCGCGCGCCAACAGGCACCCGTGCCGCTGAGCGATATCACCGGCCCCTTTTTTCGTATGTGGGTTCCGGGAGTCGAACTCGGGCCTTCGCGCTTGCAAGGCAGGCGCTTAAGCTGCTGAGCCATCTCACCGGCCCCAAAGAAAAAATTTTTTTTTTTTTTTTTTTTTTTTGTGGGTACCGGGGGGACGACCTCAGGACCTCACGCGCCAACAGGCACCCGTGCCGCTGAGCGATATCACCGGCCCCTTTTTCGTATGTGGGTTCCGGGAGTCGAACTCGGGCCTTCGCGCTTGCAAGGCAGGCGCTTACGCCGCTGAGCCATCTCACCGGCCCTGAGCTGTATCTTTTAAAATCCAAGCAGATGCTTTCATCTTTGTGAAAATCTATAAATTATGTTGCCAGTTTGCTATCAGCACTTTCTAAAAGCACTTACAGTTGAATCATCACTTCAAGCTAATGTACTGCAGATTTTAATCTATACAGGGCTCCTATTCTAATTTCCAACCTGTAACTTAGTCCAAAACATTTATATTTAGAAGTTTCAATTGTAAAATGTTACTGTTCATATAACTAAATACTAAAGTGTTTCTGAGCTTTCATCTTCCAGGCAAAGTCAAATAATAGTTCCATATGTTTTCTGGAAGCACCTTGCAAATGTAACACATTAGGAGCATTGTCATTTAGTTAGCACATCAGCCCTGTGAGCTGGGCAGAGCAGTCATGAGAGCTCAGTTTTGTGCTTAAGGACATTGGGGACCAGAACTACTTGGATACAGGTTTTGTCTTATGATGAATAAATTAAGGGACTAGTGCTGTTGCCCAGGTCTCGTACCCATACATTCCCTACTTCCAATATGATACTACTACTTGACTAGTTTTTTTTTTTTTTTTTTTGTGGGTACCGGGGGGTCGACCTCAGGACCTCGCGCGCCAGCAGGCGCCCGTGCCGCTGAGCGATATCACCGGCCCCTTTTTCGTATGTGGGATCCGGGAGTCGAACTCGGGCCCTCGCGCTTGCCGGGCAGGCGCTTAAGCCACTGAGCCATCTCACCGGCCCTTGACTAGTTTTAATGCCAGTAGAATACTAAGTTACTGCTGCCAGGGTTTTCTATGTATCGGTGCTAAAATGTAAAAGTTATGGAATAGTTTGGTTATGTAAAAGTTTAGATGATGTAGCTTAGAGTATTACTCTTCCATTTTCTAACCATAAAACATAAACCAGTGTTAAATGTTGTCAGCCCTTAGCTTAGGGGCACAAATGGAAAATTGACAGCTAGTGAATTACAATATATACAATACAGTCCATTTCTATAGAACATTCTAGTTTTCAGATTGCTTTTTCAAAAAGATGCAATAAAATTCTGTAAGAACAATTATTTGAATCACTTAATTGTGCAACATTTTACAGATTAGTAGTCCAAAGTCTTGTATGTTGAATGAGGATTCATATGTATTTTGCTGAAGCTTTTTGTTTTTGTTTTTTGAGACAGGGTTTCACTATGCAGTCCAGGCTGGGCTTGAACTCAAGATCTTCCCACCTTATCTCCTAGAGTGCCGAGATTATAGGTGTACACCATCACAGCTGGTCTCTGAAACAGGTTTTTCTATAAAATTCTTGAATTCTGCTTCCTTGTTTTAAGCTACACAGAGGCAGGGAATTAGTGAGGGTAAATCTGGATGGAAAAAGTGATTCTTGCATATGCCCCATAAAGCCGCAGTTTCACCTGAGCCTTAGCCAAATGCTTTCTAACCCTCAAGGTCATCAGTTCTCTATCATGGAAGTGTCTTCTAAGGAATGTACAACGATAGGGTCCTAAAGTGGGCCCTTTTCTGGAGGTCGACTCTGCCTTTCACTGCTGCTGTGAGTTAGATGTGTACATACATTGTCCTTCTGTTTGAGGACTTTTCTTGGCCAGTGGAAAGCCTGATCATTTTTAAGTAAAGGGTACAGGAAGTTGATGTTTAATAAAGGTTGGGAGGTACAAGGTAAGGTGCCAATTTGCGTAACTATACACACACAGTGACATTTTTCAATTGGTCTTGGCATGATTCAGATGGAAAATTATTTCCTTTTAGCCAAGTGGACTTTGAAGAGATGTCTGAAGGTTCCAAACAAGGAGTTGTTCTTGGTCATTTAAGACTCTTGGGAAAAGATTTTATTTTAGCTTTAAACTCTGCCTTGCTTCCTTGGTCTAGCCTTATTTCCCTCAAACAAACAGAGCCACCTTTTAGGCAATTTCCTTAATGAGCTGTATATAATTTATAACCAAAAAGTATGTGAAGGCTTTACATACAATCATTTCTTTAGCCCAACTGTACAATACTTGATAAGTACAGAGTGTACGTGGTAGTGTGGTTTTAGTTATTTATTTTTATAAACATAGTTCTTTTGTATGGCTCAATACTGTCCTGGAACTTAGTTTTATTGTTTTGACTTTCATAGGCATTTACTGATTTTCATGAAAAAGAGCTTGCTTTTTTTTTTTTTCTTCCCAGTTCTTTGAGACAAGGTCTTACTATGTGTCGCAAGCTGGCAATGAACTCCTGGTCATCCTGCCTTGGTCTCCCAAGTGCTGGGACTGCAGACATGTAGAACCACACCCCACTGAGAAAAAAGAAACAGCTCACTTTTTGATGAAATTCTGATCATTATTCACAATATGACATAATGGCCAATGAAACAAGAACTTATTTTTGTTCACCTCTCTGTCAGGAGATTTTAGAATAGTGCTTTAAATTTCGTCACTTAATAAATTGTTGAAGGAATGCTGACTTAGATTGACAAATATATTTTAGCTTCTCAAAAGCCTGTTGACTTGAGTCTGTAGGCAACTAATTCATGGCCCTGCCTTGATTTTCAAGCTGATTTAGTTTGTGGCTATAATGCCCTGTGGGGTTGTAGCCAGACACCTACATTTGTAGGAGGGTCTGAGTGAATTTATTTATGTTGTAACAATAAAGCATGAAGTTCTGAATAAATATACAAAAAGGGCAGTTAATAGGTTTTCAACTGGTTAGGAAGGATTAATTGGTGTCTTAGTTACATTTTCATTGGACAAAATTTCCAATACTGACAAGTTAAAGGAGGAAAGGTTTATTTGGGCTCACAGTTTCTAGAGGTTTCAGTCCATAGTTGGCTGGCTCTAAGGCAGAGAAACATGGCAGAGGGGCATGGCATAGGAGAAACCATCCATGGCAGGGCAGGGAGGAAGCATCAAGCAGTGAGCCTTCCTTTCCTTTTTTATTCCATTCAGGCTACATGCCTATTGGTTGGTGCCACACACACCCAGGATAGGCCTTTCCATTATCCACATCTAGAACTATGCTAAACCAATCAGACTGCACTGTAATCCAGTATCACACACTCATAATCTAATATCACACACCCATAAACCACTATCACATACCTGTGATCCAGCCACTTCTCAAAAGCCCCACCTATGAGCACATAAAGCACTGGGGGGTCATCTGCTATAGATATAAAGCCATAACAGTTGGAAAGCAGATTACAGAACAAGAACCAGGGAAAAAAATGTCTTAGATTCCAACATGAAATAAGGTATATGTTCCAAAATACACTCTGCTATTTACTGGCAACATGATCTCTGAAAATAATTATAAAATTAATACATTTAAATGAAATGCACCTAGCTTAAGTGTACACTTAAGTTTTGGCGAATATCCATTTGGATAATCAACACATCAGTCAGTATTTAGAACTTGTCCATCATCTCAGAAAGTTCCTGTGGCAAAAGGAACAAGTCGTTGAGCTTTGGTTATCAGTAAGTAAGGATAATAATAAAGCTGTCATAAAAGGTTGCTAACATTTTAACAGTACCAACTAACAACTGCCCATGAGTTAGAAAGTTTCTAAAAATTTCATTTAACTCTAAACCCTATGAGATGGATTGTTATTGTTGTATCAGTTTTCATAGATCAGGAAAATGAGGCCAAGATTATTTTTGACTTTCCAGTGTAACCCAGTTACTGAATCAGCTTGGAAGTTTCATGAATAATGTAGACCTTTCAGGTCTATGTGGCTTTGGAGTCTCTGGCTGAATAGCTACAGCTACCCAATGTTAGGAGATTTTGTTATTGTGAGAAGGAGGGTAGAAAGAGGTCACAATTACACATTTGAGCTGGGCACAGTGGCACATACTTATAGCTCCAACAACATGGAGGATGAGGCCGGAGGATGCTTGAGCCCAGGAGTTCAAGGCCAGCCTGGGCAACATAGCAAGATTCTGTCTCAAAAAAAAAAAAAACATTTCCACATTTGAACTGTGTTTACTGTCCATCAGTGCTATTTATTAACTCTGTTTCTTGTGCAGAGTGCTTCTGGAAACATCAGGTTTAAATCTCTAAAAGGGGAGGAGGGGTGGGGGAGGGGGACTGACACGTGAGCTGAGTGTGAGAATGCCTCGTGGACTTTGAAGAACTGTGCACTGATGTCGTTATCTCTGTCCATGGAAAAGGTAGCTGCTTACTGTCCCATCCTGGCCTCATACACCGCTAAGTGTGGGCAGAAGTGGAATTGACAATGTGTCAGAGAGAGCTGGTCCTTGCTTGTCAGTCCCTGGTGTGCTGAACGCTGTTTGCAGAGCTCTTTCTCTTGCAAGCTTCTCTGACATTCAAAAGCTTCAGATCATTTTTCACCTCTATGCCAGCCTCACTGTGCAGTACTTGTTGCCAGCTGTGTTAGAAAAGAGTCTTTTTTTTTTTTTTTTTAATGGGGGTGTGATAGTGCAGGACTGTAATCCCAGCACTCAGTACCTGGGTCTTGGGGGACCTCCAATGGCATCACGGCAGGGTAAGGGTTATCTGGTCAGGTAACTGTCTGACCAGGCCTGTCTGACCTCCACTGAGAGCACACACTACTCTTCCTGGGGGAGAAAAATCCTCACTCCCTTCCTATCTTCTTTAAACTCAGCTGAATTGCCATGTCACCAGGACCCTCAGATCTATGAGATGGAACAGTGGCCCTGGACTTGGTCAGTCTGGAATTTGTTGGCCACAGCTGATGTTGCCTTTAAAGTTGGAGCCAGCATGTTATTGCATTGTTTCTGTTGAGAATTTATTACTGGGAGTAATTATTAAGTTTCCATCTTGGCTGGTGATTGAGTTTAAAGGTACGTGTGATTCTAAAGGCTGTCACAATTAGGCTGTCTTACATTTGGAGCCATCCCAAGATTGTTTTCATGGAGTTAAAGGCTTTGAGTTAAACACATTATCCATAGAAATATAAAACCAACAAAGCCCAGCTTGTGAATTTTTGAATTCTTCTCATAGCACAACAATGTGTCTGTTAAGATTTTTTTGTTTTATGAAATATTGTACCATCTATTCCTCTATGTTTGTTGAGGACAGATTCTAAGATCTGGTAGATTCTTTCTTCCTACACTCCCATCTAAGAAATACAAAAAGTAGCCATTATTGGAGCAGTGAGATTTTGGGAAGAGAGGGCACTTGGCTGGGTTCCTTACTTCCCGAGGTCCATGTTGTATTCCTTGGTTCTCCCAGAACACGCTCACATTTAGCTGTACCTGGAAAGTCCCAGCTCCAGAGTGATGGAGGGAGGATACCTGACAGGCAAAGGCGTATTCACCTTCAGAGCCGGACTCATAAGCAGGTGCTCACTGCCAGAACCAAGACCCGTGAATGAATCTTTATTTTTTCAACCTGCAGCTCTGAGACAAATATAAAAGCCAGTTGTTATCTTCAACATTTTTGTAAGATCTTCTTGTAATGTTATCAACAGAAATTGACACCATAAACTTGTGGGTTCCAAAGTCTCAATTCTTGTTAAGATTTGCAATATCTTACAATATATAAAGAAAAGAGATCAATTCTGTTATGTCAACGTGTCCTTAGAGGAAAAGTATGATACGAATTATATACCCATCCATATTGGAGGCATTCTCTCAAAAAATTTCAGTTATTAAGACATTTAAGCCTAGTTTGAGGTTCTAATACTCATTTTAGTAGTAAGATGGAAAAGTCAACCAAATATTTATCTTGAACTTATAGTTCTCAACATTCACATTACTACAGCTGTCCTTTATAGAGACGCAGCAATAGACAGGGCATAGTTTAATATCAGATGTATTTTGTGTTTCTGGAGAGCTTGTTTCAATTAGAAATGATATCATACATGCTTGTATTTATAAATAGCATGGGATATTTAACTTACTGCATTCTTTGTGTACTCTTCTTTTTTTAAATTAGATTTGATTGGTACATTTTAGATATGCATAACGATCACATTCATCAAAGAGAATTTGTACCTGTACGTGATATAACTTGTTTTTTTTCCCCCATTCCCTTACCCTCCCTTCAACCCCTCCTCCCCTCTGCTCTTGTTTTTTTGAAGAGTGACTAAATTTTTCTTTGAATATCTTTAAAATATTTTACTGGTATATATTTGTGGTATATAATAATATTTGTTTTGGAAATTTATATATAAATTTATATCTATATCTATCTATCTTATATTCAATTTCTCTTTCTTTTCTGTTACAAAAACCTGAAATTTCAGTGTTGGTAGTAGACATAACATTTTAGGGCCAGGGATATAGCTCAATGGCACAATGCCTGCCTGGCAAGCACAAGGTCCTGAGTTCGATTCCCGGTACCCAAAAAAAAAAAATTTTTTTTTAACAAAGAGAATCTCATCAGTGAGTTGTTTTAAATTTTCTAGCACATAGGTCCAAATCTCCATATGTGAGCAGTAAAATCTGTTTGAGCTTTGACATTTTAACCTGATAAAATCAGGAACACTATGTGTTGCACATCTGAAGTGGCGGCCCAGCTTTAGGTGTGGCCAGCCAGGGCCAGTGAGGTTAGACATGGGTATCCTCCCTGTCTAGCCCATCAGACATTCTTGCTGTGTTCACAGGAGTGTTCCTAACCTTCCTAGGACTTGCCTGGCTTCAAAAGACTGCCTCATTATATCTGGGGCCAAGTTAGGAATCAGAGAGGGGCTGCCAGCCTAAAAATAGTCATGGCTTGCAAAGAGGACCTGAATGGCACAGATCCACACAGCCTTCTGCTGCCAGATGACAGTCAGGAAGGAGGGAAGGAGGCGACCACGTGGGGAGGGTGAATCGTGGGAAGACGGGTGTGCAGGTCTGAGTGTTTTCTTTCTGACTTACGTAGGGGGATGTAATGTTTTAATGACCAACTTTTTTAAAAATTTTAAAATTTAAAAGTAAATATTGAGGTTATTCTTTTTTATGAATGTGGGCCACTGGAATATATTTCTAGATAATTCTAATTTGCAAGAAGCTCTTTAATATTTAATGTTGATCACAGTAAGTCTGAGGAATTGAAACAGTAACATGCCTTGTTTCCTGTATACTGCCTCGGAACACAAAGTAAAGCAGTGTTTTAGAACTTGCAGACAATAGGCCATTTAAACAAAGGCCTATATATTTAAAACTGGCAGTTTATGGGAGGATCATTTAACATTCTTACTGGAAACTCTTTGGATACAATATGGTGCAAAATTTTTGTTGGAGTCAAATGAGCTAGAAGACTTCAAGTCATAAAGATTAAACCGGTCAGAAGGCTAAGAGCAGCACCCATTTCCTCATAGCCTTCCAAGGGCAATTGTAGAGCTCTGATTAGATAAGAGCAGGAGAGTGCAGTATTTTTTTTGAACTCCTTGACTTAGCAATGCACAGCCCTTGATTTTTCAGGAATTCAGCCATTGCATCATTGCATCTCATGGTTGGCTGTTAAGTTTGGGCAGGGTGATACGATTTGGGAGTGGCAACAAGACCCCCATGTTTCTTGTCACCTTTAGCACAAAGGTTAATCTGTTACTAATTATTGTTTGTATTGGTCAGCCTTGCATCACTATAATGAAATACCCCAGACAATTAACTTAGAAAAGGTTTGTTTTGGCTCATGCTTCAGGAAGTTCCAATCTGAGATTAGGTGGCCCCATTACCTTGGGCCTCTGGCAAGGGTGAAACGTAGCAGGAGTGTGTGTGGAGCATCCTGCTTACATCCTGAGCCAGGATGCAAAGAGAAAGAGCAGACAAGCAGGGCCCTGCAGTCCCTTTTGGGGGCACACTCCAGTAACCTAAGGACCTACCACTAGGTGCCACCTTCCAAAAGTGCGCAGCACCTCCCAGTAGTGCCACCTTTTAACACAGACCTTTGGAGGACACACATTCAAACCATAACATTGTTCTAGATCAGTAGGTCCCTTTTTTATGGTAGTGTGTTTGAGAAGCCATTAGATCATTTTGCTTGCTAAATGGAGATGATATTTTATGGAGGCAAGGGAATAATGGTTTTCCCAGTGGGAGAGAGACAATGGTGGCTTGGGCTAGGGGACAGTAGTGAAGGTGAGAAATGGTTGCATTTGGGATGCATTTTCAAATGGGATGCCTAGTGGTACCTTTAATGAGAGTGAGAAACACTGAGAAAAAGGGAAGTGGCAGGGGTCTAGAAGAAGCCTGGAGTTCTCTTTTAGAATAAATATGCAAATAGATGTTAAATGACAGTCGCATATTTGAATTTGGAGCAGCTAGGGCAAAATTAGGGCTAGAGATATGCTTGTGGGAGCTTCATCAGAGTGTATTGAAGGCAAGATATGAGTGCAGAAGAGAAAGAGAATGAGGGGCCAAGACCTTACCCTCAACTCTTGAAGGTTGGATAGAGAAGAATCCCAGAGGCATTTACCACAGAGAAAAAAGTCTGAGTTTTGGAGTAAAGCCAAGGTAGGGAGTAGTGCTTCTGAAGCCAAGTTTAGGAGGTGTCCTTGAGCTTGATCAAGTTTAGGAGGTGACCTTGTCCTTGATCCCTGTAATGTGAAGTTTTGCTTACCAATCAGGGATCATTTTGGATAGCTTTTTGGTCTGTCTGTGTGTGTAATCGTTTAGAATTTTTGATGGGCTTTAAGAAACCTTAGTAAGTAAATTCATGCCAAAAGTAAAAACAAGGTAAATTCAGCCAAAAGTAAAAACAAGTACAACAAAGTATATTGGTCAGCTTTTTGTCACTGTGACCAAAATACCTGACATGTGCAACTTAAAAGAGGAAAGGTTTCTTGTCTCATGCTTTCAAAAGTTTCTAGTCATGGTAGGCTGGTTCCACGGCAGGAGCATGGTGGCGGGGTGTGGGAGAGGAAGGCCACTCACTCATGGCAGCCTGGAAGCGGAGTGCTGGGGAAGAGCCAGGGAGGGAGGGGCTGGGGACCAGATAGGGTCCTGAAGATCACCCCTCTGTCCCCACCCAGACACAGCCAGGAGTGTGCTTTCCTTATATCCACCTCATGGGAGGCGAATAGATACATTCTGTTAATAATTTTTGAAAACTTAACAATGGATGGAGGAATTGTTATACTCTTTGAAGGTTCCTAAAATCCAAACACTTCTTTCCAGCTCCAGGTTACTGTGTGTAGTGCCGTTTTAAGGTTATCTTTTGCAAGGACTCTTCTTTCAGAGGCCTCATTCTGTATCATACCAAAATATTAAAATATAACCACACTTCATGTATTTAAAACAGTTGAGTTGATGTTACCTGTTGATATAATGGTGCATTTAGAAACCCTTACCTGCTACTTACTCCTCAAGTCTAAGCTAAACCGGTGACTTTTTCAAGGATGCCTTCCCTAACCCCAACTCATATAATAGTGATCAGTGTTTGTACTTTTCTGTGTTAACTACAATTTGTATAGCTATGCTTATTTTTTGTCTATTTTATTCACTGTATAGTAACTCCTTGTGAAGTGTTTGGCAAAAGATGGATTCTTGATAGATTTGCTAGATAGTATTAGAAAATAGATTCTTAGAGGTACCTTAGTAGCTTTGGCTTGGTTTCCAAGCTCAGCGTCTCCTTGAAGCATGATTTATTGAGATATAATTTACATATAGCAAGATTTGTCCCTTTTTCATATATAACATAATTCATTGAGTTTTGATAAGCACATATAGGTGTGTCACTACCAACCACAAAGAAGAGAAATTTCTATCGTACCAAAAAGTCTTCCTGTGCTTTCAGTCATCTCCCTTTCCCAAGGACATGTTAATCTTGTCCCTGTAGTTTTGCCTTTCTGGAATATTATATAAATAGAGTTACCTACTATGTTGTCTTTGTGTCTTTCAGTTAGCATGTGTATTTGAGATACATCTGTGTTGTTGAGTGTCAATTGTTTACCTTTTTGTTGCTGAGTGGCATTTCATTATATGGATTACACGTTTTTTCTTTTTTTAGTACATCTGCCAGTAATGGACATTTGAGCTACTTCTAGTTTTTAGCAGTTAAGTTTTTCTCCCTAGTTATGATTAATAATAGACAAGAAGTTAAAACAGTATCGGTAGCCCACTGCTCCATATCCCCATCCACATCTGCTTCTACTATCCTTGTTCTTTTTTAAAGTATTTAACCATGACTATTACCATAAAAATACAAATATTTTTCTTAGTTGTTTGGTAAATTGCATAGTTTTTAATGGTTGTACTATATTTCACTGAGTCACTGTATTGTAATTTTCTAGTTAGTTCTTTGATGTTGACATTTAAATTGTTTCTCAGCCTTTAAAGTTGTAGAGAATATGCTAAAAATCCTGGTTTTTGCTATTGTTTGTGTTGTTTTGAGGTAGGGTCTCACTGTATAGTTCAGTGCTGGCTACCCTCAGCACTGCAGAGGGTAAGGCAGGAGGTTTACAAGTTCAAGGCCAGCCTGAACTACATGGTAAGTCCCAGGACCCTGTCTCAGAAAACAAAGCAAAAACGTCAATTGAAAGTAATAGAAATCTGTTCAAGGGAATGGAGCAAAATATGAAACAGTGTTCTCAGGGTGCAGAGTAGTCTTCCGAGTTGAGTGTCTGAAGATTGTCGGGAGCCAAGTCCGTTACCGATCAACCTGTCTTTGTTTTTCCCTTCTGCCTCTCTTCGTACATCAGTCCCATCCTTCTCCTTGTGGAGACTTGCTTCCCCTGCTTCTGGTGCATGGAGGAGGGAGGCTGGTGCTCAGAGCCTGGATTTATATGTGCTTCAGTTCCAGGACACAATGTGCTTGAGCAGCTGCTTCAAATCCAAATGCCGGGAAAAGAAAATCTGATTGCCTTTGCGGTAGGCATCTATACCAGGGCAGATTTACTAGTTTGTAGATTGGAGTTTACCTCAGTGAGTAGAAGGATCTGATCTCGGAGAGTGGGGTTTGTGCTGAACTGAACCTGCACTCAAAGCTTTCCACTTAGCGGAAGATAACATAAAATAACATAAAACCCATTTTTTGTCTGGCTTTGAAATCACTTTCCAAAAGAATGGTTACAAGTACATCTTTTATTTTGAGATGGAGTCTTGCTATGTTGTGCAGCAGGCTGGCCTCAAAGTCCAGGGCTGGAGTGATCCTCCTGCCTCAACCTCCTAAGAGGTTGGAACTATAGGTGTGCACCAACCTACGGATGCTGTACCACTGAGCTTGTGGATTTGATATTCGAGGCCTAAAATACTACTCATGAAGCAGCCCAAAGTTCAGGACAGGGGGTGTAGTATTTTTCACCTGTTCTGTAGACTGGGAAAATTGAGGTGTGAAGTCAAGCTATTATTAGCTCTGGCTCTTAATTTTGCTCTGTCACCTACCTATGAGTGATGTTTGTTGAGTGCTCAGGTCCCCAGGTGGGTCCCCCAGCTGAAATTCTACATCATGTGGTGTGGGTCCCAATCTCTACACTGGAAATCCTAGCTGTTGATCCACTAGTGTGGAGGTGATGTCAAAGCTGGTTGTCCTAAACAGAAGTAATTGAGGGAAATGGGACATCGCGGATTTCTTCCTGGGCAGTCCCTGCTTGGTTTTGATTGTTCATTCACGTGAAGTTTGCCCTTGTCGTAGGAAGGCCACTAATGCAGATACTGGGCTCCCTAACTTGCTTCTGGAAATCCCTGCGCATCTCCAGGCCATCTCTAGGGACAATGTGGCCAGCATGACTCATGAAGGCTCTCACGCCACACTAAGGTTTGCTTATGGGACACACTACAAAATGGTTTAAATGTTTGGTTCAGAGCTGGGAGCGTAGCTCAGTGGTAAAGTACTTTCCTAGCATGCCCAAGACCCTGGATTCAATTCTCAATACCGGGGGGGGGGGCAGAGTATTC
Organism: Erethizon dorsatum; assembly: GCA_028451465.1. Lineage (NCBI taxonomy): Eukaryota > Metazoa > Chordata > Mammalia > Rodentia > Erethizontidae > Erethizon > Erethizon dorsatum. The sequence goes on along the minus strand of CM051837.1, from coordinate 49,536,235 downwards.
AAAGACATTATCTTTTTTCTTAGGTTTTGATTTCTAATCTTTTCGTTTCACTACATACCTTGTTTTCTCTTGAATCCTCATTGGCATGTCAGACGTGAAGAGAAACTGTAATAATTAGCTTGATTAAACTTCTCAAACCCATGTGGGTGAAGGGGAGGGGGTCAGTATATGTATGTGTTTTGCACAGATTTAGGAAACTAGGAGGATAATTTTGTTCACAGCGGATAGTTTTTTTTTTTTATGAACTTATCTTTGGGAATGTAATCTCCTTTTCATTCTCAAATATGGACTAGTTTTGTTATGTAATCCTCAAGCAGTTTCCCTGCCAGTACTTTCTCAAGGGCACTCTGTCCATTTTGTTTGTCTGCTTTTTATCCCTTTGAGCTTCTTTGTGATGAATTACAGGTGGCCATGCAGTTTCAGAAATTGGAAGAACTACTCTAGTTGTTTACGGAGCAGTGGTCTGAAATGTTTTTGCTTAGCGGCTAGATCTTCTCTATCATTGAGTGATATTGGGTTATAAAAAAAAAAGGTTGAATATACTGTGCCCAGTTTTCGTCTTAGTTTCTCTTTGTAGAAAAATTTAATCTGCTTTGTGTGACCCAGTAGAGTACTGAATGTACTGGTTTCTTGTCTTAATTGACGTCAAGGATTGTAGCCAAAAGGGTTTCCTCGGTGTGACATCAATATAGGTGAAATTGGCCTCTTCTGCTGGGAAGCAAGACTAAATAGTTTTAGCAGACACAATATGGCAGTCATAATTATAAAACCCTTTAATTTAAATCCTGTGTGTTATAGTCAATGTGGGATTATATCACAATAGGGATTCAGGTTTGGACAAATGAAACATTCACTCTTATTTTTACCTGTAGCTTTGAGACTGACTATATAATATATTAATGTGGGACATCTTTAGACTTTTTTCTTTAGTTGTTTTGTTCTGGAGGCTTATCTCTAGTTTCTAGCTTTCCTTTGAATATATATGATGTTCTTTAGGCAGTATTAGTCTATGGGATTCATGCCATTTCACCCAAGGAAGTTATATATGGAGAGTTAAGAAGGATAAAAATTGGGGTTTTTTCCTAAATTCACTGTTAAATTTTGTTTTATGTCATAGTTTTATGAGGCAAGATGTTGGTGAACCAAAGAGCGGGGGAGATCATTTTAATCCTGATTCTGTCTTTGAATAATTTTGTGAAGCTTAATGGTATTCACTTGTAATTCCAGCCTCTCAGGAGGCTGAGGCAGGTATCTGACAAGTTCTAGGTCAGCCTGGGCTACACAGTGATACTGTGTCTCAACAGAAAATAAACAAAACCTAGATCATTGTGCAAACTCGAAAGTCATCAGGTCGGCTACATTGCACAATTCTCAGGGCACCATCATCTTTGATATAAATGGTGCCCGGCGTTTCTGTGCTGGGGAGTATGGTTTGTGAAGGGAAACTTCCTGAATAAATGCAAGGCAAGCACCTCTACAAAGCTTATTCTCTTCAGACCTGTTTTCTCACATAAAATACGTAGATTGGATTAAATGAACTCTGGTACTCTGAACCTTGGAGGATGATTCATCAGTGTTAGTCATCCTCTGTTCCATGAGTGGGCCCAGCTTGCTGCAGGATAATAGAATTAGCTATATTGTAAGAGTAGTACCTGTAGTATTCATTTCAAGAGTGTTTCTCAGTTTTAGTGTTTGTCTTCATGTGTAGACTTCTGCCTGCAAGACTCTTGGCATGAATTTCAAGTGTCTGAATCACACAGTCTGTTGTTGGAATTTGAAAGACATTTGTTTAAGGGACGGCATTGACTATTTTGTGAAGTAACAGCTTTGACACTAGTTATTCATGTTGCAAAAAACAGGGATGCTAGCCCATGGTTCTGAGTAGATCTTCTAATTTCAGTTCCTTTGATCAGAAAAGTACATTTATACAGAATGTGTTTTATTTCACTGGAACATGAATATATTTTTCATATTTTATTATTTAAATAGAATTCTGAAGAAAATAGAAATGTATAAAAATCTCTGTACCTCCTTCCCTCACTTGAGATGATGAACCATTGATAATGGTATAGTACATACTTTTCTAGAACTTTCTCTTGTATATTTTATATTATTTATTACTGAGACTAGTTGGAAATTATGGACTTCGTGAATTTAAGGACATGAAACTCTTAATTTATTTGTATAGAAAATAAAAAATTGTGGACAGATTCATAAAGATTCTAAGTTCCAGCTGTGGTATAGATACATCATTAATATCTTTCCTTCAAAATGTTTTCTTTTTAATTGTGTGAGTCACTGCAATATTCTGGTTTCTTTAATCCAGAAGCAGTCACCCAGCGTCAGTGAATGCTGATTTAATCTGACGAGCAAAGGCCCTCCTGTGTTCAGAAACAGTCTGGATAGAAAAGTAAGTTGCTTCCTTTACACAGCTTGTCATTTTTGTTTTGTTTTGAGTTCTATTGTAAGTGCTGTACAGTATAACCAAGAAACTTCTGGATACAGCTTATGCCTATAAAAGCTCAGAAAAGTCTGCAGTGTTTCACTGCCAGAGAGTCTAAGGAAAATTCTTTAAGGGGAAAGAAGTAATTTCACTCAATTCCATTACTGCTGCAAGGCTGAGCCAGCCTTTGAGTAACTGGTCTCCAGAGAGGATCATCGTAAGGTCGGGGGTGTTTGGATTTCTTTTGGTCTGGTTGTAGTGTCTGCATTGCTGCGTGAAAAAAAAAAAAACTACCTTAGGTGCAGCCAGAAGTCTGTCTTTTTTTTTTTTCTTTGAAAAATAACTTGAATAAGACATCACTTTAAGCTCTCAATTCTGGTATTATGAGGAATGTAAGTTAGCTGGATAAAGTTGATTTTTGGCATTTACATGAAGCAAAAGCACTGGGGTTAAGTTTTAAGTGATACTTAAAAAAATAAGATGCCTTTCAAATCTTATATATTTTTTGTCCCTTACATTTCACTTGTGGATTTAACATATTGAATTACCCTGACTTCAGGTAAATCATAGAATATGTGAAAATGCAAAGATTATTATAAACAAATGTGAATATACTCTTCCCTGCTTTTTGGAAAGGAAAGTAGTCAAATATGGTGCTCTGCTTTGTATATAAGTTGTCAAATCCAAAAATTGATTAAGCAACATGTAAAATTTTCATATATTATAACTACCATGGTTGTTTTATGGTTATACCAACAATAATATGGAGTGTGGTAGGAAATTATGTATGTGTGTGTACACATTTTAGTTTACTATGTCATCTGAAGTGTCTAGAACATTGGTTATTTGGTCAACTTTGTATTATGATTCTAGTTATAGTGGTGTGTATGTGTATGTGTGTGTGTGTGTGTGTGCACACTCGCATGTGTAAACGAAGTGAATGAGGGAGCACAGAAGGGAGGGACCGAAGAAACTAGGGTTGCTTCAGTGTTATGATTTAAAGTGCTGCAAGCATTAGTTTAATTTGGCAATTTGGCTTTCATATTATCTTAGCTGCCAGAAATGAGGGTTAGGGGAACACAACTTTCTTATTTATGCAGTATTTTGGGATATGTTTAAAGAATGTAGGATGTCCTGAAGAGTAGTTATTTGAAAAAGGCCAATCTTAAAACATTTTACTTAGTGAGAATACTGACTAAGCTCTTAGGAATACAGTTTTAAAAGTTTGTGAATGTGTGGGGTCTTCTTATCCTGGTTTGAAGGTTTTAGGAAGTTCTTGAGCCAGAAAATTTCGGAATAAAAGCATATTTTTGGAATGAACTACAGGAATCAGAATTCTTAAGCATCAATAGGCCAGTTAATTGGCTTTCTGTTAATTCTTCGTGCTCAAAGCGTTTTATCAGTTGTAGTGTCCTTGGCATAGTCTGCCAGGGCCTCTTCCCGGCCTCCCTCAAAGCCCTGGTCCCAAGAAGGCTTTTAACTGCATAGTGTGGATCATCTTAAGAGGTCTGCCTTTACCGAACTATAACAGGTGTCAGCTTTTCATTGTCAGTGCTCATCACATTGTAAGGAAAGGTTAAAAAGCCTTACCCAGGTGGCTTAAACAGAGTGTCAGTGAATTACTAATCTCTATTAGTGTAAAAATGGTTGTTTTCCTTTGGATACTGCTTTTATATTTTAGGTGTGTTTTACATTTGCTTTAGAGGACCTTGCTATGTTATCTATCACCAATCTCTATTTTTTTCTGTTTTGTTTTGTTTTGAGACAGGGTCTTCCTAAGTTGCCTGCACTGGCTCTGAACTCATGATCCTCCTGCCTCATTTACCCAAGTAGAACCATGCCCAGCAAAACAATGTTACTGGGAAAAAAAAAATTTTTTTTTTTTTTAATGATACTGGGGTTGGAGTCCAGGGCTTTCCATGGGTTAGGCAAGTTCTCTACCACTGAGCTACATCCCAGTAGCTCTACTTTTAAAATACTTGGTCATATTTTATTAATCCTATAAAAATATTCAATTACTAAAATATAGGACCTTAATGATAAATATAAACTTCATCATTATATGATATTGAGGGTGGGTGGAGGCAGGAGGGATATATTAAGGTAGACTTTTTTGTTTTTTGTTTTCCTGTGGCATAAATTGTTTCACAGCATTCTTCGTAAAGTAGTATTTTCTTTAAAAATTCTTTTTTAAACTATAAATCAGGGTCTCACTATGTTCCCTACTCATGATTCTCTTGCCCCACCCTCCTAAATTAAAAATTATTAAATTTGGTTTTTACAAAGTGAATTGTTTTTCTTTGGATAATTAAACTAAACAGTATCTGTCTTTATGTTTTAATACATTATCCATTTTAACCTAGATCTCTTGTTCGTTCATTTAGCCTCTCCTCTATTTGTTTCTTGGAATGGAGTGCACAGCTTTCAGCTCCTAGTACATCCACAACTGGTATCCTGAACTCATGTATTAGTTTATTTAAAGAAAAGAAAAAATTCTTCTAGTTTATACTAAAAACTTAAATCCTTTTTGTATCTGCCTAAACTGTGATAGATTATTCATGCAGCTGTCCTACACTATCTGGTGTGACTCCCTTCTTTAAATATTAATATAAGTGAAGTAGACCTTTAAAATGTTTAATTGAACAGATATTTATTGGGCACTTAGTATGTACCATGCTTTCTGTGCAGATAACAGAAGTGAGCCTTTTAAGTCCTTTTGATGTTTTGTCTCCTTTCCCTTTCTCTGTCACCAGACTGGGTCCAAGGAGTTCCAACAAAGAACAGCAGGAAGGGCCCTCAACTCAGTCCACCAAGGAGGTTCTTGACTCACCCCAGGAAAGAATTTTGGGATGTGTCAGTGAGAGACGTGGAAAAGTGTTATTAGGGAGAATTAAAGAAGTACACACTCAGAAAAAATAGAGCATGGGCCCTCAAGGATATGGTTGGGGATCTATATGTGTTCTTGGAGGTAAGATTTTTAAGATGAGTGATCTAAGATATTTTGCCTAAAAAACATTTTTTGAACCATTTGAATCTGGTTTTTGTTGTTGTTTTTTAAATCTTAAGGTCAGGTTTCTGCCCTCTACTTTATCAACTAGGTTAATTTATGGACTTACAGTGTCCTTAAGGGATTTGAGTGTGATGGGCCTGGAAGAAAACAAACAAGTAAGTAAGCCTAGGGCATAAAAGATATGGAATACAGATATAGATAACCCTGGATAACTTTGTGCCTCAAGTTGCAGTCTTCTTAAAAGTACAGTCTTAAAATTATGATTTTCATTGTGTCCGTTCTATCTTTATTTCTTTTATCTCATCTCCACCACTATTTTTTTAGTTCATATCTGTCCCAGCAATTTCCTGCTTACATCTCTCCTCCCTAGGCTGGAACATCTTCCTCACCTCAGCTGAGCCCAGCATCCCCATCATCTTCACAGCAATGGCAGACTCACACTGCACACAGAACAATCCAGACTGAGCTGAGCTGACTGCTGTCCCTTACCCCACCTACCTCCCACTTGGAGCTCTTGGAATTCCTCTGGCTGCGTTGCTGCTCTCTCCATTTCCGCTTGACAAGCCCTGTGTGTTTTCCTCTGATTTCCCTAGGCAAGCTTTAGGATCCCCTCATTTGTGGCCCGTGGAAGGTAGATCTTTTCTTGAGGAAGGTGCTTAGCTTGTTGTCATCCCTTACTTACAACTAAACCATCTGCAGCAGCTCCAGAACTTAACCACGCCAAGTACATGGTAGATATCAAATACTTGTTTCAAATAGTATTCCTAATTATATTCATTTTGATGCAATATTTCCAGTCCACAATTTTGATTACAAATTTTAGTTCAAGATTCAAAAGCACAGTAACCATTCATCACACTTAAGAAGTAAACCATTCAAGGGGTTTTATCCAGTGAAAAGCAAAGCCAGACTAAAAATAAACTTGATCATTTTTTATTAAAAGAAACTTAATTTAGTGCTGGGGATATAAGTCAGTGGTAGAACATTTACCTACCATGTGCAAGGCCCTGGGTTCAATCTCCAATACCACCACCACCACCACCAAAAAAAAAAAAAAAAAAGCTTCTGTGGCATCAGAATGTTTCAAAATGATCCACGAGTTTTCTTCAGGGTATAGACGTCCAAGTTCACCATCATTGCCCTAACTTAGGGATGCCTGAAAGACCCTCACTTTCAAAGATCTTGTCCCTTGACTCTGGGAGGGCGCCTTCAGAATAGAGTGAGTTTAAGACATCTCCTGGGTTCTAGAAAACCTCTATTGAAATGGATATAGCCATGGGGTTGTGAGTATAAAACTCTTACTAGTGAGGTATTCTATAGAGTACAGTGTTGAGTCCATGGCAAGTATGGCAGAGACGACTATTTGTCCCTCAGTTCTCATTTTTTCCTCTCTTCTGTGGTTATGGAATTTTTAGCTGGGTACCAGTAGCTGGTCATAGTGGCATCCATTTCCCAAGCCTCCTTTTAGGCAGGCGTGGCCATGTGATTAAGCGGTGGCCACTAGAGGTCCCGGTAGTGTTTTTGGAGGGAGCTGCTGTGCTTGTTGCTTCCTTACCCTTCTGTCCTGTTCAGTGAGACAGACACAGTGCTATTTTGGGCCACAGATTGAGGTCCTGCACAGCAGAGGAATGCGAAAGGTGAGGCCTGGGTCCTTGATAGCTAGCCGGGTCCGTGAGTGCTAGACAGCCTATGCAAGAGATGGAGATAAATGTTTGTCTTGTCTTTTGCCACTCATTTGAGAGTTTTCTGTCGCTTGTAATTAACTAGACTTTGTTTTTGTTTTTTTTTGTGGGTACTGGGGGGTCGACCTCAGGACCTCGCGCGCCAACAGGCACCCGTGCCGCTGAGCGATATCACCGGCCCCTTTTTCGTATGTGGGATCCGGGAGTCGAACTCGGGCCCTCGCGCTTGCAAGGCAGGCGCTTACACCGCTGAGCCATCTCACTGGCCCTTAACTAGACTTTGAATCCTGAATTCAGTAGTATGCTTTGTGACTTTGGACAGGGACTATCTAGATCAACAGCTTTCAGTGTTGAGCTTTGTTTTAATAAATTATTGTTTTTAAAATATCTTTTCTGTGCTGGGGTTCTAAAGTGTTTGTTTAACATATTTGAGGCTCTGTGTTTGAACCCTGGCACCCTCCCCTGCAAAAACTCCGTATCATTTCAAAGATGCAACGTTTTAATGTTTCTGAAATTAGGAAAAGTTTTGTAAGTCAATCTTGTAGCTTTGGCATATAATTAGAGAAGAATTTGGCATCTGACTTTGATAATCTACAGTTATCACCTAGAGGGGCTAGAGTTAGGAAAATGTTGCAGCATGAACACTGGCTTAAAACCAGCAGGTTACAGTAGCTGGGAGGAACAGTCTAGAGCAGTAGCTGAGTCACTGGCTGTAGATTCAGAAAGAGCCTACTGGGTGCTTGCAGCCCAGGTTTCTCAATTTCTTCATGGAGTCTTCTTTTGTAGTCACATGTGGCTTTTGTTATGCCTCAACACTGGAAAAGCTAAGCTGTTTGGGGTTTCAAAAGGAAGCCAAGGGCTGGGAACATAGCTTAATGATGGAGTACTTGTCACCTAGTATGCATGGGGCCCTAGGTTTAATTCCCAGCACAAAGAAAAGAAAAGAAAACAAAACAAAACAGGAACTGGGATAGGGGCTTCATTTGATAGAGTGATTGTAAAGGAAAGAAATTGAAAGGAAAAATAGGATAGAGAGTAATGGCTCAGTGTGTTAATTCCTTTGTTTTCTGTGGGGGTGGGGTGGGGGGTGGTAATGGGGATTGAACCCAGGGCCTCCACACTGAACTACATCTTCAGTCCTTTATTTTTTATTTTGAGATAGAGCTCATGAAATTTCCAGACTGGGTTCTAACTTGCAGTCTTGCCTCAGCCTCCCAGAGTGCTAAGATTACGCGGGTGGGCTACCATACCCGTGCTTTTAGATAATTCTTTAATGTAGAGTTTAGGAAGACAGGTACAGTTGTTTCCCCTTATCCATGAGGGCTATTTCTAGGATCCCCAATAGATGCCTGAAATTGCAAATAGTACCCAAACATATATACATACATACATACAATTTTTTTCCTATACATACTTATCTATGATAAAGTTTAATTTATAAATTAGGCACAGTAAGAGATTAACAACCATAATAGAACAGTTACAACAATATACCATAATAAAATTTATTTAAAACTTATGAGTTACTTCTGGAATTTTCCACTTAATATTTTTGAACTTAGGTTCCCTGGGTAGCTGAACTGTGGACAGTGAAAGTGCGGATAGGGGAGAACCATTGCAGTGCTAAGAGGATTATATTAATGGGCAGCCCGGTCTCTGTTGTTCTCAGAGGCGGTTACTTTCTGCTCCCTTCCCGATTTCATATGCACATACCTATCTCTTAATAGCATATCTATAGATCATAGTTAATATAACTTCCTATTATAGATTAATATTTTAGCTTTCCAAATCTTTGCCATAAGACAATTTTGGGGTGAGATCATATTGTTTCATTAATATGATGATCATGTCCCTACTGAGCCAAGTGCCTTATTATGATCATGTTTCCTTTCTTGTAAAATTATTTTTCTTAAGATTTGTAATTTGCTTCTCTTCATCCTACTGTGTACATTGTTTTCTTTTTTTTTTTTTTTAGTTGTTTTGGGAAAATTCAGTATTCCAGTAAATAATTTGAAAAAACCAATTACTCCATGAGTTTAAGAGGGGCCAATATTGTCATGAGATAACCTTTTTTGAAGCTTAGTATTTCCTTCAAAAAGACTATAGCTAAAATATAATTTCTTTTTTTCTTTTTTTTTTTGTGGGTACCGGGGGGTCGACCTCAGGACCTCGCGCGCCAACAGGCACCCGTGCTGCTGAGCGATATCACCGGCCCCTTTTTCGTATGTGGGATCTAGGAGTTGAACTCGGGCCCTCACGCTTGCAAGGCAGGTGCTTATGCCGCTGAGCCATCTCACCAGCCCTAAAATATAATTTCATTTAGAGTTTAGACTTGTAGATTATGATTAATTATATGCTCATGCTAGGCAGAATTATTACACTCTAGGATATTCTACAATTTTTAGATACCTAGTGTAGTTGATAATCTGCAGTATTACAGAATACTCAATAATAGCTTATTCAGATAATTAATTTACTTTTGTTTCTTGGTAGAAAGAGAATATTTGGCTAACATGTTTTCTTTAGATATCCTGCAGAAACATTTCATATTCTCCAAGAGTTATGATTTTTCTCTGATTAATTTTTCAATTTGTTAAGACTTTCCAATATTCATTATCTCTTTTTGCTGGAGAAATCTTTATTAGACATCTCTGACTTCCTGCTGTCCTGTGACATAGTACAGGGCATAGCAGTCACCTTGGCATTTCTTCTCCCTCAGAGTCCCTGTTTTTGGGTGACAGTTCAGGTTGGCCTATCTTTTTTGTGGAGTTAATTCTCCACTATTTCTCAGTCTCCTGGGAAAGTGTCTAAAGGAGGTAAGTTTGGGGTGTACATACCTAAAAATCCCTTTAGCCACAGTTTCGTTTGTTGGTTTGTTTTTTTGAGAGGAGGTCTTACTCTGTTGCCCAGGCTGGCTCCAAACTCCTGGGTGCAGGAGAGCCTCCTGCCTCAGCCACTGAAGTAGGTGGAACTCCAGGCATGTGCCACTGTGCCTGGCCACACTTATTTCTGATTCATGGTGAGGCAGCGTATTGGATTCCAGTTTGAAAATAACTGTATGTGTCTGATGTTTGATGATATTACTCCATTGTCTTCTAGCCTTCAATGTTAATGAACTGAAGTTTATAATTTTGTGCAATTTAATTTTTACCATGTCTTTTTGTTGCCCTGGAATTTATTTATTTGCATAGCAGTTGAAATATGAGGACAAAACCAGAGTACTGAGGTTTGCCACCTCCTAGCTGAGTAACCATGGCGAATACTCTCTCTGTGCTGCAGCATCCTCACGAACCACCAGGATCTAGCACTTCATACCTCAGAAGAGTTGGTGGTAGATTATGTGAGAATTCATGGACAGCACTTTGAATACCTTGTTTGCCTAGTCAGTCATACACTGGCTATTATGAATTGTTATAATCTTTTTTATCTGTTCTAAAATGTTAAGTGACATGCAGTTGAGTCCTCCATAGCAGTTTATATGAGTTTCAAATGAATAGATTTTGTTGAAATGGAATCTAAATAGGAACTTGGCCTTTTGACTTAACTAGGTTGATACCCATTAAACTTCTAAACTGGGATACTAATATATATTCTTACAAATGCCATAAATCTTAAGGACCCGGTTTTCTGTTGATTTTCCTAAACTCCATGGAAAACCAGACCTCATGATTCACATCAATTAGAATTCATCCCTAAGCCAGGGGTGGCACCTTTCCTACATTACATGGGACAACGTGGACATTGGTACAGACTTAGGTTTCTGCTAGCAGGGAAGAAGGATGGAATGAGTAATGGGTAAGCATCTGCTGGTGTCTGAAGGAAGATCCAGAATTATAAAACCTTGGCCATACAGGGCACGGCAAAGGCTGGAACAGCAGGAGGAGAGTGGTGGAAGAATGGGACTTGCATATGGCCTTTGGGATGGGCGGGAAAGTTATACTTTCCGTTTTGTCAGTGTCTAATCAAGGATGGTGGTTAAGTTGGTGTACAGGGTGTACTCACATGTGGTCCTTTGCAGACATTTAATTACTCATGAGTTGCCAAGTTTCTGTTCTTGTCCTTAAAACTGCACTGTACTGATAAGATTTGTTTTTGCTAATAGTGTGCACTTTCTGCTTTATATCATAAGATCTTTGACAGCTATGCCGAACTTGAACTTGTCAACAAAAATTCACCAAGTGGGCACTCAGTGTCAACTGTGCTTAAAATGACTACAGTCACAGTCATTGAGGCTTTTTATTTTTTGCAAAGTTAAACTAATGTTAGCACAAAAACCTCTTAATCTATAATTTATGACTATGATAATCAGCCGGAGGCTATTTGAAAATTAGGAGCTAGTTCTTGGTGTAATTTCTCATATTTGTTGGGAGGCAGTTTAGAAGCCCTGCTTTACCTGATTTTGTGAATATACAGTATTTTTTAAAAATAAATATTAATTATACCCAGATAATTGACTCGATGGTGTTCTTGCTCTGAGATAATCTCTCTGAAAGAGTCCAGACATAAAAAAACAAAAGAATATGTATTTTAATGATGGTGAAGTGTAGCTCACAGCTGGTGTTGATGAAATAGATACTAGACGACTTCAGGGTTAGGCAGACTGTGATGCGACGTCCCAACCTGGCCCACCACCGTCTGTTATTTTGTGACTTGTTTCATTGAGACACAGTCATGATTATTCAGAGTCATACAGTGTATGGCTGCTTTCGTTCCACAGCAGCAGAGTTGAATAAATGCCACACAAACTGTACATCCCGTAAAACATAAAATACTTACTATTTGGGTTTTTATAGAACTAGTTTGCCTATTCCCCAATTAAATTAACCTGTGAAGACTTCTCGAAAGAAGTAAACCTGGGGAATATTTTAAAGACAGAAAGGAACGGGGAGGCGGTTGTGTGTGAAAAGGCTGCTTTATGATAAAGTGTTGTTTGATTAGGACTATTTTCCTGCTTAAAAGTACAAATATGTAGAACTTTGGGTGTGTGTCGGGGGTGCTGGAGGTGGAACCCAGGCCTTGTGCATGGTAGGCAAGTAGTTTACCACTGGGAGCTATAACCCCACCAAAGAAATCACCATTTTCCTCAGGCTGTCTTAGTACCTATTATCTTGGACGTCTAATAGTCATCAGTGAGTAAAAGAATAGGCCAAATGGAATCAGCTACTCTGTTTCTGTTTATAGATCATGTGGGTTTATAAAATCTTACGTTGACAAGTAAAAGATGACTACAATGACATAGTTCTTAACTATTATTTCCTTATTTCAAATTAGTTACAGTATTATCTAAGAATGTAATCCACCATAATACCCTCTCCCCCCAAAAAACCAAAAAAATAGGCTCGAATACAACACTAATTTATTTCTTGCCGACTGAGGGACAGAGTGGGTGTCTGTGACTGGAGGACAGTAATTCTCGAGCAGTGAATCAGGGATCTAGGCCTCTTCTGTGTCACTGTCTTTAACAGTTTGACACTTGCATTGTTCTGTGTCAAGTCATAAGAGGAGAAAGAACATGAAGGATTATATTGTGAGTTTTATGGTCCAGGCCCAGAGGTAGTACATTAAATGTCTACTCATATTTTATTGCCTGAAATACATAGCATTTACCTTTGAGAAATGTAGGAAAATAAAGAAGAGGAAATGAACCAGGTGACCAGCCACCCACAGTTCCTAGTCATAAAAACCACTTAATGTTTTGAGTACAGATATCGGTGACGAAAGGGAGCCCTCACTTTCTCATCTTTTTTTTCTTTTCATTCCTTAAAAGCTGTGAATTACTGATAATCTTTGCTGAAATGATATCATTTAGTTAGAGGAATTATAGTGTCACCGATGACAAGTTTTAGGGTCAGTCTTAATTGGTATGGTGTGCTGTAGACTGAATTTTTTTTTAATGGTACTGGGGATTAAACCCAGGGCATTCACACTGAGCTACATGCCCAGCCCATTTAAAATTTTTCCTTCAAGACAAGGTCTCGATAAATAGTTCAATTTGGGTTCTAACTTTGATCTTTCTGCCTGAGCCTTCCAGAGCGCTGGGATTACAGGTGTACACCACCACGTCCAGCAACATAATTAATTCTTTAGAAAAATAAATCCTTCCCTTATTACCTTGCTGCTTTGTACAACTATTTCCAGTTCTCCCACTTTTGGGAAAAGGGTAAGATCGTGCTTCTCCGCTTTCCAGAGGTTGGCTGTCTTCCTGTGGCCTGCTTTATCTAGTGAATTATCATCAGGAGTGTCGTGTGTCCCTTCTAGGCAGGAGCTTCAGAGGGAGGGGGGAGGGAGTCCCTCGTTTTCTGAGGACTTCTCTCCGTGTCTGGTGGTTGAGCAACTTTGAGTGAGTGAAGTTTTTGTTGAATGAACGGGCAGTCAAGGGATGTGGGCAGAATGCCCCGTGCACACCACTGGACATTGGCATTAAGTGATTCAAGTTTGGGGTCGGTTATTTCTGCAGCGCATGAGCCTGTTCTGAGCAGTAGTCTTCTTCTCAAGTTTCCAAATTTGCATCATAATAAAAATAAATATGTTTCCTTTGTTTTTAATATTGCTAAGCATTTAAATTATTAGTTGCTGTCTGTATAAGCTTCTCTCACTTTAAGGATACTTCTGGATTTATACCAACATCTTCACCTCAAATTTTTTTCCTGCTGCTACTCATCCTTGAAATAAAGGACTATTTTGACTTTTGTTTTTACAAGTAGGGAGAGAAAAATCTGAAAGGAATCTAATCTTTCTTGTTAGTGCCTGCACTGCATTGCAGGTGTGAGCAAAGAAACAGGGATAGAGACACTGTCCCCATCTGGGCAATGTGAGGCAGGGAAGCACTTCCTGTGAGTGGTTGGAGGAAAAGTAACCACTGTCTCCACTACACGCATTAGAGATGGGAGAAGTGAGTTTATGCTACAAGCTGTGCCTGTGACAAAGGATAAGTGTTGCTGACATTTAGGAACCCAAGAGCAGTGTTGGGTGTGTTTCCTGTAATTCCGGGGGAAATAGAGTTATGGGGAAAATAACTTCCAACCCGTTAGATGTCAGATGTGCCGAGTTCATGGTCTCACAACATTGAGGAATAAAGTCGCAAACCGAAGGAGGAAGTTAGGAGAGTTTTATTAGAAATAAGGAGAAGAATAGCTCCTGGTTTTCTGGGAGAGGTCCCATGTGGATGGCCGCTAAAACTCTTTGTCAAGGGTAATTTATACAGCAAAATCACAAATGGGTACAACATGGGTCAGACTACAGTCAGCCTACAGGATTACAAGTATAGTCACTTAGCTGATACTGAGTCATGTAGCAAGGGTATACGGAAAGAACAAAGGTATTCCTGAGAACGGATGGGTCCAGATATTCTGATCACCCATGTATATGTCTGATGCCTATCTGGGCTCACTGGACCCGTGGTGCTAATTACAGTATAATATCAAGTTGCTGTTTATCTCTAGGGAGCCTTGCAGGCCTGGCTGTTGTGTCTGCTTCTCGAGGCCTGGCTCTTTTCAGATTCACCTCCAGCCACAATCTTTATGTGTCTCATCTGTGCTGACTTCCTCAAAGGCCCAATCCTGCTCTAACTGCATATTAATTTCTATCTAACTTAGCTGTCTATAATATTACCCCTTCCTAGCTGCCTTTACAGAAGAATGGGCAAAGATCCAGTCTTGCTGCTTCAAGCTGAGAAGGGTTGGTGTAGGGGAGATGGCCATCAGGATTTTCTCCGGAGAGCTAGTCTTAAGAGGCCTTGGATAGAAGTCAGATGGGCCTTGGCAGTTATGAACACTCGTGACAAGGTCAGTCTAGTAGACCCTAGTAAAAAGAGTCCGGCACATTTACCATCGATTCCATCTGGACGATCATTTGGAATTTGACAGCTTCTAGGTGAGAATAAACAAGTTTTACCAAGAGAGTAAGGATACATGGTCTAAACGTAAGATGCAGAGTAGTAAGACAGAGTGGGGAAGGAGCCGAGTCTAGACGCCGTTTTTAAGGGATTGGAGGAAGGGTCGTAACCAGCTGGGTCCTGGACCTGCCTGTTCATGGTGGTTTTCTGTAAGTCTGGTATTTCTTTTATTGTTTAAGATATTTTTAGGGCCGGTGAGATGGCTCAGCGGCGTAAGCGCCTGCCTTGCAAGCGCAAGGGCCCGAGTTCGACTCCCGGATCCCACATACGAAAAAGGGGCCGGTGATATCGCTCAGCGGCACGGGTGCCTGTTGGCGCGCGAGGTCCTGAGGTCGACCCCCCGGTACCCACAAAAAAAAAAAAAAAGATATTTTTATATCTGATATGAATTTTATATCTGAAGACAACAGGTTTTATTTATGAGCACACAAGTTCCTCTGGTCTCGGCTGTGAGGAGATCAGGGACTGTGGTTCTGAAGGACTATTGGAGTTAAGGGATTTAAAGACTTGCTGAGCTTCTGTAGTTGCCACTGTGGCTTTTTGGCTTCACCGAGCCGTAACAGTGATGCGCTGCAGTGTAGCTGGAGACTTCTAGCAGAGGCCAGTACAGTAATTAGAGCCCCGTTTCTACACCTAGTCTATATTACTATTATTCTTTTATATATCTTGTTGATTATACATTTCTGCTGGGTGTTTCAGACCAAGTTAAAGTGAGACCTGTGTCAATAAAAATTAACCTCTCGCTGTGTATATCAAGGTCAGTTAAGGCTCCTCAGAGGTTAATTTGGGGGCCATGCACAGAGCCTCTTTTTTTTTTTTTTGTGGGTACCGGGGGTCGACCTCAGGACCTCGTGCGCCAGCAGGCGCCCGTGCCTCTGAACGATATCACCGGCCCTTTTTTCGTTTGTGGGTACCGGGAGTCGAACTCAGGACCTCGCACTTGCCAGGCAGGCACTTGTGCCGCTGAGCTATATCACCAGCCCTAGGTAGAACTTTTGGAGGATAATATATACCTGAAAGTTAACACACAGAAACAAATATATTAACCTAAATCATATATCTATACATATGTATGTGTATATATGTGTGTATATATATATGTGTGTGTATATATATGTGTGTGTGTGTATATATAACCTTGTGTTATCAAAATTTAAAGCTTTTATTAGTAAGTCGTACATAAGTCTCAAGCCCCCTCATGTTTTTAGTGAGTTTGGCTACCTGGAAACCTGTGTAACCAGTGTTCAGTGGGAAGCCCAAAAGGAGCCACAAGTTTACAATGGCAGAAATAAGAGGAAAAATAAACGTGATATGACCCTAAAAAGTCTTTAATGCAGCTGTAGGTTTTTTAACCAGTTATCAATACAGAGGAAACGGGCAGATAGGCAAACATATAGAACACACAACACAATTACTTTTAAATCAGAGTGCACTCGTAGATGTATTAGCTGAACTTAATTGAACTGCAATAACACTTTTATAGTTTTAGGTTTGTAACTGTAAACATGAAAGAGAAAAATCCCTTTACACTGTGAAAGCAAGGACTGTTTGAAGAAGGGCCCTAGGCTGATGGTTTCTCTTAATCTTTGGAATAGCTGCTACTACAGTACAGGCTCTTGGGGCCCTCTGTAATAGAGTTACTACACTAAACTGCTGTTTTGGTAGCCACAGTTGTTTTTTCTGTAAACATTCTCTCCCAGGGGACAGACTGTTAAAGGTACAATGTTGTAATTTATACACTTTTCTTCGGGAATTTTTTTAGGGGGTGCTCAGGTCAAGTATGGGTGTAGAAAAAAGACTAGTAACACTTCTTTGGAGCCTATTAATTATGAATTCCAAAGGGTAGGGGAAGTTGAAAATCTGCCAGGGCCCAGCCTGTCCTGCTGTAGGTATCTACAGCACAAAGAGCTGTGCCACAAAGAGCTTTCTCATTTGGAAAGAAAACGGGAGAGGAGGCATCCCTGCCCATCTCTGCTTGCTTTGTCCCTTTATCTGACCTTATTAAGTGCCAGCAGTGGCAAGCTGGAGGTGCTCAAGGAAGTGGCCAGAACTGGACTGTCTGCTCCTACTGGTACCTACACCCCCTTCCTAGTGATCCTGTGACTCCCTTAACCCATACTTTGCTGTAGGCTTTTCCTTTTTCAGTCCTCAGTTAGTGTATCTCTTGAGTATAGAATTTGGTTGCCAGCCTGACCTGTTCTGGTGAGAAGTCAAGACAAGAGAAAGGCAGTCTTTGAAGGCCAGGGGCTGTGGCTGTCAGCTCCCTTCATTCTTCTTTTATTTAAAACTGTTCAGACTACAAATGCTTTCTGTTCTATCAGTGAAATCATCTGAGTTATAATGGCCCTGCCCTAAAGCCAGTCAGTCCCGCCTGTCTAAGTGGCATTCCGGAGGAGTGGGGGAAGGAGAGAAGGGAGTAGAGATATTCCTTAGTCCCTAACCCTATCCTGAGGGCAGAAAGGCCAACAAATAGAGACTAAAACTTTTTCATTCATTTTTTGAGGGTTTGAGGATTAAATCTAGACCAGTTTTTAAGCATATAGCCCAGGGGTAAGTCAGAAGGAATAGGAAATGGAGGACATGGGTCCTATGGAGATGTTTCATCATCCACAAGAGTCCTTTAGGGTGAAACGGGGTGCGCGCATTCTTTGGAGCATCCTCCAAAAAACAGTTTTCCAACCTGTGAAAGCGAGGGCCGGCTTCACTCTGGAGTCATGCAGCAACTAGCCAGGGACAGTCTCAGCCCAGACACTGAAGGGTCACAGGGAGGGGAAGCTCACCATCCTGGAAAGATGAAAAACCTAGTAAGTCCTGGAATCTGGCAGTTACAGGGAAGAGATTCACCCTGGACAAATCGCTGCTGTCAACTGCATTATTTCATGGAGAAGGGACAGAAGAATGCTTGGTCCCATAGTAGCTCTCTATGCCAGGCACAGGAACTTCATCTGTGGGGTGCATCACTATTTCCCAAATCCTCACTACCCCACAGGAAGACAAGACTGAAAGCTCTGTTAGGCTGAGTTTCTGGTTCTTAGGAAAACATGCGTCTAAAGACAAAGCTACAGTTGACTCCCATTATAATCGCCCTGTTTAAGAAAGGAAGCCTTGCCAAACAGAAAATTAAACCAATGATCAAGTGACCTGAATGACTATTTTCTGTTCTCTAATGGAGGGAGGGAGGAAGGGAGAGAGACAGAGACAGACTGAGACGAGAAGGGCAGATTGGAGGTGCCTGTAGTTTTTAGGGCTCATAAATATTCATGCTTTTTAGAGATGGCTTCCTCCAGTGTCACCTGGAGATCAGTTCTCTCCTATGATATCTCAGGATGAAGGTTTCACCTCCCAGTAGCATGAGAGATTCTTGCTGAAGACACTGGATAGGCCACATCCTTATATTATGTGTTCCTGGATGACAATGATTCCAAGTCCCAAGTCAGAGATGGGGGTATGTGGGTCTAAATGGAATGCCTATTGAGGTCACTATGTGTCTTGGAGAGTACCTCCTGATATCTCTTCCCATTTCTGGGAAGAGACAGCAAGTGCCTCTTATTATCTTTGGTGCCCTTATAGATAAGTACTCATTCTCTAAGGGTTCGAGAGCCACCAGTTGTAAAGAAAAAGACTCTCGGGCCGGTGAGATGGCTCAGCGGCATAAGCGCCTGCCTGGCAAGCGCAAGGGCCCGAGTTCGACTCCCGGATCCCACATACGAAAAAGGGGCCGGTGATATCGCTCAGCGGCATGGGCGCCTGCGGGCGCGCGAGGTCCTGAGGTCGACCCCCCGGTACCCACAAAAAAAAAAAAAAAAAAAAGAAAAAGACTCTCAGGATTATCAAGAGAAGTACATTACCATTTCTTAATAATAGTAACAACCCGAGCTACAAGCCAATTAGAAGTTCAAAAACCATCCCAATGAACTGTCTGTAATGAGACCAAGCCATCTTGTAACTGCTAGACAAGGCAAGGAAGGAATACAAGGTCCTTTTTGCGAAATAAAAGATGTCCCATTAAAGAAACCCAAATATAAAAGGCGGCACAATCTTTCCATCCTCTCAATTTAAACCTACTGTGTTATCATTTTGACAAAAAAACAAGGCATAAGCAACTAAGAAGCAAGGGATGACAATTCTTGATTACCAAAATGAGTCACAATCCAGAATCCAGTTGAAATATTTTAGGGGTACCATAAAACAAAAGCAAACTCTTATCTCTTCCCAGTGATCTCAATGAGGCCTCCATGATGTTATTGGGAAAATAACTCCCAACTCATTAGATGTCGGTTGTGCCGAGTTCGTGGTCTCACAACATTGAGGAATGAAGTTGTGGACCAAAGGAGGAAGTTAGGAGAGTCTTTTTGGAAATGAGGAGAATAGCTCCTGGATTTCCAGGAGGGGTCCTGAGTGGGTGACTGCTGAGGCTCTTTGTAAAGAGTAATTTATACAGCAAAATCACAATGTGGGTACAACGTGGGTCCAATCCTATAGGAATACAAGTAAAGTCACTTAGTTAATATTGATCCAGTAGGAAACAATTCATGTAGCAAGGGTATATGAAAAGAACAAAGGCATTCCTGGAAAGGGATGGGAGTATGGGTCTGGATGTTCTGGTCACCTACCTATGTGTCATGCGTTTCTGGGCTCACTGGACCAGGTGCTGCTAATTACAGTATAATCTCAAATTGCTGTTTATCTCCGAGGAGGCTTGCAGGCCTGGATATTGCATCTCCATGTTTGGCTTGGTTTTCTTCAGATTTGCCTCCAGCCACAATTTTGTGTGCCTCATCCTCTGTGCTGACTTCCTCGAGGGCCCAGTCCCTCTCTGACTGCATGTTAATTTCCATCTAACTTAGCTGTACATAAGAATAGCAGTACTATGGGGCAATAAATTATGCTACATTTATGCACTGAAATATCATCTGTAGGTTGTCTGGAAACCTAACATTTATGCACATTTATATTTTATTTATTTTTAATTATTATTTTTTTGCAGGCTAGGCAAGTACTCCACCATTGAGCACACCACCAGCTCTATGGATAGTATTTAATAATAGGAGTTGAGTTCTAAATTCCAGACAACTAATCTATGAAAGGACTTGAAGGAAAAAAAAATATATATATATATAAATATATATTATTTATTTATTTTAGTTTTAGTTCCTAGGGCTCTCCTAACGAAAGTATACAAACTGGGTGGCTTAAAAATCCCACAGATCTGTTGTCTCCCAGTTCTGAAGGCTGAGTCTGAAATCAGGGTATCAGTGAGACGGTTCTCCCGTGCTGCCTACGGGAGCGGGTCCTCCCTTGCCTTCTCCTTGCGCCTGGGGCCGACCTGCTAGGTGTCTCTCCTCAGCACCGCTCCAGTCTTCCTTGCCTGCCTTCTCCCCATGTGTGACTGTGTTCTCGCATGGTGCTCACCTCTGTATGTGTCTCTGTCCAGACTCCCTCTTACATGGGTACTAGTCACGTCAGTGCCTACCATAATGCTGTCTTTTTACCTTGATTACATCTGCTAAGACTCTAATTTGAAATAAATTGGTCACATTCATGGATATCAGGAGTTAAGGCTTCAGTATGTCTTTAGGGGGAGATACAATTCAAACCATAATAGGAATTAAGCAATGTTCTCTCCCCATGCTGTTTAATGTCAGACTTTTTTTTTTTTAAGTATATAACTCAACAACAACAACAACAACAAAACCAATGAAAATGGGCAAAGGACTGGAATATTTTCCTCCAAAGAAAATATACAAATGGCCAATAAGCACATGAAATGGTACTCAGCATCATTAGTCATTAGGGAAATGTAAATCAAACCCACAAGGAGATACTTACCTTGCACCCACTAGGACAGCTGTTATAGGACAAAACAAAATAACAAGTGTTGTCAAATATATGGAGAGAGGTGAGCCTTTGTTTATTGGTCACAGAAATGTGAAGTGGTGTGGCAGCTGTAGAAACTAACATGGTAATTCCTCAAAAACATTAAACATAGATTATCACATGATCCACCAGTTCCATTTCTGAGTATATGTTCAAAAGAAAAGCAGGAACTAGAACAGATATTTGTACACCTATGTTCATAGTAGTATGATTCACAGTAGCCAAAAGGTGGAAGCAACCTCTGTGTCCATCTATGGGTAAACAAAATGTGGTAGATTTATGTGATGGAATATTATTCAGCCCTAAAAAGGAAGATAATTTTGACATGATACAACATGGATAAACCTTCCTGGACACAGAATTTTAGTTCGGAAAGATGAAAAAGTTCTGGACATGCTAATGGTTGCGCAATGTGAATGTACGTAATGCTACAGAACCGTGGTACTAAATATGGTTAAAATGGTGTCGAGCATGGTGGTGCACGCCTGTAATGCCAGCACTTGGCAGGCTGAGGCAGGAGGATCACAGTAAGTTCAAGGCCAGCCTAAACTACACAGTGAGACCCTATCTTAAAAAACCAAAATAAGTGAACAAATAAATAAAATAATGCGGTTAAAATGATAAATTTTATGCATATTTTCCTAAAATAAGAGAGGCGAACTTTGTAGAACACATAGATTTTTTTTTTTTTTTTTTTTTGTGGGTACTGGGGGGTTGACCTCAGGATCTCGCGCGCCAGCAGGCGCCCATGCCGCTGAGTGATATCACCAGCCCCTTTTTCGTATGTGGGTTCCGGGAGTCGAACTCGGGCCCTCGTGCTTGCCGGGCAGGCGCTTACGCCGCTGAGCCATCTCACTGGCCCAGAACACATAGATTTAAGCTAGGAGTTAAAGAAAAAAGAAGGAAAAACTATGTAATCCTCACTGTGATTTCTGGGTCCAGAGGGCAACAACCCTCTTTTTGGTCTGAGTTCAGGACTGATGGAAAAATACAATAATGTGGGGTAACTGGGATTCACACTGCTAAGCCGTCTCTCTTAGAGACTCTGTGAAGGGTGTCATCAAGTGTAGACACCAGCGGGCTTCACAGGGCACCTGCCAGGCACAGGTGCTCCTGGCCTCGCACTGCTGCTCCCGGAGGGACCAAGGTTCTTCCAGGAAGACGGTGGGAGGAGCCAGCCTGGACTATCGGGTTGTTCCCTGTATTTTCTCATCAGCTATGTGTCTTTTTAAAGTTTTTATTAGTAGTAGGATGTGTTTGCAGCACTCGGTGATTACAGTCATCATGAGGAGCTGGTGCATGTGCCTAATATCTTAACTCTTTTTATATCCCCTTCCTCTGTCCCTTGGCCCCCTTTTCATTTGCAAAAGATTTGTTTCCCTGTTTCCTATTGTCTGTCTTTTACTTTGCTCTTTATTTTCTGTACTGAAAGTTGGTACATGTACATAACACATCTTAATTCTTTTTTTCATCCACTTTTCCCTTCTCTCCCTCCCCTGTCCACCAATCTCTCGATCCCTTTGTTTTATTTATTATTTTTACAGATATTTTCAGTACATAACATTTACATTCTTTGTGTAGTGTTGGTTCCTGTACATAACACATCCCAATTCCCTTTTTCATCCTTTTTCCCTCCCCCACCTTTATCTCATGATCCCCTTGCTCTTTGAGAAAGATCTATCTCCCTGCTTCCTGTTATCAATGTTTTATTTTGCTCTTTATTTTTAGTTGGGTTTCTAAGACAGACCACGTGATATTTAAGCTCGTGTGTCTGATTTCACTCAACATGATCTCTAAGTGCATCCATTTTCCTACAAATGACTCATTTATCCTTCTTTATGGCAGAGTAGTATTCCGTTGTGTGAAAATACCACATTTTTTTATCCATTCATCTGTTGATAGACATATATAGTCTGCTCCCAATATTTAGTTATAAATTATGCTGCTATAAACATGGGTATGCATGCACTACTGTAGTATGATGTCCAACTCTCTCAGGAAGATACCTAGAAGGGGAATAGCTGGGTCAAATGGAATTTTTAATTTTTTGAGGAATCTCAATACTGATTTCCATAGTGTCATACTATTTTTCATTCCCACTAACAGTAGAAGGTTGTATAGGAGAAGGTCCCCCTTTGCTTGATCCTTTGCCAGCATTTGTTGTTATTTGACTTATGGATGATAACCATTCTTTCTGGAATAAGAGGAATCTCAGTGTTGTTTTAATTTGCATTTCTCTAATGGCCAGAGATGATGAACATTTTTTCCTGTATTTATTGGCCATTTGTATTTCTTCTGAATACAAATGGTCAATTTGTTCTGTTCATTTCAGTTGTTTATTTTTTGATTGGATCTTTTATTAGGGGGCTCCAAATATTTTTTTGAGTTCTTTATATATTCTAGACGTTAGTCTTCTCCCCAAGGAGTAGCTGAAAAGAACTTTTTCCGTTCTGTGGGTTGTTTCTTTGCTCCTGGTTTTTTCCTTTGCTTTGTAGAAGTTTTTTAATTTGATAGATCCAACCTGTTGATTCTTGATGTTATTTCTTGTGCAGTTGGGGTTCTGTTCAGAAATTCCTTGCCTACACCTATGTCTTTGAGAGTTTCATTTATATGATCTCCCATTGTTTGTTTTATCATTTAGATCTTCGATACATTTTAATTTCAGTTTAGTATGTGGTGAGAGATACAGGTTCAGATTAAATCTGCATGTGGAAAGTCAGTTTTCCCAGTACCATTTATTAAAGAGACTGTATTTCCTGCAGTGTGTTTTTGGTTCCTATGTCAACAATCAGATAGCTAAATGTGCCCAGGGTTGTTTCTGCATCCTCTGTTCTGTTGATCCGCATGTCTGTTTTTGCGCTGCTATCATGCTGTTTTTATCATGTAGCTTTAAAATATAACTTGAAGTTCAGATTGTGATGCCTCCTGCTTTGCTCTTATTTTGCAGGATTGCTTTTGCTATTCTGGGGCTCTTCTGCTCCATCTGACATTTAAGGTTGTTTTCTCTAGTCCTGTGAGGAATGCTGTTGGTATTGATTGGAACCGTGTTAAATCTGTATATCAGTTTTGGAAGTATTGCCATTTTGAATATATTGGTTTTGCCTGTCCAGGAACTGAGGAATCTTTCCATTTTCTGATGTCTTTTTTGATCTATTCTTCAAGGGTATGGTAGTTTTTGTTGTAGAGGTCTTTCACTTCCTTTGTTAGGTTAATTCCTAAGTATTTAATTTTTGTTGATCCTATTGAAAATGGTATTGTTTTCCTAGTTTCTGTCTCAGTGAGTTCATTATTGGCTACAAGAATGCTATTAAGTTTGTGTATTGGTTTTGTATTCTGCTGCATTGCTGAATTCAGTTGTTCTAGAAGTCTTTTGATAGAATACTTTGGGTTTTCTATGTACAGAATCATGTCTGCAAGTACTGATAATTTGACTCCTTCCTTTCCTATACATATCCCTTTATATTTTTCTCTTGTCTGATTGTTCTGGCTAATACTTTGAGGACTATGTAGAACAGGAGTGGTGATATGGACATCCTTGTCTTGTTCCTGATTTTTAGAGGGCAAACTTTCGGTTTTTCCCCATTTAACATTATGTTGGCAGTAGGTTTGTTATCAGTGGCTTTTATCAGATTGAGATATGTCCTTCTATACCTGTTTTCTTCAGTGATTTTTATGAATGGCTATCGGATTTTGTCAGAGGCTTTTTCTGTGTCTTTTGAGATGATTATGTGATTTTTTTTTTTTTTTTGTGGGTACCAGGGGGTCGACCTCAGGACCTCGCGCTCCAGCAGGCGCCCGTGCCGCTGAGCGATATCACCGGCCCCTTTTTTCGTATGTGGGTTCCGGGAGTTGAACTCGGGCCCTCGCGCTTGCCGGGCAGGCACTTAAGCCGCTGAGCCATCTCACCGGCCCTGATTATGTGATTTTTGTTCTTGCTTCTGTTTATATGATGTATTTCATTTATTGATTTGCATATGTTGAACCATCCTTGCATCCCTGGGATGAAGCCTACTTGGTCATGATGCATGATCTTTTTGATGATTTGCTGCTTTCTGCTTGCCAATATCTTGTTGAGGAATTTTGTGTCTATGTTAGACAATTAAAGGGGCCTGTAGTCCTCTTATTTGGTTGGATCCTTGTTTATTTTGGAGTCAGAGTATTGCTCACTTCCAGGAATGAGTTTGGCAGTACTCCTTCCCTTTCAGTTTCTTGAAAAGTTTGAGGAGTATTGGCATTCGACCTACACTGAAGTCTTTGTAGTATTGAGCAATGAACCCATCAGAACCTGGGCTTTTCTTAATCGCTAGATTTTTAAATTCTGTCTCATTTTTATTGCCTGTTACTGGATTATTTCGGGCATATCTATGTTCTTGATTCAGTTTTCGTAATTCATATGTATCTAGAAATCTGTCCTTTTCTTCATTTTATTGGAGTACAGATTTTCAAAGTACTTACTAATAATTTTTTGGATTTTAGCAGTGTTGTTAGTGATTTCACCTTTTTATTTCAAATTGCATTGACTTGGGTGTTTTTTTGTTTCCCTTTTTTTTGTAAGATTAACTAAGGCTTTTTCTATTTTGTTCTTTACCTCAAAACTACAGCTTTTTGATTTCTAATTCTTTGTATTTTTTTTTAGTCTCAACTTCATTAATTTCTGCTCTGATCCTTTTTTTTTTTAAGAGAAAAAACAAAAACAATGATACAGAATTTCAAAACAAGCTAATAAGGGATTAACAATGGTTAATATATTGCGTATTGTTACCTTCAAAGTAGTTGCTCAGATTACAGGATAGGCATGAAAAATTGATCAAACAATATAAGCACAAACCGTTCTTTTCAATGAACTAATAGAAATTAGTAATTATCTTAGCTGTCTTGTATGTATGTGTGTGTATATGTATATATATATTTTTTCTTTTCCCTTCCTTCTTTTCTCCTTTCCCCCATCCCAGTTGTTCTTTCCTTTTGTCTGCTCTGATCTTTATAATTTCCTTCCTTTTACTAGTTTTGGATTTGGATTGTTATTGTTTTTCTGCAAGCTTGAGGTGCATCATTAGGTTATTTATTTGGGCTTGCTCTGTTTTTTTCTGATGTGGGCATTCCCAACCATAAATTTCCTTCTTGGGATTGTTTTTATTGTATTCCATAGTTTCTGCTATGTTGTACTAGCATTCTCATTTGGTTCTAGGAGCTAATTTCTTCTTGATTTCTTGTATAAGCCATTGACTATTCAACAGTATATTGTTTCATTTTCATGTGCTTGCATAATTTCTGTTGTTTATTTTGCCACTTATTTCTAGTTTTATTGGACTATGATCTGATATTATGCGTGGAATTATTTTGATTTTTTCTTTGAGATAGGATCTCACTGTGTAGTTTAGGCTGGCCTCTAATTCACGGCGATCCTCCTGCCTCAGCCTTCTGAGTGCTGATATTATAGGTGTGTGACACCATTCCTGGCTCTTTGGTATTCATTTCAGCATGTTTTGTAGGCTACTATGGTCAGTTCGGAGGAAGCTCCATGTGCTGCTGAGGAGAAGGTGTATTTTGTTTTTGGGTAGAACAATCTGTAAATATCTATCAAGGCCATTTGATTGAAGGTATGGTTCAGCTCTAGTATTTCTTTGTTGATTTTTTTTCTTTTTTTTAAATTAAATTATTTTTTAATGTTTATTGAGAAAACAACTATACTTCCACTTCATGGTAACAAACGAGCACAAAATGCATTGGTTACAAGAGTTTTAAAATATACAATACTGATAAATCTCACCACAAAATTTACGAGACCCATATACAGAAAACTAGAAAACATTACAGAGAAATTAAACAGTTCAAGAAACATTTTAAGGTGAAACACTTGAAGATAACAATTTTCTATGAAAATCCAAAAGACTTGAAATCATTAAAACCATTTTGAAAAGGAAGAAAAAACTTTGGAAGGCTAACATGACATTATTTCCAGAATTAATACACATTTGTAATATCTTTTTTACTCTTTCAGCTTCTCACATTAGGGAGTCAATACAATGCCTGCACATGAGTCTGATTTATTTCATTTATAAGTATGGTCTCGAGTTGAATCCATTTACCTATAAAAGTCTCTAGTTTATCCTTTTTCATGGCTGAATAATACTCCACTGTACAGAAAACCACATCCTTCTTATGCATTCCTTAGTTGATGGGCATTTGGGTTGTTTTCAAGATTTTGCTATTATAAATTGTGTTGCTATAAACATGGGTGCACATACATCACTGTGGTATGATGTTTTTAATTCTTCTGGGAAAAAAACCAAAAAATCTTAGTTTTTTGAGAAATCTGCACACTGCTTTCCACAGTGGTTGCACCAGTCCACACTTCCACCAACAGTGGAGAAGGGTTCCAGCACCTTCAGCATTTGTTGTTAGTTGATTGCTTTATAATAGCCATTTTCTGGGGTGAGATGGAATCTCAGTGTTTTAATTTGCATCTCTCAAATGGCCAGTGTTATTGAACATTTGGTTTTTTTTCTAGTTCATCATTTGTTATAGTAGGGTATTGAGTTTCCCTGCTGTGATTGTGTTGCCATTTAGCTGATCGTTTATGTCCAGTAGTGTTTGTTTTATGAAGTTGGGTGCCCTAGTGTTTGGTGCATATTGTTATCTCTTTTGTTCACTTGTTCCCTTAACCAGTAAGTAGTGACCTTCTTTGCCTCTTCTGATCAGTTTTGGCTTGAAGTCTACTCTGTCTGAAAATAGGATAGCTATTCTTCTTTGTTTTGGGGTTCCTATTACATGGAATATTGTTTTCTATCCTGTGACTTTTAATCTATGAATTTCTTTTTGGACAAAATGTGGTTTTTGTATACAGCATACTGTTGAGTTTTGTTTTTTGATCCAGTCAGCCAATCTATGTCTTTTGATTGGGGAATTGAGACCATTCATATTAAGAATTATTACTGAAATGTATTGGCTTATTCCTGTCCTTGTATTATTTTTGTTGCTGTTATTGCTGCTGATTTCTATTTTTTCCCCGTTCTGCTTAACTGCTCGCCCTGCTTCTTGTATTCATGAATTTCATTGCGATCATGAATTTCTTAAGATGTTCTTTGTGATGGAAAGACCTTATTTCTCCATCAATTTTGAACGATAAGTTTTATAGGATATGTATCGGTCTGGATTGGAAGTCGTTTTCTTTTAGGGCTTGAAATACTTCATTACAAGGTCTCCTGGCTTTAAGGTTTGTATGGAGAAGTCTGCTGAAATTCTAATGGGTTTATCTTTGTGATTTGTTACTTTTTTCTAATGTCTTTTAAGATTCTGTCCTTGTGTTGGAATTCTGGGATTTTAAGTATGATGTGTTGTGGAGAAGTTCTTTTCTGATCATGATGAGTTGGGGTTCTGTATACTTTCCTATTCTCTATTTTAAATTCTTTCCTCACACTTGGAACACTTTCTCCTATTATTTTTATAAACATGTTTTTATGTCATTCATGTCATCGTCTTGTTTTTGAGTAACTCTAATTAATCTTAGATTAGTCTTCTTTCTTTTTTTTTTTTTTTTTTTTTGTGGGTACCAGGGGTCGACCTCAGGACCTCGCGCGCCAGCAGGCGCCCATGCCGCTGAGCGATATCACCGGCCCTTTTTTCGTATGCAGGTTCCGGGAGTAAACTCGGGCCTTCGCGCTTGCCAGGCAGGTGTTTATGCCACTGAGCCATCTCACCAGCCCAAATTAGTCTTCTTTCTGCCATGTAGCAGCTCTTGAATCCATTTTCAGTGTTCTCTTGTTTTTAAGGTATCTATGTGTATGGTCATCAGCATCAGCCTTCTACTTCTGACATTCTGACCTCATGTCACTGCCCATAGTTTCAGTAACTTTTTTATCTCATGGATTTCTTTGGTACCTTTTGATAGACTGATTCCTTGCTAAACCAGCCATTTGTGTTCTGTTTTGCTTAGCTAGTATTGTATTAGTGGCTTCTGTAAGCTCACTGATAATTTTGTTTACTAAATTAATTATCTGTTTTATCATCTTTCATGTTTGAGCTTGTGGGGCACCTTATTAATCTTTTTTTTATGTCTCCTCTTTTCATCATTTCATATAATTCTACTGTTTAGATTTTTGTTTTCTTCCCATCAGTGCCCCATAGATCAGCTGTGGTGGAGTTAGGAGTTTTTGGAGGAATTTTTTTTGCCTTGTTTTCTCATGTTTCGCTTGTGTGTGCGTGTGCACACTGAGCGCATGTGTGCCAAGGGTTGCAGGTCAGTTATAGTGGTAATAGTTTTTGCTGTTATATGGAGATATCCTTAGTGTCTGCTTTCCAGCGATGCATTCTGGGATGCATTCTTGCCTCTGTTTCAAGATCCAACGACCTCTGTTAGTTTGAGGAGGGGGGGTACAGAGTAATTGGCCCATCATAATGTTCTCTGGAAATGAGCCATAGTATTGTTGATGACACAGACAAACTAGGTATTGGCATACATTTAAAACTAATAGTAACAACTATGCCATCCTAGTAATAGCAATGAAATTAGCAATATTAATAAAAGTCAAAGACAAACAGGATATTGACATACTGTAAGTACCAATAAAAGCTACCACTGGACCAGCCTTAACAATACAAAAAAGATCTGTAGTTATAATGTAGACCCAAATATGAAGCACATATTGACATACAGTGAATATCTACCAAATGTATCACCATCAACAATAGATAATTCAGGTATAATGGCAATAAAGATTAATAAAGCCTGATGGTGATACTAGTAAAGATGGGGCAGGGGGAGAAGTAGCCAATGAAATAAGAAAATTTGAAAAATAAAGGAAGATGAGAAAGAGGAGAGAAAAGAGATAAAGGATCCTATTAAGGAGTAAAATAAAATTAATAGGATTAGCTAAAAGTAACAGAAAAGAACAAAAAAGCAAAAACAGAGAACAAAACAAAGAAATAAAAAGAAAAAAAAGCCGAAAGTGTGCATGCATGTACACACACACACACACACCCCAAAAAACAAAAGTGAAGCAAAGCAAAAGGAAACAAAACAAAACAAAACAAAACACTAATGAGGAAAAAGAGAAAGGAGTCCAAAATAATTCCATTGTGTTTTGAATGTGTGGTTTCTTTTCAGGGTCTGCAGTAGTGGAATCCACCAGGCATGGGGAAGGGAGTGTGAACCACTAGTGAGACTTACTTTGTTTCCACCCTCACATTTTTCTGTGTGGATGCTGAAACCTGCCCTCCCTTGCCTGCTGGGCATGGTTGGTTGATGGTGTCCACCCTAACACTGCAGTCACTTCAGCCATTCCTAGTTTCTGTGACCCTCCATGTGCTCTATGTCACGTCTTTCTCCACTTAGGTTTATAGCTTGTGGACTTGTGCGGTACTTCCCCTGCTCGCGGGGCTCCTCTGTTTCTACACTCCGGGCTGTGGGAACTGCCCAAGCCGAGCCGTATCCCCGATCATGATGGCAGATGGGAAAGCAAACAGACCACTGAAGTATGTGCCGGATGTAGGCAGCGGGGCTGGGGATTAAGTAGTCTGCTGGACTTAATGCCAGCACTTGCAGACCCAGCCCCCTCTGAAAGCCACTCAGCCAGCCTGGCATCTCAGCTCAGAGCGTGGGACTTTCATATCCTTCCCACCCTGAGCTTAAACTTCTCAGGGGTCTGTGTCTAGCCTGCACCCTCTCTGCAGCTGTCTCTTGTGGCCATCTCCCCCGTCACTGTGGTAGGTTGACATCAGAAACCCTGAAGTATTGTTGTTCTGTAGTTGTTCTTTAGCTCAGTCTTAAACAATTAACCCCTTCCCGAAATGGCTCTTGATTAAACCCTCTCAAATGTAGTGGATGCTGCCCTGGATTTCTTCTTCAACTCTAGCCCTCATTTCAGAAGAAGTCACTGTTGGAGAAAACCCCATGCTGTTTTTGCAGCTCCCAATCACCATGGGCATTTCTTGAGGCTAGTGCTGCCAGCACAGTGTGTTGTTTCTCCCTGGAGCTGCTGGCCCTATCCACGCTTACCTGGCGTTACAGGAGATAGGGCTCCCTCCCTGGGAGCTGGGCTTAGCTCTCCAAACTGCCTCCTTCTTTTCTGTGTTGTGCTCAGTTTCTCCAGCTTTTCCGTAGTTTCTGCTTTTCCTGTAGCTCCCTCCTAATTCCTCGGGAGCTGTGTCTTTCTTTCTTCACCAAGTTGTCCAGGTCCTTGAAAGGAAGTATTTTGCTGCTGGTCTTTACCATTTTTTGTCCCCAGATATATTTCTTGACTTCTTCTGGGCAGAATGAAAATAGTCAGATGGAAGCAAAGGAAGATTAGTCCCTCGTCCCAAGTAAATACTTGGAATAGTGCCCTGACATCTAATGCCAAAAGTTAAGATGCCAATGAAGTAGAGATGCCCTAAATTTGATTATAAACTCTTCACCACTATCAAGTTCCTGGGGAAAAAATAAATTTAGAATTGAGTTCCTTTGCAAGTTAAAGTCCAAATGTGTTAAAATCCAAAGGAGTTCAAGCCTAAAATCAAATTCTCTTGGATTCTACATATATTAATTCAACAAATGTTTATTGAAAACCTGTCTTATATTCTTCTGAGTGTTGGAGATATATTGGTGAATAAAACAGATCCCTGTCCCCCAAATCCTGGCCATCTCCAGGATTCTGGAGACATTCTATGTAAAGATTTGCCAGTAGCCACTGCATAGTCCCCTGAACCTCCGTGGGTGAGTGTAGCTGCTGTGGCCTCTGGTGGGTGATTCCTTGGACCTCCACATGATTGAAAGGCTAATGGAACATGCCTAACACATCAGGTCCTGGCCTACAGGATCCTGCTTCTGTGCTGTGGCCAGAACATTTTTAGGAGTAGTTATTAATTCTTAAATATTATTTGTACCTTCTTTCTCTCTCTCATCACAAACTTCTGTGGTTTGAGTGTGTCCCTCCAAGAGTTCATATGCTGGAAGCAAGGTCCCCAGCCTCTAGTGATGTCAAGGTGGTAATCTTGTGTGTATGTGGGGCTAATGGGGTCACTGTGGCATCACCATCAGAAGAGATTAATGTAGTTCTCAAGGTACCCCAGTTAGCTTCCCCTAAGTGTAGGTGGTTATAAAGAGTCTCTCTGGCTTCCTGTCTGGCCACAGTCTCTCCTTGCACATGTCACTGATCATGTCTTAAATTCAGTGCCTCAGGTGAATAGCTGTTTCACTTCCTCCTGGTCCTGGGTCTGAGGGGCAGTTCATTTCCAACAGGAAACAGGACAATGCTGGGCCTTTCTGAGCGTGTGCAGCTAATGCTTCCTAAATGTATAAGAGCCAGTAAGTCGCTTGTGGGAGGAGTTAGTAAAAGGACAGAAAAATGACAGGAGTATTAGATTAATTTAGCTTTCTCCCTATGGAAGGAATAAACTGAAGAGGATAGTAGTAGTACTATCTATTAGTATACATACTTCCAGTTATTAGCTGTCTGAAAATTCAAAACATAAAGGATCAAATGTAAGGAAAGATTATTCCTGGTTAGAGCAAGGATGTAGATTCAGCACTGACAGCCACCAATATTATTGAACTAGTTAGTTATTTTCTGAAAGGCCTCTGCTATGTTCTTTCTACTCCTGGGTGGTGCAGAGACTAAAAGCATCAATATCATGGGGGGATGGGTAGAAATTGTGGAATTATAATGCCCCCCGCCCCAGTGAATTAATCTGCTGTTTTTTTTTGTTTTGTTTTGTTTTTTTAAATAAGAAGCTCAGTTGATTTGTATGCATATTAAAGTCAGAGAAGCATAAAGTTTTAGAAGAACAAAGCATATGGTTTCAAATTTGTATTTCTTTTCTAAATTATTTAATGTATAACTCTGATGCTACTTCCATGGCCTTCCATTTTGCAATCCATTAAACCATCTCTGGGGCCAGTGAGATAGCTCAGTGGTGTAAGTGCCTGCCTGGCAAGCACGAGGTCCTGAGTTCATCTCTTGGTACCCACATACGTAAAAAGGGCCGGTGATATCGCTCAGCGGCATGGGCGCCTGCTGGCGTGCAAGGTCCTGAGTTCGACCCCCTGTACCCACACACAAAAAAAACAAAAAACAGAACATCTCTGGCCTCCTTCTGTTCAGATGGCTTTTAGGAAATTGAGTACTCGATATCCTTATCTTGGTTCCTATGTGTAAGGCACTTGACTAAATTTAGTGCCTAAGGATGTCACTGAGTTTGTGGAAAGGTAGGCCGCAGGACCTAATTGAAGAATTGAAGTCTGAGCTGTGAAAAATAAGGAGGTTCCTCTCCTCTAGGAGAGCTGTTAACTATATTGAGTGATTTTAACACGAAGTAGGAACTTATGAATATATTTTTAAATAACTCATACTTCTTTGTTCAGTTGCTTAAGTTTTTTTTTTTTTTGGTTGCCTTCGTTTTGAATTTAGAATGAAATAAAATTTATTGCTTAGATATTATACTAATGTCTTTTTTTATTTAAAGCAAGTTAAAGATCAGATAATATTTTGGGTTTCAAGGCTGAGAGAATTGAACTACTGTTGTGATTTGTGAGTTCTTAAAAGCACTTGTGAAGACTAATGTGATTTTACGATTTAGAAGGTGTAAAGTAGAACTGTATTTATATACATATCTTAAAAGATGGCACCCATACATTGACACAAATATGAATAAAATCAAGTTCTATATGGCTATAAAATAAGAAATCTAGTTTTTATGTTGGATATTTGGAAATAAATTCTGCATTTCATAATCATGTAGTGTAGCATGTTTAACCAAATTTGGTTCAAATTATAGGGCTAAACATGATGGGTAATAAGATGTAGGGGACATCAACTGATACATAAACATTTACTGAATTTATAGTTCAGGTAAACAAGGCACATAACTATGTGTAAGGTGACAAAAGCTGCTAACCACTGATTTGGCCCTGTGTCTTACAATTTGTTTGAGATTGTTTCCTCACATGTAAAATGAAAAACTTTGAATTGGATCTACAAAATTTCTTCTAGGATTAATATGGCAGTGATAATGAATTTGATTATAATTATTTTAATTAACATGATAATTATTCAACTTTTCTTTTGTATCCGTTCACTGTAAGAAGTGATAAAATTTTATCTTTGGAAAATAATCACTTTTAAAGCTAAGATTTAGAATGTAATCTATGTTATTATTACCTATATTATTTTTTCAAAGGCATCAAAATTATACCTCAATAATTATACTAGTAGTTTTTGAACATTTCTTTTAGTACATGCTTAACCAATTTTTAACTGTATAAATCATTATTGGAATCCATATTTTGGTTAAGTTTTTAATTCAAAGGGAAGATGCCCTGTTGTATTCCCAAATATCAATAAGTAGGGAATTTGTTTCCCCTTGTCCACAGTGTTCGCAAAGATCGCTTTTCCCAGATGATTCTCTTAAAAGGAAAACTTTATTGTTCTGCTTTGTTCTGGTAGGTAGTGTTACTGAAAGAGTTTGAGAAATTATCCCTTTGAGTGAGGATGATCTGTTCCATATTTTTCTAAGTCTTTGCTTTTACTTTGATAAAAATGTTTCCAAGATAGTGACTTGGAGTTTTTTTTTTTTTTTAATGAGGTAAATATGTTAAAACTACAATATAAGTTAAGATATAAATATGAGTTAATATAATTAAGACTTGGCTTAATGAGTTGGGTGAGATTAAGTTGAAGAATATGTGCCTAGCTCATGGTTGATGGAAAGCTTAGGTTGGTCTCTTTCTCTCTTGCTCGGTCGCTTGCTCTCTCTCTCCCTTTTGGTTTGCTTTTGCTTTTTGAGATAGGGTCTTGCTACATAGTTCAGGCTGGTCTTGAACTCACTATGTAGCCCAGGCTGGCGTCAAACTTGCTGTGATCCTCCTGCCTCCGCCTCCCAAATGCTGGGATTATAGAAGTGTCACCACACCTGGCAGTATACTTCTTAAAATAAGGGAGGAATGAAATTCTAAGTCAGAAGGGCCAATTTTTTAAAAACTGCTGCAGGAAGACAGTCAACTCTTTCCTGTCCATAGATTTATCTTTGCTAACAGGATTCACAGTCATTGTTTTCTTTACTGAGTAGGGAAGTTGGTCTTCTAATTAATCTTGGAACCAATAACTGAACTGCAAAGCCATTTTGTTTTTATTTTTATTTATTTTTTTTATTTTTTAAAGAGAAGAAAAAAAACAAAACAAATCAAAAGAAGAACAAATTTTCAAAACAACATAATAGGAGGGTAACAATGGTTAATACATTACGTATTACTATCTTTAAGTTAGTTATTCAGGACACCAGACATTAGCATTCAATTGTCCAAACATTATTGGCACAAACCTTACTCTTCAATGAACTAAGTAAAAATGGT
Organism: Erethizon dorsatum; assembly: GCA_028451465.1. Taxonomy (NCBI): domain Eukaryota; kingdom Metazoa; phylum Chordata; class Mammalia; order Rodentia; family Erethizontidae; genus Erethizon; species Erethizon dorsatum. Next base: position 49,501,003 of record CM051837.1, on the reverse strand, counting down.
AGTGTATCTATCTTAACCATCTTATATATATATATATACAATTTTTTTCCCTTTCCCTTCTTTCTTTTCCCTATTCCAGTCTCTCTTTCCTTTTGACCAGTTTCTTTTTGATTCACCATATCTATTGTACATTTTGGATCTTATTTACTCTTTCAGTTTCTCATACTAGAGAGATAATACGATGCTTACACATGTGCTTCTGGTTTATTTCACTTATGAGTATTTTCTCGAGTTGCATCCATTTACCTATAAAAGTCTCCGGTTTATCCTTCTTTATGGCTAGTACTCCATTGTATAAAAATACCACATCTTTCTTATCCATTCCTCAGTTGATGGGCATTTGGGTTGTTTCCAAGATCTGGCTATTACAAATTGTGCTGCTATAAACATGGGTGCACATATATCGCTGTGGTACGATGTTTTTAATTCTTCTGGGAAGATGCCCAGAAGGGGAATAGCTGGGTCAAATGGGACCTCCAACCCTAGTTTTCTGAGGAATCTCCACACTGACTTCCACAGTGGCTGTACCAGTCGACACTCCCACCAACAGTGAAGAAGGGTTCCTTTTTCTCCACAGCCCCTCCAGCATTTGTTATTAGTTGATTTCTTAATAGTAGCCATTCTTTCTGGGGTGAGATGGTATCTCAGTGTTGTTTTAATTTGCATCTCTCGAATGACTAGTGATGTTGCACATTTTTTTGTATATTTATTTGCCATTAGTATTTCTTCATCTGAGAAATGTGTATTCATCTCAGATGCCCATTTTTGGAGTGGGTCTTTAAATTTGGGAGGTCTGATTTTTTTGAGTTCTTTATATGTTCTCGATAGTAATCCTTTGTCTGAGGAACAGCTGGCAAACATTTTTTCCCACATTGTGGGTTGTCTCTTCACTCTGTTGGTGGTTTCTCTTGCTGTGCAAAAGCTTTTTAATAAGATGAGATCCCAGTTATTGATTCTTTGGGATAGTTCCAGTGCGGTTGAGTTTTTATTCATAAAGTCTTTGCCTACACCAATGTCTCCAAGGGTTTTACCTATCCTACCTTCCAGCAGATTTAATGTTTCTGTTTTAATATTTAGATCTCTGATCCATTTTGAATTTAGTTTAGTGCATGGTGAAAGATATGGATCTAGTTTTAATCTTCGGCATGTGTAGAGCCAGTTTTTCCAGCACCATTTATTAAAGAGGCTATCTTTCTTCCAGCGAATGTGTTTGGCACCTTTGTCAAAGATAAGGTGGCTTAGTATGTCTGGGGTTGTTTCAGCATCTTCTAATCTGTTCCATTGATCTTCAGGTCTGTTTTTTTGCCAGTACCACACTGTTTTTATCACAGTAGCTTTATAGTATAATTTCAAGTCGGGGATTGTGATGCCCCCTGTCTTGCGTTTGTTGCCCAGAATTGCCTTTGCTATTCTAGGTCTCTTCTGATTCCAAATGAATTTTAGGATTGTTTTCTCTAATTCTGTGAGATATGCTGTTGGAATTTTGATTGGAATTGCATTAAATCTGTATAATAATTTTGGAAGTATGGCCATTTTCACTATATTGGTTCTTCCTATCCAGGAGCAAGGGATATCTTTCCATTTTCTGATATCCTCTTCAATCTCCTTTTTCATAGTACTGTAGTTTTCAGTATAGAGGTCTTTTACATCCTTTGTGAGGTTGATTCCTAGGTATTTCATTTTTTTGGATGTTATTGTGAAAGGTATTGTTTCCCTAATTTCTCTTTCAGTAAGTTTGTTATTTGTGTACAGGAAGGCTATTGACTTTTGAGTATTGACTTTGTATCCAGCTACACTACTGAATTTGTGCAAAGCCATTTTGGTATCCAAATCTCTGTACCACTAATTCATTACTCTTACCTTACAAATATAGAAAATACTTCACTAAACTTAGGTCATATCAAAACTCTCCTTAAATATTTTTAAATAGTTTTGCTCACCAATTTGGAATTTATTTCTGTGAATTAAAAAAATTATAAACCAAGTGTATACTAAAAAGTTGAAAGTTAATAGGTTAAAGTTAAAAGTTAATGTGAAAGTTGAATGTTAATAGGTTTACTTTCCTGTTACTCTATATAAACCATGGACTTATAAACCTAAAACATTTAGCCTTAACTTTAGTGGAAATTTACAACCTTTAGAAATGTTTTTATACTACATTGATATGGCAAAATGCTTTTGAGACAGTGCTGAACAAAATGCATAAGCTTTAAAAGCAAAACTCAGATGATACATCTATTATACACATGTATTAATATATATATAATAAAGAATCCTGATTCTTTTTTCCAACTTAACAGTTTGATAAGTTATTGCAAAGGCTTTTAAAAATTATGTACTTGGACTCAAGAATGCTTTAAAATATTTTTAGGAAGATTTTCCAAAGGAAGTGATCAAAAGTCAGAAATTGCAAAAATCTTTGTTAGAGATAACTGTTGGAAACAACTCGGAGTTATTTATAGAAAAACCAGAAACAACTTAAATATTGAATAGCATGGGACAGGTGGTATAATTTATCCTATTATACAGTGGTACCTCAGTTAATGAACTTAATTTGTTCTACAATTTTGGAAAACAGCCACATTTTTGTTTGTGTGGGAAGATGGCCACTGTCACGTTTGTTACCCCATGCAGAGTTTGCAAACAAAAACAAAGTTTTGCCAGTGCTTCTGTTTGTAAAGCAAATTGTTTGCAAACAAAAGCATTCATGAACCAAGGTACCACTGTATATGTATTTTTAGTAACTTGGAATTATTTGACATGAATCATTCACTTTGTTCATTTTATGTCAGGTTTTTAAAAGAATATCCTTTATGTGCTTTGGAAGAGAAAGCTTAGGTAAGAAAAATTCCATTAATTGTATTTAATAGACCTGTGTATGATTATGCTAAATGCTTATATTTGCTGTGATTTTTATTCAGATTTGCTTGTATCAGAATCTCTTAAGTGAGTTTTGGCCTTCATGAAAGCAGAAAGGCATAACATACTTACTGCTTTTGAAATTATACCTCATGCATTAAATTATACCTCATGAATAAATGTGCTTTGGAGTTAGACATTTAGCTTGAATTCATTTTATACCAGAGGATCAAAGCATTTACAAAGATCCTCACCAATAAACTATTAACTTCAGTGGTTCCTTTTAACTAAAGTCGCCTGATGAAGGGTTGGCTAATTTATACTTTTATCACTCTAAATCACCCAGCCCTTATTTTAGGATTCAGAATTTCTGAGTGTGTGCATGCATGTGTGTGCATGATACATGATACATATGCTATTCAGATAAACACTATAGCCTTTCTTTACCCCATTAAAGTCTGGTTTCAGGATGCAGAGCCAGAAATATACAGAGTATTCTTAGTGAAGATACTGATCCTTTCAGTTTTTTCATAGTTCCAGTTCTGCTGGTTTTATTCAGGTCATTGAAATCTAAATACAGAGAAAAGATTTCAAAATAGAAAAATGAGATTTACTCGTAACTAAGGTTACACACAGAGTATCATTTTTCCCCTTTGGATCTTTTATTCAAACAGCACTGTGACTTTTGAATGACATTGAATACTACGTTGAAAAAGTCAGTTCAAGTAAATGTATATATATGTATAAAGATATATATATATATATATATATGACTTTTTTTTTTTTTTTTTTTTTTTGAGACAGGGTCTCACTATGTAGTGCAGGCTGGTCTTGAACTCACTTATGTAGCCCAGGCTGGCCTCGACCTCACGGTGATCCTCCTGCCTTAGCCTCCTGAGTGCTGGGATTATAGGGTGTGCTACACGTGACTTTTGTAAATCTACCTTGGACATTTGCTTTCTTAAGCATTTAAATTTAATTAAAAGCATAATAAAATTTTAGTTATTTGCAAAAATCTTTGGATTTGAAAGCTTTTATGGGTGTTTTTAAAGTTTTCTTTTAAACACTTGACTCAATAGTTTTTAGTGTACTTATATATTAGTCAACTTTCCTGTTGTCAGGACAAAATACCAAACACCTGCAACTTAAATGAGGTGAGGTTTACTTTGGCTCACAGTTTTAGTGGGTATAGTCTGTGGTTAACTGGCTCTAAGGCAGAAACTGAATGGTGGGAGGGCCCATCAGAGGAACACTGCTTCTTGACTGCTCACTGATGGCAGTCAAGAAGCAGAGAGAAAGAGAGGAAGAGCTGGGGACAGAATATACCTTTCTAGGTCATAACCAAGTGACCCCCCTCTTCCAACTATCCCACCTCCTAATAACATATTTAGCTAGGAACTCACCAATGCATTAATCCACTGATGAGTATGGCCTCCATGATCCAGTCACCTTCCAAAAGCCCCACCTCTGAACACATGAAGCTTTTGGGGGACAGTTCAGATCTAAATGATAACATACAGCATTGTATAACTATCAGCAAAATCTAATTTTAGAGTGTTTCATTCCCTCCAAAGAAACAACATCCCATTTAACAGCCAGTCTCCATTACTTTCTCCTTCACTTTTTACCAAGCATAGACAACCACTAATCTATTTTATGTTTTAATAGTTTTGCCTGTTCTGGACATTCCATGTAAATATTATGTAATAGTCTTTTATGAGTGGGCTTCTTTCATTTAGTATAATATTTTCAAGTTGTAACATTGTATCCTTATTGTACCATGAATCAATATTGCATTCCTTTTTTGTGCCCAATAATATGCTGTTTACATAATATGTGTACACAGCAGAATATATGTGTGCATATATGTATACATAAATTTTGTCATCTATTCACACTTGATAGACATGTGAGGTTTTTTCTACATTTTGTCTGCTGTAAAAAAATGTATCTATTGGGGCTGGTGATATGGCTCAGTGGCATAAGTGCCTGCCTGGCAAACGCGAGGTCCTGAGTTCGACTCCTGGTACCCACATTAAAAATATATATCTATTAAGAATCATTGGGGCCGGTGAGATGGCTCAGCGGCGTAAGCTCCTGCCTTGCAAGCACGAGGGCCCAAGTTCGACTCCCGGATCCCACATACGAAAAAGGGGCCGGTGATATCACTCAGCGACACGGGTGCCTGTTGGTGCACGAAGTCCTGAGGTCGACCCCCCGGTACCCACAAAAAAAAAAAAAAAAAGACGTATATTTGTAAGTTTTTGTGTGAACATGTTTTCATTTCTCTTTGGTAGATACTTAGGACTAGAATTGCTGGGTCTTATGATAATTTAGATTTATTGAGCTGCCATAACAGTATTAGATTGAGCATCTTAAAGGAAATTTATTTTCTGGAGACTAGAAAGTCCAAGATCTAGTTTCTGTCAGGGTTTGCTTTTTTTTCCCCCGGTGTTGGGGGTTGAACCCAGGCCCTGGGTGCATGATAGACAGGTGCTCTACCACTGAGCTACATGCCCATCCCTTTTTAAAATCTTATTTTTAGATAAGATCTGGCTAAATTGCCTAGGCTATCCTCAAACTTGAGATGTGCTTGCCTCCCCATCCCTAATAGATGGATTACAGGTTTGCAACACTGTGCCTAGCTAAGGTTTGCTTTTTTGTGACAGCTTTCTACTTCCTCAATAGTTGCCTTCTCGCTGTATCCAACATGGGGATTAGGGAAAGAGAGTTCTGATGTCCCTTATCGTAAGGGCACCATTTCTATTGGATAAGGGCTCCACCTTCATGATCTCATTAACTGTAATCACCTCCTTTCACCAATATTGGGATCCTTTCACCAATATTGTCATATATAGTGGGGTTGGGTTTTAATGTAGGGATCTTGAACAGACACAGTTCAGTATATAGCACATAATAACTTTATCTGTTTAACACTTTGAGAAGTTCCCAACTTTTAAGTATCAACTTTTTCCCCTTCAATTTAGAAATGGCATATGTTTAAGATGGGAATGAATATGGGAAAAGAAATGCTAATTCCCTAAATATTCCTTGATCTTTAGCTCATTTGGTGGGCCTGCATGGTTTCCCTCATAATCACTCTCCTTGGACATAGTAAGGGCCCTTCTGAGAATGAAAAGGATACTATTATGAATTATGCAGAAACAACAAACAAAAGTTGGGACTATATTAGGCAAATTATGATGAATGATCTCTCTGTCCACCAGCGAGAAGGAAGACTTATTGCCAGGTTTAGCTTCTTTTTGTCCTTTGACATAAAGTGCCTGGCAGTAGGGAGGAGGCATCAGTTATAAAGTCAGTCACAGGAACTTTTGTCTCCACCTTCCATTCTTTCTCAGTCACTTGAAAAATATTTTTGAAAGGGAATGGTGATTAGCTAACAATGTGTTAATTACCTACCTATTTAATTGTTGTGGGTTCTAAATATGAAAAGAAAGTGATTGAATTAGACAAGGGGTGACCTATTACTTTTTCTAATATTTACTGAGTTGAATGTTTTATTTCTTCCAGGGAACAACAAATCATTTCACCTTCAAACCATCTTAGACTAAAAAACATTCAACTGTGCTGCAAAACTTAAGAGACAGATAATTTTTTCTTCCCTCTCGTTCGAATGGAATCGAGGAAGAAATAAAATGGCAGAGGTTTAAGGTTAAAAATCAGGATGAATGATGATAATTTAGATTATAAGACAGACGATGAATCACATTCCTTATTTATCAGTGATAAAAATGGAAACACATATGCATACAACCAAACATCACCATCTACACAAAACTCCTCAACTAGCCATGTGAATTGGAGTTCTGCCAACCCAGATGACATGGTCATTGATTATGAAATGGACCCTGCTGTAGACAGGCATGAAAGTATTTCTTTAAACCCTCAGTGTGTTGAAGTACGGGATCACCAAAAGTCTTCAAGTGTTTTCAGTAGTCAGCAGATGTTAGAGATGCATGAAGACCCCACATGTCAGTCTTCTGCACTCGTAAATACGGAGGAGCCCAAGTATCTGCATAGCAATTGTCATTCCCTGGAAGTAGCTCAGGACCGGAATGTTGAGCCATCTCTGCCTTTTGTGTGGAAGCCTAACGCCGATTTGAGCTGTAGAGACTATCCTGCTACCTTGGAGTTAAACCACACATTTGACCCGAAAGTGGACAAAGTTAACTGTACCTTTATAACACATCATGTCATTGAAAACAGTCAGTCTTTGCATACCCGTGGTAACCTACAACCAACCAGTGTGAGAAGTGGAAATACGCCTTCTTTATCCTGTTCCACTTGGACATCGCCCGATTCTGATAAAATGCATGTGAGAGAAGTCAGTCATTATATAGAAAGCTTTGAAAACCCTCAAGCCACAGCGTCAGAGGCACAAAACACAACATACACGACATTTTCTGATGATGTGATGCATACTGATGTTGTTCTAGATGTTCAAAATCAGTGTCAATATTCTTCAGGAAAGGTCACCAGTGAGTACACAGATGGGTCACAGCAAAGACTAGTTGGAGAAAAAGAGATACAAGCTCTAACACCAGTTTCTGATGGCATGGAAGTCCCCAATGGGTCTGTATTACAAGAGCTCTATTGTTTATCTAAAGATGAACCAAATAGTGAAACACATTCACAAAGCTCATATGGTCAAAAGGAAATGGGCCAAAATCTGAGAGAGACAGTGTCTAATTGTCTTATTGATGATGAATACCCTTTACTAGTGCCAGCTTTTGAAAAAAGTAAAGCCAAAGTGCTGGACTCAGAGCATAAAGTCACTGTGACTGAGGATCCAAAAACTGCTTCTAATGAGAAGGATTCGGAAACCCAAAATAGTACTGTAGAACTGACACAAAGTTGCTCACCAGGACAAAAGACAGTTTCATTATTTGAAATGTCTTGGGATGCAAATGAAATGGTTAGCACAAATAACACAGCTTGCATGTCAACACCCATCATAGAACCCAGAGGTGTAAGCTTTACTTTTTCACCCATCAAATTGACGGACAGCTGTAATAAAGTGGAGAAGAGTAATCGAGAGCCTAAAAATGTACTCAACTTGAAGGGGACACCTATGAGCTTAGCTAATAAGCCTGGTCTAGGAAAATCAGCAATTAAAACAAATACCCCTATGAGCAGCAAGTTTAGAAAAGCTGAAATTATAAGTTACCCAAGACCAAACTTCAAGAATGTCAAAGCAAAAGTTATGTCTAGACCGGTGATGCAGCCCAAAGAACCTGCTTTATCTAAGGTCACACCCAAGCCTCAGTTGACCAGTGCCGCCTCATCCCCCTCAGCAGTGTCTTCCTCAAGGCAGTTGACAGTTTTGAGCAAAACACCAAGATCTGACTTGAATGCAGACACAAAAGCAGAAATCCTAATTAACAAGACACATAAGCAGCAGTTTAATAAACTCATTACTGGCCAGGCTGTGCATGTTACAACTCATTCTAAAAATGCTTCGCACAGGGTTCCAAGAACAACATCTGCCATGAAATCGAATCAGGAGGATGTTGACAAAACAAGTTCTTCTCATTCAGTATGTGAGACTGAGTCTGTGGCTACATTTTTTCAGAAGATCAAAGGCATACTCCCTGTTAAAATGGAAAGTACAGAATGTTTGGGAATGACGTATGCTCCTCACATCGATAGGACCCGCCCCGAAAAGAAGGGTGAAAAAGAAAACGAGGTACCTGTGGAAAAACAAGAACTGAAAAAGGAAGTTATGAATGAGACCTTTGAATATGGTTCTCTGTTTTTGGTAAGTGAAACTTTTTGCATGCTTCAGGGGGTGGTGGAGAAAACTGAGAAGTATAACAATTAGTTATCCATTAATGGCCAATGATATTGCAGAACTACGTGAGCAAATTTGCTTTCAGGTGTTAATTCTTTGTCAGTCAGTACATATTAGAATCTTAATAGGTTACAATGTAATAAATCCACATATTGAAAATTCTCTATTCAGTATTTTGTATTGAGAGTCAATGTTCTTTTTAGTAATACATTAAAAGAACAAATTAATATTTTAGCATAATTAGTTTGACATTAATAACCTGATATAACCAGGTTATATTTTATTTTTCTTAAAAAAAAAAAAAAAAAGGGTTTGTAAACTTCCAAATGTGTTGCTCCACAGTTAAGAAGTGGCTAGAGAGTGCTGGTAAACATGTCACCCTAAAAATGACTCTCAGTCTCTCGCCGTTGAGGCAGTAGCTCTGGGAAACAGAGCTCTCTCCTGTGAGCAGGAATATTCTTAATTTTACCCTTGACCAGCTTATGGGACTTCGGGCAAGTGATTTTTCCATACCCAAAGGTGAAAAGATTGGACTATTGGATGTCTAAGGTCTCTTGTAGCCCTAATATATTCATTTTTGTACAAAACAAATACCATTTTATTTGTGTTTAGTGTAAAAGCCATATGTTTCCTATAGCACCTATCAAATACTCAGAAGGGCTAGACAAACTCATTCAAAATAAAAAATTTCTTTAAACATGCATATATTTTTGGAAGTAGCATTGAAGAAACTAGTTTTCTGAGTTTTAGAAACGTTTGACAGGGCTGTGCACTTGTCCTTAGCTCTATTTTTGGCAGCGGGACCGGTGTGTATTTTCAGCCCCATGTAGACTGTCCTTGGGTGCCTGTCCTCTGGGCCAGGAATGGAGCTGGGTGCAGGGGAGAGAAGACGTGACACAGACATCCTGCCTTTCTAAGAAGAGAAAGAGATTGTGTGTTGCAGGAGGGGAGAGAGAGTGATGGTAATGGAAAGAGTGATTAAGGAAAACCCCCTGGGGCAGAGAGACAGTCATGCTCCAGAACTTGCAGGGCATATATTCTGGGTAGAGAAAATATGTACACACATCCACATACATACCCATACATACATACGTACATACATACATGGATGGATGGATGGATGGATGGAGAGATATGAAACGATACTCTGTACTTTGATTTACAGGACTTCAGGTAGTGGATATAATGGGAGCTGGGGCTGCAGAACCATGAACAGCAAGGAATAAGCTGAAAAGGGTGGCAGGGACTGCCACATCCAAAAGGGCTTGATGTGACTTACAAAGAGTGATTTTTATCTGGATGGCAGAGGAAAGCCATCTGACCCTATTTGAATTTTAGAGAAATTGCAATGGCAGGGGAGTAGAAAATTAATTGAAAGCTGGTGAGACTAGAGAGATGCTGAAGCTATGGTTTCAGTAATCCCGCTGAGAAATGATGCTGGCTTATACTAAGTCAGATTGAAAAGAGAAGTATAAGAAGTAAGAGAGGAAGCAGTTAGAAATCTCTTTCATTGTTTAAGGTACATGCCTGGGTATATTGAGGTGAATATGCAAAGAAGTAAACTCTGAGATGGATGGGTAAAATAAGTTTAATTTTAGAAACTACTTCATATTCTTCTGTACAATGTGGTATGATAAATTATCAACCTCATACTATTTGGGGGGGTACTGTAGGATTGAACCCACAGATTTTATGCTGAGCTACATCCCCAGTCCTTTCTTTATTTTGCAACAGAACCTTGCTAAATCACCAAGTTAGCCACGTTGTGTTTGAACGTGCACTTGCAACCCTCCTGCCTCAGCCTTCCAGAGTGCTGGGATTATAGTCGCATACCACCACACCTGACATCAATAGCATAGGATTATTATGAGGATTAAATGAGTCGATAGATGTATATAGAATTTAGAATTGTATTTTGCATGGTGTAAGGGCTGTATTAGTCAACACCAACAGTAATAGCATTATTGTCGTTGTTAAGTAGGAGGCACCTGAAAGAACTGAGTGGGGAGGTGCGCACAGAAGTTACACATGGGGGGGGGGCGCAAGAGTGTTGGCTTGGACATGTGGATTTTGGATGCAGGAGTATATAGGTGGCAGCTGAAATAGCAAACAAGATCATGTAGGAAGAATACACGGTGAGGAAAGAACAGAACCAAGTCTGGGCCCTGGTAAAACCAATACTTAAAGATATAGAAGAACAGGATCCAGAGAAGCAATAAGCAGACAGCCAGGAGGAAAGCCAGGAAAGAGCTCTGTTGGGCACTAGATGCCAGAGGGTCCCTGAGGACAGGACTGAACACTGTGCCTGGAATCAACTTGTGATATGAGCAACCTTGAGAACAATCTCACTGATGTACACAGAGGCAGAACAGATGAACTGAAGAATCAGCTGTGAAGAGTTTTAATTGCTTCTGTGTTAGCTACTTATCTCGTTGCTGAGACAAAATACTGGGCACCCAAAATTAGAGGGGAAAGGGTTTATTTAGCTCACAGTTTGTAGAGGTTTCAGTCCTTAATTGGCTGGCTCCAAGGCAGTGTGGCAACCGTTCATGGTAGCAGAAGATACCAAAAGCAACAAGGGAGGAGGAGGAGAGACAAACCTCTTTCTGTCCCTTATATTGTATCCAGGCTACCTGCTCTAGGGAGAGGGTAGCACTACACCCTTAATTCCAGCATTGGATCTTGGATCAATCACGAACTCTAGATTCACTCACCTCCAAAAAAGCCTAAGACTGCATGAGGCTTTGGGGGGACATCTGGACACAAACCATAACAGCTTCTAATAAAAAATGAAAATTAAATATTTATCTGCCATATCCACTTTGAAATTGTTTCTTTCACATAGCTGACACCACAAGGAAAATGGTGCAGGGAAAGTAGTATCTGGACTGAAAATATGTTTTCTTCCTAGGATTCTGCTTCAAAAACTACCGCCACCTCAGGTAGGAATACATCCAAGCCCGACTCTTGCAGTTTGCGGAAAACACCACGTCCAAAAGCCAAAGTGGGGCCTATTGTTTCCTGTCTGAGGCGGAACAGCGACAGTAGAAACCTCAGTTCTGATCGAGCCTTATCTCCTCAGAGGATCAGGCGTGTGTCCAGCTCTGGTAAGAAAAAAAGAGTTCAGCTGTGCTCATGGCAGCTTATGAATTACTGTAAAATTAAGCTTGTTAGCAGAAAGAGAGTTTTGATTATAGGACTAGTGCATTCTGTCACCAAAGCATTTAGCATTTTGTGGTCCAGCATCCTGTGCAGGGAAGATAGAAAAAGAAAACAACACAGCTCTTATCTTTGAGCGGTGCAAAGGCTAATTGGAAAGACATTTGTGTGCGCGAACTCATAAGCTATTCAAGAAGGCTGCACACATAATTGATAGCTGTTATAAACATGAATCATTTTTTTTAACAGATGCTTAAAGGCTTAACAGTACTTCAGTGTTAGACTGTCATATAGGAATTCATAATCTGCCTTCACCACATGTGAAAAGATTAATATTTTTCTTTGAATTTTACTGAAAGATGTATATTTATGGGGATGTGAGGGTAACTAAAAAGTTAAAATTTTCTAAAATGGACTTTTTGGTTGCCTTGTGTTTTAGTCGTGTTAGGATGGTGAAATCCGAGAGCTTCACTAGCAACTATTAAGTGTCTTGCTAAATTTGGCAGATGTACAGATTTCTTTGTTATGAATCATAACAGGAAATGGAAAAGTCATCCTTGTTTCATGAGACTAAAAAACAATAAAGCCTCCTAGCCATTCCAGACGACTGAGAGCACTCTGTAGGGAACATTCCTTACTTCTGCAGGTATAGCCTTGAGCAAATTAAAGCCATGTCAGATAGATTTAGAAGTAAGTTCCCTTATAAAAGTAGTAACTACTATTGAATGGTCTAAAAAAATGTGCCTCTAAAATTACATGCCTACACATGTGAGAACGTTTTAGAGAAACTAATAAAACCAACCAAAATCCCAGGGGATCTTTTTACCTCACCATGATTTAGTATTTGCAGGTTTTATTTTTCAGTCTTATCATGAAGCCACTTCTGTGAGAACCTAATATTGTTTTAGATTTCATGGCTTGTGGTTTGAGGGAGCAGACCCAGGACAACATATGAGTAGAAGAGAGATTTCTAGTATATTTCTGTTTCTATCCCTGGAGGAGCTTTGTGGGAGAGAGGAATGCATTAGCTTGAAGAGTTCATCATTTGGGAAGAAAACAGAAAGGAAGCTAAAAGACATGGGAGAAGCAGGCATCCTTGTTTTGGATGTTGAGGGTCAGGGCGTCAGTGCGATCAAAGCTCTGGTCCTCACTGTTGCTGCCAGTCAGGGCACATAGTATTTTCCAGGGGATGGGAGGCTCCCTCCCTGCTTGGATGCTGGGGCGCTCTAGCTTGATGGCATGTGGAGCTGTGGCCACTGAGAACCTGGTCTGTGGCTAGGAGCCCCTGTGTTCTCTCTAGTACCACTCTGGCACCAATGAGCTGGTAGAGCAGATGGGTCATTTGCCCTCCCTGGGCATCATCCCTCACATCTGTCAAGTGTTGGCTTGGGAATCCTTTCAGCTTTTCAGCTTTATCTTTCTAAGGATAATTTAGAGCTCACTGAATTTTCTGAGTAATGGCTGCTACTGGTATGATTCTCTGAACCACGTGATACCCATATCCTAGAAAACCAAAAAGTATGCATTTTTGAGAAATCAGGTCAGTACCCTCAGTGTATTTAAAAATTCTTTTATGCGGTCCCATCAAACTGTGAAGCATTTTTAAAGTCCTTTTACTATGTACTACATAATGTTAGATCTTAAACAGAGAAAAGTAGATCTGTTTAGTCTAACAAAGAGACAGATAAAGTTTTGAGCTTTTATTGTCTTGTGTCAATGAATTTGAAAACTAAGTTATGCATATAAAATTTTTTGGTCTGAGTTAAAAACTAAATTATATTTTACTTGGTAGTTTTCCATATATGAATGGAAGAAAATTTAATGTAAGTAGAAACATTATGGGTTTGAATTTGAGTTTTATATTTGAGCAGTTAGAAGACTTATATGAACTGAATGTTTGTATAACCCCAAATTTGAATGTGGGAGCCCTAACTTTCAGTGTGACTGTATTGGAGCTACGGTCTTTGAAGGGGTGACCAAGATTAAGTGAGGTCATAAAGGTGGGGCCCTAAATGGTTAGCATTGGTGTCCTTATAAGAAGAGGAGTAGACATGAGGCTTCTCTGTCCACCATCTGAGATATAGCAAAAGTAGCCATCTTCAAACCAGAAAGAGGGCCCTTACTAGGATCCAGATCAGCCCACACCTTGATCTTGGACTTCAGACTCCAGAACTATCAGAAAATAATATTCTGTTGTTTAAACCATCCAGCCTATTGGTATTTGTTATGGCAGCCTGAGCAGACTAAGACAGACAGTTGACTTGATTATGCTGCATTATGTTTTAGAAAAAATTAAGAGCAACTAACTTTTTTGGATATTCACAATAAATTGAGAGGTGTTTGTTGTGAAGGAGAGGAAATCTAATCAGCACAGAGTTAAAAGTAGAACAGAAAACCAAGGAGCAAAAACAATATGCCTTTAGATCACCCAGAGCCATTGCTATTCGCTGTACAATGAAGTGTTTGTGTATTCGAAAACTGAAACCAAATGGACACCCAGTACACTCATGCGGAGCTACTCTGTGGAAAGGTGAGCAGCAGGAATGTTCCGACCCATTAGGAGTCTTCAATAAATCCTTTCAGAAAACTAAGTAGAAAACCAGACCCAGAGTTTAAATAGCTATTTTCTTGAAGCTTTAACCCATTTATGCCAAAGGTTGCAATTTTTTTGACTTTTTGCATGAAATTCATGTATGTTACCTAGAAAAATTCAAAGAATAAGAATTTGAAGAGAAAAAAATTTTATAATGTTCCATTATGTGTGGCACTCCAAAAATGAAGCACTGGAGAATTACAGTGAAACCTGGTGCATCTCTTCCTTTTTACTTGTCAAAATGTGGACATTTTTATGAAACCAGATTTTTTTTTTTTTTGTGGGTTCTGGGAGTCGAACTCGGGCCCTCGCGCTTGCTGGGCAGGCGCTTATGCCGCTGAGCCATCTCACCGGCCCTATGAAACCAGATTTTAAGAGAGGTTAACAAATCAAATCCAAAGTACTTTTGCTTCTTTGGAGTGTGTGTTATTATTATTTTTAGCTGAAAGTTTTTTTTTTTTAATTTTTATTTTGAAGAGAAAAAAATAGAACAAAAATTTAAAACAAGTTAATAGGAGGGTAACAATGGTTAATACACTGCGTATTGTTATCTTTAAATTAGTTACTCAGAGTACAAGATATCGGCATTCAGTTGTCCAAACAATATTAGCACAAACCTTTCTTTTCAATGAACTAAGAGAAATTAGTAGTATATCTATCTTAACTATCTTTTATATATATATATATATATATATATATATTTTTTTTTTTTTTTTTTTTTTTTTTTTTGCTTTTCCCTTCCTTCTTTTCTCCATTCTCCCATCCCAGTTTCTCTTTCCTTTTGAACAGTTTCTTCCCGTTTTACAATATCTATTGTACATTTCGGATCTTATTTACTCTTTCAGCTTCTTACACTAGGGAGACAATACGATGTTTACACATGTGCATCTGGTTTATTTCACTTATAAGTATGGTCTTGAGTTGCATCCATTTACCTATAGAAGTCTCCAGTTTATCCTTCTTTATGGCTGAGTAGTACTCCACTGTATAAAAATACCACATCTTTTTTATCCATTCCTTGGTTGATGGGCATTTGGGTTGTTTCCAAGATCTGGCTATTACAAATTGTGCTGCTATAAACATGGATGCACATATATTGCTGTGGTACGATGTTTTTAATTCTTCTGGGAAGATACCCAGAAGGGTGTATTTTTTAATGCCCTCAATTGAGTACAATGAGATAATGATGAAAATTCTTATAGTTTTTATAATGCCAATGACAACAGCTTACACTATTGACAGTATATTCTTTCAGGCCCTGTTTTAATCATTTTACCTGTGAATTCATATAATCTTTACAATAGTTTTGTGCGGCTTATTTCCATTTTGTAGATTGGGAAACCACCACTGAGAAGTGAAGTAATTTGTCTGAGATTATACAGCTGGGAAGTGGCAGAGGGTGGAATTCAGAGTAGGCAGTTAAGGCTCTTGAGTCCAAGGTTTTAGCCTCGCATTATTAATCTAAGGAAGCACTGTTAGTAGGATCATGAGTTTTGAAGAAATTAAAAATTCTTGTGCTTGGCCGAATAGTTTAATAACTGTGGCACTTTTCAAGCCCTTGACTTAAAGCTCTATATCAGTTTACCATGATATAAATGATTTTCATGGTTATTAAGAACTAATGCTGCAGAATAAATAACCGCTCAGTGAGTACATCATGATCAATTTGGCATCTTCAGATTGCCTGTCACTGTCTTTCAGAGGCAGTACCGGCTCTGACCAGGTTGTAGACTACAAGTGTACCTGTTCTCCAGACACTTCTGCAATTGCTCTTGTCAGTGACCAGCCTGAACTACTTGGGAGTACAGAAGATGTACAGAATACTCACTTTGCCCTCAGTCTTTTACCCCACCTGGGGGACAGCTAATGCCTGGTTGTGTTGTAGCCAGAAAGTCTCAAAAAGTTTGTGAAAAGGGTTACAAAAACCTGAAGAAAAGAAGAGCTTTATGAAAGAGATGGTTTTCATTTGTCTTCTTGAAAAAAGGAAATGGTATTTCCAAAGAACCTTTGTTTTCTTTCAGTGTATTGTGGGTTAATAAATTCCTTTCCAGGCAGTAGAACATCTGAAACCTGTAATATCTTGCCTGTTGTTATAGGTTTTCTCTTCAAGTCTGCTCAGGAGTAGAATTTCTTGGATTATATAAACAGATTGTTTTATTTATTTAAAGGAAACTTCACTTTTTTTAAAGTCACTTTCATAGCCTCTTCTAAATGAAAGTTTAAGAGAGGTAGTGAGTAGAATTAGAATTTTTCACATATTTAAAAACATTAATTATTCAGAACTGGAAATTATCACTCAATAAATTATTCCCATTGGACCTGGTGGCACAGTCCTGTAATCCTAGCACTCTGGGAGCCTGAAGCAGGAGGACTGCAAGTTCAAGCCCAGCCTGGGCAATTTAGCAACTTGGCAAGACCCTGTCTCAAAATAAAAAAATAAAAAAGGGGTTTAGGGATATAGCTTAGTGTGAAAGCTCAGGGTTCAATTTCCAATATACCCCCAAAATTATTCTACAAGCTATCTGTAATATGTTGCTAATAAATGTTTCCATACTTACGTATAATTAAAACTCATATTAGTGTGTCTTGGTATTTCTTTCTATAAAAGCAGTAATAGTTGCTGGCGTGTCTAGAGTGCTTATGATGTGCCAAGCACTGTCCTAAGCGCTCTTAAATTTGTAATCTCTTTGAATTCTCACAACTCATGAGGAATAGATACTTATCCCCATTCTACAGATAGGGCATTTGACAGTTTGAATGCTTGAGTAACTTGGCTAAAGTTATACAGTTGATCACTGGTGGACACGGGAAATGGACCAGGCAATCCGTCCCCAGAGTTTTTACTTTTAACTTCCTGTTCCTTATGTATGCAGCACCCTGGGCACATTCACTTTTCATTAACGACCCCAAGTGGATTTTCCCTAAAGAGTTATGGCTTAGATCTAAAATGTCCCCCAAAGCCCCATGCATTCATCAGTGGGGCTTTGGGAAGGTGACTGGATTATAGCTGACTTGTTAGGAGGGGGTCTGGTTGGAAGAGGTCATTGGGGGTGTGGCCTGGAAGGATAAATTCCCTCCCCAGTTCCTCCTGTACTCTCTCTGCTTCCTGTCTGCTGTATGAGCAGTTCTCTTCTGCCATGCCCCATGCTGCCCTGCCTTTGGAGCTAGCTGACTGTGGACTGAAACCTCTGCAAACAGTGAGCCAAAATACACTTTTCCTCTCTTAAGTTGAGGATGTTGGATATTTTGTCCCAGTGATGAAGAAAAGTGACTAAGACAGATTTTGTATCAGGGAAGTGGGAGTGTAGCTGTGACTCTACTTGATCAAGGTGGTTTACAAACCTTTGGAACTAGTTTGTGGGAATAGTTTGAAAAGGTTTGTAGATGGCAGCTGGAGAAGCCCTAGAATACCGTAAGCAGAGCTTGATGGAAAATTTTGATTGGAGTTCAGAAGACCAGAATGCTGGTAAAAAGGCCAAGAGTGAAGAGCAGGTTTGAGTGGTTTCAAGTGGGGAGAAAGACTCCATTGGTGGTTGGATTCCAGGCCATGTGTGTTATGCTCTGGCAGAAAATTTGTCTACATTTTGTCCATGTCCTAAGACTTTTTGGGAGACTGAGATTAAGGGTGGTGGACTAACTAATCTGTTAGAGGAAATTTCAAGGCAGCCCAACATTCAGACTGTGGCTTGGGTACTGTTGGGGGCTTTTAGTCAGCTCTACACTGAGAATCAAGAGCAAAGAGCACAAGCTGAATGATTTTAAAAGTTTTCAGTTTTGCCGGAAAGAAATTTCCCACAAAGATGGAGCAGAGGAGAGCTTGGTTGCTGAAAAGGTTAACGTTCAAAAAAAGCCAAGTACTTGGTTACTGAAAAGATTATCATTTAAAAAAAGCCAAGTACAGGACAATAGGAAAAATGGCTTGAGGGCATGTGAGGAAAGAACAAGATCCTGTCCTTTGGCCTGGAAAACTGAAAAACTTTGCTTTGGGAAGAGAGCTCCAGGGCACTCTGTTGGAGAAGGGACCCCTAGGGAATTGATTCCCCAGGAGTCATTTTACCTAGCTAAACCATCCAGGCACTCTGAGACCTCTGCAACTCCTGGCAAGATGCAAATGGGCCCGGCTGCTTCTCCAGCTAGCGGCAGACCTTGGTGTCATCCAGGTAGTTCTGGTTTTACATGCATGCAAGATGCAAGAGTTGTGGGGTTTGGGAGCCTTCTAACAAGATTCCAGAAGAAGGTCTGGCAGTCCAGGCATTGTGCCCCCAAGAAGGCAGTGCATGAAGCTGTGCAAGTGAAGCCAAAAGTGCATTGGAGACGCCAGCAAGTTGGAGAAGCTAGGAACATAGAACATCGGAGGAAAACCACAAGGAGTGAGCAAAGCCAGACCGAGAGAGAAGCCGTGAGAGCTGCAATCACTGGTAATGCCGTAGGGATGGGGCTGCCCACACTTTTTGGAGTTCACAGCTTGTCCTGGGTACTGGACATGGAACTGTGGGATTTAATGTTTGTCCTCCTGGATTTCAGTCTTGCTTTCCCATTGGTTTCTGTCCTCCTGTTCCTCCCTTTTGGAATGGGAATGTTTATCCTTTGCCATTGTGTTTTGGAAGTGTGTAACTTTTTGATGTTTACAGGGGCTCACAGCTAGTGTTTGCCTTGAGTCCTAGTGGAAACTTTTGGCTTGGGCTTTTCAGCAATACTGAAACTGTTATTATCACCAGAAAGAGTCTGAGCAGGTTCCCAAAGTTGAGCTAGGAACCTAACTCAACCTACTCAGAATAAGTTTGCAGGTTCATTGACTCTCATTGCAGAAAAACAGTTTTTAGGACTCGTCAGTAAGAGGAACAGAATGGGTTTTATTAGGTAGAAATTAAAAGGCAGGCACACACACAAAGAAATAGAGTGTAGGTCCTTGTGAGAGAGAGAGAGAGAGAGAGGCACATTATTTCCTGGAGTGGGGAACATTTTATGCTTCTCTTGAGGAGACCCTCAAGAGAATCCTCTGGAAAGGGTGACCCACCCCCAGAAGGCTACTAGCCCACTTTACAGGTATAGGTGGTTCTTTTTTTTTTTTTTTTTTTAAGCTAGGTAATTTCAACATTCTTTGGATTCTCTCAATCTTTCCTTTGTCTTAGTTTCTTGTTCTTTACTTTCTCAATTAAGCTAATTTATAGACTTTGAGTATTCTCAAGGAATTTTGGGTGCTTTGGGTCTGGAAGGAAAATATCCTAAATTTAACCAAGAGAATGCCAATATGGATTACTTTGGGTGACTTAACTGGGGCCTGGAAGTTGCAGTCTTCTTAAAAGTATATTTTCTAGTTTTGGTATAATTTATTTATTTCTTCTATTGTACCTCATTAGGACTTCAGCTGCTCTTAGATACGGACTAAATGCATTTTGCATAAAGAGATATACGTGAGTCTTTTGGGGTCCAGGCAGAATGTTATGGTTTCAGTCTGATGTGTCCCTGAAAACCTCATTTGCTCATAGGTGGGGCTTTGGAAAGGTGATTGGATTATGGAGACTTAAAGCTGACTTGCCATTAGGACGCGAGGTCTGGTTAAAAGCAGAGAGTCTTCGGGAGTGTGGCTTGGAAGGATGTAGCCTTCCTAGCTCCTCCCTGCGTGCTCTCTGCTTCTTGTCTGCCATGCTAGGAGCAGCTCTCTTCTGCCCTGCTCCTCTGCTGCGTTCTCCCGCCTTGGACCTAGCTGACTATGTATGGACTGAAAGCTCTACAGACTGGGAGCAAAAATAAACCTTTCCCCCTTTAAATTAAGGGTACTGGATATTTTGTCCCAGGGAGGAAAGTGACTAAAACAAAGAGCATGTATTTTTTATCTAGTGAGTGCTGGCTTATACTGGGAACTACTTTAGCGTTGGTAATAAAGCAGTGCACAAAAGACAAATTTCTTTCTGTGGGGATCTTTAATTCTAACAAGGGTCATAAAATAAATCAAACAAGCCGGGCATGGAGGCACACGCCTGTAATCCAGCACTTGGAGGCTGAGGCAGGAAGATCGATGGGAATTTGAGGCCAGCCTGGGCTACGTAGTGAATTCAAGGCCAGCCTGACCTACATAGTGAGACCCTGTCTCAAAAAACCAAAAAAAATAATAAATACATAAAATGTTTAGTACACAAGATAGTAATAAGTGCTTAGGAGGAAAA
Organism: Erethizon dorsatum; assembly: GCA_028451465.1. NCBI lineage: Eukaryota > Metazoa > Chordata > Mammalia > Rodentia > Erethizontidae > Erethizon > Erethizon dorsatum. Next base: position 49,480,413 of record CM051837.1, on the reverse strand, counting down.
GGAAGTAGTGAAAGGAGTTATATGTTAGGGTGGTTAAGAAAGGCCTCAATCAGAGGGTGACATTTCAGCAAATGCCTGCAGTGGGAGGAGGGAAACACTTGCTTTCAGGTACAAGGACTCCTGAGGAAGGAGAATCAGGGAGTGCAGAGACCCCAGATGAGGTTGTGGATAGGATATGAGGAGCCCTGAGGGGCCCATCATGTGTGGTAGGTTCTGGAGAAGGTGGATTGCAGAAGGGGGTGGAGCCAGAGCAAGCAGGCTCCTGCAGGCACCTGGGCAGGAAGTGTCTTCCCTTTGCTTTCTCACTGGCATCATCACTGTGAATTCTTGATCTTTTCTAGACATTTAACACAGTTCTTCTTTTGTATTAATTCTGGAAAAAATTATTTAATGGGAATCACCCATAAAGTATGCTTAATGTGTCACTATGCAGTCTCTTATTCATTCCAGAAATGTTTAGATTACTTGCTATATGGGCAAGTCTACTAGGTTCTAAAATACAAATATGGTTAAGCAAACGTGCTCTTCTAGGAAGCTTGCAGTTGGAGGGTGAAGTGCGAGAGGTGTCTAAGCAAGTCCTAATGCAGACTTCATTCTTCAGGTGGTCTCTGGGATACAGTACTTCGCTTTTGCTGTGCTGTATGGTAATGATTCTCTTCTGTGTCTGCTGCTAAACTGTGAGAGCCATAGGATATATCCAGGTCTGAGTTATTTTTGTATTTTCCAGTGCTCGGCACAGCATATCTGTTACACAACGTGTGTGTTACAGTATCTTCGAGCTTGATTTGAATGGAGACTTAAGTGAAGCACTGTGTGTCCACAGTAAAGGGAACAACACTAACTTTGCCTAAGGCAAGACCAGAGACTGTTGACATTTGATGTAGGCTTGGAATGTGCCCACAGGAGTTTGCCAACAGACTGAAAGGATGTTGGGATTGTCAAGGGCAGAGGTACAGAGCTGTGAAAGGATGCAGTGTGTTTGAGAGCCAGTGGATCTGCAGTGGACCGTGTGTTGGGGTTCAGCGAGAGCTGAGCTCCTGCCATGTGTTTTCTTGACTTTGACATCCCAAGTCAGCATTAAGAAGGAGCGAACAGAGACGAAGTCTGGGCCTGTCAATGTAAAGAAAGAACGTGGAACATTGTTCCAAGCAAGTAAACGTTATTCTACTCCAATTATATCTTGATGAAATATATTAAATTATATTTAATCAGGCTATTTTGGATAGTTTTTCAAGTTTCTACTGCCTGCTTCCCAGTAGGCTCTTTCAAAAGTATAGCATTTGAAGTGAAAAGTCAGAAGGAAAAAAAAAAAAAAAAACCCTTAATCTTATCACCTCTAGATTTCTCACATTTTTTAAAATACAGTATCATGCATATATGTTTATACATATTTAATGGGATATTTTCTACTGTTTAGAAATTACGTAACTAGCCGTGCTTTGTGGCGTGTGTCTGTAGTCCTTAGCTACTTGGGAGGTTGAGTCAGAAGATTGCTTGAGCCCGGGAGTTAAGACCAGCCTATGTTAAACACAGTGAGACCCAGTGAGTGAATGAATGAATGAATGAACTCCTCTATAAAACATTCAGTAGGCACCTAATTAGTTGATTGAATTTTATTTTTTATTTTAAAGATAGAGTACCTAATCCTTAGATTCTTACATTTTTCTCAGTCACATGGTTTTAAATGGCTGCAATATTTTATCATTTGAATGTGCTGCTGTCTTAGCCTGTTGTATGTTGCTATAACAAAATACCAAAGACTGAGTAATTTATAAACAATAGGAATTTATTTGGTTGATAGTCTGGAGTTTGGGAATTCCAAGATTGCAGTGCCAGCATCCAGTGAGGGCCTCCTTGCCAGAGCATACCACTGATAGAAGGGCAGGAGGCCTCGAATCCACTTTATAGCAAGCCTTCTCTTGCAATAACTAACCCAACCCAGAGATAACAATCCATTCTGAAGGCGGGGCCCTCATGACCTAACCATTTCTTATGGGTTCTTCCTCCCAACACTGTTGTACTGGGGGTTAAGTTTTCAACGTATGTACTTTGGGGGACTCATTAAAGCTATAACAGGTATGATGGATTTTTTCAGATTTTTTGAACATTATAGTGGTGTCCAGGTATTTTCTTCCCCCAGTGTATTAAACAACTCTACACGAAAATACTTTGTATATAAGTGCATAAGCTAGTCAGATAAATTCTTGGATACATTCCTCTAGATGGACTAAAAGGGTGTGGACATTTTTAAGACTTTTGATACACATTGCCAAGTTGCCCTTTAGAAACAGCATACAAGTCTGTACTCCTACTCTGAGAATTCAAGAGTATTTTCCAAAACTCTTGCCAGTATTTTGACACTAACATTCTTTCCAAATATTCATGTTTAGGAAGGTGCAAAATAGTATCTTATTTTAACTGGCATATGCTTGGCACTCAAATATTTATTGAATGCATGTAGATTCAGTTATAATCCTGGGGTACAGCAGTGAATATAAGATCAAAATGTACCCTCCTTGAAGTTATATCATGGTGAGGGAACCGGCCATATATGGGTAAACTATATAATATGTTTGATAGTGATTCTGTTCTATAAAGAGAAAAACTGTTAAAGCAAAGAAGGGGATATGAAATGGTGTGTGTGTTTGTGCGTGTGTGAAATTTTTGTGGGGCCAGGGAAAGAGGATTTAAATAAGGCCTGGGGGAGCCATTCACATACTATCTAGATGAAACCATTTCAATTAGAGTAAAAGAGAAAAGGGAAGGCCCTGAGGCGGAGCTTGACTGATGTGCCCCAAAAACAGAAGGAACAAAGGTAGGGAAAAAGAAAATAGGAGATGAGGTTGGAGAAGCAGTGAGAACCAGATCATGTATAGTCTTAAAAATCATAAGGACTTTGGCTTTGAACCTGACTGACTCAGATTTTGACAGGGTCACTCTGATAAATGTTTTGAGAATAGATTGAATGTGAGTGTATTTGGGAACAGGGAGATCAGTGAGGAGGCGGTGTTGCTATAATCACAGTGGGAGATTATTTTTTTCTAGGGCCAGGTTGATGGCAGATTACAGATATGTGCTGACGGTAAAGCCACCAGATTTGTGTAGGTCAGATGAGTGGTGAGAAGAGAGAGAGGAGAGGATTCAAGGATGATGATAAACATTTGGTGTGAGAGCAGTCACTTCTTGGCCTTGTGGCTAAGATCAAGTGTGATGTGAGCAGAGGATGACGGTGCTGCCATTAACCGAGATGGGAAAGGATGATGGAGGCGTGGATGTTCGGGAGTGGGTATCAGGAACCCAATTATAGAAATACTGATTTGAGGTGAATAACATATATAGAGAGGAAAAAGTAGGAAGTCTAAAGTGCATAGAAGTCTGGTTTAGGGGGATATATAAGTTTGGGATTGAGCAACTTGTAGATGACAAATAAAGCCACCAACTTGGATAAGATCACCAAGACAATACATGTAGAAGGATCAAATCAAGGGAATCTCAGGGATACTCCTAAGCTTACAGAAGTGGGGAGATGAGGAGAAGTCACAAAGCAGGCCAGGAAGAAACTACCAAGAATGTCGGCAGGGAGTCAGTCAGGTAAAGAATGTCTTTAAATTTTAGTATATGTGCTGCCAAATCAAGCACTATGCCTTTAAATTTTGTATATGGTGATATTTAAATTTTTATTTTTATGTTGTCATCTATATTGTTTCCTCTAATTTTTCCATTTTATGCATAACAAGACCTCCTTCACAAAGAGGACATTGACCTATCATTAATTTTCATTTTTATGACTTAATTTAAAACCTGTATTATCCAGATTTTATTTCGATGACTGATAAGTAGGAGCTAATATTCATATGGTATCTTGTGCCAAGTGCTGTTCTAAGCATTTTAAAATTATGAACTCATTTATATCTCACACGGATCTATGAGGCAAGTACAATTACAATCAATTCATTCTTACACAGAGGAAACAGAAGTGCAGAGATGGTAAGTGACCTACTCGCAGCTGGTGTGTGGGAGAGCTAGGTTTCAACCGGGCCATCTGGCTTTAGATGGTCCTCTTTTATTTCTCCACGGCACCATGCTGCTTCTGAAATTTTAGTTTTTAGAATTGAGATGTCTTGCTGGGTATGATGGCACATGCCTATAATCCCAGCTACTGAGGAGACTGAAGCAGAGGATCACAACCTGCCAGCCTGGGCAACTTAGCAAGACCCTGTTTCAAAATAAAAAGGGCTGGAGCTGTAGGTCAGTGGCACAGCACTTGCCTAGCATGACGAAGCCTGGGGTTCAATCTCTAGTACTGCCAAATAAATAAGAAAGCAAACAAATGAACAAACGAAAATAAAATCCAAAATCTTAATACCACAAATGAATACATTTTTGTGATTTAAATTATTTCCCTGTCTTATCCCAAGTTTTCATATTTCTGAGATTAAAATACCAGTTTATTAAGTTGTCAATACAATTGTATGCCAGTAATAGACGACAGTGGGACCTCGGTTCACAAACTTAATTTGTTCCATGATTCTGGGGAAGATGGCCGTGGTTGTGTTTGTCTTGTTCGTCACCTGATGCGGAGTTCGTGAATGGAAGGAAAATTTTGTGGAACACTTCTGTTCATGAACCGAAGTATTACTGTTTTTTGTTATTTTAATATGTGAATCAACTAGTTACACAAACTCCGTTTCGTATTTTTTAACTCTTAAACATTATATAACTCTTAAACTCATTTTAGCTCCTAAACATTTTAACATGTATATTATATAAAATTTGCCATTTTAACCATTTTTAAATATACCTTTTTTATGACATTAAGTACATTCACATTGTTGTGCAGCTATCACCACGACCCTTCTCTATAACCTTTTTGTTTTCCTCAACTGAAATGCTTTGTCTCTTAAATCGTAACTTCCAGGTCTCCCTTTCACCCAGCCCCTGGCAACTACTCTTCCACTTTCCATCTCTATGAATCTGATTATTCTAGGTGCCTCATATAAAAGCAGTCATGCAATATTTGTTATTTTGTGACCGACTTATCTAACTTAGCAGTCTCTTTCCCTGGTTCACCTGGTGTACCACAGGCCACAATTCCCTTTTGAGGGCTGAAGTTCATTGTATGTATATACCTCATTTTGTTTGTTCATCTGCCTAGGAACGCTTGAGTTGCTTTCACTTTTGACTATTATAAATAATGCTTCTATGAAGAAGGGTGTACAGATATTGTTTCAAGTCCCTGCTTTCGCTTCCTCTGAGTGTACATCCAGACATAGAATTGCTAGACCATCTGGTAAATCTATGTTGCATTTTTTTGGGAACTACCATTCCATTTTCCATAGCAGTGACACCATTTTATATTCCTACTAGCAGTGTACAAGGGATCCACATTCTTCACATCCTTGCCAACACTTACTTATTTCATAATAGTCACCCTAATGGCTGAGAGGAGGTATCTTACTGTGGTTTTGATTTGCATTTCCCTACTGACTGGTGGTGTTGAGCGTCTTTGCATGTCTCTGTTGGCTATTTGTGTATCTTCTTTGGAGAAATATCTGTTTTAAGTCTGAAAGACCCCTGAGGTCTCCCAATTCTCCTAAGGCAGAGCAAGGGGTGTCAAATGGAGAAGAATGCAAATACCAGTTAGCAGAACTCTATGAAAAGTTTATAGAAGGGATTAAGAAAGTAGATGAGTTCAAAGAAGAAATGAACCAAACATTCACAGCGTTATCACTCATTATGCCCAATGTGAATTCAGGAAAAATAAGTAAAAATTTGGACAAGCTAACAAAAACAGTTTAAAAAATGAATGACAAATTCACAAAGATATAGAATCCTCGAAAAAATGTCAGACAGAAATACCTGAAATAAAAATCCATATGGAATTCATAAATTATAGAAATAACTAGTGTGAAGACAGAGTGTCTGAAATTGACAAAATGGGTAAATTATTACAAAATACTCAAGCCACCCCCCCCAAAAAGAAAAAGGAAACAAGAAAAGACCATCCAGCAAGTACTAAATGACAGGCTAATTGGAATTAGAGAAAAGATAGGAGATAACACAGATGGAACTATTAAAGTTTTTACAGAAATCATAGCAGTAAATTTCCCAAATATGAGAAAAGAGTGCAACATACAAGTAAGCAAGGCTACTAGAACACCTAACAACCATGATGAAGAAAGAAACTCACCAAGGCATATTCTTTTAAATTGCCAGATTAAAAAAAAAAAAAACAACCAGAATTTTAAAACCCATCAGAGAAAAACAAACAATTACATATAAAGGTAAACCAATTAGAATTACAGCAGACTTCTCAACACAAACCCTGAAGGCCAGAAGAGCCTGGAGTGAAGTATTTCAAGCCCTAAGAGCAAACATCTTCCAACCCAGATTACATATCCAACAAAGTTATCCTTGAAAATAGATGGAGAAATAAGGACATTTCATGAAAAAGACCATCTCAAAAGATATAAATGCTAAACCAGCACTCCAAAAAATACTCAAGAATATCCTAGACAGAAACAACAAAACTAATACAGCTGAAAACCCAGATCAAACAAAAATATCAAGCAAGGCCAGTGAATAAGCAACAATAAAAAATGATAGGAAAAGAAAAAGGAGTCACCAACAGAGATGGAATGCAGTAATCGTAAATAATCAACATACCTCAGTAATATCTCTCAATGTTAATGGCTACAATCTCCAATTAAAAGACACAGATTGGCAGAGGGGGTCAAAAAACAGAACCCAACAGTCTATTGCATTCAAGAAACTCATCTAATTCAAAAAGATACTGATAGATTAACACTTAAAGGTTAGAAAACAATATTTCATGCTCCAGGATCTGAAAACAATGAGGGTTCACAATTTTAATCTCATACATGGTAAACTTCAAGCTAAAACTGTTTATAAAAGACAGAGAAGGTCACTACATTCTACTTAAGGGAACAGAAAGAAATAACTCTTACAAATAGGTGCTCCAGAATTTGGTGCATAAATATCTTGATAAAACAAACACCAGTAAACATAAAAGATCAAATAAATACTAACACAATCATAGTGGGGGATCTTAACACCCCACTTTTGCCAAGAGACAGATCAACTAAACAAAAAACCATGAAGAAATATCAGAGCCGAACCAAACCCTTGAACATATGGACTTAATCGATATCTACAGAGTATTCCACCCCAGCACAACAGAGTATGCATTCTTTTCAGCAGCACATGGTACCTTTTCCAAAACAGATCACTTACTAGACCACAAAGCCTGCTTAAATTAATATAAAAGAATCAAAATTGCCCCATGTATACTTTTAGAAAAATAGAAATTAGAAATCAGTTCATTGAGGGCCGGTGAGATGGCTCAGCGGCAGAAGCGCCTGCCTTGCAAGCGCGAGGGCCCGAGTTCGACTCCTGGAACCCACATACGAAAAAGGGGCTGGTGATATCGCTCAGCGGCACGGGTGCCTGTTGGTGCGCGAGGTCCTGAGGTCGACCCCCCAGTACCCACAAAAAAAAAAAAAAAAAGAAATCAGTTCATTGAAAACAGAAATTAATGATGGAAGAAATCCAAGTCTGTGGCCCATTTTTTAATTGAGTCAAGTGGTTTTTCTTTTTGATGTTGAGTTGTAGTTTTGTTATTTTTCTGTTACAGAATCTTGACAGTTTTATCTTAGTTATTGTAGATTAAGATTTTTGTTTTAATTCTCTCAATTCTTAAACAATCACATGTGGGTTTAGGCTAAAATAGCATTCAATTATAATATTAATTCAGGAAAGAATTAACACATGTACACTTACTCTATCTTTCGGTTCCATATTTTTGTGATTTTCAGTTAGGCCCAGAACTTTTTTGATAAACTTAAGGAGAAGAGGGTAGGTACACATGTCTGTGTGTGCAATGTTTTTGTTGCTAAAGGATCTATTTTCTATTTTTTTTCCTGGTATATAAACAAGCTATTAATGTCACGAAGTACATATTTTGTTAGCATCCCATCAGGTCTATTTAAATAACATTTATACAATAAAATTCATCCATGGAAGCTAAGTTCTTAGACATGCACATTACTGTTAGTGAAAGCATTTAGCACTAAAGAGTTAACTGAGAGCAAACTTGCAGCCACTGCTTTGAGTATATATAATTTATTTCTCTCACTACTTACTGTATTTTTTACTGCTTTTTACTTTAATTTTACAACAGTTTCTAGCTGCTGTAAATTATTACTATAAAGGTCACTTTCTCTATACAGTTCCATTTAAGGAACCCAAAAGATAATCGTAGTTATAAACATATTCTTATCTTTTGTATCTTAACTCTATTTAACATTTTCTCTTCCTGACTATACCAGTGAGTGGCTTTGTCACATGCAAGCCTTATCAATGCTTTTGCATACAAGCTGACCTCAGTGATCTCCTTGTTATTGTCTAGTTTAAATTCCTAGTTTGCTAATCTTGGCAGGTACACCACCTCCTAACTTGTCACCTCAATTTCAAACTCGCCAGTCAGTTCTGTACTCCACCACCACATGATCAAGTTCTAGTCAAATGCTAGGAAAACTATGTTTTTCTTCCTCATCTTTCCCTATACCCTCCCCCCAAAATTAAGGTCTAAATTTGTTAGCCTGGCATTTAATGCCATCTGTCTCCCAGTCATGAACTATCTACCTTCCAACCTCTTCATCCCTATTTTCTTTTTCTTCCCCTGGATACCTGTGTTTCCACTATGCAGTGCAAACTGTACAACAGTGTATCTTCTTATAATTAGATGCAGTGTCTTCTCTAGTAGAGGACAATTTTTCATGCAGATATTTGGTAGTGATTTTCTTTTTTCCAATCAGATTTTATTGGTACTTGGTAGTGATTTCTACTGTAAGATGTCAGATGTTTTGAGCACCATACACATTGGACCTTTGTTATTACTTGCAGTTACCTTACTGGGTAAGCAAGTATTTACTTGTGTAATACACACTCATGTGAATCCTCTGTCTAGATACTTATTGAGAGGAACTATGCTTTCTAGCATAGTTAATGTAGTAAACTGTGTATGTGTTTAACTAATTGAATCTCATCTTCAAAACCCATACATTTTATCAAATTTAAAGAATGGCAAGTCATTTTTTCAATGGTGAGTAGTCTCATGAAAAACAATTAAAGTTGAACTCAGTTAAAGTCTATTTGATAATTTAGAGGTGAGCGTTTGCTTTGACTGGTAGACGTTTTTGCAGCTCCGGAAAGTGCTGTCACTTCTTTGAAGGTGTTCCCAAGTAGTATAGCCCTCACTCCCCCCCCCAAGCCTTTCCTTAAAGAATCGAAAAGGCCAAATTGGAGCTGTGAGATTACACCACACACCTGAGAAAGCCCTGAGAGCTTTCTTTTGGAGGATGAACCATTTAACAGAAGTGTCAGGACAGAGAAGTACCATTCAGGAGTTCACTCTTTGGCTTTCATTTGCAGCCTCAGGGAAAATCCCCATTATAGTATGAAGACTTTTCCAGTAGTAAAGTCGCTGTCTTTATTAATAGCCACATAAATGCATTAATTAAAGCACTGACTTATTTTTTTCTTAGTAAAATAAAACAGATTGAATAATAGTTATTCCATAGTTGCATAAGAGTAAAAATGAGTAATAAAATCTATTTAAATATTGACCTCATTTATCCTATCTTGGTTTCTTTATCTGTTTCATCTTTGTTCTTTTGGGGGGAGCCTTGGTTTTTTTAATTAATTAGGTTTATTGGTACATTTTAGGTATAGATGATGATCACATTCATAGTACCGAATTTGTATCTATACATGATATATCTTGATTCTTTTTTTCCTAGTCCCCTCCCCTCCCTTCAACCCCTCTTCCCTTCCTTATTTACAAAAGCTTTGTTTCCATTTTTTTCCTTTTCTCATTTTTTTGTTTCTTTTCCTTCCTTTCCCTTCCCACCTCCCTAGTTCCCCTTCTCATTTGAACATTTTCTTCCCATTTCCCAATATCTGTTATACATTTTGGTCCTTATTTACACTTTTGGTTTGTTACACCAGAGCAAACATGCAATATTTGAAAATGTGTGTTTGATTTATTTCACTAAAGAGTATGGTCTCAAGGTCTCAAGGTACATCCATTTAGCTAGAAATGTCTTAAACTTATCCTTCTTTATGGCAGAATAGTACTCCATTGCGTAAAAAACCACATCTTCTTCATCTGTTGATTGGCATTTGGGTTGTTTCCAAGACTTAGCTATTACAAACTGTGCTGCTATAAACATGGGCATGCATATATTGCTGTGGTATGATGTTTTTAATTCTTTTGGGAAAATACCAAGAAGAGGAATAGCTGGGTCAAATGGAACCTCTAGTTCTAGTTTTTTGAGGAGTCTGCACATTGATTTCCACAGTGGTTATACCAGTCTACACTCCCACCAATAGTGGAGAAGTGTTCCTTTGGGGCTTGGTTTTTTTGAAACAAGGTCTGGCTATGTAGTCTAGGCCAGACTTGACCTCACCATGGAGTCCAGGCTGGGCTTGAACTTGGATATGTCCTGCCTCAGCCTTCTGAGTGTTGGGATTACAGGCATGGGCCCCCACACTTGGCTGTTTGTCTTAGTTGTACTTTGTCATTAAATTTGGCCCTATTGGGCCGGTGAGATGGCTCAGTGGCGTAAGCGCCTGCCTTGCAAGTGCAAGGGCCTGAGTTCGACTCCCGGATCCCACATACGAAAAAGGGGCCGGTGATATCGCTCAGTGGCACGGGTGCCTGTTGGCGCACGAGGTCCTGAGGTCGACCCCCCGGTACCCACAAAAAAAAAAAAATTAATTTGGCCCTATTGATGTTAATGTTTATTAGTCCTACTCTCCAGCACCACAGTGCGTGCTGGGGATGAACGCAGGGTCATGCACATGCTAGGCAAACCCTACTATAGCTTTGCGCTACATTCCCAAGGTTCTTTATTTTGAGACAAGGTCTGGCTAAATTGCCCAATCTGGCCAGGTGCAGTGATGCACACCTGTAATCCAGCACTTGGGGAGCTGAGGCAGGAGGATCGCCACAGTTCAAGGCCAGCCTAAACTACATAGTGAGACCCTGTCTCAAAAAAAAAAAAAAAAAAACAAAACCAATCTGGCCTCAAACTTGCAATCCTCCTGCTTCACCCTCCTGAGTAATTGGGATTACAGGCATGTGCTACCACACTGGCTTGTTAGTTTTCATTATAAAAGATGCTCAATATCAAAAGAAAATTCATATGAAGTAATGCATAAGTACTAACAATGTATGAAGGGCAAATTTCTCATCCCTCCCCTTCCCTGCTCTTTTCTAACATGTCCCCCTCTGTTGTTTACCATAACAGTCCTGTAAAATTGCGTCTATTTTTCTGAAAAGTTTTAACAGTAAAAGATAAGTATAAACTTTAAAAATATGATAAGCTTTCCTTTTGGAGGAGTCATACAACAATAGAATTTTATTTATGCAATTTTATTTTATTTTTGTATTGAACCCCAAGGCTACCTAATTTCAATCCAATTCTTAGTTTCAGTAATAATTTCTCATTAACTTCTGATTTGTAATTTGATTGTATCTATTCATTTCCCAGCACGCACAGATATCAGTGTCCTTTTCAAGACCTCTGCTTCTCTACCTTTCTTTCCCCCAGCCCAGCATAGATCTCCTGGTACTCTTAACAAATTTTAAGTCTACAATACAGTATTGTTAAACATTAGGGATTTAGTCTGTGCCAAATGTATGAGCTTAAAATAAATGGCTGAGGTGAATAATAGCTCTGTAAGTAGATCCTGAATCTTTACATTTCACATGTGAGATACATTACCATATATGATGTCATGTGAACTGGCAAATGTCGCCTTTTCAGAACTGTAAATGAGAGAAGTCCTGTGCTAATTTCACTGTTGAAGAATTTGGTGCTCAGTTTAATGCCATCTCTCAATTAGCCCGATCTTGCCATGTCTTTCTGTCTATATTGCTGATGATGTGTATGTTTTACTGCTTCTTTCTGTGAGACCCAGCTGTGTAACTACTTTAGGTCAACTTCACTATTAAGATGAACATTAGGATTGTTGATTGTTGGTGAGAGTTAAATGCCTTTGTTTCATGCTTGTGGTTTGTTTTTAACCACTCTCCTCATAAGAGCTAGAGTTCAAAATTAAGCTCTGCCTCCAAGCTTGGGACCTTTAACTGTTGTGCTTCTGTTCCGTGGACGAGCACAGGCTCTGGGCTGGTGCTTAGGCAGTTGGCTTCACCATCCCTGGTTAGATCTGTGATCCAAGTAAGCCAGTTAGCTACCTAAGTAGTTTTCTCATCTCTACGTTAGGATAGTAATAGTAATGCACTGTTCGAATTTTTCTTGGTACCAAAAGAGCCAACCCTTTGGTGAAGTAGATATTATTTAGTGCCCTCAGCATTTGTTTTAAAGAGTAACAGAGGAGTTTGGGGGACTGGCGAGGACTCCAAGCTGTCATTAAGTTGGGGGTGGGGGCTGGATGGGGGCAGCCTTGTAGAATAGAATGAGGCGGGCTGGGGCTGGGATGAGGTGCATCTGTTGCAAGCTGTGTGCTAGAAGGAGCCATGGTACAGGCCTTCTGCAATAATTCTGCAAACCTGTGATGTTTTCAGAAACAATGCTATGAAACATGCTATTCTGATGAATAAGTAAATTTCCAGAATTTGTTGTGCCTTAACTGTAGTGTAGCCATGGCCCAGGAAGTTTGATCTGTTACTTGCTCAACTTTGCTTACTGTTTCTGATGATGACCCATCGGAAGGTTTCTGCTGAAGAGACAGTAGTTTGATACATTTATATTTTAAAAATCTGTTTTTTAGTTCGTGAGTATTTGGATATGTAACATTTGCTAACTATTGTAAAGGCCATAAAGAAGGGATGTTTCCTGTCATCTAATTAGTGGGCTTCAGAGTCAAATAGGTTCATCGGAAGGGGTTAGGTGTTTAATGCTTCTGTGTAGATGATGAGGGAACACACTATCAAACTCTGTCCTCTACTCTGCGTATTAAAAGAGAAATTCATTCAGCAAACACTTATTAAGTCTCACTTTGCTAAGTCTAAGGGTCAGAGTTGAATCAGTTATGTTCTTCCCATTCTCAGGGACCTTAAAGACCACTTAGTGCAGCAGGGAGGCAGATGGAAACAGATACCCATGGAAGCAAGTTTGTACCCAGAGCCTAAAGAACAGTACAGCCCATTGTGCATGGAGAGGGGTGTCCTGCCAGGCGAGGCTTGCAAAAAGCTTGTGATTCTCAATAGCACTTCAGAAATTAAATGTGTATTTTAACCTGGGGAGGATCTTATTAAAATGCTGATTGTGAATCAATAGCTCTAGGGTGGGGCCGCAATGAGTAGCTCGGATCTAAGCTGACTTTGTGTTCAGGAGGTGGAAATAAGGGACTGAATGGAAAAGGGCCCATTTCAGTCACAAGGAATGCAGAAGAGTAGAGTAGACCAGTGATGACGAACCTTTTAGAGCTTTCAGTGATAACAAATAGCCCTCTGCGGCAGGCGTGCTGTAGGTTTGCCACACTGGAGTAGCCTAAACTGCGGAGAGGGGTGGGGCGTAGCATAAGAAGGTAGAAATTGGTAGGAACCAACTTTAGGACTGCCTTTATACTGGGGAAGAAAGTATAATTCCAGTGTTTCAAGGCCTTTTTTTTTTTTTTTTTTTTAAAGGAGAGTTGGGCAGGGGATATAGCTCAGTGGCATGGCGTCCTGAGTTCAATTCCTGGTTCTAAAAAAGAAAAAAAAGAATTGGACCTATAACTACCGTAAATAAGCAGGAGGGTATCTGTACAAGTTGGAACACGCAAAAGGGAATTTAAGACATGAGTAGCATCGGGATTCAGGGGGTTAGGGTTGCAGGTGAGAATTTGGGATTCATCTGTAGGAGGATTTGAGTGCAGCATAAAATAAATAAAATATACTTCCCAAGAAAATGAGTTTGAAGAGAGTTGTGAAGACTTGGCCATGGGAAATGCTAATATTTAGGTAGTTGGTGTGAGTATCAGGATAGTGTTTTCAGAGATGTCCGAGAATCGGAAGCATGTGGATTTCACGGGTAAGTGAAAACACTTGTTATAAGGAAGAGTTAGAAATTTGAGCTGAGACCATTTAAATTTCTCAAGTAAACTATTGGAATTAGAGAAATGAAGAAAAAGAATACTAATAATATAGCACCACCTGGTGTTAGGTATTATGCATTCTTCAAATGATATTTTTCTCATCCAGTTGAATTTTTGTTTTGATTGCCTTAAAATATTTTCACTGATTTAGTTTTTATATGATAGCCTACTGTGTGCATGGAGTAATTATTTATTTTTGTAACACTACCAAAAGGGTCATTATCAGTTTGTTTCTGCTTTGATTTAAGCTTTGCCAAAAGCTTTTCTCTCACACGATTCTCCTGATCTATCTTCCATTTCAGAGAAGATGTATAAGTTAATTACTTCAGGTCGCAGGGTTACAACTATACGTCTCATAGCCAGATTGCCTCATTGTTTCTGCTCTTCTGCCTCTAAATTGTTGGACATAAATATGTATGATCCTGAATATTCATGCTGACTGTTAGTGCAGTTTGAGTTTACAAGCCTAATGCGCCAGCTTTCAAGATGAAGAGCAGTAAAAACTTTTTTTTTTTAATCCCAAGGAAAAGCTACATCCTTGAAAAGTGTACAGCCATCTTGGGTGAATTTGCCTAGACCACTTCCTAAATCCCAAGCTTCTTTGAAAAGCCCTGCGCTACAGAGAACAGGAAGCACCCCGTCGATTGGCAGCACCCACAGTGATCCAAGCACCTACAGCAATAATTGTAAGTTGGTCCATGTCACACTGTTGAGGTTTTGAAACAGTAGTTACAAGAAAAACCCATGCTTTCTAAATAATTAGTAGAATTTTTGTTTCGGGATTTAGTGGAAAATTTACACACTGCTTGTTTGGAATTACTCAGAAAGTTTGGAAGGATAAACACATTCTTTAGAACAATGTTCTCTTTTGATGAACGTGCTAAGAAACACTGAAACGATTATGTGTTGAAGGAATCTGTTAAATTTTTGTATGAAGGGTCTAACGGGCATCATTTGAATTGATGGTATTTTGAGGTTTGTTTAACAGAAGAATAGTAACCTAGGAGCTCTTGGAACCCAATGGAAATCAGACAAAAAGATCACTGCGGTTTTGTTTACTTTGTAAAAAACTGAATCTTGTAAATATATGTTTTGTAACCTTTTATTTTGAACGCTAGATTCAGTGCAATATGACCAACATAACTTTGAACCTAATTCTAAATAATTTAAACTCAGAAGAATATTTTTTAAGTTTTAAATTAGTGTGAATTGGCTTTTTGTTTTAAAGTGGGTGAATTCAGCTATTCTTTTCTTTCAAAAGATGTATTTGGATTTAGTACTTATTTTTCATTCCCTTTGTAAATAAACTCCAAAGAATTCACGACTTAAGCAGTTCTAACAGTTTCTGTGTCCCTGCTTTGCCTAGGTGCTGTGAGAAGTGTAGTGGGCCATACAGGGTGTAAATGGAAAAACCCTTTCTCTAAAAAGTAGTTGAGGAGAAAGATGTTATTTACGTGGATGACTAGAACATCAGATAAAACAGGATACAAGCGTATGAGGAGGAGTACAGAATTGTTCTCTCTGATTTAAGCACAGATCAATTTCTTCTTTCTGGTGAGACAATAGGGACAAAGCAAAATAATGGTTATTGAATATATCTGAGTGTGGAGAAGTATTATAGGCATAATAGTATATTGCTTTTCTCTTATTTTCCTTAACTTCTGATGTTACTTTGACTTGATGTATGAGTAATTGAGGTTCAGAGACATTGCTACTGGTCCAAAGTCACGCAGCAAATATGTGACAAAATAGTTTTCAGAGAATGACAGTTAATGAACACATTTCTGATAGGTCACTTAGCACTAGCTGGTTTCATATGCAGGTAAGTATCTGCATACTGACACTTTAGGAATCCTGAAATATGTTGCTTAAAACTAAACAAGACCATTATCTGCTTATTGTTTGAATTTTAAAGTTGCAGCAAAACCCAGAAGGGTTTGCATGTAACAGTTAATTCTCTGTGAATTTGAAAAGGCTATGTATTATTTCACACATGTATTATTTTAAGATCATTTCCCTCCTGGCCTTCTCTGTTCTAGTGTGAATTTTAAAAACAAACTCAGGAAACAGAACCACCAGGATGCTCTCAAAGCCACAGCAATAAACTGGTGGCACTTAAAGCATACACATTGTGGCATGCCGTAACCCAGAGCTTTCCATGGACAGCCATGTTGGCCTGGCCACTGTTTCAGTGCCGTGTCTGACACTCCTAAGGAGGCTGTAAAATCCTTTTGTCCATTCCTTTTTGTCTGTTAACAAAGGGGTTTGCCATACACCCACAGAGCCTGTTTAGTGGCGATGCGTCCCTGTTGCAGATTAAGCATTCAAATCAGTGAGTCTCTTTCTTAGTTTGATTTGCTAGCTGGTTTAATCTGTTTTGTGTAATGCCTTGGAGCTTACAGATTTTCCCCCCTCTATTCTAATGCACTAAGAGCAAGCATGAGGGATATGAGACTGAACATGGCTGCGGTTTTCCCTGCTTGAGCTTGCTTTGATCCTTTTAAATGACTATACCAGGAGGATTTCGCAGTTGTACAGAAACTGATATTTCTTCAAAAATCTTTATCAATTCTACACTCACCCCACCGGCTGGTTCAGAGAGGCACTATGATGCTACTTTATTGACACTGCTGGTCGTGGGATCCTACAGCCTTTGTATAATTCCTTTGTTAGCCACGTTTACTGGGAGAAGAAGTAGGTCGACGATTTCTGGTTTGATTCTTTTCTTTGTAAGCATGCTTAAATTTTAATTCAATAAATTGATTTTAGGACCTCCTGATTGTTATTTTTGTAATTTGTAATTTATGTTAACTATTGTATGTCTTGGACATGTTTGTGTTTATTTAAGATGTGAATGCTTCTTATAGAACCAATTTTATTGTATATTTTATGTGTTTTGGAGCTCTTACTAAATATAATTTAGCAGCATTGTCAATATTCTTCGCACATGAAATTGTCCTATTGTGAAATACTTTCATGGTTTAATTTCTGATTAAATAGGAGCTTTTGTCTATGTAGCTTACAATTGTGTAAATATACAATACTTTCCTAGAATTAAATTTGAACATTACATTTTTGATTATTTTCTTCAGTTATACTGTACTTAATATACAATTCATATAAAAGTGTTGAACATATATACATTTTTAATGAGTACTTCAAAATGTGAAAAATTTTGAGCTGAAATTATCCCACTTCTAATAATGAAGGATCATGTTAGGAAATAACTTCTTTTGATCAATGTTTTGATTCTTACTGGTTTAAGCATTTGAACAGTTCTAAAGGATGTTCTCATTGCTTTGATCATTTCTTTGTGATGTGTTGTCAGTGGCATCATTTAAGAACTTCTAAGCTGGCATAGTGCTATTGTGTTATGAGCATCTGTTCTTGATACTTCGGGATCCTATATAAATAACATCACAAGTTGTAAAATGACTGGAGAAAGGCAATAATATTTTTTTATTTTGGAGTTTTAACAGGTTCTTTGTGTATGTTCTTTTAAGCATAGAAAATTTTGAAGTTAGAATGATGATTTCCTTTGGATGTTAGCATAAAACATTGCACAGTGGTTTCTGTAGCAGATATGCTTATTTGTAGTGGTTAAATATTATAAGCTCTTTCAGACTCATACCTAATGCTCAGTGTTTCAGGTCATTAAAGTAATTGGAGAAAGAAAAATGATACATACTAAGTTGACTAGAATGGTTTATGGATCATTGTGCAACTTAGAAGGAAATCTTGAGAGAGTGCATAATTTTGCCACATTAGCAGGAATATGAAGTCCAGAGACTTCTTTACCCTTCCCCTTTGCCTGTAAAAGCATATTTATTTTTGAGAGGCAGATGGCGTGAGGCAGTGGTAAGAGACACAAGCCAAAGCTGTTTGCACTCCCTTGGAAACAGGAGATCAGAAGGAGACTAAATAAAGAAGTAGACTGTTCTTTTCCTTCACCTTTGTGGCTCACCCTGCCGAGATGGATGATGCACAAGAAAGGGTATCAGCTCACCTCAGACTTACCCTAGTTTTCCTACTGACTCATGTGAAGGTGGACAGTCATTTCCCTCTTTTAGCCTCAGTCTTCTCATCTGATGAATGAAAGGAGAGGACTAGATCATCCTCAAGATCCTTACAGCAACCAATATTTCTGACTTTTTAATTTTCTTTACTGTAATAAGATGATACTTAATAGCTATAAAGGAGAATGTTTTGAATTGTTCAGGTGATTAAGCTGGTAGAAAGAAGGATGAGTCTTTTACCCTCAGTTTTGTTTTTGTTTTTGTTTTTCTTATGCCAGGAGTGGCAAGTGAGTATGGTCATTTAATAAGAAGCACCTGTAGTGCTATTGCTTTCTCATGGTGCTTCCAGGTTTAGAGGGAGTTTTACGTTTGACTAGTGATGTCTGCCATAGGCGAAGAAGACACAAGGGACAGGCAGTATAGACTGTGGGCTCTACATTATGAGACATGGTAGCACTTACACACTTCTGAGTAGACTGTCTGATAAGGAAATATTATCCAGACCACTACTTGTTCCCATTCATTCATTTTTAATGTTTTTCTAGAGTATAATGAGACAGTCTTGTTATTATGAAGTTGAATGAGTTTGCTTTGGAAAGGTGAAAATTTATTCAGTAGTGATTTGATTTTAAGCCAGGTGGGCAGATGAGCTGGCACAGTAGGAAATGTTAAACTAATTCACATGACATTCAAGAAATGAACAGAATGTTGGCTCTGTGTGTATGTACATAATTTAATAAACACAACAAAAATGAATTTCAACTGATGGTAAAATGTAGTATGAAATACTAGTTTGTAAATAGAAGTCTAGGGCAGCAAGAAGCCCATTTCTTATGCTTAGAATTTTCTGAGAATATCGCTTTATTTTTATATTCCATCATCTCTCTTTCTCTTCACTTGAAACACATTTTGGACTGGAGAAACACAGGAAAATAAAGACTCCAGAGAATCTGTTACTCTAGTGTAACTGAGATAGCAAGGACTAAAGGTGACAACATAACAAGGGGTATTTTTAACTACATGTTATAGCTGAGACCTAAGTGACCACTGTGAAATTTCACATATTGACTCCATAGACCTAACTGTCCTTGAGTGGTTGTGGCCCCTGGAGCATGGGGTCAGGATGATTCTGAGGACACATCCAGCCTTGGGACTGAGTACCATAGTCAGTAGTACAGCCCGTGTGTCAATGTATGTATCACCTGTTTCCATAAGTGGTGTCCATGCCCACCTGTTCTACACAGAAAGGTGAAGTGATTCAGTCCATTACGCATGGCCAGGTAAGGACCAGGACTTGCATAGCCTAGATCCCATTCCATTACTTGAAACTGTTGCACTTTGCTTAGTTTATTGGAATTAACTAAGGAATTAACTGAGGAGTTTTTCATCTGAGTATAGTGACTTTGGAGGAGGAAGCATTTAGATATCAGGATACCGGACCCACTGCCTTGTTAGGGTGCATCATGCCTCATAGTAATATACGTCCTTCAAGTTTGGATTTGCTAAAAAGCAATGGGCCAGCTGAGAGTATTTTGAGAATCGAGAGAAAGGTTTTTGATCATAAAAGTATGTTCAGCTTAGGACAATTTATGCCCACCATTATTAGTAAGGTGGGATGGATGTACAATAGATAACCAGGGGTGAATTTTGTTATGGGTAAATGTATTGTCATATAAATATGTATAAAATATAAGTATGTATGTGTTTGTATCTGAGCCAAGTGCAGGCATTTTATCTTTTCAGTACAGATTTTGACTCTTGTGTGTTCCCGAGTTCTTGGATCTGGTGTTAGATCTTTGTTCTGTTGAACCTGTACAGAGCCAAGAGGCGGTTTATTTCCAGGACAACACCTCCTGTTCTGTGCATGACAGAAAGCCAGCGGGCAGTGTGTCTCTCCTCATGAAAAATTGCTTCACTGAAGTCCTTATAAACTGCAAGTCTATCTAAAACTTAGGAAAGCATGCATTTAGAATCATTCAGTTGTATGTTTGGTTTATAAGTTGAGCTAAATTTAATTTTTCTAAGTCTTAATAAGTGACAACCTTTTTGCTGCTGAATATGACAGAAATTGCCTTGAAAAGAGCAAGACTAAAATCCCTATTATTATAAAACATGGTTGAGACTATAATATCATTGACTTCCTTTATTGAGTTCAATTCTACAAAAACTGAAATGCTTATTGAGACTTACTATGCATTTTGTGGGAAAATCTAAAATATATGCTATATGAAATTTTGTCATTTCATTTTAAGACTGAAGTCATTCCCCGTCCATCCTTTGGAAAGTTATGGTGAGCCAGGACATTGGCACCTGCCTGTAATCCCAGCACAGCAGGGAGGCTGAGGCAGGAGAATCACAGATTCAAGCCCAGCCTAGACAACTTAGTGAGACCTTGTCTCAAAATAAAAAATAAAAAAGGACTGGCGATGTAGCTCAGTGGGAAGGTCCTGGGTTAAATCCCTGGTATCCTCTCCCCCCAAAAAAGTCATGACAAAGGGCTGGGGATATAGCGCCGTGGTAGAGTGCTTGCCTAGCCTGCATGAGGCCCTAGGTTCAATTCCCTGTGCTGCAAAAACCAAAAAGGGAGAGGAGTAAAAGTTATATTGAATTTTATATTGCTTGTGTCTTCAGTACCATCATTTCCACTAGCTTTCCCCAAACCTTGGGAAATACAAGTTTCTAGATTCCAGAGAAGGTGAGACTTGGAGTGGATAGGAAATTGATAGAAGTTGGTCAGCAGGAGGGATGGTTCCATGTTGATTTGACCTAATATTAGAAATGTGATGTGGATACAGAAGAACGAACAGATGGCTCATCGTACAGGACCTGGATAAGGACCAGGGGAAGATAATACCATGTGTGACATCTATGAGCACTGTTGTAGGGGATGGGATTATTTAGCCTAGTGAAAATTTCTAGCTGTCTGCATATTTATAAACAAGGTAGTTTGTTAACAAGGTAGATTCCTTATTGTTTGCTAGAAGTATGAGAGAAGGAAATGATTTAAAGTTGGTAATAAATAAATTTGTGACTGTGAGCGTAGAACAAACTTGGGCACTTAAGATTAGGTGTTGAAGATTATTGAGAAACAATTTTTAAAATCCAGTTTTTGGAGGGGAAGTTTTTATGTTGTAATATAGAAGATGATTTTCCTGATTTAGGTGAGAGTTCCTTTATGTTTTCCTTTGAGGCTGGGCACCTTAGTAACACGGCAGGTGTTGGCATTCTAGCTTCTTTTTTTAAAAATTTTATAAGTACATGTTTGCAATTCACGCAGTTTACAGTCATCTTGGGGAGTGGTTACATGTACATACTACAGCTTGTTTCTTTTTTTTAAACCCCTTCTCCTTTCCCTTCCCTCACCCCTGGGCCCTGGTTCCCTTATCCCCTGTTTCATACTCGTCGATGCTATTTGTCTTAGCTCATGTTATGGTGTATAGTGTTTAATTGGGTTTATTAGGTTCCTGTACTTGGCATATCTTTATTCTTATTTTCCCTTTCCCTCCTCCTCACCCCTCACACTTGTTCCCTTGGACCTCTTCCCTATTACAAGAGCTCTGCCCCTTTGTCCCTTTCTATCCATCCTTTAACATCACTCAACACTGTATTTTCCAGTGCATCTGTTTTCCTACAAATGTCTCAAATGTGTCATTTTTTTTTTTTTTTTTTTTTTTTGTGGGTACAGGGGTCAACCTCAGGACCTCGTGCTTCAGCAGGCGCCCGTGCTGCTGAGTGATATCACTGGCCCTTTTTTTGTATGTGGGTACCGGGAGTCGAACTCAGGACCTTGTGCTTGCCAGGCAGGCGCTTACACCGCTGAGCCATCTCACCGGCCCAAATGTGTCATTCTTTATAGCTGAGTAGTATTCCATTATACCCAGATACCACATTTTGTTTATCCAGTCATCTGTTGATGGGTATCCCAGCTGCTTCCAGGATTTAGCTATTATGAATTATGCTGCTATAAACATTGGTATGCATGTGTCCCTGTAGTATGATATCTTAAGCTCTTTGAGGAAGATACCTAGCAGGGTGTTAGCTGGGTAGTATGGAATTTCTAATTTCACTTCTTTGAGAAATCTCCATACTGATTTCCATAAAGGCTGTACTAGTTTACATTCCCACCAACAATGCAGGAGTTCTTTCTTTTTCAGCCTCACCACACCAGCATTTATTATTGTTGGTTTCTTAATGATAGCCGTTCTTTCTGGAGTAAAATGGAATCTTAGCATTGTTTTTAACTTGCACTTCTCTAGTGGCTAGATATGGTGAACATTTTTTCATATATTTGTTGACCATTTGTATTTCTTTCTCTGTGAAGCATCTGTTCATTTCTCTTGCCCATTTCTTAACTGGGTCTTTAATTTTAGGTGGTTTAATTTTTTTTGTGTGTGTGTACTGTAGATATTAGTCCTCTGTCTGAGGAGTAGCTGGCAAAATTTTTTCCCATTCTGAGGTTGTCTCTTCACTCTACTAATTGATTCCTTTGCTGTACAGAAGTTTTTTAATCTGATATAATCCCATTTGTTGATTCTTGCTGCTATTTCTTGTGCAATTGGAGTTCTGTTTAGGAAATCCTTTCCTACACCACATCTGTGTCTTCAAGTGTTTTACCTATTTTATCTTCCAGAAGGTCTAATGTTTCCATTTTAATGTTTAGATCTTTGATCCATTTTGATTTTAATATATGGTGAGAGATAAGGGTCTAGTTTCATTCTTCTGCAAACATAAATAACCAATTCCCCAATATCATTTGTTGAATAGGCTTTCTTCCGACATATGCTTTTGGACCCTTTGTTAAAGATCAAATAGTTGAATATTTCTGGAGAGGTTTCTATATCCTCTGTTCTATTCCATGATCCACGTCAGTTTTTCTTCCAGTACCATGCTGTTTTTATCACTATAGCTTTGTAGTATAGCTTAAAGTCTATGCCACCTGCTTTGCTCTTATTGCACCAAATTACTTTTGCTTCTCTAGGTCTTTTCTGTCTCCATATGAATTTTAGGATTGTTTTCTCTAGATCTGTAAAGCATTCCAGCTTCTTGCAGCAGCCAAGGACCAGGCCTACATTCCATCCTTGTAGCTACTCAGGAGTTTGTCCATTATTGCTCTACATCATTAGCATTGCTGGCTTCCTCTTCTCTTCCTTGGAGATGGATGCTGCTCCTACTCCTCCTACCTGCACCTTGGATATGCTTGGACATAGTATAGATGGCCGTATAGTTTATCTCCCAACTTTTATCTGGGATGAAAGGTGAATTGGACAAGGTGCATAAACTTGGATCATGCCAGACAAACTAGAATGTATGGTTATGCTGGTTATGGCATTTATTTTGCATCCCTGAATATACAAACTACCTTTGTATTCCCAACACTCAGTTATGATTGGCATATTATAGGTATTTAGCAAGCATTTGTTGATTCAAGGAGGAATAAGTGTAGAAGGCTAATAATGTACTTACTTAAAAAATAAAATGCACTTTTCTGTTTTGTTACAGCTGGTAATGCTGCTGTCATCAAGTATGAGGAGAAGCCCTCAAAACCAGCATTTCAGAATGGCTCAGGATCCTTATGTTTGAAGACTTTGGTACCCAGAGCTCATGTACACTTGCTGAAAACTCCTCCAAAAGGTAGTGTCCTCATTGTGGATAGAAAGAGAGCAAGAGTTTTAAAGTCATTGGCTGTGAAAAGTTAAATTTTGACAATTAAGGGCTGGTGAGATGGCTCAGCGGCGTAAGCGCCTGCCTTGCAAGCGCGAGGGCCCGAGTTCGACTCCCAGATCCCACATACGAAAAAGGGGCCGGTGATATCGCTCAGTGGCACGGGTGCCTGTTGGCGCGTGAGGTCCTGAGGTCGACCCCCCGGTACCCACAAAAAAAAAAAAATTTTGACAATTAAGTTTAAGGTATAGTTAGCGGTTTAAAAAAATTCTGTTGAGTAAGGAGGTATAATACATTTTTACACCAAAGGAGTTGTTCTTGTTCTGAGAGTCCATAGGCTCTATAGATAAATCGGTTATATACATAAGTCAGCAGGCAGAACAAGGGTATCTGGTAAAAATAACAAACATTTTAAATTATTACAATGGTCTGGAGTACTGAGATAGAAAGTAGAAATGTGTGGTTTACTTCCCATCTCTAGCAGTGTTCATATTTATTACTTTAATGTCTTTGACCCAAAACCATATATTTTTCTCTTTTTTCCTGCTCTTTAATCCTTCCTGTGTCACTCACTTTGGAATTGTTGTGATTACTAAGAGTAATTTTCAGCTGTATAAAATGTGGTATACGAGGGCCGGTGAGATGGCTCAGCGGCGTAAGCGCCTGCCTTGCAAGCGCGAGGGCCCGAGTTCGACTCCCGGAACCCATATACGAAAAAGGGGCCGGTGATATCGCTCAGTGGCACGGGTGCCTGTTGGCGCGCGAGGTCCTGATGTCGTCCCCCTGGTACCCACAAAAAAAAAAAAAAAAAAAATGTGGTATACGATTTTCATGCAATTTTAACACCGTGGGTCTGAGGTGCATCAGAAGTTTTCTGTGTTTGTAGTGAATTGAAAGATTGCTTCACTAAAAGAATAATTGTGAATGAGAAATCAACCTATGAAATGCAGCCCATATTTATATTAGAGAATTTGGAAAACAGAAACATATGAGTCTTCCTTAATTCTATCAACCACCATTGCATTTTCTTCTAGTTTTTTCCCTCTCTATATATACACTCTTCAGTATCTTGCTTTTTAATTAATTACAGTGTATCATGAAAGTTTCTTTGCTTTAAATGGCTATTTTCCAATTCTGTGGTTGTCCAGTTTTGTTTATATTCGGCAATTTCTGATTTTCATTGTGGTGCATGATACTGAGACAAACATCTTTAATGTGATCATTGTTTCAGATTCTAATTCCCTCCATGGGATATTCCTAGGTTCAACTGTATGAACCTCTTTGAAATTGTTAGCATATATTGCTAAGTCACTTCCTAAAAAGGTATTATTCTCACAGCAATATGAAAACATACGTTCCTCAGCACCCTCCTTAACGTGTATGTGTGTGTGTGTGTGTGTGTGTGTGTGAGAGAGAGAGAGAGAGAGAGAGAGAAGGATCATGTGGTAACTTGAGGTTACTGACCTACTTAATGTGTGTCAACACTTTTTTCTTTCTACTGAATTGAAGCAAAAATAGGCATAAATATTGGGAAAGAGATTTTTCTTGTGTCATAGATTCTTTTTTGTTCAGGCTCTGAAATATCAAGAGATCCCTTGCAGGGGTGATATCAGGATGTGAAACTGAGGTTTTTATTCATGATCATAAAGCCACATAATCCATACAGCAGTAACTGAAAAGAAGCATGGTCAAACTTTGTTACTGTGGTAACTTTCAGAGAAGGAAAACTTAGAGATCTCACTGATAATTTTGTAGAACAGGAACCTCCAGTATTTTCAAATGGCCTCACAATTGAATTTGTAAGAGTTTTATTATCACAAAGGTTTTATTTCAGTGAGAATCAGTGCTTTCCATTTATAGTGTCTACACCCACGTATTTTGAGAGCCTACTGCGGATGTAAAAGCTAGTTCTAACTAGTAGTCTGCAGAGGCTTATGTGTTACAATCGTTTGATGTCAAGTAGAGTCATTTGTAGTTTTCTTTCAGTGATGTATGGCTCTGTACCTATTGCCACTCCTGGTTATGTTTTTAGTAAATTAGTTTGGAGAAAAAGCATGTTTTCTTCACTGCTGAGTAGAAATCAGTACTTTCGGAAAGTGCATACTAGCGGATGTCTTTTATAAAGTCTGGCCCCTTCCCTGCCATCAGCAGTAGAATAATGTGTTTGTTCATAAGTGTGTGAATTCACTACTATTAAAAAATGAACTTTAACTGGTCTTGCCTGAAAAAATACTGTGGCATGACCATTAAAATTGATCATATTTAACTTGTGATGATAAAGACATATCACTCTTAATATTATCATTTTGGTGATATTTGGAATATCATTTTATACTTAAAACATATTGTAAATGTTGATTTCATTGCAATAGTATTTCCTATCTAGAACCTAATATTTAGAGGATTTTTAGGTTGTTTTTAAAAATAAAGCCACACTTACAGTTCGTTTTTGTGTGATATTTCCAACAAAATGTACGTGTATTTTATATATATTTCTTTCATATTTTAGGTCCTTCAAGGAAAAGTCTATTTACATCTTTCAATGCAGGTGAGTGACCACCTGAGATATAAATGGAGTAAAAGGAATCTTTCTTTTGCAACATCATGTTATCATTAAAAGTATTTAGATTTATTTACAGTGAATTTTCGTTGGTATACTTGCAAGTAGATTTCAGGTTTGAGATGTGAATGACTGCAATAACCACTCAATAGCTTAGATTTTTCTGTTCTCTTTCTTTACTCTTCTTTTGGACATACTTACATCTCCTTCTAAGATAATGTGAAGCTTCAGCTATTTGAGCCACAAATGAGAATTAAAATCATTTGCCTCTTTAGAAGCCATAGAGTTCACATAATGTATTCATTACAAATGCTGTCTTATATGCAGTTCATCACATTTCTTGGATACTACCTACCTTCTCTTATTTTATGTTCACTTATAAAATAGTTCTAAATCCCTTAAAGATTAGATGTGGATTCTAAATCCCTTAAAGATTAGAACAGTAAATCAGAAGAGAGAAAGGTATGATTACCTCGTATTGATGTTCTGTGACCCTGTCAGACATCAAAGATGCAATATTGAGACCAAAATGAGCAAGGGCCTTGTCTTCAGGGAATTTACAGAATAGTCAAAGAGTTGAACAAATAAACAGCAATCAAAACCACAGTGATTTCTAGGGAAGGAAGGCTGTGTGCTCTTGGGAGAGGTCTTGAACGAAGAATATGATCTAGTGAGGGAAAACTGAGCAGAAAGTACAAGCTTGTGTGTGTCCTGTATAAAGAAAACAGAGTGGTAGCCGCCATTCAGGGAGTAACGAGTGTCTTTGCCCTACCGAATGTATTCATTTTCCTCAGCTTAAAAAGGCAGGGAGGTGTGAAGGAATTATATGAAACTGTTAATCTTTTATAAATTCTTAAAGCTAGAGAAAACTCTGCCATGCAGAATGTTTTAAATTCGAAAGGTCCCCAGTAGCCTGAGTTTGAATACATATGGTTATTCAAGTGAAGTTTAAAAAACAGAAGTTGTTCTGTGTAGATTTTGGTTTTTATATTCTTTTGTTCTACATTTCTAGTGCAGCTTAATATTTAGGAGGAAAAAAGGTAGGTCATGTTCTATAGAATAACTTTGTTTATGTTGGAAAACCAGTCACTTATTATCAGAAAGCTGGATTATATGGTAACTCTGTGTGTAACAGTTTGAGAAACTTCCGAAGACTCCATACCGTTTTGTGTTCCCACCAGCAGCGTAGGAGGGGTCCGATTTCTCCACACTCTTGCTCACACTTGCTTTCGTCTATCTTTTTGGTTATTGCCAGTCTATTGATTATGCGTTGGTATCTGATTGTGGTTTCAGTTTGCATTTCCTTTCATGCTAGTGATGTTGAGCATTTTTTCATGTGTTTATTGGCCATTTTTATATCTTCTTTGAAGAAGTGTCTATTCAAATCCTTTGCTCATTTTAAAAATGGGATCATTTGTATCGTTGAATTGTAGGCGTTCTTTATCTATTGCAGATATTAGACCCTTATCAGAGATGGGTTTGGTGGATACGTGCTCCTGTTTTGTGAGTAGCTTTTTACTTTCCTGATCGTATCCCCTGAAGCATAAATGTTAGTTTTGGTCAGATCCAGTTTATTTTTTTTTCTTTTGTTTCTTATGCTTTTTTTTTTTTGTGAGTACCAGGGGTCGACCTCAGGACCTTGAGCGCCAGCAGGCGCCTGTGCCACTGAGCGATATCACCGGCCCTTTTTTCGTACGTGGGTTCCGGGAGTCGAACTCGGGCCCTCGCGCTTGCCAGGCAGGCACTTATGCCGCTGAGCCATCTCACCGACCATGTTTCTTATGCTTTTGATGAAATATCTCAAAAAGTATTGCAAAATCCAAGGTCATGAAGACTTACACCTCTTTTCTTCTAAGTCTTGTACAGTTTTAACTCTAAATGTAGGTCTTTGATTCAAGTTAACCCTTAATGCAGGCAGAAGAGACCACTTAAAAGGCAAGAACCACCCCCAGGGGTTGTAGCTGTTGTAATTTATTTAAAGGTTATGATGCTACAAGATTCTCGGCACCATTGACTCTAAATAAAACATGGCATACTGTTTATGAAGATGTCACACATACCGCAGCATTCTATTATTACTTTGGTTCTGTCACACAGAGGCTGTCTGGGATACCAGAGGCATTGAAGTTGTATTTGTCCACTGCTCTGCTTTTTTTCCGCAAGATCATCAGTGCTAGGGTCTGTGGTACCTGCCTTGGAAAGTAAAGCTGCACCACTCTTTCTGTACCCTTTCAGCAGAGAGCACGGGCTAGGGTGGTTCCTTGTATCTCCTTTGCCATGTGCTGGGCTGTGGTTGAGAATAGCAGACCTGCTCTGGTGAGGTGACGTTGATGCTGCAGGGCATCCTCTGCCTGTCTTCCACTGTCACGATCATCATAACTTGCTTCTCATAATTAAAAGGCAGATGCTGTGATAAATTTCATGTTTCGAATTGGTGTGGAGGGGGGAATGGATATTTATCAAGTCCTGTTGGGGCTTTGGCTTCCTTTTCAGCAGGAGCTAGAGCTCTTCTTCACACATTGCACACAATTGTATTCCATATGAATTCATTTTAAACACAACAATTAAAATAAGAAAAACATTAAGGATATAGACTTGAGCATAAAAGGCCTTTCCAGAAACACTGGTGTAAAAGAAGACATTGATTATGGCCAACAAATGTTTTAAGCTTCCCCTTTGTCAAAATCATTATATGCAGTATTTATAAGCAAAGAACAAAATGAGACATTGGCAACATAATTACTGATTTCAAAATATATCACAAAGTTTCAGTAATTAAAACAGTATGGTACTAGCATAAAGATAGACACATAGTCTAGTGGAACAAAATAGCCCAGAAATAAATCCACATATGTATGGTGTGCTGATCTTTAACCAGGGTGTCAAGAATATACAAAGGGAAATGATAGTCTCTTCAACAAATGTGCTGGGAAAACTGGATATCCACAAGCAAAAGAATGAAATTGAACCCTCATCTCACACCATACAGAAAAAACTCAAAAGTAGATTAAGGATTTTAGTGTAAGCCTTGAGACTGTAAAAGTCTTAGAAGAAAACACAGGCAGGGAAAGCCTCAGGTGGTTGTTCTTGGTAATGATTTCTTGGTATGACCCCAAAACACAGGCAACAAAAGCAAAATTAGAGAAATGGTGCTATCTCAAACTACAACTCTTCTACACAGCAAAGGGACAATCATTTGTATGAAAGGCAGCCTACAGAATGGGAGAAAATATTTGCAAACCATATCTACCAAAACAAAATCGGGATCTAGAAGAGAGATTTGCTCTTCCACATTCATTGCAGCATTATCACCATAGCTCGGAGGTGGGGACAACCCAAATGCCTATCGGTGGATGAGTGGATAAAGAAAATGCAGTACATACATACAACGGAATGTGATTCAGCTTTAAAAAAGAAGGAAATCCTATAACAACATGGATGAACCTTGAGGACATTATGCTAAATAAAATAAGCCAGTAACAGGACAAGTATGCCATGATACCACTTATCTGTGGTGTCTAAAATAGCCAGAATCACAGAAACAGAGGGTAGAATAGTGGTTACTGAGTTCTAACAGATGGTCGCCATGAAACAGGAAGTTACCGTTCAAGGGGAATAGAATTTCAGGTATGCAAGGTGAGCACACCTGGAATCCTAGCACTCTGAGAAGCTGAAGAAGGGGGGCTCAAAATTCAAGCCCAGTTTGGGCAACTTAGGGACCCTGTCTCAAAGTAATAAAATTTAGAAAAGAGGCTGGGGACGTAGCTCAGTGAGAAGGCCCTAGATTCAACCCCCAATATGGGGGAAAAAACCCATGTAGAGATCTGTTATATAACATTGTGCCTATAGTTAATAGTATTGTATTGTCCACTGAAAACTTTATGAGGGCAGCTCTCATGTTAAGTGTTCTTACTTCTGTAATAATAAAGAAGAAGAATATACAAGAAAGAAGCATTGGACAGAAAAGAAATATGTAGGACTAAGAATCATGAAGAAAATTTACCGGGGCTGGGGATATAGCTCAGTGGCACAGCACCTGGCTGGCAAGCGCGAGGTCCTGAGTTCAATTCCCAGTACCAAAAAAAGAAAATTTACCAACCTAATTAAAATAATGTGGGGCTGGTGAGATGGCTCAGCAGCGTAAGCGCCTCCCTGGCAAGTGCGAGGGCCCAAGTTCGACTCCTGGAACCCACATATGAAAAAAGGGCCGGTGATATTGCTCAGTGGCACGGGTGCCTGCTGGTGCGTGAGGTCCTGAGGTCGACCCCCGGTACCCACACAAAAATAAATAAATAACTAAAATAAAATAATGTGTTTTCAGTTCTTGCCTAATTTTTAATGGTGATATCTGGTATTGGGAAATGAATAAGGAGGAATAGGTACTTATATGTACTGGTGATTGAGCATAAATTAGAACATCCATGCATATAGTAAAACACTTCTACCCAGGAATTCCATTAGCAGAATTAACTTTAGGAAAGTGATTGATTTACTTATTTATTGCTTTGTACAATTACTTAAAATCAGGGAAAATTGGAAACAGCCTGTATGTCATATAGGTGTTTTTTAAATTATGTTCACTGACATTTTAATGACAATTTGAAAGCCATCAGAATAACAGCAGTGGTGATGAGTCTATGGCATGTGTGCCACAGCTGGCTGTTTGCCATCATTGAAAGCTCTAACAGGTTCACCATCACTGATAATGGGGGGTTATTTAATACCTTGTGAAGATAAGTGTGAAATTTTTAAGTTTATCACTTATATTAAGATTAAAAACCAGTTGCAGAGCAGTATGAGGTAATACAAATTTTACAGTATTTTTATAATAATTCTACAATGAGCATGTGAAGATTTTTGGTTTGTTTTTGAAAACTAACATTGTACATGAAATGAAAGCAGTATAGCTCCTAATTTAAGATCTTACTTTGGGAACTCAAAGAAACAGGAGGCAATTTCACTGTTCTTGAAGGCCTTATGAAATCTTATGGGTGCTTGGGTTTGTATTTTTTTCTAATTGTTTCTTGTGAAATTTTTAATAATTACAAACAGTGTATCTTCCTACTAAGGAGGAGGACATTATGGAAGAAGTGGGCCTTGAGTTGAATAAGAATGAAGAGTCTGTTGCAGTTTGTGTTGTGATAAGGAAAGTAAGGAGCTAAACATTAGGATTAATACTCTGTATTAGTCTAAGAAAGATTGGTTGGATAGACATGCTCGAATCTCTGAACAAGCCAGTTGATTTAAATTTAATCTTCCTGGTTCTTCGTGATCATGTACAATAAGCCAGCCGTACTTTGAATGCATTTCTTAGCGTCTGTGCACCCCTGTACAGTGTATACTAGAATTATGTCTACAATCATGCTGTCATTGTTTTCTAAATTAACGATTTAAAGCAAAAACCAAACCAGACAAATTCCTGCCATGCAATTTAGTAAAATTTGTGATTCTGTTGTTGGAGCATACTTGACCTGATGGACCTGTCAAAGCCTTACTGTAGGCTTGTGCTGAATTAGTAATCTTTCCCATTGCTGGCCACAATACCTGACACCTACAACCTACAACTCAAAGGAGGAGAGGTTTATTTTGGCTCATGGATTCAGAACTTTCAGTCCATAGTTGACTGGCTCTCAGGCAGAAAAGATATGCTGGAAAGGCCCGGCGGAAGATTGTGGCTCAACCCATGACAGCCAGGAAGCAGAGAGAGAATGAAAGAGTGGAGGAGCCTGGGACAAGACTATACCCTTCCAGTTCACATCCCAGCGGCCCACCCCTCCAGCCAGGCCCCACCTCCTAACAGCACATGAAGAACTGAAGGCATCTCCGTATGGATCTACTGATTAGTATAGCACCCCTGTGATCCAAACACACTGGGACTTTTGGGAGACATTTTATTTATTTATTTATTTTTGTGGGTACCGGGAGTCGAACTCAGGCCCTTGTGCTTGCCAGGCAGGCTCTTAACGCTGCTGAGCCATCTCACTGGCCCTGGGAGACATTTTAGATATAAACTATAACAAGACTTTACACAATTATTTTTATATTGTTTCCCTTTACCTGTGTCATTAATAGAAACTCAGATTATTTTGTAGGCTTCCTATAAAATAATTCAGTGTTTAAACTTATTGGGAAGTGTATTTTTTTCCTGCCCCTGAGATCTCTGTTAAAAAAACATAAAAGAGGAAAACACAGAAATACATAACAAAGAAAAATAATCTCCCCAAGAATTGCTGAAGTTTGGTACACATATTTGCTTCAATATTCTTTATTCTTTCCATTTAAAGTTGACATCCTACATTAAGTAAAATTTGAAATCATAATTTTATTTTTCCACTTAACATCCTAACATAAGCTTTGCTGTACTTTATGAACTCTTATGCCTGATTTTTATATTGTAAACTGTTCTATCTTAAGCACCACTGTTTCCTTGATTTTTTTCACCTTACTGTCCTTGGTAAGCCTTATCATGTTTACTTAAATTAGGAATTTGTAAAATAATAATGCTGACACTTTTTTACATATTTCTTTTTAGTATAATTTCAGATCTATAGATGAAGTGATAAGCTGATTAAACAAAGAACTTCTTTGAACCAATTCTGTTTTATCGTTTGATATTCCCAGTATTTATTATAAAAAAATAGTTGAAACCTTAAAATAACTACTTATTTGGTTATTCAAATGAGTAAATGAATGTATAGTGTATAGGGCACAGCCTAGAATAGATTGTGAACGTTGGCTGTTCTCCGATGGCCACCGGGGGCAAACTATATTTGTGAAAGAAATTGAAACGAGCGTTTCTTCTGTGTATATCTTTTTTTTTTTTTTTTTTTTTTTTGGTGGGTACCAGGGGTCGACCCCAGGACCTCACGCGCCAGCAGGCGCCCGTGCCGCTGAGCGATATCACCGGCCCTCTTTGCGTATGTGGGTTCTGGGAGTCGCTTACGCCGCTGAGCCATCTCACTGTCCCTGTGTTTATCTTTTTACCTCTGTGTGTACTTTATTAGATAAACAAGTACTACCTTGACTTCTGAATTTTCCTCCTCACTGGCATTATTTCTATTCTTTCTATTTCTTGATCTGCTGTTTTTAAAAAGACCATTAATAGCATCACTTTTAATGTATGTGGAATAGCTTAGTGTAGTTCAAGTAAAAATTTTAATGAATATAACTGATTGTGACTAGATTGCTTGGGTAGTCTAGGGCAAAGGATTTCCCTTTTGACAGGGATAATTTAGAGTTTAGCATTAACAAAGCCCCCCAAAACCCAACCCCCCCCAAAAATCTTTAATTATGTGGACTGTGATGTGTCTACTTGTGATAATGTCAATATTTGATTTTATTCTATTTATGATTCTGATTTATATGTTGGGTTTTTTTAATATGGTTTTGAGGTGTATAGGAAGAGGTTACAATATGTTTTAATATTTGAAAACTGGAGGGAAAGGTGTTTGTATTTTTAAAAAATAATAAACTATAATAAATAGACAACACCTAAAGGAAGGTTTTCTTGACTTTAATTCCTTGATGATTTAAAGGTGCTTTCATTGTCAGTGTCAATGAAAAGCGCTTTCATCGTCATGGGTGCAATGTGTTTAGAAGATTCACGGTAGGAATATGTTGTGTTCTCACAGTGACCCTGGAAAGGTTATTGGGTTGACAGTCTCCAGCATGACCAGCTGTGGAGTGCTGAGTGAAGAGGGAAGAAGGTTTATTCGAATTTTCCTTTCCTGTCTCCTCTCTTCACATTCTAGATGTTCTATAGAATCACTAAAAGAATAACTGCTTCTTTTGTATCTTAACAGCATTTAATAAAATTGTTTATGGTTAACAGTATATTTGTTCTGATTAATATTTTTAGTAAATCTTGAAAACAGGCATTGATCATTTTTCTATTCATTGTTTTGTTGTACTTTTTAAATTAAAAAATTGTTGGGCTGGTGAGATAGCTCAGCGGCATAAGCTCCTGCCCGGCAAGTGCGAGGTCCTGAGTTCGACTCCTGGTACCCACATACGAAAAAATGGCTGGTGATATTGCTTAGTGGCATGGGCGCCTGCTGGTAGGTGCACGAGATCCTGAGTTCGACCCCCGGTACCCACCAAAAAAAAAAAAATTGTTGAGTTCAGGCTATTCCTGGTTCAATGGAATTAGCTTTGCTTAAGTGAGCGTGTTGTCAGTGTCAATTTTCTTGTATCCGTATGTTTATCTTCCAACTTCTTTTGGTTTTGGCCAT
Organism: Erethizon dorsatum; assembly: GCA_028451465.1. Taxonomy (NCBI): domain Eukaryota; kingdom Metazoa; phylum Chordata; class Mammalia; order Rodentia; family Erethizontidae; genus Erethizon; species Erethizon dorsatum. Next base: position 49,445,818 of record CM051837.1, on the reverse strand, counting down.
TGTATTTTAATGTACTTTTACAAACCATTCTACTGAAATAGAAGTTAATAGATCGCAGTAAAAAATACTCATACCCTGTCCACACTCCTAGTCTCAAAAGATCACCGTAGCAGATCACCTGATGCTCTTCTCTCCCCCTCTTGGTGCTGGAAGTCAAATGTGGTCCTATAACAAGTAGGCAGGTACTCTACCCCTGAGCCGTGTCCCAGCCCCCTGATGTTCTGTAAATGCAGGAAGTGTAGTCCTCACCCTACCGTCTATTTGATTGACTACTCCTCTGGAACTGTTATGTATTATTTATTATCTTACATTTGGTAGAGAACTTGCATAACCTTTTTTTTTTTCCCCAAAATTAGGGATTGAACCCAGGGCTTTTGCACTAAACTACATTCCCTGACTTTTTTTATTTTTTGTTTTGAGATAGTCTTGCTAAATCACAAAGTTTCCCAGGCTGGGAAACTCACAATCCTGCCTCAGCCTCCCAGATTGCTGGGATTACAGGTGCATGCCACCATGCCCAGCAGTTTTAACTTTTTATTGTTGATATTTAGTGAAGTCCTAAACACATGACAATTAAAGCTGAACATTTTATCAATCTGTCATTAAACATATTAGAATAAAAATTTTATTAAAGATGAACATTTATTACTTGAAGGTTTTTATGTTATCTTTATCCAAAGTGTCAGCTTTATAGGTAAAATAGCTGAAAAAAATATCTGAAATATCTGAAAAATGGTATTGGTATGAATTACAGGATTTAAAAAAATTTAAATCAAGTCAGATCAATTTAAAGAAATGTTATTTTTTTCCCTTAATACTGAATTGGCATGTGAGGTAGTTGATTTCCCTTACGATCTTCCAGTAATTACAGGATCTGCGGCATTATTGGCTGTTACATAAAGCTCCCGAGACCACTTTCTCCTCCCCTTTCCCATCCCTGATGAGAAGCACATCTCATGTACAGTGTGATGTCACTCCGAGGCTGCATGCTTCTGGATTCGCTAAGAGGAGCTCTTACTCAGAGGAAGAGCATTGTTTTGGCAACATCTGGGTGTGAAAACGAAGGCAGAAACCCTCGGATAGCTCTGGGTTTTTTTCTTTTGTAACTCTGTGCTGGAATGACATTAGCCGTGTAGGCATGTTTCCTCTTGCTGTGCTTCTTGGCCTTGAAGAGTCCTGAATTTAAACAGACAGCATGTGAGTGCGTGGAAGCTACTTCGTGTGTGAAATCACCCCGCCTGCTCTGCAGACATGCTGTTGTCTCCCAAATTCTCCTTATCCACCATCCACGTCAGACTGACTGCCAAAGGATTACTTCGGAATCTTCGACTTCCTTCAGGGTTTAGGAAGAGCACTGTTATTTTCCATACAGGTTAGTCTTGCACAGTCTCTGCCTAGTGTTGCACGGGGGACATCTTGATTAACTTGCAGATGTTTACTTGATTTCTGAGGAGATAGATAATTGGGAAAATAAGGCTCTCTTTAGTGAAAGAAGCAGGCTTAATTGGGGGAAAGTAAGCAGTTTGCTCTTGTGTTCCAGCACGCTGCTGTACTTGGACCGTTTGTAGCAGGCGCTCTGTTTGTGTTTGTGGAACGCAGAATTGTTACCTTCGTGTTCACAAGTGTTTTTCTCCATCACCAATCAAATCTGTAAAAGTCAACACCTGTTAAATTACATTTGCCTGCAGATGATTTTGGAAATAGGACCTTAAGTAAATGAAGAAATAATACTTCTCTTCCATTAAAGAAGATGAGTTTCTGTAGTTTCTTATTGTGAAGTTTCTGAGATTAATCGGTTATTTTATTTTAATAAACCATAAGATTTCTGTATTCTAAATGCCCTTGAAATAAAACACCTTCAGGTTTATGGACCACAAATTAAATTTTTTAGCCACAATAGTATAAATATTTTCAGCTACAAAATGCTGCCACCCCCGACATTTATGTTTGTATCAGCTTGTCATTTTCGGTGCCTAAGATGGAAATAAATCCAGTGTGTATTTCAGGCACACATAAACCTGCCTGCTCACTTTTAGGAGCTTTGGTAGTGTCACATTGCTGCCTCTTATTCTAGATTATAATTACAGCTACAGCAAGTTAAGTAGATTTTATTCTGTGAAAACTAGGGTGCTATTACATTTGGTTTTGGGCTGGTTAGTGTTGACAGTAGGATTGGTTAATAGGGATGTAAATAGATTGTTTTCTGTTTCACGTATTTGTCAGCTTGCATGTGTCTTGTTTTTCACTTGGCACATCTCAGTCCCTGGTGATTTTTTTTTCCAGCAAACTGATTTTCATTTTCCCAGAGGCATCTCCTTTCTCTGTAGGATAATTCTCATTTTTCCAGCACCCTTCCTGAAGTTGCATAACTCCCCTTGACCTGTCATTTGTCTAAGCCGACAGCTGAAAGTAAATGAGGGAAGCCAGGAAGTAAACAGTGGCTCTTCCTCTTCCAGCCCAAATGCCACTCTCATTCTTTCAACCTGAGAAAATAAAAAGCCGAGGGTTGTGGGTGTAGCCCAGTGGTAGATGAGGCTCTGCGTCCAAACCCCATCACCCCCCCACCATAAAAAAGATTAAAAAGGTGGGAAAAAATAGTAGTAAAAGGGCGCTCCATATTTGTAATAATTTGTATTATGTAAAATAGTGCCAATTTAACAACTTTTCCTTTTAAAATAATGTAATCTGTGCTGTCTGTTGAAAAGAAAATGAAAAAGTGCAGACAGTCACGCAGTCCTGAGCCTCTCCTAGCCTGGGCTCCCAGCCCCGCTCAGAGCACCTTTCCCATGGTTTCTCAGTGTCCTCTGGTTTTCTAATCATATGTAACCTATGGAGGTTTTTTGTGCCCTTTTTTATTATACAGAAATGGAACCATAATATGTATTCTATAGCTTGTTTTTTTAAGACTAATAAAAGAGTTTTTCATTCGTTCACTTCATTCTTTTTAACAGTCCTGTAACATCCCACTGTTGGGTGAGCCATGATTTACTTAACCAGCCTTCTATTATTTGACATGTTAAGTTGCTTGCAGTATTTGTGTGAAGCAGATAGCTTTTCAAGAGCGTGTGAACAAAAGACACAATTCTATAATTATGAGAGTTATAATAGTGACGTTTAGAAACATTTTCTGAATTTAAGTATAGTTTTTAAAAATTTATTTGATGGCAGTCATGATCTTTAGAACAATGATCGCGTCTACCTTATTTTCTACTGGAAGTCGAAGACCCAGAGAAGTGAACTAACTTGCCCAAGGGCACACAGAAAGTGACAGAGATGAGACTAAAACCTGGGACCTCTGTTCAGAATTTGAGGTTTGCTGTATTTCTTTCTTTTTTTTTTTTTTTTTTTGTGGGTACCAGGGGTCGACCTCAGGACCTCGTGCGCCAGCAGGCGCCCGTGCCGCAGAGCAATATCACTGGCCCTTTTTTCAGATGTGGGTTCCGGGAGTTGAACTCAGGACCTCGCGCTTGCCAGGCAGGCGCTTATGCCGCTGAGCTATCTCACCGGCCCCTGCTGTATTTCTGTTGGACCCAGAGAATAGTAATAATAGAGAAAGAGTTTTGTATGGGGGAAACATTTAAAATTATATAAAGAATATAGTTCTGTGTTCCCCCATAAAAATCTTTTGTGATCCAAACCATGTTATGTAATTTTAAGGTCAGAAAAATCTCCCAAAAACTGAATATTGAAGCCATTGCATTTACTCTTATCTAAATGATCTGTGAGCCATGATTTGCTTGTGTTCTTAGTAAATGAAGTGATGTTGCTGCCCTTAACGTCAGAACTGTTGACCTAGATTCGGGGTCCTAGCCTTGGATCTACTAGTAACTAGGTGACTGACTTTGTTCACCTAACATCTCAGTGCTGCAAAATAAGGCAGTCAGATGAGGTGATTTCCAAGATAACCTTACTTTAAATTTTATGAATTCTTTGGCTGTGGGTTTTCAAACTCTGGCTGTGTTGGTACACTTGGAAATCCATCTTATCTAATTATCTCCTAAATCCGGTTCATCCTCCTGACTTACCTGTTTCTCTTCATGACAGCATGTTTGCTTGTCATCAAACTTCAGACATCTCTGAATTATTATTTGTCCTCATTTATTCACAACCAATTTGTTGCAAGAATCTGAGACTTCATGCTCTGTGATTTCTGTTCAGTTTTACCCCCTGCCATTAGCCTACCCCAGGCATTTACGTTATACCATTTGAAGTTGCTCTTCTTTTAGTAAAAAATGGCCAAGTTTTGACATCTGTATCATGTAACTCTGTTGTGTTGACTGGGCTATCTGAAGGGTTTTATATATGGCTCATGTCACCAGCTTTTTCTGTGCTTCTAAACTGCCTTTAACATGGCAGGATTGCCTCACTTGTGTCACAGATGCCTGTTAGACATGTGCCACGTGCCAGGCACAGGGCTAGGTGCTGAGAATGTGGTTAGGTCTAGGTCCTGCATGGCCCCTGCTTTTACCCAGCCTACAGTTTAACAGAGAAAGACACGGAACATCAGGTGACCATGGCAGGGTGTGGACTGGCACCCAGGGAGCCTTTGTGGAGGTGGAGTGGCCTTTATCCAGATGTTCCAAAGAAGTGTCTTTTAAGTTGGGTCTTCAGGATATGTAGAATTAGTTGACAAATAAAAAAGTGTTCAGAGAAAATAGCTGGGGAAAGCCAGGAGGTGAAGGACAGGGTGGTTTCTTCAAGGAAACAAAAGAATTACAGTATTTCTGAGCAGAGAATGTAATGAAAGGTGCAGCACCCCCTACCTTGGAATATTGTTAGTGGATGGCACCGACTGACAAAAGGTGTTGTTGGATCCAGTGTGTAATTTTTTCCCCCATAAATAAGGGTGAGAAAGAGAGTGAATTTGTCAGGGGTCTCATGTGATATTGCAGGACGTCAGCACAGATGGGGAGGTCAGGGCTGGGGAATGGTCTCAGAAGCCCAGAAGTGACTTCACCAGCTTGACAAAGAGCTGGCAACAGTGCTTCTTACTGAAATATTAACCTTAGTGTATTTCAGAAAAGTTCCCAACACATTAGTTCCAATTTTGTAATGAGTCAGTATAGGGAAAAGAATCTTCTCAGTAGAAATAATTCCTTGCCACTTAGAATCAGTTTTCCTTCAAAGCTGGAGATGCCTCTGTTAATTATTATGAATACTGACATTGAAACCTCAGAGTCAATGTTCTCACTGACTCAAGGAGGGTGATTTACTACATTACGAAATAAAATTCTTTTTGCTGAGCTAGTTGGATTAAAAATGATTACTGTAGCAAGACGGATGGAAATAGGATTAGCAGAACTAAATACTTTCTTGTACTTAAAGCAGCAATAAGAATCATTTGACTAGGTATCCAGTAAGTGTTGGGCAGAATGTGAATAAATTTGTTTCATTAGAATGAAATAAATCAAATTATGTTCTTGGATTTGGTATTCTGTTTTTGAACTATTAAGTAGGACTGCTTTTAACTATTAAAAAAAAAAAAAAACCCAACCCATCTTAACTAAAAGTACCTTGTCCCCCCTAAGAAGCAGTGGCTGTGGTCTTCAGTAGGTCATCAATGTCAGTATCCACATCTGTGCTATTTTTTTTAGCCCTATTTTTATGACTCTTGCCTCATAATCTCACAATGGATGCTTCAGGAAGGAAAAGAAATAGGGTGAGGTATTACCAAATCATTTAAGCTTACATCTCATTGGCTAGATCCCAATCATGTAGCTATCTCTATCTACAAGGGAGGCTGGGAAATTGAGGGTTTGACTTCTCTAGTCTCTGTAATACATGCCTGTATTTTGTAGTGTCTACCTGAGAGAAGGCAAAACAGTTACTTCTCAGAAGTAGTTATAGGCCACTTACAAATGAAGAAAGTATACTAGTTAACAAATCAAATCTTGCAACAGATCTTGGTATTCATCTTTCTGATATAATAGGATTGGGGGGTAATTACTTAGTTATAATTACTGTATTTCAATTTCAAGTTATTTTATTATTTGGACATAAGTCTTATTATTTGACTTTGATCACTTCAGTGAATTTTCCACTTTAAAATAATGCATTGAAAAAAATGTTTTCAACTTAGATGTGGCTTTTATGTATGTCTTAGTTACTTTTCTCTTTGCTCAGACAAAATACCCAACACCCAAGGTTAAAGGAGGAAAGGTTGGCACAAGCGCCTGCTGGCAAGCGCAAGGTCCTGAGTTCAACTCCTGGTACCCACATAAAAAATAAAATAAATAAATAAATAAATAAATAAATAAATAAAGGAGGAAAGGTTTATTTAGCTCACAGTTTGTAGATGTTTCAGTCCATAATCGTCTGGCTCCAAGGCAGGGTGGCTTGGCAGAGGTCCATCACAGAGGAGAACAGTTCATGGCCTGCACAAGATAGCAAAAGCAACAAAGGAAGAGACAAGCCTCTTTCTGTCCCTTATATTGTATGCGGGCTACCCACTCTAGGGTGGATATAGCACTCACACCCTTAATCCTAGCCAAAACTATGCCAAACCAATCAGGACTGATTTACTTATCACACACCATTAATCCCAGCATCATGCACTAGATTCAGCCACCTCTGAGAAAGCTGAACCACCACATGAGGCCTTGGGGAGACATCTAGACATGAACCATAACATTCTGCCCCTGGCCCCCCAAAGACTTAAACGCATCCCTTTATGCAAAAGGCATTTAATCCATCTCCAAGAGTTGCCAAAGTCCTAACAGTTTCAGCATTCTGAAAAGTCCAAGTCCAAAGTCTCCTCTAAGATTTAAGGCAAACTCTTAGCTCTGAGCCCCTGTACAAATGGAAAGAAAGTTAAACACTTCTAACATTCAATGGCACAAGATAGACATTTCCATTCCAAAAGTTACAAAGAGGGAGATAGAAAAGAATGGGAACAAAGCAAGACCAAAATCCAGCAGGGCAAACATTAAATCCCACAGTTCCACTTGCAGCATCCCCAGAAATCTGTGGCAACTTGTGAACTCCAGAGAGCTTGTGTGGCTCCACCCCTACAGCACTGCCAATGGTTGCAGCTCCCATGGCTTCTCTCTGGGGCTGGGTCTGCTCCCTCCTCGTGGCTTTCCTCAGATGATGCACGTTCCTGACTTCTCCAAACTTCTGGGGTTTCCACTGAACCTTCAGTTTCACACTCACAGCTACACACACTGCCCTCTCAGGGACACGCTGCCTGACCTCCCAGGCCTTCTTCTGAAATCTAGGTGGAAGCCTTCCTGACCCCAGAACTCTTCCATTCTGCATGCACCTAAAACCAGCACCATGTAGATGATGTCAAGGTCTGTTGCCAGCTGGAGCAGTAGCCAGGCTTCCTTCTCTCTTGGCTGTATGGGTCAAGTGCCTGGACAGCTGAGAATGCTTAAACCCAATCCTGAGGAAAAAATTCCCTAGGCCACTGCCATTCTGGAACATGGTGCTCTGGGGCTTTCTTCTCAAAACAAAGTCTTTCAGTTTTGCAGTTTTGAGGCTGCAAAGGGTGAAGCCCTGCTGCTTCTTTTGATGCCCTCAGGCCATCTTTTCTATTCTGTTCCTTCTCAGCAATCGAGATCTCCTCTGCTCTATCTTTGCAGTCCACGGCTCTACCTGAGCTTCCTTTCTGGCCAAACTCGCAACATTATAAGTCATTCTGCTGGGCTCTTTGCTCTTGATTCTCAACATAGACCTGGCTAAAAGCCCCCAATAGTAGCCATACCACCACCTCAACCTTCGACTGTCTTGAAATTTCTTCAAGATTAATTAGTCTGCTCTTTGTTAGTTACAGCATTCTATTTAAGAATACAACGTAATGTCAAATGACCTTTTATTCACAAAGGATTTTATCTTATCTAGATAAGTTTCTAAAAATTAGATGTTTAAAAATATACCCAGTACATCTTAATCTGACAGATTTCAGATAAAGTTTTACTGCAGTAAATTGTGTTTTAATATAGTATCTGTATCATTCAGAGGTGGAAATTAAACCATAAATTAAGGCTTACAGTTGGATTCAGAATGGGAAGTATAATGATATTTTTCATCTGGTGACACTGGAAGAATATGGTAACCTATAGATATAGTAAATATTATTATTATTATTTTTTTCTTTTGGTGGGTACCGGGGGTCAACCTCAGGACCTCACGCGCCAGCAGGCACCTGTGCCGCTGAGCGATATCACCAGCCCTTTCTTCATATGTGGGTTCCGGGAGTCGAACTCAGGCCCTCGCGCTTGCCAGGCAGGCGCTTATGCCGCTGAGCCATCTCACCGGCCCCAGTAAATATTAATTTAATTAGAGCAATTAAAATATGCTGGTTACCTGAGTTTTGGTTAACAGAGATTCACTCTAATTAATATATACTGTTTTTGTTAGCTCTGAAGCATGTTTTAGAGCTAAAATATTTCACTAGTAGTATATGTGTATTGTTTTCTTAGGTAAAAAGATAACAAGTGTGATTTTAAATGTATCTAGTGTTGAATGTCATTTTACTGTATTAGTCTTAGATAATACTTATTTTAGCACGTAAGGGCCCTTTTTATAACATCGCAATTGTATAGCGCTGGGGAAAATTAAGACTTTTTCAAAGGAAGGTGAGAGATTTGCCGTTTTCCTGTTGCTCCCTGGAGACCAGTGTTGTGGGTGCTTTCCTCTTCAATTGTTTTTCCTTAAGGTTAGTATTTTGAGAATGATACTCTTAGTATTTGCTGTTTGCTCTGTAGATATTCCTAACGTCAAATGTTTTAACAGCCTGCTTTAGGGTTTTTTTTTTTTTTTCCAATAAGATAGTCTATTGCCTTTAATACACAAAAATGAAGTTTTTTTAATCCACTTTGGTCAATTTGGGGGAATTTTTTTTTTCCTCAGTCCAGTTATTTGTCTCCATGTGCCTTGATTTAACCATGCAGCTTTGGAGGGGGCCCTGTTAACAGCCAGATTGCAACATGGCCATGAGGATGGGAGTTACCATTTACAGCTAGGGAGTGACAATCCACAGGCTGTGGCCTCCCTTGGACTAACATTGGCTTCACCTGAGCTAGCCAGCTCCAGCTATAAAGACTACAGAAAAGATGGCATTTAAAATTATAAAGTAATAAGTGCACTGGAGGTAGTAACTGCAAGAAGGACCTTGTAAACCCTTTTTTTCTTTTAGAATCAGTTACAAGTGGTGACAGGATATTATTTTTGGTACTGTATTCATCTATGTGTTAAATTAAAATGGATACCTCGTTGTTGTATGTTGTCACTGCTGAAATTAAAAAAAAACTGGCATAAGCAGGCTTTGTTATATTGAGCAGTTTTTTCTTTAGTTATCTAATAAAATCGGTAAAGTCAAAATAATCGTTTAAGACAAAACAAAGAACAAATGTCCACATAAAGTCTACCATTTAACATTTTAGGAAGGGAAATTATAGTTTGTGTAGTAACAGGGAAAAGCCAGTGTTAGTGGTTACTCTCTTGTGAAACAATACCTTGTAACATCAGTGGAAATTTGTGGATGTGTGTTTTATTCTTTTTCTTAATTTAAAATAAAAATTCCAATTTTTAAAATTAAAAGTCATATTCTTAATGAAAAATTTGTTACATGATTAGAATGAAAATACCTTTGGAATATTTAATGTCAACCTCAAGTTCTATTACTTCAAAATTTTTGGTGAGTTCCATTTTTATGGTATGTTCTTTTAGACCTGAAACAAATCTAAATATTAACATATTGCAATATAGATTTTGGATTATTTAGAAGCCATCTAACAGAGAGGTAATACATTCTTAAAGTACTTCTGAAAGAAGTGAATTTTTATTAGCCCTTGCTTTTAATTAGTAGTCTGTTTTAGGTACATGAGAAGTTGATTTATTTTTCTACCAGGTACATGGGAGATTTTAAGGCCAAGTTTAGACTTTTATTTGTTGTTGTTGTTTTTTTTTTTTTTTTTTTTTTTTTGTGGGTACCGGGGGGTCGACCTCAGGACCTCACGCGCCAACAGGCGCCCGTGCCGCTGAGCGATATCACCGGCCCCTTTTTCGTATGTGGGATCCGGGAGTCGAACTCGGGCCCTCGCGCTTGCCGGGCAGGCGCTGACGCCGCTGAGCCATCTCACCGGCCCTTGTTGTTGTTTTTTTCAGAAAATATTTGTAAGCATAACTAACCCCAAACAATAATTTTATGTGAATATGGCTTCCATTTTCTAACCTGCTTTTACAATGAAAAAAAAAAAAAAATCTGTTACATATAATACAAGTCATTGCAACGAAGTCTACCAATATAGTAATGTTAATTTTAAATGCTAAGGTGTTAAATGCCCCTTTCATCCTGATAATTGCTGGGCTGGGTGATTTAAGAAATCTTAATAACTGTGCTTTGCAGAGCTTGAAATATTCCATTTTAAATAAATGGTATATCTAGAAATAGAAAAATATTAGATTTATCTCCTAAATTGCGATTACTATTAACTTTTAAAAAGAAATATCAAAAGGAATACTGGAAGGTTTTAAATAAATTTAAACTAATATTTGATAACTAATAAAAATATTTGGTAAGGTTGTACAGATTGCCATGTTCACTATTCTATTGATATAACTAGCAAGTGTGTCTGGTCACAGTCTTTAGGGCCAGTCTTCAGGACAATAAGAGATAAAGAGCAGATTGCATTTGGAGAAAATCACATGGCAGGTGATTAAATTTGCGAAACCAGTGAGTTCAGAATATACTATTTTTGGAGACTAGAAGCAGTGTTAGAGACTGTCCTAACACTTCCCATATATAGCCTACCCCAAACTCTTCCTCTTTTTCCACTCTGGCCCTCATTCCCTCCTGCTAGTTTCCTCCTGATATTTCCTTGCTGAAAATCTGTGACTCACTCTGGGTGCCTCTTTTTTTTTTTTTTTTTTTAAACAGTTTCTAATTTTTTTATTAGTACATGTTTATAGTACCTAACGATTACATTCCTCGTGGGAGTTGGTACACGTACTTAACTCATCCTGATTCTTTTCTTTTTCATTTCCTTCTGAGTGGCCACACATTCCTCCTGTTCTGCTTCATAGACACACTCCCCCTTTCCTGCCTATTCATTGCCACAGACCCCCGAGTGCCTCTTCCTGGGCCTCCTCCTGGCCTCTCTGCTTCTGGTTTTGCCCCTTAAGATGTTTCTTATGCCTCCAGGGTCCTGCTTAGGATTGTTCCCTGGCTCCTGCAAGATGAAACCTTGCATAGCGTATATGCTATCACCCTGTTTATCTGCTTCATTTTGCTTTAATTTGGGATTTCTGTGTTGTGATATCCACACACCCAGGGGCTTTGTACCTCTGTGCCTTTGTGTTTGCTGGCTTCACCTCTTTGGAACGCCCTTCTGCTGCTGCTTCTCTGCTCATCTGTCTGTCAGATGTGCAAATGTCCATCCCAGCTCTGCCTCTAGGAACTCTGCCTACATGTTTCCCTGCTTGTCCTCTCACCACACTGCATGCAGAAGTCTGGCATCTAACTATCAAGTCCCATTGCCACTGTTGATGGCATATTTCTATCTCTGCTACACAAAGATTTCTTGCAAACAAAGACTAGTTTGTTAGGAAGGTATCCATGGACATTTACATGTCATGTCTGAATACTTACCAGAAAATATATTTTCCAGTAATTCCCATTTTAATGTTTTGCTTTCATGAAATATCCCACGATAAACACCTGTCATCAGATGTTGAAGAAACACTGACAGAATTTGTATATGGGTGTCCCCATTAGAGGTTTTAGATATGTGGTTTCAGATGAAGGCAGAAAGCAAGGAATTAGATATCTGTCCAAGCTGGTAGAGATTCAGAGACCCCCCCCCCCAACAGCCCCTGAATTCATTATCTAAGTTTTGTATTAGATGACAAACATTAGCTTTCGATGCAGCACGTAGTAAAAGCACATAACACTCGGTGCCTGCACCTTTGCACAGGTAGATTGATACTGAGAGTGGATCAGCAAGAAATCCTTGCTTCCCTGTGCAGTGCTGCCCTCCTGCATGATGTCTCCTTGCCCCAAGGCACCAGGGCAGGTCTGCCAGCCCCGGCAGAGCTGTTGTGATGGATATTGATAAATATTTGGAGAATAAGCAGGCCAGTGAGTATGTGCTGATAGGACTCTGAAGCACTGCTTAATGAATTCTGTGTTTCGTTTTCTGTTTCATGGAACCCAAGGCAAATACTCAGTAATCATGTCTCTAAGTTGATCCTAATATTTTGGAAAACCAGCAGATTTAGTAAAGGTACAGCTCTTTGGCCTTAGAATAACTCTGTCTTCACAAAACCATGTCTTTGTGATCATGGTTCATCTATGGCTTAATCGTGAAATCTCTCTCAAAACTGGTTTTTGATCTTGAGAATGGGGATTGATTTGTCTGAGTGACTTGAGCCTGAAAAATGGGCCTGTTTCTCTTTACGCAATCAGTTTCTGTAAGAAGATGATAAATCAGGTCAGACTTATTAAATTAAGATTTCTGAGTAGAAAGAACAAAGAGAGCAAAGTTATTTAGCTGCTTTTTAAGTGGGCAAATGTCTTCGATTCCAGACTTGTTTTGTTGATGGAGGTTTCCGTCATGAGAATGAGTCCCGGTGAGGTTGAATCAGAAGTGATAATGGTAATTACTGTATCTTTTTGAGAGAAATCTGAATTGACATAGAAGTTAACATGGCATTTTAAGATTTCTGATTAAATTCTTTGAAATCAGAACATGTTCTTTTAGTACATATAATAAAATAGTTTATACTTTTAAATACAGCTGCATTATCAAAACATTAATATCCTAGTATGTAAGTTCATGTAAGGATTGAAGAGCAAAGTGTGGTTTGTATTGTGCTAACTTCATGTAGATAATAAATCCCAAGGGATTTAAGGGAACCCCGTGGGTTTTCTGCATTGTGAAGTATGCTATTTCTGTGAGTCTTAGGGGATCGCACATCGTTGGAGATTTTTGCATCATCTCTGATTTTTGGTTGAACCAGGAGTGAGGAGAGGGAAGGAGACGCAAACCAGGTCATCAGCTGCCATGTGCTGCAGTTTCGTCCTGAGGGAGCACAGCACGTGGGGCGGAAGATTGAGGTCACAAATGCTTTTCCAGCTCCAGGTAGAGGGCGCTTGGTAGAGTCGGAGACCTGTATTCCTAGAAGAACAATAAGCCAGCGCGTTCCTTCCTCCTCAACTGTAAATCTATTTTGAGCCACTAACAAAACTGGTGTTATTTAGATTCCTATACAGATTACCCAAGGAAGAACTCTGAATAGATTGTATTCTCTTGATGGTTAAGCATTACATAGGAATTTAAGTGCTCCGAATTAATTTTAGTCATCTTTTTACATTTTTATTTATATTTTAAGTTTAAGGCATCTTTTCTACTTTTAAGCCAATGAATATATTATTTATTCAAAAAATAAATACCAAATTTGATTTAAAAGGAAAAAAATGTCTTAAGATAACTGTTTATCCATCTGATTTCTGTCCCTTAACCTGAAAAGGTAAACATTGTTAATACTTTTATATGTATTCTGCAATATTTCTGTCATACATTTGTAAGCAAAAACAAGAATCTTAAAGGTTTTCTTCAAAAATGTTAATATAAAAGTTTCACCTCAGATTTTACAAATAATTATAGCTCAACAGTTTTAAAACTCTGATATTGTGTTATATAACATCAATTGGCATAGAAATTCTGGAATCAAACATTAAGGATTCAAGAAGTTATAAAGCAATGTAACAATATATAAATGAATTTTTAAGTAAGTTTTGAAAGGACATTGTGCAATATCAGTCAAGACAACGAACTATCTAGCCTGAATATCTTTTATTAGCATGTGTTTGTGATACATAGTGATTCCATTCACCTTGGAGGTTTGATACATAGAGTGTGCATTTTGATGATTTTTACTCCTCTTCTCCCCCTACTCTCCTCTCTCCCTCCCTCCCAGAGCCCCTTCCCATCTCTGCAGAGACTACTTCCCTCTTTCTTAACATGGTTCTTTATTTTGATCTTTAAATTATTTATATTTTGGGTCTCTCATATTAGCAATATCATGAGATATTTAGCTTTTTGTGACTAATTTATTTCACTTAGCATTATGGTCTCAAGATTCATCCATTTTCTTACAAATGACTCAAAATTATCCTTCTTTGTGACTGAGTAGTACTCCATTGTGTATATATACCACATTTTCTATATTCCACTCATCTATCGATGGGCATATATAAACTGAATATTTTAAAATAATATTTTGTTAAGTTTATAGCATATTTTTAAAATTTAAAAATACACTATATCTCTACCTAATCCACTTCCCCAAAGGTGTGGGAACATTAGATACTTGTGTCAGAGGCCTGGGGAAGTCCTTTTCTCTCCATGAACTGTGCCTTCCTTACCTAGGTTACTGGGAGGGTCAAACGAGAGGAAAGCCGGATGCGGTCACACGCCTCTATAGAGGGTGAGGCAAGAGGACTTAGAGTTCAGAGCCGGCCTAACGGTCTCAACTAATAAGCGGGGCAGGGGTGGCATTTGAGAACCCTGAATAGTAAAACACCGTGTAATTATTATCATATATAATGTGACAAGTACAATTTCTTAGACTATTTAGAAAATGACATAAAATAAAGAAATACCAATCACAGATATCTTGACAAGTTGTCAAATATTTAGATTATTTTCATTAATATAGTGATTCTATAATAACTTGTTCTTCTAGATTGTAATATTATGACACTCTCGAGTTGAATATTTTCTCCACCTACTAGGGAAGTTGCAAGTACTGGTAAACAATTTAAAAACTACTAATAAATAATTGATAGATTGTCTAAGTATCAATAAACACAAAGGATATTTTAGTCATTTTAGAACTGAGGATTATCAAATATTGAGACAGGTGTGAGTTGTCTAACCATGTAAAGCAACCATAAGAAACAGAAGCCTTTTTTCTGTTTTATAATTAGAATATATTGAATGTATTTTGCCATTGGTTCTTTTTTTTTTTTTTTGTGGGTACCGGGGGTCGACCTCAGGACCTCGCGCACCAGCAGGCGCCTGTGCTGCTGAGTGATATCACCGGCCCTTTTTTCGTATGTGGGTTCTGGGAGTCGAACTCGGACCCTCGCGCTTGCCAGGCAGGCGCTTACGCCACTGAGCCATCTCACCAGCCCTTGCCATTGGTTCTTGAAACACAAATACTGAAGTTTCTTTGTTTATTTTCTTTCAAGTAATCATGATCATGGTTTGTGTCTCCCTGAAAAATTACAGAAAACAGTCCCTGACTGCTCAAAAAGTCTCGCTTAGTTCTATTTGTCCCCACAGAACGGGGAGCCATAGCGCATGTATGTCAGGATCAGGAAACATTTTTAAATTTTACCTTGTGTGTGGCCTGTTTTTTCAAGAAGCTAAGCAATTTGTTTCCTGTTTTTCCGATGTTGTTTGATATTTAAAGTGACTGAGACACTTGGAATGGTTCCAAAACTGAACAGTTTTTCAAAGCAGAGTTCTTCTTAGGCCATGACAGCATAAAAGGTGATAATCACTTTGTGTGACATCTTACATGGGTTTGGAGTATTAGCATGTGCTATTAAAAAATATTTCACCCATTATTACTACTTGAGGGAAAAAAAAAAAAAAAAAACAAAGCTTGACAGCAAATGGAATAGTATAGCCATGCAATTGCACTCTTAATCATGAATTTAAAGATAGGAGCAAAATGTGAGTAGATTCTCAGTGTATGTGCTGATTTATTAGAAACGAGATAATGATACATTTGCAGTATTAAACCTTGTAATGCCCAGGCGGTCAGCAATCAAAGGATGCAATGGTTTTAGAAAATGTTGAGGAAGAATGAGAGACACGGAAAGTCCAATTATTTGTGTTTTCCTTTCTGCATATGTGATCAGATGGTCAGAATAGTAGTCACAATCAGATTTCCCCGCCAATTTAACTAGAAACTTTAAAACCTATGAAATCCATTTTATATACTATTTTCATGTTTCTGGGCTGCTAAATCTATTCATTTCATATGTATAATTCTCTGCCCCATATAAATCTTTGAAAGTTAAAATTAAAGGCATTATGTTTATGAATTCCAAACATCTAGATCTTTGATGAACTCCAGTTCTTGTCCATATGAGTTCCTTATGTAAATATAATTTAAATGCATTTCTGTGGCTTATCAAGTTGGTTTTGAACCCATGTGGTGGTGATTATAAGAATTAATATCACATATCTTTGTGCTACATTAATTCCTCTTGCAGTTGAAAAGGGCAGGCAAAAGAATCCCAGAAGTCTATGCATCCAGACACAGACGTCTCCAGATGTGCTGTCCTCTGAAAAAGCACTTGAATTGGCTCAGTATAAAACAAAATGTGAAAGCCAAAGCGGATTTATCCTGCAGCTCAAGCAGCTTCTGTCCCGTGGCAATATCAAGCTTGAAGCATTAACAGTTGTGATCCAGCACCTGCTGTCTGAGGTAAGGATGCCCTGTGGGGGGTGCTGTCTGGGGTGGTGGGTGGGGCACTGCAGGGTAGCTGAGGAAGGCCACAGTGATTGCACCCTTGTCTTGTGACTATGTTTAAATTAATGACTGAAAGGTCAGGTATAGTTCACCCAACTCTTTTTCTGCTCACCTGATACCCCAGTCCATCTCCAGAAATTTGCTGTGGAAACATTTTCTTAGTACTTCTTTTCTCCCCTAGGGTCTCTCAATTAGAAGGTTACTAGGGAAGAGATAATTGTCTGGTGCTTTTCTACAACTCTAGACCTCACAATACCATAACTTTTTTTTTTTAAACTACATGTAGCAACAAAAACTACAATTTTCTAAGGGGAAAACTGGGACAAGAATATAACTTGAGCTCTTTAGATATATTTTAATCACCGTTTTAAAAACGAATATGTATGACATCTCAATAGAAGAGAATGGTTCTATTTGTTCTGTAGTTAAGTTCAATCCAACAAACCTGTTCCGATTTCAGGTAGATACTATTGTGATGGGCTCGTCCGTTTAGGGAGGGGGACAGAAGTCAGTGAGGTTTGGTCCATGCCTTTGAGGAGCTACCAGGCCAATGATCACTTTAGATCAGTATTTGGTGACTATTTCATAGTTTTGTCTGTGTGTGTGCACATGTGTGATGCTGGAGATCCAAAATGGTGCCTTCTCCATGTTACGCAGGCACTGGGCCACTGAACTGCATAGGAGATGGAGACATTTACCTAGTTTTTACTGTGTTTGTTTCTCTTTACTAAGAGAGAAATTCAAGAGTTGGTTTATATAACAAAGTAGGTTAGCCTGAAAACCATATAAAGTTGATTGTAGGGAACATTTAGCTTTTCTATTTAGAGGTACGTCAACTATTTTATCGTACACAGCCTAACAGCCCCGTCTTCCCCCCATTTGGTCGCCTTCTTCTCCCACATGAAATCAATCATTGGATCGTCTAAATTCTTGACCCATAGTATTTCCTCTCTTCATCTGATTTTGGCTATTCCTACCGATGTCTTCCTTGTTCAGATCAGTCTTTACGCTTGTACCGTTTCTGTCCTATAATCTGTCTCAAGAACTGGTAACAATTTTTGTTTGTTTTTTGAGACAGGGTCTCACTATGTAGTTTAGGCTTGTCTTGAACTTGCAGGGAGCATCCGGCCTCAGCCTCCTGAGTGCTGGGATTACAGACATGCACCACCACACCTGGCTACTGCTAACAATTTTATCTTTCCAAAGCATCCCATTCTGCTGATTCAATACTCCAGTGGTTCTCCATTGCCTACAGCTGATCTGTCTGGTATCGTAGCCACTAGTCTTAGGGAGACTGTTGAGCATGTGAGTTGTAATCAGTCTGAATTGAGACGTGTGATAAGTATGAAATACACTATTTCAAAAAGAATTTTAAAAAGATATAAAATACTTTGATAATTTTTATGTTGACTATGAAAATATTTTTGAATATATTTGGCTTGGGTTCATTCAAATATCAAAATTTGCTTCCTCTTTTTTAACTTTAAAATTGTGGCTACTAGGAAAATTTAAATTACATACATAAGTCACATATTTGTTCTGGATGGCTCTGGATTATAATTTGGAGTATAAAGTTCTGTGATCTGACACCAACTGCCCTTTTTATTGTTATATTCACTTCCCAACTGTTCAGCTGTGTATTTGGGAGATGGAGGAAAGGCAAGAGGAATTTAACATTTTTTAACTATTCATTAAGTATCAGATATTCTTACTTACCTTATTAAATCCTCAACAAAACCACAATGAATTGGAATTTGTAAATAAGAAAATTGAGGCATAGACTTATCAAGTAACATCAAACAGCAAGCAAGAGGAGAACCAGGACTTTAGCCGGAGGCTAGGACTTCAGCAACTCAAAATTTCCTGTACTTTTTCATCTTGTTTACACTGTTACAGGGCTACGGCTGTGCCCTCTCATGCTTACCTATGCACATCTTTCTTCAGCATTATCACATCAGGATCTGTGTTTAATTTACACAGATCCATTATGCAAACAACCAAAGTAAATATGCAAAGTAAGTAAAGGAACCAGTCCTGCCTTCTGTGGGCAGTCCTTTGCCCTCAGTGGGCAAAGACCCACGAACCGATTTGAGGTGAAAGACAGGTGTGTACTCCTCAGGCATCTTCTCAGTCTCCGCATACCTCGTGTGGCATCAACATTCCACACTATATACGATCTTACTGTTTAAAATACTTTTTCCCCTTACAACCTGGCTCTTCAACATAAGCCAAGTAAAACTGTCTCAAATCAAAAATAGTGGCCACACTGACAGGTTCACCGTATGGGGAGGAGGGCAGGCAGAGCCACATCTGCACCATCTGATGACAGTGAGTAGCTAGCAAAATCCATGCATGCTGATGGACGGCAGCCAGAGACCCCTAACTGTAGTGAACCCATTTTTTTCTTGGAGCACTTCATATGTTTAATGCATATGAAAGGAAAGGAACATCTTTCTAGATTTCTACCTTTCTCTTCTATCGCGCTGCGGGTGTGGAATTGTGCATGTTACAATACAAAGAATCAAATAAACTTGTTATCTGGACTATAAAGGGTTTATCGTCTAAGAAACCCTAATCTAGGAGTATCTGAATAAGAAGAAACAATGAATCAGTATCTAACTGACAAAATATATTTTATCACCTACAAGTAAATGATAAGTACATTTAAAGGGCAAGCTACCAGGAAAGTCAGGCAGAAATACTTAGTGTATGTCTATTAGGATATGGCCATGGTGGTCAACATTCCACATAAGGATCATATTTAAAGCCCTCCGTTTTTTCATTATCCTGTACTGCTTCCTCTCAAATGAAGTTATCTGTTTGATGATCACAGAATTGGGCTTGGACATTTTGGTTCCACCATAGCTTCTTGAAAGCAGTGGCCATATCTAAAGTTTCTTACATTTTTTTTTTTATAGCATATACTGTGAAAAATGCTTAGTACAAAGTAATAACTTGCTCACCAATCCAGAAGGATAAATGTCCTTCCTAAGCATTTAGGGGAGGAGGATGGTGTCTCTGACTGACATTTAGTATTCCTGGAAGGTTTGATAATGGGTCAGGTAAAGAAGATGGGGCATCCAGGGATGTGGCATCGACAGTGAGGTGGGACAGGCATGATGCTTGCGACCTGCACAGAAGAGAGGCTGGGAATCTGAACAGGAGCTGGATGACTCAGGCCCATGGTGATGCTGTGTGGTGCTGGGAGTTGAACCCAGGGCCTCGAGTATGTTAAACACGCACTCTGTCACTGAGCTATACCCCTCTTAGTCCTGTTTTCTGGTTTTTCATTCACTTACTGAGAGGTTGTTTCTGAGTAAGGGAATTCATATGCATGAAGAATATGCAATAATAAGGTGGGAGCCCTCTGAAAGGTGAGGAGATCCTGTCCGTTGTCTAGGACTGGGATGGTGAGGATCAGGGCTAGAGTGGAGGCCAAGAGAAAAAGTACAGTAGATTCAAGACACATTTTGAAGGGAGAACTGACTGACTTTTGCACATGCCATTGAGATAAGGAGTGAGAGGTGACCACAGGCTTCTCCTCTTGCTGTTACTGTGCATGGTAGAGACCAGAATATGTAAAATGCTTCTGAAACACTGAGAACAGGATGGTGTGTGCAGTGGAGTTGGGGGAAATGCCTCATCTCCCAAGCCCCTTTAGAAAGCAAAAATATCACCTGGTTGCATTTGTCATAAAACATAATGGCTTTTACAGAATTGTCCGTGGAAATTATACCATCGATAATTTTTAATTTTTTCATCTTTTTAGTTTCTGTGCATTTGAGAAGTGATTTAATTCTCTCACCATCTCTTCTGTTAGCTACATGGCTACTATTGGAAAGAAAACTTTAAGCAAGTTCACTGAATGTGTTTCAGGATTGCTTGTGGATGATTTTTTTTTTTTTTTTGTGGGTACCGGGGGGTCGACCTCAGGACCTCGCACGCCAACAGGCACCCGTGCCGCTGAGCGATATCACCCGCCCTTTTTTCGTATGTGGGTTCCGGGAGTCGAACTCGGGCTGTCGCGCTTGCAAGGCAGGCGCTTACGCCGCTGAGCCATCTCACCGGCCCCCGCTTGTGGATGTTTAATAAAGCCATATTCTGGCTTTTCTGTCACTTCACTGATAAAACGTGCTGCTATTTATCTGAACTAAATTATTAAGGTTTAAATTTACAAAATTAAGAGGGGAGGACCTGATCAGTATTTTTTAAATTTTTCTTTCATTATTACCCTGCCTGATTGTCCTTAAACTTTAATTTTTATGTTAGAAAACCAATGACTTTTTTTTTTTTTCTCTCTTTTGACATCGGGAATTGAACCCAGTGCTTTGTGTATGTTAAGAAGCACTCTACACTGAATTATACCCCCAGCCTTACTTATTATTTTTAAAACTTGGGCTCACAGATTTGTGGTTCAGAACAATTTAATACCATGTGTTTAAAAATGAAGCATTTAGGATACCCTCAAGGCCTAAATGTACTAGATGATAAAAATAATAAATTCCAGTCACTGTTACTTCTTTGCACAATAGTGCTTGTGTTTAAAGCTTTCGCTGCTGGTAAGAGACTAATCCAAAATAGGCAATATAACCTCTGATGCTCAAATCAGCATTTCAAAGTTTTTTTTAAATCAATGAAACTCGTTCTAAGCAATCAAATTAAATATTGAGAGGAATATCATTCACTTTATAATGTCACTTAAAATTCTAAATCACAACGCGCCCCTTTTCACTGCCCTTCACCTAGTTTATAACCTCATTTAGTATATGGGTTTGGAAGAGCAACTTTCCCTTTTCTACTAGTAAGTGTGATAATCTAATGACCTCAATGAGAGAGGGGAGTAAAAAGGCTCACATATCTAAAAATAGCTCCATTATCTATGCAGAGAGGGTCAGTTTTTGTTTCCATTGTCCCAGTTGATATTTAAGTAAGTGGCAATCGATCAGTCTAATGTCTGGCTCTCGTTTTTCATAAATGAAGGGCTATGGCTTTAAGTAATCGCAGGCTGCCTGTGCCAAAGGCAGAAGCTGCAGTATCAGCTTCTGTGGGGAGAGAGGAGTCTGAGGCTTACGGTAACCTGCAGGACGTGCAGGAAGGCCACCAAGAGCCAATGGCGCTCTTCCTGGTAGAGCTTTGAATGTAGGCAGACCTGACTGGTGGGTGGCACAGCCACCTGTGCACTTCTTGGACAGTGCAGGGGGTGGGGGAGTTGGAGCCAGAAGCTGGAAAATGGGCTGCCCCAGCAGCAAAATGTGCTTCTATCCTCCATGTGCAGCAACAAGGGTAATTACTTTTTGTTTATAGTGCTTTTCTGGAAGAATGTCAGGGACTACGGCAGAGGGTGTTTGGAATCTGGGAAACGCTTTGAATGACAAGCAACTCTTGCTGCAAAGGCTGGATGGATCTCGTGATGTCTGCAATAGCGATTGGGATGCGGTGGGAGCTACATCTGGGGCTATCCCAGTGAGGGCAATTTTCAGAGCTTTGAAATTCTGTGGCTGCCTTAGTTACGCCCTGGTGCTGGGGAATCTACCTCGTAAGGAACTGTGTCTAACTATGGTATTTGTATGACTGTGTGTGTGGATGTGTGCTTTCTGAGGGGTTGCTGGTAACTTGAAAATTTTTCTCTATCGCAAGGTTGATGGTTGCTTTTTAAATACTGAAACAGCTGCCTGGATTCTTTTGGTTCCTTTCTCTAACACTTACCTAGCTATAATAATCCTTGAAAACTGTGAGTAGCTGGATAAATCAATTTAATTTTTTCTCTAAAGGATTTTTTGCCATAGCTTTATAACAAACATTTTTGTCTTTCTTTTAGAAGATAAGGATTGGTCTTGTAGCAAAACTTTTATTATCTGTGACTATAGGACAAAGTATGTGTAAGTGCCTATGTTTAGAACATTAAATATTTATCTTAGACGATTAGGCCTCTATTGCCCTTGGAGGAGGAGAATGCATTCCATCTGAAGTACAGTATGCATTAGCTGGAAGGTGCTAGGGATCAGCAGTGAAGCTGTGGCTCAAAGCAAATATTTTTAAATGAGCCATTCAGTTTCTCAAAGGAAAGTTTCACAAGGACCTGAAAAAATACAGACTTTCGAAACACAGATTTCCTTCACAGCGAAGAGACATCTGTGTTTTTCAACAACACAAACTGTGTTGGCCTAAATGATTCATATCTTGGCTTCTCGATTCTGGATCTCATTTTCCTGGTGATAACAAATGTGTACTGACTGAAAAGAGACCCTCTTGAAAACATTAGTAACTTGATGTGTGTTTTCCGCAGCGGGAAGAAGCACTGAAACAACACAAAACCCTATCTCAAGAACTTGTTAACCTCCAGGGAGAGCTAGGTAAGAGCTTTTTCCTTTTTGCGGGGGTGGGGGTGGTGGGGGGGGGGTGGTGGTGGTAAGTTTTATGGGGCAAGTGGGAAACTGAAAAATTTAGTTTTCTGGTCTGCATCGAGGCTGGAGTTACAAATGGCAGTTGTTACCACTTACTGTCTGGTATCTGCACTTAACTATCGACATTTCTTTTGAATCTTGGCAGCTTGACTTCAAGTTCACAGAATTCCTGGCACTGATCTCACTAAGCCGAGCAGAGCCTCTAATGACCAAAACATGTCTCTTGCTGAAGAGAGGGACAGAATGATTTTTTGTCATTACATGAATTCCTGTTAAATAACTCCATCATTTTTTTTTTTTTTCTGAACCACTTTTCATCTTAAACAGTGTTGAGGAAATTCCCTCTCTGATAACAGTAATTACATTACCCTTCCTGGGATGGTTTGTGAGGAGTGAGTATAAAGTTTAAAGGGCACTACCTGTTAGAACAGTCTATCTGAAAAAGGCCTATTCTGTGTTCATCTAACAATTTGGATGGGGCCGAAGGTGAATGGCCACCCAGTGCCACAGGACAGCATGTGTCTGTGACACTGAACACCTAGTGTTCCTCTCTATAGGCCAGACTGTTTCATTTCTGTCTGCCCTGGAGACCCTGTTGCAGGACAGAGAAGGTTCCATTCACCCCTCCCCACCTGCTGTGCTGGAGTGAGCAGACTGCTGTGGGGGCCCCTGGTCTACAGCAGCTCCTCAGTCCAGCCCCAGCCAGACCTGAAGTTGTTCACCAAAAGGCTGCTTTCCTTGCCCTTTGCAGCTTTCTGTGCCTACCAGCTACTTCCACTGGAAGTATGCATAGGCGTGAATATAAGTAATGAATGCAAAGGTAACAGAGAATGCAAATTGTGGTCATCCAATTTGAAGATAATTTGCCTATTTTTCTATGGACAAGACCAGAGTTTAACACATTCATGACAGGGCTGTAATTTGAATGTCTCTCTGCTGGGTGGCTTGAACCACTGGTGGTACATGTGTGACTGTCCCATGCACAACTGTACCACTTCTACCACCAGCCGGCAGGAATGTGTTAAACATTGCCAATGTAACTTGCTAGACGGGAGCACTCGTACACCACCAAACCCAGCCCATCCAGGGCAAAGATCAAAGGGTACTGCATGTGGTATCAAAACTTTCTGCATTCGTCGTCTCTTTCACCTCCCAAAGGGAGGCAAGGCCAAACTCTTGGTTCACTCTTCGATTCCTACAAATACCTAGGCAAGACATCATTCTTGACCTTATTTTAGGCTATGGAAATTAAGAACACTTTATGAAAAAGTAATTTTAAGACAAAACTTTAGACTTCTAGTGAAACTGTTTAAGGAAACCACAGCTGAGGAGCAGGCAGCCCAGTCCCTGGAGATGGAAGGCTTCCTGCCTGTGACTTGGCTGTACTGCTGCCCTTTCGATTACCCAAATGACCAACTTAATTTGCTTTTGTCTGTGCTTTAAATATTGTAATGAATACAGAGTTAGAAGATCAGGGAAGGGGCCTTTTGTGTGTTTTGGAGTTTTTTACACCCCAGTAGAGGTAGAGATGAGCCTACCTTGTGTTTCACATTTCAGCCTCTCTCCAAGGCAGGGCCAGAAGCAGAAGGGAACACTGGGCTCATTCACCATGCTTGAATGGGTGATCCTCTTTTACCTTTCAGTGGGTGGCACAGTTAAGCCATTTAAATTGGGGCCCAGGTACTCAGCACCTCCAGTTAGGCACACAGCCTGTCAGGAAATAACCATCAGTTTGTACCCACTCTCACCTTCCATCTGCGATAAGGGCAGTGTGTCCCGGTGAGCTTTTCCTGCTGCTGTCAAGGTGTCAGGACACACCGGGTGGCCTGTCCGTATTGCTGTCACCTGAGGCTGTACTCAGGGAATGTGTCATTGCTGCTGTTGAGTAAGACAACATTGCTCAAGTAATAGCATAAAGCATGTTGGAAAGAGTTTGGTTCTATGTGGGTAGAGGAGAGAATCTTTTAATGCTTGTGATGAAACTGGCCAGGAAGAATGTCTCAAGGCTTCCAGTTGGATTGTAATTTTTAGCATGAGCTGGAAAAGAGATAGGTTTTCATAGCAGAGTTCAAAACTACTTTAAAATTTGAAACAGTAAAGTGCTCAGGGTTGCGTTGTCGCAGCATCCTGGCTCAGCTCCCTAATAGCTGGGTGACCTAGAGCAAGTCACGATGTGTGTCTTTGTCCCAATTTTAGTCTCTCTAATATGTCAGTAATAATTTTCTGCCCCAAGGGTGGTTGTAAAAATCACATGAGGTAATTGTAGAGCAATCTCAGATCAAGTGTTAACTGCGACTGAGTAATGGGTATTAAGATATATGCAGTTTTATAGTGTAGTAATTAACCACCTTTGCTGTTTTGTGAGGGCATAAACTATATTACAAGAAGGAATAGTAATTAAATGAAATATTAGAAACCCCTCAGGACAGGCTCTTCAGACACAAATGGAAGTGAGAGCCGATAGATCCTTTCATGATACAGGGGGATTTAGTTTGTGGAGTTGATAGTCCTAAGTTTTTGTCCATCCATTCCTAGTTACAAGTTACCTAAATTCTTTGAGTACAGTTTCTTTATTAGTGATACGAAGTCTATATGAGTTTTGCTGGGTTGTTGCAGAGCCTGAGTAGAATAATAATACATACGCAATGGCATAGGACCTGGTCCATCACAGACAACTCCAGGAGAGAGAGCTCCCATCACTATTATCATCGTCATCACTACCCCCCATCACCAAAGTATCCACCTTTTCCCTCCAAACAAATAATGCAGCGTCATCGATGTCACTCTCCCATTGGATAATTTTTCTTTACCTTCTCTATGAATGTGGGGACAAGGTTCTCAAACTACAAAAAATTGCAAAGAATAAAAGACAGCTCATACACCCAGGCACACTGAAACCCAAATGAAGTCTGTACTTCTGACCTTCAGACTCTCAGGCCCTGCGTTCATCCCGGCCATTGACTGACGGTCATGTTTCCCTGATGGGCGCGCCTCCTACCAAATGAGGCGGCTCACTGCAGATGCAAGCCGCATGCTTCTGCCATCTGAGTCACACCCCCGGAATGATTCACTACTTGCTTCTGCAAAACCTCTTAAAAAAAAAAAACAAAAAAACCCTCTCAGTCCCCTCAAAACAAAAGCATCACACTCCCCTTGGCCCAGTCAAACCCTTGATATTTTAGCCTGGTGTGTTTACTGATCTTTTGTCTCCCTTGTCTTCAGACAGTAAAGTCCTTAATGCAGAGATTCTTTCCTGCTTACTACTGGGAAAAAATTATAATATGCTCTCCATTTTCGTGGGTAATTGATAAATATGTATTGGCATTTGAAGTTTTAAAGTTCCTTTTTATTTAAAGTTCCTTTTTATTTATTGAAAAGAAAAATTTTAAGCACGAATAGCCCATAGCTCCACTACTCATAACTTTTATTTGCATAGTCCCTTGTCTTTGTTTATACGAATGTATACAGCTTTATACTCTGATGTTTTAAATTAAGGTATAATTCACACAAAATGAGATTCTTATTATTCCATCAGTTGTGACAAACATGTATAACCTACACCCTTAGCAAGGAATAGAACATTTCTGCAACCCCAGAAACTCCCTTATGCCCCTTTCTATTGGTTCCTCTTTATCCCCCCGGAAGCAAACACTGGTCTGATTTTTACTGCCATGGGTTAGTTTTGTCTGTAGTTTTCCTATAGATAGAAGTATATCTTATGTTTGTTTTGTGTTTGACTTCTTTTACCCAGTGGGGTGTGTGTGTGTGTGCATGTGTGTCTGTGTGTGCCACACTGACCTGGAACTTGCAGGGATCCTCCTGCCTCAGTGCTGGGATTACAGGTGTGCACCACCAGACCCAGCGCAACCATTGTGATGTTTTTGAGACGCATTTATTTTGCTGTATGTATTCTCTGATCTTTTAAAAGTTAGCAGGTCTAGCACTTTTCTGTGTTGCCTCACAGCCTGCGTTATGGTCATGTTTAATGACTGTGGGAAAGTCCATGTAGCAGAGGTGGCCCAGATTCACTTACTTCTCAAATAGTATTGTAATCCGCTGTTCTCTCCTCCATTCCCTGTACCATGACTTCACACGCTTATCACAGAGATCAGTGGTGGTGAACCTATGCCACATGTGTTATTATATTTTTCTTTTAAGACAAAAGATGTTAATGTAGAATTGTTTTTTCTACACTAAAACCTCAGTATTCAGGTTTAATTGCAGACTTGGTTGCAGTTCAGGCACTCGATCTCTAAAAGGTTCGCCATCACTGATACAGATGACCAGGACTTCTGGGTGTGTTTCCCTAGTCCTCTCCTTCCTGAGCTGTAGGCGCATTCTTCCTCCCGCGGGGCCGTCTCCAGGTGAGCCATCCTGTGTGGTCAGACCTTCGCAGCTGTACAGCCCCTCATTCCCTGAACCCTCTGCAGTGTCTTCTCATTCAAACCTGTCTCTCAGAATCTGTCCTCAGCTTCTGTGATGACAGTGTTAGTTCACTTACCATCTGAGCTGACAACTGAATCACTCTCCCTTTCGTCCATCCTCTACATGTGTTCTGAATATTAGCCAGATCCAGCCTCAGCATTCTGGCCACTACTATTCTAACTTAAGCTCCATAATTTCTTTACCTAAAAGACACCGCAGTGGACACCCAACAGGTCTCCTTGCTCCAGGCCCACATTTCTCTTCTCCACATGACCTCAGGACTGTACTAATAAATCTGATATGTGTCCTCTACTAGACATTTTTAAGAAATGTAAATGACTGCCTGGCTTTGGGGAAAAGTCTAGACATATTAAAGCACAGCACTGATCTGAATGGCCATGACCTTTCAACCTGACTTTGCCCTTTCTTTTTCCTCCCAGGTCCCAAGCATGGGCACATCCCTACCTCTGTCCACCTCTTTTGCATATGTTGTCCTGTCTGCCTGATGTGCTCTCCCTCTTTCTACTACTCTTCTCTTCTTGCATCTCAAACTCTTCATTTGCTTATGTTTAAGTCCTAGCTAAACTATCTTGTCTTCAGTTGAGTTTTGACCAAATCTTTCAAGCAAATCAGTTTTGCTTTTCTTATGCTCTTCAGGGTATTTGTACAAACTTTAGTCTTTATTCTTACAGTTATTTGTTTATAGCCTCCATTTGCCATCTAGAGCTATGAGCTTTTCAAAGGCAAGATTAGCGTCTCCTTCATTTTTGTACCTCTCCCACCTTCTGCCTGCAGCTACCTGGTGCTTAAGCTATAGCGAATGAGTAGATTTTGCTACTGAGGATGGTAGCTGGAGGAAGGGGATTTTCTCCTCATAATACACTAATACTTAATGGGTTATGTGTGCATATGTTTTTCTAGGAACTATTTTAAGAATAAACATTTCTTTAGGAATGAATAATCATAAAGATGAGCTAAATTCTATTGTAAACATATGTCTGACAATCCCACTTAATCCTCAGATCATTTTGAAAGTGTCAGCCTTTGATATAGTTTACAGTTAAATTTAAAGGTCTACATCCACAGTGAACATTTTGCCTGTCAGGGAGTAAATATGTCATTTTATTTCTAGGGTCATGTTTAGTAAAAGCTGGTATATAAGGGGCCATCATTATGATCTTTTGGAGTTACTGTTGCTTTTTACTAACTTTAATCCTCGGAATCACATTTTTCATCTAAATTAAAGATATTTTGTATTCAAAATTAGTTTTTAGCAATAAGAATTGACAGTTAACTCTCACATCATTTTACACATTAATCCTGATTGTTTCTATTTTATGAAGCAAATGGTATTTTAACCCTTAATTCACAAACATCCTCGGAATTCCCATAAAATTAATAGGCTAATTGATTCTGCCCTCTGTGCATAAACATTGAGATGAATATGGAAGTAACATTTATTGGGTATCTACACATTTCTAACAAGCTTCCAGTAGTTTGCATTTTATAAAAAGAAAGAAAGAAAAAAATATATATTGTACCTGTAATCCCAGCACTCTGAGAGGCCGAGGCAGGAGGATCACAAATCTGAGCCCAGCCTGCACTACTTAGCAAATTAGACCTAGTTTCAAAGTTAAAAAAAAAAAAAAAAAGGGCTGGAGATATAGTGCAGTGCAAAGGCCTTGGGTTCAATCTCAAGTATGAAAGGCAGAAAGAGCGAGAGAGAGGAAAAGACAAGAAAAAGGAAAAAAAAAAGAGAAATTAAATAACTTTAAGGTCAAAAAACCTCAAAAGCAGAGATCTTGGATAAAAACCTAGGATGACCAGCTTTCCAAACACCTGTCAGTGAAAACGGGGAAAGCTTCATGTAACTTTTTTAAATGTTGGAAATCATTTGAAATACATACTAGTTTTCATTGACCTCTTTTGGAGTCTTTTTCTCTAATCAAGAGTTTAAGAAGTACAACACCGGGCATGGTGGTGCACACCTGTAATCCCAGCATTTGTAAGGCTGAGGCAGGAGGATCACAGTAAGTTTGAGGCCAGCCTGGGCTACATAGTGAGTTCAAGGCCAGCCTGTACTACATAGCAAGATCCTGTCTCAAAAAGCCAAAAAAAATTTTTTTAAATAAAGAGTTTAAGAAGTACAGTATTGTTGGGCCAATGAGATAGCTCAGCGGCATAAGCGCCTGCCCAGCAAGCACGAGGTCCTGAGTTCAACTGCTGGTACCCACATAAAGGAAAAAAAGGGCAGATGATATCGCTCAGCAGCACAAGCACTTGCTGGCAAGTGCAAGGTCCTGAGGTCGACTCCTGGTACCCACATTAAAAAAAAAAAAAAAAAAAAAAGTACGGTATTGTTAAGTAAGAATGTCTTATTATCTTCTAAAAAAGTAACTTGTCAAAAGCAATATACAAGTCTTATAATCAAGACTGACTTACCCAGTGCCTGTGAGCATCGCACTACCTCACACCTTATGGAATGTGTTGATTCTTTCATCGTTCCAGTGTGGGCTATAATTTTAGCTTAACAAGGCTGTATATTTAAAGTGACTTTTAAAATTCTCTATAGTTAAGTCACTTTTGAGTTACAAAATTCCAGAAGTGATATTCTTGAAGCAGGCTTTAAAAAAAAAAAAAAAAAAAAAAAAAAACTATCAATACAACAAAAACCAATTATATACCCAAACAGAGCTACAGAGCTCTTCATCTTGCTGAGTTATTTGAGATGGAGTTGATAGCCACTTCAAACTGAGTTCACTCTTTTCCCAACCATGTCTCTCCTAAATTTGGACCCTGGCTGTCTGTATTTGTAAGTAAAAGACCATTTCCTTTCATGTGCAAGGATGAAAAATATTACTAGTGGTATCTGTTTTTATTTTATTTTTTTAATTTTTTTTGGTATCTGTTTTTAAAGCATATTATTTATTTCCTTTGTCTTAACTCCAGACTGTTGACTTTTTGATTTTCCTAACCTAATGCCATTTGCCTAGAACAGTGGCTTTCAAGCTTTATTGTGTAATGAAATAGACTCAGGTCAAGTGCAGGCTGCTGGTTCTCACGCCCATCAGAAAGCGTGAGAACTGAGCCATTCTGACTCAGTTGGCTTGGGAGGGAGTCCAGACATCTGCACTTTTAATGATCAGCCAGGTGATTCTGACACAGGTGCTCCTGGGAGTACTCTTTGACACCATACTAGCTGCCTAGAATGTTCTTTCTTTTATGCTAAAAAGCATATAAAAATCAAATAGGCATAGTACAAGTAATACCAGATAGCTCTAGCTATGGGAATTAAGTCCCATTCCTGTAAATCAGGCTTCCAAATTTTATGCATGCCAAAGACTCTGACCAGCTCTTTGGGCTTTGTGCCCTAAAAATGATTCATCAGGGAGAATAAAAGGCAGACTAGTTAGTACCTGACTCAGAATTACCTTATTATTAACATTAAGCTAATTTTTTTGATTGAAGGGTGATTTTTTTTTAAAGTCAAGCTCCTTTTTCTCAGGCCAGAATCTTGGAACACATTGTCAGTCATCCAGCCATGCTTTCATCTTTGATCTGCTGTCATTCCTAGATGCTTTCATTTTTGTATGGAATACTCGTTGATGTGAAAAGAAGAACATGTGTTTTGCAGCCAGTCATTGGGCAGTGAGTGAGCTGAAAAGCAGCAAAGCCCTTTCAGGCCCATCTTCAGGACTGGCAGAGCACTGGCAGGGAGAACCTCGCAGCCCAGTGGAGGCCTGGCTGGCACTCGTGTCAGAAGATGGGAGATGGGCAGGCTGGGCCAGGACTTCCTCGGGACTAATCAGTGTAGGAGAAGAAGAAAAGACCATTTTCTACCTGCCGTCAGTAATGCCTGCAAGGTGGTTAGGACCTGGTGTCCCAGCAGATCCACTGTATATCTGAGTTAACTTCTCTTTTGCATCTCAAGTTGGGAAGGTAGCCGGTCAGGTCCTGTTTGGTAGTCTGTGCTGCGGAACACAGGGGATTGCGGTCTTGACCCAGGTCTGCCATTTCAGTTCCCTCTTGGGCAAAATGAGATTTATGATAATACTTTTTATCAAATCAAAGCATTATTATATTATATGAAAAAATAAATGCAAGAGCCCTTTGTAAAGTTTGAAGTGAGTTTGAAAGGTATTTATGGGAGAGTTGATACTGCAGGCATTTTATAAAAGTCTGTTCCTCGTAAGTTATGACTCGTGGAGGACTTAGAAATTGATTCGTATTGATTCATGAATGCAGTGCCCAAGAGCAATCAGAAAGCCATTTGCAGCTAATTTTGAAATTTAGAAAAGAACCTTGCCTACCACATGTTTGCCAGATTTCTTAATCATGTGAAAAAAGGATCTTTGGAGAAGCAAAAACTGAATCTCTCATGAGTGGTGACCATTCCACAGTCTGTAAAGACTTGCTAGACGCAGTACGATGGTAACGCCACATCGCGCTATGTTCTCCCCAAGCTACAAGGTCGCCAGAACAGACGCGTTTTTCCTACATTGCTAATCAGGTTATGTGGGCCCTGAAGGTTGGAAATGCCTGATTTTTCAGATAGCCTGGGTCCCACCCTTTTGTTGCTTGATAAACTGCTGCTACCTTTTCACAAAGTATCAGTTTACTTTTAAAAATGGTTATTTTGTTCAGTGATATTACTATCTCCATTTAAGACAGATTATACCTTTAAGAGAGTCACCAAGACAGTCCCTTGCCTGGGATTACTCTTCACAGATTATTATGAAACCACCATACTCCCCTAGTAGAAGGTAGTGTCTCCGCTTGTGGTTCTGCACATGGGGTGCAGGAGAAGTAAGATACGGATGTTAACATTTGTCCTGAGCAGTGTATCGACTGTGCTAGTGAAGAAAGGCGGGCAGAGCCCAGAACTCAGTGCTGGTGGCCAGCTTCCCAGGTGACCAGAGAGGACACAGGCATCTCACTTCCCTCGTAGTGCAGAGAAGGGGCGCCCTCTGAATAAAGGTTGCTGCCCACAGCAGGCTTGCCAGAAGCATTAGGGAAAGTGTGTGTGTGTGTGTGTGTGTGTGTGTGTGTGTGTGTGCAGTTGGAAAGTAGAGTTGTCTTTTCCTGTTTGTCCCTTCTTTCTGCTGCAATCTCTGTGTGGCTTTGTGAAAACCTGCCTGACCTTCCTTGTGATCCTGACTCCCTTGTTTTATTTTCCCTTTTCTTTCTTTTATTTTAGGAATGATTTAGGGGAAAAAAATCTAAAAGTCAAGAAGATTTCTGTTGTATATAATGTGAAGAATAGTAGTAATCATAGGTGAAGATTTAAGGTAGATGTGTATACTCACTGCAATGTCCTACCGTCTACGTGTGTGCATGTATATTTAACTTTTTTGAATACTAGACAAGAAATGGTTCTTTTTTTTTTTTTTTTTTTGTGGGTACCGGGGGGTCGACCTCAGGACCTCGCGCGCCAGCAGGCACCCGTGCCGCTGAGCGATATCACCGGCCCCTTTTTCGTATGTGGGATCCGGGAGTCGAACTCGGGCCCTTGCGCTTGCCGGGCTGGCGCTTAAGCCGCTGAGCCATCTCACCGGCCCAAGAAATGGTTCTTTTTAACTGTGTGTGTGTGTGTGTGTGTGTGTATGGTTGTTGTTGGGGAGTGTTTGTTTGTTAGTTCGGTGGTGGGAGAGCTAGAGATTGCCCCCCAGTAATTGTTATGTTCTGTTATGGAATCCCAAGCATGTGTCTGAGGAATCTTCAAATCAGATTTGAATTGCTTAGTAGTGAAAGCAGTAACATTTATCTCACACTTACTCTGGTCAGGCACAGAGCCAGGTGCTAGATAAGTCTTACCTTATTTAATCCCACAGGGAAGGCACTGTTATTATCTCCATTTAAAAATGAGGAAATGTAGGCTTAGAAAGCTTAAGTAATCTGCTCAAGTCACATAGCAGATAAATGCCATGGCTGAGATTTGAACCTAAGTATTCTGACTCTACTGAGACATTTATTTATGTTATTGAGCATTAGAATATTTTTCATTGTCTCATATGAAGCATTCTGTTGTAATATAAGAAGCTCTGTGTCATTTCAAAAGAATATTCATTTCAGGTCATGACTGTGTAACTTAGTTTTTCTTGGTAAGCAGAACATTTATCCATCAACAAAGGAAAATGTGTCTCTGAGATGGAAATAATAAGTCTAACCATTCCCTCTTGCAAAATTCCACAAGGACTGATCAAGCAATGGCTCCATTTCCATTCTGCAGGGGCAGCTGCTGATGGGCCTGGGGTGAATCTGGCTCTATTTTCCTGAGGTTCTGTTTGACTGTGCCATGGTACTTTTTCTATATGTCATCTGAATAACTGTTTGAAGAGCAAAACTTAAAGCCTTTATCCAATTCCTGTGGAGTGTTTTTTCCTTGCTTAGCCATGGTTAACTATCAGGACAGGTTTCACATTTTTCCTATTCTTTTGTTGGCTTAGAATTGTCAGGGCTGGTTTATTGCAGGGTGTAATATCAACTTCTGCTCTTTAGTTTTAAAGATGATTTTTTTTTTTCATGAGCCAGTAGGTTGTTTTGTTTTGTTTTTAACTCTGAAAACTGTGTTTTTCATTTTAAGGTGGATAGCATTTGTATTTTACAAATGTGCGTGTGTACAAAAGTTATAATCAAATAGGTCTTCTACAGGCAGTGGTCTCTTGGTGTGCTTAATCATAATGTACTTTTTAACACTGACTAAAGGAATGGTTAAAGCAAGGGCAAAAGGACTCCTCTGACTTTTTCTTTTTTTGTGTGGGTACTGGGGGTCGACCCGCGCCAGCAGGTGCCCGTGCCGCTGAGCGATATCACCGGCCCTTTTTTCGTATGGGAGTTCCGGGAGTCGAACTCGGGACCTCATGCTTGCCAGGCAGGCGCGTACGCCGCTGAGCCATCTCACCGGCCCACTCCTCTGACTTTAGCACATAGATTTTGTTTTGGTGTAGTAACTTCTTTAAACTTTGCTCCTGTCACTGAGGAAAACTCTCTGCTTACTTATTCCAAAATCTTGATGGTTGGTTTTGACTTCATTGGGTGTTTGATGAACTGAAAGCAAGCAGAGCTCTGGAGAGTAAGCAAGAAAAGGGTGGACTGAGGGCAGGAGTGGGAGCCCACACAGGTGCACTGTAAATCTTGCCTGCGCTCTGTTAAGTACAAGGGAAAGTCCATGGCCTGAAACTGGGGTGATGACCTCCCTACACACACATGTCGCAGCAGACACGCAGCACTCTGAGAACCTTTAGTACAGTGTTCACATGTGCATCCTTTTAAAAATAGTTCAGGACTTCTTATGCCAAATAAATGTTTCCTTAGGAACTCAGGCCGAAATTGAAAATAAAGGCATTTGTGCGAGTGGTAACTGCAGCCCAGCTGTTGTGTACACAGCACAGCCCAGCCTGGTAAACAGAGCGGAGGTCTCTGCACAGCTGCAGGCTGATGTCACTGTCTGGGGCTGGGCCTGCCGCTGTGGATTGTGGGAATAACAGGAGTCAGCCACCCCTCCCCCACCTGGCCCACTTTCTTCCTTTCTTCTTTCCCACTCCTTTCCATCTGTCCTCCCATCACCCCATACATGGTGGACAAAATAATTCTGTGGTATTTGGGGCTTGTCTTTTTTTTTTTTTTTCCCAATCAGAGGAAACAGCCCTATCTGGTGGCTAATGTGGAAGGATTTCTGTATATCCTATTGGATTTCAAATAGTAAATACAATAATGTTAGCTTCAGCCAACTGACTTTCCAGTGTACACAAATAAAACACAATGAGGCTGCAATTATGGGATCCTTTCTCTGAAGGTTCTTTGTGTGCATCCTGTGTTAAACATTTAAAGTAGGCAATCAAAAAATACTTGTAACCAATCAACGAAGGCATCAAATAGCTTTTTACTCAGAGAGATGTTGATCTCACATGGCCTTTTCATTTAATTCCTTTAGAATTTCAGATATCAGTAAAGTAAAAGAAAAGAAAAAAGATTCAAGCTTGACTGAAAGCTCACATCATAGGTGTTATAGATAGCAAAAGTCTAGTCTCCCACTATTGCCCCTGTTGGAGTACCATTTCCACTCTTGACACCAGAATGTTATTTTTATCACATGGCTCATTTAACAGTTTGCTAGCCTAATCCAAACCACAGTGATATACCACCTCACACCCAATAGGATGACTATTTTATATATATATATATATATATATATATATATATTATATATATGTATATCTATATTTGAAAAAAATAAAGCATGCTTTGATGAAGATGTGAGGCCTGTACCCACCCTTATTATTACATGGTGCAGCCACTATGCAAGAGTATGGTGGCCCCTCAAATAATTAAAAATAGAATTTACTATATGATCCAGGAATTCTACTGCTGGATATATATACAAAAGAATTAGAAGCAGGGACTCAAGCAGATATTTGTACTTCTAGAGTCATAGCAGAATTATTCTCAATGGCCAAATAGTGGAAACAAACTAAACATCTATCAACAGAAAAATATACTTTATAATGTGATATATATGTACAAAGAAATATTATTCAGCCTTAAAAAGGTAGGAATCCTGACATATGGATGAACCTGGAAGACAATGTGCTAAGTTAAGTAAGCCAGGCAAAAAAAGGACAAGTACTGTGTGATTCCATTTATGTGAGCTTCCCAGCGAAGTCAAATTCATAGAGGATGAAAGTAAAGTAATGATTGCTAAAGGCTGGGGGCGGAGGTGAGAATTTATATAATCGATATAGTGTTTTAATCTAGGGGAACTTAGAGGTTAAAGTTCTGGAAATGGGTGGTAATGATGGTTGCACAATGGTGTAAATGTACTTACTGCCACTGAATTGTACAATTAAAATTATTAAGACCAGTAAGTTTTAGGTTAGGTCAGTTTTACAAAAAAATTCTTCTAAAAATTAAAAACCTGACCAAACCTTCTGTTCCACCCCGAGTGGATGTAAACTTCCTTGGGTGCCCCTCCTTGGGCACAGTACTGCTGGTTGTCCTGTGTCTCTGTCGGCTCAGTTACACAGCGAGTCTCCCAGTGAGAGGCCCCTGATGAGCCTCATCAGCCTCGGCACAAAAGGCAGCTTGGTGGGGTGGAAGGGACCCAGGTCATGCACCGACAGCACTGGAGTGCAAACTGCTCACCAAGATCCAGTCCTCTGGATGCACCTTGAGATCATGCTCTTAAGTGAAATAAATTGGACACAGATGTTTAAATACTGCATTGTTTCTCTGGTGTGAGAAACTGAAAGTGTAAATAAGGACCAAAATCTATAATAGATATTGCGAAATGGGAAGAAAATGTTCAAGTGGGAAGGGGAACTAGGGAAGGGAGAGGAAGGAGAAAGGAAGTGAGGGACAAGAAAAAAAAGAATAGAAGGAAATAAATGGAAACAAAGCTTTTGTAAATAAGGAGGGGAAGGGGGATAAAGGGAGGGGAGGGGAATGGGGAAGAAAGAAGCAGCAAGATATGTACAGGTACAAATTCCCTATGATGAATGTGATCATTATGTATATCTAAAACGTACCAATACAATTTAAAAAAAAATATATATATATATACACACACATTTAGGAATCAGATTTTCTCAGGCCCTCTGGAGGGTTAGACAAGATAATAGCGCATGGGGCCCTATGGCATGGAGTAGTTTTCTTATTTGTTTGTTTGTTTCTTTGATGTGGTTCCTTTCCCTCTGAGTCAGTCAACTTTCCATTACTTCAACAAACACCTTGAGGTAATTAACCTACACACAAAAAAGGTTTATTTTGGCTCCCGGTTTTAGGGGCTTTCGTCTGTGATTGGTTGCTCCCTTTGAGTGAGACAGCACTTCATGGCAGGATTGCATGGCCAAGCAAGACCCCTTTCTTAGTTGGGACGAGAAAGAGTAGAGGAGACTGGGGTCCCACAGTCCCCTTTGAGGGCAGAGCCACAGTTACCTAAAGACTTCCTAACTAGGCCCCTCCTGAAGGCTTCACCATGTCCCAGTGGTGCCACGTCAGGGAGCAAGACTTTGCCATGCAAACTATTGCACCCTTTCAGTATTTGTGGATTTATCTCACTTTTAAGGCTTCTCTTTGCAGGCATTAATCTCGTCATGATTTTAAATACGTCTTCATTTATCTGAGGGAATAATTATTTGTGACAATCTGTACTGGTTACTTCTGTTGCCACTTGGCATGTTCCCAAAGAAACAAACATATACCATTGTAGGAAATTCATCCCAGAAACCAACTAGTTTTATATTCCTTAGAATAGTTATTGACCTGAACTGCCCTCTTCTCTGTCCTAAAACAATCTTTTGCCTTTCACAACTCCTGAAATATATATGCTTTATTAAGGGAGAGGTGAGGATTAATTTGACAGGTTTATCAGTAACTGTTTTAATCTGTTGGCACGTTCTCCAGGCAGCTATAGTAGGATTCTGTTCATCTGCACATACACATTGATGAAGGAGGGCTGGGAAAGTTTGAGGTTAAGCATCCCGAGACATTTGAGATTTTCTAGCATTTACTATAGTGTATGTATATGTATCTCATCTTGTGTTCTGCAATATGTTCTATTATGTGTAATTCAATTTTTGGTAGTGGTGAGGAAGAGGTAGGATGTTCTGATTTCAAATTGTTTATAAAATTACTTTGCCTACTTGAAATATGTTAGTCTTTATTATACTGGGCCTTTTAAAATGTAGCTTTTTCCTAAAACTTCCATGTTCAATATGTTGTAATATTTGTTCTTATTACTGTATTTTTGAAATAAACTGAAATCAGTTCAAATTAAGTATACATGTAAAGTCCATTTGTTTCCTCTGTCTGATCATTTCTGTTCCTTCTGTATCTTAGCTCCCTGGCTGTGAATGGAGTAACTTGTCATTAGAAATGTCTTGGCCAATCAGAGGCTCTTCTTTTGTGGCCACTGCAATGACTGCGCACCGTGCAAACGGGTGACCTTTACATAGGAACCCCGCTCTTCCTAAGTACTTTCCTTACTGCTTGGTAGTCAGTTTTTTTTGGGTGTTTTATGGTTGCTGCTAGTGACTATATCCTCTTGTTTTGTTTTACAGTCCTCTTCTGTACTATCATATATGAAATTCAGGTTGTGTCAGTCAGTTTTGTGTTACTCTAATAAAATACCTGATACAACCAGCTTATAAAAAGAAAAGAGTTATCTTGGCTCACAGTTTTGGAGGTTCCTGCTCATGATCAGTTGGCTCCATTGCCTTGGGCCGGTAGTGAGCAGCTCATCATGGCAGGGAGGGAATGCATAGGTGGAACAAACTGTCCACCTCATAGCTGGAAAATGAAAAAGAGGAGGAAGGGGTCACAGTCCCCCAGCCCCCCCAAGGGTATGTTTCAGTGACATAAGACCCTCTATTAGGCCCACCTCTTAAAGCTTCTACCACTTCCCAATAGCACCATTGGCTGAGGATCAAGCCGTAAACACTGGGGCTTTGGGGAACATTTACAATCCAAATGATAACTCTGGTCACCGAGAACTGAGACATATTGCATTTATGACTCTAAAGTCATCACAGCTGTGTATGAATAGTATGAATTTAGGACATTGAACAAATTCAATGGCATCTTCCCTTTTCTTTTTCATCTCCTTTTAGTTGCTGCTTCAACCACCTGTGAGAAATTAGAAAAAGCCAGGAATGAGTTGCAAACAGCATATGAAGCATTTGTCCAGAAGCTAAACCAGCAGCACCAGACTGATCGAACAGAGCTGGAGAGTCGGCTTAAGGAATTTTACACTGGGGAGTGTCAAAAGCTGCAGAACATTTACATTGAAGAAGCAGAGAAGTATAAAGCTCAACTGCAAGAGCAGGTCTGTGCCTTAGGAACAGGAGTGGGTTCTCAGTCATGGCTGCTTACTTGAATTCTAAATTCTCATTGTTTTTTGATGAGTTTTTCTTAGTCCTTTAGTAGGTGGAAAAAGTTTTAGTTGAATTTTTTCTTGTGGTCAAAATGGTGTCCATATGTTGAATTGAAAAGAAAAGAGATGGAGGCCAGTGAGATGGCTCAGCGGCGTAAGCGCCTGCCTGGCAAGTGCGAGGGCCCGAGTTCGACTCCCGGAACCCACATACGAAAAAGGGGCCGGTGATGTCGCTCAGCGGCACGGACGCCTGCTGGCGCGCGAGGTCCTAAGGTCGACCCCGGTACCCACCAAAAAAAAAAAAAAAAGGAAAAGATAAAATTTAAGACAGCCCGTAATGCCACTGTCCAGAAATAATGCCTTTGGAAGTGTCCTGGTATTCTACTAAATCATTGGTTTGCATTTCTTCTTTTTTTTTTTTTTTTTTTTAAATGGCGCTTTTAAAATAACCCTGCTGGGTCGGTGATATAGCTCAGCGGCATAAGCGCCTGCCTGGCAAGCACGAGTTCCTGAGTTTGACTCCCGGTACCCGCATATAAAAATAACTAACTAACTAAATAAAATAAAATAACCCTTCCCCACACACACTAACTACTATGTGGTAAACTTTTAAGTTCCTAGCTTAGTTTTTCATTTCGTGAAACTTTAGAGAGTGCCTGTTATTTAGGTATAGAGATACACATAGTACTACGTGTGATGGGGCTGAGGATACAGTGCACAGTGTGACAGGCATGGGGCTTACATGACCCTGCCACTGTGAAACATGTCCTCACTCCTTGTGATGGACTCAACCATTGCCATCAATGAACTCTGCAGAGCATGTGCTCTGTGTCCCGGGGAGGACAGTGTGGAGAGTTGGCAGTGTCCACTCCATGTTGGGCTGTGGTTTACATTGTTCGGTAGCCCATGAACGCAAACGCATGCGTGTACGAAAAGTCTCCTAGTGTTGCTGCTTGTTTATTTAACTTGGAACTTTTTGCTTTCCTGGTAAACTTTTGTATCGTTTGTTTCTTATAGTTTGACAACTTAAATGCTGCCCATGAAACTTCTAAATTAGAAATTGAAGCTAGCCACTCGGAGAAAATAGAATTGCTAAAGCAAGCCTATGAAACCTCCCTTTCAGGCAAGCATCCTTTCTTGCTGTTTAAACATAAAATGATACAATGGAAAAGCTTGATATTTTTTAAGATGGAAATGATTCATGACTTTTCCCTTCAGAGAATGCCCTGTGGCATTTGTGTAGCATGTTTTGGTTTCTTTTTGCATTGTTCATTGTTAATGGATGCCCTTTGCTGCCAAGCAGTCAAATAATAGTTTGTTATAAATGTAAGTCTTTCAGGAAAAAAAAGATTTGAAAGGCCTTTTTGGTGGTGGTGGGTGGTGGTTGCTATTTTAGGTTCCTGGGAAGTTGAAGATGTTAGTTTAAATCCTGGCCACATAAGGATCCACACTAGGCTCTTGCACGCCAGCACTGCTGTGAAACGCAGATGGCACTTGTTGGATAAAGAATGAACCTTTGTTGTTATCTCACCTCTCATTACCAGAAAGGCTGAAATGACAGGAAAAAAACAAGAAGCTGGTCTGCCAGAACTTAGTCAGCAGTGCAGCTGCAGTCTTTACACTAAAGCAGCTGCATCTTACACAGCAGCACATGGGCACGTAGTAGGAACTGGCTGGCTGACTGTTCTCAGGACTTATCAGAAAAACAGAGCTGTGTGATGTCACAGATGATGAGATATAAAAGCGACTGGTTCAAGATAGACATTTAGTAAACATTGTTTTTCCTTCTTCCTGCTAGGCATGTACTTAATTTTAGATTTCTGTTTGGTTCAAGAAGTGCAAATTGAAGAGTGTAGGGGCTCAGACCATGAATCTGAGGCCAATGTCTTGAGACCCTGACCTTCATTCTGTTTTCGGAGGTCTCTTGGCCTCTGTGGGTCTCAGCATACACAATCATAAGACGGGAACCTCCACCCTCCCCACCGCAGAAGCCTATTCTGAGAAGAGATTGCTCACTTTACATAGAGGCATCAGACAGATGTAAAGTAACACACTCATAACTTCATAATCAGCTCCTTCATGTATATCCTTCATAACTGTGGAATACAATGATCTCATTGAATAGTATTGCCTTACAAAAAAATCCCTTCTTTCCAGAAATCAAGAAAAGCCATGAAATGGAAAAGAAATCATTTGAGAATTTACTTTATGAGAAGCAGGAATCATTAGAGGTGGGTGAATCTGAATTCAACCCCAAAATCATCTTTCTTGACGTCTGTGTGGTTTGGGTATATGTTTCTGTGTCTCTCTGCTCTGTGTCTGGAATCTTCTTATTAACTTACATTCCACACATGTCATTGTGTTTTAGAAACAAATCAGTGATCTGAAGAGTGAAAATGATGCTTTAAATGAAAAGCTGAAATCAGAAGAACAAAAAAGAATATCAAGAGAGAAGGCGAATTTAGTAAGTTTTGTGCTCACCTGTCACTGCTGATTTTTTCTTCTGCTCAGTTGCCTTTTTGGGTCAATTAAATGTTCTACAACCAGAGAAATAATACAGGTTTGGAGTTTGCAGTCTCGTGTGTGTGTGTGTGTGTGTGTGTGTGTTTTACTTTAAAGAGAAAAAAACAATAAAACAGAAT
Organism: Erethizon dorsatum; assembly: GCA_028451465.1. Classification (NCBI taxonomy): domain Eukaryota; kingdom Metazoa; phylum Chordata; class Mammalia; order Rodentia; family Erethizontidae; genus Erethizon; species Erethizon dorsatum. The sequence continues at coordinate 49,403,984 of CM051837.1, read as the reverse complement.
TTCAAAACGGGTTAGTAGGAGAGTTACAATAATTAATACATTGCGTATTGTTGTCTTTGTGGTAGTTATTTAGAGTACAAGATGTAGGCATGATATCTTGTCCAAACAATATTAGCACAAACCTTTCTTTTCAGTGAACTAAGAGAAACTAATTAGCATATAAATATGTATTTAATTAGCATATAAATCTTAATTAGCATATAAATATATATTTTTCTTTTTCCCTTCCTTCTTTCCCCCATCACAGTTTGTCTTTTCTTTTGAATAGTTTCTTCCCAATTCACAATATCTACTGTACATTTTGGACCTTTTTTACTCATTCAGTTTCACACACTAGTGAGACAATACCATCTTTACACATATAGGTCTGATTTATTTCACTTATGAGTATGGTCTCAAGTTGCATCCATTGACCTATAAAAGTCTCCAGTTTATCCTTCTTTATGGCTGAGTAGTACTCGATTATATAAAAAACCCACATCTTTTTTATCCATTCCTTGGTTGATGGGCATTTGGGTTGTTTTCAAGATTTAGCTATTACAAATTGTGCTGCTATAAACATGGGTGCACATATATTGCTGTGGTGTGACGTTGTTAATTCTTTTGGGAAGATACCCAAAAGGGGACTAGCTGGGTCAAATGGGACCTCTAATCCTAGTTTTTTGTTTGTTTGTTTGTTTTTTAATGTGGGTACCGGGAGTCGAACTCAGGACCTTGCACTTGCCAGGCAAGTGCTTACGCTGCTGAGCTATATCACTGGCCCTAGTTTTGTGAGGAATCTCCACACTGATTTCCACAGTGGTTGTACCAGTCTACACTCCCACCAACAGTGGAGATGGGTTCCTTTTTCTCTACAACCCCGCCAGCATTTGTTGTCAGTTGATTTTTTGATGATAGCCATTCTTCCTGGGGTGAGATGGAATCTCAGTGTTGTTTTAATTTGCATCTCTCGAATGACCAATGATGTTGAACATTTTTTCATGTATCTATTTGCCATTTGTATTTCTTCATCTGAGAAGTGTGTATTCATCTCAGATGCCCATTTTTGGATTGGGTCTTTGAATTTGGGGGGCCTGATTTTGTATGTGTTTAACTGGTTAAGACAACTTCTTTGTTCACTGGTGTCTCTTTTTACATCGTAAGAACTGACTTACAGATGAAATCCAATATATTTTAGTTGGTCTAAGTGAATACCTATAGGAAAATAAGAAAACTACCAATCTTTTATGCAAAGACCTTATTTTTGTTAGTAACCACCAAATTGTGATATCATTTACATACCACAAGGTTCACTATTTTAAAATATACAATTCAAACCAGGTGGCACAGAGCTGTAATCCCAGCACTCAGGAGCCTGAGGCAGGAGAATTGCCATGAGTTCAAGACTGGCCTGGGCTACATAGTGAGTTCAAGGCTAGCCTGTACTATATAGCAAGACCGTCTCAAAAAAACCAAAAAAATAGGTACAATTCAGTGGGTTTTAGTACATTCATAAAGTCATGCATTGGTCACCAGTATCTAACTCTAGAACATTTTTATCATCTCAAAAAGAAACCTCAACTCATTAGCATTCACTCCCTACTTCCAGTATCCCAGCCCTGCAGAACCTAAGTTTTTTTGACACTTAAAATCTGTTACCAGCTCTCTGACTTCTTTTGTGGAACTCTCAGTGAGACCCTCTTCTGATAATCAGCTTGGACAGCCCTCTAGACATTTGATAAAACTAGCTGATATTGTGTTCAAGGAAATTTCAAAATTCTTTATGCTGGAAGAATCTTAGCAAAAGTCAGTTATTTAAAAAGAAACCTAGACTTACACGCAAAGTGTAGACCTCACTAAGGTTTCAGGGAATAAGTTTTAAAGAGTTTCCTGGAACACAGGTTCTTCTACTGCAGCCCGTTTTGAAAAGCTAAGGAGGAAACAGATAGAGGGGAGCAGTAATACCCAGTGCCCTGCCGACCTCAGCATCAGAGGCTGTAGAAAAAGAGCACAAAGGAGTGAGATCAGAAAGAGACAGGCTGACAGAGAAGTAAGAGAGAAGTAAGACATAGAAAGTACAGAATATAAGTGCTCTTGTTTAAAAATGGACAGAGGAAATTATGCAGTTTCCCTCCAACAAAAATAGAGTAAGGTTTGTTATTTTTTGTATATATGTAAAAATATTACATGAAATTTTTGTAAAGCTTGGAAATGACAATCTGAATGTTAGCCCCTGTCCTGACCCTTTCTGGACCTGGTACCTTTCCTGAGTAATCTTTTAACCTGTGGAGCATGTTTCACCTTTCTTTAAGTAGAGGGGTTTGGATTCTCCCAAAGAATTGGTCCAAAATGGAATCCACTGCCCCAAAGGGTAGTTTTGATACCCACAACACTGAATCTTATCTAAGAAATTCCCTTGTTAAACAGCTTACCAGTAGCTCTTATACTGTTAATTTGTATCAAAATTGTGGATGGTTCAGTTGAATTTCCATCCATTAAGTGAGGTGGATATCTCTCTTCACAAGAGTTCACTTTGGGAAGAATCATAGCAGAGTATGTGTTATATGACATGTAACACTATCATTTTATGTTGGGGTGTCACAATATAAAACAATAGTGTTACGACTGCGCTAGTACTATGGCCAGGTCAATATAGCACCATCATGAAAAATAATCAGACTCAAGACCTGATTACTGTTTTGGTTGTTTTTGAGAGAGCTCTGTAAGTGTAGTATTGTCCCCTTTCTGATCAGGCACGGGCTTTGCTCAGAGAGAACTGTTGTTCCCCTTTGTCCCTGCAAACACCTTGTGAATGCCTAGTCCCCCGCCAGAGCTCTCTTCTTGCACTGTGACGATTTCCTTTTTGTTTCTAGTAACATATTTGATGCAACAAATATTTTTCCATATTAGTCTCATGAGTGATATTTTAGTTTTCAATATTATGACCAAATTATTTGAGATTAAAGTGATTTTAGCTCTTTCTTCTCACCTCTTTCTTTGAAATTACTGTTAAGAGGAAGGAAATTCCTTGCTACTTGTCTAATGTCTAAATCCAATAAAAAATTCTTCATAGTATATATTTGGACTATGTGATTTTATGAAATAAGTCAGAGCAATGTCATGCTGTATTCTTTCCAGAAAAACCCTCAGATCATGTATCTGGAGCAAGAACTAGAAAGCCTGAAAGCTGTGTTAGAGATCAAGAATGAGAAACTACATCAGCAGGACGTCAAGTTAATGAAAATGGAAAAACTGGTATGTCTCTTTCAGGACAGTGAATTGAGGGTCTTACCAAATAGGTAATACTCGTGAAATGGGAATTGAGCATGGAGATTTAGAATTGGGGACGTGAGTTAGCTGCTACTTAAAGATATTTGAAATCAAAAGGTAAAAGTTACATTTTCTTTTTCAAGTTTGTTCAAGGCTGATTTATTGTGGCCTTCTAGGACATTTATTTTTCAAGGACCATGCTGTTAAAACAGCATTCAGTTCTCAGGCAAATTCTAAGAAACATCAGCTCATGGTCAGTGGTGTGTGAATCTTTACCTGCATAAGAAAAAACTTTAAATAATATAAAATCAATACTTTAATGTACCACCAACTCTGGGCAGGTTTCTTATGTCCAGAAAAGTTGGATATATAGATTAATCCCACTGGAGCAATAGAATCTGTCTTAATCCTCATCTTTCTTCCGGTAAATTAAAATATAAAATAATTATGCTTTAATAAGATTAATCCAGTTGGACAAATAGCAAGCATTGTGAAAAATAGGAATAAAATTTAATTCACAGCCTGCAGGACAAAGAACTGGAATGCGTGTGTGACAGGTCTCCCCAGCACAAGTCTAGCCAGTGTTTGAGGAGCTTGCCAAGTGTTCGTTGTTAATCTTGGCGTGGCCCTGACACACAGCTGCCGCTAGCCAGGACTCTAACCAAGTAGGCAGGGCTGGCAAGGCAGCTTGAGTGATCCGGGAGTTGCTGTACTTTGCCCCTGACTGTGCCAGTTACCTAGCACTACTTGCCTTTGCTCCCCCGAGTTACGGGTGACTCATAGTAGCATAAATTCCTTTTTCAAACCCCAAACAGCCCTGAACAATAGGGATCCAGGAGGTCCCTTTGTCCATCTGATTTTTTGTTCATTTAAAGTTTGAGGATTTGACTTTGTTTGATTTGGTTTTGTTTTGGAGATTATGACTTGTCTTTGGAGGGAGGTAATAGCTAACCCACTGTGTGTGTGTGTGTGTGTGTGTGTGTGCGTGTGCGTGTATCTCATATTAGTAGGAAATCTTGTTTTTTGTTTTAAGGACTGAAAGGAACTCATGGTTGTTAATAGGCCCAACCTAGTGACATACCAGTTGCTGCCAAAGGTCACCCTGTTAGACTGGGTGTGATGACTCTGCTAATCAGGCAGGCAGTGATGACTCAGATTGTCCCGTTAATAAGTTTTTACCCCATATGCCATTTATGTATCAGAACTTTCCAGAAGATCATATGCAATAAAACAGACTCTGTTGTAGAAGTTATAACATGTTTTAATCTTTTGTTGATCCATAGTATTTCTGTTTGTCAAACCCAAGAGGTATCATGTTAACATCAATTGGTGTCCCATTGTTATATGTATGTACACAAGAATGTTTTGCTGGCCAGGCATGATGGCGCATGCCTGTAATCCCAGCACTCAGGAAGCTGAGGCAGGAGGATCACTGAAGAGTTCAAGGCCAGCCTGGGCTACATAGTGAGACCCCATCTCAAAAAAAAAAAAAAAAGTGTTGCTATGATGACAGCTATATCCACTGTTACCTTACTTATTTGTAAGATATAGGCCTTTGAAAAAGCCTATGAGGTTGCCTAAGGAAGAAATCTTGGTATGAACATGAAAACTAGCTCTGCCAATAATTAGCACTGTGATATTTTCATTTCCCTTGTTTTAATATGAAGGACTGGACCAGATAGTATTTTAAGGTCAATCACCACCTAGTCTGTAATTCCAGGTTTTCCCACCTCATGTTTTTATTTTCAGTTCCTTTATAGTTACTGAGCATTTCACAGTCCCTTTTTCTTTTATCCTAGACTCGTTTTCTGGAAAGTTGTTTTAACTGAATGGCTTGCCCTGAGCATTTTGTGTATACTAGAATGTCTTCAAAATAATGGCGATCTAAACTAGGCACTAGGGGACCGGTGAGATGGCTCAGCGGCGTACGCGCCTGCCTGGCAAGCGCAAGGGCCCGAGTTCGACTCCCAGAACCCACATACAAGAAAAGGGCCGGTGATATCGCTCAGCGGCACGGGCGCCTGCTGGCGCGCGAGGTCCTGAGGTCGACCCCCGGTACCCACAAAAAAAAAAACAAAAAACAAAAAACTAGGCACTATAATCAGAGTAGAGTAATCATAATCCTGCAACGACAGCACTTTAGGATTGATTCTGACCAAGCTGCTATGTTGCCTCTTAAGTAATAAATGGTAGCTTTAGAAAGTGAGCTGGTATGGAATCACTTCTCCTTCATGTCAGTGATTAAATATCTTCAGAGATTTTATCCTTTAGCCCCTCAGCTGATCAAATTGCTCCCCTTGAAAGTTTAGCGTGGGCAGGAGAACAGATGTATTTTGCGTTGAGCAGAGAGAGGAGCCTTCGGTAGTGTCACTTCTTTCATTTGATGCTCCATGGAACTTTGTTGCCTTGTACCTTTGTGTGGCACTCAGAGGTAAATACTTAAGAGTAACCCTGAAATCTGAAAGGTATTTAAGGTCTTACTAAATGTGGCCAAGAACTATGAACTGCTGGCCTACGAGTTTTCATGTGAGTTGTTCATTGGGATTTATTTCTTTTCCCCAAAAACTCACCACAGGATGATGTCGTAGCTGTGACAAACACAGGCTGCTCAGCTGCAGTATTTGCTGTACCACCTTAAAAGAGAACAGGCCTAGTGCCTGGGGTCACCCAGGGCAGGGCACCAGTTTTCAGAGGGGATCCTAAAAGTGTGTCCTGGGTGTCTGTTTTTAAGTGCCTGGCATACTTTTTTTTAAATACATAGTATCTACAGCAGCTCTATTTTGCTGCTTTAGAGTGTTTTTCATTGTGCGTTCGGATATAAATATCTCAGTGTGCTTTTAAATTTCCCTAATTCAATCTCTCCAAAGTGTGCTTGTGTCAAGAATGTCTTAAGAAACAAAGGAATTGTATTTTTTACTACTGTATAATAGAGGTTGGAATTCTTCTTTACGCCAAGGTGGACAACAACACAGCGCTGGTTGACAAATTGAAGCGATTCCAGCAGGAGAACGAGGAATTAAAAGCTCGGATGGACAAGCACATGGCAATTTCAAGGTAAAAATAAACCAGTCCCTTTTTTCCCAATGGCCTCCCATCCTTGAACATGTTAGTTGCATACCATGCTCCACCATGTACCTCCTGGAAATATAATCAAAGCGGGTGGTTAATAAAGTATTAACTTCCAGAATATGAAATATATGATGATATCTGTTCATGCTTTTACCAAAGTGGCCTGGACCAAGCAGAGACCTAAGAGAGGAAACCTTCTCCCAGAATCCCTGGCTTACTGACTGAGAACGCATTCAGAGAAGGAGCAACACAAAACCAGAAAACATCCCGGCCCTGGGGGGGTGGCTCGGACAGAGCACTTGCCCCGCACACACAGGGCCCTGGGTTTTATCCCCAGCACCAATAAATAAATAAGTCTTTTAGAAAAGAAAGCAGCCCCAAATATAAGACAATCATAAACATGTGGCATACCTGTGGAAGCATCACACGGACTACTACAAATTGCCTCAAAGACACAGCTTTTTTTTTCCCCTCTCTTTTGCTTGGCTTATGCCTCAAGTATTTGGGTTTACTATCCGGCTGGGTTTAGCCAGCTTTAATACCAGTGACCTTCTGCAGGATTCTGTTTCTCCCACTGCATAAGTTTTTGGACTTTCAAACTTAAAATGGTAAAGTTTTTCAAGTTAGTTTTTAATTTAAATTCACATGGTTTCTGGCTCTTTTGTGTGTTCAAGGCAACTTTCCACAGAGCAGGCTGTGCTGCAGGAGTCGCTGGAGAAGGAGTCAAAAGTCAACAAGCGACTCTCCATGGAGAACGAGGAACTACTGTGGAAGCTGCACAATGGGGACTTGTGCAGCCCCAAGAGATCCCCCACGTCCTCAGCCATCCCCTTTCCGTCACCCAGGAATTCGGGCTCCTTCCCCAGCCCTAGCGTTTCACCAAGATGACGCTTCCTGGAAGCCGAGAGACTCTCTGAGGGCAGTTGGATTCAGGTCTGCAGGACTGACCCTAATGACCGTCATGGGAGCAAGGGCTACATTAGCTCGTGTGGAATTTCTGCAGGATAACTGGAAAGCAGCTACCACCAAAATCGGCTACTTAGGAGACTGGAACTCTGCAGGAAGACTTTTGACTTGGTTCAAAAGATTCCTCTAAAAAGGATTTCAGAATCAACATGGAACTTGTTGCACAAAGCACTTAAGGAACGAGAGAATCTTGTTCATTGCCTTTTTCACCTAAGCTTAAGGGGAAAAACTCTCAGGGCCCTATTAAGATAAAGATGTATAACCTTTATAACATTCTTCACCACAGACACCTTCTTGTGATTTTATTTCGGTCTGACTGGGGTTGGGGTATATGAATGAAATGGATGTGAGAGAGTGTCATGTGTCTTGTGCAGCCTTCTTTACTGCAGGATAAAAATCAAAAGCTCAATATAGCTGGGTACGTACTAAATCAGATCATAGTCAATGTACACATTGCAACAAAAGCCATAGAAGAAAAAGCAATAGTTGCTTGTATTATAATTCTCTACCACCAACTCTACTCAACCCTGTGACATAGCAGAGAGATGGTATGATAGGAAAAGCTTTGACAAATGTCTGTGTATTTTCCATGTCTTTTTGGAGTAACTTGTTGGGAGTTTTTCAATGTTCACCCTCATCAGTTTAAACTAGCTAGACTTTTCTGTGGGTTACATAACCCTAACACTATACTATGATCCATTTTCTCAGGCTATGAGGAAATACAGAACCCTAATATTTTTTTAAAAATCTGTATAAAGAAAAAGGGCAGTGCCAATGGATTGTTCTGCCTTATTTTTTACCTTGAGCTGAACTATCCTAACAGATTTAAACTCTTATCTTCTCTCCCATTATCCTTATTTCTCCCTTTCCTTTCTCTACCATCCAGAGCCACAAAACCTTCTACCTCCTACCTATGCTTTTCCAGAGCTAGCTCATTTCCAAGGTGCTAAATTCATTTTCCAAATAAACTAAGGCCTGGGTCTGATACACAAATTTTGGAAACCCTTGCATAAAATAATGAGAAAGAGGAAGTTATTGGCTAGAACTAAGAAAGATAGGATTCAGCACTTACTGATAAGTAGAAGCACCTGGATTAAGCCAGTAATGCTCTGTTTAATAGAATAAAATAGCCTGGGAAGATGGTGCTAGTTTGAGGGTACCCCTTGAGCCCTCCTTTCTTTAGAAAGGTAGCAGAATAGCCAGCTGACAAGTGGAAAATGTGGCTTGACAACTCTCCAACTTCTTTTCAGAGCTTCTCTTATCACCACCCCCAGTTTAAAACTCTGTGGAAGATAGGAGGACAACTGTGGCTTTTCCTGCCTTCTTTGCATGTGTCAATCTTGTGACGTCAGTATGTACTAATCTCCGTTGAATGGCTGTGCAAATAGTCCCTGTTGTAAGAACAGATTAGGAAACTAGATGTGGGTATTTGAGTCATCAGCTACATGTACATTACATAGCCAACTGATATTCATCATGCATGTTTATTTTAATTAGTGATTGTGTTGGATGTCTTTAACCTCCGATAGTTTATTACATATGTAACCTTCCATGTTTGCTTCTGATAAGTGGGGACATAGATTCACTGCCAGCACCCAGAATATCTCTACTCTCACTTCTACGTTGTTCTCAATGACATCAGCCAAAGTTGGGTTTGCTGTTCATCCCCCATGCATGGTAATCTCATGCTATTCCCTGCCACTCTCCATACCATTTAGGTGTCTGGGAAATAAACCTTACAGCAATTAGTAAAAATGTCCTCAGAGGATGGGAGACAACAAGAAAGATAGGGAACAAAATAGAGAATTTTTGAGATTTGTTTAAACCAAATGTTTCACGTAGGATGCAAAATGTTGGCATGTCATAAAAATACAGATGTGTAAACAATGGTAGCTGTGCTGTTTGTAGTGATGGAAAGTGTATTTTATTTTGATCAAATAAATAGTGCTGGAATATTCAATATAAGAATTGCAGCCTCTGAGCTATTTCACTTTTCTAAGTGTCACTCAGCGTATAGCCAAGTAGTTAAGATCATGTCTCCTAAGCCATTTCACAGGAATTTCCAGTGGAAACCACAGAATTTGTCATGGGCTGAAATCTGAATCACAGAGCTGGAGTTAGAGCTGAGCTTTTTAAAATCTAAAGATGTGTATTTGAGAAATAAATTTGGACTGGTTTTAATGAGCTATTGTCTAAACACTTTTGAAGATGAGTCTAGACAATATGAAATATTTCCTGGCTGTTATGACTCTTCATGGTAACCCACTCTGTGCCTTCTAGACCAGGATGTACTTTTATTTTTGCTCTTTTTCTCTTTTTGTTTGGCCCAAGTTCACTCTGCAGAGCCCGTTTTTCCCTTACCCCTTCACCCTTCACTTTTCATTTTTTTTTTTTAATATGCAGGTACCGGGAGTCGAACTCAGTACCTCGTGCTTGCCAGGCAGGCACTTATGCCGCTGAGCTATCTCACTGGTCCCTCAAATAAATTTTTGATACCATTAAAAGTTAAATATTTCTTAATCTATGTATCTATTTTATGTTAAAAGTTAAACTTCTAAAAACACGTATTCTAGTTCTTATTGAATAATCTAATCTAAAATTAGGACTTTAGAATGCATACAAAGAAGTATGTTTGATTTTTTTGGATACCTTTGTAAAATAACTCATTGGCTTTAAAGCTGCTACTGATGAAAAGTGATATGTCTAAGCATTTGAATCTTTTTTTTGTGTGTGTGTGTGGGTACTGGGGGTCGACCTCAGGACCTCGCACGCCAGCAGGCACCCCTGCCGCTGAGCGATATCACCGGCCCCTTTTTCGTATGTGGGTTCCGGGAGTCGAACTCGGGCCCTCGCACTTGCCGGGCAGGCGCTTAAGCCGCTGAGCCATCTCACCGGCCCAAGCATTTGAATCTTAAGTCACTACTTGTAGATAAGTAGTTGAACTATGTATTAATCCATTTTTAAAAATCCGATGTAGTGGGATTGTTATATCAAAGAACCCTCGGTATTGACTGAAGTATTGCTGCCAACAAGTCTTTCTTGATGTCCTTCAAGCCAACTTAAAAACAAGCACTTGACCCATTTTTTATTTTTTACAAAACCTTGCTCATTTAATAGAAATGGTTAAAGTTGTTGGTGTATATGCTTTTTTAGTATAAAAAACATGGACATAGGTAAGCAGTCAAAATACATGCTTTCTGTTAGAAAAGTTAACACTTCTGTTAATAGATGGGTGACTTCTTTTTATAGTTGGGACGTCTGGGTCTGACTCACAGGCAGGGGTTGCCACTGGGTGCTGACATCAGCCTCTGGCAAAACACTAATGAGAAGCCTAAGGCTGATTGTGTATACAAATAGGCTTTCCATCAGTTCGCAACACTTCACCTTCCAAGTCAGGAAAACTCAACAGTGGTAGCTACTGTAGTCTGTCCTCGAGGATTCTGAGCGGTGCAAATGTAATACCCTGCATCAGTGGTCTCAAAGTCTTCCACTGTGATGATGCTCTGGGAGATCCTTGTGGTGTGTCCGAGTCCTCTGTGGATCAGCCTCCAAGTATCTTGAATTGCTACAGGCCTTTCATCCTGTTGAACGACACCGACACAGACACAGACAAGCTGCAGGAGCGACAAGCTGCTCTAAACAGCTCCCACGCACCCAACACACTTCCTTTCAAAGGGCAAAGCTCATGCTTATGTATGAGCTTTATGTATTTGGTATGCAGCACTCACGGGATCTGGAAGCTTTTATCATTTAAGGCTGCATTTTTTCTAAGTGGAGTCTTAAATTCAGGATGCTGTTTGGTTTCTTTCTGCCATTTTCTTCAGTAAGCTTATACTTAGAATGTATTCTTTTGGAACTCTAAATGGAACTGATGTTGAGCTTAAAAACACAGACCAAATTTTTCACTGCTTCCATCTTTATATTGCTCACTAATACCTCCCCAAGTGGTTCTTATTCACAGAATTTAAAATCAGAAGCCTGGCCAGGGATATAGCTCAGTGGCACAAGCACCTGCCTAGCAAGCACAAGGTCCTGAGTTTGATTCCCTGTACATAAAAAAAAAAAAAAAAAAAAAAATCAGAAGCCCAAAGAACTCACTGTAAATGAAGAAGAGCTCCCAGTTGTTTGGCCTTGGGACAGGGAGAAGTACAATTAATCCTATGTGCCATGGGACTTCAGAGGGAGAAAAGTTGTACTTTGGATGGATAAAATGATGCCCTAGATGATATGGCATCCCTTTCTAGAAGGAGATGGTCACTTTTGAGATATTTCAGCCAAATTTAGTGATGAAAACAGAGTGTTTTCTGAATCCACTTAATACTAATATTACTAAGTTAATATTTTCTGCTCATAAAATAGAAATTAACAATGTAAAAACTGCCAGACCTTTTGGAAATCATTAATGTCTTCCCAGTATGGCAACACTTTATAATAACTAACTGGTACCAGGATGCTGGAAAATATTACCCTTTAGGGATTGTTATTTCCCACTCATTACACATCTTAGGTGAGAAATATATTGGACACTGAGAAGTGAAATCTCTTCTGGCAACAAAGGGATTATTCCATGTTGGTAGCGAAGTTGTTTATTTCAGTGAGCAGAACATGCACAAAGGCTAAATGTGTTGTAGTTGCTTCTATGGAAAGTCTTTTTTTAAATGATCTCTGGCTTCGCAGCACTTTTTTGATAGGGCCTATGTTTATATGCCCACTTGGGCATCTGCTCAGAGTGCCCATCACAGGGCATAGCTTGGAGAACACCGTGAAGACACCGGAAGGAGGTGGGATTTGCCTCTAGTAGACCCAGAAGATCAGACTGAAGAGTGAGGTCCCTCCTTTCTCTTTCAGGCCACTGTCCCTTCTTAATTAGGGGTTATGAAAACAAAAACTGCATATGAAGAGCACATGTTGAGTGAATATTTGTAAATATACTGAAACATCTTAGATCAGTAACGGTGAACCTATTAGGGCTTTCAATGATAACAGCCCACTGCAGTACACGTGCCATAGGTTCACCACCACTGTCTTAGACAAAAACAAGCCTTGGTCCCTGCCATAGCCCCACACATTTCTTGCACTGGATGGGGACAAAAGTGATTTTAAAAGGCTACCTGAGACCAGGTATGGTACTTACCATCTGTCCTGGAAAGATCCATCTGAATTCCACCTCAACATCAGGCTCCCCTAGGACAGTGCAGAGCACACTGATGTCATCCCCACCTTTCACTTTGTTGGAGGAGGCCAAGATGGTTGTTGATGGGGGACCGCTGGGGACTGGAAGTGAGCAGGAGACAGTGCGAGATGAGATTCAGGAGTACGACACTAAAGACAAACGTACACATGTATTCTCTTTGGAGAGAGAGAGAACATTTCTGCCTATCTTAGAGCTTCCCAACCAATACCAGGCTAGTGTTAGCCCACTACTTTGTTTCCTTTGAAGCTGCCTCTGCCCCCCTCTCAGATGGTGCAGAATGGAGTGGTCATCCATGACTGCAAGGCCACCGTGCTTACAGTCAGGGCAGGAGGCTAACAGGTTGGCCGTGGTCATGTGAATAAAAAGGTGAGGGGGAAAAGGGTGTCTAAGGAAAGAGCAAGAACGTAACAAAGGCAGCTGGCTGGCAGCATCAGAAGGGGTGGAGGTGGACAGACAGGTGTGTGGCTGTCCATTCTCAGAAAAAAGAGAAGTCTAAGTAAATATATGGATAAGAAAGATGTTTCCAGGAAGGCACTAGTGCTACCTGTGTTTGCAGCGCATTTACTTCATAGCATTTCAGAAAGATTTCTTTGTTGTTTCTTCATTCGCAAGTAATTTGCATGGTGGTCTTGAGCAAAGCAATGCGCTAGAAGCTGGGATCACAGAAGCCAACAAGACAGAAGTGGACTCTGTGTCCTTCGAGTGTACGTTCCAGTGGCGAGGCCACTAAGCAAGTCATTGTATGGTTTGTTTAAAACTTTGACTGTGTTAAGAGCCATGGAGGAAAAGCCCAGTGTGCTCTGAAAGTTCAGAATAGTCTGAGCCAGGAAAGGCTTCCCTGAGGAGGCAAAGTCTGAACTAAAATCTCAGGGGTGAGCTTAAAAGACTTGGGTGGGGGAAGGGGAGTACTGGCAGACCAGAAATCCCTGGGTGCACAGCCCATAGGGTGAGATGAAGGCTGCTCTGAGTGGAGGCAGCCTAGGGAAGAAGAGAAGCCAGACCAGGCAGCTGAGGAGGACGGAGGGAGGGCAGGGCATGTGTGGCCTATCAGGCCACATGGAAGATTGTGGTTCTAGGAGAGATGGGAACCTGCGGGATAGTTTAATTAGAATTATAATCAGCAATGGAGTGGAAAATGAATCGGGGAAAGAGAAAGAGGACACATTTAGAAAGGTATTCATAGTTGTCCTAGAAATAGATAATAACTTAAACCCTTTTCAAATTATGAAACCGATGGTGAGAAAATGTAGGATTTGAAAATAATTTAATGAAAGGAAGACTAAAGGATAGGAGGAGAAGGAGGCCAGGCTGGACTCTGAGCCACGCTCCTGCACATTGGCAAATGCGCTGTCATCACTGAGGCAGAGAATGCAGGAGAACCGGGCCTGGGGAGCAACGCTGATGGGCCCATGGGGCTGAGTGGCCTGTGGAGCACCTCAAGGCAGACATAAGCCGGACACATAAACTTGGTGCTCGTGGCTCTGGGCCACAGACACTCATTCAGGAGACATTAATGTATAGATATGAAGTGGAGCCATGGATATGGGTGAGGCTGCCCAGGAAGAGTTCAAGAAGTGAAAAAGGGCACCTTGGGGAGCCCCAGCATTTAAGAGTACAAGGCAAAGAGCTGACCGGGCAGAATAAGAAAGTTGGCAGGAGGGGGATGAGCAGGAAGAAGTGGAGCTGGGAGTTTGATGCAGGAGAGGTGGACTCTGGTTGGATGAGGACGGACATTGCCTGCTGGCTTTAACAGCACTAAAGTCCCTGCAGTCCTCGGCAAGGCTGTTCTGGTGGAGGACAGGGGAGAGAGCCAAAGGCAGTGGGCCGAGGAGTGTGGGAGGAAAGGGTGTGGAGCCAGGGAGTACAGAGAACTCTTTCAGGGAGTCTGGCTGCCCTGAGAGAGAGAGATGGCTTTAACGAAGGGCTGAGGGTGGCTGAAGACAATTTGTGAGTTACTTGGAAGCAGGGAGTGACCATTTCCTACTGAATAAGGCTCACAGCTAGGAACGGGAGGCATTAAAGATCCCAAATTCTAATTTCAGAGAACAGCTAGCTCTGGGACATGCATCTCTCCACAGGGCTGCCTGAGAACCACAAAGGCAGTGAGAAGGACTCTACCCCACTCACAGACCACTCACCCCTCATCAGCAGAAGAGCTCTGAGAGAGAGGAAAGTCATCTTGGAGGGACTACAGTGCATAGAGAAATCCTCTCTCCTCTCCAGTGGGCTAGGAGGGGGTTCTCTGCCAAGGAAGTCAAGAGAGAGAGAAGGCCCCAGGGAGGGATGTACTCACCAGCCTGCCCGTGCCACCAACTCAGGGAGGAAGAGTCCTGGGAGAGTTGGGAGCATGTGGGCTACCAGGAGGCCAAGACATCTGCCTGACTGGCTGCCTACCACATGCTCCACCATCAAGGAAATGGAGGGGACTGTGGTTAAGACAAAGAGGGTGGGAGGATGTGCTAAGAGGAGGCCGGAGATACAGAGGACTGATCAAACACAGAGGCAGTATCAGAGCCACACATGGGAGAATTTGAAGGGAAGCAATAAAGGAGTGTAGGGTTAGAGTCAGGGCAAGGAAGTAGAACATTCTAGAAGTGTTAATGCAGTAGGGGAGCCCATCAGAACAGCATTCTATGCCTCTATATTTCCATCCATAACAGAATAGGGACTCATGGGAAGTAACTAAAATCCAGGCATTGGGGGCAGCAGGCTTACCTTCTACGTAGAGCAATTGGTACTTGATGGAAATCTGAGACTTGCCCCCAGCCTCTGCCTTGCAGTAGACCACCCCCTGGTGGTTAGAATGAGGGTGCAGATACACAAAGCCTCTCTTCAAGTCGTAAATAATGTCTGTTCCATTGGCTGGGATTTCCTTGGCAGGGAACTCCCTATGTAGTGTGACTTTGGCGGACAACACAGTCACTCGACAAGGAACCACAGACTGTCTGTCCGGGTTCAGGTAGACAACATCAAAATAACTGGGAGAAGGCACAAAGAGTTCTCCTTTCTCTGCAAACAGGAAGACACAGTCTCATTTACTCTGGAGACATTCGCTAAGAGTGCTTTAAGTATTCTTAACACTCATGCACAAAGATGAGAGGATTTGCAACGAACTCAGACTACTGGGTCCTTATAAACAGAGAAAGCTGGCTTCTTCATGCTTTTTGTTTTTTTTGGAAGAATGATTTTACTTCTGCTACAGATCATATGTTGAAGGTCCACCAGAAGTCTACATGTTAAAGGCTTGGTGCCCACAGTGGCACTACTGGGAGGTGTTAAACCCTCTAGGAGTTGGGGCCTAGCAGGAAGGAGTTCCTGGCGTGTGGCTTAAGAGGGGATTGTGAGGTCCCAGCCTCTTCCTCTTTTTTTGCTTCCTGGCCATGAGGTGAGTGGTTCTGCTTCACTACGTGACCCTGCCATGATGTGCTG
The DNA here is from genome assembly GCA_028451465.1 of Erethizon dorsatum. NCBI lineage: Eukaryota > Metazoa > Chordata > Mammalia > Rodentia > Erethizontidae > Erethizon > Erethizon dorsatum. Next base: position 49,388,077 of record CM051837.1, on the reverse strand, counting down.
CCTTACCACAGGCCCAGTGAGATGGGGCCAATTGGTCATGGACCAGAACTTCCAAAACTGTGAGCCAAAATAAAGCTTTTCTCTTGACAAGTTAATTGTCTCAGGTATTTTCTTTTAGTGATACAAGCTAACACACTTCTCATCTCCTTAAAAGAAAGAAAAAAGGTCTTAGTTCAAACCCAAATCAGACCACAGATCACCAAACTGAGGAAGAAGACTGATTTCTTTATGTTAAGAGCAGTCTTAAGCCTTGGAACAATTCCTGCTTTTATGCAGAGAAATTAGCCCCTTAGCTACAGTTAGTAACAGCCAACTGGGAGACATTTCCCAGCACACTGAGTTCTTCTGGTAGGCCCAGCACAGTGACAGCATCTGCGTCCTCACCCTGCCTCATTCCCAGCCCAGAAGACCTAATGCCTGCCCAAGATAGTGTAAGAGAGTGGAGCAGGGACAGGGAGGAACCTGCTGGTCTCAGGCCTCTGCTTGACCACTACTTGGCTGGGGACCATCAGCCAACCTCTTACCTCCCATCTTCCCTCTGAAACGTATTCTGCCAGATCCTTGAAACCCTAGATGGTGGCATTTTTATCCCACAGAAATGAGAGAAAAAGGACTGGCTTGCCCGTACTACCCTTAAGACTTAGTCAAGGGTCTGGGATGTATGTGTGTATGTGTGCATGTCTGTGTGTCTGTGCACGCATGTGTTTTGTTTATTTGGCACAGCACATTAAATCCTTATCTTCTGGATTATTCTATGATGGAATATTACAGTAATCACTAAGAGAAATCTTTGGAGCTAATCACACCACAGGCTACTCATTAAAGTGTTTCTTCTGTTTTCCTTGCAGTGTTTCTGAAACAAGTAATTATTCTTGGCTTTCTCCTCCACTAGCCTTCAGTGTCACCACTGTATGATATTTTGGGTTGGTCACAGGATTCCTGGAAACAACATCAGTGTCTCCATGAGCCAAAATTGTTTTGCTCCAAGAACTGAGTTCACTAGCATGGAAGCCCTTCCCCTTGGCTCTACATTAGGAAACAGTATGTCACGGCTCAGAGTCTCCATCATTGCCAGGCTTCGAATCAACCAGCTTGAGTGATTCGTGCTACTTTATGAAAATTTGACTTTCAGGCTTCGGCGAGGGGCATTTTCTGTTATACCTAACATGCTTGTGTTCACATAGAGTGTGTCTATATGGCCTGGGATGTGTTACTTTATTTCTCTGTGCTTCGACTTCCTCACTTGTAAAGAGGAGAATCTGGAGTAGATAATATTGAAGACATCTTTTTAGCAACAACACTTAAGGATTTTATGATTGTAAGATTGTAGAGGTGACTTTTGCTTTAAGGACTTATAACTAGAATCAATGAGCCAAGCCGGAAGAATTAAACAATTTGAATTTCAGACCACTAAAATGATACCTTACCTCTTGTACTACAATATGTGCTTTGAAATAAGTGACTCTACTAGTTGCTTTAAAATATTTGCAGATATAACTCAGTGGTAGTAGAGTGCTTGCTTAGTATGCACAAGGCCCTGGTTTCTATCCCCAGCAACCCCTACACACACACACACACACACACACACACACACACACAGACTGTACGTATGTACTGTCTACATCCTGAATCCACATTTCAAAGCTGGAGTGACTTCCATCTACAAAAGAGAAAGTGTGTTGGGCCGGTGAGATGGCTCAGTGGCATAAGCGCCTGCCTTGCAAGCGCGAGGGCCGGAGTTCGACTCCCGGATCCCACATACGAAAAAGGGGCCGGTGATATCGCTCAGTGGCACGGGTGCCTGTTGGCGCATGAGGTCCTGAGGTCGAACCCCCGGTACCCACAGAAAAAAAAAAAAAAAGAGAAAGTGTGTTGAAATTCATTTTTAAAAGTACAGATAAATTATGTCTCCTGTAAATATATTTATGCATGTGACATATTATTTTATTATTTTTTTTACTAAACACATGGGATTTTATATTTCAAAAAATTAAAGTTAATAGTCTATAAACGAAAAAAATCTATAAACTAATATCCACGTTATGGAAAACTCAGTATTTAGTAAAATACTGATTAATGTGGTTTTCCTACATATGAAAATAATTGCTCAAGCCTTGCACTCTAAGAGAGCCCTCCTGCCTGTAATGTTCTCAGCCTTGATCGGTTCGGGCGGTAGCACTTGCATCGCTCCCTGGGGACAACTTACTGAGCTGCGTACTCAGGATCTGAATGTTTTCCTTTATGTATGTTTTAGGAACAGGAAGTGGGAGGAGGAACTCCTCTGAGAACCTTCTGAATAAAGATGAAGAGGAAATATATTTGGCAATCACTTAATCAAACATTGTACAAGAAGCTTCACAGTGTTTTCAACCAAACTCTAGGAATGAATGGCAGATGTTCTCCACATGGGTAGCTGAGAAGCATATGCTCTGAAAGAATTCAGAACCAGCAACGGAACCTGGGCTTCCGTAACTGCCCGCCTGGGATTCCCAAATCCATCTGCACTTGGAAGGACAAATTGCCAAACGCTATAGTGAAAATCCACCTGGACATGTAGCTTAGTGTTGAGGAATTAAACAAAAGACACAAAATATTTGGTCACTTCTGCTTTTGACCTGGTTTCTGTTTTGTTTTTTGTTTTTGTGGGTACCAGGGGTCGACCTCAGGACCTCGTGCGCCAGCAGGCGCCCATGCCGCTGAGCGATATCACTGGCCCTTTTTTCATATGTGGGTACCGGGAGTCGAACTCGGGCCCTTGTGCTTGCCAGGGAGGCGCTTACGCCGCTGAGCCATCTCACCAGCCCCAGTTTTCTTTTGTTTTTGAGACAGGGTCTTGTTATATGATTCAGGCTGGCCTTGAACTCACTACATAGCCCAGGCTAGCTTCAAACTCTTGGCAATCCTCTTGCCTCAGCCTCCTGAGTGCTGGGATTACAGGTGTGCACCACCACACCTGCCTTGACCTGGTTTCTTTAAAGTCAAAGTAAATCTGTTTAGCTTTCCTTTGGTTCACAAAAAGGTATCAGTAAATTAAGAAGGAGACCTACCTACAAAACTCAGAGAACCCATAAATCTAATGTACTATTCTACTCAAGTGAGGCCTTCAGCTCAAAACCTGAACCAGCCTGGGAAGATGCAATAGTACTAATCTTGACAAAGAATCTTCATTCAGCAGTTTGACATATGGCATCCATCCTTGTTTGAGATAATGGCTCTTATTTGTCTTATCTGGTTGCCTTTCCTCCTGTTGCTTTGCAGTGTGGTATACAAAGGGCACATGAGCAATTCTGTGTGGCACATTCTAAAATGAGCATCCAAAGGGATTGCCTATGAGCAACTGAGAACAATTCCCCTAACAGTTCCAGCTAGTGTCTGTCTGTCCATCTATCAGTCTGTTTAGTGCTTGGTCCTAGAGAGAGTTCAAGCAGTAATAACACTGGATCCTGGGTCAGAAAAACAGTTTGATTCCTTATTCTGACACTACAAGTCACAGAAAACTGGACAAGCTACTTTGCCTTTTTGAGTCTCAGATCAGCATTATTATTTCTGCAACACAGGTAATAAAATTCACTTTTATTTCTTAGTGATGCTGTAGAAATAAAGTGAGAAATCTGTGTTTTCTGAATATAGCATGTCCTGCTAATGCTTCAGCTGGAAAGGGCCAATTTGGACAGAAAAGGAAAATACACAAGATGTTCTCAAAGCCTTAATTAATGGCAAGGGCATAGGGTCATTTGGACCATAGGTATAAGTCACCCTAGATCTGGAGTTGGAGATGGAGCTCAGTGGTAGAAAAGCATATGTTCTTGCCTAGCATGTGAAACACACACACACACACACACACACACACATGCACGCAGAATCAATGTCTAAAAGGCATGTGGATTCCAGATAGAACTCATGAAAACTCGTGCCCAGAAGCCAAGAAAGGATCCCGGCTTCCCCTCAAATGCCCTGGACAACAGCACCAGGAGGTGGAATTGGCAAGATTCCTGAAAACTGTTCCTGACCTCTGAACCTTGCTGAACTTTATCCCCTTAACTTCAAAGTTTAGGGAATCTGCAGAGGAAGGAGGCTGTGGGCAGGTATGCGGCAGGCAGCAGAGGGGGAACTGCAATATGTATCCCTCAAAAATGCAGGCTCCACCTTGTAAATGCGTACCTGACACTGCAGAGGGAAAATGAGACCTGCAGGTTTTCAGGCTCCCCAGTTCAGGGACTGAGACTAGAGCCAAGAAGGACACATAATTTGAGAATCTGCCCCCACCCTCAGCTCATGCTACTCATACGAACAAATACCAGGAGGTCTTAACAAAGTCCCTGTTTCTATGGACATTCCAGAAAGATCAGGACTATCCAGTAGAATTGCCTGTGAGGGAAATGTTCTCTGTATTGTCCAGTACCACAGCCACTAGCTACATGTCACCACTGAACACTTGAAATGTGGCAAATGTGACTGAGGAAATGGCTTTTTTTTTTTTTTTTGTGGGTACCGGGGGTCAAACTCAGGACCTCGCACACCAGCAGGCACCCGCGCTGCTGAGCGATATCACCGGCCCTTTTTTCGTGTGTGGGTACCGGGAGTCGAACTCAGGACCTCATGCTTGCCAGGCAGGCGCTTATGCCGCTGAACTATCTCACCGGCCCAGGAAATTAGCTTTTAATTTTATTTCATTTCAATTAATATTCAATTATATTTAAGTAGCCCCATGTGTCCAGAGGCTACCACACTGAACAGTACAGGTAGAGACCTTAGAATCAGTTCTGTGTTCAAATCCTGGCACTACCACTTACTTCCTGTTTATCCTTAGGGATTTAATCTCTCTAAACCTCAAATTTCCCATATGAAAAAAGAAAAAAGAAACGATGTTCCTACTTACCTTGAAGCATTGTAGGACTTACATGATGTAATTGATGGAAAGCATTTAGCCCAGAGCCTAAACAGTGCCTTACTATCATTTGCTATTCAGCAAGCAGTGGAAATCCCAGTTCTGGGCCAAGTGCAGAAATTTGAAGGGTTTTGCTGTGAATGCACCAAGCACATTACCTGTAAAAAAGATGTAGGTAGAGCCCATTTTGGCCTCGTCCTTTCTGCAGATGTAGCCACTGCAGAGCTGGCCCCAGCAGCTGAATTCTCCCGTGTCGGCTGCAGTGGAGTTGACCAGGGTCAGCTGGCCGTAGCGCTCGTGCTGCTTCACGCTATGAGTACAAGAGAGGGGAACTCAGGGCAGGTCAGAGCAGGACAGGCACCTTCTGCCCATCACTCTCTTCTCCATTGTTCTCAGATGTAAACACCCTAATGGCTTGGGTCAGGCTCTACTCCCCCTCAGATAGCACAAAGCAAGTGAAGTATGTTTTGGGGTAAATGGTGTTGGGGAGGCAGAGATAAAAGCCTTTCCTACAAGGAAATCATTCATGACAATTATGTATTCCAAAGAGAGGAAATTCCCTGTGGCCTCAGAACTGGGGTTTTCTTAAGTAAGATCACAAGTACATTAACAACGTGGCCTCCAAAGCCCGGCTGAAAAGCCTTGGGCTGGTGTTTTGCTTTCAGCCTGTGTTTCTTTTTTTTTTTTTTTTTTTTTTTTTTTTTTTTTTGTGGGTACCAGGGGGACGACCTCAGGACCTCGCGTGCCAACAGGCACCCGTGCCACTGAGCGATATCACCGGCCCCTTTTTCGTATGTGGGTTCCGGGAGTCGAACTCGGGCCCTCGCGCTTGCAAGGCAGGCGCTTATGCCGCTGAGCCATCTCACCGGCCCTCAGCCTGTGTTTCTAATGAATTTTCTTAAACGCAAGCTACATAAATAAAAGCACATAGGATTATCCAGTATCTAAAATCCTTTTCATCAGTAAGCCTTTGAATAAAAGTCTGGACAATTAGGGATGCTACATGATCATACTAAAAACAAAATCTTTCCCTACAGGAAAGATTGCATTGGCTGCTAAGATGCTGTTATGATTTAGAGCTGCAAAGTCCCCCAAAAGCTTCATGTATTCAGAGGTGGGGCTTCTGGAAGGTGATTGGATCAGAGGGGCAATGAATGCACTATGAGGGGGTGGAGTCTGGTTGGAAGAAGTGAGTCACTAGAGGGGTGACCTGGAAAGGTGTATTCTTGTCCCTGGCTTCTCCCTTAACTCTCTGCTTTCTGACTGCCATTGCATGGGCAGCGTCCTCCACCAGATCTTTCCAGCATGCTATTCCCGCCTTGGAGCCAGCTGACTATGAACTGTACCCTCTAAAACCTGTGAGCCAAAAGAAACATCTCTTCCTTTAAATTGTGGGTGTGGAGTATTGTATCCCAGTGACAGGAAAGTGACTTAGATGTTGAGTATGCAACCCTCCTGGTGGAACTTCGGCTTTTCCTATAGACTCACCCTGTTATTTCTACTTTTATTTTCTCTCTTATATTTTTATCTTGTTCCCTGGCAAATATGTCTGCAAGACACTTCAATTCCTTTCTGAGATGAAGACAGCATACTGACTATTAAACACTAGTATTGGCCAGATGTAATTAATCGTATTATAGCATGACAGGAATCCAGGTGTATCATCTTGCTCTCCTGTGGCTGATGAGTCTCAGCTCATGGGGATCCAAAATAAATGGCTTTAACCAGAGGATCATCTCAAATATTCAAATGCTTCACTCCTTTGAGCTCCACATACTTTTCTGATGTAATCAAGATTCTCCTGTTTTATGTTACATCAATATCCGTACGGCTGCCACTTGAAATTTAACACATGTGAAATGTCTGGTTGGTGACTCCTAAACAGAGCCCTGTCTGGTTCATTGCTGAATAGCTTGTTGTGGCCACCAGTCCTGCCAAGAGGTGTCTCTGTACTCCCACTCCATCAGCCCACTCCATCAACTGCCTCCTTTACACTGAACGGAAATCTCTCCTCCTTCAGGAAGCTTCTAATTACAACAGAGTCTCAGGAATCTCCCCCACTTTCTCCTCATGAAATACTTTGCTCCCTTGTTCTTTATCCCTCAGACACCTCTGGCTTCTTATTATTGTACTAGCGGGTAATAAGGGAAGGGACTGAGCCCTATTTGTTTTATATTCCCTAAGTGACAAATCTGTGCAGAGTACACAGTAAGGATTCCCTGAACAAGAGTGATTTGAAATTGAATTGAACCAGTTGAAAATGGAAAGAACCTTGAAAAGCAGGCATCCAGCCCTCCACCTGGCAGATGCTGTAGTTTGGAACTGGGATGTCCCACAAAGGCCCATGTGTTGCAGACTTGATCCCTGGCCTGTGGCACCTTTGGGAGGTGGTGGACACTTCAGAAGCTATGGCCTAAGGGGAGGTCTTCTGGTCACTGCGGGTGTGGGAGGAGTGAGACCCTTTCTGCCTCTTCCTCTTTTTCTACTTTCCAGCTATGAAGGGAGGGGCTTTGTCCCACCATGAACCCCCACCATGATGTGCTGCCACTGGCCCAAAGCCACAGGGCCAATAAATCACAACCCTTCTTCTGTTTCCCACAGCAACAGAAAGTTAACTGATGCAGCAGCTGAAAAAGCTGCATCTGAGACTGGGAAGTGATATCCTGAGACCTACAGCTGCTGACCAACTGAGCAAGTCCTCCTAAGTCACTTGAGTACATACTGAATACCCATTCATTAGATAAGAAACTGCATATAAAGCATTTCATGCAATGCCAGATTCCGTGTATTATCCTAATTATTTCTAATTACACATAATTATAGATTAATCATTATGGATACTGCCGTAATGTAGCAATGACAGACAACACACTCAGCATTGGAGAGAGCACAGCAAATGAAAAATAATGGACCTTAAGGAGATCACAATCTGGTTAAGGAGTTAAAACTAATATACATGGAAAGGTGTGAGAAAAATTAAAAGGATCCCTCACCTTTTAATTCTCTCAGAATGGGAGAAATTCTGAGAGAGACTCCTCTTGCAGCCTAACAGACTGAAGGCAGTTTGAGGAGGAGGTGAGACGAGGCGAGGGGGAGGGGGACCGCAGGACACTGACAGGCAGCAAGCGCAGCACACTTGCTGAGGAAACCATGAGCCGCACCAGGGCTGGGGGACCTGGTCTGCCGTGTCCACCGCTGCGGCCTGCTGTGCAGTGGGTGGAAGGAGCCTAACAGTGACTTGGGGATTTCATCCATTAATTACAGAATAAGACAGAAGTAGGGGGTTGGAAGTCACAGACACATTGTTCAGAAGAGTGAGAGGGGTGCGTGGTTCACTCACCAAGCAGCGCAGAAAGAAGCACTGGGGTCTGGGCTGGGTATAGAAGCTGGCTGGGTGCAGGTGTGGTCTCACACACGCGCACACACACACACACACACACACACACACATATTTCATTTGGCAGAACTAAAGTCTTAGGCAACTAGAAAAAAAATCAATTTCAGTTTTAAGGATGGAATTAGATTTCAGGGGATAAAAAGTGGCAAAAAAAGAGAGAAAATGAAGGTGGAGGTCTCCCCATGTGGACCACGGTGTCTGGCCACATTCCTGCAGAGCTCAGCACCAGGGTACAAAACCAGCAGTTAATGAATGAATTCACTGGGCACCTCCTCCGCCCCAGCACTTGTTTACATCGCAGTGACAGAATGTATAAGATGCCATCCCACTGGAAAGAAACTGGGGCACACAAAAATCTAACACCTGGAGTAACCCTACCACCATCATGAAATCAGCATGCTGTATCTTTAGCAGGATTGGGGGCGGAAGGAAGGAAATGTGCTGGAAAACATTCTGCATTTTTCCACCCCCTCTTCTAGGCAAACCTTATAAAACAGGAAACAAATGATTTAGCAGGATTACAGTTTAATGCCTGGACTTAAAGTGTCCATTTCTACTAATGGTCTCGCACGGTCCAAGCAGCAAGTTGCCCAAGGGGTGGAACAGACTACGGTCTTGGAGAGGGGGAGCTGAACATGTATCATGAAATAGAGAAAAGGATTCACCCAGACCTACAGAGCCACTGTCTGTCAAGAAATGGTTCATCTAAAGACTGCTGCTTTCACTTGTAACCAGTGAACAACACCTCCAAAGATGGGAGAAATGGAGAATGTGAAGAATGAATGGAGCAATAAAAGGTGCTACGAACAAAATGCCAGAAACAAGTGAAATAAGATCGGTAGAACTTACTGGAGAAGCTCTGACTATCCCAACACATCAGCTCTCCTCAGGCCATTTTCTTCCAGTAGCCCTGACCTATAGAGAGCTCAATGAAGGACAAGGCCAGGATTCAAAGAGCATTTGTTCAAATTTTCAGACTTTGCATATGTATGTGTGCATGTGTATGCACATCTGTGTGTGTGTCCCCAATTGGCTCCCATAGCCTTTATAGGCATGGAATTCTATTCCCATCAGTGGAGCTCTGAAGCTTCCTGCATTCATCCCAGCACACTTTCTCTTGAAGGTGGTTCAGAAGCCATAGGATAGCACAAAGGAGGGAGCTCACAGCTCCCATAGTTAGGGACCACTGTGCCTCTCAACTAGGATGATGACCAGGTAACAATGGTGGAATCCACCCCCAAGACTCAGCAAGCCAAGGGCAGAGAGTAAGCTCCTGGTTATAAGATAATTATTCATTAGTTCCATAAATACTTCATGAGTGTAAATTAAAGTGGAAGGCACTGAAGTGGAGAGAAGGAATGCAAAGATGTCTAGAATGCTCTCTGCTCTCAAGTTCCTCTGTAGCAATGCTGTGGGAATTCTGAGTTGGACACCCAGGAAAAGCTCCAACATCCAAAGGATCTTGAAGGATTTCAACATGTACAAATTGAGAACATGCATTCCAGGGGAAGGACATCTCCTGACAGGAGACAAAAGGAGGTGTGCAATGGAGGTTTGACTGGACAGCACAACACGAGCTGGCTGGACTGCTGTGAGAGGTGGTGGCACAGAATATTTCTTTCCTATGACACCAGAGGGGGCATGGTCTGCGCAACAGCTGTCATACCCCTCCCTCTCGCTTCCCTTCACTCCCCCATGGTTGCTGGAGGACGGATTAGGACAACTCACCCCTGTGTCCTCCTGCCACCCTCAGGCTACCTTGTGGCCTCTCCCCAGGCCACTCTGACAGATGTCAGCAGCAGTGTCCCTCCCCCACTCTGGCCACTCCAGGTGCTGCTGCCTCTTTGAAGAAGCTGTGGGGAAACCACCTCTAAATTAACATGGCGAAGACCAGGGAAGGATTTGGGCCCATTATTAATATTCTCAACCTCCCCAAACCCCAATAAGCTGTGATGAACACATCTAGCCTTCCTGAAGATTCCCTGGTTTTAGCCCATTATTTTCAGGGAGTCACAACAGCTGTCAATCAAACAGCCACATCTCCCTATCTCCAGTCAGACACTGTGACAGCTGTGGCTGTTTTGGACACCCTACACTGGCTCAAGGAGAAATCTTCCCTGACCATAGCAGGCTTGAATTTGAACCAAGCAGTAAAATTGAATTTGGACCAATCAGTAGACTCAGATTGGAAGGCTTGCATTTAGACCAGTTTGGGCCAAACAACAGGCTTGAATTTGGACCAATCACAGCCTGCAGCGGGAATATAAGCAGCAGTCTCCTTGCACTTCTCAATTGGGTCGAGAACTCCCTCTCGTGCACTGATGCCTCCTGGGCTGCAGCACAGGTCTTGTTCAAGTAAAGCCTCTCTCTGGTGGTCCTAAGAATCCGCTCATGATTTGTTTCTTGGGTAGTATGGGCTCAGAAGGGCCTATAAACCTACTTGGGAATTCTTATCCTGAGTAGTGGATGGAGTGGTCACTTAAAAAATAAAAAGAGTTATAAACACTAGGGGCTGGTAGAGCTGAAGACCTCTAGAGATCCACAACCAAGGAAGATCAGCAACAGAGAGCAGCAACTGCCAGAGTCTACTGGTGGCAACTGGCACAGATGGCATCAACTGGTGGTGGTTGGCAGTGGCAGAGACCAGCAAGTGGCAGAGTTGAGTGACGGAATCCAGCATTAATTGCTGTTGAGCAGCAGCAGCAGGGCCCAGAGCTGCAACACTAAGGGCCGAGGGCCATAGGTGCCCAAAGCACAAAGCCATGAGCAGAGTTGCACTTCGTGGATTCAGAGCAAAAGGACCCTCAACTGATTGGTGACATTTGGTTGTCCAGAGGGGCATGTCCTTTGTGAGTCCCTGGGAAGAAGACACAACGGTAACAATCAGCACAGACTTACCTGATGGATGACAAGTGCCCAACTGCTGAGGTCCTGCCCTGGCTGTCCCAGGCTGTGAGGCACACCTGAGCAGCACGAAATCCCTCTGCTTCCTGTTGCACAGCCAGCTTCTGTTTCTGTCTCTGCTTTCTTTTTCTCTGTCTCAAAAGATGCTTTTTTCTTTCTGTTTTCTGGTTCAAAATTCTGGCACTTCAAAAGGCTCTCTTATCAGGTGCCCAAATGGGAAAAATTGTTTCCATAATTGTGCATTCTAAACTATTAATTTGGAATTGTGCCTTCTGGGGAATTGACCTGTCCCTCCCATAGGGAGGTTTCCTGTAATACTTGAAATTACATTTGTCTGAAATGAATCAGAAATTGGAATTGTTGTATGAAGGAACTTTTCCTTTGGTAGGTCGTTGCTGTAGCTCTCTCATCCTAGGTAGTGGTCAAATAAATAGTAAGTCCAGGCTTTTTGACACTCAATCTGGTACCGGTCCTACCAAACATGGGACTTTTCACTAGGACACCTTTTAACTAATTGGTACAAATTTAAGGAGAATGGTTTAAAGAAAAAGAGCCTGATCAGTTTGGCTCAGTAGAAAGTGGGAGATCAGGAAGATCAAGAACACTGGCCAAAGAATGTGTGTCTGAATTGTAATACCATTTTTCAGCCAGATTTGTTCTGTAAAAGGGAGGGGAGTGGCAAGAAATCCCTTATATCCAGGTTACTATGAAGTTATTTGTGTGGCTGCAGTTTCTAAATCCCCCTGGACACAGAACCAGACACAGATACCCTAACAGACCCACTTCCAACTGGCACCTTGCTGGGAAATGTCTGTATCTCCTTCTTACTCAGTGTGGGGCCCACAGCACCTGACGTGGGGCCACCCTCTCTATCTCCCGAGCCAGCTGACAGCTCCATCTCCTCTACTACCACCTCTCACCAACACCTACCCTGCCAATCCTATCTTTGATGGGATTGAGATCAGGAAGCAAAGTAGCACCCCACTTTACCCAGGGGAATCTGCTCCATTACAGGAAGTGTCAGGTGGGGGTGGGGGTCATCATAGTACCTGCTCCCTTTTCAATGAGAGACACATCTCAGTGCAAAGAGAGGTTAGGGACTTCTCTTTGAGGATCTTGACAAATTTAGAAGTGCATTTATTAAGTTGAGAATAACTTTTGTTCTGACTTGGGGGATGTGATTGCAGTGTTAACCGGTGCTGCACTTCTAAAGAGAAAGAAAGTATTCGTTATAAAAACTCCTTAAGTATCTGACGAGTCGGCAGTAATACTTCAGACCACAACATCAAGAGCTCCGGGGAATACACAGTCCCCATACAGACCCTAAATGGGACTCTGAAAAGCCTACCCATAGGCAGAGAATGAAGCATTTTTTAACTTGCTCCAGAAGGAATGGGAAAATAGTATCTGGTTAAACCTATCAATTATGACAGGGTCAAAGAGGTAACAAAAGAGGAGAATCCCACTGTATTTTTCAATCATTTGCCAGAGGACTTCTCAAAATATACTAATACCAAGCCAAAGTTGGCAGAAGGGAGAGCTCTAATAGCTGTGCATTTTATAATGCAGTCTGCTCCAGATATTAGAAGGAAATCACAAAAATTTGAGGCAGGATCCCAAACCCCGCTATCAATTCTGGTGGAAGAGGCCTTCAAAGTTTAAAACTGGGACCAGCCAGAAGAGGCAAAGAAGGATAAAAGATTAGAGAAAAAGACACTACTTTTGGCTGCTTTAATTCAACTGCTGCCTCAGGGTAACTCACAAGACCCTCAAAACTGTACTCCACAAGGATCAGGGAGAAACAAGTGTGTGTATTGTTGGAAGGAGGGTCATTGGAAAGGAGAAGGTCCCAACCAATCTAGAAATGGCCAGGCAATAACTCCCGTCAAGTCCAGCATGGGACGTACTCCCCTGAAAAGGAGAATCCACTCCTGGACTGAGGGGGTCCACGGATCTTCCAGGCTCTACCAATAGTCAGAAGGTATCACCACCATCACCCTAGAGGAGACTTGGTTATGGCAGGTAAAGAAAAATATCAATTTTCTTTTGAACACTAGGACCTTCGTTACAAAAACTCTGCCTGGGAATGTTTTGTTTGGCTTGTGTGACATGTGGGTCACTAAGTTCTATGGCCCTTACTTTGAGCCCCATTACTTGAGGTCTAGCAGGCTTATCAATTAAAGGGGTTCGTGGAGGTACTTCAATGCCTTCCTGGCAATGGTTGTCTTTGGCCACATCTGGATGCCTGAGTTTATCTGACATGAGAAGTCTTATTGTCATCCTTTGTCGTCCTGATGCATAGAGGCTAACAGTAAGAGTCCTTACTGAAAGGGTGGGAGATGCCCTATAGCGGGTACTCCACCTCTCTAAAACGCATGTTGGCATTGCAGTTGCCTGTTTGTCTGAAAGCAGTAGCTACCACTGCCCCCTGGTGGGAACATCTAGAAAGTCATCCCTCAGCCAATCTTAGGAGTACAGACCGCTCACCAGGGTCGAGCTATCTCAAAGGCAAAAGGATAACAGTGGACAACCAGAGACCCTGTGAGCTGGGTGCTATCATTATTTCTATGTTGTTGATAACAAACGGAGGCCAGAGAGGTTAGGAAACTTTCCGAAGATTGTACAGGAAGCCCTGGAGCCACAGGGGAATTGGAAGCTCCAAATAACTTTCCCAGGGCCACTCAACTAAACCCACATTTTCTGCCTTGAACAGTCAGTGTTGATTCCATCAGCATAAAACAAACAATGTAAGAGGTAAAGTAAAAAAAAAAAAAGTGCAATTAAATATCCTTACATATGCTTACTCAATATTCATTTCAACAGTTAGTTGGTTGGTTAGCTTCCACGACATGCAAGGAACTGTGCCAAGAATCCAGGGAGATAAAGGCTCGTGAGTATCTGCTTGTTTGTTTTCAGCTGTTGGTAGAGGGCCTGTGTTTACTCCAAGTCTTGATTTAAGAATGTGTCAGAAAAGAATTGATCCATGATATTCTGGGAATGGAACCATATGAACAGAGAAAAAATTCTAGGAAACAGACATATTGAAGTTGTCACCATTTACATTTTTTAAAACATGAAAGAAAAAAGAAATATGCATGAGAACTCATAGAGAACCAAATACACAAACTAAGGAACTTCAAAGTAAATAGAGTTCCAGTATTAGAAATTAGGCGGGTATCTGTTTATCTATCATGTATCATCTATTTATCTGCTTATCATCTACCATCTGTCAACCTACAAAGTGTGATAAAAATAGTATATTTAAATTAAAACATTATTAATCCCCCTCAAAAAACTTCTCCTCACTTAAAATATACTTATCCCATTATTCTTGCCACTTTCTGAAGCAGTTCTGGAAGTTCTCTTTCACGAGTGTCTTCACTTGTTGTGATAAAAAAATATGGTAAATGGTGCTGCCAAGTGCCATCCAATGGCAAAGCAGGCTTGTAAAAATATTTTTTGAGTGAATTCAGGACACTGAGGCAGCCACAACAGTGTGACTAGACATTCATGAAAGAGGACTTTCAGAACTGCTTCAGGAAGTGCCAAGAATGATGGGGAAAGTTTGAAATGAGCAAGAGTATTTTGAGGGGGATTAATGGCAATATGTCTTTTACTTTAATACTTTTTAAAATTTAAACATTCACTGTGTCCTTCAATCACATCTCTTATCTATGCTCTAGTTATGTGTCATCCATTTATTGATTTATTCTCTATCTGTCTCTACATTTAAGTACTAGCCAAGGAACTAGTTCAAACTTTTATACGATATTTATATTCCAACAACCAGTTATGCTAATGTATGTGAAATGTGACTCAGGTCTTTCTACTACAATGACTTATGCTGATTCTTTTGTATTACTGAGAAAGAAGTAACACCAGGCTCTCTTTCACTTTCTCACAGGAGATCACATTTGTGATGTCCCTCTGGCCCAGCCAGCTTCTCTCTCATTTTTCCAAGTCCTTGGCACTGATCATACTCAGCATCATGCTAGGATGTTCCCCTTCCTCCTCCTTCTCCCTTTTCAGCCTGCTGACATCATCATTTTTTCCCTCTCTGTCCAGCACACCTGGCTTCTTTATCAAGGGAAATCTCCTCTTCCTTCTCAGAGATATCCCAGATTCTGCAAAAATGAGGCATGGATATCCCTTTGACACCCCAAACCAAAACCAGGCCTGAAATATCAGAGATTGACCTAACAGAAAGTCTTTCATGACTCCTAGAATAATGTCTTAAAATGCACAAAGCTTAGGGTGCAACCCATAGAAACAGATAATCATTACCTTGAGAACTGCACAGTGACAGTGACAATAGAAAATGGAACAGAATCCAAGAGGCCAAGAGATCCAAGACATTTAGTTAAGACTACTATGGCATAAAATAATGTAGAAAAGTATTCGTGACACATTAGGAGAAAAATTAATCAAAATTGTCTATATGTTTTAGTGCAATTTTTTTCATGTGAAGATAGACCTGGAAGCTGGGCACAGTGGCACATTCCTGTAATCCTAGCATGCTGGGAGGCTGAGGCAGCAGGATTACGCATTTGAGCCCAGCCTGGGCAATTTAAGAATTTAGCACAACTCTGTCTCAAAAAATAAAAAAGAGCTGCTCAGATATAGCTCAGTGGGAAAGCCCTGGGTCCGATCTTCAGTACTACATTAAACTTATTAAAAATCGGGAAGATTTTACACTACATAGTTGACAGTGTGTCTTGGAATTTTCAGTGGCCAGCTTCTTCATTTTGCTTTATCTATAAAGTTTCTAAAACAAATGGGCATGTGTTATTCTGTAATAAGAAAAACTACCATAAAAGCAAAAGAAGTTTAACCACATACCCAACTGCAGTACAGATGATCTACAAAGATGTTATTACAGATGGCTCGTGTGTATTTTTTTTTTTTTTTTTTTTTTGTGGGTACCGGGGGTCGACCTCAGGACCTCGTGTGCCAGTAGGTGCCCGTGCCGCTGAGCCATATCACCAGCCCTTTTTTCGTATGTGGGTTCCGGGAGTCCAACTCAGGACCTCGTGCTTGCCGGGCAGGCGCTTAAGCCGCTGAGCCATCTCACCGGCCCTCATGTATATTTTGAAATACCCGAAGGTGACTTTTGTATCACATCACCTTTTAAGAATGTGAATTTCCAACAGGCAGGGCCAGCAGGAATTCCTTTGGAGGCTTAAAAAATCCAGGATATCATTTTATGATGGTTAATCAAAATAACACCCATTTGAATGTAAAAATAATTAGCAATTCAGGCTGACTTTGCTCTCAAACAGGTTTCTTACATGTGTGGACCTCCCTGGCCTTGCCATCTCCTTGCAGTTTAGCCTCAGCCTCCCGAGCTCCCAGACTTTAGTGAGCCTTGCTTCTTACTTACTGGTCGTTCTAATCTTACCCTGTAGACCAAAGCCATCAGCGCTTCTCTGTGGGTAACATAAGGTAAAGATCCCCACCCCTGATTGGCTGAATGCCCAGGGCCATGGACTCCAGAAAGAACAGGGTCTGGAGGAGGAGGGAGGGACAGAAGACAATGGAGCCAGCCTCTGCCACCCTTGCAAGGAGAATAAGCTGTGGATTACTAATGAGCAGGCCAACAGCCACAGTGAGCACATTATGGCCAGATAGAATAGTGAATGCGGAGACCGTCTGGCCCGGGCCCATTCTCCCAGGGCGCCGCAAGGTAGCTGTGGAGAGCAATCCACCTCACCTCCCTCTTACCAGAGTTTTCTTGGCACCTGATCATACTAATGGCACTTTGCGGGCAAATCTGAACAAACACCAGAAACCTAAAGAAATAGACTGCTTTCTTCCCAAGGCTGTTGGGAATTTAGCTCGCATCTAGCTTATTTCATTAAAAGTGGTAAACTCAGCCTGCCACGGTGGAGCATGCCTGGAATTCCAGCGCTCTGGGAGGCTGAGGAAAGATGATCCTGAGTCTGAGCTCAGCCCGGGCAACTTAGAGACTCAGCGAGACTCCATCTCAAAATAAAAAATGAAAAAGGGCCAGGGATGTGGTTCCGTGTGAAGGTCTGGGTCCAGTCCCAAGTACCATAATAATGACAACAACAATAGCAAACAAAAGCTGTAAACTTAAGACAGCCTCTTAGCCTCTGTGACTCTAACCTGACCATCCGTAAAATGTAGCGTCCAGGCCAGAGAGTGGTTCCCCGAGCTGGCCGCACAGCACAGGCCCTCCTTCTTGCCTCTGCTCTCCGACCCTCTGTCTTATCACCAAGAACTGAGGGAAGTTCTGTGGAAAGGATGATTAGCATTTCTAGCTAGTTAAGCATCCACAAAAGGTTCTATACCGGGGACTAGAATGACAGCAATAAAAAATCATAGACGATATATATGTAACAATTCCCCACCATGAATGTATTCATCGCGTCTTGCAAACATGTACCAATAAAAAAACTGTTCTAAAGAACTGAGGAAATCAGTCACTCAGAATCAGTCCGCCCCCAAACCTGCACACAGCTGTCTTCTCCCTTCCCCGTCAGCCTCCACACACTCACACCCGAGCTGTCTTACGTTGTTCTGCAATGACATCTGGCCTCTCTTTTATCTCACTAGTTCATAAGCTGCTTGTGGTTAGAAGCATTTCCGGTTTTCTCAAACGCCTTTCCGACGTCGTGGACTGTCTTTATTCATAGAGTAAGCAGACAGAATCTTTGGCGCGCACTCCACTCAGCTGAATGGCTCTTAATCTCAAGCTGTGACGTACTTGCTGTGGTCACCGCTCCTGCTCTTATATGTTTACTCGCTATGATCCGCCTCTTTTCCCAAGCTGCCCACCTGCATGAGCAGCGAAGGAAAATACATGTACCCAGGCACATTCTCCCACATTAATTTTGGTTGTTACCCAGCGTCCTATGCCCCCTGCCTTGTCCACCTGCCAATTCAAGTTCATAAACAAGACCTCAAATGAGACACCAAATCTCACTTGGGTTTTAAAAGGTGGAGTGGGGATGAAAAGGGGAATCTAGGGAGAAGTCAGGATTGAACCCAAAAGTCAATCTGGCCAAGAGTTTGAGCAGTATGTCACCAAGCAAGTCCAGGTGACAGCATTCTAAAGTCCCCAGGACTGAGTGGACAAGTTGGGAATGTGGATGTGAGGTGAGATGGGAGGTTCTTGGCAGACTCCTCAGGGCAGTGAGTTAGCAACTGTGCACCTGCAGCTTCTCAGGGAGAGCACTGGAGCTTTCAAGGAAGCCTAGCACAGAGCCTGGAGGAAAAACTCTGATTTCTTGGTCTGCTGTTTTTTTTTTTTTTTTTTTCTTTCTTTCTTTTTTTTTCAATTCTCTGTCATTGTACACAGGTATATACCAGCAGACATAAAACTTACAATTTTATATTTTATCCTTTATTCTATTTTCTTTTGCTCCCTTTTCTGATGGTTTTATTTAAATTTTATATATTGAAATACTTCATAAAAGTGATCACACTAGCCGGGCATGATGGCACATGCCCCTAATCTTAGCACTTGGGAGGCTGAGGCAGGAGAATCACAAGTTCAAGACCAGCTTGGGTGATATAGTGATACCCTGTCTCAAAAAAAAAAAAAAAAAGACGCACATACTATGATAACACTAGTTTTCATTTTTTCACATTAACTCCCATGTCAACCACATGTGCACATATTTGTTAAAGCAGGATTTCATGTAATCACTTAAAGTTACACCATAAACAATGACCACTGTGCAACAGTCTCTAAAATTATCATCACAAGTAGTTTTGTGATATTCCTACTGTGTTTTGGTTTCATGCATTAAGTTAACTATATCATAATCTTCTTATGTCTGAATGCTATACAATTCATCTGGGATACTCAAACCTACACTTATTGGAATGCTCAAAAAATGAAATATTTTGCTTATTTAATATTCTTTTAAAGTCAGATTTAGCAGAAGACATTTTCCCCCTTTAGTGACTTGACTGGGTGGACAGTGCTGGATCTTAGAGTACCTGAGGGCCGTCAGTATAATATACAGAGTTGCAGGCTGTGCCAGTCAGCTTTCCATCCCTGACACAATCAACTTTCAAGGAGCAAAGGTTTCTTTTGGCTCACAGTTCCAGAAGTTTCAGTCTATAGTTGCTTGGCTCCATTGCTTTTGGGCCTGTAGTGAGGCTAAACATCATGGTGGAAACACGTTAGAGGAAGGTGCTTAATTCTCGGCAGCCAGGGAACAAAGAGAGAGAAAGGAAAGGGCTAGTCCCTAATGTCCCCTCCGAGGGCACTCGCCCAGTGACCTACCTTCCTTCCACCAGGCCTCCACCTCCTAAAAGTTCCGCCACCTCCAGGAGTGATCAAACCTTGAACACATGGAACTTTGGGGATATTCCAGATGCAAATTATAGCATGGACAACACAGAGAGTTTGTAGGAAACTGAGCTATGAGTCTAAATCATTTTCTTGAAGCCAAATTTCAGAACAACCGCCTGTTTCCTTGTGATTAACCTCTTTAGGATCCAGTAGTGCGAATAAAAATAGCTCATCATTACTGAGACAGCCAAGCACTTTACATGCATGACCTCACACTCTATCCTGACAACACAATGAGACTGATTTTATCGTTACCCTCCCCCACCCACATCCTAAACAGAACGTAGCTGTGTTTTTATACAACCTGAACACTGCCAGAACATCCCGTACACGGGGAGAAGCCTTGCATCCTGCCACGCCCCGCAGTCCATCTCTGGGGATGCGTGGAAGGGCCTGGTGCTGGTGCCATGAAGTCTGGGAAGAGATAGCTCTACCTTCAGGTTCAGATGGGTTACTTATTTTTAATTTCTGGGATAGAAATCCATTTGCAGGTAAGTATCTGAGTTTGGCGACAGCACATGTGTCCTATTTGCCTCTGCAACCTGGACCCCGACTGCTCCTCCAGGTGAGGATGAAGGCCAGGGAGAGTCTCATTGTCTTCATTTGTTCTGCTCAGAAAATCAGGAAAAGCCAGTTTTGAGGGAAAGTGAGTTTGCAGTTGAAAGACACTTGCTGAGCAATGTAAATGCACTTAAGTGTACTGAACCACATACATAAAAATGACTGAAATGGTAAATTTTATGTTGTCTACTTTATCAAAATAAATTCAATTGGAGAAAAAAAATGATACCTTCCTCCCAATATACCACTGTGTGTTGTCCACAATATCTACCAAAGTTTGCACAGATTTTCTCTAAGCAGAGGTAATCTGTTTACAAACTCTTCTTAACGTCTTTTTCTTTTAAAGCGTCCCCCAGACTGCTCCTTGCCTGGGCTGTAAAGCCAGCAGAGACTGGCAGGAGCCACTTTCTGCTTCCTCAGCCTGCCCTCTTTTGTGTTGTCTGTGGGTGGAGGAAGCTCTTGCCAACAGCAGAAAAACAAAATCCTGGATCCCTTCCCTTTTCGCTAGAAGTTATTTATTGTTGTTAGAGGAACCAGCCCGCAGAGAGATCTCCCGAGCCCCACCTCCTCCCAACTTTCAGCTCTGGACTGAAAAATGGTAACATCCCACCAGACACTACAGAAACACCCTGAAAGACAATCCCTGGATCCTTGTTTTCCGGGGAGCAGGACCAGGGTGCATGGCCACATCAGCCTAGCTTGTTTTCACTGCTGTGCGGTTGCTAACAACCGTGCTGAAATCTGTAGCGCTGCCTTGGTGCTACCAGCACTGATTTACTTAAGCCACAGGCTAGGCCATCTCATTTAAATTCATTGTTTTCTTCCCTGGCTCGGCATTGTGCCAAGAATTCTCCTGCTCTCCTTTGGAAGTGTATTACGATGACATCAAAGAAATTAAATATTTCCAGAGAAGATGGAAATGGATCATGTTGATGCCCCAGCAGGAGATGACCAGATGACCTACCTAGAATATTCTTATACCAATATGTGTTATGTTAGCAAAAGGAAAAATATTTTAAATTCTTGCAAAGGAACACTAGGTCCGAGAATATGTTTATAGACCCCAATTGAAGGAAAGCAATGGGGTGCATCGAGGTGGGCATCTAGGAATGGAAAGAGGCATCTTTTTTCTAGAGGAAATGACATGTACTAACCCTCATGCTGTGGCCCATATACCTCTACATTTTCTATGTCCATATATTTATCAAGACTTAAACAACAGCTCACAATTGCCCTGGATTTCACTAAATTGCTCAACATGGCTAACCAGATACTCGTGGTCGGCTCCCTGCTTATCTCCCAGCATCCTCTCTTCCTGGGCAGACTCCCTCCCCTCCCTCGCCTTTGCCACACATCCTCCATATTCCAGGTGCTACACTCTTTCTTCTCACTTCTAGGTGGTTTCTTCATGCTGTTTCCTCCTGGAATTTTCTTACCTTCTTCTACACCCTCCATTTTACCTGGTTAACTCTTAACGTTTGGATACGATCTTGAATTTTCTCCTCTCTGACTGTACTTTTGCTAACGATGCACACACAACAATATTAAAGTTGCTTGTTTAATTGCCTTCTTCCTGTAAGAGTAAAAGTTCCATGGAGGTAGAGATTGTGTCTATTTTATTCACCCTCACATTAGCATCTGTCTAACACAGGACCTTGCACATACTTGATGCTTCAAGAAAAACTGTTGAAAGAAGAGGAAAAGTCAAGAAACTGAGCAACTATTGTCAGAAGTATCTTTGCTATTTCTAATCTCAAAGAGGGGAGATATCTATGTGATCAGAGATAGGTAGGGAACTGAAACTTAAATGTTTCAGCACCTGAAAATACAGGATCTTCCATAGGTTACAGTTACCCCCTGAGGGACCAGCCAAACTGTTCCAAACAGCCCACAAGGACTCAGAGGCAGGTGTGAATTTATTCATCTGGGTACATAAATTTTCATCGGCGCGCCCCATTTTTTGTTTTGTGGGTAAATTAAATTTCTTGTCATTTAACTGTAACTTAAACAGTGACCACCGCATAGCCTAAAAGGATGAAGGAAGCACTGCCCCAAGCGTGCACTCCGTACCTACTCAGTTCCCGCTAGACATCCCTTACTCGAGAAGGAAGACAAGCGTAACGTAGCTAAAACCTGCCACCTAGTGGACCTTCTGATGATGACATGGTTTTGCCAACGCATTGATTCTAAGCTGTCCCCGGGAAGAAATCAACACCCTGGTTACGTATATCCTTTTCATTTCTGTTTTGAACCTTAAATTTGAAATCAGATTTATTTAGCTCTAGTCCAAAATAAAAAATAAACAATAAATCCATGTTTCCTGAAGCTACCTCCCTCAGACCAATAGTGACCTCGGATCTAAATTTATCCGGCCCAAGCCCCATTTTTCTTTTCAGTTTTTAACTGATGCATAATAATTATGCATGTTTATGGGGTACAGCAGGATTTTTGATACATGTTTACATTATGCAATGATCAAATCAGGATATTTCGCATATCTACATCCTCATATATCTTTCATTTTTTTTGCAGTGACAACATTCAAAATCCTTTCCTCTACCTACAGTGAAATATAATATTGTCAACGAAAACAGAACACCAGAACATACTCCTCCTACCTGTGACTTTGTACCCTTTGACCACCATTCTCTCCTTCCTGCGACACTCCCCAACCTCCAGTAACTACTCAGATAAGGAAACTGAGTCATAGAGGGTAGATGAGTGGTTCAGGGTGACAAGGTGGCGAGTGATAATATGAGTCCCAGAACTCAGTGCCCTGGTGCCTGAGGTGAAGCTGCTGTCCTACTCTAGGGCTCTGCCATATGGCGCGCGAGGTCCTGAGGTCGACCCCCAGTACACACCAAAAAAAAAAAAAAAAAAAAAAAAAAAAATGGGGCTTAAGCAAAATAACCACATAGGTCCTTTTAGCTCTAAAGTTCAATGCACTTGTTCCCAGAGTCACATGACCACAGGGGCATGACTGTATGCCAACTCAGGCTCATTTCCCAGCACCATCTGTTCTCTGAAATACACAGGGGCCTGGCAGGATGCTAGCACTGTGCCAGGTGCCCAGGAAACACCAGCGAAGAAACAGACAACATCTATGGTAAGAGACCAGGGTCCCCGCAGTGTTAGTAGGAAAAAGTGAGAAAATCCCAGAATTCGTTAGCATTATTGATGGGACGTAGAAGTGAAAAAGAGTCAGGTGAACAAGGTGATTCCCAGGCCAGGGGCAGCTGGGTGGATGAGTGCCATTCACTGAACTGAAGACACAGGAGGTGAGCAGTGTGGAGAAAGATCATGGATGCACCAGTTAAATTTAAAGAGAGGATCCAAGTGGTACGATGAGCAGGCCATTGACGAGATCAATCTGAGGCTCAGAAGAAACATTTAACTGTAACATCATAAACTGACGGCATTTGGCAGGGTCTAGTGAGAAGATAAGAGGGCATAGGACCAACATTGAATATCTGGTGGAGGATTGAAGCTGGTGAAGGGGACCAGTGAGCCAAACAAACAACAGCAGCAAACCCCCATGGGCACATAGGCCCGTAGAAGCCAGGAGGAGAAGACACCACCCTGCGGGATGGACGCGGCGGAGCAAGTCACGAGGGGACTGAAGAGCGAACTCGGACTTCAGTGACCTTGCCGCTGTGCGTGATAAGATGCTTGTGGAGTCCTGGGGCAAGGAAACAGGTGGAACAGTTACAAACGAATAGGATGAAAACAGGAACAGAGGAGGACGCCTCTGGGGGTCCAGCTGTGAAGGTGAAAAGGAAGAAGGCTGCTGGAGGGTGCATGAGAGTCAAGGGAGATTTGTTAATTTGGTGAAGAGTTATAGAAAGAATCTAGTCAAGACCGAGGGGTCGAAGGTCCAAACCAGAGAGACAATAAGCAATGTGTTAAAGTTCCTGAGAATATGAAGTGTGACAGGAAAGTACCGTGTGTATATAAATTTTTAAAAAATGATTATGGTAAAAGACACATTGCCATTAATCCCCCCTCAAAATACTGCCCCTTGCTTCAAATACACTGATTCCATCATTCTTGATACTTGCTGAAGCAGTTCTGGAAGTCCTATTTCTTGAGTGACTTTAGTTGCACTGTCGTGGCTGCCTCAAAGCACTTACCTTTCGCGGTTGTTTGACTTTGGGGAAGAGCCAGACATTGCACAGTGTCAGATCCAGTGCAAAGGTGGATGAGGACACCCTGTAATGTTTTTTATGAGCCTGCCTTTCCATTGGATGGCACTTGGCAGCACTGTATCTTTTATCATGCTCTGTAAAGACACACTGTACTACATTTTACATTTAATATTCACTGTATTTTTCAGTCACCCTCTGTATATGTAGGGATGAGATCCAGAGCACTGAGAATGCCATGGCCCTAGGAGGAGAAACCATCCCTCTGTTGTAATTACAAGAGCAGGAAAGGAAGAGATACGAAAAGGGCCCATGAAGGCAACTCTAGGGCTCCTTCTCCATAGATTAGGTAGTAACTTCTGTCTTAGTCACATTCCTCATCGCTGAGACACAATATCTGACACCCACCCCTTAAAAAGGGAAAGGTTCATTTTGGTTCACAGTTTGTAGAGGGTTCAGTCCATATTCAGCTGGCTCCATGGCTGGAAGGCCTGGCAGAGGGGCCTGGCAGGGGAGGAGCATGGCTGAAGAGGGAAGGGAAGAGATAACCCTTCCAGATCACGCTCCCAGTGACCCACCTCTTGCGGCCTTATCCCACTTCCTAATAGCAAGTCAGCAATAAGCTCATCAGGGGACGAGTCCACAATGACTATCACACCCTCGTGCTCAATCCTCAGTCACCTCCCCAAAGCCCCACTGCTGAGCACATAGGCTTCAGGGACAACTGGATATAAACCATAACAACTTCCTTAGTCGAGAGTGAGAATGATGAAGGAGATCAGAGGTCTACAAAAAAAGAAAACACGAGCCCCCTAGTGAAATGTCTTCAGCTTTGCCAGGCAGGATCAGAGTGACCACAGTGTCATGGCACCCATCGGGGCAGCCATGTGGCTGTGAGCTCAGTGACCACGTGCCAAAAAGGGAGGGCAGGTGAACAGGTTACTTATAATTTATTGAATTAATTAAAGTTTCCAAGTGGGAATGAAGGGAGAACAGAGCAGGCTTGTAATCTCAGAACTTGGGAGGCCGAGGCAGGAGGATTGCTGGAAGTTCAAGGCCAGCCTGGGCTACATAGTGAGTTGAAAGCTGGCCTGACTTGCACAGGAAGACTTTGGAGAGAGAGAGAGAGAGAATAAATATGACAGACCCCAGAATCTAAGATGAGTAATGAGATATAAAGATAGAACTCAGCCCAGGCTGAGGGTAGATAAAGGAGAGAAAGAAGAGAGTCACCTGGCTAATGGCTGCAGAAGGTCACACATAGACTGTGAGCCGTAGAAAGAGGCCCAGGGGACACAGCACCATAGATATAAGCTATGTAGACATTCCATTTGGCTACCAGACCTCTCCATACACGCCTCGCACGTATCAGCTCTAAGTATCGTAAATGCTGAATGAATGAGTGACTAGGAACTCACTTCTGACATGAGCATGAGACCCCTGGGAAACCAAAAAATATGTCCTGTGCTCTAGTTGTGTCAGACCCTGTTCTGTATGCTCGGATCCTGATGATGAATCAGACAGGGGTGTATTTCCCCGCAGGGGGTTCGCTCTTTCCTCGGGGAAGAGGACACACATATTAGATTACAAAAAAACTAATCAATTAAATGAAGTGCACATATTGTTGAGAAAGACGTATACAAACTTTCTTGGATCCTGTATATCAGGAGCATGGCTGATTGTGCCCAATTCCCCCTTTGTGTTAGCCCTGGTCAGAATTAACTATCCCAAAAGATCACCTAGATTATTGTGCTTGGGAAATATGCATTGTTTAGTGACAATTAGTTATGATTTATCAAAAACCTATCATGGATCATGCATTGTACTGGCAGCACTTAGGATAGGGTAATATCATCTCCAAGGGGCCAGGGATATAGCTCAGTGGCACAAGCGACTGCCTGCCAAGTGCAAGGTCCTGAGTTCGATTTCTGGTACCAAAAAAAAATAATAATATCTCCACGTTCCAAACGAGGAAACTGGGTTCTAGGGAAATTACCAACCAAAGGTCACTTTGCTGCTCAGTAGTAAAGGCAGGATTTAAATCTATCTGTGCCTCAGCCTGGGTTCTCCGTCCTGTAACATGCTCTCTCCTTATTCTTTTTTAAAAAAAATTACTATTACTCGTTTGCAGTACATGTTTATATTCTTTGTGTGGAGCTGGTACATGCACATAACAATCTTCATTTCTCTTTTTATCCCTTTTCTCCCCTCCCTCTACCCTCCTTCCATTTCTTGACCTCCTTCCTGTTTGAGAACGATCTATCTCCTTAATTCCTATTATCTTTTATTTTGCTCTTTATTTATAATTTGGGTTTTTTCATATAAGAGAAACCATCCAGTATTTAAGCTTGTCTGTCTGATTTATTCCACTTAACATTATTGTCTCAAAGTACATCCATTTTACTACAAATGGCTCATGTTTATCTTCATGGGAGAGTAGTGCTCCACTGTGTGTAAATGCCACATTTTCTGTATGTATTCATCTGCTGATGGACACACAGGCTGCTTCCAAGACTTATCATGAATTATGCTACTATAAACACAGCTATGCACATGTAACTGTGATATGACGTCTTTCACTCTT
This sequence comes from Erethizon dorsatum, assembly GCA_028451465.1. NCBI lineage: Eukaryota > Metazoa > Chordata > Mammalia > Rodentia > Erethizontidae > Erethizon > Erethizon dorsatum. The sequence goes on along the minus strand of CM051837.1, from coordinate 49,361,275 downwards.
TAGGGAAAAAACCTAGAAGGGGATTAGCTGGGTCAAATGGAATTCCTAGTTTCAGTTTTGTGAGGAATCTCATACTGATTTCCATAGTGGCTGTACTAGTTTACACTCCCACCGACAATGCAGAAGCTTCTCTTTTGCTCACAGCCTCTCCAGCATTTGTTATTATTTGATTTCTTGATGACAGCCATTCTTTCTGGGGTAAGATGGAATCTCACTGTTGTTTTAATTTGCATTTGTCAAATAGCCAGTGATGTTGAGCACTTTTTCATGTATTTACTGGCCATTTGTATTTCTTCTGAGAAATGTCTGTTCTTTTTAGCTGCCCATTTTTTTATTAGGTCTTTTATTTAGGGGGTCTAATTTTTTTGAGTTCTTTATATATTCTAGATATTAGTCCTCTGTCTGAGGAATATCTGGCAAAAACTTTTTCACATTCTGTAGGTTGTCTCTTCACTCTGTTGGCTGTTTCTCCTGTTGTGCAGGAACTTTTTAACTTGATCTGATCCCATTCATTGATTCATGGTACTATTTCCTGTGAACCAGGATTCTGTTTAGAAAATCCTTGCCTACATCTATGACTTCAAGAGATTTACCTATTTTAACTTCCAGCAGGTTAATTGTTTCTATTTTAACATTTAGTTCTTTGATCCATTTTCATTTGAGTTTATTATATGGTGAGAGACATGGATCTAGATTCAATCTTTTGTATGTGGATAGCCAGTATTCCCAGCACCACGAAAGATACTATCTTTCTTCTTGTGTATGTTTTTGGCCCCTTTGTCCAACATCAAATAGTTGAATGTTCTTGACGTTGTTTATGCATCCTCTATTCTGTTCCAATGACATTCAAGTCCAATGACACTCCAATGACACACTTTGTCACAGTACCATGCTGTTTTTATCACTGTAGCTTTGTAATATAACTTGAAGTCCAGTTTTGTGATGCCTCCTGTTGTGCTCTTGTTACCCAGGATTGCTTCTGCTATTCTGCATCTCTTCTGGTTCCATGAATTGTAAGACTGTTTTCTCCAGTTCACTGAAGAATGCTGTTGGTATTTTTAGTGGGATTGCATAAAATCTGTATAACAATTTTGGAGGTATGAACATTTTGATTATATCTGCTTATCCAGGAACAGGGGATTCTCTTTCCATTTTCTGATGTCCTCTTCATTTTTCAACACTCTGTAGTTTTCATTGTAGAGGTGTTTCACTTTCTTCATTAGGTTAATTCGTAAGTATTTAAATTTTTCTTGGTGCTATTGCAAATGGTATTGTTTTCCTAATTTTTTTCTCAGTGGGTTTATTATTAGTGTATGGGAACAGTATTGATTTTTGTGTGTTGATTTTGTATCCTGGTACACTACTGAATTTGGTTACAGTATTAATTCTAACAGTGTTTTGGTGGATGGGGGGGTCTTCCATGAAGAAGATCATGTCACTTGCAGATTGTGATAATTTGAATTCTTCCTTTCCTATACTTATCCTTTTAATTTCTTTTTCTTGCCTAATTGCTCTGGCTGATGTTTCAGGTACTCTGATCCTGAGTGGTGATAGTGGAATCCTTGCCTTGTTCCTGATTTTAGAGGGAAATCTTTCATTTTTTCCCCATTTTAATATGATGTTGGCAGTAGGTTTTTCATAAATAGATTTTATCAGATTGTGGTAAGGTCCTTCTATACCTATTTTCTTCAGTGTTTCTATCATAAAAGGATGTTGGCTTTCATCAAAGCCTTTTTCTGTGTTTATTAAAATGATCATGTGATTTTTGTCCTTGCTTCCGTTTATGTGATGTATTACATTTATTGATTTGCATATACTGAAAAATCCTTGCATCCTTGGGAGATGTAGAACAACACGCTTTATGAAAATTCAGAAAATTGAATGCTTTTTTAGTGTTACAGCAAACAAGCATAGCAAGTGATTTATACAAAAACGTTTTTTAATTGCACTACTTATGATAGTAAAACTTCTCAAACAGACACAAACTGGGAACCAGTTGAGAAGACAATGCTATATTACATTATTAGAATGTTATAATGTTATTAAAATGATAGACTATAAATATGTTTATCTAAAAATTTATATGCAATTACTGTTGTTAAAACGTATATTTGTGTACTTAAGTATAGGCTTAAAAGCTCTTTTTCTCAAATCCCAGGTTCCCAGTTGAGAAGATCCTTAAGAGACCACCTTGTTTCATGAACTAAGAGACTGGGCAGCATTCATGGTGAAATACCAGTGTGAAATCGATAGGCACTGAGGGCTTTCTGTATCTTCTAGTACTAAAGAGATCACCTGAATTATATTGTGATGATATTATTTTATCTCTTTGCTATCAAGTTTTAATTACCAAAAAGTGTTATTTTTTAATGAATATAGTCAAACATATTCATTCATTCATTCATTCACTCATTCAAGTATTTACTAAGTGACTATAATAGTCCCAGAACTTTGAGCCAAGCAAACATATATGGCATTTTTCTTCACTTTGACCCTGCTGTTTCACTTATCTGGGGCTCTACAAGTTAATTAGACTCCTTTCTTCTTCATAAATTACTCTCTCCGTGGACCTGCTTTTCTAGAATAGTGCCAAGGAAGAACTTATAATACAATGAGAAAAGAGGACATGGAAAACAATTTTGGACAAAGTGGCAACACGTGACCCTAGTTCCAGAAAGCTGCCAATACTGGTTAAAACTACCAGGCTCTGTTGGAAGAGCACCTGGGAAGCTTCCAGCTCCAAAGCTGTCACAATGCTGGAAGGAACTAATTCCACAGGAAAAGAAAACACAGAATGAATATTTTCTGCACTGTTCAAAGGCACCACATTCTGGGAACAATGTCAAGAGTCTATTTCTTGAATCTCTGGTGTCAAAGAAATCATGATTTTTTTTGTGTGTGGTTGTTTGATATAGAATTATGACTAGATGTTTTTCACATTTTTTACATGTTTTATGAACTCCTTGGAGACCCACATCTGTCTTTACTTTCTTATAAGCCCCTACTGTGCATCAAATGAATGTTATTTAACATTAAAAAGTCAAAAAAATTTCAGCCCTTGGACATTTCTCTTCAAATCATATTCGTGCTTACTACACTTTGAGTCCTTAAACGTTTGCAAACATATTTCAACATACAGTTTAGATATAATTTTGAAAATAATAAATCTTCAAGCACCAAATCCTATAAGTTTAGGATACTTCGTTTCAGTCAAAGATTAAATATTCAGAGTAATTTATCTAAATTCTGGTTGTACAAATTGTGTAAACCTGACTTTGGTAAATTAGGTCATTTAAATATGTATGATAAATTTCATGTTTGGGTATATATCCAAAAAGAACTGAAAACAGGATCTTAAAGATATATGTGTACATTCAGGTTCATTGCCGCATTGCTCATAATAGCTAAAACGTGGAAGCAACTTAAATAGTTGGATTCTAGGCCCTGCACAAAACAAAACAAACAAACAGAAAAACCCTGTCATGTTCCAGCATAGATACACCCTGAGGGATGAACCCTGAGTACATTATGCTCAGTGAAATAAGCCAATCACAAAGACAAATAGTACATGGTTCCACTTATATGAGGAATCTGAAGTAGTCAAACTCATAAACAGAGTAGCATACTGATTGCCAGGGGCTAGGGTATGAGGAGCGAGAAATGCGAGTTGTTCAGTGGGCACAGTTTCAATCATGCAAGATGAAAAAGCTCAAGAGATCAACTGTACAGCATACACATATACGTAGTTAATAATACTGTTCTTTACACTGAAAAACTGTTAAGGGAGGCTGGCATATAACTTAGTGGTACAGCACTTTGCCCAGGAAGTGTGAGGCCCCAGGTTCTGCCCCTACCATTACAGAAAAAAAAAATTGTTAAGAAGGTGAATTTATGTGATGTGTTTTTTAACATATACATGTGTAGTAGTATGCATATACATAGTACTAGTAAATCTCCAAATTTGTTCCAACAAGAGCACACATACATTCTCTCTCTCTCTCTCTCTCTCTCTCTCTCTCTCACACACACACACACACACACACACACACACATCTTCAACCGTGGAGAGGAAAATGGGAAAACTGAAAACTGACTGGCTCTCTGGCTCTCCATTCCCCACCCAATCTATTAAACCTTAGGAAGGACTCTAGAATTATATCTGTGATGCCAGAGAGTACTGTCAATATAGAAACATGAAAGAGGCCTTGACACAAGACGACAGATAGAGTGATAGATAGATAGATAGATAGACAGACAGACAGACAGACAGACTATATGTGTGTTTTAATTAATTTATCCTCTAAGATGTCTATGTGTTACCGAGCAAGCATACTGGGAAAATGAAAGGATACTATCATAGGGATTAAATAGATGAAGATTAAATACGAAGCACTCAGATAAATCTCAGTAAAAATCACAGATTAAAAAGAGAGAGAAGGGCCAGTGATATAGCTCAGCAGCATAAGCACCTGCCTGGCAAGCCCGAGGTCCTGAGTTCGATTCCTGGTACCCGCATATAAAAAAATAAAAATAAAAAGAGAGAAAACTGGGGTGTGGTAACATTTTCCTATAATCCTAGCACTCAGGAGGCTGGGATAGGAGGATCATCAAGATCAAAATCAGTCTAGGCTACAGAGTGAGTTCACAGCCACTCTGGACTACATAGTGAGGCTGTACCAACCAACAAAACAAACAAACAAAGAAACTGGAAAATGAGGTGCCAGAAGAGAGCTGGAGAAAGGAAATGCCGGGCACACTGGGAACCCAGGCCCAGGCTGCCCTGCAGCAGGTTTCCCAGAGAAAGCCTGGGCTGTAACGGCGCTAGGTGAAGATGGGGCCAAAACTGCTCCAGACAATGAAGGCAGCTGTTTTTAAAGCCTGAGAGCCTTGAGATCTTGTGAATCAGCCAGTATCCCAGGCCGATGAGAGCAGGGATATTGGTGTAGGGACCAGGGCAGGGGGTGGGGGAGACACACAGGGGACGGGACAGGACAGGACTCTAAAGATCAGAGAGGGTCTCAGTGCTGGGAGGAGGATGGACTCCTACTGCAGGGGAAGGGACAAGATCAGCTGTGTCTTCTCAAGCATCACTGCATGGTACTGGTCTAAACATGAGAAATCTTTGGTCTTCTTACCAATGAGGCCTTATTTATTCACAAAAAGAAAAATAATCAGAAGCAGGTGAAAAGTTAAAAAGTAGTTAAAGTTGGTCTCTGATTAATTTCCTCATAAGGATCTCACCAGGGCATTTCAGTTTTCATTATGATTACTTAAAAACTAGTACAAAACATTAGTATACGATTTTTCACTAAATAATATTTTAAGTATCCATTCCTGTGCATTACAATTTCTTATAAAATTTTGGTTTCCTATAAAATTTTACTCTTGTCATGTGGCATCTTATACAATTTCATCCTTTCAAACACTGTTGGTAGGATTTGCAACAACTTTTTAATCATGTGAAGACATAACACCTATGGCTTGTTTTCTTTTTTTTTTTTGTGGGTACGGGGGGTCGACCGCAGGACCTCACGCGCCACCAGGCGCCCGTGCCGCTGAGCAATATCACCGGCCCTTTTTTTGTATGTGGGTTCCGGGAGTTGAACTCAGGACCTCACGCTTGCCTGGCAGGTGTTTACGCCACTGAGCCATCTCACCGGCCCTGGCTTGTGTTCCTTAAGTTTCCATTTTTATCACCTTTTAGGGTGAAATGGTAGTTGTCAGAAACCACGCAATACTGAAGGAGGGAACAAAAGCAAACCTTTGACCCACACCAGTAGAAAACAAAAACATGCTTACCTGAGGCGGGAGTCCTTGAAAGTCTCAAGATAGGCAGGGTAGCTCCATCCAATCTTACTCCCTTTACACCGAAGCTCTACGGGCTGCCCGGCTGCCAGACTCAGGGTAGCAGCAGGTCTCTGGAAGCGGCCCTTGTCTGTCACTTGCATCATGATAGACTGACTCTTTGGTGTTGAATCAGCTGCATCCCTGTCTTTTATTTTAGGAACTTTGGGGCTCAGCTTTTTGTTGGTAGGTTTGATTCTATTCTCTCCTTGCTCCTTCGGATGCTTGTTTTTGGGAGGGTGTTGGCCGGCAACTGTACAAATGTGAGGGGACAGCAGTGGGCGATAGTTGTGGCATTCCCAGAGTACCTGAAACCCAGTGCTGAGAACTTTCTGATACTGCCCACTTCCTAGATCACAATTATTTTCAGTAATAATCACATAATAATCACTGTTTTCTTGATCCATTCTTTAGTTTTAAAGCAACAATTAAAAGGAATATACTTCAGCTTCAAAGATATTATTCAAATTTAGTGAAATACATTATGTATGAACTAAAAGATGCCCTTACAAAACAAAATCTCATTCCTTGTAGTCCACATTCTGTCTTACAATCATGGTCACATAGAAGGGCAGGGCTGAAGCCCCTCGGTCTGTTTTTGACCTTAGCAATCCCTGTTTTCACTGCTCCCATTGACTCTATTAGTTAAAATGAAAGTGTAGGGCGGAGTCTATGTTTGTCAGGGGCTGACAGTGTCCATGTAGAATATGAGGTTTCTTAAGGAATAAATCCTAAATGTGTGCTAATTTAAAGCTTATGTATAAGTTATCAAAACTCAAGTTAACGGTGGCAATGGTTCAGAGTTCAGCCAACACAATACTTTTGGAGGAGGAGTACGTTATCACCAACACAGTTGAGAGTCATGGCAAACAGTGCGAATAAAAAGCTGACCTACTTTAAGTTGGCATCTTACTGTTTTTGCCTTGGCTACAGACAATATACTCCTTATTGCCTGCACCAGGGAGGATGGCTCCCACTGCTCTGCCCTTCTGCAAGCTGCTGGGCTCCAAAAATCTCAGCTGTACATCTGTATCCACCCAGCAAGGATGAAAGGCGACGATACACCTAAGTTTCCGTTGGCTCATCTGTCTGCATAAGCTCAAAAAGTGCCCTGCTATCTGCCCACAGAATGGCAAAGACATCCAAACTTATAGGATCCCCACGAATCATCTAGTTAAGGTCTTCAGGCTGTAGATTAAAATAATAAAGGATACTCTAAAAAGTATCACTCCATGCCTACGAGGTTAATGGACCTCTGGATTGATGTCTGGATTGATGTCTCATTTGTGTGTTTTCTTTATCATATAACAAGAATTCAAGTGATCAAAATGACAGTACCCTCCTATACATCCTATGGAAGTTAGGCAACCAGTGCTACTTGTCTGACTTCTGAGCTATCAGATCTTATGTGCCTACACTACTCAGGAAGGTTAGATTATCTGGTTATGGATTGTATGTACTCACTTACTTGCTATTATACCTGCAAAGTAATTTGGCCTTTTGACCAAAAAGACCCACCAGTCAATTTATCTGTGTCATTGCTCCAGTGCCTGACTACAGAATCCATCAATGGTTGATGGTAAAGTTAAAGAAACTTTAAGTTAAAGAAATCAGCCTAAAGACTTGGGGGTGTAGCTCAATGGTGAAGTGTAGGTTTAGGTAAGATTCTGGGTTCACCCCCCACACACACACACACACAAGCCTATTGGCCCTACAGACACCCAGAGAGTAAAAATAGTGACTCCCAGGTACTCTCTCAAACTTTCAAAAAGAACATGACTTTGGCCTAAGTAAATTAGTTCTATTCCAAAGCCTGAGAAATGTAAGAATTTATATTGTAAATAAGTGAAAATGAAAATCCATCACAACTCCTTTTTGAGACAATCACATAGTATGTTTTATAGAGAAATAGGTGGCAAAATTCAGACTACGAAATATTACTGACTTCAGGTCCCAGCTTGTCATCACTAGTTGTATTGCCCTCTTTGTCTGAGGTTCCTCATCTGTAAATTGAAGATAAAAGTAATAATCACTATCTCAAGGATTGTTGTGAAAATTAAATGAGTTAATATGTTCACAATGCTGACAACAGTGTCTGACTCATAGTAAATGCTACTTAAATACTACTTGTTTCATGGTTATCTCTTGCAACTCCATGATAAGAAGAAAAGTACTGTAGAAGCAAAGTACTGTAGCTATTCCTCCATTTACAGACGCCAAGTGGTTTATCAAGAAGGCAGTAAAAAAAGTCAGATCCTGTGACTCCAAGTCTAGAGCTTGCCTGGCTCATGCCCTTGTTCCTTCACTTAAATATTAAACTATGATTGCAACTTCACTGTATTTGCACACATCTCAGGCAGGGCATCATTGTCCAAGTGAGTTCTTTGATGGCCCAGCCCTTAACAAAGCATTCCAAGCCAAACAGAACTTGACGCTGGGGACAGCAGCACGAGGCCGAGATGATTTTCCAAGGCATATATTAGCATCCCTAAATGAGGAGAGGCTGGTCCAAAGCTCTCGCTGACAAAACAAGATGCAGCAGGGAAAGCACAGGTATCATTTAGCAGCAACTGAGGAATACAGTCAGACTTTATTCATTTAAAGTCACCTGGCTATTAACCTAATTCCACAGAATTGGGTTGGAGGAGAAAATAAAGTCATTAGAAGACTTTGCTGCTCAGAGGGGGATTTATATGTTAAACACAGTCATTTACATCAAAGAGCCACAGCTGTTTGTTTCTTCCTTCCTGAAGGGCAGTTGAGGAAAAGGCTGCCCCTGAGGGCAGTATGGAAACCACCACACTAGAAACTTGAATAATTTAGGTGTCTCCCCCAGTATAGATGAGAGACATCTTTCGTGTTTTCCATTCTTCCACAAAGGCCTCACGGGAGCACACACACTTTTCCAAGAACAAAGCTGAAAATGTGGGAAAGTGACTAGGAAGACAAAAAGTAGAAAGATCTGTTCCATTCCCTACTTCCTTTGAAAACCCCATTCCAAAAAAACCCTATTACCTCTTCTCAAAGTATCATTTTCATAAAATCACAGAGAAATAGCTCCTTCTATCCCAGGATAGTATTTGAAGCATTTCCCAGAACATCTAGAACACAGCTGAAGATGCTTCCTAAAAATCTTTTGGCTCCCAGGGCATCGTGCTGTCCTGGGCTTCTTAGACTCGGACAGCTCTGCAGTGTCTTCTTCAGCAGCTCTTCCTCCTCTTTCTTTCCTGCCGGACCTGAGTCCGAGGGCTTAGTCTTGGCAACTTCTGACTGACTCCCTCTCTGTGGTACCTCACTCTGCTCTGCGTGGCTCTAACAGCATTTACAAGCTGAAAGCAGGGCCTTGCTTTGCCTTGACTTTGCCTCGACTTTGCCTCTGATCTCCAGGTCTGAATATTCCATTGCTTACTCAGCCATTGCAGGGCCCACAGACATCTCAAATTTAACACGTCCGAAACTGACCTCTGGACGCCCCTTCAGACTGCTCCTTCCCTAGGACTCCCTCTATCAGCGACCACAGCTCTACTCACACAGTTGCTCAGGCAAGAAACCAGGCCTCACTCAATCCTTTGCTTTTTCTCCTAAGCCACATCCCATTCAGCAGCAAATCTTTTTGGTTCCAACTTCAAAATAGACTCTGAAGAGATCCACACTTTTTCCCTCCCATGCACTGCCACCACTTTGGACCAGGCTCCTCTTCATCCAAACTCTTAAACCATCTCATAAGTAGGTGCCTGGCTTCCACCCTAGCACTCTACCCGTTGAAAACGTAAGTGAGCCCCTGGCACATCTGTGCTCAGAACTCTTCATCTAATTGAGAGGAAAGCACTACGTCTTCCTGTTCCCTACAAGGCTCCGCCACCTCCTGTCTCACAACTAACCATCCTTCTGCCGCCCTGAGCACCGCACCAAGCCCACCTAGGAGCTGTCACATTCGTGCCCCTGGCCTGCGCAGGGCTTCTCCGACATCCTCAGGGGCTGCTCCCTTACCTCAGGCAGCCTCCAACTCTCTATCCAAACCACACCTTCTCTCCCCTCTCAAGTCTCAGTCAGGGTTATTGATTGATCTGTGTCCCTCAAAGAGATAAGTTGAGGTCCTAACCCTGGTACCTGTGAATGGAACCAGGAACAGCGTCTTTACTGTACAGACATAGTCAAGTTCAGGTGAGGTCATTGGGATAGGTTCTGATCCGAAACGACTGATGTCTTTATAAAAAGAAGAGACACACGGAGAAGAGGATGCCACACAAAGACAGAGACACACAGAGATGATGTCCAAGTGACCACAGAGGCAGAGGGTGGAGTGAGGCAGCTGCGAGCCGAGGGGAACTAAGGATTGCTGGGCACCAGCCAGCAGCTAGGAAGATGTGGGCAAGGGGTCTACCACAGCCTCAGAACCGCGAGGCCCTGCTGATGCTTTCATTTTGGATTCTGGACTCCAGAACTGTGAGGGAATAAACTTCTGTTGTTTCAAGTCACCTGGTTCATTTTACAGGTTGAACATCCCTACTCTGAAAATCCCAGATCCAACATGCTCCCAAATCTGAAGCTGCTCCTGACATTGCATATAAATTTTTAAATCGCCAGAAGTCTGTAAATGCCTGTGATTGTATCCTTTTTTTTTAAATTCAAGATGGGGTCTCGCTATGTAGTCCAGGTTGCCCTCGAATTCAAGATAATCCAGCTTCAGCCTCCCGTGTGCTGGAATTACAGACACGTGCCACCACACCTGGTTGGTTTTATATTTTAATGTGAAAACGGCAGCACCATATCAATGTGCACAGTGATACCTAATCCATAGAAAGGGTGAACATCAGGTGCTGTGAGCAATGTCTGACTCTAACTAGAATTTTAGGCTATTTATGAACATTTTCATGCCATAGATGTGATACGTAGCCTCCAGCTCCACCTCTTCGTGGAGAAAAATAATATTGTCATAATTTTAGAATCAGACAAAGCAAACTTTGCCAGGTTAGGACAGATGTCCACCCCCATATGCACTTACAAGGAAGCATTTTCCTCTTAGAAGGCTCTCTCCCAGATGTGGTCACAGACGTGGCAGTGGGACAAGTTGAGTCATGGCCTCCAGTCTGCAGTTTGAGCTTTGGAAAGGCTCAGCAGGCAGCATATCCTAAACTGCCTATCAGAGACACTGAAAGGGTTTTCTGTATAATCCACTCTCATTGGTTGTTCCTGGTCCCAGGCTGCCCTGCAACTCAGGAAAAACATTCTTGACAGAGTTAGGACAACTGTTATATAACTTAATGGAGCAAATTTGATTTTTCAAGAATGTGTTCAACATTTTATCCATAGTCTATACATCATATAAATATACTTTAAAAAACAAAATCTCAGTAATATTATCACACCTAAACTTTACCCATAATTTCTTATAAAAGATTCAGTCTGTATTTAACTTTCTCTGTCTCATGCTTATTGCATGAATTCCATTTTGTTTAAACAGATGCTAATTTCTTTAGGCAGATGTTGGTGATATTTCACATGCTGTGGGTACATGTTGGCTGAAGCCACCACTTGAACTCTGAGGCTGGCATCTTGGATATAAATAAAATGAATGGACTACTTTGAAATTATTTTGTCTGGCATCTCCTGCCCTATTTATGAAATGATACCAAATACTGCATTTCCACCATTCCAGCAGTCACATACAAGGACCTGGCAGAAGCATCTTAATACTGCATTTACAAACTGAACTCAGGGCAGATTCTCCCTGAGCAGCCGCTCCCTGAGCAGAAGCACTGCCCATACATCATTAAAGCGTGGTCGAGGCTTAGGAGCCTCGGGTTCAACTTCATGGTCCACAACCGCCCTGGAATTCCCCAACTAGAATGTGGTACTTTCTGGCAAAAGATTGTAGATTCATAGGAAAGGCAGGAACTGGTCAGGATGAGGAGTGGATAACATGGGAGCCAGGATAAGCTGTCCCCAGCAAAAGGTTAAATAACAAAGCTGCTTTTCAGACAAATCTAAGTGAATTTGTGTTTGTAGCCAACAAATTTCAAGGGAGGTTTGAAGATTCGAGGATGTAACCAGATGAAAGATGTTCTGTGCAGATAACACCAATTAAATAAATAATGTAGCAAACAAAACTACTGTATTAGATAACCGGAAGACATACACATACGTGTATATATGTATATAACAATAATACGCAATGCACACATACAAACGCACATAAAAAATATCTGCGGTTATGAGTCTACGCAACAAAGTGGACCCAGGACAGGCACACAATTTAAAAAGTGCAGTCAAAGCCGGGTGTGGTGGGACAAGCCGGTAATCCCAGCACTCTGGGAGGCTGAGGCAGGAGTATGTCAAGTAGCAAATTAGTGAGACTCTCTCAAAATCTATGAAAAAAAGTTTTCTCAAAACTTAAGAAAAAAAATTTCAAAAAGGCTGGAGATGTAGCTCAGTGTTAAGTGCCTGGGTTCAATCCCCAGTGGAAAAAAGGGGGGCAGTGATGCACAGCCCCCACATGTGGCACAAAAATGCACTTTCTTCACCTATTTCCATCCAATAAGATAGGAAATGAAAGAAATGTAAAGCTGTGCAATTTTGATTTCTTTTGAAGTTAAACAGTTATGCAATGTCAAAGACCTAAGCGGATCTTGAGGATTTAAGACCAAGGTAACGTACAAAACAGATCCAGGATCGCGGAGGGGAAAAGAACTCGGGAGTTTGCACTAGAACCCGCCAGCGTCGTGCCTAGGCGGCATCCGGCCTCAGCAGCGGGGTCCGGGCGCCGCGGCGCCAAGGTGGAGCGTCCGCCGCGCCCGCGCCGCCCCCAGACCGACACGTTGACACAGGGCTGGCCCCTGCGCTGGCTGGGGGCGCCCGGAGCAGTCCGGAGGGGTCCAAGGGTAAAAGCGGCGGCCACCCTCCCAGCGGGCGGGCGGCGGAGGCGGCGAGCGGAGGCAGGAGCCGCTCCTGGGCGGGCAGGTGCACGGGGCCGGTGTCGGGGCGAAGCGGTGCCCGGCCGTGTCACTCACCATCCTCCAGCGCTGCGTGCACCAGCAGAAGCCCGAGCAGCAGCCACAGCTTCATCGCCGGGCTCGACGGCGGCAGGGAGCCGGGCTGCGGGCCGGGGCGCGGGGCGGGCTGCGGGCAGGGCGGGCGCCGGGAGGGGACGGCGGGCGGGCGCGCGGCTGCACGGGGCGGGCGCCGGGGACGCCGCCGCCGCGGGATTCGGTTTCATGAGGAGGAACACAATTTGAGGGGAACGTTGGGCATTTTTTTAAAATTCCCTGAGCGATGTGACCTCTCCTGCCCTCTGGCGGAGCGGTGAGAGCAGCGCTATTTCTAAGCAGGGAAATGGATCGAAGGGCGGAATGTCAGGGACCATAGGCACTCCTTGATTTTCTGCAAGCGCGGCTTTTTTTGTTAAGTTTACCAAGTTCGACAAGGCCTGGTGTAAGCCTGTGGATACTGATGGAGTCTTGCGACTGTAATTGTCCCCGTGTCACTCCACCTGCTTAGGCAGGGTCTTAGTGTTCTGTAAAAGTTGCCCCCTAAACTTCTGTCCATTCGCAGAAGCTCTCTTTCTCCCTCTCACTTGCGTTCACCAGCTGCTCTCGGCTGTTCTGGCAGCTCCTCGCTGTCTGTCCAGGGCTGGGCTTTGCACCCTGCCCGGTACCTGCTGGGCCTGGTAATGTCACTGCTGCTAGGAGGTGCCACAGAGGGCGATCTGTTTGCCGCCAGGCCGGCGCACCGCGGGCCAGCGCCTTCGGCAGTGTCGCGCAGAGGCTTTGGAAACTGCTTGTTCCTCTTAGATGCAGAAACCCCACTGGTGTATACAAGACCCCTCAAGGAGATGGTGAGGAGCGTCGGTGCAGGAAGAAGCATCCGAGTCAGTGCAGCAGCAGGCCCTCCCCTCTTCCCTTCTGAGTCAAGGTCAGCATTCGGAGCTCCTTGTAAATGTGGGCTCTGTTCTCCCTGGAGGCTGTTCAGTTCTAGCGATTGAGCCCCACTATATGCACATTAAGAAACCCAAAAAGATTAAAGGATGCCCCTGTGGACCCTTCTGTGTGCTCACTGTGAAGGCTGCAGAGATGACCAAGATGAGAAAGTAATCCAAATAAAAATACAAGGGAACGCTGAGCTGTGTGATACACACTACTAATTCTGGAGAAGTTCGGGAAGGTGGGGGTTGTTACTGGCTGGGGGAGAGATGGGAAAGCACAGGTGGCTCGAGTTGGCAGAGCAGGGAAGAGGGGGACAGGAGTGCATCCTCTTGGACTGGGCAGACTCTGATCAAGAGGGAACAGGCTAAGGCAAAGCAAGGCTGGCCCAGGAGCCCTGGCAGAGCAGATGAGAGGCAGAGTCACTGCGAAAGTGGAGTGGAGAATAAGACCGAACTGACAGTCTGGGCTGGAAGACAGGGCCACGGTGGTGGAGCAGAGGACTTGGGATTGTGCCCCTCAGCACGGAGCTGGTTCCTGGGTTTGCAGATGCACACGATCAAAGCAGTTTGTAGGTGTGACGATGCTAGGGTGTGCTGCCCCAGGTGAGAAGGGGCGCCTTCCCTGGAAGCCACTCTCACTGTGGTCTTAGCACCAAATGCTACTAACTCACTTCCTGGAACAGGGGTCATCTCCACACCTAAGAGAAGTGTTGAGGTGTCAGACAAGCTAGCACTTCTCAGCCACTTCCTGCAGAAGGAACCAACATCCTGTTGCCGGTTGTTGCCTAGCTTCGCCATTCATCTGCGTTGCTGTGGAGAAAACATTGCCTAGGAATAAGGGAAAGGTCCAGGCCTCCATGCTGCCATGGACTCTCAACTCCTCTCACAACTCACTAAACCTTCTGGGTTTGGGGGCCTCTTGTTTATAAAAGCAGGGTGCTAGATCTGATGTCGGTTTCAACAGATTTGCTGTGTTTGGTGTCGTGGCTGTGAAGGTTAAGACACCAGCCATCACAGCCACTTTTGAGGCGTGGACTCCAGCCTGGAGACAGCCCTTAGACCACTGCAATGGGGTGTATCCTGTTCTGGTGAGTTGCGTGAAGAACTCTGGGAGCCACACACGAGTGGCTCCCTCTGCCTGGGCTGCTGTGAGATCGGCCTCATTCTGATCCTCCGGGTTACCTGCTCCACTCTCCCTCTGTCGGAGCTCCCTCCTCGCTTCAGTCTGGACTCCTCGTCTTGCTAGCTGCCTGGTTCTGCTTGTTTCACCTGCCGTCTGAGCTCCTTCTTTTGCCATCAGCATTAGGCTTCACTGCTCTGGCTGGAGCTGTTATCCTCTCTCATCCAACACGGGGCTGCAGCCTCCTGATTGATCTCCCAGTCCCTCCTTGCACTTTAACCCATTCTTTCCCCAGAAATTACATCTATCTGCAAATGAAACTCACCCAACCTGCACCCTTGAAAGGCTCTCCAAGCGAGGCTCATAGTCTAGAGTTCTTGGCCTGTACTTGCCTCTCTAGCTCCTTCCTTGGCAGCCGCTGTCCACCCGCCCCCACCTTCTGCACCCCCGGCCACCATCTCCTGCCCCCACCGACCTCTCCTCCATTTTACCACCCGCCCCCCTCTCAACCCACCCCAATCTCTGGCCTTGTTCATCCTACAAGACTTAGCTCAGATTCACTTCCTCCGAGGGGGTCCTAAGCACTTCTGTGTTACCGACACCCCTGTCACAGGGCACAGACAAGGTTCGTCATTCAGCTCTGTGTCTGGTTATTCTTTTCTCCTGCAGTAGCCTATGAGTTTAAGAGTAGGAATGTGTCTTATTAAAGTTTGTATTTAACCACCAGATCCTGGAAAAGAATAATTATTTATCAGGAATTCCCTATGTTCCAAGTATATGTTAGATTCTTACTGTGCATTTATTGCTGATCTTATCAATAGGCCCAGGAAAGAGGCAGTATTTGTAATATCTCCATTTTACAAGTAAGAATGCCTGAGTCAAGCTCAGAATAATTCAAAGCCCAGAATTTTTTCAGACTCCACGACTTTCATTCCAATGGTTAACAGGAGCTGTTGAATCACTAGAAATGAAAAGCTCTTAATCAGAGTCTGCCTGACCCAAAGGCAGGAGAGACCCCAAAGTTGCCCTTGTTAAGTTCCTGAATCTGGAGGCAAGTGCTTTGTGGCTTACGTCGTAGACTTGTTAATAGACAGTTTAAGATCAAAAGACAACCAGATGAACTGAGTCGTGAACTATTCCATGAAGAGACGGAATACACAATCTGTTTCACCCTTTGCAGGAGTAGGGAGAAGTAGCTGCCTGCCGTAAAAGCAGCCACAAGAAGAAAACAACTAAAAATTCTAATGAATTCTTAAAAGCTAAATGCAGACTGACAAAAGTTCAGGATTCTGAGAGCCTCAGGAGACGCCAGAATCACTCAGCGGCTCTTTTCTACAAACCTTTGCTGATTGTCCACAAGAATCGCAGGACAAGAGCCCAAGTAAGCCTCCCCAGGGTGCGCGGAAGGAAACCTTGCCTCTTCCTGAACTTTGCTCTCACGTGAAGCAAGAGCTGTATGGCATAGGATGAGGGGCAAGAAGCACTCCCACTATGGCTCCAGGCAAAAGTCATCTGCTGCTAATGGAGGGTCAGGAGGGAAAGCCATCCACCACTGGGGGACATAGGAGACCCAAGTCCAGTGGGACAAGACAGAAGTCTGCTATTCCTGGGGAGGGGGCAGGGAACTCACTCCACTTCCCCTAAGAGCCTCTGCCTATACAAGGCTAACTTCTGTGTCTCTGAGAGGGTAGGACAGGAACACTAAGAAAGGCTCCTTGCTGAGACCCAGGCTCGAAGAGCCTGCAGAAGACTGGGGCAGAACCAAGAAATGATCCAGCCCTCTCCAGGAGGCTCGGATGGAGAAACTAACAACTGCAGTCCCCGCTGCCAGAGGCTCAGAGTGCAGGAAGCTCCTGGGGCGGCCAGGGCAAGTGGCCAGCTGGAGCTCACAGACAAATACTGACAAAGGAGTGTGATCGCTGAATCGTATGATAAGAAGATATTTCGTTTTTATAAGAAACTGCCAGAATGTCTTCCAAGGTGGCTGTTCCAATTTGCATTCGATTATAGCAACCAGTGAGAGTTTCTGACGCTCCACATCCTCATCAACATTTGGTGTTTTCAGTGTGAGATTTTGGGCATGCTAACAGGGGTGTAGTGCTTAATATGTTTATTAAGTGGTTTGATATGCAATTTGACATTTTTCATATGCTTACTCTCCATCTGTGTATCTTCTTTGGTAGGTGCCTTGTCACATTTTTCCCCATTATTTAATTGGGTTGTTTGTTTCATTATGCAGGATGAATTTTGCCCAATAAAGCTGACATAAAAGGGAGGATGGTAGAGTGTAAAGACTGCAGATCACAGACCACAGACCAGGTCCGAGTACTACTTAGTAAGTGTATGAATTTGGGTGAATTTCTTAATTTCTCTGTGTATTGGTTTCTTTATCTTTAAAAGAAAAGTAATGTGACCTGTCTCACTGTATAAGTCAGTTCTTGTCACTGTGACCATTTAAAGAAGGAAAGATTTATTTTGGCTCACAGTTTCAGAGGTGTCAGTTCATAGTTTCTTGGCTCCATTGTTTGTGGAGCATCCTGGTGGAGAGGGGATGGCAGAGCAAAGCTGCTTGCCTCATGGTAGCCACGAAGCATAGAGTGAGTGAGAGTGTGAGAGAGGAAGGGACCAGGTATAAGATATACCAAACCTCTGCTATGTCCTATTCATGTTAGCTAAATTTAGGTGCTTATCTTAGGTTTGTATTATACTCTGAGTTGTGTCCTCCACAAATTTTGTGTGTCGAAGTCCTAGTTCTTAGGACCTCAGAATGTGATATTTGGGAAAAGGGTCTTTAAAGAGATAATTAAATTTAAATGGATTTTTTTTGGTTGGGCCTAATCCAAGATGCCTGGTGGAAATTTGGACAGTCACATTGGAATATGTGGAAGACTAGAGACAGAAGGAGAATATGGGCATATAAAAGCCATGGAGAGAGGACTCAGAAGAAAGCAACTCTGCTGACAGGCTTCTAGCTTCCATAACTGTGACAAAATTGATTTCTGCTCTATAAGCCACACAGTTTGTGGTATTTTGTTATGGCAAGTCTAGGAAACTAATATGGGGGTCTATATTAGATAGAAGCAGGGTTACAAGAAGTAATAGGGGCTTCCTGAGACATGTAGCTGCTTAATCACAAGGCTTATTCTTTTTATTTTAAAGAGAAAAAACAATAAAAACAATGATACAAAATGTCAAAACAAGATAATAGGAGAGTAACTGGTTAATACATTGCATATTGTTATCTTTAAAGTAGTTGCTCAGATTCCAAGATATAGGCATGAAAATTGATCCAACAATATAAGCACAAACCTTTCTTTTCAATAAACTAATAGAAATTAGTAGTATAACTATCTTAACTATCTTGTATGTATGTATGTATTTATTTATTTATGTTTCCTTTTCCCTTCCTTCTTTTCTCCTTTACCCCATCCCAGTTTCTCTTTCCTTTTGAATAGTTTCTTTCCACTTCATAATATTTATTGTACATTTTGGATCTCACTTACTCTTTCAGCTTCTAACACTAGGGAAAAAATATGATGTTTACACATGTGAGTCTGATTTATTTCACTTATGAGTATGGTCTGTAGTTGTATCCATTGACCTATAAAAGTCTCAAGTTTATCCTTTATAGCTAAGTAGTACTCCATTGTTTAAAAATACCACATCTTTTTTATCCATTCCTCAGTTGATTGGCACTTGAGTTGCTTCCAAGATTTAGCTATTACAAATTGTGCTGCTATAAACATGGGTGCACATATATCACTGTGGTATGATGTTTTTAATTCTTCTGGGAAGATATCCAGAAGGGGAATAACTGGGTCGAATGGGACCTCTAATCCTAGTTTCTTGAGGAATCTCTGCACTGACTTCCACAGTGTTTGTACCAGTCTACACTCCCACAAACAGGGGAGAAGAGTTGCTTTTTCTCCGCAGCCCCACTAGTATTTGTTATTTGTTGTTTTCTTGATGATAGCCATTCTTTCTGGGATGAGATGGAATCTTAGTGTTGTTTTAATTTGCATCTCTTGAATGACCAATGATGTTGAACATTTTTTCATATATTTATTTGCTGTTTGTGTTTCTTCATCTGAGAGATGTGTATTCATCTCAGATGCCCATTTTTGGATTGGGTCTTTGAATTTGCAGGGGGTCTGTTTTTTTCAGTTCTTTATATGTTCTATCTAGATATAAGTCCTTTGTCTGAGGGACAATTGGCTAAAATTTTTTCCCACTCTGTGGGTTTTCTTTTCACTCTGTTGGTGATTTCATTTCATGTGAAAAAATTTTTAATAAGATGAGATTCTAGTTTGTTGATTCTTTGAAGGACTTCTCGTGCAGTTTGGTTTTTGTTCATGAGCTCTCTGCTTACACCTATGTCTTCAAGATTTCTACCTACTTTCTCTTCCAGTAGATTTAGTGTTTCTGTTTTAATATTTAGATCTTTGATCCATTTTGACGTTAGTGTAGTGCTTGGTGATAGACATGGATCTAGTTTTAGTCTTTGGCATGTAGAGAGCCAGTTTTTCCAGCACCGTTTATTGAAAAGGCTATCTTTCTTCCAGTGAACATGTTTGGCCCCTTTGTCAAAGATAAGGTGGCTGAGTGTGTTTGAACTTGTGTCTACATTTTCTAATCTGTTCCACTGATCCTAAAGTCTGTTTCTTTGCCAATACCATGCTGATTTTATCACAGTAGCTTTGTAGTATAATTTCAACTCAGGGATTGTGATGCCTCCTGCCTTGCCTTTTTTGCCCAGGATTGCTTTCACTATTCTAGGTCTCTTCTGGTTCCAAATGAATTTTTGGAATGTTTTCTGTAGTTCTGTGAGGTATGGTAATGGTATTTTGATTGGGATTGCATTAAATCTGAATAACAATTTTGGGAGCATGGCCATTTTCACTATGTTTGTTCTTCCTATGCATGAGCAAGGGATATCTTTCCATTTTCTGATATCCTATTCAATTTCCTTTTTCAGAGCACTGTAATTTTCAATGTATAGATCTTTTACTTCCTTTGTTAGATTGATTCCTAAGTATGTCATTTTTTTTTTTTTTGGATGCTATTGTGAAGGGTGTAGTTGCCCTAATTTCTCTCCCAGTGAGTTTGTTGTTTGTGTACAGGAATGTTATTGATTTTTGAGTGTTGACTTTTATCTAGCTATGCTACTGAATTTGGCTATTAATTCTAGAAGTCTTTTTGTGGAGTTTTTGGGGTCTTCTCTGTAGAGTATCCTGTCATCTGTGAATAATGATAATTTAACTTCTTCCTTTCCTATACTTATTCCTTTTATTTGTCTCTCTTGTCTAATGTTTCTAGAACTATATGGAATAGGAGTGGTGATAGTGGACATCCTTGTCTTGTTCCTGATTTTAGATTGAAAACTTTCAGCTTTTGTCCATTTAGTATGATGTTGGCTGTTGGTTTGTCATAGATGGTTTTTATCAGATTTAGGTAAAGACCATCTATTCCGATTTTCTGTAGGGTTTTTATCATGAATGAGTGTTGTACATTATCAAAAGCTTTTTCTTCATCTATTGAGATGATCATGTGCATTTTGTCTTTGGCTCTGTTGATATGATGTATTACATTTATTGATTTGCATATGTTGAACCATCGCTACATTCCTGGAATGAATCCAACTTGGTCATCGTGTATAATCTTCATGATTTGCTGCATTCTGTTTGCTAGTATCTTATTGAGGATTTTTGCATCTGTTCATTAGGGAGATTGGCCTATAATTCTCTTTTTTGGTTGGGTCTTTCTCTGGTTTTGTTATCAGGGCAATACTTGCCTCCAGGAATGAGTTAGGGAATATTGCTTCCCTTTCCATTTCATTAAAGAGTTTGAGGAGTATTGGCATTAAATCTTCTCTAAATTTCTCATAGAATTCAGCCATGAGTCCCTCAGGACCTGGGCTTTTCTTTGTTGGTTAGTTTTTAATTACATTTTCAATCTCATTAACTTCTATTGGGTTATTCAGGAGTTTTATATCTTCTTGATTCAGCTTTGGTAATTCATAAGTATCTAGGAATTTGTTTATTTCCTCTGTGTTTTTCATCCTATGAGAGTAAAGATTTTCAAAGTAGGTATTGATGATCTGAATTACCACAGGATCTGTAGTGATTTCACCCTTTTCATTCCTCAATGCATGAATTTGAGTCTTTTCTTTCCTTTTTTTGATAAGGTTGGCTAAGGGTTTGTCAATTTTATTTATTCTTTCAAAGAACCAAGTCTTTGATTCATTAATTCTTTGTATTGTTTTCTTAGTCTCAATTGTGTTAATTTCTGCTCTGATCTTTATAATTTTTTACCTGTATGGGCTTTGCTCTCCTTTTTCTAGAAGCTTGAGGGGCAATATTAGGTTGTTTATTTGTGTTCATTCTGTTTTCTTAATGTGAGAATTTACAGCTATAAATTTCCATTAGGACTGCTTTCATTGCATCCCACAGGTTCTGGTAAGTTGTATTTGCATTTTTGTTTGATTATAGATATTTTTTAATTTCTTTAATTTCATCTGTGACCCATTGTTCAGAAGGGTGTTATTTAATATCTATGTGTTTATGGAGTTTTCACGGTTTCTTTTACCATTCATTTCCAATCTCATTGCACTATGGTCAGATAATATGCATGGGATAATTTCAATTCCTTTGCATTTACTTAAGCATGTTCTATGGGCTAGTATATGGTCTATTTTAGAGAAAGTCCCATGTGCAGCTGAGAAGAATGTGTATTCTGATGTTGTTGGGTGGAATACTCTGTAAACATCTAGTAAGTCCATTTGTTCACAGGTTTGGTTCAGTTCTGATATTTCTTTGCTTATTTTTTGTCTAGTTGATCTATCTCTTTGTGACAATGGGGTATTAAGGTCCTCCATTACAATTGTTATTATTTGATTTTTCTTATCTATTAATATTTGTCTTATATAGTTGGGTGCTCCTGTATTTGATGCATACATATTTGTGATTGTTATCTCTTCCTCTTGAAGTTTTCCTGTAACAAGTATGTAGTGACCTTCTTTATCGCTTTTTATTATTCTTGGTTTGAAGTTCACATTGTCTGCAAACAGAACAGCTACCTCTGCTTTTTTCTGGGTTCCTGTTGCATGAAGTATTATTTTCCATCCTTTACCTTTCAGTCTACGAGTTTCTTTTTGAGTTAAATGTGTTTCTTGTATACAGCATATTGTTGGATCTTGTTTCTTGATCCATTCCACCAATCTGTTTCTTTTGATTGGTGAATTGAGGCCATTTACATTGATGGTTATAACTGATATGTATTGCTTTGTCTTTGTCAAGTTAGTTTCCTGCTATTGGTTCCCTGCTTTTGCCCTCTGTTTAATTGCTTGCCCTGCCTGGTGGTTTCTTTCTGTTGTTTTTCTTAGAATTCTGGTCATTTTTGTCTCTGTCTAGAATATCATTCAGTAGTCTTTGTAGTGTTGGTTTGGTGGTCATGAATTTCTTCAGTTATTCTTTGTCAGGAAAGTATCTTATTTCTTCATTAATTTTGAAAGATAGTTTTGCCGGATACATCAATTTGGGTTGGAGGTCGTTTTATTTCAGGACTTGAAATACTCCAAGCTCTTCTTGATTTGAGGGTTTGTGTTGAGAAGTCTGCTGTGATTCTGATGAGCTTTCCTTTATAGGCGATCTGTTTCTTTTCTCTAACAGCTTTTAATATTCTGTTCTTATGCTGATTTCTGGGATCTTGGTTATTATATGTCTATGTGTAGATTTATTTTGATCATGGCTAATTGGAGTTCTATATGCCTCACTTCTCTGTATGTCAGATTCTGTTCCCATGCTTGGGAAATTTTCTGCTGTTATTTCTGCAAATAGTCTTTTTGTGTCATTTTTGTTGACTCCTGCTTTTTTGTTTACACCTATCAGTCTTGTATTGTTTTTCTTTGCATTGTCTTGCAGCTGTTGAATTATTTTCTGGTCCCTTGTTATTTTTAAGAGATCTTCTCTTTTGTGATTGCTAGCCACAATCATGTTTTCAAGGTCTGAAAGTGTATCTTCAGTTTCGTTCAAGTGGTTTTGCCAGCTCTCAGTGGATTTTTTTTTTTTTTTTTTTTTTTTTTTGTGGGTACCAGGGATCGACCTCAGGACTTCGTGCGCCAGCAGGAGCCTGTGCTGCTGAGCGATATCACCAGCCCATTTTTCATATGTGGGATCCAGGAGTCGAACTCGGGCCCTTGCGCTTGCCAGGCAGGCGCTTACGCCACTGAGCCATCTCACCGGCCCTTCAGTGGAATTTTTAATTTCATGGATATCTCTTTGAATCTGTTTCATGCATTCTATTTCTTTCCTATATTGGTCATTCAAGGTTTCCATCATTTTCCTATGCTCCTCTATTTTTTATCTATGTCTACTCTCAATTTGCTGAGTAATTCCTTCATTATGCTTGTCATTTCTTTTTTTACCTGTGAGATTATTTCTGATCTGATTTCCTCTATAACCTCATGGATTTGTTTCTTTACTTTGTCTTTTTTTTTTTTTTTTGTGGGTACCGGGGGGTCGACCTCAGGACCTCGCGCGCCAACAGGCACCCGTGCCGCTGAGCGATATCACCGGCCCCTTTTTCGTATGTGGGATCCGGGAGTCGAACTCGGGCCCTCGCGCTTGCAAGGCAGGCGCTTACGCCGCTGAGCCATCTCACCGGCCCTGTTTCTTTACTTTGGTTGCTATCATTTCAGAAATGTCAGGTGTGTGTCTTCCATTTTGCTCTATGTCGTCTCCTGGACTTGTTCTAGGTGGGCTGGAGGTCTGAGATTGCATTTTGCTCCTGCATCTTGTCATTTTCTATTCAAAAAATTTTTATTTTGTTTTCTGTGTTGATCTTTGTAAGTTGCTTATTATTCTTGGATGAGACAAATAGCATTATTATTCTTGAATGAATTTTAAAAATAAAACTGTCAAAGCTATATTTAAATGAGTTTCATTTCACTAAAAAAATGTTCTTTGTCTCTAGGGTAAGAAAAAATTTTACCATTATAATCTTCATGTTGGTCTTTTCTAATCATTTTCCAATAAGTGCTGCACTGCTAGCCAATTAAAATAAGAATTATCTTGCAATTCCAAAGCAAATACAACTTGATGCCTGCTTTCCTAAGCCCTGATTAATTTTTGAATGTTTAGCTTATGTTTGGTCACCTTAATGAACTCTCTTATTAGTCTAAAAAGTTTTCTATTCATCACTTGGGTTTTTAGTTAATGATCGTATTACCAGCAACATCCACTTTTTCTTTCTTTGTTAGCTATTGTCTATCTGCTCCCTCTACCTCGTGTTAACATTAATCTCTAGTGTTTATAGCTCACTCATTACCTGAGCCCATGGAGCTCAGAGTGGCTCCGGGATGGAACAACACTTCTGAGTCAGCTACTTCCTCGTATTGGAAGAGTGGAAGGTGAAAATACAGAAACGTCTTATAAAAACAGTTCCCAGGAGCCACTATCCCACTGGGAGGGCACAGTGCTACCTAGTGCTTGAGCATTATTACCTTTCTCTAAGGAGTGAGGACAGCAGCTTCTTGCATTGGCTAACAAAATGGGGAACTGGCAAGGAAAGAAGAGAGCAGTAAGTGAAGAATCAGCAATGGAAGGATGAGATAACTGAGTGTAATCCAGGGAGGGGGAGCCAGTTGCATTTGTAGATTTATGAAAGCATATTTCTTTGAATTTTCCTGAGAAGCATGACAATATAATATATACCTGATTGATGAAAAGCAGCAGTATCCGTAACTCTTCAGGTGACCAAAGGTTACAGTGAAATTCCAGTCCATCCATTAAATGATTTTTTGTTTGTGAGTTATTTTACATGTAGTGTTTTCATTATGCATTTTAATTCATGGTGTTCTCCCTACTTCTTTGCCTTCTCTTTTCTTTTTAAACTCCCTTCAAAGTGGAGAATACTTACAGAGATTTTTCAAGTAAGCAAACATTTGAAAAAAATAAATAGGCCTATATTTTGGGCATGCCCTCCCCCATCCCACAATGACAATACAGATATTCCTTGTGGTGGATTAACTAATGGTCAACTTGTAACACCCAGCTGAACTAAATCAACCTGGTTCTGGCTGTGGAAGGCCCACCTGAGGATTGTTGCCAACAGCACAAAAGGAGAGCTGGAGGGCAAGATGGTGTGCTGTTGATTCTCCTGGAGAAGCTTGTCATGTTGGTTTTCCTGATATGAACTCTGCTGTTTTTACCATCAGAGGAGCTTGGGTCCTTGCTGTTGCTGAGGGTGGCCGTGGTTCTTTTTGGGGGAGATCTGGTCCTTACCTTGAGCATTGCTTCCTGGCTCCAGTGCAGATCCCTCAGCCTGCTGGCACAGATCCTTCATCCCACTGGTGCAGACTTTCTAGCTCCCACCACTGACCTTTGAGCCTCCCCAGTGCAGATCCTTAATAGAGACTTGCATGAGGCATTGTCATGGGCTCTAAGCCTTCAGTTGGACTCATGGAGGACATTGCCATGGGCTCTAGGCCTTCAGCTGGACTCATGAAGGATACTGCCGTGGGATCCAGGCCCTCAGCTGGATTCTTTGGGTCTCTAGTGCATGGACAGATCTCTTGTACTCTTCTGCATTTTACTTTTTGGGTGAATATTATAAAATAATCCCATAAATTATGTGTCCTATATTAAATATATTCCCCTGTAAACCCTGACTACAACATTCCTCATTTAATGACCTAGTTCAGTTCCTACAACTAGATCATTAAATTAGTTGGTTGCTAAATGAAGAATTTTATGTGGTGTGTACATTACAATATTCAGAACAAAGAAATTGTCAAAGGAAACTTCAACTTGATGACTTTGTTCTTATTTGCATAACTCTTACATGCAGTACTGTGCTGTATAACAACATAAAACTACAGTACTGTACTGTACAGTACGGTCAGCGACAACTACAGTGCTGTGCTGTAGAAGAAGCCACCCTCAGTCCGCACTGCCACTCACGTTCCTGAGTCCCACGTCCGAACGCAGGTCATAAGTCGGAACAGTCGTCAACCAGGGAGGTCGTTAAATGAAGAGCATCTGTATTGAACTTCTTTAAATAATTTTCCACAGAAATAAAACCGAGATGATTTTGTAACAAAAATTGATATTTCAAGGTTTTAGTGGGTACTCACTTGAGTGGTTTTCAACATAGCACTCACCAAACAGCTCATTCTAAGCCAGGTATTTTTGACACCCCCAGAGCCACTCACCAAGAGATACCATACAGTAAGGCAAGGATCTCAGAATCTTAGTCTACTTAAAATCAATGAGGCAAAGAAAATTACCTTCCTACCTCCAGGATGTAGCATGTTGTAAAGAGGCATCACCTGCGTATTAGTAGCAGCAGCCTTTAAGTAGCAAGAGAAAGAGGGACACCTCTGAGCTAACATGTAAATAGGAAACTTCCGACCTCATACTTGCCTCTCCTTCCTTTCTCTTTCTCTTTACTTAAGGGTGTCTGTCCTTCCTACTTAAGTATCTCTTCCCTGTTTTCTTCTCTACCTACTTGCCCAAGGTGCTGTTTGTAAAGCGTCTACCATCAGTCATTTCTACCTTAGTGCCACTTTAAATCAATGGTTCTGTTTCAAGAACACTAGTATTTTAAGTCTGATTTCTACCAGGGTAGTGAGACCCTTGGTGTTTGTAAGAATTATCAGGCCTCAGCGAACAGGTGAGGGAAGGTCTTGGCTTCCTGGTGACTCATCGGTTGGAGTAGCGGAATCCTGACCTCTGACAATGCTGCAGTACTTGTGGCTTAAGGGACCCAGAGTCCAGCAACCAGCTTGATTTCCACTAGGATTTGGGCCCCTCCTGGGGTGCAGTCTATTTAGGATCTTCTTCTTGTTGATTGCTCCAGTCTTCACAGTAGAGTACCAAAGGACCCCCCCTATATTCTTTACTTTTTATTTACAGTTTTCATTTTTTTATTAGAACACATTTGCAATACATAATGATTACATTCCTCATGAGGAGTTGGTATATACACACAACACATCTTAATTCTGTTTTCATTCCCTTCCCCTCTCCTACCTCCCCACTTCCTCTGTCTCTTTGTCCCCTCCCCATTTGCAAAAGACTTATGTCCCTAATTCGTCAAATTCATTTTGCTCTTTATTTTGGGTTTCTCATATGAAACCATGTGATATTTAAGCTTGTGTATCTGATTTATTTCATTTAGCATTATGGTCTCAAGGTAGGCGCATCCATTTTCCTACAAATGACTCAAGTTTATCCCTTTTTTAAAGCAGAGTAGTATTCCACTGTGTATAAATGCCATGTCTTTATCCATTCATCTGATGATGAACATACAGGCCACTTCCAAGATTTAGCTATTCTGAGTTATGCTGCTATAAACACAAGTATATGTGTATCACTGTAATATGATGTCTTTAACTCTTTTGGAAAGATACCTAGAAGAGGAATAGCTGCATCAAATGGAATTTCTATTTTTAGTTTTTGAGACATCTCTATATTGATTTCCATAGTGGTTGTGCTAGTTTACATTCCCACCAACAATGTAGAAGGTTGCTTTTTCCTTGCTTCTCACCAGCATTTGCTATTATTTGATTTCTTAATGGTAGCCATTTTTTCTGGAGTAAGAAGGAATCAAGGTGTTGTTTTAATTTGCATTTCTCTAATGGCGGGAAATGTTGAACTTTTTTTTACGTATTTATTGGCCATTTGTACTTTTTTTTTGAGAGCTGTATGTTCATTTTATTTGCCCATTTCTTTCTTTTTTTTTTTTTTTTTGTGGGTACTGGGGGTCGACCTCAGGATCTCGCACGCCAGCAGGTGCCTGTGCTGCTGAGCGATATCACCGGCCCATTTTTTGTATGTGGGATCCGGGAGTCGAACTCAGGCCCTCGTGCTTGCCAGGCAGGTGCTTACGCTGCTGAGCCATCTCACCAGCCCTATTTGCCTATTTCTTGATCAGGGCTTTTATTTGGGGGAGTCTAATATTATTGAGTTCTTTAAGCATTCTAGATATTAGTCCATTATCCCAAGAATAGCTGGAAATTTTTTTTCCCATTCTGCAGGTTTTCTCTTCACTCTGGTTGTTTGTATTGCAGTGCAGAACATTTTAGTTTGATGTGATGCTTCTTTTTCATTCTTTGTTATTTCTTGTGCAATTGGAGTTCTGTTCAGAAAGACATTGCCTACACTTATGTGTTTAAGAGTTTTACCCATTTTATCTTCCAGCAGATTGTTTCTGTTTTAACATTTAGATCTTTGAATTGCACCACTATGCCCAGCTGATTCATTTTGATTTTAGTTTACAACATGGTAAGAAATATGGATCTAGACTCAATCATCTGCATTTGGATAGCCAGCTTTCCCGACACCGTTTGATAAAGAGATTATTTTTCCTCCAGCAAATGTGTTTTGCCCCTTTGCCAAAGATCAGATAGCTGAATGTTCCTGGGGGTTGGGTCTACATCCTTTATTCTGTTCTACTGATCCACATGTCTGTTTTTTTTTGTGCTTTTACCATGCTGTTTTATCACTGTCACTTTGTGATATAACTTGAAGTCCAGAATTGTGATGCTTCTGCTTTGTTCTTGTTGCCTAGCAATGCTTTTGTTATTTTGAGTCTCTTCTTATTCCATATGAATTTTAGGATTGTTTTCTCTAGTTCTGTGAGGAATGCTATTAGTATTTAAAAATTGTTTGTTTGTTTTTTTATGTGGGTACCGGGAGTCGAACTCAGGACCTCACACTTGTCAGCAGGGGCTTGTGCCGCTGAGCAATATCACCGGCCTTTTTTTTCCTTTATGTGGGTACCAGGAGTCAAACTCAGGACCTCACGCCTGCCAGGCAGGCGCTTATGTCACTGAGCTATCTCAACAGCCCTAGTATTTTAATTTTATTGTATTGAATCTATATATCAGTTTTGGCAATATAGCCATTTTGACAATATTAGTTCTCCCTATCCAGGAACAGGGGATATCTTTCCACTTTCTGATCTCCTTTTTCAGAATACTGTAGTTTTCCTTGTAGAGATCTTTCACTTCCTTGGTTAGGTTAATTCCTAAGTATTTAATTTCTCCTGATGCTACTATGAATGTTACTGTTTTCCAGATTTCTTTCTCAGCAGGTTCCTTATTGGTGTACAGTAATGCTAGTCATTTTTTGATGTTGACTTTCTATCCTGCAGCACTAATGAATTTGGTTATTAATTCTAGGAGTCTTTTGATGGAGTGTTTTGGGTCTTCTACGTAGGGGATCAAGTCACCTGCAAATAATGATAGTTTTACATTCCTCCTTTCCTGTACATATCCCTTTTATTTCTTTCTCTTGCCAGATTGCTCTGGCTAATGTTTTGAGTCCTGTATTGAACAGGAGTGGTGACAATGGACATCCTTGCCTTGTTCCTCACTTCAGAGGCAAAGCTTTCAGCTTGTCCCCATTTAATAGGATGTTGGCAATAGTTTTATCATAAATGGCTTTATTGGATTGAGATAAGGCCCTTCTATATCTATTTTCTTCAGGGTTTTATCATGAATGAATGTTGGATCTTGTCAAAGGCTTTTTCTGCACCAGTTAAGACAATGATGTGATTTTGGTCTTTGCTTCTGTTTCTGTGATTTTACATTTATTAATTTGTGTATGTTGAGCCATTCTCGCATCCCTGGGATACAGCCTACTTGGTTATGATGTATGATCTGTTTGATGATTTGTTGCATTCTGTTATCCAGAACCTCGTTAAGGATTTTTGCATCTATGTTCGTTAAAGAGTTTGGCCTATAGTTCTCTTTTTTGGTTGGGATCTTATCTGATTTTGGAATCACGGTAATGCTAGCTTCGAGGAGTGACTTTGGGTGTACTTCTTCCAATTTCATTAAAGAGTGTAAGGAGTATTGGTGGTAGATCTTCTCTGCAGTTCTTGTAGAATTCAGTGGGCAAATCCAGGCCTGGGCTTTTCTCAGTTGGTAGGTTTTTTTATTATTGCTTCACTTTCATTGCTTGTTATTGGATTATTCAGGTGACACAGAAGTCAGGCAGAAATGGACTCACTAAGAGGGCATCTGGGACAGGTACCCTGAGATTCTCTTGATCCATTGGCACAGTTGTGCATCGGGATAAGCACAGAGGTAGTGCGAGGCCAGTAGCCAGAGGCCTCAAGATGTGAAAAGAGGAGGAAGAGGAGGAAGCCAGATGAATATTTGATATGTTCCAAGTGCCAGTGGGCATAGAAGTGCAGAGGCCAGTGGGTATGAGGTTTCAGTAAGAGACGCCAGGGTGGGCACACAAGAACCGCAGATCAGATACCACTTCATGACTTGACACTAAAGCCTCTTGGAATGTAGGTGGTGTCCTAAGAAGAAAGGAGGGTGTATCAGGGAGGTTTTCATCCTTGTGACGAAATATCTGAGATAAACAGCTAAAGAAGGGAAAGTCTATTTTGGCTCCCAGTTTCAAAGGAAAGCTCTGACTCCCAGTTGCTTGGGCTCATCACCGTGTGCCTGTGGTGAGGCAGAACATCACGATGGTAGGAACATGTGGAAAGGGAGGCTGCTCATTTCGTGGTGGCTAGGAAGCAAAGAGAGCTAAAGAAGGCACCCTCCCAAGGCATTCCCAGGGGCCTAGTTCTTCCAAATAGGCCATATCGCCTAGGGTTTCCAACACCTGCCCATCATGTCCACTAATGAACAAAGCCGTTGACGAGGTCAGAGCATGCCTGATGTAGTCACTTCTCAAAAACTCCATCGCTGAGCTGTTGCACTGGGGACCAAGTCTTCAACTTAGGAGTCTTTGGGAGACATTTTAGATCCACACAGTAACAGCGAGGTGAAAACTCCTGAATTAACTGGGAAAAAAAATCTGTTGACTAACATTACACTCCTATTATCAGAATGTGGGCCCAAAATATAAATCCAGGCATTCTTAAACAACCCCTTCCCAAATTGGCTCCTGATTACACCCTATTTAATATGGTGGGTGCTGCACTGGGTTTCTTCTCCCTCTCAAGCCTGCCATGCATCAGGAGTTACTTTCAGAGTAAAACCGCATACTGTTTTTGCAGCTTACGTTAGCTGGGGACTTTTCTTGAGGTTAGTGCTGCTCACTCGGTCCACCGTTTCTCCCTGGAGCTGCCGACCCTCCAGTACCACCCTTTCTTCTGGGGCATTTGCCTCACCCACAAGCAGGTCAGTCAGTCTCTCTGCAGTCCCATGCCGAGCGAGCTTGGAGTTTGCTGGGGGCTGCAGCCAGGGCTTGGAATCCAGGGGTACATAGCTGGCCTGGGGTGAACATGGCCCTGGCAAGTTCCAGGGTCTCTGGGTCCCCAGGCTCTCTCCTCCATAGCCTAGGTTTCCTACATGCACGGGTCACTCATTCCCTTCCTGCCACTATTTTTAAGAGACTCTATCCAGGGCTTATGACATCTGAAATCCCTGGTACCTAAAAATATTTTAAGTGGTGGAGACCAATTTTTTACTAGCAAGATTCACATATTTATATGTTACTGAGCTTATTTTAGTTTTACCTTCCTAGTTTTTTTTTTTTTTTTTTTTTTTTTTTTTTTTTTGTGGGTACCGGGGGGACGACCTCAGGACCTCGCGCACCAACAGGCACCCGTGCCGCTGAGCGATATCACCGGCCCCTTTTTCGTATGTGGGTTCCGGGAGTCGAACTCGGGCCTTCGCGCTTGCAAGGCAGGCGCTTAAGCCGCTGAGCCGTCTCACCGGCCCTTACCTTCCTAGTTTTACCCATACTTAGATCTACTTTATAAGACAAGTTGAGGTAATATGTGAACGGTAGTTATTTTTGTTATGTCTCTGAGGATTTTTCAAGATAGGAGATGAAATGAATCACTCTTTCCACATGTACAGTGGAGACTTCTCAGCACAATTATTCTACAGTTCAGAGACTTTGAGCCTTTAGCCTAAAAAAGGAATCTTAACAACACTGATGATGTTCCTACCTTGCTGTTTTTAGCTGAACCCACAGCCCAGACACAGCTCTTGGATTTCTTCCTGGAGTGGGTGCACCGAAACCCATTTCCAATGCTAATCAAGCCAATTACTACACATACTGTTTTAGACTTCTACGTACAAAATACTTTGCTATTTTAGCTTGGTTTTACTAGTTTTAAAAATCAGTGTATTTCCTTCAACTTAGTAGATCCAGTAGGTACTATCCCTACACAAGACATGTCAAAATTGAACAAGCTAAGAGATTTGTAATTTTAAATAACTTAGAATCATGTTGAAAAGCTTATTTTCTCCCTGTCAGAGGGTTAAAAAAAAAAAAAAAGTTTAAGTTGGTAAATATTAACCATGCTGAAAAATTGTAGTTACAAGCGATCACCGGTACAGGCTACGCCTTGGTGGGATGAAAACTGAGCAGCTGGTTGCAGAGCAGAATATCGATGTGATCAGTCCATTAAATGACAGTTGAAACAAAAGACCTCAGATGTGTGTTCTAGGTGGTACTTTAGAAGCAACAGGCAATTTTTGGAAGTTCCCATGCAGATATGTGAAAACATTTTTCCTTTCATTTAAAAAAATTTTAACTGATAAATTGTAACTGGTAACATTTTTTAACAAAAAAACTATACATACTAGTGGGGTACCATGAGGTATTCTACACAAGTATATACTGCATAAGGTTGTGAAAACATCTATTTCACAGATTTGTTAACCATATAGTAGGCCAAAGTGCTAGGTGAGTATAATAACCTTGCTTTACTGTACACTATACTGTATTTATGAACTTTACAGTTCCTGAATAAAAAAGGTGTTTAAATTAGATCAGTGCAAAAATGCATGCTTTTGTTGTGACACATATGCATACTAAATTATTATGTCACATTAAAGTTTATTTAAAAATACATGGCCACATCAGAATGCATATTTTACAGAGGTTAAAAGCAAATTTTTTATTACAAATTCTAAAAAAAGAATCCAACTTTATAAGTAAAAAGGAACACAGATTATCATTGAAAACATTCAATTTAAAATCACTATCAAAAAACCTTTACATTCACACAAGTCCGATGTATTTGCTGGTTTTTATAGACACAATTTCTGTGTGGTTTAGGCCCTATGAACAACTTCTACTAAGTACAATGACAACAAAATAAAGCAATAAAAGAACTGGGCACCACTAGTGGACATGAAAGATGCAGGGTCATCAGCCAAACATGGGCTGGAAACCAACTCTGTTGACAGCAGAAAAGTTCTGCAGCAACTGGGTCTTGGCCATGCCCTTGGCACCGCAAGGCTGGGTGTGTCTCCAGGAAGTGCAGCAGGCCAGGCTCTGGTGTGCCAGTTCCAAGCAGCGGCCATCTCTTCCATGAGTCATAGATGTACGTTGGTCCTTATGCGTCTTGCCATACTCATGGGATATTAGGAGCTGAAATTAAGGACCCCAAATGACCTTATTTTCATTTGAAGACTCTTACATCATATTTTACCCTGTCATTCTGGACTGTACTACACCAATCGG
Source organism: Erethizon dorsatum (assembly GCA_028451465.1). Classification (NCBI taxonomy): domain Eukaryota; kingdom Metazoa; phylum Chordata; class Mammalia; order Rodentia; family Erethizontidae; genus Erethizon; species Erethizon dorsatum. The sequence continues at coordinate 49,327,941 of CM051837.1, read as the reverse complement.
TAGCTATAAATGCTCACATACCGCAGGCTGCCCGACCCTGGAACCTGATTTTGATCAGAGAAGGGTGTTTAAGGCTCGGAGACTGTGGCACTGGCTTCAGCCATGGTGAGTAACCTCCAAGCAGAATGCTCCCAACAAGTGGTGTTACCACCTGGGTTGAGGCATGCATTTTAGTAAGACTAAACTGTGTACACATGAACAATGAGTATTACAGAAACCAACATCCAGACCAACTGCAACAGTAACAGATCAAACCTCTTGAAATCCAAAAAGCTGAAGTGTTTCAATATAATTACACAAGGAAAAAAACCCCTCAGCTAAATAACAAATTAAAACAACCTTATTTTCACATCTATATGACTAAACAATTGACTTTGCTGGCTTTATCTACTACATAAACTTCAGTATTTTCCCCCTGATATGTAAGTACACTAAAGAACTTTATAAAGTAGAAAATGTACAAAGAAGGCACTGTTTTGGCATTTGTGAAAAGGTCAATTGCACCCACCCCACCAAAAATCACACTAATCACAAGACTTCATGACTTCTAATAATCCATGATGCACACTAAATCCAATCTTTTGCAGGCCTGTGGAAATTATACTTTTGGTGTTGAATGTCACTTGATGTTTATAAAGACAAATCATGAATAACAAACACTGCAAGGAAGGCTGAGCCACACAATCTTGGGACAACCTCATCATGTATTTTGTAATCTCATGATATTCCTAAATTTGAGAGAGACGGTAAGGCTTAGGTGCCCCCTCTGTCATCATTAGCATTGCAGGATAATTACTTTTCCTTATTCTCCCTGTTAAGTGCTCACATAAATTTAGAAAATAATTTTGTAAAAACAGGCTCTAAGTCAAGGTGTTTAATTAAAAAAATTTTTTTGAAGAACTACTTGCAAATACCTAGGACTCAGAAAACATTTTGCTAATATTTAAAATAAGACATAGTTTTAAAAATATTTTATTTGTACAAATTAAAAGAAGACAGGCTCTCATTCTTTTTTTTTTTTTTTTTTTTTTGGTGGGTACCGGGGGGTCGACCTCAGGACCTCGCGCGCCAACAGGCACCCGTGCCGCTGAGCGATATCACCGGCCCCTTTTTCGTATGTGGGATCCGGGAGTCGAACTCGGGCCCTCGCGCTTGCAAGGCAGGCGCTTACGCCGCTGAGCCATCTCACCGGCCCGGCTCTCATTCTTTAAAAGATAATTCAGAAACTAGTTTTTTTTTTTGTCAACTATGGTTGGTAACAGTAAAGTTTTATATATCAACATTGAGATAGTCAAATGATACATTGTTCTTAGTTTTCCTGGCATTTATGTCTGGGGAAAACATGATTATGCAATAATATGTATTTTAGGGGGCCGGTGAGATGGCTCAGCGGCTTAAGTGCCTGCCTGGCAAGCGTGAGGGCCCGAGTTCGACTCCCGGAACCCACATACGAAAAAGAGGCCGGTGATATTGCTCAGCGGCACGGGCGCCTGCTGGCCCGCGAGGTCCTGAGGTCGACCCCCCGGTACCCACAAAAAAAAAAAGTAATAATAATAATAATATGTATTTTAGTATATATCAAAGGCTCCTATAAGTTCTTCTCATTAAGAATTTTTAAACTTGAGTATTCATAGATATTTTGTAAGCATAGTACTGCCTTTATATGGTAATTCACAAATAATTCTTTTTTTAAGAGTACCGAAGTGCTATTATGAGAAACGCTCACTAAAAATGCTGAGAACATCGTTCCTAGCATAACAAGAGAAGAGTAATGAGCTACTTTTACTCAATCACAATTAAAAGAATGTGTACACAAATGTTTAAAATTTTTGCAGAAGAATATGTAATTTTGATTACTAGTCAAATCTGTATAAGAACATTTTGGTAACCCTAAGAAAGTAAAAACATTTTGTTCAGGGGGTTATAAAGCCAAATGCACGAATACAGAAGTGGCAAAAAAGCTGGTTTTCACTAATGAACACCAGGGTGGGTATGTAAGAAAGGATGCAACAGAAACAAGTAAACAGGAATACCCCAATTTCTCCTACCCCTACTCCACTCAGATTATAAAGCACCTGTTATGTACTAAGTGAGTTTATATTAGAAACATGATAAATATTTCTTAAAGAAGCTACCTATAGAAAACATACATATAAAATTGTATATTTTAAAATAGTTTAAAACCTAAAATATATACCAATATAAAACATTACTTTTTCTCCACATAAGTTTTTTGTCCATATAACAATAGCATATCCAAAGCCCATCATAAACCCAACTTACACTGATACTTGAAACATGTTCACTTACACACACATACAACATATGCAAACATGTTTACATACATACAAACACGCATACTTAAGTCTTCACAGGAAAAAAAAATATGGTCACCAACAAAGCATCTCTTCATAAATATTTGTATTTGTAAAGTGTTTGAATATGGAAAAAACAGTTTTTAACTTAATTCTGCTCCTAACAACATGGCATAATAGCTTCAGCTGCCTATCACATGCTAAAATCTTGTGGTTTTGTGACAGATTTAAGTATTCATATATGAAGTTACTCATATTTCCTGGGTAAAGGCCCCATTCTAGACTGATTATAGAATAAAGAAAGTCTTCAGTATATTGCTAAACATTTGTGATCATGCCTACAGCCCTTACATAAATATTTTACCCTTTGCTTATCTACCTCCTCTTCAGTAAAACAGCAAACTTGAAAGAGAATTCTGGGCTTCAGATTTTACCATGTGCACCCTGGAAATTGTGGAATGTCAGTAACAAGCTGTGTCGGGGTGCTACAACACTAGCAGCCAGAAACCCAGGCTTTCTACCTATTTATCCCATACTTCATCACAATAAATTCTTGGCTATACAAAGTAACTACGAACTTGCTTTTTAACAGTATCGGTGAAGTAACTGATCTCATAGAAGATTTGTCACAAAACAGATGTTTTCCTTGCCTTTGGATTACACAAATAAATTAGCATGCTTGGTAATATTCCCCATAATGTCTTGGGAATGTCACCCACACTTAAGTCTCTACCCTCTAGCTTCACCTAATAAACTATTTGTACAAAATAATTCATTAAAAACACACTGAAGATAAATAATCTGCTAAAAAAGTAAAATATAGCAATTAGAGAATCTTACATCCCAAAATTTATTTATTTATATACAAAGGTCACTGTATTTATATAGTTTTAATTCAATTTGGTTAACTTTTTAGCTTGATGTTTTAAATAATCATGTTCTTAAACTATTTCCCTACTCATTGACAGGTTATTGTAGAATACTGGAGCTTGTATTAATAGACTTAGTGTGCTCATTTAAAAGCAAATCAAATAAAAGTGCTAAAGATTTATGGGTGGGAGAGAAAAATATGCCTGTTTCCAAGAGAACATCAGAGACAAATTAGATCTGAATCACTTAAATTGGTCAAAGAACTCTTCAATGCCTGGGTAACTTTAACATCAGAATATGATAATTTTCTCTAATATTCCTCTATCTTTTCCTCTTTTGCACACTGTAAAAATAGAAGTCACTTCTGCATACCCACACATCTAGGATAAAACAAAGTAATAGAAACAAAGGAGTGAATTCTGTGCCTGATGAGGTTAAAAAAGATGAACTGTGATTAGGTGCTAAGTGGTGGAAAAAAAGCATGGGTCATTCTACCACTGTGGGAGACTTACTGGTTTATTTTAAATAACTTTCCTTTTTTTTTTGTGGGTACTGGGGGTCGACCTCAGGATCTTGCGCACCAGCAGGCGCCCGTGCCGCTGAGCGATAGCACCGGCCCTTTTCTCATATGTGGGTTCCAGGAGTTGAACTCGGGCCCTCGTGCTTGCCCGGCAGGCGCTTACACCGCTGAGCCATCTCACCGGCCCTAAATAACATTTTAAAAGAGGGATATGTGGGGTACTTATCCAAGCACATGCCCAACTCTTTGATTTTCAAACACATCCTCATTGTGGCCACTGACACTAGTGTTTGTGTCATTCTAGTTTTAAGGGTCCCACTTAGATCACAGTACCTCTCTCGAGCCCCTGACTGAGTGGAGGGGATACATCATTCACAGCAGGTGAAGAACTCATACTTAAGGACCACAGGCTCACAAAGATAGGAGTTCAGAAGGATGTCAGTGGTGACATGGAATGCCACTCTGTCCTACAATACAGCAGGAGCAACCACTCTTATTGGCTGAAGTTTTAGCAAACTGTCATACCACACAGGAAAACATATTTGTATAAACCCACTGCTGGCATTTGTAACTTACAGAAAAGGCTCATTTCTAATTCCCTCCTCTGACCCCTGTCCAAGGTTAGACATCATGATGGGTAACTGCACTTTTAGCCATGTCTGAACTGACACTGATGAAGCCTACAGTAATAAAGAAAAGCAACTATTACTTTCCCAACCACACAGGGCACATACAAACCACTTTTCAGTGATACACCACCAATTACGACAAGACTAGAATAATGTCCCATGATAATAGGAAAACGCCAACTAACATTCATGTTCCCAACCACACATACACTCTCACACTATTTTGGGGATATTCATCACTGAGGAGAGAACTCATAATTCACCATTTGAGGAGATGCTGGTTAGATGAGTAAGTATAAGTTAGGGTGAATTATGTATGCAGCAAATCCATGACAACCTAGCATGACAAGGACATCCTGTCATGGTCTACTCAGTGTGGGATGTGCGTGTTAAGACTGTAGACCAGGTCTGTTCCTACGAGCATTAGCATTCACTTGTCTTTTCATGGAATATGAAAGGTAAACTGAGATTTCTTTGGTGATGGTCATTTGCTTGAATAGCAGATTTTTCTTCTGTTGCTGCATTAATGTTGTCTGAATAAGCATCTTCATCATCTTCATCCCTTGGGTTACCCTCCAGGCTGTGTCTAATGCCATAAGCAAAGTAAATCAGGAAGCCTTTTGGGAGAGAAAAAAAAAATAAACATTTTAGGTGCATCAGAAGGAACTGTTGTGGTATGGAAAATTTAATACAGAACTTAATAGGCTTTTTCTATGCTACTTTAGAAGAATGGAGTGCAAATACAAGACACCTCATGAGGGCTTCCTCCATAAATATTTTCCCAGTAGAAGGTATCTCTTCATTTTTAACCCCCAAACTTTACAGAATGCATTTTTCTCTGTTTTTCAGACACCGTTTGTGTGGAAAAAAAATTTGTATTTATGTTCTCAAACCTTAATACCATACTTTAAACAAAATGATATATGGAGTAAAGACTAAAATTATACCTTGATAAATACAAGTGGTGGATTATCCGTCATGGTCAGCTATCTTGGAAAGCATGTCTGGTGTTAACAAAAGGGATGGACATGCCTTCTATATGTCACTATCACCAGGAAGGGACAAAGAGCTGTATGGAAAGCAACTGTAATTAAATAGTCATGCTAACTGCGTGGGGATACGAGGCACTGTCTTATATGGCCTCATAAGATGATTACATTGTGTGTTTTAGTTATATTTTTAAAAATGGACAAGAATTTTAAGTTGCTCTGAAATGACTCTTTTGGGCTTTATTTTTCTCATCCATAAGTTGGAGAAAATAAAATTTACATGGTTCTGCATGGTTACTGGGAGATCTGAATTTAAAATGGTATCTGAGGGCTAAGGATATAGCTCAGCAGCACAGCACCTGCCTGGCAAGTGCAAGGTCCTGACTTCAATTCCCAGTATCACACACACAATAAAAGGTGTTATCTGAGGGGTCGGGGTATAGCTCAGAGCACTTGTCTAACATGCCTGAGGTCCTGGGTTCAATTCCCAGCACCCCCCCCCCAAAAAAAAGAGATCTGGAAAAGCACTCAGATGTTCTAAAGATAAGAACTGGGATAGAAAGAAACTGAAAAAAAAAGTCTTTATTTCCAGGAAAGGGGAGGATGTTCTCTAACCACAGCCCATCAAAGTGGAGAGTGTCAAGGGTCTGAAAGCTAAAATGTCAAAAGACCTACCAAGTGCCATCCAAATGCTGAATCTGACCCAGGTGTCTGCATTCAACTGGACCATCAGATAAATGTTCACCAGGATGCTTAAAGCTGGCAAAAATGGTAAGAATGGAACCTAAGGAGAAAAACATCTTTTTGAATGTACTCATACTTTGAAAAGATACTTTTCAAATTATTTCAAGAGAGTGATACTAATTTGACAACATACTTTCAGACTACATCAGTAAGCTTATATTCTAACAAAAAAGACATCCTGAATAAAAACCACTCTTCCAGAGATTTCTAACAGGAGAACAATGTTTCAGATTAATTGCTGAAGCTCACACCAACTGGAAATTTATCAAACTGGGTAACACCTACAACATTACCAGGATACAATGGGATTTGGGTTCAGTTTAGATTAGGATTTACTTGTATAGTTCCAATATCACAATAGGTCATTCCCCTGGACTCTGGATACACATAGCAGCCTGGCAGATACTTCTAGGAGGCCCTCTTCCATCCCGGCCTGCTCCTAGTTCTAATGGGACAGGATAACAAAAACATACAGAGGAAGGGCTTTTGGTGGAAATAAATCCTCATGACAGGGTTCTAAATTTCTAAAAATAAAATATTCAAATTACTTTTCTGATGTTTTACATTTAAGAAAATATTGTTTACTGTATGGTTTTTGAGAAAGGGAGTTTTTGAGAAAGCCAATATGGAGAAAATACTCAGACAAAAAGAACACATCAAAAATTTTGACACTCTTGCTCATTGGTTGACTTTGTTAAGCTTTTTTTTTTTTTGGAACAACTCACAAACATACAAAAAGTGTACATCATATTTAGGATCTCTAATCCTCATGATACATACCATAAAGGCTACTTTTTGCTGATTCTGTGGCTGCCTCCAAATGGTGAGAACAACAGCGATGGAGAAAACAAGAAACAGGACAAGAAGGGCAAGGCTCCAGCCTTCCAGCCTTGAGATCGCTCGCACTCCGTAAGTGGTCAGAACACTCAGGCCCAGCACAAGAAATGCTGCAAGGTGACAAGCATGTAAAGCAGAGTCAGCATGTGTGCTGCACTTAGATCCTCAGTTCTAGTAGTCTATTCTGATACATCAAGTTCTTTACCTATCTACTTTGGTAAATACAGAGACTTTTTGTCTTTTCTTATTTTTCACTGTGAAAAGCAGCAGTCAGTTTCACTGAGTTAAGAAGCGTTGCTCATGTCATTAATGTCTTAGAAACTCGTCTCCGCACTTGCTTTCCCTGCCCATGCGCCTCTGGTCCTCATTTGCTACTCTCAGGCTGTATCACAGAGACTGATGGGATGTGTTAGGGTGGATAGCTTCCTTTTTAAAAATGAGAGACAGTAAATCTGTTGCAAACTATTATAAAGATGGATTACTAATGCAGACAAGTAGTAGTATATGATCTGCATCTTTTGTCTGTTTCAGACAACGACATCATCCCACCCCTGATCTAGTCTGCATTAAAAGATCTCCCATTTGCTCTCACAGAAACCTGTTCTTCTCTAGCTTGTCACCAATAATCTTGTACCCTGAAGCCCTGTGACAGCAAGGACCATCCCTCTCAACATCCTGAATCCCCAACAGAGTGCCTGGTATACAGATGAGGCTCAATAAATGTCACTGGAAATACAGATAATTAGGTAACTGTAAGTGAGCAAACAAGGATTTTCTGTGTTCCTTCCCTGTCCCACTGGGCTCGTTCCACTAATGGCAGGTGTGCCTGGCCTGATGTTTTCACACACAGAGCAGCCTAATAGCTAATGAAATGGCCCAGTTATGCCCCCCTTGCCTTAAAGAATTTCTTCCTTTCTTCTTCAATCATCAAGTTATGTTAAACTTACCTTGATAGTATAAACATGAACTCAATTACTAACGACTCTGCAAATGGAAATTTCAGGACTCAGGCTGGTAGCTAATATATTCTAGGGCATCATGGGGTCTTTGATCCTCTTTCTTAAATGTATCTGCTGGGTCTTTACCACGCACGCAGTGAAGATGACTTACCTAGGAATCCCACCAGAAAGCTCACAAGAGATGCCGACTGTCTTGTAGGCAGAGCAGAGGGGCTGAAAAGGGTTCGTAGGCTGAAGCCATGTCCTTGGAGCATGGTGATCTGGGACTCACTTTTTGAGGCCGCACTGGTACATGATTCCAGACCTTCTTTTTCAGGGGAACATGGGGGCTGCTCATAACATAAACCAGGCTGGTACCTATCCCCAAATAAATATCTGTGTCTTTATTCTCAAACAGACATTTGGCCCAAATGAATCCAACACTAAGACTCTAGGTGAGACATCTTACAAAGTCCCACTCTGTGTGGTCAAGTGATACTTCTCGTGACTCCAGCCCCTTACTATGCTGGGCCAAGCCACAAACCTTTTCAGTAAGGTATTTGCAGCAACTATGAATTTCCTCTTATGGCCACTTAATTAGAAAGTTATAGAGTAGATGCAAAAAAAGTTAAATTTTAAGGTGAGGCAATTGTGACAATCAAATGATTATTTCTGAAATCATTTAAGTCCAAAGGAAACACAGTGCCTAAAAACAGTATGGAAACTCCAGTTAAATATGAGCTATAGAATAATGCAGTCTCCTTGGGGTTGGTATTCAAAAGGCTCATCACAGTCTGTGATGGTTAGTCTAGACTGTGAGTTTGACTAGATTCAGAAACACCTATGGAACTAGTAAAGCATACTCTTAGGTGCGTCTGTGACGATGACAGGTGTGTGAGACAGCAAATTAAGGGGGGGAGACATGGCGCTGTGTGAGGCAGCACTATCCAGTAGGCTGGAGGCCCAGATGGAACAAGAGGAGGAGGAAGCTCGCCAGGGCAGACACACACTCTCTCTACTTCTTGTCTGCCACGAGGTGAGCAGCTTTCCTCTGCCATGATATTTGCCATGGGCCTAGAAGCAATGGAGTCAGCTGACTATGGACTGCAACCTCTGAAGCCATAAGCAACAATAAACCTTTCCTCCTTAAGTTATTACAGCAATAGAAACTTTGTTGTAGCAACAGAAAGCTAACACTCAGTCTCTCCATCCTTATCTCTCAACTTTCCAATCCAGCTCCTCTACCTTAACCAAAACATGCTTATCTAGCCATTCAGCCACCTCCCATCCTAAACACACTATTTTCCTTTATGAGTTTACTCTTTTTCTCTATAGCATGTGTCAAGATATCAGCCTACTTCACCACCTAGTATCTGCCTTAGTCTTCCCAGTGTAGCCTCCTCTCCTAAGCACCCTTTGCTTATTTTAGAAAGTAACATTTCTCCATATAAAAAATATGCTTACTGTGGAAAAATACACAAAAGTATGCAGAAGTAAATTAACACTACCAATAACATCCCTACCCAGTGCTAATCACTATTAGCATTTTAGTATAATTTCATCTGGGTATATATGTATATACATGCATATACCACTTAATGTAAATTTATGTTATTAAATTCAGATGTTATAGCTTTGTATTCTGAAACAGAAATATTTACCCATATAATTAAATATCATTTTATTTGCCATAGAAGAATCCACTAATGATTCTCCTACTGTTATTCATATGAGCTGCATTTTTTTCACTCATAAATTTACCTTTTCCATGAACATCCTTTTGCCTCTTTGATTAAACCTTCAGTATAAAATCTCAGCCTACTGGGATGAATGGGTTCGTTGTTTGCTTTTGGTTTTTGCGGTACTGGAGATTGAATCCAGGACCTTTGTACTAAGCTACATCGCCAACACTTTTAAAAATTATTTTAAGTTGCTGAAGCTGGGCTTGAACTCATCATCCAATTGTCTTTACTCTCTGTGCTCCCCCTGGTAACTCACCTGAGGATGAGCACACAGGCTGCGACTAGAGAATAGGCCATAAGTGTGCCAATGGACATCATGTCCACCAGGGCTTTCAGGTCAAAAAGAAATGCCATCATAGCTATTAAGAAAAGAAAGTAAAGGAAGGTAAAGCCAACAGCCTCCTGATGAAATTCCACACAGTTCAATCACTTTTAAGTCAGAGACAAATGACTGGCACTTTTTTGTTTCAGTACAAATGGTAAGTCAAACAAAGCATAAAAAATATCTCTCAGCTTATAAGATGTCCTCTAGGACACATAAATCACCAATAAGACTTGAAAAACTTGTGAGTTCTCTTCAAGTAAAGACACGTCTACTTTGATTACTTACAACATACTTGTCCTAGCAACATGTAAATATTAGATGACAGAAGACCATCTTTTGATGCATCAGAAGAAAAACATTGCTAGGAAATACTGGCTAGTTGTTTTGATTTTAAAAAATACTGGCTAGTTTGCTTTTTTAAAATCGAAAAAATTTCAAACAGTTTCATTATAGAAGTGAAATATCATTTTAATTTCCAGCTGTATTAAAAGTTATAACATAAAACTCAAAAAATTTTAAATACTTTTGACAAAATTAATGCTTTTCTTTTCTTTTCTTTCTTTTTTTTTTTTTTTTGTTAATATGTGGGAACCGGGAGTCAAACTCAGGACCTCACACTTGCCAGGCAGGTGCTTATGCTGCTGAGCTATCTCGCCGGCCCGTGATTTTCAATTAAATTATATTTCTGATACAGACTAAAGTTTACTCTTATTAAATTAAAGCTACACTTTCCAAGTAGACCAATTAGATGTAAAAGATCCATTTGTGATCCTGCACACCAAATCCCGATAAAGTTAGGAGGTAAAATATAATATTAACTTGAATTTTTATTTTACCACATAGTAGTCCCTATTTTAATAAGTAGATAACACCACATTCAATTTATGTGGTATTCCAGACCTCTGAGCAACTTTTATATCTCTGATCTCATCTTCAAGTCAATGATCCCTTCAGGTGGGAAATTTCATTTTGGCTGTATAAAATGATGAGTATTTGACTATTTTCAACCAAAACCCTGGCAGTTTCCCATGGTTTGGCCTAATAGGAATATCTCCATCTTGTAGAAAGGTTAATTTAGCAAGACTACAGTCACTTGATAGGGCAGAGCTCCACCCAGACCAACATCTCTATGCATACTCCTTTCACAACACCACATCTGTTCTTTATTCTTTTTTGTTGTGCTGTGGATTGAATTCATGGCCTCACATATGCTAGACATTCTTCTTTAAATATACTATATGTAGCACTCTTCATTGCTAGTATACATATTAGATTATTAAAATTTTAGTATGTTTTTTAAGGATCACAGATAGTCAAGTGAAGTAGCCAAGAGAGGAAAAAAATGATTATCCGTATCAGCTCTCTGATCCAAGTTAAAAGCAAGTGTAATAAGGTACAGGAGTACAAAATAACAAAAAAATAGTATTTTAGAGCATTAAAAGCATTCTATTATAATTATCTTCTTTTAATTATTAATGTCAATATTTTATTCTGCTAAATTCCATTCTTCCTGAAGGAATGAGAAGGATAAATTATTTTTAAAATTCTGAATACAAAATAGAGTTATTACTGGGCAAGATTTTTACTGGAAAGAGTAATGGGTTTTAGGGATTAAATAAGATGTGTGATCCATGTCAAGAAATATTTATGAACTGTCTTTAATGTAATGCACTGTTTTAATCATAAAATGGGCTTTCGATCATCTGGCAGAATCTTCATTTTATGGGGACAGAAATCTAAGCCTAATAAAATACGTGACCTGACCTTTCAAAATACAGTATATCTTATCAAATGTCAGAGCTATTAAAAAATGTTTCCTACTAAAATAAAGCTAGTTAGGTAAATACTTTCTGATCCTGAAAAACAATCCACTTCATATATAATGAGACATTAGCATTTTCTAATCTAATTTCCCAACACTTCAGAGCCTCAATAAAATGATAATTTTGATTTGAATTTCTAATGCCAAGACTGTAACATTTTATATAGTTATAAAGCTTGCTAAAATCTTCTCTTGCTTCCTGTAACAGTACCTTTAAGGCTGTTCTCTTAATCAACAGAATCTCTGAAAATTTCTCCATGCTGTAACAATCTGACCAAATGCATTTTGCATGAATATTAAGACATGTCAAAATGTAGGCAATCTGGATTTTGTGAATATAACTTGCCTATCCAAACTGTCAGAAGGACTATTAGATTCCCAATGGGGTTTGAGAGGATGCTAGTCTTAGAGGAGCAAGATGCCCAGGAACCAGGAATGCCCACCCTAATAAGAGCAGTAAGCTCAATGGCCAACTATTAGCTATCACTGGCATTTCTCATGCTTGATTAAAAAGGAACGAAGTTTAGGTCTTTTTAAAACTCCCAGAGATTTTGAACATTTTTTCATGTATTGTTGACCATGTGTACTTCTTCTGCTGTAAAGTGTGTATCTGTTCATTTAATTTGCCCATTTCTTGAGACGGTCTTTTATGTGATCTAATTTTTTTTTTTTTTTTGTGGGTACCGGGGGTTGACCTAAGGACCTCGTGCACCAGCAGGCGCCCGTGCCGCTGAGCAATATCACCGGCCCTTTTTTCGTATGTGGGTTCCGGGAGTTGAACTCGGGTCCTCGCGCTTGCCAGGCAGGTGCTTACACCTGCTGAGCTATCTCACCGGCCCTTGAGTTCTTTATATGTTCCAGGCATTAGTTCTCTGTCTGAGAAATAGTTGGCAAAAATTTTTTCCCCATTCTGTAGGTTTTCTCTTCACTCTACTAATTGATTACTTTGCTATATAGAAATTTTTTAATTTGATGTAATCTCATTTAATGCTTGCTGTTACTTGTGCAATTGTGGTTCTGTTTAGAAAATCTTTTCCTATACCTATGACTTCTAGTGTTTTACTCACTCCCCAAGATGAGTATAAATTGCATGTACTCCAAACATATACTAATAAAAATCCCAGAGTCATTAAGTTCATATTACCAAAACTAAGTGATCAATTATTCTTCAATTAAATTTTTCTGTATCAAAAGTAGAATTTTATGTGCTCATTCATTCAGTTACAAATAGTGAAAAACCTTTAGAATATTTTGCACATTTGTTAATTATTTCATTAAACTAATGAAATAATAAACATCCCAAAGGATCAGTTAATTATGAATTTCAGTACAGCACCACCACCACAATTTTCACATGTTAATCTCAATGCTCATACACTAATTTATCCAGGATTTTGTTCTTAACTTACATGCACAGCATGCAGATCCTCTTTGTAAGTCCACGCATGCGCATAAAATGTTCCCGTCCAATGTTTGTAAAGCTTACCAGAAAAGACCCCTGCAGTCAACGTGGCAGCAACTGGTGACTGCCTCTTACTCACTCTGGCAAGAAATCTAAACAGTAAACCATCCCGGGCCATGGCAAACAGAATGCGGGGTAAAGGAAACATAGAGCCCAGAAGACTAGAATAGAAAAATCCATAATCCACAGGTGAGTTATATAAAGTACTATTCTAAACAGGTAAACATATAGGTACAGATTGGACCCACTAAAGTACAGAACCATAAAGTTCAAAATGAGAAACAGGCACAAGACACTTAACCACGATCAAAATAAAAAACCACCTAACTTTCTATTTTTTTCAGAGGCCTTGATGAAGAAGATTTCCCTTTTCTTAAGAAAAGTCAACTCTCTCACCTGCCACCGCACCCGATGATAAAGTAGCAATTATTGGAGTCTTCGTTTTGGAATTGATTTGAGCTAGGCATTTGAAAAGCAACCCATCCTCCGCCATAGCATAGATTACCCGAGGCATTGGGAAAATGGATCCAAGAAGACTGAATAAAAAGCAAAGACATGCAGTATGGCAAACACATTCATGCATGATTACAAACCATACTGAAATTAAGGAACTGTATAAAAATTAGCATGACAGTGTGATTATGAAGTCATTACTTTTTTTTTTTTTTTTTTTTTTTTTTTTTTTGTGGGTACCGGGGGGACGACCTCAGGACCTCGCGCGCCAACAGGCACCCGTGCCGCTGAGCGATATCACCGGCCCCTTTTTGGTATGTGGGATCCGGGAGTCGAACTCGGGCCTTCGCGCTTGCAAGGCAGGTGCTTACGCCGCTGAGCCATCTCACCGGCCCTGAAGTCATTACTTTTTAAATGCACTATAATTGGGCATTTAAAAATACTTGCCAATCTTGACCACCATGCTACTCATTATTCTGTTGCAGATGTTTGCCCAAATTATCAGTCTAAAAGCAGTATTGTAACTCATTTGTGTGTACCAATGATTATTATTGAATTGAAATGAAGTAATTAGACTTTTCAAAAAACCAATATCATTATGACATTTTTAGTGGAAATAATTCAGAAAATAAAATTTCTAAATTAAAATGCAATTAAAGAAGAGATTAATTTTACCTCATAGTAAGTTACCTCTTTTATTCAATAATTATGTATTTATATGACCATTTAAAATCATATAGCTTGATCTTTGATCAAATTAGTAATTCTCAGCACAGTAAAATAAGGAAGAGAAAGGTTAAAAAAAAAAACTTACTGTAAATTGAATACACAGAAGTAGCCAAAATTAAATGTTAGTAACAGTGAAGTTTAGTGAGACAATTTTTACTTAAGATGTTTTTGAATTACTTCTATTTATTGGTTGCACCATCCCATATATGACTTAGTTGTGAAAAATAACATATAAGGGAAAACAAGTAAAATATTTTATTTTTAAAAATTCATTCTTGGGATCTGAAATCTTGGTGGGGATACCTGTGGCCTGGCTCCCCACTGTAGGTCCAGATTGGTAGCACTACTGGCCTCAGTTCCCGGCAGCAGCCTGCAGGGAGGCCCACAAGTGGGGGAAAAATTGATTTTAAAAACTACATATTCATTTTATCTTTTAATAAGGGTGAGTTAAGCTTGGCCACAGATGAATCTCTGTCCGTCATTTCTAAGCCCACAATGGCGTGGGTCTTCACAGGTAAGACATTTTTCTTTTGTGGTACTGGGTCTTGAGCCTAGGCCTAGCTAATGAGCTAGCAGGCAAGGTTTCCAGCACAGAGCTACATTCGCGCCTTCTCCCCACGCTTGAGACGTGGTCTCACTAATTTGCCTAGGCTCGTCCTGAACTATCAATTCTGCTGCCAAAGCCTCCTGAGCAGCTGAGATTACAGGTACATGCCAGGGAACCTGGCTTACAGGGGTAATTCCTAATTGCCACTGAATCTTATTTTCTCTAGAAAATATAAGAAATTTTGGAGAAAATATAAAACTAGGTTGATAAATTATATTACAAGCACGCATTTGTATTTTAAAATGACAGGCCATACAGCTTCCACTCAGACTCTTTTTTTTTTTTTCTTTTTGAGAGATAGGGTTTTGCTATGTAGTTCAGGCTGGCCTTGAACTCACTATGTAGCCCAGGTTGGCCTTGAACTTGTGGCAAACCTCCCAGCTCAGCCTCTGCAGTGCAGGGATTACAGGCATGTGCTGCCACGCCTGCCAACAAGACTATTACAAGGAGTGCAGAAAATGTCAAGTCTGCGTGCAGTTTCAGATTGTCTGCAGCACTTCAAGTGACACCAAAGCCAGAAGAGACATACTAGTGTAAGCATCCTAAAGTTTTACAGTACATAGATACATGAATGTATGTGACATGTATTTATGTGTGTACCAATGCTATATATATATTTATATGGAAGCTTGGACCAACATTATCTTGAAAAACTCTCTTTTAACTGATGAGGGACTTTTTTTTTTTTAACCACTTAAGATTTTTAATGGCAATTCCAGGCCAACTATTCAGTGAATACATAGCTGCATAATATGTTCCTCATGTTAGGATATTTTTAGAACATACAAAAGCAGTTTTTAGACACTGACTATACTTCGCAGGAACCCAAACAGTCCCCATTGCACAGACAATGGAATGTACCTTGTTGACAATGCACAGAGGGAACCCACTGCAACAACGTATTTGGCAGGACCCCATCCAACATACTCAAATGCTACCGGAAGGGGACTTTTTTCATCAAGGAGGTAGTATGGCATCATAAGCGTCAAAGCTGCAGAAACCCCAAAATAGGCCATGAAACAAACAAGCAAAGAAGTCACTATTCCAATAGGAATAGCTTTCTGGGGATTCCGGACTTCTTCACCTAAGGAAATACAAACAAACAATGTGCATGCTTAATAAGCCACTATTAGGCAGAACAACTTAATGTGGATCAAATTCTTTCTCTCTCCCATGGTAATTCTAATATGCTTTTGTCCCTTCTGTTTTCTTAGTGTGATACACTTATTTTACATTAAATTTCCCCTCTCTTCTTGAAGGTACTTTTCTATTACATAAAAATCCAATTCCCAAAGGTAGAAGATAAATCATACAAGTAATATTCCCATTTCCAGGGAAAAAAATGATGTGTCAGCACTCTTTAAGTGTTTAGGGACAGCAGTCTCAATCCATATGGAAAAAGACCCACTCATATAAATTAAATGACTGCTGTGACATTTTTTACGTTCGTACACATGAAGGCTTTAAATAAACTTATTTCATCTATGTGAAACTGAATTCTTTGTAACCTTTTTGTAAGATTTGACATTTGCAGTACCCCAAACATCATTAGTTATAAAGGCTATGCAATGACAAGAAGCTAGAAGGAGCACCTGGAGAGTGATTCAGTCATGAGGACTTTGTTGTACAGGATAAAGAGAAAATAACATAGCATATTTTGTCCACTAAAGAAAAGATGGTTTAAGAACATAACCATTTGGAAGAGACAGCACATCCACATAGTTTAAGGATAATAATGATGAATTATATATGTAACGTATTTCACAGCTTGCAAAGTATTTCTCAAATTGTACCTTTCCCAAAAGTGTACCTTGGCAATCTTTGTACTGCTCTCCCAATTTTACCAATGTGGGAACCAAGGCTTAGAGAGTTTCACCAAGTGTCTTATTTTTAAAAAATCATACATAGCAGATGTCACAGACAGATCTGGAACCAGTACCCTTCTTATCCCCAAACCAGCCATCTTTCCTTGGCCCTCTGCTTCTACACACAGCTACTCTTGTGGTACAGGGGACGCCTTTCCTTCTACCTAGATCTGAGGCACTGCTCTTACCAGTTGTTGCAATGCAGTCAAATCCCACAAAGGCATAAAAACAAGTTGCAGCACCAGCCAAGGTTCCTGCAAAGCCATAAGGCATAAAGCCACCAGCCCCATAGATACTTGTTCCATTTTCAAAAGGTGACTCTCTAAAAGAAAGAGAACAAACACATTGGAAAGTCATTTTCATAGAAACATGTTTCTTCTAGGAATCTGTCTCAAACTACATGTTCTTCAGCTCTTTGAACCTGATATATATAAAATTAAAACCTTATTATCTCAACCTGTTTTAGAGAATGTGGTACCCTCACAATAACTGTCGTATGTCACTGTCTTGGTTACTTTTCTCTCATTGCTGAGGCAAAATACCTGGTACCCAAAGTTAAAGGGAGAAAGGTTTATTTGGTTCAGTTTGTAGAGGTTTCAGTCCATCACTGACTGGCTCCAAGGCAGGGTGGCATGGCAGACAGGCATCCCAGAGGAGAAACAGTTCACAGAAGGTAGAAGGTAGCAAAACAAGCAAGCAAGGTACCTTAGCAGCTTTTTTCTGCCCCTTTATAATCTAGGCTACCAGGATTAGAGTGGTGCAGACCAATCAGAGATTGATTTAGTAATCATACACCCTTACTCCTAGCACCCTTAATCCTAGCATTGCACCATGAATCAGTCACACACACTAGCTTCAGCCACCTCTGAAAAAGCCCCACCTATGACCATATGAGGTTTTGGGGGGACATCTAGACACAAGCAGACACAGTCACAGACATCCAACTAGAGGCTGATCACCAGCAAATGCATACGGCCCTCAGGCCCACCCTGTCTGCAACACAAAGGCAGGCCAGATTTTGAGAACAGAGACCCCACACATGAACCATGTGCCGTAATATAAGAAATTTCCTTATTTTTTTCTATAAGAATCCATTCTTCAACTCATGAAGCACAAAATAAGGCAGACTGCACACCTTTAAAATTCATTAAGAAGTGGATTCACTAAATGGAAAAATGAAACAAAATTTCCTAGGCTTGATTATTAATATTGAAATTGAATATTATATGTTAAAAACTGTATAAAATCAGAGGATTCTAATTTTTCTCTTACCAGAATG
The DNA here is from genome assembly GCA_028451465.1 of Erethizon dorsatum. Lineage (NCBI taxonomy): Eukaryota > Metazoa > Chordata > Mammalia > Rodentia > Erethizontidae > Erethizon > Erethizon dorsatum. The sequence goes on along the minus strand of CM051837.1, from coordinate 49,309,815 downwards.
ACTACAAATACATATATGAAGAATATCAAAGCAAAGTGTGGTGGTATACACCCGTAATCTCAGCTACTCAAGAGACTGAGGCAGGAGAATCACAAGTTCAAGGGCAGCCTGGGCAGCTTAGCAAGACCTTGTCTTAAAATAAAAAAGGCTGGGGATACAGCTAGTGATAAGGCACTGCCTGGCAAGTGCAAGGCCCTGGGTTCAGTCTCTAATACTTCAAAAAAAAAAAAAAAAATCCAACAAAAAGAGAAAAACATAGATAGATGTACCTTACTCCATGTAATTTATGTTTTTGTAATCTTATTTCTACTTATGCAACTAATAACATTACCCAGAAAACAAAGACTGAAAATTACTAAAACCCTGAAAGAATGAAATTGAATAGTGGTTTCAAAGGAAGAACTAAAGGATAGAGACTCAAAAGTACTCATTGTTATTTAGAGGGGGCAAACTGTGGGGGAGAGAGGGACAAGCCTTTCCAATAGTTAGGCTCTCTCCTTCCTCTTCCCCTAAACCCAAAGCAGAGGCTGAGGCTGGGAACCAGCACCTGGGTGGCCTATCACGAGGGCTCCACAGTGAGGACACCTGTACCTGCACGTCTGGAGGAGAGACTGCAGAGAGGAGTCCTCTCAGAAAAGTTTCAGAAGCAAGGAGTTTGAGAACCACCGCTCTACACAAAGCCTTCACATGCACCCTCTTAAAATGTGACATTTTTTAAAGGGGAAAAACCTCTAAATATTTTACCTGGCACTTGCTGATGCATTTTTGAGAAACTCTTCACTGATTTTCCAGTTAGCCATATTTCCTTTCACAAACCCAGCAACCATGACAAAGAGAAGGACTAGGATATTAACAGCTGTGAAGAATTTATTCACCCAAGCAGACTCTTTTACTCCAAAAGACAGGAGACCTATGGAAAAAGAAAATATATTTTACTTTTTATCTATAGCAAAGACAATGGCATTTTGAAGCAAATACAGGGTTCAGGATATCGTTGCACCCAATTTCATGTATCTAACTCCTATGTATCCATTTCTTCAGTGAATTCCTACTAATCAGTTATCTAATTGTGAAACAATGTCTTCTAAACATAACTGATTTGCTTTCTGGAGGCAGAATGAGCTAACAGGAGATTTCACACTAAGAAATATGTAAGTCTATTAACTGGCTATTACCAATGGAAGGTAAATATAAGGTGATATTTAATTTTAATAGGATGCTTTACTAAAAAGCCATTTGAAGGTTAAAGATTATGAAATATTCTTAAAAGCTTAATCATATCTGGTATATAAATACTGAGCACAAGAGCAGAAAATAATTCAATCGTTATGCCAAAAGTTCTCTGTTAAATCTATTCTCATTTCAATGGCTTTATTTTAAACTCTGACTGTAAAAATAACTATGTTGAACACACAGAAGAAGTATGAAGAGAACAAAAATCAACTGTGGTCCTCCCTCCAGAATTCTATACTCTTAAGCACACACACATATTTCCATGTCAACAAACATAATTCCACTTTAAAAAAAAATAGGGTTACCATTTTGCCCAGGCTAGTTTCAAACACAGGGTCCTCCTTCCTCAGCCTCCCAGGTAGCTGGGATTATAGGGCATGCTATTGTGCCCAACTATAATCTCATTTTTGACAGCTGCATGATCTACTATAAGGAGATACCATACTTTAATCCTTTATTTATAGACAATTAGATCACTCTTAGATTTTTTTTATAATTATAAACTGCACTGACATCACCACCTTTTTATAAATTTCTCTCTACACTTTCTAATCCTTTCTTGCAATAGTTTTCTGTAAGTTAATTGTGTATCAAAGGATACATACTTTAGTATAAGGCTTTTGAGTTATACTGTCAAAATACTCTACAGAGACTCTGGCCCCAATTTACACTGCCCATTTTTTAAATCTGGGTATTCTATTCATATTTCTTTATAAGACTTATTTATATATTAATGCTATAAGCATTACAGTATACACTTGCCCTATTTAACATTTGCTTTTTAAAGTTACTTTATTTTTCTGTGGTATTAGGGACAGAACCCAGGGCCTTGGCATGCTAGGAAAGTGCTGAGTTATACCCCTAGTCCTATCATTTGCTTTTAACCTTACTGTTCATTACATATAGAGAAAAGTTATTGGAATCATCCATATGTTTTTCCTTTTTAGTTTTTTTTTTTTTTTCTTGAGACAGGGTCTTGCTATGTAGTGCAGACTGGCCTTGAACTCACTATGTAGCCCAGGCTGGTCTCGAACTCATGGTAAACATCCTGTCTCAGCCTCCTGAGTGCTGGGATCACAAGTGTGCACCACCATGCCCGGCCATTTTTCCTTTCTAGTTTCTACTTTTGGGAAGATCTTCCTTAACATTAACCCAAAAATATTAGCTTTGTTTCCTTCCAGTTTCTTTATAATTATTATACTCATTGTATTTGTGTCTTTAATCCATCTAGCATACAATATAAATTATGGACCTCAGAGAGTTTATGTTTTGCCACTGGAGAAATGATTGCTATAAAGGATTATGCCACAGATTTACTGGCTTCTTCCCCATATCTATACTACCCACCATCACATAGGCAAAATTTTCCAAGCAGAGAGGAGAAAGTTGAATTTAATTCTTGTACCTGTATTATTAATTCCCAGAATCACATAATAAAAAACTATATTAATGATACAAAGGAAAGCTGTAGCATTAGCACAATTACTCATAGATAATTGTGAGGTTAGGAACCACTGCTATAGACATCAGAGAAGAACAAAGCCACCATCACATTTATATTAGTTCTTCAATATCCATGTGGAGAGCAGGGGAACTAATATATCTACTCTCCAGCCTCATCTCCCACCAATACATAGTTTAGAGACCATAAATATCTCAAGTGAGTGTTGTGTATTCTTCCCTTGTCTCTTTAATGAAATAAAATTACATTTAATAGTTTCACTTGCCAAGACATTTGGTATTATAATATGGATAAAGATTTATAACGGGGTTTTGATCCTCAAAGATTCTAGTAACAGTGATAATGTAGGCTTAGACTATATTTCAAGGAAAGATATGGGAAATGAACAGGGTAATGTCTTAGCTTTAGTCCTGCCACGGAATTAACAGTTCCAACTGCATGTGTCAGTTACATGCTTCTCAGCCTTGAGGGAATACAGCTAAATATTTTGTTTATTGAAATCACACTTAAATAAAATGTGCTATAAATAACTTAATGGTAGCTAGCTTGTTTAGAAACCAAAATAAACAAAAAATTGATGAAAAACAATGGATGTAACTTTTCTTGACATTAAAAGCAAAATGCAAAATGTTTTAGACCTAAAAGTTTTATGTTCTTGTCCCTATCCTTATATAGTACATTTAATGAAACTTTTTAAAAGGGAGAACTATTTTTAAAACTGTAATTTATAGGTAAACATTTCATAATATAATGATATTTTTGTGATGTTCTTCTAGTCCAGGAAGGAAACAAATAAGCCATCCAGATAGGAACATAAGAGGCAGATGGTTCAGGGTAAATCAAGTAGGAAATGGGAAGAAATATAGATTTTATGCTTAGTGGTATCCTCAATCGGTTTTTAAACAGGACTTGCAGATAGGAATTAAATCAAAATAGGAGTTCAAATAATTAAAATAAATATAAGAGGACAGCAGGGATTAGTCACAGTTACAAGATAAAAACTGTCATTGGGGTGACGACTGTATACCAAGCAAAACAATGTACTCATTTTATGGATGAGTGAACTGAGTGATGGAAAGACTGCGTAAATTATTTAAGTTCCAAGAGTAGTTAAATAGCAGAGCAAGACTGAAAACCTGCTTGCTCCTACTCTAATTCATGTTCCTTTCTAACCACTGTGCTACAATACTGATGAACATGGAAAAATTCCCGTACCAAGTATGTGTGCACAATGTCTGCATCAACAAATGACAGATGATCTGTATGTTTCCTTTGCCTTTGTTATATAGACGAAAGCATGGCGAAAAAACTCAGAATTTCTTCTAGAAATAGTATGCTTATAAATATATTTAGTTGCATTTTAACAAGATGAAATGCCATGAAATTAAATATTCCTCCTTATTGAATCTTCATTGCCATTCCTGCAAACCTCCAATTAGTGCTGTAAAACTGATGTCATCATCCTATTATTTAGTTCATGCCAGGTATCTTTGACTCAGAAGTGCTATTTCTACCACTCCACACAATTTAGACTTATTTTTGAAACACACCTATCATGTAAGACAAAATGTGATTCCAGCCAGTGATGAAGCCCAAAGACATCCAACAGTAACTTAAGTGTATAAATTTGATCAATCAGTCTGGAGAACTCATGTTCCTAATTCAGTACAAACCTACTTTTCTGGACAATTAATTTGGCTCATTACAGGGAAAAGTACACAGTAACAGTTTCTTACCTGCTAGAAGTAATATAAGGCACACAGCAAAGAAGTCTGGATACTCTGCAAGGCCAGTATAATTCATTTTGAAGTATGTCTTGAAAAACTGACCAATCTGTTTGTTAAGCAGTTCATCAAAGGTGCCACTCCATGCTCTTGCGACACTTGATGTGCCTTCCCGAAACACAGAACATGCAGAGAATATAAGGTCGCCGGCAGAAAATTAACGTGACATCATGTACTATTCTATTCCAGATCACCATGGCCTAGTTCCCATTCAATGAAATTTTAAATCACATTATAAAATTACACTGCTAATTTTATAATATTATAATAGTAATCAAATGCCCAAGTTCTTAAGTGTAGAAGCAGGTAATAACTTCATTAGCAATAAAGAAATTCTTATTTAAAAAAATAGGAATTCGACCCCATTAAGAGGCATATTCAGAGATGAAGCAGAAACCCAGAATTTATTTGCAATTAGAAGTCATTTCAGAGATGAGAAAAACGAGATGTACAGGGTCTAGGCAATCTATTCATGATCATCCAGCATCTAAGGAATGCAGAGCACAACTGAACACTAAGGCCTCTTCCTCAGGAATGCCTTTTCTACACAATTGAGATTTGTTTTTGAAACGTACCTATGACATAAGATAGAATGAGATTCCAGCCAGTGATGAAGGCCCACAGCTCACCAACAGTAACGTAAGTGTACAAATAGGCAGACCCAGTCTTGGGGACTCGGGCTCCAAACTCAGCATAGCAAAGGCCTGCCATCACAGACGCCAAGGCAGCGATTAGGAAGGACACGACAATACTGGGGCCAGAATCTGATTTGGCAACTTCGCCAGCAAGGACATAAACCCCAGCACCCAGAGTGCTGCCAACCCCCAGGGCAATGAGGTCCATGGTGGTCAAGCAGCGGCACAGTTTGGAGTCTTCTAGACTGTCCACAGTGACAATTTTTCTCCGGATCAGACATCGGGCAAAAGTGAGAACTGCTCCGCAGGGAATCATTCTGAAGAAGGTAACCTGAGCAAGAGAGAGGAAGAGGTTAGAAGCTGGTCTGGAGCCACCATCCCTCTTTTAGCCACCTGTTTGGAGACAGAATTAAGGCGACGGTCCTTTTCTTTTTTTTTTTTTAAACTCGATAGAAGTGTAGCTCTAAGCAATCGGAATGAGTTTTGTTTTGTTTTGTTTTGTTTTTAATGTGGGTACTGGGAGTCGAACTCAGGACCTCGCGCTTGCCAGCAGGCGCTTGTGCCACTGAGTGATATCACTAGGCCCTTTTTTCTTTTATGTGGGTTATGGGAGTCGAACTCAGGACCTTGCGCTTGCCAGGCAGATGCTTATGCCGCTGAGCTATCTTACCAGCCCCAGAATGAGGTTTTATGAAGACAAAGTCACAGATATCCTGGAGTTCACTCACATATGAGACTCCAATAATTAATGGCTTCTTTGGAAGCAAAGGAATGTCCCTGAGTGATTAAAAGTCATTTTTGTTCACTTCCTACAGTTTTCAGGATATGCTGATAGAACTACATTTCAGCAGATGGCTAATTTAGTCTTCATCACAAGGAAGGGAATGAAGTGCCTCATTCATTCAGCTCAAACTTTTTAGGCCTTAATAAACGCTAGGGATTGTGCAAGGAACGATATTACACAGATGTGGTCTCTGTGATCATTATGTACTCTACAGTTTTACCGAATATGTAAACTACTCTTTTCATTTTAAACAATTAATATACAGCAGATATGAACTTACTAGATAAAAGAATTCTCTCCCCGCATGCTTAGATTATTTCAACTAAAGATGCTGTTCAATCATGCTTTAATTAGGAACTTATACTAAAACACACATGCTTATATTTATTTGAAATTTTTAAATAAACCCAAAGTCCATGCATATGTTCTTTTTTTTTTTTTTTTAATATGTGGGTACCGGGAGTCGAACTCAGGACCTCACACTTGCCAGGCAGGCGCTTATCACCGGCCCTATGTTCTTTTTTAAACAGAGGGAAGAATGAAGACCAAAAGTCCCACTCACTACCCCCTGTAACCCCAAACAATCTAACACTGAGAAGAAAATCAGATTATGAAACAAAACATGAGTTGCAAGAAGAAAGAAAAATATACAGTATGTAAATCACACATATATTACAGTAGAAAGGTCTAATTAAAAATATAACAAAATATTAACGGTAATTATATCCGGGTAGTGGTTTCTTACTACTATGCACTTCATATGGCATTTTGCTAATATCTGTTTCTGATTTAATTTCAATGAATATGTACAACCTGTTTGCAAAAGAAATATAAAAATTAAACAGCCCCCCATGGTAGTATCTCCAGAGACATGTGATTTAGCTGAGTAGGAAATAACTGAGGAATAGGGGACACAGCATACGCTGCTCATCAGGCAATACAATTTTAGAAGTTAAAAATCATGTTTGCTTTTATTCATGTACTGCACTTCCGCACAAGCATCCTGTTGACCTGCAATACTATTTTCTTCAACTTCATTATATTCATCATCAAAACCTAAACTCTTAAGATCACAGGTTGGCATCTTCACTTAAGAAGTTAGACCTTTATATACCAAACTTAAACCCCTGAGTACTTCTCAACCTTAATTTCAAGCTAGCATTAACAATTATACTAAAAAAATAAAAACTGAAGAAAATAATAAAACAATCTATGTGGCTTGTGGCTTTTAAGAGAGCCATTTCTGAAATGTGAATAAACCAGTTTCATGTTAAACCTAGTAGACAAAACTAACTTACTGAACATTATTTACGTATAAGTGAACGTTCTCAATATTGAAAGCAGCTAATTCAAGGAAAATCATGAAAAATCCTAAAGAAAACTGAAAACAAATGGCAAATTCCATGAAGATAAAAACAAACTTTTAAGCATCTTCAATTTTTTTCCACACCATGTGACAGAAGGCCAAAGCATGGCACTTAACAAGCGCCAATTTTTTTGTTGAAAAATTTGCAAATTACAGATGACATAGTCAATTTTTCCAATACTGTATTCAGGCTTCCAAAGTCAAAACTCATCAAGACTTGTATAAATCACACATGTACCAATGTCTACGTTAGTTAATCTTTTTCTGTGTGTGTTGTATTAGGGATTGAACTAGGGCCCTGACACTAAGCCCAGCCCAATTTTTATTTATTTCATTTTGAGACAGGTTCTCCCTAAGTTATCCAGGCTGGGTTTGAACTTGTGATCTTCCTGCCTCAGCATCTTAGAGTACTTAGATTACACAAATGGGGCACTATGCCTGGCTCAGCTAACACTTATATAGTCACTCTTCATGTAACACAGCTAGAAGATAAGGTAGGGAAGCATTCTGCTTAAAAAGAATCAAGGGCCGGTGAGATGGCTCAGCGGCATAAGCGCCTGGCTGGCAAGCGTGAGGGCCCGAGTTCGACTCCCGGAACCCACATACGAAAAAAGGGCCGGTGATATCGCTCAGCGGCACGGGTGCCTGCTGGCGCGGGAGATCCTGAGGTCGACCCCCGGTACCCACCAAAAAAAAAAAAGAATCAAAAAGTGAAAAGTACAAGTTCTATGTAGAGGTCAACTGAGGGAGGAGGGACAGAGCATACTTTTTAAGTGTTAAGTTCCTGTAACATTTAAGTGTTTTTATACAAACATGTTCAAAGATGAAGAACTAGGGATGACTGCCACGTGAAAAGTGCTAGGAAATGGCCCACTGAATTTCACTGATCCAACATCATGTGAAAATGGGACCAACATGTCATATTCGACTTTAGGAACAACTGAGAGTTAACAAAACAAGGTACACCTGTTTGTCATTTAAATAAAACATTCATGATGGAGTACTTCATTTGCCTCAACTTTTGTGAATAAAAGACAAATTTTACAATTATGCATATATACAGAGAAAGGATCAGGAAGGAAGCAAAAAAGATGAAGAGATTCTGTGAGACAGCAAAAGGGTTGTGGGTGACCTTTTATTTTTTAAATCCTTTTCTGGAATTTTAATCGTGATGATATTTGTGAAATGTCTAAAGGAAAAACAGCATAAAAACAAAAAATAAACAGGCCAATCAAGTTACCCAAAATGAATATATTGGCTATGGTCACCTCCTCAATATAAAATTAAATTCAGTTCACTCCAGATTATATAGGAAGCTGAACTGCTTATAGAAATGTATCGATTTAACCAGTTTAGATCAGATTTCTACTTCTTATTAAAGATGGAAAGTATTTTATGTGCAGATAATTTTCTACATTGCTCTGAGGAAATAAGACAAACATGCTATTTATCAGGCACCCATTAGCTTTTAAGTAACTGAAAAGTATACACCAGAAACTTCTCAGAATTGACACGTCACTCAATATGCTTTGCGAACAATCTCAACTACACGTAACCTGGTAAAGCACTGATTACCAAAGCCGAGACACAAAACTAATTTTGTACAAATACAATGGGATGGGAAAAAAAGAATGTAAAACCATACTTAGTCAACATAAGGCATCACTGCTAAACAAAATTCATTGAGTCCTACAGGTGTATGTATCATGCTGTATTTAGTAGATAAAGATAATCTTGTGCTTTTTCATTGTTCTGTTTTGTTTGAGGCAGAGTCTTGATATGTAGCCCAGACTAGCCCTGAATCCTTCCCCCTCAGCCTCCTGGCTAATTTCTGGGACTACAGGCATGGACCACTACACCCGGCTAATCTTGTAGTTTTGTAAAATGTTTTTGTGGAGATACATTGATGTGTCAAAGAGTGCGGCAACAAAGGAATGAAAAAAAATGATATTTGTGCCTGAAACTAGTGTATAATTTGGTCTCTGTATATTTATAAAGTTTTATAACTTTTCCTTTAATGTTTTTTAAAAAAGATAAACTCCTTATGTGAAATGGTTATGACAACCTTACTCTCATTTTTACAAGGCACTTTCACTGTGGAAAAAAACCCAGTCACACTTGTCCTTTTACAACAAATACAGAGGTAATTCGCAGGGATTTGGAAGCTGATGCTATTGCCCTGGAAGGTGCAGACTTTGTTCTTCCAAGAGCAGACCATGGATCTGTACCATCATACCCACAGCTACTGTCTGTGACCAAGGACTCATATTTAATATGAAATCTGTATACACGCGCTGAAGGACAATGATCTAGACCAGTGATCTAGACCTCTTAGAGACCAAGTGCCCAAACTGCAATATAAAACCCAACTTATTAATTGTAAAATGCCAACACTGCAATTAAACCTGACTATCCAATGCTCGGCTGCTGGGGCAACTTGGCTCTTGTGCCAACGGAGAGGGCTCTGCCTGCCCTCTGCGGCACACGTGCCATAAGTTTGCCACCACTGAACTAGACTCTGCAAAGAGGTTTATGTAGAACTCATCCCCATGTCCTTGGCTCTCTATATAAAGGCTCTAAGAAACACCTTGATGAGGTCAGAGATGATTCTGACCATACCAGAATAGATACATAGTGTCTTCAAAAAATAATTATTTTATTAACTGCTAAAACAGTGGCCTCTCATTTGAGAATGGAAAATACATACATATTAGCTGAGATCTGAAAATAGAATTAACTAAGGGAGGCTGGAAGGGATTAATAAGCTCTCTGCAGAAGTCTCCTAACAATTTTAATAAGCATCACGGCACATGTGGCTCCTTCTCAGGCCTGCCCTCACCCTGCTCCCAGCCTTCAGTATAACAGTTCGTGTGCACCTTATACCTTAATCAACACCTATGTATTTTTGCGAAAAAAACTAGTCTTTCTTTAGTAACTTGGACTTACCATCATCTAAAACTTCCTCAGTCGGTGCAGAATTTTAGGTCTACTAAACCCTCAGCCCTGATGATTTAACACCACAGTGCAGACTTCCTTTCAACTATCCATTGAGATCTTTCAAAATCTGCTAATTAGTCAGAAGTTGATTCTGGATTTTCACTTTCGTTCAACAGTTTGATGTAACACTGTAACATAAAAATGAATCTTTCCCCTCCTGCCTACTTAAGTAAAGACTGAAATGTCAAACTCAGTCATATGTGTCAGTGTCACCGGCCCTCACAATAAATCTCAAGTAGGAGCTACCAGTGACAAGCCGATGGGACAAGTGTCCCAATAAATCCTCAACAAATTAGCTTGTCCGAATTATACTGATATTTTTCCTTCATCATTCCAGCTGCTAGTTTTGCAGTAAGACATATGCGCTGTTTTTGAGCTCATGGGGGAAAAACTAATTTTAAACCATGCAGACAGAGAGCTCCACCCCATGCTTTTTTTCTCCAGACTAGAGCTTTTGGTCTTACAATCCCTACACCAGTATCAATTATGTTTCCACAACTTTAAAGTTCCAAGACAAATTTTCAAATTACTTTGTAAGTTAAATCACTCAGTAAAAGAGAAAAAAAGATACAGACATGAATCCATGGAATTATTGACTTTTGTTCTATTTAGCTTTCTCAGAAATTACATTAGTGTCTTATTCAAGATAAAAAACAGTAAGAAATGGTAACTGTTCAGCTTGGATCAGCCAAAAACCAAAACAAAGAATAAAAACTTTTGCCTTCAAACCCAAGTCATTTCTTTTTTCTGGAAAACAAGAACACTGTTTTATATGCATTTCATTTACAGTTATCTTTTCTCTAAAGAAAATTTTTCTGAACAATTTTTTCTTTTGAGGTTTTCTCCAGATAAGTGAATGAATGCCAAGGTAGATAGAAGTAAAAATTAAAGACACAATGGAGTGCACTTTGAAGTTACAACCATTATAGTAAGGATGTTTATATTTTCTCCCTTTTTATACCAAAACAATACTGCCAGGAAGTTTGAGTAAAATGTATTATTTCAAAATTTTGATACAGAATCTAGATTATGACAAACATTTTTCATTAGGACCTCCAACAAATAAACAGCCTTTAGTGAATTTTGAAAAATTTGTAGACAACTGGTGTTTCAAAACACATAAATCCATTTAACTCTAGTAAAAGCAAAAACACAACACAAGTAAAGTGCACTTATTTGTCTGATTCAAATATACACGGAACAATTAAAAAGGAAAGGCCCACATCCTTGCTCTTAGGGTGGGGAAGAAGAAAGAAGTGACACGAAGAAAGCAAAGCCCTCAGCACCTTGGCAATGTGAGCAGCTGACCAGTCAGCACTGTCCTCCCCATCAGGATGAGGGCAGCAGATTCAGCACCAGGCCGACACCAACTCCATTCCTATAAGGCCATTAGCAATCGTAGGCTAACAAATTACTCAGCGCCAGAGGGCGCCACCTGTTCTCTCTCCCCATGCTGCTAGGACAAGTCACCTTATATGGACCACAGCAAACATCAGGAGATACCTTTCCAGAGCTCTTTCACACCCATCACCAATCTACAAGTGCTACTACTGTATTTAAAAGGCCTAAGGTTTGTTGAATGTACTGATCTGACCTCCTTTCCATTTATTTTTTCATGACATTTCACAATATCCCTATAAGATCAGGATTATTACTAATCTCACAGTACAGATGAGGAAACTGAGATATAGAACAATATCACCGTCACCATGTGGTGGAACCAAAGAGGAAATCCAGCACATGTGACTCTGCAATCTTTATTCACAGCCACTGTGCTGCACCCATCCTACCAGGGATCCCCATTACTGTGCACCTCCTCACACCTCCTCTTGGGACAATCGGCTCTCCCCACAGCACTGTCTTCTCACCCCAGTCACAGGTAACTTGGCTGCAGCCAGACACCTGACTCAGGTCTAAATATTCAAAGGTCAAGACAGTCCGACGTGCTCCAAATTCTAAATGACACAATGACTGAATCAGCCGAACCACCAACACTCAGGCTGGAGCCACACAGACGGGGGTAGTCTGATACTGGGCAGAAATCAAGAGGCTGGCAGTAGAAGCCAGACCATGGCCATTCAGAGAAGAGCAGGGGTGACAGAATGTGCTGCTCCAGCAGGGAGACGAGGAAGGATGCGCACAGGCCAGCTTTTCTCTTCCCTCAGGCTTGGCTGTTGGGTGTAGGAAATCCTCCTGCACCATTTCGGTAAATTCCTGTACACTTAAAGCTATGTGGAGTTGTCTCTGTTCACTAAAACCAGAAGCTTAAGGTGAAAGTCAAGGTGGTATGGGGAGGCCTGCTCCACTAGACTCTACTACCACTTTCAACTTCAAATCTGACACCGTGGCCATTCCTGCTATATTTCCTGATAATTCCTCTTCTTCCAAGAGTGGGTTTCTGGATGGAATAACTTGAAATTGTTTTTATATATTTCTAATAAGCCACTCAGAAAAGCTTAACATGCATTAGGCCTGACCTTTACATACATCCTGTGAACACAACAACATTCGATGTAAGGTTTCCATGCAACAAAGTATTTTAGAAGATTAAATCTCTAAACCTTTGACTATTATCAATTGAATCTTGCCAAAGTTTAATGATCCTTCTATTTAAGTGCTGCTGAATTCCAGAGTGGCCAGCTGCTGTGGTGTCCACACTGTTTTTACAAAAGAAGATTCATTCTGTTTTTCTCAAGAGAACTGTTTAAAAAGATGCATCCAACTGTTTTAAAAACAGTTTAGTCGGGTATGGTGGCACATGCCTGTAACCGTGGCACTCTGGGAGGCTGAGGAAGAGAATCATAAGTTTGAGCTTAGCCTCTGCAACTGAGAGACTTAGCAAGGCCTTACCTCTAAATAAAAAGTTTTTAAAAGGGATGTAGCTGAGTGTGAAGACCCTGGGATCAATCCCCAGTACCAGCAAAAACAAAATGAAACATCTCTGTGTTACCAACTCTAGGATGTAAAGGAAATCCAGATGACCTGGAGGAAGCCGCGTGGGTTTTTCTGATCACGGGGCTAGCCGATGGATTTCAGATCAGAGATGCTAGAAACATGTGCTGAGACCGGGCAAGCTATCAGAGCACAGGAAAGCTTTCTGTCTCAAGGCAAAGAACTGAGAAATATAGAACACTGATTTCCTGGAATCATTCTCTTTCCAAACAGAGCCAAAGCATCCCTTTACTCCACCATCCCTTTGCCTCCCCTCAAAAGCTACCTAATTATTAACTGTTACAATTCAACCACTTTTGTTTCAGTACTAGGCAAAATTCCTTCCATCAAACTGTGGCAGAAAAGGAATTTAACAAGAATTCACACTCATTTTTTAGTTGAGATTCAAGAAATACAGATGGAAACCAAGTTTTGGTTTATGGTTTTGCTGCAAAGTCATTTCTTTTTTTTTTTTTTTTTAATGGTCACTTCTGAAGCTATATTCTCAAATTTGAAAAGCATGTGCCAATGTGGTACTTCTTAAATTACAGAAGCAATGCATGACTAGAGATTTTTATCATTAGCATCTTGGCAGATTGCTGAAATACTGCCACCGTGACGTTTGCAAGTTCACGGTGGCTTCAAATAATTCAGAATAAAACATTCCTATTGTGTGCTCACGGAAGCAATGAAAAGGGTGCCAGTTCTTCGTATCCATGGTTCAGAGACACTAACATCTACATTTAAAACATACCAACTAAAAAAAATTTTAAAACTTAAGTCAACTTGGGACAATGAAATCTTTAAAACTCAAGCCTCACATTCTTGTCACATCTCTATTCTACTCATTAATATACCATAACCATAAATAATTTCTCTAATAAGTTTTTAAATCAGAATTTATCTTAGTTTTTATATTACTACATAGAATGAGTACAGCCTACCAATTACTCAACACAGTTGGCAATTTCTCTTAATGATCAAGCCTTGGAAATTTCAAAAAGGGGAAAAAATAGTCTTAAATGCAGTGCCTTAAAAAAAATTCCAGGGAGCAGAGGGACACAGGCAGAGGAAGACAGAGTATGCTACATGTTTGTGGGTCAGTAAGCCCGAGCACCACCAGGACACACAGAAGGACGCACCCTGTGCAGACCGGGGTCAAGGTCGGAGGCAGCAGGGAGTCTTCCGGGGAACCAATGGCTAATCTGATTCTTCATTATTCCACCCCAGAATTCATTTAAAAAAATAGCTGGGTATGGTGGTGCATGCGTGTAATCTCAGGACTCTGGGAGGCTGAGGCAGAAGGACTGCAAGTTCAAAGCCAGCCTGGGCAACTTAGGGAGATTCTCTCAAAGTGAAAAAAAAAAATTTAAGAAGGGCCAGGAGTATAGTTCAGTGAGAAAGCCCTGGGTACAATGTCTGGTACTGTAAGGGGCAGGGGTGGGGGGATTCAATTAGCTGGTCCTTAAAGCAAAGAATGCAAAAAATATAAATAAGAAAACCAATTTTGCACTTTTTCTAAACAATATCCACAATCTTCAAAATACACTTGGAAATTTTGATGGTTTATATAATGACACTTTTTTTTTTTTTGGTACCAGGAATCGAACTCAGGACCTTACACTTGCCAGGCAGGTGCTTGTGCCACAGAGCTGTATCCCCGGCCCTAACAACACTTCTTAAAATCAATTGTTTCAAAATTTCCTTTTTTACTTTATTTAAAACAATTCCTTTTGTAGAAAAAGATTCTGAATTCTGTAAAACATTTAACAGCAACTATAATTATTTCCCTAATAGAAAAAAATCTTTAAAATAATCATATTAATCTGTAAAATCTTAACCAGAAGTTCTTAAAAGCATTTACTTTGATTTTTAATTATGAATAGCAATACTTTAAATTAGTAAAAAATTTAAAATTGAAATTATGTCATAACGTAAAAACTATTTGATAATCATTCATCAGGAAGTGTTTTAAATTATATAAGTAATGTACAAAGAGTAGGCTCTAGAACAAATGCAATTCATAAAAATGGAAAGTACAAAGCATTGCAAACCTTGCAACGTAAACAGAAACTTTAAAAATGTACATAAGCATATGTATCCACTACTCCTTGTTGAAAATATTTATTTTTATCTTCTTATTATCCAACGGTAACATTTAGGTAAACTGTAACTTAGCTCTCTCTCCTCTAAAATCTTTATAACTGCTTTGTATTCCAGGATAGCAACTATGGACTTGCAGTGTTCAAGCATGAAGTCTGTAAGAATAAAGACAAATAAACTCCCTTCACAGCCACATTCTTGCTGCTGTCTTACCAAGAACCCTTTGATTGGACTGTTAGGGTATTCACTAAGACCACAGACAGAAAGATCCAAACTCTTACAACTTAGGCTGTGAATTCTGCCTATGTCCAAGAAACCAGCGCAGTTACTTCTCAATAAGATTTCAATTTTTTTTTTAATATGGGTACCAGGAGTCGAACTCAGGACCTCGCGCTTGCCAGCAGGCGCTTGTGCTGCTGAGTGATACCACCGCCCTTTTTTTTCCTTTACGTGGGTACCGGCAGTCGAACTCAGGACCTCATGCTTGCCAGGCAGGCACTTATGCCGCTGAGCTATCTCACCGGCCCTAAGATTTCAATTTTAATGCTCTGAATCTTATTTATTCACAATTGCATTTCATCTGCATCCTGTCAACTTCAACAACTCTACCATTTCAGCCTGGGTTTTAAAACCACTTCTTTGTAATCTGCTTCAGTTTAACTTTCCAGCCTTATACTTTATTGTTCTCCACGTAAATACTGTAGTCCATTCTGTTCACCTACTATCCTTACATCATTTGCCTTCTTTCCCACACACAAGTAAAAAGATACATTGACCTGTGTGCTTCCATGGGACCCTCTCTTGCCCTCATCTCTGTTCTCACTCCCAGGTCTGAGGTATTGCAGAGAGATAGAAAGAGGCTCTTTGCCTTCTCTATCAGTTCCTGAGCTTTCCCTTTGAATGAGAATCTTCAGAATATCTGCCTGTTAAGAGAGAAGTGGGGAAGAGAGGAAAGAGGATTTTGAGAAATGAAATAGGATGCAAATCTCCTTCGAGAGATGTAAGCGAAGGTCGAAATACCTTTTAAATGTACTTTTGGCAACTGGTAGTGTTGTTTGGTATAAAATACAATGTACACATTTACATATCCTCACTTCTAAATGATTTCTTTGGCTTAACATAAAATTCTGTCACCTGATTCCTAGAATCATGTTTGATGGAACAAATCAACTCTGCAGGAGCTTAGCAAACCCAAAGACAAGGGGAGAGGCAGTTGCACCAAAGACGTGAGGTTAAGGAGAGTGACTGCAATTAAACTAGTGTTAGGAAAGACAATGATGCTGAGCACAGCAGAACTGTCTAAGTAATTCTGTCAACATTTCAGACACCCTTTCATCCTTGGCAGGTGGCCATCTTCTACAGGCAAGGCGATTACTAGTACCAAGTCCTCTGTAGTCTCACCTGCTAGAAGATCTTTCATGTTATGTAGCTCTCTTCCTATTACACCTACCCATGAGTAGAATTCTGCCCAAAGAACAGGTCTTATTTAAATAATTCCGAATGGCTATCATTCTGAGAATTCTCTCTGCTCAAATATGGTAATTCAAAGTCCAACAACCACACTGAAAACACTAACTCACACTACAAGACACAGAGTTCCAGATGAGTTTAAACAAGTATGGAGTCTGATTTCTTTGTGACTTTCCTCCATCCTATACATTTACTTCTACTAATTTTTTGCTTGGTTTTTAGTAACCTCCTCAAACTGCCTCAACTTAGTGTCCAGAGCCTTTCTGGATCTGGTCCTCTCTATCTCCATGACCCATCTTCTGCTTCCTCCTCCCACCTTAGGTTTCCTTTTAACTTCCTCAGAACCCGAACCTCATTGCCACAGGCTTTCTGCCCCATTGTTTCTTCTTCCTGGAAAGTAACTCTTCTTCCTCCATATCTGGACAGTTCCCAATCATTCCTGACACTCCTCCCACAGCTAAATTAGGTTCTCTATTCTTTTCTATTCTCTATTCTCTATTTTCTATTCTCTGTTCTCTATTCTTCTCTATTCTTAGGTTCTCTATTCTTTTTCTCACAGCACATTGTTGTTGTTGTTGTTGTTGGTGGTGTGTGTGTGTGTGTGCTGGGAATTGAGCCAAGGGTCTCGTGTATGGTAAGTACACCTTCTACCACTGAGCTACACCCACAACCTACTCTGTATTTTTAGGTCACTTTTTCTGTTTCATGATTATAAGCAATCACATGAATGAGCATGTTTTACTCCTTGGTATGGCCTGAATCACACACTCTCCCCAAAATTACACTGAAGTCCTAAACCCTAGTACCTTGCTTGGTAAGGTTATTTGGAAATAGGGTCTTTGTAGGTGTTATCAAGTTAACATAAGGTCATCAGGGTAAGTCCAAATTCAATAATAACTATTCAATAATATAACTATTATAAGAGGAGGAAAATTCTATGTGGTGACAGAGGTGGAAGCCAACCAACACCAAAGACTGATAGATACCATCAGAAGCCAGAAGCAGCTAGGAGGGTCTCTCCTCTACCAGTTTCAGGAGAAGCAGAGTCCAACTATGACCCTGATTCTGAACATCTACCTTTCAGAACTGTGAGATAATACATGTCTGCAATTTTAAGTTACCTAGTTTGTCATACTTTTTATGGCTATCCTAGGCAATTAATAAATATGTTTAGACTGTAAGTTTCTTGAAATCGAGGTCTACATTTTATTCATTTGGTGTATCTCCAGTGCACTTGCTGTTTTTGAAATAGGAATGCAGTAAATGTTTGTTTAATGAATAAATGAGTGATTTATTCTGGGTTTTGTAGTCAACTAAAAACCTCATGTCTTTTTACTCAAATGTCTGTATAGAGTGGTCTTCTTGATTCCACTATTTTATAACTTAAATTTAGCTTTTCAAATTTCATATTACTTGGGATCATACTGCAATATAAGCCCATCAATCAATGTATTAAGTATCCTACCTTTGTATCACTGCACATTTGATAAGCATGTTTTCTATCTTAATCCAAGTAAACGATAAAAAATGTTAAGCCCTATAGAGCCAAGAACACGATTCCACGGACTGCCACCAAATATGTCTAAGATGGTATCAAACCATTAATCCAACACTCTGGGGATATCATGCAACCAATTAGAAATCCACCTGTCTTCTCCAGCTTATCCCAAGATTATCATAATATATTCTACATATTGTGTTAAAAATTCTCAAATCCATATCTAATAAACATGTCAAAAAGAAGATGTGAACTTTTTTAGGCATAACTTGTTCCTGGTAAACTTATGATGCCTCCTGGGGATCAGTAACTTATTTTCCAAGTACATACCACGAATTGCTGGAGCTGTGCTGGTAAACAGTGTCCGGATCCCTGATCTGTGATCTAGAGTCTATACTGTTCTCCACTATGAAAATATGCCTTTTCACCTTTCTTCAGCTCCTTTTCTTGTATTTCAGGCAGACTTTAAGATCATAGATGGCCACTCTACACAGGTATCTACAAATTCTTTAAGTATCACAAGATAAAACTCATCTAAACTTGAAACTGTAAACCATTTTAAAGCAGCTAGGTTCTTTCTGACCAACTTGAGCTTCAGGTTCTCTTAGTTATTTGTTCTACCCTTCAAGTCAGGTGGCCATTCTTATACAGACAAAGCAAAATAGGAAACGAGTGGCTGTGAGATCTGTCAGTCACCTGTTGCTATTCCAGTAATAGTGAAACTTTTAGAGCTTTCAATGACAAGAAACAGCCCGCTGCAGCACGTATGCCATAGGTTCGCCACCACTGTGCTCTACCATACCAGGTTCCACCTTTCTTTTTAATCGTTGAGACAAAATATTTCACATAGCTTCACCTCACACATTTCTTTGCTATTTATCACAGACTCATTCTACTCACTTTATTCTTCCATCTTTTAAGCTTGAATCACTCAAATGATTTTCCCTGGCAGTCACAGTGAATCCTTCTTATATCTGCTCCTCTTGTTCCTCAGACTGAGTACCTAAGATTCTGTTTGTATTTGTTTTTTCCTCTTTTCAAATTATTACCTTTTAGGGTTACAGTCCATGGAGAGGTAGGCATATTTTCTCTGAGTACTGAGAAATGTGCCTTTTAAAAGAAATGCAGGGGCCGGTGAGATGGCTCAGCGGCATAAGCGCCTGCCTTGCAAGCGCGAGGGCCCGAGTTCGACTCCCGGATCCCACATACGAAAAAGGGACCGGTGATATCACTCATCGGCACGGGCGCCTGCTGGCGTACGAGGTCCTGAGGTCGACCCCCTGGTACCCACAAAAAAAAAAAAAAAAAAAAAAAAAGAAATGCAGGGTACATAAACTTAGTCCACTACCTGGTCACTAGGGAATATTCTCAGGTATAAGCAAATTATTTCCTTGTCACCAAGAGACAAACATTTTATGAGTATCACCAAAATTTGCAGAGCTTCTGCAAATTCTTTGGACACTCCCCTTCAACCTCTCACTACTCTGCCTGATTTCATTTATCTTCTGTAAACAAAGACTAAGTTTGTTTAAGAATCTTACATAGGAAGGTTTCAACAAATCCTGCTTTGCAGCAATGTCCTTGTTTGCAATGGCAAAACAACGTTTCATCATCTGCAGCTCAAGCACCACCCAGTCGCTGAATGAACCCTGAATGGGATTCATACGTCACTCATCATTAATGAGGTATGCAGAATTCTACAGCAATAACTTAAAGGTAAACAGTTCTTTGTCAAATTAAAACCGTAGTAAACAAATCCTTCTGGGTTATCACCTGTGCCTCCCTCAGGATTTGCCATTCCTCCTGTCCACACCTCCAAACTCCCATCTGTATAGTGTCCTTTTGCTCATCTTTATGAGAATACAAAGACAATCTGTTGAAGAATAAGAAGCAAATGTGACCACTACTAATAATTACAACTAAGATTTGTGGCCACTTCTTATTTCATATACTGGAGCTTGTTTGTTCTTTATTATACATATTTAAGGAGTACAACATGACATTTTTATATACTTGTTTACAGTGAAATGGGTACTACATTCAAGCACATTGAAAATATATATATGTATGATCAGATCACAGTTACCTGGTTTAAAAAAGAATTCTAAACACTTTCTTCTCTTCAAGCAGAGAACTTGCCATAATGAAAATATCCCCTCTAATGAGGCAGAACAAGAACACAGCACATCTAAGCCATGCAGAAAAAGACATTATTCACCTTAAAAAGTCAATGCAAACCTCTCTGGTAGGCTAAAAGGATAATTTTAATCACACAAATGTAAAGAAAATATATGGACGATATGTAGAAAAAGGTTCCATATTGTATTAAAACTTTATCTAGCTGCAGGGATAGAGGTGAGCTCTGAGTCATCCTTGATTCTTGCCCCAATCAATAATTTCTGGTAATTTTGTCACTTCCAAAAGTTAAAGTGCTATCACTACAAACAATGAGTAAGCACTGGGAAAATTAATCATGGATGGTAAGAACATATTCCTGATTGCATACTGTGGCTCTGTAGTTTTACTCCTGCTATGTAACGTGTTAAAAAAAACCCCCAAAAGTCAGGGTCAGGTGAAAAGTTATAACTGCACACATAAAAGTTATAACTGTACACAAATATTTCAGTTAATTATTTCATTGATTCTTAAGGTGGAGTAAATGAAAATGGGACAAATTGCTTTGTTTGCCCCTTTGCAAAGGCAATAACAACAAAACAATTACTCCCATACATCTAGGCATCAAACAGAACTATAAGATAGCACTGATTCTAGTGAGAATCAGGTGTAACTGTAACAGTACTGTCCATACTAGTTTGATCTTATACATAGAGAGATAAAAGCAAACTCCTTAAAGTAGCCCACTGTAGGAGCAGCTCGGGATTTTAGACACAGTCACACAGATTTCTGCCCCTCAAACCCTTATTTTCAGTGGTAAAACAAAAGCAACAGTTTCATCTTTTAAATAAAGTCGAATGAGAAATCTCTGCGAAGTACCTTCTATAGTGTGAGTGCTTAGTGGATGGCAGTAGCTGTTAATTTACCATTATAACACAAACCAAAGACGTGTGTCCGAAAATCTTGTGTTGGAACACCAAAAATAATTTGTTTATAAAAGACACCAACTTTTATTTAGAAAGATTAAGAAAGAAACAGATTGCTGATAACTTTTAAAGGAGAAAACCAAGGCTGAGGGACTTCTTCCTGGCACACAGGCAGCTAATGAGACTATGCCACAACCCTGACCTCCCGGGTCCACCCATGCTCAGGTGCCATGGCCTGGTGCTTCTCCAGCTCATTTCCAGAGAAATGCTGGGGAAGCTGAGGAGTCCAAAGAAACAGGGTAGTCTTCTCTCCTTGTCCCTACAATGCTCCCCAAGGATTCTGCAGAAACAATCTCTCTCTACACAAAATTCCCTTATGTTTAAACATTAGGTCACTGACATTAGAGTCTTCCAAAGACAGGTTCAAAGCAGTACAGGTTGAGTATCCCTTTATGAAGTCCTTGGCACCAGAAGAGTTTCAGATTTCAGAGAAGCGGAGATTTTGAAATATTTGTACAATTTTAACAGTTGAGCATCCCCAAACCTAAAATCTGAAATCTGAAACTCTTTGAGCATCATGTGGGTCTTCAAAAAGTTTCAAATTTTGGAGCATTTTGGATCTTAGATTTTTCAGATTAGGGTTACTCAATCTGTATTTTAAATGTCAGGAGACTTGAGGAATCGGACGCTAAGTCTTACAAATATATGTTACTATTAACTCTCGAAGGTATAAGGATATTTTTGCCATACCACAAATGCATATTAAAATTTTTGAATTATGCTTGTACTATTAATTCTTGACAACTACATGGAAATTTGTTCCCAAAGTATAGTGGACTAAATACTGAAGAGCTTTCCTACAAAACCACAATTAAATTCTGAATAAATGAAAACATGATAGGGTAGCACTAAGCAGAAAGTAATAAAAATGTCACAAGGTGGGAGCTAGAGAGGGAGCAAGGGAGGGAGAGAGAGATGGAGCAGGCAGGGAAAGATGGAGGGCAATGCAAATGAGATAAAAGCAGAACAGTGGATGGAAAGTTAATGTGAAGGAGATGGATGCCTATGTAAAAGCCCCAGGTCCGGGGCCGGTGAGATGGCTCAGCAGCGTAAGCGCCTGCCTTGCAAGCGCGAGGGCCTGAGTTCGACTCCCGGAACCCACATACGAAAAAGGGGCCGGTGATATCGCTCAGAGGCACGGGTGCCTGTTGGCGCGCGAGGTCCTGAGGTCGACCCCCGGTACCCACAAAAAAAAAAAAAAAAAAAAAGCCCCAGGTCCTACTCAAGATGAGAGCTGAAAACCAAACGACTGTGCTAGGGCAGGAAAAAGAGGACACCCAAGTGGCCCCGGCCACAGCACCTTTGTGTACCTAATAAAACAGACTCCCATTATGTTGTACATGTAAATGCAAACCCTCTCCTGAGTAAAGCCCAACCAATTTGGGCCTTGAGGATTTCCACAGATATTCAACAAATGCCAAACACAATAAAATAAACCACTACATAATGAAATAAACCACTACCTATAAGAGTCAGTAGAGGGGCCGGTGAGATGGCTCAGCGGCATAAGCGCCTGCCTTGCAAGCGCGAGGGCCCGAGTTCGACTCCTGGATCCCACATACGAAAAAGGGGCCGGTGATATCGCTCAGCGGCACAGGCGCCTGCTGGCGCGCGAGGTCCTGAGGTCGACCCCCCGGTACCCACAAAAAAAAAAAAAAAAAAAAGAGTCAGTAGAAACCACATATTTAAGCCTCCTAAAACTTTAGATATGGGAAATCTCAGATAAGCATATGGAATAACTACATAGAAAAGGTTTTAAAAAATAAAAGAATGAATTTTTAAAATGAATCAAAGCAGACAACTAACACAATAAACAGGCAGATTTTTAAAAGAACCAATTTTTTCCTCCTGGAAAAATAAAATCATACATATTAAAAACTTAGTGAAGGAATTAAGTAGCATATTAGGGACAGTTAACAAGAGAACTGCTGAACTAAAACAGAACACAATAATTACATGTAATTAGATGTAAATTAAGAGAACACTTGTAGTTCATTTGTCCTAAGTTTTTATTACCTGGAAAGCGAGTCAGAGGACTTTTTAAAAAAAGTATGCATGATAAATTTCAGATTTAAACAGCAAAAGAAAAGACATACACTGCATATATTTCAAATAAATGGAGGAAATAAATGCAAAAATAAAATCCAAATACTTTAATGCAAAAAAAGGAGAAAAACAAACAAGAAAATGGGAAACATATAAAACATTAAGATCATAGAAACATGTGAATTATCAAGAATCATAGTTAAATATGACTGACAAAAGTTTCCTGTTAAAATCAGAGAGTATCTGGATTTTTTTTTAAAAAAATTCCAGTTATCACTGAGAAAAAGAAAATCAAAAGAACATGGAAATGCTGGAGTAGATGGAGAAAGAACAATCAGGCCAATAATCATAACAAAGAAAAAAAAAACAGGCAAACACTAATGACACATTTAAAAAGAGAAAAAATAGGTAAATTCTAATTTAAAAAAGAAAAAGGTAGTTATATTAAGATACAGCAGACTTTACAGCTAAAAAGTCTGATAATTAGGGCTGTTAATGAAAATAAGTTTAACTTATTAGGGAGAAATTAATCTAAATTTGTATGTCTACATTAGCCCATTTTTTGTTACTATACCAAAATACCTAAGGCTATATATTTTATAAAGAAAAGAGGTCCACGTAACTCACAGTTCTGGAAGTTCAGGGCATGGCACTGGCATCGGCTTAGCTCTGCTGAGGGCCACCAAGTGGATGGCATCATGTCTTTTTGACAACCCTCTCATGTGGACTAATTCAGGGTCCAAGAAGAACTCCCTTAACTCCTTCCAAGGGCAATGACCTCAATGACCTAACCAACTCCAACAAGGCCCCACCTCTTGGAGGTTTCACCACCTCTCAACATTGCCACACAGAGGACTAAGCTTTCAACCCATCAACCGTTGGGAGACAAACTACATCCATGTACTAATGAAACAGCTTCGAAATACAGGAGGCAAAAACTGAGAGAACTATAGAGACAAACTTAAATGCACGCTCACAGTGAGAAACTTCAGCTTCCCTTAAGCACTGTTAAAAATACAAAAAACAATCAAGGCTACAGACGATGGGAATATCACACTCAACTTGATTTAACTCCTAAGAAGTAATCAGAAGCTCTAGGCACTGAGGAGACAGAAGTCCTTACCCTCATGGGAATTACATCTAAACGGGAAGACAATAAACAAACATACGAATACAAAAATAAATGTGTTGTATTAACATACAAAGAACTCTACATCTAGAAATTAGAAACTCACACTCTTTCAAACCCCATGGAAAACATAAAAAGGTGAAAAATTTTAAGACTAGCCACAAAGAAAATTTCAAAGGAAACCATTTATCATACAAATCTGACCATAATGCAGATTGGTCAAGGCAGTTAGCTCAATTACAAATCCACTCTAAAACTCAAAGTTTTAGAAGCTTATGAATATACTTAAGAAATTCAGAATAACTTTATAGCTTCTTAGAACTGTAGATTTATACAAATCTTTCAAGTATTTAAATGTCCCACTTTTATGCAAAAAGAACTACACATAAGCTACCCTAGAATAACAGTGTCACATGCTTTATTACCTTCATCCCAGATTTTGCCAAAAACCCTAGTCTCTATTTTAAAAAAATACTTCTATATATATGGTTAAACTTAATCTCCTTTGCTTATCCTCATTTTTACTGCTTCTACCACAAAGTCCCCTCAATTCACTGGAATTAAGTTCAGACGTCAGTGACAGAAAACCCCAGACAACAGCAGTTTGAAACAGAAGCTTTGCTCACTGTCAGGTGGGTCTAAAGGCCACCTTCCTGAGCTCCAGAGACCAGTGGCACAAGCTTCTAGCTTGTTCCTGTCGACTCACTATATGGAATTAACCTCACAGTCTGAAAAAGCTCTTCAAACTCCAGCCCTCCTTTCTGCATTCTAGTTAGTACAAAATAGGAAGGGATGAAGAGAAGCTTCTCTTTTTAAGAGAAACTTCCTGGAAGTCAAAAAGGGCACTTCCCTTTACTTGCTATTAGCTAGAGTTAGTCCAGTGACCACAGTCTGCCTCAAGGGAGACTGAGAACCTAGCCCTAACTTCAGGTTTTCATGTACACGCCCAGGTTAAAAATTAGGAAGCTCATACTGACAACCAGTAGCACTCTCTACCATACCATCTGGGAAAACATGATAAAGCACCGTGAGAATCCTGCCCAGTCTCTCCTCCAGTCCACGTCCAGGATAATACAAATGAGCAGCACACAATATACTCAAGTCCCAGGACACAGACTCAGCCCTGCTTCTTGTGGCCAGTAAGGCTGTCAGTCTGTAAGGCCCCAGGGACGGACCAGATCCTTTCCTCCTCCTGTGTAAGTGGTCAGGTTGCTGAAGCCACTGTGATCATGAAGGCCAAATCTCACTGATACTTCACAACCTCAGTTTAAAAGCTTCCAAACACAATTTCCTCAAGCATGGCCACTGGGTAACACTCCTGTGAGGGTTGCTTGACAGAAAAGCTTTAAACAGGAAAATGAAAGCACAAAGAAACTTGCCTCCTCCACATTTGGGTTTGATTTCTTTCTTTTACAACTGGCTGTATGCTAGCAATGCATCATTCTGGGCATGGACACAAGAGCTGGGTTTTCTTCAAGGCTTTGCCTCTTGTGTTTTCTGCCTTAGCCAAGCATATCCCAGCACTCCACGCTAATGAGAGACTTGCTGCCAGAAAGCTGAAAAGAGCCACAGCCCAGTGCCACGTCTCCTTCCTGTGAAGAGCCCCTCTCTGGGGCTTCTGGCTCCTCTCTGGGCTAAGTCCTTCCATGGCTGTTTGCACACAGTGATCCAATTTGGGAACAGAATTCCAGATGCACTAGGTGGATGGCAAGCAGGGATCAGTGGGGATGAGACACAACTCCATCAGTGTAATTCCTTAACCAAGAGGTTTACACAAACTAACCAGACAGAAACTGCCTACAACTAAGTATCAAGAACTATTAAAATACTACCAAAGCTCATCTGATGCCAACTGTACAGTCCTACACTCTGTTCCCTTGCCATCAATCACAAAGAACATAGGTCATAAACAAGCTTTTTTTAATGGGAGGAAGATACAAAGTACGCCAAACATTGCTTAAACACTACAAGTATTTCCCTCCATTTTCCTGAAATATAAACATTTCTTTGACCTCTATCAAAATATTCAAATGTCACAATTTAAATATATTTTCCTAGAAGGTAAGTATCCTAAAAAAGGCTCACAGAATACAAAAATCAAAAATAAAACAAGTGAACAATAACAACAAAAAACAGAAAAGTATCAACTGAGAGTAAATATCATTGTGATACTGTTTTTTTTTCAATAACAAAGCACATCTAAAAAATTGATAAGCCTGAAATTGGTTTACAAAAGGTCATTTGGGTAACATGTATCTTAGCACTAAAAACTTAACCTTAAAGCAGGTAACAGAAATGATTTGCTTTTAAGATACATTAAAAAATTTTATATAGCAGCTCTGTAGTCACAAATCAGTAAACTTCAGTCCTCCTTTCTGCATTCTAGTTAGTACAAAATAGGAAGGGATGAAGAGAAGCTTCTCTTTTTAAGAGAAACTTCCTGGAAGTCACAAAGGACACTTCCCTTAACTTGCTATTAGCTATCCTCAAGGGAGACTGAGAACCTAGCCCTAACTTCAGGTTTTCATGTACACGCTCAGGTAAAAAACTGGGAAGCGCATACTGACAATCAGCAGCATTCTATCGTACCTGTGACAGCTGCTGGACAGAAAACTTTGAACGGGAAAATGAAAGCAAGAAGAAACCCACCTCCTCCACACTTGAGCTTGATTTCTTACTTTTATAAAATAAACTAACATGTTATTCCACCTAAAAATACACATTCTTAGAGATTTGGAGATTCGCAAATAGGAAAATTCTAATACTATTGCTCATGGGCATTTCCAGGGTTATGGATTCCTTCAATCTAAAGCTCATCCCCTGGTCCTCACTTCCCAGGAATTTCAGTCACTCCTTGCAATTTAAGACACCTCACTGAGGACCAAAATACAGACTCTTTACCCCAGCATTCAGTCACTACCATGACCCAATTTCTATTTTTTTTTTTTTTTTGTGGGTACCAGGGGTCGACCTCAGGACCTCGCGTGCCAGCAGGTGCCCATGCCGCTGAGCGATATCACCGGCCCCTTTTTCGTATGTGGGTTCCGGGAGTCGAACTCGGGCCCTCGCACTTGCTGGGCAGGCACTTAAGCCGCTGAGCCATCTCACCGGCCCCCAATTTCTATTTCTAGTCTTACCTCCTTTATGATTAAAGCAGGTAATACAACTGAAGCATTAATGAAATGTTGGTATGCAGTAGGCACTCAATAAATGGGAACTATACAATGATTCCTCTTCCCATATACCCCTTATATTCCACCTTACTTTGGTCAAAGGGAATTGTGTGCTACATGGCCAACAGGTCTCATATTTTCCAGAATCTTTTGCTCAGGCTGTCTCCCCATCAAGATTGTCTTCTTATCTCATCTCTGCTCACAGGTATATCCCTTTACTCCTCTCTTGTAGTTTTTCTCAACTCCTACCTTCTCAATGAAGCTTGTTTTTGGTCCTCTCCAGTGGTAGTGATCCCTCTTTTCTTTGCGAGGCATCACATCTTATTGACCCCTCTGAGGATGGCATTCATCACCTGAGCCCTGGATGACAGCACTAGATGTCTGTGGCTTATCTCCCCATCTTTGGCACATGCTTTTTGGTAAAGCTGGGTTCAGTGTGTCTTCATGTAACCCCCCCTTCCTTTGGAATTTCCTAGATACTTATGAATTGAAAAAGATGATAAAATTTTAATATTTTGAAGTGAAAGTAAATTTGTGTTCTGAGAAATACTGATAACTTTTATTAAAGGATATGAGTGGTGTACATATACACACGTACATTCCCACAATCCCCTAAGCTTGAAATGACTTTGCTTTGAAACGTATCTTGATGGAACATGTGCTACAATAAGCTTCTACCTTTGAAGATCCTATCCTAAAACATGCTTGAAATGCCCCAAATTCTAAAGTCAGCACAAACATATTCAAATTAGTAAAATATAGTTCTAATGTAGGTGTTTCATTATGATTACCACCAATTCCTTCTTACAGAACTCTTCTTTCTAATTCATTGTCTGGGAATAAGATACTTCAATCAATCACATGTCTTCCTAGTAGACAAAGATGTTGAATCCATTCCCAGGGTTCACAGAAGAAGAGGCAGGACACTTTTCTTGGATCATTCTGGAAGGCTTTACAGAGAAGAGATTTTAGAGGATACTGTAAGTAACCAGAAAAGAGTTGGCTTGGTAAACTGAATATGAGCCTACCTGTCTTAGGAACCTGCCTGTTCTCATTCAGAAGACTCAGAGAAACGTTCACTGTTTTTATATATATGACCGTGCAGTGAATAAGGAAGACAAGAGGGAATACCAGGGAAAAAGAGAAATAATCTGAAGGGTTTGAAGGCAAGATCAGGGAGCCACGAAGCAACTGAAAATAAGCACCTACATATAAGGCAGGATCGAGGCAAAAGAGAAGCCCACTAAGTCCATGGCCTCAGTGAGGGCTGACCAAGAGACAGACAGACAGACAGAGACACAGAGACAGAGAAACAAAGATAACTGGAGGGACAGGATCAGAAACTCAGCTATCCTGGAAAGAAAACTGCAGCAGGAACATGGAAGACAGAGACTTCGATCTTGATTAAAGATAATTCAATCTTCTCTTTAAAACTTAAGAATGGTTCTAATAAGTTCCTGGGAAAAGACAGGTTCATGAAGTACACAGGGACCAACCACCATCATCATGACTTTTATTTCTGGTTTTAGGAGGTGGGCTAAGTGTATTACACATACTAACTAAACTAAATTACCCAACAAACCTATGAGGTAGGTACTATTATTATCTCTAGTTTGTGAGTGAGAAAACCAAAGCTCAGAGATTAAGGACTAGCTAGTTGTTGTGGACTGCACATTTGTGCTCCACCCCCAAATTCATGTGAAGCTTTAACCCTCGGTGTGAAAGTATCTGGAGGTGGGTACTTTGAAAGGTGATTAGGGTTAGACCCCCATGATGGAATTAGTGTCATTATAAGAGGAGTCTGGAGTTGGCACTGTCACTCCACCATGTGAGAATGTAGAAGGTGGCCATCAGCCAGGAAAAGAGCCCTAACCAGAGCCAACCATGCTGACACCCTGATCTCAGAATTCCAGCCTCCAGAGCTGCGACACATCGATATCTCTTGTGCAAACCATCCAGTCTATATTATTTTGTTACGGCAACTTGAGGAGACTGAGACAATATTCAAGTTAGGATAAAAAAATTTAGGATACAAAAATCAAGACTACAATATTATGTAACATGGGTTAACAAAAATTTTTTCTTGGCTAACTTCTATTTTGTTATTGCTGAAATTTTGATTGCTTTGCACCAAGAAAAAAGATGAGTGTGAAGTTTCTATTTCTTTCAGAGTTCAGTTTCCCATGATGAATAAGATGTTGGGGAAACAAGAGTGCTCTGAACAGCAAAGTGTTTATTACCACATCCCAGAAAGTGAAGCACAGGCAGTTCTCTACAAATAAATAGTCATGGTATGAAGTAGACATTCTAAACTGAGATGAAACACTATCCAGAGAGTGCCTTTAGGAAAGAAACTTGTCGCCATAGCTTGGTGAAAAGCCAATATTAGTTAATGATTACATCATCTAACTTAGTATAGTAGCTGAAGAGAAACTCAGAATGGAGTTGCAGAATACTATTTCCTTTACTTCTGATGTTGTGGGGAAAAAAAAGAAAGAAAAAGAGAACAAGGAGCGAATGTTGACACTATCAAATGGGGAGAAAAAGTAATTCCAAGACCACCACTCTTCTAAGAAAGACCATGATACAATTGTCTTATGTGTTTTATATGTTTTTTGGCCTGTTAGTCTGGTGGTTAATCAGTATGTGTGATAATTAACTTTATAAGGATGTATAAGACAAATGATGCTGGCAAAAAAGTGGCTGAAAACTAAGGCTTAGTTCATAGTCCTTTGCATATGTACAAACCAACGGTCAGTTGTTTTTCTACAACAAAGTCCTTATTTCCCAAAACCTCACACAGCATTCAGTGTGCTCATCCTCCAAACTGGTAGTCACGTACGAAGTAAAAAACCACAAGGTGTGTCCTCATTATTGATGACTCTGGAAAAGTGACAAGGGCATTACACCACTGTATAGCCACTATTTAGACCAAACAAATACTGATTTGGTAAACCTCTCCTAAGTGTAAAGGTTCACCTGATGCAACAATTCTATGTTAGTGTTAACTTTCCTCCCCTTTCTGTCTCCTGTATCTCAGTGGCTTATTTAATTGAGAATAGTAAGCACTGCCTTTAGCAACAGTTCTACCAAAGTACCTACCCATGAGACATAAAAAGGAGAAAAGAAGTAAGTACTCTATCAGTTAGCTCAGTCCATATATCTGATACTGGGAATACTCACATTCCACACTAACTGGAGATTTTAAACCTTTCTTTCATAAAAGTTACCATAGCATCTCCACTGCCTTTATCCTCATTACTGTTATGCCTCCAAAACTTAAGATAAATGTGAACTGTAAATTTAAAAAAATAGAATATGTTTGAAGATAAGGCCTTAACTGATCATCTTTACAGAAATATCATTAGACAGACAGACATCTGTCTGTCATCAGACATTACCGGCTGAAAGGATAGTGAAGGAGGCCTAAGAAATTACAATGGAATCTAAGAAATAATAAAAGAACATTCTAGATGTAATTAAAAACCTCCCAACAAAGAAAAGCCCAGGCCCTGATGGATTCACTGCCGAATTCTACAAGAAATTTAGAGAAGACCTAACGCCCCTACTTCTCAAACTTTTCAATGAAATTCAAAGGGAAGCAATACTCCCAAATTCATTCCTGGAAGCAAGCATTACCCTGAGACCAAAACCAGAGAAGGACCCAACTAAGAAAGAGAACTACAGGCCAATCTCCCTAATGAACATAGATGCAAAAATCCTTAATAAGATACTGGCAAACAGAATCCAACAAATCATCAAGAAGATTATACACCATGACCAAGTTGGATTCATCCCAGGGATGCAGGGATGGTTCAACATACGTAAATCAATAAATGTAATACAGCATATTAACAGAACCAAAGACAAAAATCACATGATCATCTCAATAGATGCAAAAAAGCTTTTGACAAAGTCCAGCACCTTTTCATGATAAAAACCCTACAGAAAATTGGAATAGAGGGTCTTTATCTCAATCTGGTAAAAGCTATCTATGACAAACCAACAGCCAATATTATACTAAATGGCCAAAAACTGAAAGCCTTCCCTCTAAAATCAGGAACAAGACAAGGATGTCCACTGTCCCCACTCTTATTCAACATAGTTCTGGAAACTTTAGCCAGAGCGATTAGACAAGAGAAAGAAATAAAAGGAATAATGATTGGAAAGGAAGAAGTTAAATTATCATTATTTGCAGATGACATGATACTCTACACAGAAGACCCCAAAAACTCCACTAAAAAACTGCTAGATTTAATAACCAAATTCAGTAGTGTAGCTGGATACAAAGTCAATACTCAAAAGTCAATAGCCTTCCTGTACACAAATAACAAACTTACTGAAAGAGAAATTAGGGAAACAATACCTTTCACAATAACATCCAAAAAAATGAAATACCTAGGAATCAACCTCACGAAGGATGTAAAAGACCTCTATACTGAAAACTACAGTACTCTGAAAAAGGAGATTGAAGAGGATATCAGAAAATGGAAAGATATCCCTTGCTCCTGGATAGGAAGAACCAATATAGTGAAAATGGCCATACTTCCAAAATTGTTATACAGATTTAATGCAATTCCAATCAAAATTCCAACAGCATATCTCACAGAATTAGAGAAAACAATCCTAAAATTCATTTGGAATCAGAAGAGACCTAGAATAGCGAAGGCAATTCTGGGCAACAAACGCAAGGCAGGGGGCATCACAATCCCCGACTTGAAATTATACTATAAAGCTACTGTGATAAAAACAGTGTGGTACTGGCAAAAAAACAGACCTGAAGATCAATGGAACAGATTAGAAGATGCTGAAACAACCCCAGACATACTAAGCCACCTTATCTTTGACAAAGGTGCCAAACACATTCGCTGGAAGAAAGATAGCCTCTTTAATAAATGGTGCTGGAAAAACTGGCTCTACACATGCCGAAGATTAAAACTAGATCCATATCTTTCACCATGCACTAAACTAAATTCAAAATGGATCAGAGATCTAAATATTAAAACAGAAACATTAAATCTGCTGGAAGGTAGGATAGGTAAAACCCTTGGAGACATTGGTGTAGGCAAAGACTTTATGAATAAAAACTCAACCGCACGGGAACTATCCCAAAGAATCAATAACTGGGATCTCATCTTATTAAAAACCTTTTGCACAGCAAGAGAAACCACCAACAGAGTGAAGAGACAACCCACAATGTGGGAAAAAATGTTTGCCAGCTGTACCTCAGACAAAGGATTACTATCGAGAACATATAAAGAACTCAAAAAAATCAGACCCCCCAAATTTAAAGACCCACTCCAAAAATGGGCATCTGAGATGAATACACATTTCTCAGATGAAGAAATACTAATGGCAAACAAATATACAAAAAAATGTGCAACATCACTAGTCATTCAAGAGATGCAAATTAAAACAACACTGAGATACCATCTCACCCCAGAAAGAATGGCTACTATTAAGAAATCAACTAATAACAAATGCTGGAGGGGCTGTGGGGAAAAAGGAACCCTTCTTCACTGTTGGTGGGAGTGTCGACTGGTACAGCCACTGTGGAAGTCAGTGTGGAGATTCCTCAGAAAACTAGGGTTGGAGGTCCCATTTGACCCAGCTATTCCCCTTCTGGGCATCTTCCCAGAAGAATTAAAAACATCGTACCACAGCGATATATGTGCACCCATGTTTATAGCAGCACAATTTGTAATAGCCAGATCTTGGAAACAACCCAAATGCCCATCAACTGAGGAATGGATAAGAAAGATGTGGTATTTTTATACAATGGAGTACTATTCAGCCATAAAGAAGGATAAACTGGAGACTTTTATAGGTAAATGGATGCAACTTGAGAAAATACTCATAAGTGAAATAAACCAGAAGCACGTGTAAGCATCGTATTATCTCTCTAGTATGAGAAACTGAAAGAGTAAATAAGATCCAAAATGTACAATAGACATGGTGAATCAAAAAGAAACTGGTCAAAAGGAAAGAGAGACTGGAATAGGGAAAAGAAAGAAGGGAAAGGGAAAAAAAATTGTATATATATATATATAAGATGGTTAAGATAGATACACTACCATTTTTACTTAGTTCATTGAAGAGTAAGGTTTGTGCCAATAATGTTTGGACAATTGAATGCTAATGTCTGGTGTCCTGAATAACTAACTTAAAGATAGTAATACGTAATGTATTAACCATTGTTACCCTCCTATTATGTTGGTTTGAAAATTTGTTCTTTTGATTTGTTTTTTCTTCTCTTTAAAATAAAATAAAAAAAAGAACATTCTATGAAGCGAAACTGAGTTTTCTTCTTAAAGAATCTTTTAAGAGAAGCAGAAAATATGGAAAACTTGAAATTGTAAGTAATTCTAGAATTAGCTTCAAGGGGGTCACCCCTCACCAAGTGCTATATATTTTCCCATCTTTCCTTTATATACCATGGTGTTCTGACATTATTTTAAAAGATCTAGAAGAAAAACTTGGCTTTTCTAGGCTGCAACCTCCATGCCTATTCTTTCTAGAATATCAGGGACTCTTCTGAGTTCTTCATAACTCTTTTTATCTGTCACTGCTCCCAACAACCAGTGTGTGTTTTAAGTCACACTGTATTTTTAAAATTGACTGTTGATTTCGCTACATTTCCCCCTATTCCTTACTATTCTGCACTTCCTGTTTCATTTGTTTATGTTACTGTCCTGGACCCAGAAACTGGGATCAAATCAGTGGAGGACTATGAGGTGAAGGAAGTCTCACGAATGATGTTTTGCTCCCAAGCAATTCTGTAAGGGATAAGCAGGTACCTTGTCTGGTGGATTAACTAATGGTCAACCTGTAACACCCAAATGAACTGAATTAGTATGGTTCTGGGTGTGGAAGGCCCACCTGAGGATTGTTGCCCACAGCATAAAAAGACAACTGGAAGGGAAGATGGTGTGCCGTTGATTCTTCTGGAGAAGCTCATCACTCTGTTTTTCCTTATATGAACTCTGCTGTTCTCATTACCGAAGGAGCTCGGGTCCTCGCTACTGCTGAGGATGGCTGCGGTTCTTTCAGGGAAGCTCAGGTCCTTACCTTGAGTGTCACTTCCTGGCTCCAGTGCAGATTCCTCAGCTGCTGGCACAGATCCTTCACCCCACTGGTGCAGACTTTCTAGCTTCCACCACTGACCTTTGGGCCTCCCCAGCACAGATCCTTGATACAGACTTGCATGAGATATTGTCATGGGTTCTAGGCCTCCAGCTGGACTCGGAGAGGACACTGCCATGGGATCCAGGCCCTCAGCTGGATTCTTTGGGTCTCTAGTGCATGGACAGATCTCCTGCACTCTTCTGCATTTGACTTTTTGGGTGAATATTATAAAATAATCCTATAAATTATATGTCCTATATTAAATCTATTCTGTTGCAAACCCTGACTATAACACCTTGTAAGGAATAATCAAGGCTATTCTGTCTTTAATATTTACATTATATTTGCAGGTTGAAATAAGTCCAGGAGTCTTGTGGGTGTGTGTGTGTGTGTGTGCACTACTCACTGTTATACAGATGAATACTGATGACAATTTATACTGAAAATAAACTGAAACTTTTTAAGCCTTAGAAAAACTAGGCAAGGTTTTAAAATTTTTGTGTGAATAAAAGTAAAGTGCTTTTTTTTTTTTTTAAACTTAAAGCAAATCTTAAACTATAAAATGCTTTAACACCCATTAGGATGGCCAATATAAAACAAAAACAAATAAATAACAAGTATCAGGAGGTTGACAAACAGGAATCCTGTTGCTATTGGTGGAAAAGTAAAACAGTGCCACCACTGTGGAAAACAGCATTGTAAACTCAAAAAATTAAAAATTACCATATGATCCAGCAGTTCCACTTCTGGGTATATACCTAGAAGAAGTCTCCAAGAGGTAATGGCACACCTATTCATGGCATTATTCACAATAGCCAAAAGGTAGGGCCGGTGAGATGACTCAGCGGTGTAAGCGCCTGCCTGGCAAGCACGACAGCCCGAGTTCGACTCCCGGAACCCACATACGAAAAAAGGGCCGGTGATATCGCTCAGCGGCACGGGCGCCTGCTGGCGCGTGAGGTCCTGTGGTCGACCCCTGGTACCCACAAAAAAAAAAAAAAATAGCCAAAAGGTAGAAGAACCCCAGGTGTCCATCAGTGAATAAAAGGATGAACAAATATGAAGTATTCATACAATGGAATATCATTCTGCATAGAAAAAGGAAGCAAATTCTGACAGGTGCTACAACATGGATGAACCTTGAGGACGTTACACTAAATTGAATAAGGCAGTCACGAAAAGACAAATACAATATGATTTCTCCCACAGAACATACCTATGGTAGTCACATTCAGAGACGAAACAGTGGTGGCTGCCAGGGGCTGGGGCAAGGTGCAGCTTGTTAAATGGTTATAGAGTCTCAGTTCTGCAACATGAAAAAGTTCTAGAGATCTTTTGAATAACTGGTACTTAACACTAGTGAACGTATATTTTAAAAAGCTTAAGACAGAGCCACGCATGGTGGCACAGACCTGTAATCCTACCACTTGGGAGGCTGAGGCAGGATTGCCGTGAGTTCGAGGCCAGCCTGGGCAACATAGTGAGTTCAAGGCCAGCCTGGACTACACAGTGAAACCCTGTCTCAAAAAAAAAAAAAATTTTTTTTTAAATCTTAAGACGATAAATTTTATGCCATGTGTACGACACTGGGGTAAGGCAAAATTAAAAAGAAAAGAAATACGTTAAAAGGGTTTTAATTATATAGTTCTTGCAGACAGGGACGATGGCAAACACCTGTAATCCAAGCACTCTGGAAGGCTGACATGGGAGGATCCCAGGCAGGGCAACTTAGTGACTAAGTGAGATTGTGTCTCAAAATAAAAAATCAAAAAGGGCTGGGGATGTAGCTTCAGGTAAAGGTCCTGGGTTTGATCCTCACCACCACCACCACCACCACACACACACACACATACACACACACACTGAAAGATGATATATTTCTACATTGGAATCTTTATCTTTCTACATTGTTTGTGGGAATGTAAACTAGTACAACCATTATGGAAATCAGTACAGAGATTCCTCAAAAACCTAAAAATAGAAATTACATTCAACCTACCTATTCTGCTTCTAAGTGTCTTCCTGAGTCAAAGTCATCATGTTACAATGATTCATGAATATTCATGTTTATAGTAGCACAATTCATAATAACTAAATCCTGCAAGCAGCCTATATATCCATCAACAGATGAATGGATGAAGGAAGTGTGGTATTTATACACAATGAAGTACTATTCTGCCATAAAGGATAAACTTGAGTCATCTGTAGAAAAGCAGATGTGCCTTGAGACCACAGTGTTAAATGAAATAAATCAGATACACAAGAACAAGTACTGAATGGTTTATGTAAGAAAACCAAAATATAAAGAGCAAAATAAAAGATAGATCATAGGAAATAGGGAGATAGATCTTTTGCAAAAGGGAAGGGGACAAAGAGATGGAGGGAAAAGGAGGGAAGAGGATGAAAAAGAATTAAGAGGTGTTCTGTACCTGTTCCAACTCCCCATGAGGAATGTAGTCATTATGTACTGCAAACGTACGAATAAAAAAAATTGAAAAAAATTTCAACTTTCAAGAGCTTAAGTTGCAAATTGGAATTTTTTTTCAGCTGGGGAAGCCCCACATTTAGTGCTCTGTAAGAGTAAGTCCTTATAAAATGGCTATTGGGCCGGTGAGATGGCTCAGCGGCGTAAGCGCCTGCCTGGCAAGCGCGAGGGCCCGAGTTCAACTCCTGGAACCCACATACGAAAAAAGGGCCGGTGATATCGCTCAGTGGCACGGGCACCTGCTGGCGCGCGAAGTCCTGAGGTCGACCCCTGGTACCCACAAAAATAAATAAATAAATAAATAAATAAATAAATAAATAAATAAATAAATAAAAATAAAATGGCTATTATCCTTGAAAAACCAGACCTAATGTATGTCCTGCAACAGATGTTTATGTGTAAGTTTTTAAAAACATAGATAATGCTTTAGAAATAGATGATATAGAATACAAAGGTAAATAACTTGAACAATAACAAACCTAGGTAATAAAAGTATTTCAAAAAGCAGTAATGTCGTTCATCAAATTCAAATCATATACTGAGCCTTATCTAGCTCAATTCAAAAGTTATTCACAGAAGCAGTGATCAAAACTGAGGACCAAGACAGGGCAAAGAAGCATAAACAGGCCCTTTGTGAGGAACTAGAAAGACATCTTCCCTGCAAAATTAAATGGATTTGGAGAAAGATGTTCTGAAGAGCTACCAAAGTACCTTCCTCTTATTCACTGTTTTTTTTTTAACATTCTGAAAAGTTTGTCAATTATCCTAAGGTTGGCATACAGAGTCAAGACTGAGGGAAAGGGAACACAGGAGAGAGAACAAGTGCGAGGAGGACAGCAACCAGGCCCCTTTTGCGTGACCGACAGATGCTACGTGCAGACTCTTCACACACTAGCACACTCCCCGAAGTCTGCGCCAGATGCTTGGGACCACATTCCTCAAGATCAAACAGAACATCCGAGCAGGAACAGCCATGAGCTGGAGACGTTCAGAGCAGTCTATAAAACAGCTCGGCCTTGACGGTCCTGTCTGATGAGCACCCGGATCAAGTTCAATTAGGTTACCCATTTACATTTCCAATGAGAAGAAAAGGAAGAAGAGGAGGAGGAAGGAAGGAGAAAGGAAAATCTGAAACCTGCTGTGACTGTCTGTCAGATCATAAACTGTCCCATCTTAAACAGCCACTGGTGCAGGGACACCCCAGCTACATAGTAGGGTAGTACTCGCAGATGTTAGCATCTGTGTGTAGCATCACACCTGATGTGATCGGGAGAGACCACCAGAAGCTCTTAGTGGTGAAACCTTGGTGGGAATAATGCCAGAGAACAGGCTACTTTCTTCTTCAGAGCAGGAAAGGAACTTAAGTTCTTCCCTAATGCTCTAACAACCCCCATCTTCCCAGGCACTGAAGTAAAGAGCAGTAAATATCAACACTGTAGTATTGAGGGTTAAGATGTTGAAGAGAAAAGGCTGATCTTTCCCCCTATGATTATAGATATTTTCACTATGTTACTGTCTTTAAATATGAAAATACTGTCATTTATGTCACCAGTTAGTACATTTTGACTTTTTTGTTGCTATGTCTGTACATCTGTACAATGGCCAGCTTACCTTACATAATACACACACCTATGAGGAAAGGTCAGACGTGGTTCTGCTTGAAGAAACATGTAACACACAGGCTTCTTTTGAGCATATAAGCTCATGACGTACTAAGGCTAGAAAGCAATATTACATATTTTGTCTTTAAAGATATGGAAACTTTCAATCCTGGAAATAATTTCAGTAGATGTTATAGTCAAACACTAGAAAAAATTACTCCTTAAAATATTGTTCTACATACATCATTTTGCTGGGGGCAAAAATAAAGAATAAAAATGTTTGCATTCTTTTTTTCTCCTTTTACTTTACACATACTTAAAACACCATGGACTTTTCTTCCATTTCTTGGAAATAGCCTGAATTTTGATCCATGGATATAAAAGTGGAAATAACATTACATAGTTTGACTTTATTGAGTCCCCTGGTATAACATGTAATGCATTAAAATCATATATGACAAAGTAAAGGCCCATTCTTTTTTTTTTTTTTTTTTTTTTAATGTGGGTACCCGGAGTCAAACTCAGGACCTCGCGCTTGCCAGCAGGCGCTTGTCCCGCTGAGCGATATCACCGGCCCTTTTTTTTTTCTTTCATGTGCGTACCAGGAGTCAAACTCAGGACCTCGTGCTTGCCAGGCAGGTGCTTATGCCGCTGAGCTATCTCACTGGCCCAAAGGCCTATTCTGAAAACAGAGGATTTGAACTTTCAATTATCATGGATATGAAAGACTGAAGCTGGTACCCATATTCCTGGAGAGTAGAGCACATCCGCTTCAGGAATACCAATCTGCTTCGTGTACCACTCTCACCTCCTCCTTCCCAATAGCTAAGGACCCTGACAAGGCTGATGATGGTCAAAATCAACAGAAGACAAACATTAAATTCAACTACCCTAAGTAAACACTTTCAAAACTGGCTTTACAGAAAGGAGGTGGCTCTTTGATGCTTTGTTTAAAATTTAAAATCGTTCTAAAAAGTTAAAGTAGTACCATTTCCAGCAGTTTAGTGAGATAAATAGTGCCTTCAGATTTCAAAGTCATTGAAAAAATTTATCATTATTAAAAGACAGATCATGCAATACACCTAGAATTTACAATACGATAAAAGCAGAAAATTATTACAAATAATTTACAAGAATAACTTTTAAAGTGACAATGTTACAGTGTTTGTCCTTCACATCCCTCTTGTACTCTGTAGCAAAAAGGATCAGAACAACATAAATATGCTATTCATTACTCAAAAAGTTCATAAGATCCATTTCAGTGCAGATAAAATGTACTACACCAGTGGAAATTTTATGCAAAGTCTGCTTTTTGTTTGGCTCACTGAACTAACTGCAAAACTTCTGTTACCTAGGTAATCAGGAAAACTAAAACTTCACACAGCTTTTTTTTTTAAAGATAACACAATAGCATTTCCAACAGAACTTACTTGTTCAAAAGCACCATTTACAAGATTGAAATCCTAATGGCTCTGAATGGCTTAGGAACTATATTTAATTTTTTTTTTATTTTTTAGAGTAAAACTACATTTTCTCATTTTGGTAAAAGTAGGCCATTTACAAAAACTGGTGACACCTGAAAAATATTCTCTAAAATATCTTATCCAAACATGTTAAGTTCCAAGAAATTTTAAAATCTGAAATCTTTTTAAAGTTAAAATTATATTCTGGTCCCCATTAATAAAATTCCACATAAATAGTATGCTACAGTGATAATTTACTTTCACAAAAGCAGAATGGCCTGATAGAAATCAGTGCTTGGATTCTAGTCTTCGTCTGGTTCCCCGCCACCTAACCTTGGATAAGTTGTACCTCCCTAGTCCTGAGTTTCTTCACTCATAAAAACAGCTCTAAAATGTCATTCTCAGAAGCTTACTTCCCTTCCAAATTTGTCCCGTACTGTGCTTGGCATGTAGGTAGGAAGGCTAGAAATGAACATTGCCAAGTGTAAGAAACATCCCACATGGGCTGGTGAGATGGCTCAGCAGCTTAAGCGCCTGCCTGGCAAGCGTGAGGGCCCGAGTTCGACTCCCGGAACCCACATACGAAAAAAAGGGGCCGGTGATATCGCTCAGCGGCACGGGCGCCTGCTGGCGCGTGAGGTCCTGAGGTCGACACCCCGGTACCCACAAAAAAAAAAGAAACATCCCACAGGAAGTTTTAAATGTACTGTTAAGTGTAGAGTTTGGAATACAAAACCAACTATCACAACAGTGTTGCTTTTATCTTTGTTTTTGTTATTTTCCAGAGCTGGGGATCAGTCCATGGTCTTCATCATGCTAGGCAAGAAATGTAACCCTGAATAGCCCCTCCTCACTTTTGTAGTGATAAAACGAAATGAAATTTCCAAGATACCAAGCCTTATTCATGCATCATTCCTCTAATTTAAAAAATGATTTTGTTTTAAAGGTGAAATATTCTGTTTCAGGAGAGTTTAAAACAGGTACTAGCTTAGAATATATTTTCACAGCTCTAGTACTACAAATATTATCAACACTCTTTTTGTTCCTCAGTGGCATGTAAATGGCTTTATTTTATTTTCTTGATGAATAGTGCACACACAAAACCTATTCCACCTACATAACCACTGTGCCACAATGGAATGAATTTAAAAGAGGGCTTTTTTGGGGCAACAAAACATTACAAATTCTAACCACACATCAAGCAAGTGTTGCAAAAATAAAGAATTTCAGCAAAAGAATCAACTTTAAAATTCATCATTTTGCCTCACTGGTTTTCATATGGCACACTATTAAACAAACATGACAAGTAAAAGAAAGAGCTTTAGGTATTTTATGCTTTAAAAACTGATAAATGTCCTTAGTGATCCTTACCATGCTCTTGTGTAGGACCTCTTTAGTTTTTTTCAACTATTAAGTTTTATTAAATTCCAGAGATTTCCACAGATCCACATGAGACTCACACTGTACCAGTATGATTGGATTTTCTTTTTTTTTTTTTTTTTTTTTTTTGTGGGTACCGGGGGTCGACCTCAGGACCTTGCCCGCCAGCAGGCGCCTGTGCCACTGAGCGATATCACCGGCCCTTTTTCATATGTGGGTTCCAGGAATCGAACTCGGGCCCTCGAGCTTGCCAGGCAGGCGCTTACACTGCTGAGCCATCTCACCGGCCCCATGATTGGATTTTAATTGCACTCTAAAGATGCCCCAACTTTAGATAAGAAAATGGTATACTGACTACTCATTATTTTTTTGTTGTTGTTTTGGGGGTTTTTTTGTTTTTTGTTTTTTTTGCTTTTGGTGTGTGTGTGTGGTGCGAGAGACTTGAACCCAGGGCCTTGAACATACTAGTCAAGTGTTCTATCACTGAGCTATACCTCTAGGTGGCAAACCTATGCCAGGCATGCTGCAGTGGGCTATTTGTATCATTGAAAGCTCTAAAAGGTTCACCATCACTACCCTAGACCAATATTGACTATTCTTATCCATTTTTTTCTTCCTGTTTATGGATACATTTGCAAATACTCAATTGAGATTATGTTAATTAGTACTCAGAATTACATTTACTTTCTGGGGCCATGTGTCCAGAAGCCATGTGGAAATCTGTGCATTTGAGAAAACTGGAAGAAAGATGGTGATGCTGGAGATGAAAGCCCAAAGTGGTCCACTGAGACCAGGGGAATTACTTCCATAATGGAGTAAATTAGAATGGTCATACATAGCACTCTGACTCACACAGTGCCCACCCCTGCCAAACTCATCTCATATCCAACTTCCAGCCCTTCCTTGGAGGCCACAAGCAATCTTAAATCAGCAAGAGGAAGGATGAGTATGACCAAGAAGGCCCCATCCTGTCCCAAAGAATTCTCTTCAAAGCCAAGGTATCAAAGCCAAGGTAAGAAAAGATCCCAGTGAATCTTTATCTTCTAATTATGATCACGGTATCAACTCATGAAACATTTCCTGCCCACACAGAAGTAAAATCAATAAAAAGTGAGCTTTAAGTTTACATTATATCAAGCATCCTTGGTAATATCAAGCTCTATACGCTTCCAGGTTTCCACTGGAAGGAAGTGAGTCTTGAGGGTAAAAGAGTGTTGCATTAGATACAACTGTATGAAGACTTAGGCAGTTTTGATGAAGTCAGCAAGGGTTAAGGAAAGAAGAGAATTTTTCTCACAATTGTGGGAAAAAGTAGTTAAGAATCAACAAGAGGCATAAAAATTCCTGTTGTGTATTTATTGTTCACCAAATATTCAAAAAATGAACATAATGTAGGGGTTTTTTTTGTTTGTTTGTTTTTTAACTCCTG
The DNA here is from genome assembly GCA_028451465.1 of Erethizon dorsatum. Lineage (NCBI taxonomy): Eukaryota > Metazoa > Chordata > Mammalia > Rodentia > Erethizontidae > Erethizon > Erethizon dorsatum. The sequence goes on along the minus strand of CM051837.1, from coordinate 49,266,620 downwards.
GAAGAAAGATCATGGAATGTTCTCATATCATGTGCCTTACTGCTGATTCCCTGAGTCAGCTCAGTTCTGAAAAGAGACGCTAGCATATAGCAGCATTATTCTCTTCTTTTAGGATGTGTAGGTACAGGTGTTCATTTTTTATTTAATTTTATGCAGTTTACTTCTCAGGGGGACAGAGACGAGGCATAAAATAAATACATGACACCGTGCTTGATGATCTAATCTAAGGTGACTGAAGTCCTCTGTCAAGAAAACCCAAGATTTTCAATAGGTATCACATCCATACACATCCAGAAGAACACCTGGAGTCACAGATCTCTCAAAGGGCGGAAATTCAAACTAGAAGTTAAAGAACAGAAGAGATATGACCCATGTATTTATTTAAATCAAACCAATTAAAAGCCTTATTAACTAAATCTTTTCTTCAGTTACCACTAATCATACTTACCAGCAAGAAAGTTATCATAATGCAGCGGAGGTCCTTCTGCATTAAATTTAGAGATTAAAGTTTAAGAGTCCATGTGCTTGTGACAAGTGACAATATACTGCTCACCGCCACAGACAATACAGTGGTACCGTGGTTCTTGAACTTAACTTGTTTCCGGATTCTGGGGAAGACAAGATGGCCGCGGCGCGTTCCTGTGGGGAAGATGGCTGATTCTTGCTCGCGCGGGAAAACGACCGCTGTCCTGTAAGTCACCCGACGACGCAGAGTTCGCGAACGGACGCAAATTTTGCCGAATGCTTCCGTTCGCGAACTGAATTGTTTGCAAACAGAAACATTCGTGAACCGCGGTATTACTGTATATAACATTTTACTTAGGTAGTCCAAAAAACAAAAACAAAAACAAAACCCTAATAGATAGATGATTCATGCTGTGATCATCTTGATTAACTGGTGCCTTACAGAAATGAATATCGGTTTGGTTTGGTTTGGTTTGGTTTGGTTTGGTTTGGTTTGGTTTGGTTTGGTCAGTGGCACCCATAACATTTCTATAGCTATAACCACCAATTCGAAAAGAACAGCCAGAAAGGCAAGTAAAAGGAAATATAGGAAGAATAAGGATAAATTCGTTACTACCAGCAAAATGAAAATGCCAAGCACATGTGCTTTTGAAGATGAAACAATGGCATGTCCTTTACATACAGTACTAAAGTGCATTCATCACTTGCTTTCTGGCACACGCAGCGCAGCACGTCTATTGAGAGGTGGTGTTATTTTTTATACAGATACACCAAAGCAAAACGTTACTTTTAAAATCTATCAATGGAGAATTTCCCAAATGCAAAAATAGTTATAAAATCCCTCCAAGACTGGAGCTACATGTACCTTTTGGGTTAACCAGTGTCTGAAAGAGTAGGGACTCAATAAGTTTTCAATGAAAGAATAAAGACATTTGAAGACAGATCAAATTGTTGAACTCAATAGCACTCACCAAAATAAAAACAGATGATTTTGAACATGAACACTCCCCCCCCAACACACACACCCATCAGGGGACAAATCACCAGAGAAAAACTACATGGGAAAAATCATTTGAAAAAGTAGGGTCAAAAAAGAAGACATGGGGGCCGGTGAGATAGCTCTGCAGCATAAGCGCCTGCCTGACAAGTGTGAGGAGGGCCCGAGTTCGACTCCCTCCGGGAACCCACATATGAAAAAAGGGCCGGTGATATCACTCAGCGGCACGGGCACCTGCTGGCGCGCGAGGTCCTGAGGTCGACCCCCGGTACCCACCAAAAAAAAAAAAAAAAAAGACAACACGGCCACTGAGCGTTCCTTGTCTGGCCAGAAGAGCCAGCAGAAACAATAATGACTCAAAGGAGGAGACAGGAGAAGAGAACAAAAGGTGAGAGGAGAGCCACCACTTCTAGCTGAGTGTCTGCAGTGGGAGAAAGGAAACATGACTTTAAAATTCTCCAGATACACATATTCAAGTGGCAAGAACAGATGGGAATAGGAGAATGAAAACTCCAGAGCATTCTCCGATTCTTTAAATGATCACAAATACCAGGTCTCCCTCTTAGCTTCTAAACTCCTTTACAGGCTCCTAACTCTGTAAGTCCAGGGATAACGACTAGGAGTGGAGATTCTGGGATCAAAAGGGCTATGCTGGCAAGCTAAAGACGTCAAGGACTCTGCAAAGTGAATCTTTACAGATATCACAAAGCTTTAGTGTGATCTCCAAGGACATGGCATATCCCAAAAGATTAAAATTCCTTAAGGTAATGACATTCAAAAGTCAAGGTACAATGTGGAACCGAAGTGAGAAGCAAGAGAAGAAACCTGAAATGCATACTACATATAACAGGGCCTTTCACATTCACCCTGGAGCAACCAATTAGCAACTCTTTAGAGAAGGAAGAAAAAAAATGTTTTCATATGTTCTGTACTGAGAGATCATTTCTTCGAGCTAAGCTTTAACGTAATTAGAAGAAAAAAGATTTAATATCACAAAGCAATCGTAAGAAAGCATATCAGGGCCGGTGAGATGGCTCAGCGGCTTAAGCGCCTGCCCGGCAAGCGCGAGGGCCCGAGTTCGACTCCCGGAACCCACATACGAAAAAGGGGCCGGTGATATCGCTCAGCGGCACGGGCGCCTGCTGGCGCGCGAGGTCCTGAGGTCGTCCCCCCGGTACCCACCAAAAAAAAAAAAAAAAAAAAAAAAAAAAAAGCATATCAGTAACACAGAATATTCCTATCCTGTGTATTCTCTAAAGAAAGACAACACAAAATGTTTCACTTTTCTAAGGTAAAAATTATTATTAAGAGACTGGCTCAAGCAAGAACGAAAAGCCATCAGGCCAGAGGCCACATACACTGCACCTCTCGGCCCAGACCTTGGGTCCGGATAGCCCGCCGTTAAAAGGATTAATGTTTCTGTACAAACATCTCAGTCAAGCTCATCATCAGTCCAAAACGAGTCACTTCAACACCCCTTTAGGCAGTTTTACTTAGGTCCTTTAAAGTTTGAATAAGATGAACTTTTTTCTCTTTAAATCTAGGTAGTGTCAAAGCTATACAACTTTCCTAACTTTCGTTGAGTGTATTTCTTTGAAATAACTGCTGTACAACCTCTTATTACTTTGGGTATACCAGGAAATAAAAGGTGGTACGCTCTCTGGTCGAAGGGACGCTCAGGGGTGAGGGGCTTAGTGGGATTTCCTAAGCCTCAAGATCAAGGGCACTTCGAGTTCAAGGCTGAAGACGTCATGAAATGTGCTCACAAGATATAACTCAGCGCAAACACGTTTAAAACGACACTCATGGACTTTAAAACAGCACGAACACCTCGAGGGGCCATTTTACCTGTCCTACCAGGTCCCCAGCATGATGTGGAAAGGCTTCCAGCGATCCTTATAAGCCACGTTCGGAATTTAAACTGAGAAGCCCGGGGAGCAGCAGGCGGCTCAAGGTCCCCTCAGGGGGCAGCGCTTGCAGCTGTCTGTCTTCGGGGAGAGGGGTACCCGGGGTCCCCCGAAACCAGACCGACTACAGGAAGGACCCGAGCGAGTCCCCGTGCCAGGCCCTTGCCCCGCGCCCGCGGGCAGTAGCGGCCCCCCACGGTCTGGCCGGCGGACTGGACGAGACCAGGGCTGCCCGGAGCTCAGCCCCGCGGAAGAGGGACCAGGGCTGCAGCCCAGCCCGCCGTGCCCACTCCCGCCCGACAGTCTCGGGGCCGCCGCGCGCAGCTGGACGCGCCAGGCTTCCCCTGCGGCCCCGCGCCCCTCGCCTCGGCCCCTGCGCGCGGCCGCGGACTTGGCAACTTACCGGGCCGCGCCGGGACGCGCGGGAGGCGCGGCGGGGGTCTGAGCGCGGCGGCGTCCCGGGGCTGCCGGAGGGCGGCGAGGTCCAGGCGCCTCAGCGGCCGCGCGGAGAGCAGCGCCCGGCTGCCGCGCTGCAGAAAGCGGGCTGGGCACGTGGACGCCCCACTCCGTAGCCGCGCCGGGGGCGGGGCCGCGCCGCCTCCTCCCGCCCCCGCGCTCCGACACCCACCCGAGCCCGCCCCCCGCGCGGCGGCCCGGCCTCGCGATCCTCCCGGCAGGCGGTGTCGAGCTCCGCGCCGGGGACCGGCCCGGGCGGGAGCGCGCGTGCGCGTGGGGCGCTCTGGGCTGCCCTCCGCGGGTGGGCGCGGGCAGCGGGAGCGGAAAAAGCGGGTCTCCCTTACTTTGGAGCGGCCAGCGCCAGCGGTATTTCCGAAGTTTCCACTAAGCAGAATGTTTAAGGTTTTTTTGGGGGGAGTGTCTATGTTTATTTTTCATTCTGACAATTGAGAATAATAATAAAATGTGATAAGGACAAATAGCCCAGGTGAGTGTGCTTTGTCAAATCTATCACTTACACCAATAAAATAAAAGTTTATGATGTGCAGGTGCTATTTTGAAAACTCCACTGATGCATATAAGTAGTCGTGGTTATTTGAGGGTGGGTTTACAAAAAAATGGCATTTGTTAATTCCAAGTGGGTAAGAGCAGAAGTTACACAATCAAGAATTCTCTCATGCTGTGTTATTATTTTAGAAGTCTCCGATAAGATTAAAGCCACAATGTGAAACTCTTGTTAATTTTAATCTAAAATGAAGCAAAACATTGGTAATGAATTGAACAGTGTCTTATTGTTTGCCAGAAAGTTACCTTATTTTGCTTAATATTGTGGTATACATCTCTTTATCTTTTGCAAAGTCCCAGGTGCACAGCAATGCGATACATAGGTGTACCTTTTCCCAAGATAAACTGAGTGGTGGGCACATCACTCCAGAAAATAGTACGTGCACAAAATCTCCCTTACTTTCTTCAGAGTTCATGGTGGATCCCATTAAAGAATTCCAGGTCTAAATAGCACTGTGACTCCAAGGGAATTATCTGGTAGAGTCGATACTGTAAATAATACAGGCTGTTATATAAACTTAGTTTTACAGTGTAAAACAGATTCTGCATGCAAATTATTATTAATGACATTGAATGAAGTGATACATATGGATGCTGATACCAAATCCCAGCTCACACTTAATCCCACACCTAGAGGGCATCAAATAAAGCAAGACTCCTTCCTCTAATTTCTAAAGGCAAGTCATCTGACGTAAACAATTTCAGCCGTTTCATTTATTTTTTAAAAAAACAGATTTCTATTTTAAAGCTTAGTATTTATCCATATATTTTTATTTAAATAACCTAAATTTAATCTATGATTAGGTCTCAGCACAATGATTTGAGGTAAACAAATCCGACATTTAAAACCATTGATTTTGTCAAAATACCAATATTTGAGTTTATGTAATCTATCCATCTGATTTTGGTATTTCCTGAGACAAAAATACACTGTCTGTGTGTGAATAGTAAAAGCTGTTTCATCTCTAAGCAAAAATGAATAAGTTCTTTCTAACAAGTTTCTAACAAGATTGCTGTGTAGTTTGTCACACTAGCAAAACTTAATATACTCCACATTTTGTTTGAAAACATCAATTATCCTGAGTCTTGCATTACATCTTCAATTAGTTCTCCACTTTTAAAATGTGTGTGGATGTGGAAAGAATAGTATGTCCACAGATCAAGTCTCTAAGATAGATTGTGAGAGATAAAAAGTAGAATAAAATTTTCAGAAATAAAATATCTGAAACAAGTTCAACCTTTCATCTGTCAAACTTCCTCAAGAATGAAACAGAAAATCCAACTTAGTCGTTTTCTGGAGTATCCTAGGTGTTGTCTTCTGACGATTTCACAAACATTTGTGCATGTCTCAATTCCTAAGTTTTTGTGACATTGCAGGGAATTTCAAGGGACTTTTGTAGCCGAATGAACTCCACACCCTCTGCTCCCACGCTTGCCAGATACAACCCAAAGTAAATCTCAAATGCACGGATGAGGGATACTTTAATTATTATCAAGACCAAGCGAGTTGATGATTATTAATTCTAACTTGTGACTTTATTATCTTCAAGCTGGTTCAGTGAAGACAAGCTAAAATCCCCTTACTGTTTTTTCAAACGATTGGACACTGGATGCAGATGCTTTGTGCTATAATTGAATAGGCCTCAAAGAGAAAAAAGACTGGACCAGAGTTAAGGCCACTACAGTTTGGAAGGCTTTCAGGCTACTGCTGTCCTCCACGCCCTTTTCAAAACTGTGTAAAAATTTAAAGGCGATTTTCCACTGGACACATTCCACATTTGCCCATCCCTTAAGGTGAGCAATGAAATACTGAACAAATGGTTGGAGGAGGGGGAGATACAAGAAGTCCTTGTGATGACGACTTATCTTTTAAATTCATGTTTTTCTGCCCCTCCTTTAATGAAGCCCAAAGGATAGTTTCGCAATGGTTTTCAGTCCTACACTGCCCTACAAATTTCCCTGCATCCTGTCACTTGGCTTCTTGCTGGGTATTCTTTACATTGGCCATTAATCAAGAATCGCCCAGAGCTCCACCCGCTCTATGCTGGTCTCTTGTTTCCTTCTGCCAGGATTCCTGCTGGGACTCTATCTGCTGGGAAAAGTCAGTTTTCTCAGCCCAAACATCTTCAGTTAGCCTGTGACTCTAAGGACTAAAAACTGGACTTTCAAAAGGGCTCAGCTAGTGCAAATCCTCTTCTTTCTTTCAACCTTAACAAAGATCTTCATTCACCAGAAATCTCTCCCTAAGCATGTCCAGTGGATCTCTCTCAGTTCTCATGTGCCTCAGTCATCTCCTGATTTGTTTTTCTTTCTTGCAATGGCCTCTCTCCCTATCCCCACCTTCCATGATCTCTTAGTTTTCCTCCTTCCATCTTGTTAACTTTTTTGTTCTGCTTGCTAACTGTAGCCTTCCTAAGATTAAATTCTTGGATCATTCTTATATCCATCAATTTCACACTCCTAATTGTTGACCAGTTCTAAGGCTCTACCAACCAGTTAGAATCAATTCCAAAAGCTGCTTTGCCAGGCCTCATTTCTTATTTTTGCTCCAACTTGTGTCTCTGGTGAAATAAACTGGCCTAAAACTCAATGGTTGAAAACAAATTCATGTGTTTCTTAGACCATCTTTCTCCTATTTCCTTCTTACCTACCAGTCTCCTTAATTACCATTCTCCTGCTACCTAAGGATTAATGCCTTAAATTATTGTTTACTACTTTCCTTTTTTAAAATGTCCCACTAATCACCAAGCTCTACTATTGTTCCTCCACTTACTCTTTATCACGGAAATAACCCTTTCTCTTGATTTCTATGAATTTACCCTCCTGTCCTTTGCCTTCGCTATGTTAACAAAAATTATCAGTCTTCACAAAAAGTTACACTATTTTCTCACAGTTTGTAGAACCCAGCTAACCTCTTTCTTTTGCCTTGGTACATTTTCTTCAAGTTATCATTTAGATCTGTGCCATCCAATATGGTATCCACTAACCACAAATGCTCTTGACCACTTGAGATGTGGCTACTCCAGATTGAGATATATTGAAGTGTAAAATACACATTGAATTTCAATGACTTGATGCACTAAAAATCACATAAAATTTAATGATGTATTAATATTGATTACTTGTTGAAGTAATGTTTTGATATATTGGACTAAGTAAGATTAAATACAATTAGAGTTAATGTCACCTCTTTGTACTTCTTTCAGTGTGCCTCTTGCAAATGTGACTCACTTTCTATTTCTGTTGGATAGCACTGACTTAGACAATGAACAACCACATTTGGAGCTAGGTGCTATGCAAAAGATCAGAGGAACTTTTTATAAAAGAAATAATAATCTTGCTTCAGCCTTCCCTTCACAACTCAGCTGAGGAGACCAGACATTGAAAATCAGTTACACATACAAGTAGTAGACAAAATCCAAAAGAAGAAAATTAGCCCTGTAGGAGCTTAAAGGAGGAGGTGATCAGGCATGCCTTTCTGAAAAAATGGAATTTCAAAAGACCCTCCAGGGATAGATACTATTTCTTGTCCGCAGCTGTAGGAGAAAGAGAAAGGCATTCTGGGGTGATAGAAGTGGGGAAGCACTGAGTGAGCTTGGAATAAGATATGTAGACCGGATTCATCTGGGGTGAGTGTCATGCCCTGATTTGGATTACATCTACACTTTATGCGTTCAGTCACCTCCAGAATGACTTCTCTGTTCCTTTGCTTAATCACGCTCAGGATATGAGGGTAGAAAATAAAGGCACACTTATGTTGCAAGCTAGATCATTGCCCTGCTTCTGATCAAGGCTCCAAACATGTGCTCCAAATACAGGTTTCTAGAAAATGTGTGATGTTTTCTCTAAGGAAACATTCTTCTCACATGAATCTTTTGAATGAAGGGACCAAACCACATGAAGAACAGAACTCAGTGTTATTTAAGTTGTTATTTACCTACATTGATCAACCATTCTGATCTGTTCAGTACTTTCTCATTTTTAGCAACAAAACTTCCATGTTCCAGGAAACCCTCCATTCCTGCGGAAACTGAGACATCTATCCTGTTTGCTTTGCCATATTCCAAGCTTTAACTTTGTTTTTCATTTCTAGTTGCTGGCCTCCTGCTAATTTGATACCCATAATGAAATGACACAGAAGAAACAATGTAATTATTTTAAAACGGAAAATGGTTGCTTTCTCTGGGCTTCTCAGGGCTGACTTCACAACATTTTTTCTTAGCTTTAGTTTTATGATGTTCTAGGAGGTCACAATTCTTCATGCTAAAGTCAGTTATGTGAACTAGGATGTAGCTTAGTGGTAGAGCTCTTGCCTGGCATGCATGAGGATCTCGGTTCACTCCCTAGTACCCTCTTTTCCCCCTAAAAGACCTAAAGTCTGTTATCTTCCATTTAAGAATATGTCAGAACAATATAGAAGAAGCATACCATCCATGCAATCCAATAAGAAAGGGATACTTTGGTCCTAAAGGTGGGGAAGAAGTCCTACCTGCAAGTAGACTTGTCCCTTCACAGGAAACTGCTCAACTCTCGACTCTTCTGTTAATTCCCTGGCACTAACCCCTGAGAACTGCTCTTAGCTTCTTTGAAGCCGTGCTTCTTTCAAGTTCAATGCTTGTTCCCAAGCTCTTTTGCCTCAAGGGCAGCATGAAAATGAAGCGACACCTCTAGATAAGAAATGCAAAGATGTTTCGATTTGAAGTTCTGACTATAAAGTTACATGATTGAGAAGCTTCTAAGTCCCAAAGTAATGATGCCACAGTTGTGAAATGAAAAGCAGGAGGTTTGAACATTTAAGATACTGACTTGGCACATTTTTCCTATCATACCTTCTATATCAGTGGTGGTAAATCTATGGCACGCAGTGGGCTCTTTGTATGATTTGAAAGCTCTAAAAGGTTTGCCACCACTGCTCATACCATGTATTAGTAAAGCTAGCCATAGTAGAATCACCCACCCAAAGTTCTAGCCCAAGTCTAAAAACATAACTACATTCTAATTTCCCTCAGCAATAACTTCTTGCATAGTACTGTGAATTCCAAGTTGCAAATGAGACCAAATATTTGGTCTCAAAATATCCAGGTGGAAAATGTTACTGTCTAGCACCCTCCCAGGCTTTTCGAAAGCCTCATTAGAAAATTAAACTCTTTGAGATAAAACAGTTTAATGTAAATTATCCTCTCGTGATGAAAGAAGGGAGAGGGATAGTTGGTTGCTTGCTCTGTATCACTTTGGTATCTCTAAAGGTCTGGCTTAGGCTCACAGAATCCATCCTTGAAAACACTCCAGGAGTTGGTAATGTTTCCCAATGTCCTCAGGCAATGAGGGCTTCAGAGAGTATATTTTTAAAGTTCCCACCTCTTTTACTTTTATATTTGGATTGGCATGAATTGATGCCCTACAGTAAATTAAGCAGCCTTTTTTTTTTTTTTTTTTTTTTTCTTTTTGTATCCCAAGCAAAAAGGCAAAGTCTATTTTAACGATGAGTAGTCTGGTCCACCAGCTTCCTCAGAGCAAGTCAATGCTAGCTGACTCAGTCAGGAGAAGAACATCCAGAGTCCGGGGTCCATCTTTGATTATGAGGAAGAGTTGGATCACTGGCTCTTATGTGGTTCATCCCCTAGTCTCAGTTATCAAACCAAACTACACTATGCAGGAAAGAGAGGGAGAGAGGGAGAGATGGAGGGGGGGGGAGAGAGAGAGAGAGAGAGAGGGGGAGAGAGAGAGAGAGAGAGAGAGAGACAACTCTTATAGCCGTAGTAGGGTTTTGGCCTAAATTGGAAGACACTGATGTTCTGCATAGGCTTTCATTTTTATCTTTTCTGAAATTTGGTTCTAGGAGACAGATCATGAAATAGAAACGTACAACTGTATGTGGACATGCAGTAAAAAGCACAAATTAATTTCACTGACAGTGCTAACTTGACTAAATACATTATTTTGAGCAGAAAGATCCTCAATTACACATTTTTGAAGTATCTTTTTCCCACAAAATGGGAATAATAAGGCTTAATTCACTTCAAAATTTGTGAGGAGATACACAAGTAAGTGAAAATAATATGGACAAGTTACATCACTAACTAAAGTTTTACTCTTACATCAGTTCCTACCTCCATCAATTTAATATTTGGCTCTCAATACACTTTAAAGGTAAAAATCTCTTCTAGACAAATGGGAAATAGTTGATCAATAGGTACTAAGTTACAGTTAGATAGAAGTAATAAGTTCTGATGTACAATTGTACCGTTGGGTGACTGTAGTTAATAATAGCATATCTAAAGCTACAAGAAAACATTTGAAAGTTTTCACCAGGAAGAAATGATAAATATTTGAAGACATAAATATATTTACCTTGATTTAAACATTATGCAATGTATACATTTGTTGAAACATTACACAGTACCCCAATAATACATACAATGATTTTGTTTTGATTTATCAGTTAAATGATAAAAGCCAGATGTGGTGGAGCACACTAGTAATCCCAGCTACTCTGGAGGCTGAGGGAGAAGTATCACAAGTTCAAGGTCAGCTTGGGCAACTTAGCAAGACCATCTCAAACTAAAAAGGGCTGAAGATGTAGCTGTGTGCTCCCTGGCTGGATTCTATCTCCAATACCCACCCCCCAACACACACACAAGATAAAATTTAAAAACCTCTTAATTCATGTAATGCAGCAATATCTTTAACAGTAGATTAATATAAATAAGTGCTGTGGATGGCTTGGATATGGTTAGTCCCTCAAAGATTGATGTGCTGGAAATCTGGTTGTGAATGTAGTGTGTTGGGAGGTGGGGCTATCAGAGGGATTAGTGCTTTCCTCTTGGGAATGAGTGCTCACTGTATTGGAACTAGACTGGTTGAGGCAAGAGTGGATTATTATAAAGTAAGTCTGGCTTCCTCAACTGTTTTCTTGCCTCACTCTCTGGCTTCCTTTTTCACCGTGTGATTTTGGCATGTGCCGCTCAATGGAAATTAGTTATTAGAATTGTTTTCGAATCCACAAAACTGACGTTCATTCACTAAAGTGTTGGCATTCCCTTTAAAGTACTGTTTTATTTGTTGGTTTGTAAATGAATACAAACTTCAGTATATACTGTTTTCAAAAATTACATAACCATATTTCCCATGAGAAACTCTACTTATTTGTGTGGGAAACTATACAAAGGATTTTATTAGCAATAAGACTGTGCATGATCATCAGATGCTAATCTTTTTAACTGAGTGCATATTCTAATCCTTCTGTATGAAGTATGTGAATAAAATCTTTGAAGTATTGTTAGAGAGGTAATCTTGACTAAATTGAACTTGACAGTGCCCCTTTATCTAGTTCCAATGTGCTTAGACTTGGACGTGCATATAGAATCATAGAGAATACTGATTTAAAATATAACTCGAGTACATTCCAGTGTTAGATAAAGCAATTCAGGGCAAGGAAAACTGCTTTGAGTAAAAGTAGCTTCAACATCTGTAATTGAGTACTTTCTCTCTCTCTCTCTCTCTCTCTCTCTCTCTCTCTCTGTCTCTCTCTCTCTCTCTCTGTATCTGTGTGTGTGTGTGTGTGTGTGTGTGTGTGTGTGTGTGTGTACACACAGGTATGTACATGTGGCAGGGGTTAGATTCAGTCTGATGAGCTGTTTCACATCATTTTATGTTTAATAAAGTTTGGCAGTAACATCTAAGGAACTGGATTATCCATTTTTCAAATGGATGTGGTACAATCATAAGATCTGGCCATCTATGTCCTTTATAACCCCAGCAGGTGCCTCTGATGTGGACTAGTTTGAAAGGCATCCTTCTGGTTAGCAGCATACAACATAGTCTCACAGGCAGGCTTATTGAGGATTCAAGGGTTAAATAAGCTGTTCCTTATACATAAGATTCTCAAAAAACAGAAATTTGTCCATGTAAGTATCCATATTATCCATTGAAAATGCCTACGTATATGTATATTAGCTTTCTTGTAACTGAGACATAATATCCAACACCCTCAGCTTAAAGGAGGAAAGATTTAACTTCACTCACAGTTTTGAAGAATTAATTCCATGGTCAGCTTCTTCTGAGCCAGGAATGTCATGGCGGAAGAGTGTGGTGGAGCAAAGCTGCTTAGTTCATGGTGGCCAGGAAGCAGAGTAGGGGAACAGAGCCAGCAAAGGATGGGCTAGGGACCATATATAGTTTCCAAGGCCCCAGCTCCATGACCTACCTAGATGTGCCCAGAAGCCTGCATTACTAATCCTCTAGACATTTCTTAGTCCAATGGAGTTGACAGGTCAGGATTAACGGTTACATTACGTATGTTTTTATGATTTATCCTCCACAGATTTGTGTGCTAGAAGCTTGGTGCCCCATGTAAAGATGTTGAGTGGTGGTAGAATCTTCAGTAGGTGGGGCCTAATGGGAGCAGCACCCTCAGAAGGGATTAATGCTATCACAGCGGAGTTCTAGCTCTCCTGGAACTAGGTCAGTACTAATGAGACAGGTTTTTCTGAAGTGAGTTTTCAGCTCATTCTCTTGCTTCCCCACACACATGCTCCTTCAGCACGAGTGGACTTATCCACTATGTGTGACACAGCTAGGGTGGCCTTGTCAGATGCTTGAGTCATGCTATTTGGTCTTTTCAGCTATCAGAATCATGCAACATAGAAGTCTTTTTCTTACAAAGCCCTCAGTCTCAAGTATTTTTATATCAATGCAAAATGAGCAAAGATACATGTATTTGTAAATAAGTATTTGAAATGGGTATTTAACCTGAGTGTGCAATTTTCTGGCTTCTCAGAGAATGCAAAACAAAATTTGGGGGCCGGTGAGATAGCTCAGCAGCATAAGCGCCTGCCTGGCAAGCGTGAGGTCCTGAGGTCAACTCCTGGTACCCACATAAAAACAAACAAACAAACAAAATTTTTTGTTAGATCTTTGGTTCATGACCATGAACACATGAACAATTATAACACACAGTGTTACTGAAGTTCCGTGATGAATGATCTCCACTACAATAGTGTTTTGAAAACAGTAGTCAACATGCTTTTAAAAAGAAAAACAATTTTCCAGGGACTTACCTTTGTTTGGGCTCTCCCAGGGACACTGAAAAAAAAGGATCTGAGTGCAAGAAATGTATTTCAGAGCACTAAGGGAGTAGGGAATGAAAAGAAGAGAAAAAGAAGCAAATACTTATCAAGGACAGTATTGCACGGACACCTGGGACTTAACCTGGGCTCTGAAATACAGTGTGGATCAAGTGCCTCAGAATTGTCTCACGGAGGGGCGAAGAAAATGCAATATTTGCGTGCCAAATTCCGTTAGCTTTGGTTGAGGGCTCCTGGCGAGTGAGAACTCCACCGCAACACATAGTCATCTCAGTCAGCTTCCCATCACTGTAACGAACGCCTGAGATGATCAAATTACAAGGAGGAAATGTTCGCTTCGGCTCACAGTTTTGTGAGTTCCATCCTGTGATCAGTTGACCCACTGCTGTTGGTCCCACGGTGAGGTAGAATATCATAAATGGAAGCACGTGGTGATGTAAAGCCACTCACATCATGGCCAGAATGAAAAGATGGAGAAGGAAGAGGTCAGCATCCCAATATGCCCCTCAAGCATATGCCCCCAAACACCCAACTGGGCCCTATCAAAGTTTTCTACCACCTGCCAATAGCACTATAGACGAGGGATCAAGTGTTTACATGTGGGCGTTTGGGGAGCATTCCAGATCCAAACTATAACAACAGGAGGGCAGGAATGGGAAAGCATGCCTAAATAACAGAGAAAGTCACCAGGAAATGGTTGCAAGACATAGTGTTCTCTGCCCTTATCATGTAAGAGCAATCCTGTATCCTCACATAATCAGAGCTTTGTTTTTGCTTGTTGGTTAACTGGAATAAGAAGCTGAAAATGAGAAGGGACAAAATATAACTTTAGGGCCGGTGAGATGGCTCAGCGGCACAAGCGCCTGCCTGGCAAGTGCGAGGGCCCAAGTTCAACTCCTGGAACCCACATACGAAAAAAAGGGCCGGTGATATCGCTCAGCAGCACGGGCGCCTGCTGGTGCGCGAGGTCCTGAGGTCAACCCCCGGTACCCACAAAAAAAAAAAAAAAAAAAAATATATATATATATATATATATATAACTTTAGATTTAGTGGAACTCTTATTCTATCCCTTTCTAGAAGGGCTCTTTTCCTCCAGCCCAGCATGGCCAAAAGTTTTGGGAATGGGAACTACAAATCCCCTAAGTACTTCACTGACCTATGATTTTGGGCATGGACACTACAGCAGTCCAGCTTGTAAACTGAATGAAAATGGGATATGATGGGAGACCACAGTTCCTGCTCCCTGCTATTCTACTCAATATATTGTCCTTGATTTATCTTTATAGTCAGTGGGAGCACTTTAAGGGGCTTCAATTTGTCCTTCTTCACTGTGCAGGCCAAGGACTAGAGTGCATTTGTGCCACTTGTAAATAGAACGATTTTGATTATGCATTTTGGTTACAGAGGAATTTTTACTTGATAGGGCCGTAGATTCACTGGATCTGCTGTTAAATGTACCTGGATCAGGACTTCAGATTTCATCATCATCAAGTCTCTACTTACTCTGACTCTGAAAGGTGGATATGCTGTCACTTTAGGTCTACCGCATAAGTGTTCTGCATCCAATAACTGGATCTTAAAGTCAGCTAGGAAATTCAGGAAAGAGTATGAATATGTGCCTTAGTATTTCACCCACAAGCAAGGAGAGCTGAGGTACTCACACCTCTGCTCCCTTCAGTCAAAGGTCGACCGCTGCTTCCAGTGTTAACTTTCTGACACATCTGACCTGCCATGTGCCAGACACAGCAGGTTTTGGTGGCAAGAAAAAGCCCTCAGTTGCAGTCACTGGGGTTGGAAATCAGTGCTATGCACACTATTGAAACAAAAGCCCCACTGCTATTACCTGCTACTTGCAGCCAACTTTTAATTTTTTTGCTGTTGCTGTTTTTTTTTTTTTTTTTTTTTTTTTTTTTGTGGGTACCGGGGGTCGACCTCAGGACCTCGCGCGCCAAAAGGTGCCCATGCCGCTGAGCGATATCACCGGCCCCTTTTTCGTAAGTGGGATCCGGGAGTCGAACTCGGGCCCTCGCGCTTGCAAGGCAGGCGCTTATGCCGCTGAGCCATCTCACCGGCCCTGTTGTTGTTTTTGAGACAGGGTCTCACTACATAATTCAGGCTGGCCTCAAACTCACCATGTAGCGTAGGTTGGCCTTGAACTCATGGAAATCCTCCTGCCTCATCCTCCTGAGTGCTGGGATTACAGGCATACACCACCACGCCCAGCTTTAATTTTTATTTGACCTTATTTTATTGTATTTTTAAGATATAAACATAAAATTAAATCTTGTTTAAATCTCTTAGAAAACTGCAAAACCTATTGTGATAGTTAACTTTTGTGTCAACTTGAGTAGGAAAAGCCCAACTGACTGGCTTAGCATAGTTCTGAGTGTGAATGGATGGACTGAGTATGGAAGACCCACCCTAGCTGTGAGTAGCACCAACCAGTAGGTTTGCAGCTGAATGGAATAAAAAAGGAAAAAAAGAAGGAAGGCTTGCTTCTGTTTCTTCTGAGGAGCACTAGTCTTTGCCTTCACGTTGGATGTCTGTCGCCTGGTTCCCAGCACAGACCCTTTGGCTTCCTGATTTGGACTCACATGGGGCTGACTCTAAAGTGAGGTCCAGTTCTTCAACTTCTGACTGGCTTTTTAGGATCTCCAGCGCACAGACAGCCCCTTTGCACTCTTCCACATCTGATTTTACAGGCGGTCATTATAAGCCTCTTACAAACATAAACAACATAAACATAAATATAAACATATATTTTGGGATTGGGTTCATAGTGCTCAGCCACCCAGGCCCCTACATCCAAGAGAGAAGGAAGCCTGGCTACTGCTCCAGGCAGGGGTAAACCTCGACATCATCCACATAGTGCTGGTATTAAATGCATTCAGAATGCTTCCACCCAGATTTCAGAAGGCCTGGGAGGCCTGGCAGTGTGCCCGTGAGAGGGCAGTGTGTGAAGCTGTGAGTGTGAAGCCAAAGGTGCAGTGCAGACCCCAGAACGTTGGAGAATCCAGGAATGTAGTTTATCTGAGGAAAGCCGCAAAGAGTTACCAAAACCGTCCCACGAAAGAGGCCTTGAGGGCCGGTGAGATGGCCCAGCGGCATAAGCGCCTGCCTGGCAAGCGCGAGGGCCTGAGTTCAACTCCCAAAACCCACATACGAAAAAAGGGCCGGTGATATCGCTCAGTGGCACGGGCGCCTGCTGGCGTGCGAGGTCCTGAGGTTGACCCCCGGAACCCACCAAAAAAAAAAAAAGAGGCCTTGAGGGATACAACTACCTGCAGTGCCATAGGGGAAGAACCACCCAAGCACTTTATAGTTCACATCTTGCCACAGATTGCCCTGGATGTTAAACATGAAACTATGAGATTTAATGTTTGCCCTTCTGGGTTTGGGTCTTGCTTTGGTCCCATTCCTTTCTATCCCCCTATTTGTACCTTTTGGAATTGGAATGTTTATCATGTGCCATTGTATGTTGGAAGTGTTTTTCTTTTCACTTATACAGGGGCTTGCGGCTAAGAGTTTGCCTTAATTTTTAGAGAAGGATATGGACTTGGACTTTTCAGCAATGCTGATCTGTTAGAATTTTGGCAACTCTTACATATAGACTAAATGCATTTTGGATTAAGGGATGTGCATGAGTTTCTTGGGGGCCAGGGGTGGAATGTTATGTCTTGTATCTACATGTCCTCCCGAAGCCTTATATGCTCATAGGTGGGGCTTTTGGGAGGTGACTGGATCATGGGTGTATGATACTGGATTAGCCCTCTGATGGACTTATAGTTGTATGTAATGTTGGGAGGTGAAGCCTGGTGGGAAGAGATGGGCCACTGTGGGTATTGCACGGAAGGATGTATATATGTACACACATCTCTTGATGGCTTGCTACCTCCATGCCATGGACTGTTTTCCTTCTGCCACACCCCTCTGCCATGCTGCCCTGCCTTGGAGACAGCTGACAATGGACTGAAACCTCTACAAACTTTTGCCCATTCCAAAAGGTACAAACAGGGAAATAGAAAGGAATGAGACCAAAGCAAGACCAAAATCCACTAAAATAAGTCTTTCCTTCTTTAACTGGTGGGTGTTACGTATTTTGTCCCAGCAACAAGAAAGTAACTAGGACACCTATCCAAATTATAAAAGCAAATGAAAATTTTAAAAATTCATATAGACAACATTGATTCAATATAAGAGATCATAGTTTGCTAAAACTAAAATGTCATGTAAAATAATGGATAAGATACTGATTACTAAGACATTTTTTAATCTCTTTATTACAAATAAAGTCACAGCCTTTCCCACTGTATTTTTTTTAACAACTGACATATAGTGAACCACAAAATCATTTGTCTTCACTTAGTATGAATGCATTATTTATATATTATGCTGTTTCTGATCTTTTCTTCTTGAGCTCCAGTAATTATTATCATAGCATAAATGTGAAAGAAAAATTTAATACAAATATGCAAGTTTACATTGTCATAGAAAGCTTCCAGATGCCAATTTGAACAACAGTCCCGTGCTCACCTAGTAGTAAGTATTGGATCCATTCTAAGAATATAGAACTAATATTAGTCAATGTAGAAATTACAGTGATAAAATAGAATAGGAATGATATGAGTCATAACAATATAAAGTTAATATTTATAAACATTTATTTTAAAATACCAAAAACAAGATTTGGGGATGTGGAAATACAGAAGTTTAAATGTAAGTGCTAATTTTATCATTTTTAATAATAAGTTTCTAAGTTTATCTTTAGGTATCTGGAGGTATCTAGTAATAAATAAAAATAGTAAGTAAGATATAAGATACCTGAAAATTTCAAGAATATCATAGTATTGTAAGGTTGAATACTGGTCAAACCTCTTAAAGATTTTTTCGCCTTATCTTTAGAGATTTTTAAAAGAAACATTTTATAATAAATAAGATCAAATTTATCAATTTGTTTGGTTTTACTTATCATTTTTTTGTTGTTGAATTAAAGCAAAAGTAAACTACATACTATTAATTTTTTATACTATCAATTTTTAAATAAATGTACATCGTAATTCTGGTTTTTGAAACTTTATCTGTCCTCCCTCCTTTTTTCTTTCCTTTTTACTTTCAGCAGGGATAGGTGACTGGAATAATATTTACTTTAGCCTCTTACTATTTGGAGCTGATAAGAATTTAGGGGAATTTTTAAATTTCCTTTTAAAATCTTTTCTTGAATATTTATAATTAACAGTTTTACAAAACAAAATCAGAAAAAGAATTGCTATAGAGTGCAACCAAGCTTAATTTCCATTATCTCTTTCTCTAATTGTCTCACAGCTTCTGTACTGATCTACATAACTAGACTCAGTTTTAAACCAATGTGCCATATAAACCAACCTGATTTCTGGAAGTCAACTGGTCCAGCCACAGCATGGTGGTGGTGGTGGGTAATAATTGAGATGTTTTACTCCTCAACCCAAAAAAGATGGAAGATACTCCTTTTATTCCTTATCTATTTGTGGTTAAAATATACCACTCTTCTGTGATTTAACCCAGGGTTTAGTTCCCTGAAATTTAGGGGTATGACTAGTGGTTTTAGAATTAGTGAATTAGGACCTATGAGACCATCTAACAGAGTGATTTTGCCAGAAGGTACAGGAAAGTAAGAAATAAATCATACAATTCTTGACACGGAACTGGATAAAAATCAAAACTATATATAGAGAAAAGGGAATTTCTAGAGTAATAGTACCTAAATCTCTTCCCATGGACAATTAACTGCCTTTGAAATTCAACATCCTGACTTTAAATTCTTTGCTAATAAGCAACAAGGAGCAAGAATCACCTGGCATAGTGGCACATTCCTGTATTCCAAAACTTGGGAGGCTGAAGCAGGAGGATTGCCATGAGTTCGAGGCCAGCCTGGGTTACATAATGAGTTCAAGGACAGCCTGAACTACATAGTGAGACCCTGTCTCAAAAATAGAATAAAAAGGAGCAAGAATCTTCCAACTTACCAATATTTTAAAATCTGTATTACTAAAATAATATTATACTCAAATCTAATACCTGCTTCAGCTATAACTGAAATTCCAGCTCTTGGTTTGATCAATATTTACGTTAAATTTAGCCATAGAAGTGCGTGTGTCAGAGCTTACACAGATTCATGCCTGTGAAAAACAGCCATAGTCCTGGAATTTCCAGATGCTAATGCTTTACCAGAGCAACAAGCTAAGTGAAACTTTCCTGTTGTCTCAGTATTGCAGTTAAGATTGCAAGCTGAGGAAAAAAGGGCTGAGTATCTCACATTCTAAATTCAGAGACACCATTGATTTAGGCTTGTATTTTCTCCTGGTGAGAGAAGATTTGGGTGGAAGATGTGGGCTTTGAGAGAATATGATATTCATGGAAAGAAGTTGTACCCATCTTTCTCTAAAAGCCAGGGATAGAGGCGCCTCCCCCAAACATTTCAAGGTTCAGAATCAGGAGAGACCAGCGTTTAATTTTGTTGTTTGACACCAATCTGGCCAATGGATTTGGTGACCTAACTGATTGGTGGCACAAGGGACTAGAGGAGGAGTGATAGTGTGGGACTGCCATGTTCCTTGGGGGCTATAATTCCACCCTAATCCTTACTGTGAGACGTAAAGTACTTGATCTTTCTGTCCCCACTGACCAGAGAACTGAATTTACAAGGTAGATTGTGGGAATTACCAGGGCCGTGGCAATATTGGGAACAATGGGTGGACACAACAGAGCAATGTGATATGGAGTTACCAGCTGGTTGGAAGTTATAACTCTATAATTGGGCTACCAATGACTATTAGGTGCTCCCAAGTGACTGTTCTTCAACCATTTGTAACAAGACAATTACCTACAAGAGCCCTTGTGGTCGTCCAGGGGGAAAGATTGTAACTTCCCGGAAGACAGTAACAAGATACCTGTCTGTCCTCACTGGGATTACACAACTACTTGGGGAAACAGTTGGGCAATTTCTTAAAACAGTAAGCGTATACCTACTGTATGATTCAGACCTTCTGCTCCTAGGTATTTATCCAACAGAAACAAATACATAGCTCCACACAAAAACTTGTACACACACGTTCATAGTGGGTTTATTTTTAATAACTACCAACTAGAAGCAACTCAAATGTCCATCAAGAGGTGAATGGGCATAGAAATGTGGTGTAACCATATAATACTACTCAACAAGAAAAAGAAATGAAGCACAGGGAAATACAGTGAATCTTAAAATGTTTATATGGAATGAAAGAAGCCAAACAAAAAAAAAACTGCATACTACATATGAAAAGAAAGATGGGGGAAAGGCTAGGCATGAGGGACAGAAAGAAGTAAGAAGAAACTCTGGGGGTTAATGGATCTATGTCCTATGACCACATTGAAAGTAATGAGCACGATTATCTTGATTGTGATCAGAGTTTCCATGGACGCTTCCATGTGTCAAAACTTAGGTAACTATAAACTTTAAATGTGTAAAGTCCATTGTATGCTAACGATACCACAATAAAGAACCGGACTGAGGATATAAGAATAGAAATGAGACTGATCCACTAATCAAAGTTATTAAAATGCATGGAACCGGACTAGAAAGAATATGAAAATTACTCCTCAACCAAAAAATATGATAACAAACACAGTTGAGGGGATTATTATTGTTTATACTCCAGTTAGTTGAGACTTGCAAGTGAATTTGTTTTGATACCAACCACTCATTTGTAGTCATCAAATGCTGCAGCCAACCCAAGAAACTCATCATCATTCTATGCTATCTTAAGCACCAAGTGTGAGTTCCATTTGGGCAATGGATCCTGTGCCAGGGCCTGAGAATTAATTTCATTTCTTTTATATCGGAGTTTGGAGCCAACTGAGAATTAGAGACAAACATTTGGGTTAATATTAGCTTTAATTTATTATATCTGGTGAAAAGAGAGAATGAGGAGAGAGAGAGAAAGAGGGAGAGAGGGGGAGAGGGAGAGAGAGAGAGAGAGAAAGAATGAATGAATTAGTGCAATTATACCTACTAGTCTACTCAGTGTGCTCATGGCCTAAATTAAGCGAAATATGGGGAATGTGTTCAACATTCTTTAGTTGGTCTCAGCTCCCATATCTCTTATCTATGGTACTAAATATGATTCTAGGGGTTAAAGGTATGTATATTTTGTACACCATTGAGTCTGAATGCAATCTAATTCAACCAGTTTCAAGCAATGAAATGGGGACCTGTTTTGGTGTTGGAGGAAAATTTTATCTTGTATTAAACAAAAAACACTTTGTCTCCAATGAGGAGACTAGACTGTTGTCCTCTTAACACCACCATCCTGAGCAATTTTTATTTTTACTTTTGCAGGGAATGCTTTTCCTTTGCTTTCCTTTCTGGTAGTATGAACATTTTAACAGTATTCATCTTTCCAATTCATGAACATGGGAGATCATTCCATTTTTTTGGTGTGTGTCCTCTTAAACTTCTTTTATCAGTTTTGTGATTTTCATTTATGTTTTTGCTTAAAAGTATTTCTAGGTACATTATTTTTGTGGCTATTGTGAATAGGACTGCTTTCTTCATTTCTTTTTTCTGCAAAATTATTATTGGTGTATAAAAAGTTTACTAATTTCTGTATGCTGGTTTCTTATTCTGCAATCTTACTGAATTCATCAGTTATAACAGTTTTGTTGTGTGTGAACTTTTTAGATTTTTTGCACATATAAAATAACAGCATCTGCAAATGGAAAAATTTGACTTTTTCCTTTCCATTTTGATGCCTTTATTGTTTTCTCTTGCCTAATTCCTCTGGTAAAGAATTCCAGTATGCAAGTGCTTCCATTTTACTTTTATTTTTAAAATGGGATCCTACTATGTTGAACAAGTTGACCTTCGATTCTGGGGTTCAAGCAATATAGCCTGAGTCTCCTGAGTAGCCATGAGTACAGGAACACGCCAGCACACCAGATATGATCTTGTTTCTGATCACAGAGGAAACACTTTTAGCTTTTCTCCCTTCAGTATGATGATGGTTGTAGGTTTGCCATACATAGCCCTTATTGCTGAGATATGTTCCTTCTGCACCTAATTTATTGAGAATTTTTATCATGATGTTGACTTTTATTAAATTTTTTTCTGCGTCTACTGAAATGATCACGTGATTTTTGTCTTTCATTCTGTTATATGATGTATTATGTTTATTAATATGCATATATTGTACCACTCCTGATCCCTGGGGCAAATATTACTTGGTCATGTGTAATCTTTCTTCTGTGTTGTTAAATTTGGCTTGCTAAAACTTCATCAAAAACTTTTGCATTTATGTTCATCAGGGATATTGGCTTATGGTGTGCATGTGTGTGCGCATATGTGTTGTCTTTGCTTTGGTATCAGGGTAGCACTGGCCTCATAGAATAAGTTTGAAAAAACTCCTTTTCAATTTTTTGTAGTTTGAGAATTAGACTTAATTTTTCTTTAAATGTTTGGTAGGATTCAGCAGGAAGCCACCTGGCACTAGGTTTTCTTTGGTGGGAAGCTTTTTATTACTGATTCAGTCTCATTACTCATCATTGGTCTTCTAGATTTTCTATATCTTCATGGTTCAATTTTAGTAGCTATATGTGTCCAGAAATTTATCCAATTCTAGGTTTTCAAATATATTGGCATATAATCACTTTGAAAAGTGCCTACCGACACTTTGTACTGTATTTCTCTGCCATTGGTTGTAATGTCTCATTTTTTATCTCTGGTCTTATTTATTTAGATTGGCTCTTTTTCTCAAGTTAAGCTAATGGTTCATCAATTTTTAAACTTTTTTTAATGAAAACTAGCTCTTCTGTTCATTGATCTTTTGCAGTTTTTAAAGTCTCCATTTCTTTTATTTCTGCTCTGATCTTTGTTATTTCTTTCATTCTACTAGTTTGGGTTTGATTCATTATTGCTTGTCTATCTCCATTAATTGCATCATTAGGTATTTTATTTGAAATCCTCCTATTTTTTGATATAGGTGCTGATTGTTGTAAATTTTCCTCTTAATGCTGCTTTGCCTTGTGTCATAGATTTTGCTATGTTGTGCTTCCATTTTCATTTGTTTCAAGAAATTTTTTTTTTTTTTTTTTTTGTGGGTACCGGGGGGACGACCTCAGGACCTCACGCGCCAACAGGCACCCGTGCCGCTGAGCGATATCACCGGCCCCTTTTTCGTATGTGGGTTCCGGGAGTCGAACTCGGGCCTTCGCGCTTGCAAGGCAGGCGCTTAAGCCGCTGAGCCGTCTCACCGGCCCTGTTTCAAGAAATTTTTAAATTTCCTCTTTGATTTCTTCATTAACCCATTGGTTGTTCAAGTGTATGTCTTTATTCTAAAGTTCTTATTAATTTCTAATTTTATCCCATCGTGATCAGGGTAAATGCATATTATGAATTTGATTCTTAAAAATTTGTTGAAAATTATTTTGTGGCCTAACATGGACAGTCCTGGAGTACATCCCATGTGCTGATGAGAAGAATGTGTATTCTGAAGCAATTAGATGAAATGTTACTTAGATATCGTTAGGTACAGTTGATAGATACTATGGCTTAACTATGATTTTTTGTTGATTTTTTTGTCTGGATGATGTGTCCACTGATGAAAGTGGGGTGTTGAAGCCCCTAAAATTATTTTATTGGAAACTGGCTCTTAATTTAGATTGCATAATATTTACTTGATATAACTGAATGCTCCAGCATTAGGTGCAAATATAATTACAGTTGTATTTCTTCTTGTTGAATTGATCCCTGTGTCTCATTTTAAAGTTTTTGACTTAAAATCTATTTGAACTGCTGTCAGTACAGCTACTCCTGTTTGCTTTTCAGGACCTTGGGTAGACAGATTCTCAAGATGGCCCAGTGTAGCAGTTACCTGGGTAGGGAGAATACAATGTGTGCTGGGCTTTTTCACTCAGGTAATATGGTGGCATGGATGCCCAGTATCTCCCCAAACTGGGCTCAAGGCTTGAGAAGGTCACAGGCTTCTCTAGCTGCAAACTCTTTAGGTGTCTATGTAATTACTGGAAAACACTGGAGCTTCCTGCTCACCCCCTACCCATGCCGCCCTCTTTTACTGAAGCAGGGAGATAACAAGAGACTTGGAGAGAATAAACCACTCATTATGTAGCCCAGACTGGTCTCAAATTTGCAGCAATTCTCCTGCCTCAGCCCGCCAAGTGCTGGGATTACAGGCGCATACTACTGCACCCAGCTTAATTAAGTTTATTGGTATATTTTACGTATACGTAATGATCATATTCATCATAGGGAATTTGTACCTGTACATGGTATATCTTGATTTTTTTCTCCCATTCCCCTACCCTCCCTTCAACTGC
Organism: Erethizon dorsatum; assembly: GCA_028451465.1. Classification (NCBI taxonomy): domain Eukaryota; kingdom Metazoa; phylum Chordata; class Mammalia; order Rodentia; family Erethizontidae; genus Erethizon; species Erethizon dorsatum. Next base: position 49,241,797 of record CM051837.1, on the reverse strand, counting down.
TCTTCCTCTCCTTATTTACAAAATTTTGTTTCCATTTTTTCCTTCTTTTCTCATTTTTTCTTATTTTTAATGTTTGTAGGATTGGTAATAATGTCTCTTCTTTCGTTTCTGATATTAATAATTGATATCCTCCCATTTTTCTTATTTTGTCTGGCTAGAGGATTATGAATTTTACTGACATTTTTCAAAGAATGAGATTTTGGTGTTATTAATTTTTTCCCTTGATTTTCTATTTTGAACCTCATTGATTTGCCCTCTAATTTTTAAAAATTATTTTCTTCTGCTTACTTTGAATTTGACTTGATCTCTTTCTTTCTTTCTTTCCTTCTTTTTCTTTTTCAGTTTCATAAGGTGGAAGCATAGGTTATTAATTTTGGATCTTTTTTCTCTTTAACATATCCTTTTATTTTTTCAACACACATAAATGTAAGACTACTTGATAGGAGAAATATAAATACAATAAAACTAGTTGAACAAATACCAGGTATTTAGTAAATAATATGAATTGCATGTTTCTTCTATTCCCATAATATAGTGGGATAATTTTCCTATGCTGTTTACTTTTCTCAATAATACTACTTTGATGATAATACTTTACTTAAAGCAGAAAAAAAGGAAAAAAGCACAGGTGGGAAATATAGAAAAATTAAACAAGATAATAAGTCATTTAAATAATTAATCAAAGGGTACATTTTATAAATTAAGTTAAATTGTCTTAACAATGTGACATCACAAAAACATTGCTTTAAATGTAAAAATTCACAAAAGCTAAAAGTAAAAAGATGAAATCTAATACACCATGTAAACACAAATTAAAAACTCTAGAGTCTATATTAGTGTCAGATAAAATAAAACAAAAAATTTGGCAGCCATAAAGAGAGACCTTTCATAACAAAAAAGGGGTCAATTTCTAAAGAACACATAAAAACTCTAAATGTACATGAACATAATCAAAGAATCTTAAAATGCACAAAGTACAGAATGAAAAGGAAAGGAGATAAATCTACAATTACAGCTAGAGATTTCGGCACTCAACTGAAAAAAAGTAATAGGCAAAATATAAGAAAGCATAAAAGTTTTGACCAAGGCCATCAAACAACTTGATCTTAATGACTTTTATATAACATTCCACTCAGAATAGTAAAATGCACATTCTTTTCCAGTGTACATGGATGTTCTCGAAGGTATGCCCCAATAAATCATGCACGTTATATTATCTGAAAGCACTGGCATCAATTAGCAATAAAGGGAAATATATCTGGAAAACCTTGAAGCAGGTGGGAATTAAAGGGTAGAATTATAAACAACTGTAGCTGAAGAAAAATATCACATCAGAAATTATAAAATATTTTGAAATAAAATAAAAGTAGAACTCATCAAAATTTACTAGACAAAACACAGAAATTATAGAATTAAGTTCTTATGTTAAAAAAGAAGAAATTCCTCATATCAAAAGTCCATGCCGCCAGTGTAATAAACTAGAAAACAAAGAAATAACATCCAAAGAATAAAAAAGGGGAAGATAATAAGACAATAAAAGAAGTTAATAAAACAAAATTTAGAAAAACAAATGAGAACCAAGCTGAGTCTTTGAAGGTTTTTAAAAAATTGGTAAACCATTAGACAATCATCAGGAATAGGAATTAGAAGGCAAAAATGGAGAGAGATTGAGATTGAATAAACAAATTACAAAGTTAGGAATGAAAAAAGATCATTCAAAGTTCTAGAAAATTTAAAACGTTAAAATGATGACAAGGAATTGTTAAGAAGAACCACATAGACCCAAAATTGTCAAGTTAAAGGTAATAGAATATTTGACATTAATTCACAAACTATTGCTCATTGACAATATGATGTTCTAAGAGATTCCAGTCCTATCCACAGATGCAAACAGGTTTTTGAAAACTCTGGAGTCTAGTTAAGAAGATTTAGCAACCTAGTGAAACAGAAAAAGACTAGGATAACCTTCAAGATAATGACAGGAAGAACAGTATAATTTTACATGCATTTCTCCTTTTCCTAGACCAGTAGAGCTCAGCACCTAGAGGAACCCTTGGCTATTAATTCCCCAGTGGAGAAAAAAGGAGAGCCGGAGAAACACAGAAGCCTTTGTAGGTGTGAGGTCACAGATTAAGGTTGTTTATCTATTATGGCTGGTCTGTAATCTGAAAGAGGGACTGCTTTTTCGAATGTGCAGACACTAACACAAGACTATGAGGAAACATTACACTCCGTAGGAAATCTAACAGTTCTTAAATTTTATGTGCCTGCCAAATCACTACTATATACCTGCTGCCGAGATCTGCTGTTTGCACCTTCTAAGGCAGTTGAGTTAAGCCACATTTGAGGCCAACTGGGCCACAAACAGGGCTGCCAAAGAGGACTTTGATGGAATATGGAGAGCAGACATTCTAAGTGGCACTGGGCAGCAAGCTTTCTTTGTTCTTAGGCTCTCACATTCTGAGTCTGTGACTGGAGACCCAGCCCCTGAGATCTCTGAAATGCTTTCAGGGCTCTGTCTCCTATTGTTTGGATGAACAATTCCTTCTATTCCTACTATTCCTTCTATTCCTACTAATTCCTTCTATTCTTACTAATCTTTTCATCAAATGATTGTCTGCTCCTATAATATTCTTCCTGGAACAAACTTTTTCACTCTCGTCATGACCAAGCCATGAGATTTCCAAATCTTTCAATTGTGCTTCTTCTTTCATTATAAATTCTATCTTTAAATAATTTCTTCCTTTTTGCATCTTATTGTTACTTTTAAAAACCAGCCATGCACCTACTTGACCACATTGCTACTTAAATATTTCTTCTGCAGATACAATTGTCACTCTCATGTTTTGTCTGCAGAGTGCTGGGACAAACTTTGGTTTACTTGTTTGTAACTGTGTAACAAGGGTGGCCTTTCCTCCAGTTTCCATACTTTGTTCCTCATTCTCATCTGAATGGCCTAACCTGTGTATTATTTCTGTGAACTTTCTGATCATGGCTATTTAACTAATCTCTAAGAAATTGCAGACTTTCCCTAGTCTTCTCTTATTCTGAGCTCTCACCAGAATTAATCTTAATGGTGCTTATAGTTCACTCCCTAAAATTCTTCTAGTCTTTACCCATTACCTAGTTCCAAAGCTACTTCTATATTTTAAGCTATTTGTTATAGCACCACTCTATTCCTGGTACCAACTTTTTGTCTTACTGTGTTTCATACTGTTATAGCAAATACAACATTTTAAATAATTTATAGAGAAAAGAAATTTTTTTTACTCATAGTTCTGGGGCCTGAGAACTCCAAGATTCAGAGGCTGCATGTGGTGAGAACCTTCCTGGTGCATCATTTTATGGTGACAGGCAGAAGGGCAGGAAAGGATGGCATGAGAGAGAGGGAACTTGCTTATATAAGAAAGACATTTCTGTAATAACCAATTCACTCCCATGATAAGTGCCTTAATTCATCAAGAGGGCCCATTTTCATTTGGTACTAGAAAATTTTAAGTCCCCCCAATTTCTTCAATGACCCACTATTTATTGAAGAGTGTGTTGTTCAATCTCCTTGTGTTTGTGTATCTTCTGTAATTTCTCTTGCTATTGATTTCTAATTTCATTCCATTATGATCTGATAAGATGCAATAAATTATTCCAATTTTTTGCTATTTGTTTAGTTTTGCTTTATATTTATTAAGACCTAAAATGTGAAGTTTTAAAATGTTCCATGGCTGATGGAAAGAATGTGAATTCTACACCTATGGAATGAAATACTCTGCAGATGTCTCTTAAGTCCATTTATCTATAATATAATTTAACTCTGATTTTTTGTTGATGGTGGTTTGTCTGTATGATCTATCTATTGGTGAGAGCGGGTATTGAAGTCACTCACTCTTCTAGTACTGTACTGAGGTCTATCTCTCCCTTCATGTCCAGTGTTTGTTTTATCAAATCTAATGATCTGATGTTTGGTACATATGTACTTACAACCATAATATGTTCTTGATGGATTTTTCCCTCTATCAATATGTAGTGACCTTCGAGAGATGCAAATTAAAACAACACTGAGATACCACCTCACCCCAGAAAGAGTGGCTATTATCAAGAAATCAACTAATAACAAATGCTGGAGGGGCTGTGGGGAAAAAGGAACACTTCTCCACTATTGGTGGGAGTGTCGACTGGTACAGCCACTGTGGAAATCAGTGTGGAGATTCCTCAGAAAACTAGGATTGGAGGTCCCATTTGACCCAGATATTCTCCTTCTGAGTATCTTCCAGAAGAATTAAAAACATCGTACCACAGCTATATGTGTGCACCCATGTTTATAGCAGCACAATTTGTAGTAGCCAGATCTTGGAAACAACCCAAATGTCCATCAGCTGAGGAACAGATAAAAAAGATGTGGTCTTTTTATACAGTGGAGTACTATTCAGCCATAAAGAAAGATAAACTGGAGACTTTTATAGGTAAATGGATGCAACTCGAGAAAATACTTATAAATGAAATTAACCGGACTCACATGTGTAAACATCGTATTGTCTCCCTAGTGTGAGAAACTGAAAGAGTAAATAAGATCCAAAATGTACAATAGATATGGTAAAACAGGAAGAAACTGGTCAAAAGGAAGGAGAAACTGGGATGAGGGAATACAGAAAAGAAAGAAGGGAAAAGAAAAAAATTATACATATATATATATATATATATATATATATATATATGATAATTAAGATAGATACACCACTAATTTCGCTTAGTTCATTGAAAAGAAAGGTTTGTGCTACTATTGTTTGGACAATTGAATGCTGATATATTGTACCCTGAGTAACTAATTTAAAGATAAAAATAATGTATTAACCATTGTTACACTAGGAGAGTGTGTTGTTTTGAAATTTTGTTCTATTTTTTTCTCTTTAAAATAAAAAAAATATATATATATGTAGTGATCTTCTAAGTCTCTTCTGATGAATTCTGGCTTAAAATCTGTTTTGTCAGATACGAGTTAGTCGCTCCTGCTTGCTTTCGGATTCTGTTTCCTTGGAATACCAGTTTCTATCCTCTCATTTTCAGTCTGTATGTCTCAGCCCCTAAAGCAAAATTCTTGTAGGAAGAAATTATTGGATACTGCTTTTTAATCCAGATATCTCGTGAGCATATTTTAATTGAAGAATTAATTATTTACATTCAGGGTTCCTATTGAAAGACATATACTAATTCCTGTCATTTTGTTTTCTTTTGGATACTTCTAATAATATGTATTGGTTTCTTTCTGCCTTATTTATTTTAAAGTTGATGATTTACTGAATTAAAAATATTTTATTCTTTCCTACTCTTCCAGTGAGACTTATTCTATCCTGCGCTGTTGCGATGGTGTTTATTTTGCTTTCTTTTCCATGTGTAGGATTCATTTAAGTATCTTCTGAAATGCTGGTTTAATGGTCATGAATTGCTTTAGCTTATACTTATTTTGGGAGGCCTTTGTATCTCCTTCAGGTTTTTTTTTTGTGTGTGTGGGTACCGGGGGTCGAACTCAGGACCTCGTGCTTGCCAGCAGGTGCTTGTGCCACTGAACGATATCACCGGCCCTTTTTTTTTTTTTTTTCCTTTATGTGGGTACCAGGAGTAGAATTCAGGACCTCGCACTTGCCAGGCAGGCACTATCTCACAGGCCCTCTCCTTCAGTTTTGAAGGATAACTTATGGGTAAACTAATCTAGGTTGGCATTTATTTTTTCTTAGGACTTAAAATACATCATGTCATACTTTTCTGGTCTTCAGAGTTTCTGCTGAGAAACCTAATAATTATGATGGGTTTGTCTTTATAATTTGTAAAAATTTATATTTGTAGTAGTACACGTTTGCAGTACATAATAATTACTGTCTTAGTTACTTTTCTTGTTGCTGAGACAAAATACCTGATAACCAAAGTTAAAGGGAGAAAGATTTATTTAGCTAACAGTTTGTAGGGGTTTCAGTCCATAATCAGCTGGCTCCAAGGCAGGGTGGCACATGGCAGAGGGGTAAATGTTCATGGTGGCAGAAGACAGCAAAAGCAACAAGGGAGAGAGCAAAAGGAAAAGACAAGCCTCTTTCTGCCCCTTTTATCTATCCAGACTGCTGGGATTAGGGCAGTGCAAATCCAATCAGTGGACTGATCCAACAATTACCCACCCTTAATCCCAGCACCCTTAATCCTAGCATTGAACCATGAATCAACCACAAACTATAGGTTCAGCTACCTCCAAAAAATCTCCATCTAAAAGTGCATGAAGCTTTAGGAGTACGTCTAGACACAAACCATAACAATTACATTCATCATGGGGAGTTGGTACATGTTCATAACACATCTTAATTCCTTTTATATTCTTTCCCTCCTTCCCTTCACACATTTATAATTGACTTGGAACTTCTCTTGCAGCTTTCAGTATTCATTCTTTGGCTTGTACTTTTGGCATTTTAACAATAATATGATGTGGAGAAGTTCTTTTGTGGTCATGCCAGTTTAGGGTTCTAATTGTCTCTTATTCCAGAATGTCCATATATTTCCCAAAATTTGTGAAATGTACTGCAGTTATTTCACTGAAAAGGTGTTCTATGCCTGTAGCCTATACCTTGGCTTCTTTGTGTAAAACAATTATTTATAGTTTTGATTTATTAATCATATCCATGGGTCTTGCATATTTTGTTCATAATTTCTTATTATTTCCTTCTAAATGTGATAATTTATCAACACTTATTTTGAACCCTGATATTCTTTCTTACTCCTGAGCTAGTCTATTGATGAGGCTCTCAACTTAGTTGTTTACCTTCTTGAACTTTTCATCTCCAACATTTCCGCTTGTTTTATTTTTCAGAATCTCTAAGTCCTTATCAAATTGCTCCTTCATATCCATTTGTATTTTCTTCCTTAATTCATTCAGCTGTTTATTTGTATCCTCTTGTAATTCACTGATCATTTTTAACATCATTCTTCTGAGTTCTTTGTCCACCATTCCATCCACTTTGATCTATTTGAATCAGTTACTAAATAGCTTATGAATTTTTACAGGAGTCGTGTTATCTTGTTTTTTCATATTTCTTATATTTATGTGTTGAGATTTGTGCACCTGCTGGGATGAATATCTCTTCCACATTTAAGTGAGGAATTACTTAAGGAATTACTTTCTCTTGACAATGTGCCCTAGGCTATCAGTTTATTGTGTAGTGTTGGATTTATTTCCCAATGAACTTCACAGTATAGCTTCCCTATGGCTTCTCTTCCTGTAATTGTGGGTTTTGACACAGTTTGCAAACTTTCTCTGTAGGTCTTGCAAGAATGATGTCCCTCTGGTAGATGAGGCTGGTATGCTAGAGACAATGAAGTACATGGGGGAGCACCCTTTGTGGTTACTTCTCCAGTCTTGCCTAAAATGTGCTATCTGCAAAGATACTGGAACAGCCTATGATGAGGCGGTGCCATGTCTACAGCAATTGTGTGATTTTTCTCTTCTGTTGTTATGGGTGTGAACATTCAGTGAATGTTTGGTGCCCTACCACTGTCTGTGCCTACTTGGGGCCAGGTCATCAGCTAAGGGCTTATTTCCCTTGTTCTTTAAGATAATGTTCTCACCAAGGTTTGAGGAGGACTAGGTCATGATTGGAGTAAGATGAAATTTCTCTCAATAGGGCTGTGTGTGTAGCTCAGTAGCAAAGTACCTGCCTAACATGCTTGAGGAGCTAGGCTTGATCCCAAACTCCATTCAGAAAAAAGAAAACAAACAAGACTAACAACCATAGCATTAAAAAAAACACATTCAAAAGTATAATAACAATTTATTGAAAATAACCATCACAAGATTAATAACAATAGAAAAGGGCAAAAATATCATAGAAGAAACTAAAAAGTTATAAATGAATAAAAGTAAAATTAATATAAAAGAAGAAATTTAGACAATGGAAGAAAAGAGAAGATCATATTAAAACACAATTTTTAAAAATAAAAGTAAGGAAAAGGTAATGAGAAACAAAACACAAAAACAACAAAAGATAGACTAGCTAGAGGAAAAGAAAAAGGGAGAAAAAAGGAGTCAATTCCTCCTTGCAGAGGTGCTGGGGTTGGACACATTTCTTGTTATGGCTTGTGTTTAGATGTCCCCACACAACCTCTTGCAGTCATAGGTGGGGCTTTTGCAGAGGTAGCTGGATCTAGAGTACGTGACACTGGGATTGAGTCATGGTGCAATGGTGGGGTCAAGGGCACTAGGATTAAGGGTGGGAGTACCCTCCCTAAGTAGCCTGGGTAAGATACAAGGAATAGAAAGAGCTGTGGTTGTCCCTTGTTGCTTTGCTACCTTCTGCCCACCAGGAACTATTTCTCTTCTGCAATGCCACCCTGCCTTGGAGCCAGCTGATTGTGGACTGAAACCTCTACAAACTGTGAGTTAAATAAAGCTTTCCTTCCTTTAACTTCGGGTGTCGGGTATTTTGTCTCAGCGATGAGAGAAAAGTAACTAAGACACTTCTTTATGGGCTTCTGCACTCTACTCCAGAGGCCCTCGGTCTGCACATCAGCAGCGCTGTCAACATCTGGGTGCCTGCAAGGCCTCACTGAGGCTCTGGCATTAGGCTGGTTGTGGTAGGTGGTTATATCTTCAGCCCAGCAGACTCCAGTTGGTGGACTCCTGGGTGTGGCAAATGTCCAAGACAGGGAATATATCCAAGATGCCTCAGAGTGTGTGTGGCAAGCGGTCAAGCCACCAAGTTCAAGGGGGCCAGGAGAGCACAGCTATTTGCCACCCTCCATCTTGTTGTTCTTAAACCCCGCTCCCTCACAACACCACATGCAACTGGTCTTGCTCTTTGTCATAGAGGGCAGAACCAGCTTCTGTTCCCTCTGTGCTCTGTCATAGATCATGATCCATACTGTTCAAATATCTCAGTGGGCTAGTGTTAGTCCTCACAGTCACAACTGTCTAGCTTGACATTTTCTGCCCAGTCAGTGTGGTAGGGGAATCCCCAGGGATGCTGAATTCTGATGGCTCTGGGGATTCTGTTCCCCAGAGCAACTGGGTCCCTAACATTAGGACACGTCTCAAGCTGGTCCTGGTTATAGCACTCAGAGTTTGCTGAGTTGATAAAGTGGACTTCTTCTCTAAAGCTAGCTTGTTATTCAGGAGGAGTCACTTTCAGACAAAATTCCAAACTGGATGTAAAGTTAGTAAGAAAAAGATTCCTCCTCCAATTAAGACTGTACGTCTACAGTTCTTAGTGGATTTGATTTCACTCCCCAGATTGTGTTATGCTTGCAGGTTCTAGTTTTGCTTTGCCTTCCAGAGGGCTTTTGAGACTGGACTTTTTTCTGCTTTGTCTTTCTAATTCTCCATGCTGTCTAAATTTCCAAACACTTCTTTATTGGTTCCCAGATTTTTTACTCACTCACTCTCCTTGGAATATAGTTTCTCTTTTGTTGCCCTGACTCTTTGATCTCTCAGTCATGTGAAGGATATTTATACTCTGCCATCTTGCTTCCCTCTCAGAAAAATCTTATTGTATGCAAATAATTATGTGTAAAAATAACCTTAGAATCTATCTCCAGATGGCTATGGTATAGATTTTTCCCTATTTCCTCTGTTAGAAAGATATACTAAGGAGCTGATTACCTAAATCAATCATAGAGTGAGCCAGGTACAAGGTAAGTGAAGTTTTAGTTAACCTTGGACTAATTCTACCTTATTTATACCATATTGTTCAGATATGAGCCTGATAGACTTTCAGCTAGGAGTGTACATGGTGCTATTTTCTCAGGCTTGAAAGATTATCTCTGCCATCCAAAGATTCACAGTCTAGCTCCACAGTCTCTTGCTGAAAGCAAATTCAAAATCAAGTAGGTATCCTAATGGAGAAACTGTGTATATACTTGGATAAGCCCCTACTTACTATGTCTTGTGTCCAACATATAACATGATTTTAAGAAAATATGCCTTTTAGAAATTTTAGACCTTTTATCCATCTCCCCACAAAGCCCTCAAATTTGGAAAATGTGACTTTGAGAGAAAAGATAAGAAATTGAAGGCCTCCAAATGTCTAATTTATAATCTAGTTCTGTATAGTAATGAAGAGGATGGGGGGGGGTCACTGTCTCTCCATAGAGGTTCTCTTCTATGACTGGGCCAAACCTCATCAACGCACATCTAGCATCAGCAAGTGCTCCAGAGGAAAGACTGCCTAACAACATTCAACTCGTTTCAGAATTGTTTTCTATGTTTGAAATTGTGGAAGGCTCAAAGACATGGAGTTCAGGATTATGAGAGTAAGATGTTAGGTAGTTGTACTGCATCTCTGGGGCAGACCTATAATAATGTACAGACTGAAAGCTCCTGCTGCTGCCAAGGTAAAAGCTGTTACTGAAATGACACTGACATGAACTTCAACTAAATATTCTCAGGTTTCCAGTGGTCTTCTTGCTCCTCTAGAAACACAAACTACTAAGGACAACTGGCAAAGAAGAAATGCAATTTGTAAGCTCTCTCTCTCCATGTGGTGAAGCAGAGTAAAATGAGGAAAATGTTTGGAAATGAGAAACACCAAATTAAAATACAGTCACAAAGGATTACTATCAAGAACATATAAAGAACTCAAAAAAGTCAGACCTCCCGAATTTAAAGACCCAATCCAAAAATGGGCATCTGAGATGAATACACATTTCTCAGATGAAAAAATACAAATGGCAAATAAATATACAAAAAAATGTGCAACATCACTAGTCATTCGAGAGATGCAAATTAAAACAACACTGAGATACCATCTCACTCCAGAAAGAATGGCTGTTATCAAGAAATCAACTAATAACAAATGCTGGAGGGGCTGTGGGGAAAAAGGAACCCTTCTCCACTGTTGGTGGGAGTGTCGACTGGTACAGCCACTGTGGAAATCAGTGTGGAGATTCCTCAGAAAACTAGGGTTGGAGGTCCCATTTGACCCAGGTATTCCCCTTCTGGGTATCTTCCCAGAAGAGTTAAAAACACCGTACCACAGCCATATATGTGCACCCACGTTTATAGCAGCACAATTTGTAATAGCCAGATCTTGGAAACAACCCAAATGCCCATCAGCTGAGGAATGGATAAGAAAGATGTGGTATTTTTATGCAATGGAGTACTATTCAGCCATAAAGAAGGATAAACTGGAGACTTTTATAGGTAAATGGATGCAACTCGAGAAAATACTCATAAGTGAAATAAACCGGATGCACATGTGTAAACATTGTATTGTCTCCCTAGTGTGAGAAACTGAAAGAGTAAATAAGATCCAAAATGTACAATAGACATGGTGAATCAAAAAGAAACTGGTCAAAAGGAAAGAGAGACTGGGATGGGGGAATAGGGAAAAGAAGGGAAAGGGAAAAAAATTTTATTTATATATAAGATGGTTAAGATAGATACACTACTAATTTTACTTAGTTCATTGAAGAGTAAGGTTTGTGCCAATAATGTTTGGAGAACTGAACGCTAATATCTGGTATCCTGAATAACTAACTTAAAGATAACAATATGTAATGCATTAACCATTGTTACCCTCCTATTATGTTGTTTTGAAAATTTGTTCTTTTTTGATTTGTTTTGTTTTGTTTTTTCTTCTCTATAAAATAAAATTTAAAAAAATACAGTCACACACACACACACATGCTCTATGAGCTAGCCTTTGCTCAGAAAATGTAGAGACTAATTCCACGAAAACAGATGAATAAGGTCCTTAAAATAATGGAAAGTGGGAATATGCTAGGAATTGCCTTTATTTAATGGTGAATGCTTGTGATCCTGAAACATAATAGATCTCCAGAACTTTCTGTATTTGACATGCATACAATAATATTTCTACAGACAGGACAATACCTGGGAAATTCTTTTAAGATTTGGGGTTATTGTTTGAAATTGTAAAATTTTGCTCTTCTATTTCAGGTGAAGTTTAACCACTGAGACCTCCTGCCTGAACTGAAGTTTAACCGTATTTTTTTCGGGTGACGTCTAAACATCATGCTATTTTCCAGGTGACTTTTGAACATTTTGCTCTGGTTTCTTAGCTGGTTTTATCTTCTTCCATAACAAGCCTAACAAGATGAGAAGCAAAAGAATAAAAAAAATTAAAGAAAATAGAAGCAAATAATTCATGTCAAGCTCCTTGGGAGTGGGAGGTGGAATAGGAGGTGGACCACTATCAACACTCCCTCCGTAGCCTTTCATCGTACAGTTAGGTGGGCTCCATCCATAATCACAATGGCAGTGATTTTTATTGTTGCAGATCCCTGACATATTGCAGGCCTTGAGCGAACAATCACCTGTCCAAAGTTGCAATGGAACACACTTCTTGTGGATGCATATATTTTTGTCACCACACTCTGTGCCATCTTTCACATCACCAATATCAGGCACAGTCATCCCAAAGTGGTAGTCAGTACCCCAGCAGATACTATCTTTGATTTGAGCACAATGTACAGTGGTATGATCGGACAAATAGGGAATTTCTGTCACATTCTCACACTGAACTCTCCCACAGAGGATGTCCTTGACATTACATTTTACATATGCCTGGCTGTCATTACCACAGTTACCAAAACGGTCACCTCGGGTATTCATTTCCATGTAGCAAGTCTGATTTGCACTCCTGGCTTCCTTTCCAAAAATTTGCCTACACTGTTCATCACGGACGACACATTGTTTTTTATAGCAGTGGCCCCTGCCTGTGCAAGACATTCCATCCTGTACGTACACATCTTTTGGACATTCATGTGAAGTTCCATTGCACCACTCAGGAAGATCACATTCATCATTCTTTTCTCGACACACACTGCCTGATGGCATCAATGTGCAGTTTTTGCAACAAAGCCCAAAGGCACATTGAGCCCCAGATTTTAGAGTGCAGTTTGTCAAACAACATGTATCTTCTGGACAAAACTGTAAGGATCCACAGTCACATTCCTCTCCTTGTTCCACCACACCATTCCCACAGTACATTGCTGGTGGTGGAAGTAAATTCACTGGTGTTGGTATAGTTTTCATACACCTTGCTGAATGACTGGTTGACCAGAGAACAGTATAACTGCAATTGCTGAATTTGGTGGAGTGATTGTCTACTTCAGCCATGATACATACACGCTGCTCACATTTACATGGTCCGACTTGTTCATCATGTTTCATACCCAAATTATGTCCTATTTCATGGGCTACGGTATGTGCAATTGCCTTCAAAGACCTTGCAAGGACTCTATCAACTCCACAATTATAATGACTATTACATACAGTTCCCACATAAGCTAAGCCAAGATACCCTCTAGTATACATTTGGTGTGAAAGGAGATGTCCGATATCATTTTTTATGCGATTATTAAAGTGGCTCATCTTCCACTTGCGAAATGCTTCCAGGACCCGAACCATGTCATTATTTATTGTCACAAGGTCTGCATTATCCCAGATGTCAAGTCCAGTTAGAATCAGGTCAACATCCATTCCATTTAAAAGAAGATTTGATTCATTAACAATGTCTATAACTTCCTTTATCACATTTGAGTTATTACTTTCTCGAAAAATAAATCGTCTATGGTCTACCACCAATCCCAGATCAAGAAACCATCTGTGGGTCCACCAACCCAGATACCCACTTTGCATCAGAATGGAATTATCACTCTCTTGAAGCATCAACTGCCGTGCTATTTCTTCGTCTGATAATCCACATGTCATGAGTGGGGATTGTGTCTCCTCACTGGCCATTTTATAAACCAGATGTTCAAATGTGACAGAACCCCTTTTGGGCTTGATTTCATAAGCGATGTCATTTATCTGTAGTGTTCCATGAAAGCCCCCAGAACAGGTGCTAAGAGCAACCAGGGATTCTGGGTCGCCTTCCAGATACCCGTGATAGTAGCAGTCATCCGGGACAAAAGGGTGGTCCTCAAGAAGAGCACCCTGGTCAGTGTAGGTGAACACAGGGAGGTGTCTGGACACTAAAAGCTTTTTGGCCTTCATGTGAACAATGTGTCTCTGGCCCCCAAAGTGCAGACTGTAGGAAATCCAGCCTGGAGGACTCACGCCTCTGCCAGTGCCAGTGACCCGCAAAGGAATCACCACTTCCGGGGGACTGGAGTACTGGGAGTGTCCAGTCTGGAGCCATCCAGAAAGGAAGAGGAATACGCTCAGCCAGAGCCACAGGGGAGTGATCCTCACATGCATCAGGGCCTCACCCTCAGCCATCACGAGTTATGAGTGAGAGCGAAGAGGGGGTGGGCAGAGGCCCTGCTGGCCTGTCTTCCCCTTTGACTTGGCTGCATGCAGCACTGACCTTTCATGGCCTGTCTTTCGGAAGAGTCAATGCATCAGAGCAGCAGAACTGAAAGAAAAATAAATCAATACATACATACATAAATACAAGGACAGAGACAGGTATTTTGTTATCAGCAGGCCAGAATGGAGGAGAAAGAGCAGGGCATGGGTTGAAATGGATTAGTATTTGGCTGAAGACACAACCCCATACAGACACCCATTGCTCTTTGGAATTGGTGGAAGCAGAGCAGACTGTGGGTGTGCAGATGACAAGTGGCCACAGGTCAGTAACTCCTGAATCCCGATGAAGAGCACATGGGCTCATTGTACTGTTCTTTGTGTGTATGTACTTGTATGAACATTTCCACAATAAGTACTTAAAACAAAAATGAGCGTGTATCTTGATTTGGAATGGTGGCTATGTATCTTGATTTGAAAAGGGAATCTTGATTTACAGGTATTGATTTAAAATAAATATCAATTGTTCTTCCTTTCTTTTTCAAACGATAAAGCATTTAGTCACATTACTCAGGAGAGATATGTAAGAAATCATTCATGTGTATTATTTTTTTTCTCATGGTCTTTAATATGTACTTCTGTGCAACAAACCATTACTTGTCCTATATTCCCCCAGTCTTGTCAAACTGCAAAGCGCCAATGCATCAACTGTCTTTTAAAAGTATCAGAATCTATAATGGATATTTCTGTTCAGGAAAATGATAAACAATGGTAGAATTACATGAAATAACTTGGGTTGACTGGTGGATGTTACTCAGAGGTGTTTATATTTGATTATACGCATGAGAAAAATAACATTACGTTGGGTGCTATGGCCATCCCTGTAATCTCAGCTGCTCGGGAGGATAAGGCAAAAGTTTTGGGAGACTGAGGCCAGTCTGGGCAATTTAGTGAGATCCTATTTAAAAATAAAGTAAAAGAGTCTGGAAATGTAGCTCAGTGATAGAATGCTTGTTTAACCTAAGCCAGATCCTGGGTTCAGTCCCCAGGACTGCAAAAATAAATAAATGAGTAAATGAATGAATAAACGAATAAGTAAACATATTTCAAAGTCTCTGGCCACATAAAATGAACAGGAAATCAAATTAGCTCAAAAAGTAACAGTTGAAAACGGGAGAATTCTGAAGGAAAACTAAAACACATTCAGTAATGAAAAGGAAATCAATGAACCTTAAAAGGAGGAGGGATAATATTAACGTGCTCTGTTTCTGACCTGGGCCGGTTTAGCTCTCCTTGGGCAACCTGGTGGTCCCCCACTCCCAGGAGGTCACCATATTGATGCCGAACTTAGTGAGGACACCCAATCGGCATAGGGCACTGCAGCCCAGAACTCCTGAACTCAAGTGATCCTCCCACCTCAGCCTCCAGAGTAGCTGAGATTACAGGCGCGCCACCATGCCCGGCGAGGAGGGATAACATTAAGATAAAGTACTGGGTCAAAGGCATAAAAGTCTCTGACATTTTAGGATTGTAAGACACAAGCTCCTAAAATAAACCTTCAAATGGGTTTATCTCTGAGATAAAAATATATGTATCTCATATTTGAAAGTATAAATATAAGACATCATCTTAATAATAGTACTATAGTTTTGAAAATGAGAAATCTGGTACCAGCATGGTGCCAAACTCACAATAGTGATTTGTTTCTTTGTCCTTGAGTAAAATATTAATGAAGCTGCATAATGTGCAGATACTATAGTACATACTGGGGAAACATACATGGAAAATATAGGCCTAAATAAGTTAATGATCCAGAACATTTTGGGGGTGAAAACATACTTAAAGAATCTGTAAAATTGCATTTAATATTTCACATATAAATGCCTAGTTTTTATTGATCTAGTGAGAGTATCTTCAGTGTTCACAAAATCTTTAAAATAATGAGATCACTCAAGCAATATGATTAAGCAATGCTCGAGTAGTTGGGTGGGGAGCAACAGAGGAAAGTAAGTCTATGATGAGGGATCTAAAACATATTAGACCAATGCCAAAATTGGGGATTACGAAATTGAACAATGCCAGACTCAGCACCCATCGCCCATCATCTCCTAGACCCAGTATCCATTTCTCCCTAAGTTTTCTTTTTATCTTGATTTTAAGTTCTTTGACCTCTTCTCTCTACCGTTATTTTCCTGTCCCTTATGAAATCTTCCGTTCATAGAAAACAAAAATCTCTTCTCTGTTAACACTTCTTTATGGAAAACTCCCATTGCCCACTTAATTTATGAAAGCTTGTATCTCAACAACGTGAAGCCCAGCAGAAGAAACATTTTTCCTTCTCAGAATTTTCATCTCTGGGATATTTGATCACGATTTGCTTTGATTGTCAAAGCTACTCTGAAACTACTAAAATAGCAGCCATCTTTCTAGACCATTATTTTCTTTTCTTATTCTTTTCAGACTCTCAATTCACCTTGCATGAAGCACAAAGAACAGGGTGTCTACTACTTTCTTTTCCACCAATAATTTTATCTGTACTCTCACTGTGTTTGGCAAGCATGTGAACAACCCATACAGCATCAGGTGTTTGGTTTTTACTGTTACAACTCATCTTCAATGATCATTAACCATTAAACTTTAGCCATATTCTGTATCATATTATCACCCGTGGTAACTCATGTAAGAACATGTTAGTTAACCACAATTTTTATTTATCATTAAAACGATTCTTTAAGTTCATAGAGAACTCACAAAACTCTTCTTTCTATGTTTTCCCACTTGCAAATTCCCATCACCGCGCCTGCCATCCTATAGCCTATCTCCAGAGTCCATCTGTTCCATCACTGTGGACTCAGATGCTCCACCCAATCTAGATAAATGCTTTTGCCTGCTTTTGGTCCTCCCCCAACACTGTGGGGAAAGAGGGAATGTATAGAAAAGGATAAGACAGCCTGACAGCCTGGCACTTAAGCCTAAAGGCTGCAGTAATGAACAGAGTTTTATTACAAACACTCCCATGTTTTAATAACTTGTGTCATATAGCCTACATTGTTTCTTGGCAGGCTTTCTTTCTTTCTTTCTTCTTTCTTTTTCAGACAGGGTCTCACTATGTAGTTCAGGCTGAGCTCCAACTCACTATGTCACCCAGGTTGGCCTCAAACTTGCAGTGATCCTCCTGCCTCAGCCTGGAATTACAGGCATGTGCCACCATGCCCAGCTTGCCCACATCATTTCTTAATTTCCTGATTTTCTAAACTTCCTCAACAATATATAACCCCCTCAGCTGAAAATCAACATTGTCTTTTTTTTCACAAGTTGTTCCTAGTATCAAATTTCAATAATGGTAGTTTAATTAGTAAAATGAAGAAATGTTCATTTAATGATTCTTTTTGGGGGGGGTACTGGGGGTCGAACTCAGGACCTCACGTGCCAGCAGGCACCCGTGCCACTGAGCGATATCACCGGCCCTTTTTTCGTATGTGGCTTCCGGGAGTTGAACTCAGGACCTCGTGCTTGCCAGGCAGGCGCTTATGCCGCTGAGCTATCTCACCAGCCCCATTTAATGATTATTTCATACAGGATCTGAGAGTTTTCTTAGTTTTGGGTTTGTCATTGTACACAGTGGCATGGGGCTCATTTCATACTTAATATTACCCTTCGTGTTACAGTAACAAGAGTACCTTGATTGCTTGGGTCAGGTAATCAAGTCAAATAAAGAAGAAACTTACTTCACAAAATGTCAAGAGTCCACAAAAGAACTTGAGCAAGATCACTAAAAGCAAACTTTGAGGACAATACTTCTGAATTGTCAGTAAAATTCTGATATTCTGATTTGCTCTCCCAGTATTCCTTGATGTATAATTGGTAATTATTATGAAGTGTGGCTTTTTGTTGTGATGGAAAGGGATTATTGATTAATGAGGTAGCACTGTTGAGAGTAAACTTAACCAATAAAAATCTGTCAGAATTTATTCATAAAACATCATCTTATAAGCAGGTAATAGGAAAACAAATTTGAAAGAATAATTGAGCCAGACTGTCTTTGCACTCATTACATTATTTTATACCGTGCTCCACAGGTCACAGCTCCTGAAAGAATATATTTTCATTCACAAAGAGGTATAGTGACATAATAGTACAGAGACCTCAAAGTTGAGTATTACAGACCAGCTTTCATAAATTTTTCTTTTCCCCACAGCTTCATCAAATTTATCCATCTCATAGCCTAATTAACAGCTAATCCTCACTCTCATTTATAATCTAATGAACTTACAGTGAATAACAACACATTAAAAACAGTTTAGAGGCTTCCAACCAAATAAGTAGACCAGTACACGAAATAATAAAGGGCATCATTCCTCTCAAGGTCTGAATACTTGGGAGAGAATTACAGGGAGTGTGTGTGTGTGTGTGTGTGTGTGCGTGTGCATGTGTGTACACATTCACATATGCATAGACACCGTCCTTCTCTCCCTTAGAGCTAAACTCCTGAGTGACTTACAATAGATGAAGCATTGATTACCATGATCCTTTTTAATGAGAGTCCTCTTCATGACTTACTTGCAACAACCATCTCATGAACAAAGATTTTTAAATGAGACCTCACATGACAAATAGAAATAGAAATCCCTTCCTTCAATTGACTCTTGTTTGTCTGAGTTCTAGATTTAGCTGCCTAGCAACAAGAGCCTCACAGACTACATACAGGACATGGCAACTGGCTAGGATTCCTTCCCACTCTGGCTCCATCTTCTCACTCAAACTTTATTTCTACTTCCTCAATATGAGTAGATCTGACTTCCATTCAGTTTGCTCCAAAAACTGTTCAGTATGAATAAATTTCCTTACTCCTGTTCACTATTTTCCTTATACACTATATGATCATTTCACTTCTGTATTTTTGCTCATACTACTATTCTGGTCCCAGTTTATTTCTTCAATGTCAAACTGTATTATGGAATACTTGAGGTACTTCAATATCCAGAAAAAAAGTTCAAGCTCCTTTAAAATGTTCTCTAAATAACCCCAGATATTACTAACCATCCGTATCTTTCTTCCTAAGATCAACGAATGACTTAGAGACACTTCAGATCTGCCTATAAATGTACTTTATCCATATGGAAGATTGTTATCCCTAAGAAAAGGCAACAACAGAGATAGACGAATTTAAAATAGCACACAAAAAAATTTCATAGGTAAACCGAAAAGCTGGTAGTTTAAAGAAATGCCAATCTGGGAACCTGCATTTAGCAAGTTGGCTGAGGTAAACTGGTGGAAAAAAATGTAGTCATTTAATATCCTCAAGAACTTACCTACAGGATAGGGAGGTGGTTGGTAGTGCCCTCAAGTCCGATATCAGCCACCATCTTTCCATTGCTCCTCTGCCTTAGTGAGACCAGTTCTGCACCTTTTACCTCATGGGACTTTTTTTTCCCCAGCTTTCATCAAAACTAGTTCTTTTTTTTTTTTTTTTTTTTTAAAGAGAAGAAAAAAACAAAACAAATCAAAAGAAGAACAAATTTTCAAAACAACATAATAGGAGGGTAACAATGGTTAATACATTACGTATTACTATCTTTAAGTTAGTTATTCAGGACACCAGACATTAGCATTCAATTGTCCAAACATTATTGGCACAAACCTTACTCTTCAATGAACTAAGTAAAAATGGTAGTGTATCTATCTTAACCATCTTATATATATATATATACAATTTTTTTCCCTTTCCCTTCTTTCTTTTCCCTATTCCAGTCTCTCTTTCCTTTTGACCAGTTTCTTTTTGATTCACCATATCTATTGTACATTTTGGATCTTATTTACTCTTTCAGTTTCTCATACTAGAGAGATAATACGATGCTTACACATGTGCTTCTGGTTTATTTCACTTATGAGTATTTTCTCGAGTTGCATCCATTTACCTATAAAAGTCTCCAGTTTATCCTTCTTTATGGCTGAATAGTACTCCATTGTATAAAAATACCACATCTTTCTTATCCATTCCTCAGTTGATGGGCATTTGGGTTGTTTCCAAGATCTGGCTATTACAAATTGTGCTGCTATAAACATGGGTGCACATATATCGCTGTGGTACGATGTTTTTAATTCTTCTGGGAAGATGCCCAGAAGGGGAATAGCTGGGTCAAATGGGACCTCCAACCCTAGTTTTCTGAGGAATCTCCACACTGACTTCCACAGTGGCTGTACCAGTCGACACTCCCACCAACAGTGAAGAAGGGTTCCTTTTTCCCCACAGCCCCTCCAGCATTTGTTATTAGTTGATTTCTTAATAGTAGCCATTCTTTCTGGGGTGAGATGGTATCTCAGTGTTGTTTTAATTTGCATCTCTCGAATGACTAGTGATGTTGCACATTTTTTTGTATATTTGTTTGCCATTAGTATTTCTTCATCTGAGAAATGTGTATTCATCTCAGATGCCCATTTTTGGAGTGGGTCTTTAAATTTGGGAGGTCTGATTTTTTTGAGTTCTTTATATGTTCTCGATAGTAATCCTTTGTCTGAGGAACAGCTGGCAAACAGTTTTTCCCACATTGTGGGTTGTCTCTTCACTCTGTTGGTGGTTTCTCTTGCTGTGCAAAAGCTTTTTAATAAGATGAGATCCCAGTTATTGATTCTTTGGGATAGTTCCCGTGCGGTTGAGTTTTTATTCATAAAGTCTTTGCCTACACCAATGGCTCCAAGGGTTTTACCTATCCTACTTTCCAGCAGATTTAATGTTTCTGTTTTAATATTTAGATCTCTGATCCATTTTGAATTTAGTTTAGTGCATGGTGAAAGATATGGATCTAGTTTTAATCTTCGGCATGTGTAGAGCCAGTTTTTCCAGCACCATTTATTAAAGAGGCTATCTTTCTTCCAGCGAATGTGTTTGGCACCTTTGTCAAAGATAAGGTGGCTTAGTATGTCTGGGGTTGTTTCAGCATCTTCTAATCTGTTCCATTGATCTTCAGGTCTGTTTTTTTGCCAGTACCACACTGTTTTTATCACAGTAGCTTTATAGTATAATTTCAAGTCGGGGATTGTGATGCCCCCTGCCTTGCCTTTGTTGCCCAGAATTGCCTTTGCTATTCTAGGTCTCTTCTGATTCCAAATGAATTTTAGGATTGTTTTCTCTAATTCTGTGAGATATGCTGTTGGAATTTTGATTGGAATTGCATTAAATCTGTATAACAATTTTGGAAGTATGGCCATTTTCACTATATTGGTTCTTCCTATCCAGGAGCAAGGGATATCTTTCCATTTTCTGATATCCTCTTCAATCTCCTTTTTCAGAGTACTGTAGTTTTCAGTATAGAGGTCTTTTACATCCTTCGTGAGGTTGATTCCTAGGTATTTCATTTTTTTGGATGTTATTGTGAAAGGTATTGTTTCCCTAATTTCTCTTTCAGTAAGTTTGTTATTTGTGTACAGGAAGGCTATTGACTTTTGAGTATTGACTTTGTATCCAGCTACACTACTGAATTTGCTTATTAAATCTAGCAGTTTTTTAGTGGAGTTTTGGGGATCTTCTGTGTAGAGTATCATGTCATCTGCAAATAATGATAATTTAACTTCTTCCTTTCCAATCATTATTCCTTTTATTTCTTTCTCTTGTCTAATCGCTCTGGCTAAAGTTTCCAGAACTATGTTGAATAAGAGTGGGGACAGTGGACATCCTTGTCTTGTTCCTGATTTTAGAGGGAAGGCTTTCAGTTTTTGGCCATTTAGTATAATATTGGCTGTTGGTTTGTCATAGATAGCTTTTACCAGATTGAGATAAAGACCCTCTATTCCAATTTTCTGTAGGGTTTTTATCATGAAAAGGTGCTGGACTTTGTCAAAAGCTTTTTCTGCATCTATTGAGATGATCATGTGATTTTTGTCTTTGGTTCTGTTAATATGCTGTATTACATTTATTGATTTACGTATGTTGAACCATCCCTGCATCCCTGGGATGAATCCAACTTGGTCATGGTGTATAATCTTCTTGATGATTTGTTGGATTCTGTTTGCCAGTATCTTATTAAGGATTTTTGCATCTATGTTCATTAGGGAGATTGGCCTGTAGTTCTCTTTCTTAGTTGGGTCCTTCTCTGGTTTTGGTATCAGGGTAATGCTTGCTTCCAGGAATGAATTTGGGAGTATTGCTTCCCTTTCAATTTCATTGAAAAGTTTGAGAAGTAGTGGCGTTAGGTCTTCTCTAAATTTCTTGTAGAATTCGGCAGTGAATCCATCAGGGCCTGGACTTTTCTTTGTTGGGAGGTTTTTAATTACATCTTCAATTTCATTGGTTGATATTGGTTTATTTAGGATTTTTAAATCTTCTTGATTTAGCTTTGGTAATTCATACGAATCTAGGAATCTGTCCATTTCTTCTGCATTTTCCATCTTAGTAGAATATAAATTTTCAAAATAGGTATAGATGATCTTCTGGATTTCTGCAGGGTCCGTCGTGATATCACCCTTTTCATTTTCAATTGCATGGATTTGAGTCTTTTTTCTTTTTTTAATAAGGTTGGATAGGGGTTTGTCAATCTTATTTATTCTTTCAAAGAACCAACTTTTTGCTTCATTGATTCTTTGTATTGTTTTTTTATTCTCCAATACATTAATTTCTGCTCTGATCTTTATAATTTCCTCCCTTGTACGGGCTTTTGGCTTAACCTGCTCTTCTTTTTCTAGAAGCTCGAGGTTCACCCTTAAGTTGTTTATTTGCGCTTGCTCTATTTTCCTGATATAAGTATTTAATGCTATAAATTTCCCTCTTAGGACTGCTTTCATTGTATCCCATAAGTTCCGGTATGTTGTACTGTCATTGTCATTCAGTTGTAGAAAGTGACTAATTTCTTCTTTAATTTCATCTGTGACCCATTGGTTGTTCAGGAGGATGCTGTTTAATTTCCATGTGTTTAGGGAGTTTTTGTGGGATCTTTTGCCATTGATTTCCAATTTCATTGCACTATGGTCTGATAATATGCATGGGATAATTTCAATTCCTTTGCATTTACTTAAGCAGGTTTATGAGCTAGTATGTGGTCTATTTTGGAGAACGTCCCATGTGCAGCTGAGAAAAATGTGTATTCTGATGTTGTGGGATGGAACACTCTGTAGACATCTACTAAGTCCATTTGTTCAAAAGTTTGGTTCAGTTCTACTATTTCATTATTGATTTTCTGTCCAGTTGATCTATCTTTTTGTGACAGTGGAGTATTGAGATCTCCCAATATAATTGTATTAGTGCTTATTTGATTTTTCACGTCCTTTAGTACTTGTTTTATATAGCTGGGTGCATTGGTATTTGACGCATATATATTTATGATCGTTATCTCTTCCTCTTGGATTGTTCCCTTTACAAGGATGTAATAACCGTCTTTATCTCTCTGAATCCTTCTTGGCTTGAAGTTCACTTTGTCTGCAAAAAGAATAGCTACCCCAGCTTTTTTCTGGGTTCCTGTGGCATGGAGTATTGTTTTCCATCCTTTGACTTTCAGTCTATGAATTTCTTTCTGAATTAAATGTGTTTCTTGTATACAGCATATTGTTGGATCTTGCTTCTTGATCCATTTCGCCAGTCTGTGCCTTTTGATTGGTGAATTGAGACCGTTAACATTGATGGTTAAAACTGATATGTATTGACTTGTCATGATATTTTCCTGTTGTTGGTTCCCACTCTTTGTTTTTCTGCTTTCTGGCTATTTAATTATTTGCCCTGCCTGGTGGATTCCTTCTGTTGGGGTTCCTATCTCTTTCTAGAATGTCCTTCAGAACGTTTTGGAGTGCTGGTTTGGTGGTTATAAATTTTCTCAGATGTTCTTTGTCATGAAAGTATTTTATTTCTCCATCAATTTTGAAAGATAGTTTTGCAGGGTACATCAATCTGGGCTGAAAATTATTTTCCTTTAGAGCTTGCAATACATCATTCCAAGCTCTTCTTGAATTGAGGGTTTGTGCTGAAAAGTCAGCTGTGATTCTGATGGGTTTTCCTTCATAGGTGATTTGTCTCTTCTCCCTAACAGCTTTTAAGATTCTGCCCTTCTGTTGAATTTCTGGGATCTTGACTATAATATGTCTGGCTGAAGGTTTTTTTTTGATCATGTCTAGTTGGTGTTCTAAAAGCTTCACTTATAGGGGTGTCAAATTCCTTTTCTCTTCCAGGAAAGTTCTCCCTGATTATGTCTTTGAACAAGGTTTTAATGTCGTTGATGCTATCTCCTGCTTTTTCATTTATTCCAATTATTCTTAAGTTGTTTATCTTTGAGTCATCTAGCAGCTGCTGAATAGATTTTTCATGGTCCCTTGCTATTTTTAAGAATTTTTCCATTTCATGATCACTAATTGCAAGCCTGTCTTCTATATCTGAGATCCTGTCCTCGCATTGGCTTATTCTGCTACAAATACTTTCAATGGAATTTTTTATCTCTTGGGTATCTGCTTGAATCTGCCTTATGGATTCCATTTCTTTCCTATGCTGAGCATTCATGGTTTCTATAGTTTTCTTAAGTTCATCTATTTTTTTGTCTGTATCAGCTATAGTGTCCTTAAGCATGGTCTTCATTGTAGACATTATCTCTGCAGTTATCTGTGAGATTATTTCTGTTTTAATTTTTTCCAGAACTTCATTCAGTTGCTTTGTTGTTACCACTTCAGATAGGCCAGGTGGGTGGCTTTCAGATTGTCCCACCTCGTTGCTCCCTAGGTTTGCCTTTGGTGAATTGGATGTGTGGGGTTGCATCTTGTTTAAGTGTCGTCTCATTTTTTCTTTCTTTAATTCCTGGGGTGATGTTTGCAAATTACCTATAGTAGGTTACTTTATTGCTAGTGTTTAAGATCTTTAGAAGATGACTACTTCTCTGCAGTATCTTCCAAGTAGAGCTTGCTTTTAGGTTTTGAGCTTTCTGCCAGATCCTACCTCTTCAATTCATTGGGTATTCGAAGTTGCTACCTGTTTGGCCCAGTCCTTGATTCTTTGGTACTGTGCCACTGTATTTTCTGTGTCCCTTAGTCAATCTCAATCATGAAATATCAGGAAGGAAAGATGTTTAGAACAATTATTTCACATTTGGCTATAATGTTAACTAAAGCATCAAACACAGCCTAGAAAATGACAGACTGAGCTAACCAGTTATTTACCACTTTTAGCTGTATAGAGTTGCGGTTATATAACAAAATCTAAAACACACCAGAAAAATTATATGCAGTATACAAGTCCTGTGTATGGCAATTTTTCCCCTGAGGAGTTTAAATTTAAAATGAGTTAAGGAGGAAATAGAGTATTGGGAGAAGAGGAAGGAATTAGATGTAAGGTTAGAGGACCAAGAGGGATCCCACTAAAATTGGGACACTAGTGCAGAGGACAGGTGGTAGAAAGAGAAGGAAGGGATAAAAGGAAGAACAGATCACAACCACAATCACAAAGAAGTTAGAGGCGCTATTTACACTCATATAAAAAACCAGAGAGAATAATGAAGGAAAGAGCAAATACACATACAGAAACAAAAACGAAGATAAAAACAATAAAACAGACAGATCAAAAATAAAACCCCACCAAAAAACCAAACAAAACAAAACAAAAACAAAAAAACCCTTCGCCAGAACAAAAAACGAATCAGTGAGAAAAAAAAAATAATAATAAAAAATAAAAATAAAAATAAAAATAAAAAAAAATAAAAAGAATCAGTTCCAGGTGTTGACTCTGCTGTAGGCAGTTACCCTGTGGTGAGAGAGTCCTGTTCTGTGCAGGTCCGTCCCAGTAAGCCAGGAGCGCCCTCTGGCGGGCGGTGAGCAGATGCGCGTACTTTCAGGCAGAGACCAGTCTAGCTCGCCTCCGCTCTCAGCGCCCTTTCACGATCCCTGGGCCTGAGAGGCTCAGCGCGCTGTCCCGAGCGCGGGTTCCCTGCACTGGTTCCCGCCGCTCTGGTTTTTCGCCACGCCCCCCACAATGGCGCTGGGCCAGTCGCTCTCTGGCGCGGGACAGGTGTGGCTGAGAGTCCAGTCTCGTTCGCCTGCTGACCTCAGCACACTTTCGTGGGCCTGAGAGGCCCCGTGCTGTCCTGTCCGGAGCACAAGTTCCCAGAGCAGTTTTCGAGCCGCTCTGAGTTTCGCCACACCCCCCACAATGGCGCCCGGCCGGTCGCTCTCTGGCGCGGGGCAGCTGTGGCTGAGAGACACTCACCGCTGGTCAGCGCCGTTCTCCGCCGCTCCCCTGCCCCGCCGCTGTCTCAGGATCCTCCGTGGGGGCTCCCTGGGCGCCAGCTGCCACCGTGTGTCCGTAGAATTGAGCCTCCGCCGGCGCTCCAACTCCCGGGATATTAGAAGGTGCACGCGCGCGGTCTGCTCCTTCTTTCCTTCTTCTTTGTTGGAAGTCACCCGTCACTGGTGCCGGGGGTCCCAGATTGCGCTTCAGAACTTCTCTGGGTTTCGGGGAGGCATCTACCCCCCTCCTGCGCTTTCCGGGTCGCTATATTCCCGTGTTCCAATGGTAACTTTTAGAGAGAGTTTCGCTGCCTGCTTCTTACTCATCCGCCATCTTTAGGTCCTCCCCTCCAAAACTAGTTCTTAAGGGACCAGATTTGACCTGATGGTTTTTTTTTGTTTGTTTGTTTTTTTTGTGGGTACCGGGGGGTCGACCTCAGGACCTCGCGCACCAACAGGCGCCCGTGCCGCTGAGCGATATCACCGGCCCCTTTTCCATATGTGGGATCCGGGAGTCGAACTCGGGCCCTCGCGCTTGCAAGGCAGGCGCTTATGCCACTGAGCCATCTCACCGGCCCTGACCTGATGGTTTTAATCTCTATATTTGTTTGCTAGGGTTGCCATCATAAAGTAACACAAATGACTTAACAGGAATATATTGTCAGACATTTTTGGAGGGTTGAAGCCCAATATCATGGTATCCTCAGGACCATATTTCCTCTGAATGCACTAAGAAGCAATTTATTTTAGGCTTCTCTCCAGTTTTCGGACATTTTCTGGTTTATGGCAGCATAATTCTAATCTTTACCTGCTCTTTTCTGTGTCCAAAATTTTCCCTTTTACCGGTACACCTACTTAAATCAGACAATATAGATATAAAGTCAAAAATGTCACAAGCCACAAAGATGGTCATTATATAGTAATAAAAAGGTCAGTTCATCAGGAACATATATAATAATTATAAATATATTTACACCCTATTTCAGAGCATCTAAATATGCAAAATAAACATTGATAGAGCTGAAGGAGAAATAGGAATATAATAATAGTAGGATACTTCAATATTCAACTCTCAATAGTGGCTATAATATCCAGACAGAAAGTAAGCACAGAGCAGCTTTGAACAACACTATGGAATAATTGAACTCCACAGGTATATCCAGAACACACCACCCAAGAGCAGTAGAATACATATTCTTTTCAAGCATACATAGAACATTTTTCAGGACTGATCACATGTTAAATCATGTAAAAGTCATATGAATTTTAAGAATATTGAAATTATATCAAGCATCACTTCTGATAGAAATGGAATGAAACCAGAAATCAATAACCAGAGGAAAACTGGAAAAATTATAAATGTGTTTAAAGTCATACAACACACTCTTGAAAAACCAGTGGGTCAGGTGAGAGCAAAAGAAAAATTTAAAAATACCTAGAGCCAAACAAAAATGAAAATAGAACATTCTAAAACTTATGGGATGCCTGTGTTTAGGAATAACCCTCAAGGAACTATAAAAATAGGAACTAAGCCCAAAGTTAGCATAAGGAATGAAATAAAAAAGATTACAGCAGAAAAAAAAATTCAAAAAACATATAAAACCAAGGTTTGGCTTTTGAAAAAGATATAAAAGAATCAACAATACTTCAGTTAAACTAAGAGTAAAAGACATAAATAAATAAAATCGGGAACGAAAGAGAAGACATAGCAGATGCTTCAAAAATAAAAAGGGGGCGCTGGTGAGATAGCTCAGCAGCATAAGCGCCTGCCTGGCAAATGCGAGGTCCTGAGTTCGACTCCCAGTACCCACATATGAAAAAAGGGCCGGTGATATTGCTCAGCGGCATGGGCGCCTGCTGACGCGCGAGGTCCTGAGTTTGACCCCTGGTACCCCCCCAAAAAAATAAAATAAATAAAATATAAAAAAATAAAAAGGGGGCCAGCATAAGCACCTGCCTGGCAAGCGCAAGGTCCTGAGTTTGACTCCCAGTACCCGTATATAAAAAATAAAATAAAATAAAATAATAAAAAGGACCATAAGGGTCTATTATGGATAATTATACATGAGCAGATTAGATAATCTAGAGTAAATAGAGAGATTGCAAGAGATCTTCAATTTTCAGAAATTGGGTCGAGAACATACCAGTAACAACAATATTATTGAATAAGTAATGAAAAACTTCACAACAAAGAAAGGCCTAGAACCAGTGATATTGCTGGTAAGTTCTCCCAAACATTTAAAGGTTAACACCAATTCATTTAAAGCTCTTCCAAAAATTGAAGTAGAGGGAACACTTTCAAACTCATTTTATGAAGCCAGTATCACTTTGACACCAAAGCCACACATATTCAATACAAGAAAGGGAAAATTCAGGTCAATATCCATGATGAACCTAGACACAAAAATCCTCAATAAAATACTAACACTGCAAATTCAGTAGCATATTGAAAGGGCCATACACCCTAACCAGGTATAATTTATCCCTGAGATGTAAAGATGGTTCAACATATGCAAATTAATCATATGCTATATCCCCTTAACAGAATGAGCACTTGGTAAAATTCAACATCATTTTATGATAAAATTGTCAATGCACCGTATGTAGAAAGAGCATACAACACAATAAAAGCCACAGATGGAAAGCCCACAGCTAATCTTATACTCAGTGATGAAAACTGAAGCTTTCTCTCTACAATCAAGAACTAAATGAGGATATTCTTTCTCCTCACTTCTGCTAACATAGTCCTGGGAGCCCTAGCCTGTGTAGACAAGAAATAGACATAAAATCATCCAAATTGGAAAATAGCAAATACAATGATCTCTCTTTGCAGATGAAGTGGTTATGTATGTATGAAACAATAAAGACTCAGCTACAACTTCTAGAACTAATAAACTAATTCAGCAAATTTATACTATATGAAACCAACATACAAAATTCATTTGTGTTTCTATACAATAACAAAGAATTATCTAAAAATGAAATTAAGAAAACAATTCTAACTACAATACAGTGAATGAATAAAACAATAACAAA
Organism: Erethizon dorsatum; assembly: GCA_028451465.1. Taxonomy (NCBI): domain Eukaryota; kingdom Metazoa; phylum Chordata; class Mammalia; order Rodentia; family Erethizontidae; genus Erethizon; species Erethizon dorsatum. Next base: position 49,212,336 of record CM051837.1, on the reverse strand, counting down.
ACCCAAAACAAACCCAAATGCCTCAAATTATAGGCAAAATCACATAATATACATTTCTCAGAAGACATACAAGGGCTGGTGATATAGCTCAGCAGCATAAGCGCCTGCCTGGCAAGCATGAGGTCCTGAGTTCGACTCCCGGTACCCACATATTAAAAAAAAAAAAAAAGAAGAAGAAGTCATACAGATTGTCAACAGGTATGAAAAGGTGTTCAACATCGCCTATCATTAGGGAAATGAAAATCAAAACCACCATGAAATATCACCTCATGCTGGTTGGGAGTGGATAGAGAACAAGTATTGGTGAGGATGGAAAGAGAGAAATGGGATGTCTGTACACGGCTGATGCTAATATAAACTGGCACAGCCAAATTACTTCCTCAAAGAAATGAAACTAAAACTAGCACATGATCCAGAAGTTCCTCTTTGGGGTAAATATCGAAGGAAATAAAATCATTATCTTAAAGATATATCCATACTTCCATGTTCACTATAGCATTATTCACAATAACCAAGACATAGAAACAATCTAAATGTCCATCAATAGATGACTAGATAAAGAAAATGTCACATACACATCATAACCCATGGGAATATTATTTAGCTTTTTAAAAGAAGAAAATTCTAATGTATGTCATAATATGGATGAAACGTCAGGACATTATCTAAGTAAAATAAGCCAGACGAAGAAAGACAAATACCATATGATCTCCTTACATGTGAAATCTAGCTGGGCGTGGTGGCACACGTCTGTAATTCCAGCACTCAGGAGGCTAGGCAGGAGGATCACTGAGAGTTTGAGGCCAGCCTGGGCTACCAAGTGAGTTCAAGGCCAGCCTAAACTGCATAGTGAAACCCTGTCTCAAAAAACAAAACAAAACAAAACAAAACAACGAAATCTAAAACTGTCAAGTTCATAGAAGCACAGTAAAATGGAGGTTGCCAGGCATGGAGGGATGGAGGGGCCTTTTATAATCAAAGAGTACAAAGTGTCAATTATACAAAATGAATAAATTATGGAGACCTAGTGTAAGAGTATGATTATGGCTAACAATATTGTGTTGTATATTAAAGTTTACTAATACGGTAGATCTTAACTTCTCTCTCCGTGAAAAAAATTTTAAAAACAAATTGATAACTATGTGAGAAGATGCATCTGTAGTTGACAAAACCCCCAAATCATTAGCAAAATATTGGTCTATCAAATCTAGAATATATGAAAGGAAAATACATCATGGCCAAGTGGGATTTATCCCAGGAATGAAAGGTAGCTTTAAATTTGAAAATCAATCAATATAATTCACTACATGGACAGACCAAGAAAAAAAAAAAAAAGAAGAAGACATAAAAAACTGTAACATTTTTTCAGAACAGAAACACTCAGAAAACAAGGAAAGAGGGAAGTTTTTCAAACCAATAAGTGGCATCTCCAACAATGTCACACTTAAATGTGAAAGACTGAACGCTTTAGCCCTATAATCAACTACAAAGCAAACATGTCCATTCTTACTACTTCAACAACGAAAGAAATATTAGATTGTGAGAATAAGAAATGCATGCTTATCATGCATTTCCTGTCTATATTATATTATTTCTTACGAAAAATATCTTTAATTTTGTTCAAGTCAAACAGTACAAAACTCCATGTGCCCACTCTGGCCTCTTTTGTAGTAGTTCAAAGGTAAAACAGACCCATCACTTTGAACCAGCACTACCATTGGAAACCCAATTGTCCCTGTCTTAGAAGTCCTATATACAGTTAATGATTTTTTCTTGTGTTTAGTTGCATTTTTTGACTAGACAAGTACCAAACAATACAGAATAACTTCCCAAAGATATTATCTGTGGGAAAATGTTTCTTGAGGAATACTTAGGATACAGAACAATCATGCCAATTAACAAAATATATTGATGATTGTGATGCTGCTTGCATTTTGTGTCAACACGAGGTACTTATGAATTGTAACTCCAACTTTCTATAGCCTAAATTTAACTTTCACTTACTATTTTATGTTTTTGCTATTATGTTTATATGACTATTAGCACATAATAGTTTTATAGTTTAATAGGATTCACTGTGATATTTCCATACATGCATATATGTGCATCTATCATGCCCACCCACCCCTCTTTTACTCCTCAGTACCTCATGGTCTTCTCTCCACAGGCTGTCCTTTCATCCTTTTAGTTTAGTTTTGTTTATGCTTGTTTGTTTCTACATATAAGAAAAAAATGCAATACTTGTCTTTCTGTGTCTTTCTGGATGACATCATAGTCCTATATTTAGTTTTTTCAGGACTCTCCATACTGTTTTCCATAGTGGCTGTACTAGTTTATATTCTCACCAGCAGTGTATTAGGGTTCCTTTTTCTCCACATCTTCACCAATGTGTTTTTCATAATAGCCATTCTAACTGGGTGAGATGGAATCTCATTGAGTCTTCTTAAATATTGCATTTTAGCTGTGAGTGCCTCCAAAACAATGATCTGCAGAACACTGGGTTTGCATACTTTTTTTTTTGACAGATTAATTTCGATAGTTGTATTTACCAGTTCGTTTAAAAGAAAATAATTTTTTAAATTTAAAAAATATTAAAAATTTTAAAAGAAAAGAGTACATTATGATCTTGGGGCAGAGGTTTAAGTGTGGGCAGGAGATAATGACTTTCAGGTGACATTTCAATAGCCAAAGAGAAAGTGGGAAAGATAACTCACTGCTGTTCTGTTCTTAAGTAGCTTGTCAGAGTCTTATCCTGTGTAGTGTTCATTGGATTTCTAGTCACATTTCTCCTCCAATCTTTCTTATATTCATTCCTCAGGACTGATGACTGAATTTGAAAAAGTTTTACAAGAAACAACTATTCCAACTGAGATCACACACAATTAGCTGGCAATGTTCTTCCTTCTCCTCTTCCTCCTCTTTCTCTTCCTCCTCCTCTTTGTCCTCCTCCTTCTTCTTTTTCTTAGTCCTGTGCTAACCTCAGTTACAGATTAAAAAAGGAGGATTTCTGTAAAGCACTAAGGTATAACTCTCTTGCTGTGTTACCTAATTTCAAAGTCTGAGTTCTTTTTAAACTCTGCAAAACATAAAATCATGTTTTCGTCTGAACTTACTTGCAAAACATAGATTTGCTGGTCTTCTTAAATTAGTAATTTAATACAATTTTCTTTGTTACTTGTCAGCCCTCCTTACTTGTTCAATGATAGACATATCCTTCAGTTGAGTCAAAGACAATGATATGTAGGAAGTTTAACTACAGTTTACAATGCCCAAATGTCTTAAACATATGAAGGAAGTATATGTGGTTTTCTCCAGAGGAAAAGGGCAGATACCATTTATTATCAATCAATATATCTCACCTTTTCTGTTCTTCTCTTTGGCAAAAGAATCAACAGTTACATTTTTTAATATGATTTTTAAGGACAGTCTCCATTTGCTATAAAGCACATGCAAATAATACTAGAACTAACTCTGGAGTCAGAATATTAAGATTTAATATTGAAGCAAGATGGCAGAATAGGAATCCTCTAGTTTCACTCCCTCCTCCACCCCCAGAAATGCAATTTGGAAATACCTACAGATAAGCATATTGTCATGGATATTTCAGAATTTGAGGTTGAGCCTGAGACATGCACCTTATTGGACTGCAGAATTGAAAACAGCAGCATGCAAAGCATGCCCCAAGTTGGCATAGTTCTGCTTTCAGAGGGTTTTTTAGGATCTATAGGTTTTCTAGTGGGAGGAGAGATATGGAGGTGAACATTCAAGGATACTTCAGGAGGAATTTTCTTGTCACAACTTGGGAGTATCAGCAGAGTTGACCATGTGGGGTCAATGATTGACAAATAGAAGGGACGCTCACAATGACCAGTCCATGGATCTTGGTAGTTGCTTCGTGTTCTAGCCACTGGGGAGTACACACCAGAGAAGCTAGCCAGCAGCATTGCTGTGCAAGAGGGAGCGTCAACAGATCTCCCAGACTTTAACCTCTGGTTGACTTCCCCATCTAGCTTCAATGTTCTCTTTGAAACTTTCTCAACCTATGAGATAGAGGCAGGCTGGTGATTATCTGCAAACAGAAGATCTGACTTTGCCTGGTTCTAGGTTCCAAGCTTCCACTTAGCCAGCACCCATTGCACTCCTTAAACCTTCTCCAGGTTGAAAATTAGGGGCAGGTTACCACGGAGGGAGAATCAGGCCCATGGTCAAATTGTTAATTCACGAAGTCCAGTGCTCCGCTTAATGATGCTGTAGGATGGAAGCCAAGCCAAATTCTATGCGTACCTGTGGAGCATAATGTCAAACTCAGGACCTCATGCTTGCCAGCAGGCTCCTGTGCTGCTGAGCGATATCACTGGCCCCCTTTTTTTTTTGTCCTTTATGTGGGTACTGGGAGTCGAACTCAGGACCTTGCGCTTGCCAGGCAGGTGCTTATGCCGCTAAGCTATCTCACTGGCCCAGGATTTTTTTTTTAAAGAAAAGATAGGTAAAAATTCCCAGAAAACACATTTTTTGCCAGCATAGATGCATTTATTTATTTTATAAGACTTTATTAAGTTAATTATGACAAACACAGGTTAATAGTCAGACCAACAGGCCAAAAACATATAAAGCAGTAAGACAATTATAGCAAATTAAGGTAATTTTAGATACACTGGCCATGCTGGATTACAATAACATTTTTCCCAGAAAACATATTTAAGGTAATTATGCTGTAGATTTCCCAAATCTGGAGAAAGATGACCACATCCAGGAATAGAAATCTCAGAAGTCTCCAATCAAATTCAATCCAAAGAGAATTCACCAAGATACATCAAAATCAAATTATCAAAAATCAAAGACAGTGAAAGAGTACTAAAAGGAGTAAGAGATAAGAAGCATAACACATTTGAGGAAGTCATGTTCAAGGGACCATGTCACTGCTCTCATAGCAAAGCTGTCAGGTGTCCTGGATCAAGGTTGAAGTTGGCAGGAGAGTAGTACCTGTCTCAAACGTGCTTCCCTCTGGACAAATATAGGGTTTCAGTACTTAGCACAATGTGTCCTTAACCTTGTGCTTTCAGAGATGTTAGTAGAAATATAGGTAGCAAGATAGTAATATAATGATCAGACGTTCATCAAAACCATCTGTCAGTAAAATAAAATGTGTCACAAGCCTGTAAAAATATAAATTTTCTAACATAATCTAGCTCCAATATACTGGTTAATTTTTCTTTTAAGGGATAAAAAGATATCTTTATGGTGAAGCTTAAGGTTGAAAGAGAATATTATATAAAGGGGGCAAAGATTCAAACAAGACTTAGTGAAAAATTAAGTAAGGCTACATTGTTGGATTGTCCCATCGGGCAGCCCTATGATCAGTAACATCAGGGGGTGTGTGGAGGGGTGTGGCTGGCAAGCTGCAATCACTGCTTTCTATCTGGTGTTGACGTAGGTGTTAAAAACCAGCTGACAAGTTTGATATGTTGGGCAATTCCTGTGATACCTTAGTTCAAGCTTCTGCTCTTAGGCAACTACCTAAGTAAAAAACAGACTAAATGTCATCTACTAGTTGGGATATATGGAGACTAATCAATTTTTCTCCATGTATTAGATATATCTTAATGCTAGCAGATAGTCAGGATGCAGGGTGATGTATGTTTTCATACTCATGAGAAATTCTCTGCTTTAAACAGTTAAGTGTAGTGTGATATGATCCTGAAAAATCAATGCAGGCTGATAATAAAGAATGTCTTTGGGAACTTCATAAGAGCTAAATGACTTTCCTTGAATTAAATCTTAATCATGGTAACTTGATTTTGTGAGAGTAAAGAGAACCCTATGGAGCTCTGTAAAGAAGCTGACATATGGCGGGCACTTAAATTAAGCTTCATCATAAAGAAATAATGAATTATTGGAACTTTGAGATTTTAAAAAATAAATGAGATGATGACGCTTTGAAATTTCTCTCAATGTAATTCCATTGATCAACCAATTCATAGAGAAGAAGTACAGTCTTTCTAAAGACCACATAAATGGATGAAACTTACTCCTAAAGGTTTCAGTTGAAACAGGGATCAAACAATATGTGGGAAAAAGTTCAGACATGAAACTCTACAGCAAACCTAGGAATAATACTGCACGATCCACATTCCTGGACTTCCTTTTAAACACAATAATTGGTTTTATATAAATAAATTTTTTTCTCCTACCCACTCACGTAACCCTAAGGGAAGCTGGTATAGTCAATTTCACTTCCATTTAAAATAGTAAATCTGAATTCAGCACTTTTTTGTTCCATGTATTCAATAAAAATTCATACATAATGCAATGATCATCCACAAAGCTTGAATTTTAAAATGATAATCATCCTCAAATGAAATATTAAAACAAGGAAAAGTTAAATTCAACACTGTGCCAAATTTTCACTAGAATTCATTAAGGATACAAATGAAAATCACTGGGTTTGCTTGAGAGAAAAACTGTACCAAGATTTTCCTAGAATGTGTTTTGACAATCACTATTTCACTTGATTTTTAAGCTCATCTTTATTACAAAGAAAATGAAATCTGTACTTCTGATTCACTTACATGCAAATCATCAAAATGTAGTGCTGTAAAAGCTACCTGAAGTTTGAGCAGCTCCTAAGCCATATTTTTCCCTCATAAAATAGAACTTAAAGGCAATTTAGTTATGTTGAACTATCTTAACTTATTTTTGGGTTGAGGAATTTCACTGAACTCAATATAGTTTTTTTTTGTTATTTTTTGTGGGTACCGGGGGGTCGACCTCAGGACCTCGCACACCAGCAGGCGCCCGTGCCACTGAGCGATATCACCGGCCCTTTTTTTGTATGTGGGTTCCAGGAGTCGAACTCAGGACCTCGCGCTTGCCAGGCAGGCGCTTACGCCACTGAGCCATCTCACCAGCCCTCAATGCCGTTTAATAGGTACTATTCTATCTCTTGGAAATAGTCAAGCAATACAAAACGTTTAGCCTAATCAATCCTCACTGCTCCTCCACTCCATTGCCTTTTTGCTTCCATTGTTTTTCAAGACAAACAAAAAGTGCTTTGGCTTGCAAAGAGAAATCTGTTCTCTCCTCAAGGAACATTATGTAAGTGATTACTTTTGTCTCTAATTATTTATGTAAATGATAGTGCCAGTCAGCTACCAAGCTGAGTAATTCTCCCACTGAATTCTTGGTCAGAGTGGTCCTCATGAGATATTGGTCAGAGTTCGATTCTTGCCTGTAATTATGCAACTGGAATGTGAGCTCCCTGAAGGCAGTGACTGTTCTTCAATCTTGTGTTTCCGCACCTCACACCACACCTGGCTGTTTTGTCAAGCAGAAGAGCACCTTGCCACTGGGTCTTTGTTCTTTGGTAGAGAGCCAGCAGGCTCTACAATCAGTAGATCTTAAGTAGGAGACAATGCTTGCAAAAAATACAGACACGTAACAATAAATCCGATGTTGAGTTTTCAGGATATGTAAAGTATTTTAACTCCTTGGGTCCTCCTACAATTAAAAATCCTTCTTTTTTTAATTTTTTTTATGTGGGTACCAGGAGTTGAACTCAGGACCTCACGCTTGCCAGGCAGGCGCTTATGCTGCTGAGCCATCTCACTGGCCCAAAACTCTTCTTTTTTAAAGCTACCATATTACAATCAGCATGGAATTCAGGAGAGTTACCAAATGAAAAATGACCTTGATTCCAAAATCAGTTGTGTAACCTTAGATAAATAGCTCAACCTCTCTGAATTCTGTTCAATTTTGTTAACAGTGATTTCAAATTCAGAAACAATGTCACGAGTGGCAATCAGGGTCCCAGACCTGGTTCCATGGTGTAGAGTACCCGTAACACAGCTGAATCTCGATAATTAATAGTGTTATCCTGAGTTCTGAGCTGTACAAAATAAAAAGATGAAGGCAGAGAGTACCCTCCTGGGGCATAGGACTGGTGCAGGTCAAATCTGAGAGCAGGCTACACAACCAGCTCACTTTCCATCTTGTACTCCACACCTCTTCCCTAAGCACCCAGAGCCACAGTGTTGTTCAGAGGTACACACCTGAGCCTGCTCAAATGATAAATGTTTTAAAAGTTGGGGGATTGCTATTTATTGATTTTTAGTTACAAAAATAAAATTATATTTTAAAAGCATAGTAAAGAAAAAAGCCCTAGATTTTCATCATACCACCATGCGTATCATTCTTATATATTTCCATTTTATCTTTCTTTGCATAAATGTAGTACAAACTATTTGCTATCCTGACCTTGTCCCTATTATTAATTCATCTGCATTTTCCCTTTCACTACTTTGTATTTTTTTTCCATCACATTTAACAGCAACTGGTATTTCATGGGATATATGCGCATCCTGATGTCTTTAGCTCTACTTATCCTGGAAAATTAAATTGCATCTATTATCTTTTGTTATTACAAATAACACCATGAAAAATTTCTTCTTGCATATAGCTTCTTTTTTTTTTTTTTTTTTTGTGGGTACCAGGGGTCAAACTCAGGACCTTGTGTGCCAGCAGGCTCCCATGCCGCTGAGCGATATCACCGGCCCTTTTTTCATATGTGGGTTCCGGGAGTCGAACTCAGGACCTCGTGCTTGCCAGGCAGGTGCTTCTGCTGCTGAGCTATCTCACCGGCCCCCAAGCTTCTTATTTATGGTAATACCCTTAGAAGTCCCAAAAGAAAGGTTGCTAGGTACAAGTTTTGGAAAAAAAATTATATTAAGTGGGCTTCCAAAAAGTTGTGTCTCGCGCCAGTGAGATGGCTCAGCAGCATAAGTGCCTGCCTGGCAAGCCGTGAGGTCCTGAGGTCGACCTTGGTACCCACAAAAAAAAAAAAAAAAAAAAGACTGTGTCTCTAAACTGCCTTCAGAGAGATTTTCAAGCACACATCTTTCTTCCCCTCTTGCTTATTACCCATTTGTTTTAATCCTTTGTTTTGCAGTCATAGTAGATTCATAGGAAGCCACCAAGAAAAGCACAGGGATGTCCTGTTCAACTTTTACCCACTCTTCCCCACTGTTAATGTCTTGTGTGACTACAGCAAGTTTTGATATAACTGTAGTAACAAAACCAGAAAATTAACATTGATTCTCTTCACAAAGCGTATTCGGATTTCACCAATTTCTAATTTGTGTGGGTGTGTGTTTAACTGTATGCAATTTTTCTTTTTTTTTGTGGGTACTGGGGGGTCGACCTCAGGACCTCGCGCGCCAACAGGCACCCGTGCCGCTGAGCGATATCACCGGCCCCTTTTTCGTATGTGGGATCCGGGAGTCGAACTCGGGCCCTCGCGCTTGCAAGGCAGGCGCTTACGCCGCTGAGCCATCTCACCGGCCCTAACTCTATGCAATTTTATAAAATGTGTAACTTCATGTAGCTACTACCATAATCCAGATGCTTTCCCAGGGCCAGTGAGAAGGTTCAGTGGCATAAGCACCTGCCTGGTAAGCACGAGGTCCTGAGTTCGACTCCCGGAATCCACATAAAGGAAAAAAAGGGCCGGTGATATCACTCAGTGGCACAAGTGCCTGCTGGCAAGTGCGAGGTCCTGAGTTCGACTCCCGGTACCCACATTAAAAAAAAAAAAAAGATGCTTTACGATCATCATGAGACTCCCTCTTATATCCATTTGTAGCCATAGCCACACCTCCACACACATCCCCAACCCCTGGCAACTACTTACCTATTTTCCACTCATGATTGCTACATAAATGGAATAATGCAACATGTATCCTTTCAAAATGGTTTTTTCCCCACAATTCATAATAGCTAAAACTTGGAAGCAGACTATATGTCCATCAAAAGATAAGTGGAGAAAGAAAATGTAGTATTTACATACAATGATGTAGTACTTTGCTGTTATGGCTTGTATTTAGATGTCCCCCAAAACCTTGTGTGCTCATAGGTGGGGCTTTTTGAAGGTCACTGGATCCGGGGCAGTGAAGGTGAACCTATGGCACATGTGCCACCGCTGGCTGTTTGTTATTATTGAAAACTCTAAAAGGTTCAACATCACAAGTCTAGGTTGTGTGAATATGGATTAAGGATCTGTGATAACTAAATTGGGTTAGCATGGTTCTGGGTGTAGATAATGGGAAGTTCCATGCTGGGTGTGTGTGGCATCAATCAATAGGCTTGTAGCCTGGATGGAATATAAAGGGAAAGATAGAAGGCAGCCTGCATCTGCTTCATTGCTTCCTGCCTGCCATGCCATGGACTGTTTCTCCTCTGCCATGTCCCTCTGTCATGCTGCCCTGCCTTGGACCCAGCTGACTATGAATTGAAACCTCCACATACTGTGAGTTAAAATAAACCTTTCCTCTGTTAACTTTGGATGTTGGGTATTTTCTCTCAGCAATGAGAAAAAGTAATTAAGGCATCTCCAATAAAGGAAGACAAACTTGTGTCATTTGTAGAAAAATGGATGCACTGTGAGACTATAATGATAAGTGAAATAAATCAAACACAAAGGCTTAAATATCTCATGGACTCTCTTATATGAGAATGAAACAAACATCCTTTGGAAAATATATGGAAAATATTTTCATGTACTTATTTGCCATATTTGTGGTGTGAAATATCTCTTTTTTTGTCATTTTTGTCATTTAATTAGATGCTTTCAATGTTCAGTTTTGAAAATTCATTATATATTTCAGAAACAAGTCTTTTGTTGGACATGTGATTTGCAAATATTTTTCCAGACTGGTAATTTTTATTTTTACCTTTTATTTGTTAAATTTTTATTTTATTAGTGCAGAATACATATAACATATTTTGATTATTTTCAACCCTCTTAAGCCCCTCTTCCTTTCCTCCCCTGATTCCCTGAACCCCTTTCTCATCTCTAATAATCTATCTTCTACTTTCCTGTCATTTCTCTCTCTTTAAAAAATTAGATATTTGGGCCGGTGAGATGGCTCAGCAGCATAAGCACCTGCCCGGGAAGCATGAGGTCCTGAGTTTAACTCCCAGAACCCACATAAAGGAAAAAAAGGGTCGGTGATATCGCTCATCAGGACAAGCGCTTGCTGGCAAGCGCGAGGTCGTGAGTTTGACTCCCAGTACCCACACAAAAAAAATAATAATTAGATTGTTCATATAAAAGAAGACATGTGGTATTGGACTTTCTGAGTCTGGCTTGTTTTGCTTAACATGATGGTGTCCAGTTCCATCCATTTTCTTGCAAACAACATGATTTCTTTCTTCTTTTCAGCTGAATTATATATATATTTTTTTCTTTCTCCATTTATTTGTTGACTAGCATCTATGCTGTTTCCACAGCTTAGCTATTATAAATTGCAATAAACATAGGAGGCAGGTATCACCATATTAGTCAATTTTAGTTCTTCAGGGAGTGGTATAGCTGGGTCAAATGGTATCTGTATTTGAAGTTTTTAAAAATACCTCCATACTGATTTCTACAGTTGTTGCTCTAGTTTACATTCTGACCAACAGTGTGGAAATATTCCTTTTTCAGCACACACTTAGCTTTTGTATTCTTGATGATAGCCATTCTGTCTGGAGTGAGCAATGGAATGGCAATGTTTTTATGATCTGCATTTCTTAAATGGCTAAAGATGTGGAACATTTTTTCATATACTTACTGGCTATTTGTGCTTCATTTGAGAAGTGTTTATTCTGTTTATTTGCATTTTTATTGACTAGGTTGTCTCTCTGGTATCAATTTTTTGTTATTTATATATTCTATATTCTTCTTAACAAGCAAAGATTTTTATCCCATTCTTCAGGTTGACTCTTAATTCTATTAATTGTTTCCTTTGCTTTGCAGAAGGTTTTGAATTTGATGTAGTCCTCTTTGTCAATTCTTGCTATTGTTTCTTGTGCTATTAGGGTCCTATTTAAGAAGTCTTCTCCAGGCTAGTGAGATGGCTCAGCGGCATAAGCACCTGCCTGGCAAGCATGAGGGCCCAAGTTCAACTCCTGGAGCCCACATACGAAAAAGGGGCTGGTGATATTGCTCAGCGGCACAGGCGCCTGCTGGCGCACGAGGTCCTGAGGTCGACTCCCCGGTACCCACAAAAAAAAAAAAAAAAAGAAGTCTTCTCCTGTGCCAATGGTGTTGAGTATTTTCAAAATTTCAAAAGTTTATCAAGGTCTTTAGTTTGCTTTCAGCTGATTTTAGTACAGAGTGAAAGACAAGGATCTAGTTGTAATCTTCTGTATATGGATAGTCAGTTTTCCCAGCATCATTTGTTCAAGAAGCTGTCTTTTCTTGAAAGCTTATCTTTGGCCCCTTTGTCAAAAATCAGATGGCTGTAGATGTGTGGATTTCTGTGTATACCGTACTACTTCATTGTCTACATGTGTGGTTTTATGCCAATATCATGCTCTTTTTGTTATGATGGATTTGTAGGATCTTTTAAAATTGGGTGTTGTGATACCTCCAGCATTGCTCTTCTTTTAAAAAAAATTATTAGTACTTCGAATTTATGCAGTTTACAGTCATCTTGGGGAGTGGTTACATGTACATACCACAGGTTGTTTCTTTTTTTTCAATCCTTTTCCCCTTCTCTCTCCCCTTCCTCCCTCCTCCTCCAGTTCCCCTATCCCACTTTTTATTCTTGTTGATGTTGATCTTAGCTCATGTTATGGCAAATAATGTTTACATTAATTGAGGTTATTAGGTTTCTGAACATGGCATATCTTTATGCTACTTGTTTTGCTTTCCCTTCCTACTTACCCCTCACCCTTGTTCCCTATTGCAAGAGATCCATCCCCTGGTCCCCTTCTATCCATCCTCTATCATTCTCTTTATACTTTGCCTCACTCAAATGAGAGTTACCATACAGTATTTAAGCTTGTGTGTCTGGTTTATTTCACTCAACATTGTATTTTCTACATGCACCCATTTTCCCACAAATGTGTCAAATTTGTCATTCTTTATAGCCGAGTAGTATTTCATTATATATAGACACCACATTTTCTTTATCCAATCATCTGTTGATGGGTATACAGGCTGCTTTGGGGATTAAGCTATTATGAAATGTACTGCGCTTTTTGCTCGGGATTGCTTTGGCTGGGTCATTGTGATTCCATCTGAATTTTAGAATTTCTTTTTATAGTTCTGTGAAGAATGTTGTTGATAGTTTGATGGGAATTGCATTGATTCTCTAGATCACAAGGAAGATATTTCCATTCTCTAATGTCTCCTCAATTTCTTTCCTCTGTGTTCTGCATTTTTTTCTTAAATTTTAGTTGTAGAATTCTTTCACCTCAGTGGATATGTTTGTTCCTAGATATTTTTGAAAACTATTATGAATGGAATTGGTTTCCTAATTTCTTTCTTGAGAGATTCTTTTTTTTGGAGTATAGGAAAACTATTGATTTTTGTGTTTATTTTGTAACCTACTACTTTGGTGAATTTATTGTTCAGATCCAAAAGTCTTCTGCTAGTCTTCTGGTTTTTAGTGTTTTCTAAGATCATACTCCAACATAGGGACAATTTAACTTCTTCCCTCCCTATATGTATCTCATTTATTTCTTTCTCTAATGTAACTGCTCTAGGTAAAATTTCAAGCACTATGTTGAACAAGAGGGTAAGAGTGGACACCTTTTTTTTCATTCCCAATGCTTTCAGCATTTCTCTGTTCAGTGGGATGTTGACTATGAGCTTGTCATTTATAGTTTTATTGTTTTGAAGAAAGATAATTCCCTATTTTATTCAGGATTTTTATCATAAAGTAATGTTGAAATTTTGTGAAGACTTCTTCTGTATATGTTGAGATGATCATATAATTTTTATCCTTAATTCTATGAATGTGTTGTATTACATTTATTTATTTAGTTATTTTGAACCATACTGCAAGCCTGGGATGAAACCAAGTTGGTAATGGGGCATGACCTTTTTAATATGTTGTTGAATTCTGTGTTCAAGAATCTTATTGGAGGGCCAGTGAGATAGCTCAGTGGCATAAGCTCCTGTCTGGCAAGCGTGAGGTCCTTAGTTTGACCCCTGGTACCCACAAAAAAAAAAAAAAAAAAAAGAATCTTATTGGAGATTTTTCATCTATGTTCATCAAGGATATAGGTCTAGTTTTATTTATGTTGAGTCCTTATTTAATTTAGGGAACAGGTTTGTACAGACTTTGTGGAATTAATTTGGAAGCATTTCTTCCTTTTCTATCTCATGGAAGAGTTTGAGGAGCATTAGTATTAGTTCTTTTTAAAATGTCTGGTAAAATTCAGCAGTATTGGATTTTCTTTATTTGGAGAGTTTTTATTACTGTTTTGATCTCACTGCTTTTTGTAGATCTGTTTAGATTTTTTATATTTTCTTGATTGAATTTTGGTAAGTGATATGAGTCTAGAAAACTATCCATTTCTTCTAGATTCTCCAATATATTTAAGTAAATGTTTTCAAAACAGTTTCTAGTAATCCTCTGGATTCCAGCAATATCTGTTTTTATGTTGCTTCTTTCATTTCTAATTTTATTAATTTGGGACTGCTCTTTCTTTCCTTCAGTTTAGTTAAAGATTTGTCAAACTCATTCATCTTTTCAAAGAACCAACTCTTTTCAGCAATCCCAGCACTTTGGGAGGCTGAGATAGAGGATCACAAGTCGGAGTCCCACATGGTCAACTTAGCAAAACCCTGTCTCAAAATAAAAACTGAAAATATAGCTGGGGATATAGCCAGTGCCAATGCTCTGGTTTCAACCCCCAGTACTAAAAAAAAAGACCTCTTTGATACATTGCTCGTGTATGCTGTTCTTTTAATCCGTTTATTTAACTTCAGCTCAGATCATTATTATTTATTTCCTTCTACTGATTTTGGGTTTAGTTTGTTCCTGTTTTTCAAAGACCTCAAGTTGTATCATTAGGTTATTTATTTGGGATTGCTTTGTTTTTTTCTAATGTAGGCACCCATAGCTATAAAATTCCCTCTTAGAACTGCTTTTATTATGTCCTAGAGATTCTGATGCATTTCCAATATCATTTGATTTTAGCAACTTTTAAATTTCCCTCAATTCCTTTCTTTCTTTCTTTCTTTCTTTTTTTTTTGAGACAGGGTTTCATTACATAATTCAGGCTGTCCTTGAACTCACTAGGTAGCCCAGGCTGGCCTCAAACTAATGGCAATTCTCCTGCTTCAGGCTCCCCAGTGCTGGGATTATGGCCATGTGCCACCATGCCAGGCACCCCCCAGTTTCTTGAGTGACCTACTAATGATTAAAAACAAAAAACACAAAAAGTGTATTACACAATCTCTATGTGTTTGTATACTTTCTGTGGTTTCTTTTGTTATTGACGGTTTTATTCCATTGTGCTCTGATAGTGCACATATTATTTCAATACTTGTATTTATTAAAACTTGCTCTATGGCTAAAATATGATCTATTTTGGAGAAAGTTCTGTAAGCTGATGAAAAGAATGAGCATTCTGCTGTTGTTGAATGGAATCCTCTATAGATGTCTGTTTAAATCCATTTGATGTGTAGTGTAGTTGATCTCTGTGAGAGTGGAATATTGAAGTCATCCATTATAATTATATTGGCGTCTACCTGTCCCATTATGTCACATAATGTTTGTTTTATGAAATTGGGTCTGTCAACGTTTGGCACATATGTATTTACAATTGTTGTCTCTCCTTGGTAAAATGTTCACTTTACTAACATGTAGTGACCATCTTTGTCTCTTCTGACTAATTTTAGTTTCAAGACTACTTTGTCAGATATAAGTACAGCTACTCTTGTTTGTTTTTGGGGTTCCAGATACTTGGAGTATCGTTTTCCATCGTTTCATTCTCAGTCTGTGAAAGTCTTTGCTGGTGAGGTGTG